>JBBDGP010000996.1:725000-2102383 GCA_037952835.1 Lithobates septentrionalis
TTGTGACTTCGACATTATGGCGGACACATCGGACACTTTTGACACTATTTTGGGACCATTGTCATTTATACAGCGATCAGTGCTATAAAAATGCACTGATTACTGTGTAAATGACACTGGCAGGGAAGGGGTTAAACACTAGGGGGCGATGAAGGGGTGAAGTGTGTCCTAGGGAGTGATTCTAACTGTGGGGGGGATGGGCTACCACTGACATGACGGCGATCACTGCTCCCTATGACAGGGAGTAGTGATCTATGTCATATCACTAGGCAGAACAGGAAAATGCCTTGTTTACATAGGCATCTCCCTGTTCTGCCGCTCCATGACACGATCGTAGGCCCCTGGCAGACATCGAGTCCGCGGGAACCGCGGGCACGGTCACAGAGTTTGCGGCGCGGGCCCATAATGCCGCTATTTAAAGGGGACGTACCTGTAAGCTCATTTGCACAGCCGTGCCATTGTGCCAATGTACATCGTCGTGCGCTGGTCGGCATGTGGTTAATAGATAGGAAAGTATATCATATTTACTTGTTTTAAACTTTTGTACTTCTGTTGCTTCCTGGTTCCTGGCCTGGGCCAAAATGATGTCATACACCCCAGGAGACTTCAGGAGGGACTTTCTCAACTAAGCACACCCTCCTGACTGCATGCCTGAGCTAAGGGCAGATGGAATTCAGGGAGTAAATGCTACATGAATCCATAGCTGACAACTTTCTGAGATGGGAAAGAGGGACACCTATTAGCAAAAGTATGCAGGCATAGGACACACCCCCTTCTTTGAACCACTTGACCTCCGGAGGATTTGAAGATTTACCCCCCTTTATGCACTACATTACTTTAACTGAAAATTGCGCGGTCATGCAATGCTGTACATAAATAAAATGTTTGTACGTTTTTCCCACAAATAGAGCTTTCTTTTGGTGGTGTATGATCACCTCTGCATTTTTGTTTTTTTTTTGCACTATAAAAAAATAAGGCCGACAATTAAAAAAAATAAAAAAAAAACAATATCTGCTATAAAACATATTCAATAAAAAAAACTAAAAAAAATCGAATTCCTTCATCAATTTAGGCCAATATGTATTCTGCTACATATTTTTGCCCTGAGCCACCCTTTTTTTGAAGCCAATTAGAGCCTCGGGCTCTAATCATGTGCTTAAATAAAAATTAAAAAAAAACATTGAAATCCATGCATTTGGCGCCCGGCATGTAGATTAGAGACTTGGCGCCTTGATTAGGGGGGCAGCGCCCCTGACCACTACTATTCCTTTATACTGACTTTTGGAATTTACAAATGCAGCAATTTAGAAATGAGATGAAAGGTTTAGCACTCTAAATACAGACTATTTTTTGACAAATAAATAGTGCATTTTATATACAACTATATAGATCAGACCAAAATGAGGGACGAATGAGGAGGAGAGAGGGACAAAGGGCCTTTGTTTCCGAATGAGGGACAGTCCCTCAAAATCAGGGACAGTTGGGAGATGTAAATCATCTGCCCTTACTCAAGATGGCTGCGGCTAGAAATGCTAGTGGGTGTCTTTCAAAGGAATTTCTTAACAAGGTAAAGCATGGAGACATGGATGGATGGGTGAGTTTGCTTTGAATATTAAAAAATAATTAAATGGCGTTTTCAGTTTGAGGTGCTCATATACAGTTTGGTTCCCCTTTCAAAAGAAGTAATACCAGACTGTGGAAACAGCTAAGGTCTCCACTTTTTTGAACACTTTGAAATGAGAATACATTTATGCATATTTGCTTGTTAGGAAAAAAACAGTCAGTTCCCAATTCTATTTCTAAGTAGGGCCTTTGGCTTCAGCTTCATATAGTATGCCTGTAAAGTGGCGCAGTTTCCTGTGTTTAGTGTTAAAAGTCATTTAAAACTGATTGCGGCTGTGATGAATTGTCGGGTCTCGGCAATATAGATAAAACTCATTGAAAAAAAAAAGGCATGGGTTCCCCCTCAGGCCATTACCAGGCCCTTTGAGTCTGGTAGGAAAATTAAGGGGAACCTCAAACTAAAATTTAAAAAAAAATTGCGTGGGGGTCCCCCCAAAATCCATACCAGGCCCTTCAGGTCTGGTATGGGTATTAAGGGGAACCCTGCGGCAAATTAAAAAAAATGGCGTAGGGGTCCCCCCCAAAATCCATACCAGCACTTATCCGAGCACACAACCTGGTAGGCCGCAGGAAAAGAGGGGGGACACAGGCACGATATTTAAAGGAATATTTCATTTTTATTGTTTCACTTTAAGCATTATTAAAATCACTGCTCCCGAAAAAAACGGCCATTTTTAAAACTTTTTTTTGCATTGATACATGTCCCCTGGGGCAGGACCCAGGTCCCCAAACACTTTTTATGACAATAAATTGCATATAAGCCTTTAAAATTAGCACTTTTGTTTTTTCATGTTAGACTTTAACTGTGTTCCGCGGCTTTCGAATTTGCCACGAACACCGCATAATGTTCGCTGTTCGGCTCGAACATCAGGCTCATTCTTAGTGAAGAGCTGGGCTGGATGCCAGAAGTCTCTGCTGCTCCTGCTCAGTTCCTTCAATCCCAAGGACAGCTCTCAGTGGACGTTGGTCTCCTGTAAAAAGGTGGGATCGCAGGGTGCGTTTTGAGGACTACTCCTCTTCTTCAGCCCTCTGAACACAGGAGGCTGGCTATGCAAAGCATTCTCTGATTGGACAAGGTAGAAAACGTGGCTTCACCTCCCTGCCCCTCCACTTTATTCAATCAGAGAATGCTTTGACTACAGGTCCCAACAACCCTGGGGGGGAGAAGCCATTTGTAATGAGGCTTCATAGCGTTGTTAGGACAGAGATGGAAATAGTGCCAGAACCATGAAAACTGCGGGATTGGCAGGTAATTTGGGGAGGTTACATAAGGAAAATTATACAGAGAATACTTTTATTGTTCATGCATGATGGTAACTTGGCACAATGGAGCTTTGAGTTTTGCCTGAACAGACACTTTAAAGTGGACCTTTTGTTAGCTTTTCATGAAGGAATAAAATCCTGATGTCACCATCTATCTGAAAATCGAAGGAGCTACCCTGTTTCCCCAAAAATAAGACCTAGCGTGATTGTCAGTGATGGCTGCAATATAAGCCCTACCCCCCAAATAAGCCCTACCCTGTTTCCCTGAAAATAAGCCCTACCCTGAAAATAAGACCTACAAGGACTTTAACTAGGGCTTATTTGGGGGGTAGGACTTATATTGCAGCCATCCCCGACAATCACGCTAGGTCTTATTTTGGGGGAAACAGGGTAGGTGAAAAAACCGTTGGCTGAACAGCAGCTGCATGTGGGCTAGGAGCAGCTTGGTGTGGCGGGTAGTAAACACACAGACTCCAAGCTAGGCTGAAGCAATATATTGTAGAAAAGTTCAGCATGGTACAAGCAGGCCCAGTGGGAAGGCACGCCTGACGGGAAACCACCACAACCTGGCCGGTCCCCACCCCCCCACAGTTGCGGAATGCCGGCCGCCCGCATACCAGAAGCAGTGTGGCCGCTTTATGGGGGAGATAGACTAATTTGCCTCTCAGCCCAGTATGCCCCATAAGACTGGCACTACACTAACAGCGCAAGCTGACGGGGACTCTCTCCATGCTGCTCCCCCTGCAATGTGCTGCCCCAGGCCTGGGCCTTGTCTGCCTAGGCCAGGATACAGCGTTGCTGTAAAGTACATCCCCAGCATTAAAGGCAGGAACATTCTCTGTATATCACTCCACCACACATGCACCATGTGCTCTCCCTCTCACTGTCACAGTATCGACCATCGCTCATCCAATCCATTGACAATCAATCCAGTCTGTAGGAGTATGCTGGTTTGGGCTGACCTGCTCTTCACCAGGCATAGAGTCTGCAGAACTGTATGCTTAGCAAAGTGTTGTCACACTCTGTGTTATCTCTACATGGGAATCTGCAGTACGCAGTACAGCTAGACCGATCGTCGGAGTGCATGCGTTGCTTCACAAATCTTTTGGCAGGTAAAACAGTTCCTGTATGTGCCTTTTACCTGCTGCTTGACTGGAGATGCCTTGTTATGCCTTAGGAAACCTGTGAGGAGAGACACATCTAATGCCTGGCATCCTTCCTTCACCTCCCAGGGACCACTGTGCCTAGCATGTAGGGGAAGATGCTGGCTCATTACCAAGACGCTAATGAAATCGTTGGCAATCATCATGACAGAGACTGCTTGCTTCAGTTATCACAGAGCAGATCATTGCTGAGATGCCCCTGTCCTGTCTACATGAGAATAATAATTAGAATATTCTTTTTCTCTGCACTTTGCTTTGCTTTCTTTTTTCTTCCTTGCTTCCTTTCTTCCTCCTTCTTTCCTTTCTTTCTTCCTTCCTTTAACCACTTAAGGGCCGAGCCTCTTTCTGAGATTTGTTGGGTTTTTTTTTTGCTAGAAAATTACTTAGAACCCCCAAACATTATACATTTTTTTCTAACATCCTAGAGAATAAAATGGCGGTTGTTGCAATACTTCCTGTCACACCGTATTTGCGCAGCGGTCTTACAAGCGCACGTTTTGGAAAAAATACACTTTTTTAAATTAAAAAATAAGACAACAGTAAAGTTAGCCCTATTTTCTTTTTTTATATTGTGAAAGATAATGTTACACTGAGTAAATTGATACCCAACATGTCACACATAACTGCGCCCGCTCGTGGAATGGCGACAAACTTTTACCCTTAAAAATCTCCATAGGCGACGGTTAAAAAATTCTACAGGTTGCATGTTTTGAGTTATGGAGGAGGTCTAGGGCTAGAATTATTGCTCTCGTTCTACTGATTGCGGCGATACCTCACATGTGTGGTTTGAACACCGTATTCATATGCGGACGCTACTCACGTATGCGTTCGCCCTTGCACGCGAGCTCGTCGGGACGGGACGCGCTTAAAATTTATTTTTTTATTATTTATTTTACCTTTTATTTCTACAATGTTCTTAAAAAAAAAAAAAAGTGTCACTTTTATTCCTATTACAAGAAATGTAAACATCCCTTGTAATAGAAAAAAAAAGCATGACAGGACCTCTTAAATATGAGATCTGGGGGTCAAAAAGACCTCAGATCTCATATTTACACTAAAATGCAAAAAAAAAAAAAAAAAAATTGTCATTCAAAAAAAAATAAAAAAATAAAATAATGTCCCTTTAAGATCATAGCTGCCATCTTGGGCTATGTTTAGTCTGCAATTGCCTTGGTGTTGCTCACATGATCAGTTATGGCACCAGCCATTTGATGGCTTGGCAGTTAGGTTGAGAGTACAAGCAAGGCCAGGCAACAGAATACTGGTGCTTAACCACTTCAGTACCACGCTATAGCCAAAAGATGGCTACTGCATGGTACTATAGTTTTGGGATGGCGCCCATAGATCTCCTTCCAGAACCTCGCCCCCTGCGCCGTGTAGCAGGCACGCTCTATAACCATTGTGTCCTTCAGACACAACTGATCACAGATCGGGGTAAAGGTCCAATTACAGCAGTCCTTTACCATGTGATCAGCTGTGTCCACAGCATGAAGAAAGGAGACCAGTAACCGGCAAGTCTGACAGTGTCCCGATTATCAGTGCAGCCCCATGAGTGTCAATCAGTGCAGCTTATCAGTGTCCATGAGTGCAGCTTATCAGTGCCCAACAGTACTGTCTATCATTGCCACCTATCAGTGCCCATCAGTGCCATCTCATCAGTGCAGCTTATCAGTGCCGTCTCATTAATGCCCATCAGTGCAGCCTAATCAGTGCAGTCTCATCAGTGCAGCCTCATCAGTGCCATCTCATCAATGCAGCTTATCAGTGCCCATTAGTGCTGCCTTATCAATGCCCATCAGTGCAGCCTCATCAGTGCAGCCTCATCAGTGCAGCCTTATCAGTGCCCATCAGTGCAGCTTATCAGTGCCCATCAGTGCCACCTCATCAATGCCCATCAGTGCAGCTTATCAGTGCCCATCAGTGCCGCCTCATCAATGCCCATCAGTGCAGCCTCATCAGTGCAGCCTCATCAGTGCAGCCTTATCAGTGCCCATCAGTGCAGCTTATCAGTGCCCATCAGTGCCACTTCATCAATGCCCATCAGTGCAGCTTATCAGTGCCCATCAGTGCCGCCTCATCAATGCCCATCAGTGCAGCCTCATCAGTGCAGTCTCATCAGTGCCCATCAGTGAAGATGAAAAATTACTTATTTGCAAAATTTTATAACAGAAACTAAGAAAAACGTTCTGTCTCAGAAAAATTATAAACATTTCATATGGGTTTCGGTGCTGCATGACCACGCAATTGTCATTCAAAGAGCGATAGCACTGAAAGCTGACAATTGGCCTGGGCAGGAAGGGGGTCGAAAATGCCCAGTATTGAAGTGGTTAAAGCTGATCTCCAGTTTTTGGAAAAGTTTAATCAGTTTGTTTGGACAAAGCTGGTCCAAATGAGCTATTACCTTACTAGATGTGCCCGCTGTGTGCATTGTATAAACGGTATGTAGCCTCAGCTATATGCAGTATACAGTGCTGTGTTCAGGCAGTGGGACTGGAACTTCCCATCTCACTCACTGAACAAGAACGAGTTGGGCTGAGCACTGCTTGACAATCCTGACCTCAACCCGATAGAACACCTTTGGGATGAATTAGAGTGCAGACTGCGAGCCAGGCCTTCTCATCCAACATCAGTGCCTGACCTCAAAAATGTGCTTCTGGAAGAATGGTCAAACGTTCCCATAGAGAAACTCCTAAACCTTGTGGACGGCTTTCCCAGAAGAGTTGAAGCTGTTATAGCAGCAAAGGGTGGGCCAACTCAATATTTAACCCTACGGACTAAGACTGGGATGCCATTAAAGTTCATGTGCGTGTAAAGGCAGGTGTCCCAATACTTTTGACAATATAGTGTATATTGTACGTTCACATTAGTCCCTGCCCTCAAGGAGCTTACAATCTAAAGCAGGGGTCTCAAACTGGTGGCCCTCCAGCTGTTGCAAAACTACAAGTCCCATGAGGCATTGCAAGGCTGACAGTTCCAAGAATGACTCCCTCAGGCAGAGGCATGATGGAACTTGTAGTTCCGCAACAGCTGGAGGACCACTAGTTTGAGACCCCTGATCTAAAGTCTCTATCTCACATACACACATACTGTGGCTGATTGACCCACACAAAACAGGGCTCATCCCTATTAGGTACCATCCCTATTGGCTGACATTCCACCTTGGGGTTGGATGACGTGAGCAGATAGGTGGACAGCCACCCATTTGGACAGTTAATGGACAGTTGGATATTTGGACAGTTAATGGACAGTTGGATAGTTGGACAGTTGAGGTTTAACCCTATAGTTGGACTTTAACTTTACCAAATTGTATATTTCAGCTAGGACGGAGTACAAGATCACAGGCCAAGCGGATTGTCTTTTCCTTTATTTTGCTACCTGGAAACCTTTCTGTTCAGCGAAGTTTATTAAAATGCAGGCGGCAAAAGCAAATCGGCAGCCCCTCATTATCCTAAAGATTGCTCCGCATGTCAAGTTGCAAATTAACTGGCTACTTCTGACATGGTTCCCAAAAGGCATTGCACTAAATATATAAACAAAAGACATAATACATCGCACTTTCTCCTTTTTAGAAGCAGCTTTCACATTATGATTGATGGCACGAGCGCGCCGCTAAGGGGGGGTTGGCTAAGGTTACTGATGGGGCATGATCCCGGGCTCATATTGCAGCTTATTTGTATCATTCATGAATCGTCTGTGAATACAGCAACTGACTCTGTAGGAGTGTCTCTCCAATAATATGGATGCAGAAGGCGGCATTTAAAATGAATAATTACTTCCAAATGTTGGCTAACCATTAAGAAGGAAGTGGAGACAACTTTTTTTTTTCTCTAATAAAATGATCTGGCTAAATCATCATAAACGCTGCATGTAGAGGCTAAATCCATCCAAAAATGATACTGAAGTTTTTGGTGAATCCTGGTGGAAATAATTTTTCTGTGGCTTCTTATGTCATTTGGAAATTTGTTCAGTGAGACACTTTCGCTGATCGGACACTTAAATGCTTATTTGGTGACCTCTACCAAATGGGATAGTAGCTACCTTACTGGTGGCCTCCAAAGCTTTCTGAGGAGAGTCCAAAATCTGAGGCTGTTTGCTGTTGATAAAAGGCATGGTCCATACACTGTTTCCCCGAAATTAAGACCTAGCGTGATTGTCGGTGATGGCTGCAATATAAGCCCTACCCCCCAAATAAGCCCTACCCTGTTTCCCCGAAAATAAGCCCTACCCTGAAAATAAGACCTACAAGGACTTTAACTAGGGCTTATTTAGGGGGTAGGGCTTATATTGCAGCCATTACTGACAATCACGCTAGGTCTTATTTTCGGGGAAACAGGGTAGTAGTGACATCGGATCCGGTATCTATCACACAGCACACGGGCCTACCATTCATGACTGCCATTGCTACCGCACAAGAAGTGGCCACATTAGCCCAAAGTCGAAGACTAGACAAAGTCCTTCCTGCAGATTGTCCCATACCTCCTGATTCTTTTGTTTTGGAGGTGAACTTATTGAGGCGTAGAGCTCTCTCACCTACTATTCCGAGTGAAATGGCCAAGAAAGGAACAACACAAACAGCTCCAATCCATGCTGATGCTCCTCCAAAGGGAATTCCCTTTGTAATGACTGGATGACTTCCAGTTTAACAGCTATCACCTCCTACCTAATATGCAATGCATCAAATAATGCGGCATGGCACTATTTGATACACTGCATATTGGTGAATGTGGGAAACACATTACAGTATGAGCAACAACACCAATTATTTGAGTAAATAGAATAGCACCATTGATTCAAAGTGTAACTAAACCCAGGAGCTTGCATTCACTATATCTGATCCCCCACAGTACACAGAACATAGAAATGCAATTATTTTAATGGGTTCCCGACCATGTCACACAGATATACTGCGACACAATAGCTCTCCTGGGCGAAATCCCATATGGGTACGTCCTACCCTTTTTCGTCCACCAGAGGGCACGCACGCTCCCGCTGCATGGCGAGGAAACCGATGCGCGATCGGGTGCACTAGCGCCAGCACAGGGCTTTGTGTGTGTAAACACACAAAGCCCTGTGCTGTCACAGGAGAGGAGCTATATTGTTTGTTCCTGCTAAGTAGGAAAAACGATATGTCTCCTAGTCACTCCTAGTCACTCACATCCCCACACAGTTAGAACATGCTGAGGGAACATACAATTAACCTCTTGATCGCCCCCATAGTGTTAACCCCTTCCCTGCCAGTGACATATACACATTAATCAGTGCATTTTTATAGCACTGATCGCTGTATAAATGCCAATTTTCCCCAAAAAGTGTCAAAAAGTCTTGGATCTGTCCGTCGCAATGTCGCAGTACCGCTAAAAATCGCAGATCACCGCCATTGCTAGTAATAACAAAAGAATATATAAAATTGCCATAAAAGGGCCATAAATCTTTCCCATAGTTTGCAGACGCTATAACTTTTGCGCAAACCAATCAATATACGCTTATTGCGATTTTATTTTAACCAAAAATATGTAGAAGAATACATATTGGCCTAAACTGATGAAGAAATGTGTTTTTTTTTTAAATTGGGGGATATTTATTATAGCAAGAAGTTAAAAAATATTGTTTTTATTTCAAACTTGTCGCTCTTTTTTGTTTATAGCGCAAAAAATAAAAACCGCAGAGGTGATCAAATACCACAAAAAGAAAGCTCTATTTGTGGGGAAAAAAGGAAGCAAATTTCTTTTGGGTACGGCGTCGAACGACCGCGCAATTGTCAGTTAAAGAGACACAGTGCCAAATTGTAAAAAGTGCTCTGGTCAGGAAGGGGGTAAAATCTTCCGGGGCTGAAGTGGTTAATAAACTGCTAAATACCTTTTCTCATCAGCAGTATATAGCAGTCTTATGACTTCTATCAGTGTCTGGTTAAAGCTTGTAGGAGGAGTTTTCATTCTCTTCTGACTGTCCTATGAGGCTGCAGGACCCCAGACCTTCTGTCTGCACAGTGCTGATTGGCCTTGTGCTGATCACATGCACCCTTCCAAGAAAAAAAAAAACTCTCTAGCAATACACACCAAACTGATCATGTGGGGACTGTGGAAGAAGGGGAGGATCAGAGGAGACAGGATCAAACAGCCTTTTTACACAATGCAGAGGATTAACCCCTTAGGTTCCACAGTGAGTATAACAAGTATTCTTTACTGCATATACAGACTGATTTTACTGTTGTGGGTTTAGTAACACTTTAATTATTGTAAGCACTAATTAGGTTGTGCAGATAATATTTTGTTTAACCATTTAAGGACCGGGCCTATTTTTCAGACTCGGCGTTTACAAGTTGAAATCATTTTTTTTCCCTAGAAAATTACTTAGAACCCCCAAACAATATATATTTATTTTTTTCTGACACCCTAGAGAATAAAATAGTGGTCGTTGCAATACTTTCTGTCACACTGTATTTGCACAGCGGTCTTACAAGTGCACTTTTTTTGGAAAAAATACACTTTTTTGAATTAAAAAATAAGACAACAGCAAAGTTAGCCCATTTTTTTTTTTTAGATTTTGAAAGATATTGTTACGCCGAGTAAATTGATTTCCAACATGTCACACTTCAAAACTGCGTCCATTGGTGGAATGGCGACAAACTTTTACCCTTCAAAATCTCCAATTAAGACAAAGCAATGATTTGAGGTCACTGAGGACCCCTTGCTCAGGCAGAACGTGTCCTTAGACACTTTCTGTTTTAGGATGACAACACCTTAGATACAGTACAGCGAGTGAACGTTGTCTCCCTAGGACAGAATGTTGGATACTGGCAGGATCACAAGCTGAACATTAAGGAAAAAAAGCCTAAAAACGGGCAACTAATGCAGCCACCATATCTAAGGACTAAGCCACAATGAATTCAAATATTATACTTGAGTTTAAATACATTTTAATTTGTGGTCCCATGGCAGCCTGCATTTTGGTCTTCTTCTCTCCCACAAATATGGCAAGATAGAGGGTGATTCAAGCAGAGAAGATGAGCAGCTTCAGCTATCACTACCAGGACTGGCAGGGAGGAAGTCTGCAGGTCCGTAGGACAAGGTAGCCCTCTCTATTAGGACTCTTTTTACACTTGTGGTTGCAGGACGTGTGTTTACCGCCCCCAACCACTCCCACTTAAGCTGCTTTGCAAAACTTATCCCCACTGTGACGTTTGGTGGGCAGTTTTACCCACTTAATGCGACCCATTCAACTTAATGGGGACGTAACCATAATCTGCATAAAAGAAAAGAGGAGCACCCGGTGTACAGATCCGGGTAAGAAGTTACTGTAGCTACTAAATTGGAAGGTACTATCAAAAGAATTGCTGACTGTATTTACCAAAAAATATAATAAATTTAAATTACCCAATAAAGAGATTTATATTTTTTGGTAAATACAGTCAGCAATTCTTTTGATAGTACCTTCCAATTTAGTAGCTACAGTAACTTCTTACCCGGATCTGTACACCGGGTGCTCCTCTTTTCTTTTAAACATGTAAGGTAAGCAGGTGGTACCTACTCCATCCTCGTTGGGTGCCAAGCAAGGGTCACATGAGAGGCCTACCCCAGGGTGTGTTCTTCTGGGCTATGCTAGGCACTTTGGGTAGGGTATCTGTCAGTGACGGCTGGTGCTCAAAATTTTTTTTTTGGGGAGGGGGGGTGCAAAAAAACTGAAAAACACTGAAACACCCCCATCAATTGCTGCCTCACTGTGCCCATCAATTGCAGCCTCACTGTGCCCATCAAATGCAGCCACTGTGCCCATCAATTGCAGCCATTGTGCCCATTAATTGCAGCCATTGTGCCCATCAAACGCAGCCACTGTGCCCATCATATGCAGCCACTGTGCCCATCATATGCAGCCACGTGTGCCAATCATATGCAGCCACTGTGCCCATCATATGCAGCCACTGTGCCCATCATATGCAGCCACATGTGCCCATCAAATGCAGCCACTTGTGCTGTCAAATGCAGCCACTTATGCCCGTCAAATGCAGCTACTTGTGCCCATCATATGCAGCCACTTGTGCCCATCAAATGCAGCCACTTGTGCCCATCATATGCAGCCACTTGTGCCCATCATATGCAGCCACTTGTGCCCATCATGTGCCCATCAAACACAGACACTATGCCCATCAAATGCAGCCACTTGTGCCCATCTAATGCAGCCACTTGTGCCCATCATATGCAGCAACTTTTGCTCATCAATTGCCGCCACTGTGCCCATCAATTCCCACCACTGTGCCCATCTATTGCTCCCACTGTGCCCCATCAAACGCAGCCACTGTGCCATATCAAATGCTGCCAGTGTGCCCGCTGCCAGCCTGCCGTCTGCACTCACCTGTCTTGGTGGGACAGCTCCTCGATGTCTTCTCTCGTCCTCTCCCCGTCCTCTGCTATGATTGGACGCCTGCTGTCCAATCACAGCGCCTGTCGTTTCAGCCAATCGGGTGACGCATAACAGATCCGAGCACCTGATTAGCGGAGAGACGGTTTAGTGTTAGGAAAGCAAATATTCATTCACTTTTTTAACACAGCTGAGTGACCTGCAAGCGCCCAGCATGCCGCTCGCAGGTCACCTATTTTGACGCCTATTGGAGCCTATGGCTCTAATCAGGTGCTTCAAAAAACAACCCCCGCCACTGTGATTCAGGCGCCCTGCGCCCAAAAAGGGGTGGCAGCGATGGCCATAGATAGATTGATGCAATGCATGAATCTATCTATTGGTGATAGAGGGGTGGCAGGAGAGAGGGAGCTGTGATAGAGGGGTGGCAGTTCAACATAAAATACAGTCTTTTCCTAACATCCCTAGTCCCTAACTCAGGCTTGTGGCTGCCCCAGCATACCTGCACAGAAAAGAGAGCATTTTTGGTAGAGTGGTAATATCCAGGATTGGCATCTTCAGGTTGGACCGCAAGTCCCAGCGGCTCCTTCAGACAGTAGCAGGATCCTGAGGGCAAATGTGCATCATCTATCATCCCGGACTCTGCATCTTCAACAGGCCAACAGGACGGAGTCTGTTAACGGCAACAGCAGCAACCTTAGACTTTCGATAGCTCACGGACCAGCTCGGACCCAGGAAAGCCCACCAAGTAAAGAACTAAGAAACACAATTAACTCCAACTTTCCCAACTGGGACAACGTTAACCACTACCTGCCTACAAACACAATGCAGACCACGCTTCAGAGGGCAACGCAAGTGTAAACGAGGCCTTAAACCCCCCCACAATAGAGCTTCATGTACACAGATGTCTGGGACCGCATGATATGAAATTTGGGCGTATTTACTCAACCACAGGTGCTGTCGCCCATAGAAATCAATGGCTGTACACGGCTGTATGCGAGAATATGCTAGTACTTGCATAAATGCACCCCAGGTGCCCATGAACCCCTTAATACCCCCATTTAAATTTTTGGGGTCAAATTAAGCTTAAAAGGGGGTCCATTTTTGTGTAAAAATAAAAAAAAAACACTGTAAACAATAATGAATAATATTGAATAAAAAAAAAAAGATTTTTCGCACCCTTCAATTAAGATCTGGGAAGGAGAGTACCCCTTCACACAGAATACTGTTATCGTGTCAGTGCGTTTCAAGGTCTTCATGTCCTCCTGTCAGGATGGACCCAAAACACATCATCCCGGCTCTCTCTGTTCTTCCAAACATCAGTGTGTCAAAATGAATTGACTTAAGCTCTTGAACTGCTTTTAAATCAGCAAAACTATAATCACATTTACCCCCGACAAAAAGAAAACCCTGCATTACCCATACAGGAACTCTGAGTTTTCACTAAAATCCATCCTTTTATCTCGGAGATCTGAGGGAGGGATGGGGAAGGGGCCTAAAAAGGTAAAATATGTTGTGTAATCACACAGAGGACATAAAATCTAACCATTGCTCCAATCCTACCATGAACCTGTTGATTAAAAAAAAGAGAACCGGTCATGCTCATACAAGTACCGTATATACTCGAGTATAAGTCGAATTTTTCAGCACATTTTTTTGTGCTGAAAGTGCCCCCCTCGACTTATACTCGAGTCAAGCACTTTTCTTCAGCAAAAAAATGTCATTTTCCGAACCGACTTTGGGGCCCCGTATCTCAGGGCCACTTGGTGCTAGGAACCTTTGGTGTGCAAACCCAGTGGAACTGGTGCCACAACATATCCAAAGCTGAAGTTCCTAGCACTAAGTGGCCCCGAGATACGGGGCCCCAAAATCGGTTCAGAAAATGTCATTCTCTGCTGCAGAAAAGTGCTTGACATTTTCCGAACCGACTTTGGGGCCCCGTATCTCAGGGCCACTTGGTGCTAGGAACCCCAAATTTGGTGATCTAACCCAGTGGAACTGGTACCATAACATATCCAAAGCTGGGGTTCCTAGCACTAAGTGGCCCCGAGATACGGGGCCCCAAAACCGGTTCGGAAAATGTCATTCTCTGCTGCAGAAAAGTGCTTGACATTTTCTGAACTGATTTTTGGGGCCCTGTATCTCGGGGCCACTTGGTGCTAGAAACCTTAGCTTTGGAAATTTTATGGTGCTAGTTCCACTAGGTTTGCACACCAAATTTGGAGTTCTTAGTACTAAGTGGCCCCAAGATATGGGGCCCCGAATTCAGTCAACTGTGTCCATCTGCAGCAATGTCATTTCGGGACCCTTTGGGTTCAGAGACCCCAAATTTTGGCTGCAGCTAGGGAGCATCTAGGAACCCTTAACTAACGAGTTTGAAGTTCAGGGGACCTATGGCTGCAAATGGGCACAGTGATGCTGCAAATGGGCATTGTTGACCCTCTTTTCCACCTACAGTAGCTGTGCATTTCTCACCCTCGTCTTATACTCGGGTCAATAAGTTTTTCCCATTTTTTTGTAGTAAATGAGGGCCTCGACTTATACTCGGAACGACTTATACTCGAGTATATACGGTATCTGATTATTCATCTGGAATTATCATTGTGTTGGTTTGCCCAGAAGCTACGGAGGAGGGGAATGAGTTTAGTCGCGGAGTCTATGGCATCCTCTTTTAATCACTTGCCTACTGGGCACTTATACCCTTTCCTGCCCAGGCCAATGTTCATCTTTCAGCTCTGTCACGCTTTGAATGACAATTGCGTGGTCATACAACTCTGTACCCAAACAACATTTTTATCATTTTTTTGAGACACGTAGAACTTTCTTTTGGTGGTATTTAATCACCACTGGGTTTTTTATTTTTTGCTAAATAAACGAAAAAAGACCGAAATGTTTTTTTTTTTAAAAAAACGTTTTTTCTTAGTTTCTGTTATAACATTTTGTAAATAAGTCATTTTTTTCCTTCAATGATGGGCACTGATGAGGAGGCACTGATATGCAGCACTAATGGGCACTGATGAGGAGGCACTGATAAGCAGCAGTGATGAGCACTGATGAGGAGGCACTGATATGCAGCACTAATGGGCACTGATGAGGAGGCACTGATAAGCAGCACTGATGGGCACTGATGAGGAGGCACTGATAAGCAGCACTGATGGGCACTGATGAGGAGGCACTGATAAGCAGCACTGATGGGCACTGATACATACCTCCCAACATTTTGAGATGGGAATGAGGGACACCTACTAGCAAACGTATGTGGGCATAGGACTCGCCCCCCCCCCTGCCACGCCCTTTAAAGGGGACACATCCAAAAAAAAGGGTTAATTAACCTCCCTGGCGGTATGATTATTTCAGATTTTAGGTGCTGAAAGCGGTACCATTATTTTGCATGGAAATTTGGCGTTTTATATTGTAGGCCTGTAATTCTTAGGAATAACTCTGGCCAAACAAGAGTCTAGTAGACATCCCGGGTATGATAAAGTTTGAAACACAAAATCATAAATTTTAATATAATAAATAACTATAAATAATAACAAATAATAATATAATAGTAATAATACTTTTTATTCAATACATTTTAGTAAATAATATAATCAAAAACACTGACTTTTTTTGGCCAAACAAGGGTGCAATATTAGTAGTCATATTTCTTCAGTAAACGTCTCGGGTATGGAAAATTTTAAAACACGGTACAGCACAAAGTCCGACGTCACAATCAGGACAGTAGAACCTGGTTTCTTTTCTGATTTTCCTTCCTGTGTCGTCACGCTTAGAGCAGCAAACCACACACATCCTTGTGGATGCTGACTTCTTTTCCGTTGGTGGAATGTGGTCCATAAAGTGACGACCAGTCAGGCGTTCCGGGTTCACAATGCCAGCAGCACAACGTCCAGATCTAATTACAGTCGTTGGTGTTTGGTGCTTGAGAAATATAAGTTCGGCAACTTTCCAAACAAAGTCCGCATGAACCACAAGCCTGTCACTCTTCTTTTTTTTTTAGAAGAATAAAAGCATTCCACAGGCACTGTTCAAGAAGATGCCTGAAGATTTTTTTGTAATATTTTTTTTTTGTTGCTTTCTCATAGCAGGATAAAAAGTCATGGCCTGGTCAGCTCTGTCAACACCTCCCATTGTGTTGTTATACTCCATCATGACTTGTGGTTTCATTACGTCTTTTCCACCTTTTGTATGTACCATGACAGTAGAGGTGTTGTGAATGGTACTCCTTAGGCACACATCTTTTTTGTCGCGCCATCTCAGTGACATCATTTTGCCTTTCTGCCAGGCAACTATTTCTCCTGCCTTGAGCTTTATATTGCCAAAGGTTGGCGGCATGTCACACCGGGTAGCCCTAACGGTCCCATATGCATCCGTCTTGTTCTGTAGAAGGAACTCAAATGCCGCGTACACACGGTCGTACTTTTCGTCTACAAAAGTCCAACGGACGCTGACGGACTAAAGCTGGCTGGTAATCCGATCGTGTGTGGGCTTCTCCGGACTTTCAACTGACTTTTTTAGCCTCAAATCCGACGTACTTTAGATTTGAAACATGCTTCAAAACTTTACTTCGTAACTACGACGGACCCCGAAATCCGCTCGTCTGTGTGCTAGTCCGACGGACAAAAAGCCACGCTAGGGCACCTATTGGCTACTGGCTATGAACTTCCTTATTTTAGTCCGGTGTACGTCATCACGTACGAATCCGACCGACTTTTGTGTGGTCGTGTGTAGGCAAGTCCGTTCGTTAGAAAGTAGGCCGCAAGTCCGCCGCAAGTCCACCGAAAGTCTGCCGGAAGTCTGTCGGACAGGCTGTCTGACTTTTGTAGACGAAAAGTACGACCGTGTGTACGCGGCAATAGAGTTCTGGAGAAGTGTAAAAATTATCTGTGGTTACACAGTAGCACTGATTCAGCAATGGCTCAATCAAAGTAAGAACTGAAGCGGTTGCCATTCCATAATTACTGAATCTTTAATTGAATTTGGTCCCTTTCCCAGTGTAAAGGACCGAATTCCATATGTAACCAGTGCTGGATTCAGAGCATGAATGATTTTATGCCAAATCGTGCTCTCTTAGACGCGATATACTGTATTCAGCTGAGTCTTCCTTTGTAGGCCATTTAGACTTTCGTCGATACTGATGTCTCTATCTGGTACATAGGTCTGCTGGAAATTTTTCTGAATAATTTGATATACCTCCCAAATCTTTTTCAGTTTTGGAGCTGGATGAGAAGTCTCATCAAATTCTTCATCATTTTGAAAGTGCAGATATTTCATTATGAGAGGAAATTTGTACTCCGACATGATGGTGCCAAAAAAAGGAGTGGCAGCAATTTGTTGGTTGTCCAATACCACTTCTGCAGGGGTTTCCCCACCACTCCCTGGAGAATTATGAGGCCCAGAAACTTCCAGATGTCCTCTTTGGTCACTGGTTCCCACTTTCTGCTCCTTGAAAACCTCTGATGTGAAGCTTGTTTCTCCCAATTTGTCTCCGTAACAATTCTTTCTATAACCTCATCAGTCAAAAAGAGTTGGAAGTATGACAAGGGGTTGTCTTCAACCTCCACTTTGATACTGGGTGCTCCGGTAAACAGGAATCTTGGGGGTGCTGCGTGCTCCGTACCGCAGTCAATCGAGCACCGAGTCCGCACATCACTGGGCACAGTCGCAGGATCATCGCTGAAATTGCTTTCTGTGCCTGATGATGAACTTCCCCAAGAATCGCTATCACTCACTTCTGCAAGCGATTCTGTATCGCTGTCGCTGTTTTCCAGCAAGTCATATGTCGCTTTTGAAGTAGAGGCGCGCTTTTTTGATGCCATGGTCGTTCTGCAGTTTCCAGACAGAAAGTACAGTAAAACTGCAGGCAAGGGCACTGGACAAAGCATTGGAGGGCAAACTAAGGTCAATTTTATTTTATTTAGTGATGTAATCCAATAGGATTACAATGTATCAGTGTGTTTGTGCTTTATACGTTTTGAATTTGCCGCTGGTTCCACCCCCCTGCATTGCGACGCTCGCAGGGAACGGAAGCCAGGGCACACAGAGCACACAGTGCATCGGGAGGAAGATGCGGCTGCCGTACACAGCGGGAGTACATCGCGGGATCCCGGGGACAAGGTAAGTAACTTCTTCCAGGATCCAGCGATGCGATCCCGAGTGTGGCTCGGAGTTACCGCTAATGGTACTGAAATCTCACCCCGAGCCACACTCGGGAATACCACCAGGGGGGATAAATCCACAAGTGCTTTTTGTTTACCACCAATATTACTTTATATTGGCTTTTAAAATTGACAAATGCAGCCATTTAGAATTTGGATGCAAAGTTTAGCGCTGGGAAACACTTTTTGATAGATAAAAAGTGCGTTTTATAGACAACTATGTGGATCAGATCAAAATGAGGGACAAAAGAGGAGGAAAGAGGGACAGAGGGACATTGCTCCAAATCAGGGACAGTCCCTCGAAATCAGGGGCAGTTGGGAGCTATGCTGATAGGCAGCAGTGATGGGCACTGATGGGCACTAATAGGCAGTACTAATGGGCACTGATAGGTGGCACTGACAGGCATTACTGATGGGCACTGAAAGGCAGCACTGATGGGCACTGTTTGGTATCACTGATGGGGGTGCACTGATAATCATTGCACTGATTGTCTGTGTGCATGTCCTCACTGAGGAAAGCTGGTTAAAAAGGAAATACACTCTCTCAATCAACTATTTTAATTTTAATTTATATTTGCCTATTTTCTTTAGCTGCCAGCATTGATAAATAGTTAGCAAGGTATAATATATTTACTTATTTTAACCTTTTTTTTTTTACATGTCTTCAGTTGCTTCCTGGTTTCTGGCCTAGGCCAAAATGATGTCTTACATCCCAGGAGTCTTCATTGGAGCAGAGGAGGAGGGGTTTTCTCAGCTAAGTACACCCTCCTGCCTGAATGCCTGAACTAAAGGCAGATGGATCCCAGGAACTAAATGCTACATGAATCATCTGCCCTTAGGCCTCATGCACACGAGACGCTGTTAAACTGGCATTCAGAGGCAGTTGGACACTTTTTTCAACTGCCCTTGAACCCATTCAATGTTATCCTAGTGTCCATGTACACAGTCTCGTTTTTTGGCGTTTTTAGGCAGTTGCGTTTAACCTCGTTTTTCCAGAAGCAAAAAAATGGGTTCAGACGCAAAAGTTTTCCACTTTTCAGATGCCAAGCGCGGCTAAACGGGTATTCGGGTTGTAAAAAACACTTATAAACGTGGCTAAACGTCGGTACCGCGTTTAGCCGCGTTTATAAGTGTTTTTTACAACCCGAATTCAGGGCCACTTGGTGCCAGGAACCCCAACTTTGATGTGCTAACACAGTTAGACTAGCACTATAGCATATCAAAATTTGGGGTTCCTAGCACCAAGTGGCCCTGAGATATGGGGCCCCAAAGTCGGGTCACAAAATGTCATTCTCTGCTCTGCAGACGCTTCTAGCTAACACTATAACATATCCAAATTTGGGGTTCCCAGCACTAAGTGGCCCTGAGATACGGGTCCCCAAACTCGGGTCACAAAATGTCATTCTGCAGAAGTGCTTGAAATTTTGTGACCCGACTTGGGGGCCCCGTATCTCGGGGCCACTTGAAATTTGGATATGTTGTAGTGCTAGTTCCACTGTGTTAGCACACCAAATTTGGGGTTCCTAGCACCAAGTGGCCCCGAGATATGGGGCCCCAAAGTTGAGTCGCAAAATGTCATTCTCTGCTCTGCAGACACTTCTAGACGCAAACACGGCTAAACGCGGCATGCAAACGTGGCAAAACTGGCGTTTCTAAATGCCGGTTTCAGCTTTTAAAAACCTGTGTTCAGCAGAGTTTGCACCGGCGTCTCGTGTGCATGAGGCCTTACTCAATGTGGCCATAGCTAGAAATGCTGGGGGGGGGTCACAGTGATTTCTCAACAAAAAAGGGCATGGAGATATGGATGGATGGGTGAGCTTGCTTTCAGCAATACAAATGAATTAAATAGCGTTTTCAGTTTGTACTGCTCAGGTACAGTTTGGTTCCACTTTAACTGTGTATCCACTTTAATTTGTGTATGCAAATGTCATTTTTTTTTATGTTTGTAGGGTACTGGACCTCAGCATGTCATAGCTGAGAATATCATAACTGGGAGGAGGAAAAAACATTGCTGCCATGATGCAATGCAGGGCTTCCCTTTTGGTACATCTGTTTAAGTGCAAAAAAAATACCTTTTGATCCAACCAGAAAACTAGTGAGCTGAGAACGTTCTGTGCTGCCTGTCACTCCTATCAATTGGCATAGTCCCCAGCTTTTGTTGTGGACTATAGAAACCCTCCCTCTTATGATATGAAGTGGAGAAGGGAGAAGGTTCTGTTCCCCATGTAGGTAAACATGGCCCTAGAACTGGTGTACAGTATAGTGCGCCCATGTGAATGAGGCCTTACAAAGAGAGTCCCGGAGCAAAAGACAGAAGAGAAATGGGCGCAGGGACGGCATGACACTGCTGGACAGCACAGTTGCCGTTTTTAGAGCAGTGTTTCCCCTTTTAGAAAAGGGGAAGGGTCTTGGAGAAGGCGGTGCCCAGAGCTTAGAGAGGAAAGGTGAGGGGGGAAGTGACGTCAGTCGAAGACGGAGGAGGAAGCGATTAGACGCCTCACCCTCACCGCTCCTGGTCCCAGCAGTTCAGAGGCAGCATGGAGGCGTGACAAGTCAGTTCAGAGCGGCGGTGGCTGCACTAAGGGTGGCCTGGCTGAGACCCCTGATGACAGATGGGGCAAGGGACGGCAGTGAGGTGACAGACGGGGGGGGGGGTGCGGCAGCACCTCGTGTGCGGCGCTCACGGCCGCTGGTCAGGTACAGCTCGGCTGCAAGCTCTGCAGGCACATTGGCTGAGACAACAAGAAGCTGAGGGGAGTGAACCCCCGTCCCCCAGAGCACGGTGGAGACAGAGGACCAGATGCGGAGAGTAGAGAGGGAACCGGCAGATGAGCGGGGGCAGGTGGGGGGGGGAGCCCGGTGCAGATCACGGCTCTTCTCCCATGGCTTGTCAGGGACGCATAGTGCAGTTGGCCGGGGCTGTGGGGGAAGATCATGGCACACAGCCGGCCCAGCATAGGTACACAGAACTTCAAGATGGTGGTCAGACAGCACGCATGGACACACCCCTACGCAGCCTGGTAGAGGGTCCACGAGGAACACAGGGTGGTGGGGGAGCGCCGGCAGAGGTCGGGCGACGTGTACCCAGCCCAGCAGTAGGCGCAGGAGCCCGTCATGGGGGACAAAGAGCGGGGTCTGACCGGACGGGTCGGAGAGTTGAGCGAGCACCGCACCGCAGACCCACACGGCAAACGGAGCGGGCATATCGGGGATGCAGCCGGCTGGCGGTCGGATGGCATTTGACGGCGACAGATCTGAAGATGAACGGTCTGGGTCGGAGGGTGCCGATGAACAAGGACATCCAGCGACGGGGGTTTCCGCAGTGACGGCTGGCGGGCGCTTGCTTGGGCAGCCTGGTGAGTAAAACTTTACTTTTATTTATACTTTAATACATAGTCTATTGGGGCAGGGTGGTAGACATGGGCCATCAGGTTAAGGGGTAATGGCAAGGGCTGGGGGTACGGGGTTCCCTGGTTTATCGCATAGGGCCCCCGGATAGCTGGGGTAAGACAAGGGGTGAAAGAGAGGACTCGGTCGGACTCCGAGAAAAGGGAAATATACATTTGTTTGGAGTGCCCCCCAGGCGCCCCATGTGCAGATAGAAATAATAGCAAATGGGAAAAGGTAGAGGAGTAGAGATATTTACTTTATCGCCTCCAGGGAATGTTCAACCTGGCCATGTTGAAACTAGAAGGAAGCAAACAGGACTAGGAACAACGGAGATATCGGTTGATTCCTCGTACCTTTGCCACTTGGCTACAGGCATTTACAATATGGGAGAGTGTGCTGGGGTAGAAAGACCCCTGGAACACGGCGTGGCTCGGTTAGTTTATGGGTGGGCCGTTAGGGTGACACACAGGCCTTACGGCAGTGTGGTTTGGCTCAGGTAGGACGAATAGTTTGGCAATGGATATCCGCCCTACCGTCCCTACGCTGGCCCATGATGATATCAGCCAGTGGATGAAGCTGTATTACAGCGTTGTTGGGCTCCGTATAAGTTTTTCCAGGCAAGTGTAAAGCAGGGACAAAATGTCGAGTCAAAAAGGATGCTTCTGTATTCAGTAGATACCCTTACTTAGTAGCGGCTCAGATGTCAAGAGCTGGGTTTTTCACTAACGGTTTTTTATAATAACTGGTTCATTGATGACGGTCCCACCAGAGGCTGAGAATTTTCGGGCGGCCCTGCTTCAACCAACAATATTTTTGGAAACCAGGGAAGAAGTTTTTTGCTTTCAGGTTCAGGGCCTGCCCCCCCCCCCACCTTTTTTATAGGCCGCTTCTGGCAGGTGTGGTCTCTCCACTGGAAGTGGTTCCCTAGAAAGAGCCCAACCAGTTTGGAATATGCATCACAAGGCCTTTCCGAAAGGTGGGTCGGTCAGTGTATCACGTTTCTCTTAAAGTAGGGGGGGAGTAGTAATGTACGATTTTATTTTATATGCAGCGGTTGCATGGGAGTGGCGGTAAGGGTCATTTTAGGCCGAATCGGACACTGAATTGGCCTTCTGGATATTGCTGGGCATTCTGCCAGCTGTTGGCTGATGGCTGCACATAAGGGGACATAATAGGTGGATCATTGAATGCTGATGGGCTGCCTCAGCAAGTGGGCCTTCGTTCAAGCGTTCAGCTCTTTCTTAAGGGCAGTTCGGGATGTTTTTTCTGGTATTTACTCGGTCATGCCTTACCTGGATGGGTTTGGATGTGCTGGCGCGGCGAGTTACAATATTTGCGTCATCTTGTGGGGATGCCACAACGTCGGGCGGAACATTTCGGTAGTTCCTTCAGCTCCAGGGAAGAAATAGTGTCCCACGCAAACATTACATTCCTGGTAATTGCAACGGATTCTCTTGGGATGGAATTTGTGCTGACTAGGGACATAGATTGAGAGGGGGAAAAGACGAGGTAAAGGGACTCTTAGGGTACGCAAGGTACAACTGCGTCAAATTCATGAAGAGCTGGGAAAAATTGAAGGTTGTTTGCCGCATAATACCCATGGGTAGGGTTCAATTTGCCTTTGGCTGGCGGCAGCAACTGCGGGATTACGGGCTCTCACTCACTTGGTGGGTCTTACTTGGGTCTTGGGTCTTAATGCGTTACTTGGAACTGTTCACGTATTGTACAAGCTCCACGGGGTGGGTTCCTGGTTTCAGGGGACCATTGAGGGATTCTTGGTGTCCCCCAGCTGGTTTATGGACCGGGTGGCTGCAGAACCTGTTTTCTTGTGAAATTGTCCCAATTGTAGTGGTATGGGCGTAATCCTTCCGGAACAAAAGGGTCTGTCGCGAATGGAGACTATCTGGGGGTGATACAGGTGGTTAGTCGACTGACAGCGGCACCTCCCGGTGGTCAGGGCGTTGCGCCATGGGGGACTGCGCTGCTTACAGGGGATGCATACATCTACTCTGTACAATTATCAGGTATTGTTAACATTTTGGCTGAAGCTGTGTCTCGTTTTCAGCGGGACAGGGTCCGGGATTTTGGCATCAGAAGCGGGTTTTTACTTGGGACGGCAGCAAAGAGGTTTAAGCAACTTGTCAGTAAGGCCACATGGTATGCCTACTACAAAAGGCATGGCAGGAATGGTTTTGTTTGCTCCACGGGAATGTATGGCCCCTTAGGGCTATGTCGTAGTCGATGCGGTTCTCTATCTCATTGATATGGTATCAGAATGGGGTATCTCGGGAGCTGTCATTTAATACATGTTGGCTGATTTGGCTTTTCCTTTCAGTAAAAAAGGCAACGGTACCATAACACAGAGTTTTGGGGAAAACAGACGGTGTAAGGGTACAGTATGGGCACAATGTAGAGGGTTGGTGGGTGCCCGGTCTCCTTGGTAGATGTTCCAGGCTTTGTATTCTAGTTTTTGGAAAGGTTTACAGCCCTCGTTATGCATGGGCTTTATTTCAGGCAGCATTTGCACTAGCTTTATGTGGTCGGGACATGCGGCCCGGGGGGGGCGCGGTCTCCTTTTTGGTAGTGAGGACAGGTTCTTCCTTATCAAAGTTTCAGGTTGTAGCGGGATCAGACGATGTGGTTAGCAGCTGGTTATGTTCCAAAAAGTTTTTTCTCTGTTCATTCCTTTCGGATGGGAGCAGCCACAGAGGCGTCCAGGGCAGGTCTGAGACAGGACTCAGTTTGGCGCATGGTAGGTGGGACTCGGATAGATGTAAGGGTGCATTCTCTCACCGCGGATGCGATAATATGTTTCACAGGGGCTTTGGGCCGTGGTAATAATGTATTGGTAATTGATATTTAAGAGGTTTGTGTTGTCATTTAATAATGTATTGGTAATTTATATTTAAGAGGTTTGGGTTGTCATTTAATTTTGTCGGTAATATGTTTCACAGGGGCTTTGGGCTGTGGTAATAATGTATTGGTAATTGATATTTAAGAGGTTTGTGTTGTCATTTAATTTTGTCCACAGATCGTAGGTTGGACTGGTTGGTATACTTGGTCATTCTTAAGGATTGGGGGTCAGAAGAGTGGTGGTTCGGCCGAACGGTAGGCAGGCATGTATCCCCAAGCTGGAGGCTCAGGCCAGGGGCATCGGGGTCCCTGGCATGTGGTGACTTAAGCTGTTGGGGGAAGTAGGCAGGATTCTCCTGTTTGCACAGGGCTCCGAGAATTTTAATGTTACTTGTGAGGGAAAACTGTATGGTAGCCATACCTACGAGGGACAGTACTGGTGACGTGAACTTGTGAATATATGTTTATGTGCGGCTTACCCAGGTATGGTTCTAGTACGGTTTGATATGGTGGGCAGGAGGTCATGTCAGTGGGCATGGTCATTTACGAAGGTGGACAAGGCTTGTATAAGGAGTTGAGTAGGTTTCATCTAAAGAGGGTTGGCCATACGCCATAGAGATCTGGAGGCGGATACGTGTAGGTATCTGCGAAGTGATGGGGTACATCTGAATGTGGTGGTACATCTCCACGAGGTGGGGACAGTTTTGTTGAGAATGGACCTTCAGGTAGGCATGTAGCGAGAGCTGAGGTTGTGGGGGCGCACGCAAGGGTAAGGGGTTACCCCTTTCGTGCTGTGGCAGTGTTGGGTCGCTGGAGAAGGAGAAGATAGAGGTTACATGTATGGAACATGTGGTACCCATCCATGGGATGGGGGTTGTTTTCTGGTACCCATCCATGGGATGGGGGTTGTTTCTGGTACCCATCCATGAAAGGATGGGGGTTGTTGCTGGTACCCATCCATGAAAGGATGGGGGTTGTTTCTTGTACCCATCCATGAAAGGATGGGGGTTGTTTATCGTACCCATCCATGAAAGGATGGGGGTTGTTTCTTGTACCCATCCATGAAAGGATGGGGGTTGTTTCAGGTACCCATCCATGAAAGGATGGGGGTTGTTTCTGGTACCCATCCATGGGATGGGGATTGTTTCTGGTACTTTCAGGTTATGAGGGGTTAACCTGGGAGGGTTAAAAAGGGTAGGTCACTGCGAAGGTTGGGTACCACCTCCGAGTCAGGGGTTTCCGACTGGAGGCCTAAAGTTTACAAAGAAGTTATTCGCAGTGATCAGTGGTATGTTGTTTCCCTTTATGACACTATAAGTATATTCAAAGTTTAATGGTTATTTATGAATATGGTATTGATTTAATTGTATAAGTTGTTAATAAAAGGCCGTCAAGGCCATTTACTCCAAAACCTGGTCAAGTCATTTGTGAAGGATTTGGAGGGAGGGAAGTTTTGGGGATAAAAAGGGTGATCAAGATACTGGGCTTAAGTCCTACAAATGTCAAGAGAGTCCCGGAGCAAAAGACAGAAGAGAAATGGGCGCAGGGACGGCATGACAGTGCTGGACAGCACAGTTGCCGTTTTTAGAGCAGTGTTTCCCCTTTTAGAAAAGGGGAAGGGTCTTGGAGAAGGCGGTGCCCAGAGCTTAGAGAGGAAAGGTGAGGGGGGAAGTGACGTCAGTCGAAGACGGAGGAGGAAGCGATTCCCACCCACCCGCCCTGAGTTTGTTAAGAATGGGGGGTAAGGGACAGGTCAGGATGACCCGGCAGTGTTGGGTCGCTGGAGGATGGGGGTTGTTGCTGGTACCCATCCATGAAAGGATGGGGGTTGTTTATCGTACCCATCCATGAAAGGATGGGGGTTGTTTCTTGTACCCATCCATGAAAGGATGGGGGTTGTTTCAGGTACCCATCCATGAAAGGATGGGGGTTGGGTACCACCTCCGAGTCAGGGGTTTCCGACTGGAGGCCTAAAGTTTACAAAGAAGTTATTCGCAGTGATCAGTGGTATGTTGTTTCCCTTTATGACACTATAAGTATATTCAAAGTTTAATGGTTATTTATGAATATGGTATTGATTTAATTGTATAAGTTGTTAATAAAAGGCCGTCAAGGCCATTTACTCCAAAACCTGGTCAAGTCATTTGTGAAGGATTTGGAGGGAGGGAAGTTTTGGGGATAAAAAGGGTGATCAAGATACTGGGCTTAAGTCCTACAAATGTCAAGCATGAGCAGCTCTGTTTGGTTGTGCCTATAGAGGCCATGAACTGCGGTTCAGCTATTTTCTCCAGTCACTTGTACAGCATGAGCCACTGTCTAAAAGAACAGCTGTTCCTATGGAAAATGAAAGTCTACAAGTGTCATTGAGTAAATAAAATGTAACGATATATGGTTTTATTGTATTTATCATACCTTGCATAAGTAGATCAAAGGTTCGATCTTAGATGACATTCGTTAAAGAAGATTTACATGTAACAAAAAAAAATTAAAATAAAGTGTGTTCCTTTTTAACACCCTGTTAATGTTGGTTGAGTATTAATATGATGCGCTGGAAGCTTCTTGAATACATGAAACAACTTTACTTGCATGGAGGATAGCAGTACAGTGGTACCTTGGATTACAAGCATAATTTGTTCAAGAAGAATGCTTGTAATCCAAAGCACTTGTATATCAATTGTACAAAAGAATATTCCTGCGCTATCAAATATGGAGTTGGCTAAAAGTGGAACAGCTGCACGCACCTATTAGGTATCAGTTGGCCTAAATGAATATTGTGTAGATGGATGGTGCCGCGCTAATCCTATTGTGTAAGCTTCTAATTAATAAATTAAATAAAGAAACCGGCCTGAAGGGCCACTGATGTATAAAAACAGGTGCTATGACCCACTGTGCATACTAAATAAATACAAATATGAATAAATATGTGGATGTGAACAATAAATAAACAGCCTAAATGCTTAATAAATAATCACCGTGACTAACCATAAATATGACTGTTCTGATCAAAGGACGGTGAAATAAATAATAAAATTACTTAATTGTCAATCACAAACCAGCAAAGTGCATGGTGCCAACACTGTGCAACCTAGATATCTGAATCATAAAGTAACTATATATTGTGAAACAACAAGTTTTCCATAAAGTGCAGGCGTGCAAACAAACGTAAAAATAATGTGCAAATGATAACTCCAAAACTGAATGGTAATAAATTGAATGTCCCAATAAGTTGAAAAATGAAAAACGAGGGAGAATCACACAGGAAAAACGTCCATAATCTTAAATACAATATTGTGACATATGGTGTTGGCATGCGCATGTAGCAGTTAAAGTGCCTGGTGATTCAAAATTTCATGCAGCTTCGTGTGTGAACACTCCAGTGAGCAGTGGCCCTTTACCTCACAGGAATGGGGCAACAGCATATGACCAAACTGGTTCTTTAACTTTTTCCTCCTACGTATTCCTCACCGTCCTGGGGTGGGATTCCCTCAGATATGGTCCAGGGGGGTGTTTAAAGACAGGAATAAAAGGAACCCAATAGTGTAACTCCGTTTAAAAAGTAACAACGTTTATTAGGCAAAAACAGCAGGTACTCACATTTACAATGAATGGTGAGGTGTTTGTATCCGACGAGCGGCGAGCTCGTAGCTTTCTTTCAGTGTATCCAGCCTATCCTGTCCCTACGCGTGACGTCACACCACACGTGACTTCTTCAGGGGATACGTATAGGCTGTAATAGTGTCCTTAAATAGTGTAGTATTGGCCGGAAATGGGCGGCCATTTTCCCGAAGTTCTGTGTATTTGAGTTACGGCGGCCATTTTCCTAGGGGTTTTTTTCGATCTGATTCGACTCAGGGTGTGTGTCAGCTGACGAATAATGGCCAATAGGGGCTGTCAGCTGGTTCGATACCTCATATACTGTCAGCAAAGGAGGGCATTATTATTTCCAATGATGGAAACCCAGCGGACAGAGAGAACGAATTTTTATTAGAAGCAGGATTGCCTATAGGATAGGCCAGCACCATATGTCACAAGATTGTATTTAAGATTATGGACGTTTTTCCTGTGTGATTCTCCCTCGTTTTTCATTTTTCAACTTATTGGGACATTCAATTTATTACCATTCAGTTTTGGAGTTATCATTTGCACATTATTTTTATGTTTGCACGCCTGCACTTTATGGAAAACTTGTTGTTTCACAATATATAGTTACTTTATGATTCAGATATCTAGGTTGCACAGTGTTGGCACCATGCACTTTGTTGGTTTGTGATTGACAATTAAGTAATTTTATTATTTATTTCACCGTCCTTTGATCAGAACAGTCATATTTATGGTTAGTCACGGTGATTATTTATTAAGCATTTAGGCTGTTTATTTATTGTTCACATCCACATATTTATTCATATTTGTATTTATTTAGTATGCACAGTGGGTCATAGCACCTGTTTTTATACATCAGTGGCCCTTCAGGCCGGTTTCTTTATTTAATTTATTAATTAGAAGCTTACACAATAGGATTAGCGCGGCACCATCCATCTACACACTTGTATATCAAAGCGAGTTTCCCCATAGGAAATAATGGAAACTCAGATAATCAGTTCCAGTGGCACTGCTAGTGTATGCAGTACCGCATGTAACCAGAGGTGGGGGGCGCCGGAGACATTTGGAAACACTTGGAGAGCACTCGGAGCCGATCGGATGCACTCAGAGAGGCTCGGAAACACTCAGGAGCTGAGTGTTTCCGAGTGTTTCCAAGAGGCTCCGAATATCACCGGCGCACCTGCACCTCTGGCAAAATGTGGTACTGCACACCCCAGAGGCTCGAATCCTGCTGGTTTTGCAAGGAAACGCTCGCAAACCGAGTCAGGATTTAAAAAAAATAATAGCTTGTATTGCGAAACATAAATCCGAGGAATTACTGTATATCTTAACAGCATGGAAACAGGAACACAACAGAACACTGAGAAAAGTACTTCTTCTCATTGCATCATACAATAGATTTACATGCACATTACACTATAACACTACAGCGCCACCTGCTGCATAGACAACTCGGTGTTGTTCTTCCAACAGTTAACACTCAGTTAAAGAGGAACTGTAGTCTGCTCACATAATTTGTAATAAAAACATCTTTGCCGTTCTGAAGCTTCCCTCCAACCACTTTGCATATTATTTTATATATACTGTGATTCTGTACTTGCCAAATATGCTGCAGAAATCTCCCTCCACTAAGTCTGGCTGCAGCCATTTTAACTGTGGGCAGCTCTTATGACTCACCCCCCCTCCCTTCCTGGCAAACTCCCACGGGAGTGGGAGAGAGAGCTGTGAATGATGTCATAAGCCTAGGCTTTTTACCAGACAAGAAACAGGAAGTGGGCTTTATAAGGTATTTACTGGCAGAAAAAAAAAACAACAAGGGCAGAAGATTTATTAGATGGAAAATTGAAAAAATGACTGAAGGTCCACTTTAAAGAGGAGTTCCACCCAGGGGGGCCATTAAAAAAAAAAATAAATAAAAGTCAGCAGCTACAAATACTGCAGCTGCTGACTTTTAATTGGACACTCACCTGTCCCTGGGTCCAGCGGTGCGGGGGATCGAAGCCCCGCTCGTCCCCCCCCTCCGCTCGTCCACAGTTGAAATGCCGGCGCCGGGCTGTGGCTTCACAGCCTGGCACCCACTGCGCATGCGCGAGCGGCGCCGAGCGCCGTGATTGGCCGCTCAATCACCTGGGACCTGCAATGGGTCCCAGATGATTGACAGGAGGGAGGGAGAAGAGCCGAGCCCTTCCTGTGCCAGGGGGAAGTGATGTCATCAGCCGAGGCAGACGAAGGGGCAGATTACGAGGGACCACCTAGCAACAGGCATTTAGAGGTAAGTAAAAAAAAAAAAAATATCCAAATGTTTTTTTGTTTTTTTTTTTAGAATTTTTTAGATATGTTTGTTTTTTTGGGTGGAACCCCACTTTAACCATTATCAGCCCTAATCAACACCTTCTTACCCTTCTCTCCTTAGCTATTAATTTTCTGAAATGTGTTTTTATTAACAATAACCGTTTTTTAGTGTTGCATTCGTAGCATCCTCCTAGGTAAGTTGCTGAATATGCTAGGTAAATTTTATTTCTTTTTGGCTCCCCTGTAATCAGTGGATCTGTTTGTGATTGTTTTGGGCTGTTCTGGGTTTAAATAGCTATAGGTTCGACTGCTTCCCCCTGCTTTCTAGAGGATTCTGAAATGTAGTGGGCTGGAAGAGGCAAATGAATAGACTGAATTTTTATGTTGTCTCCCTGGGGAAGAGTGGCCAGTAGATGGCTGGGTCTGGGGTAGGCTGGTTCTTGTCCGGGAGGAGAAGCTCCCAGCCTAAAGGGCTACTGCCCTTCTAGGCAGCCCAGCTGATGTTATATATTTGCTCATCAAGGTCCCAGCTGTGCCAGAGCTGGGGGCCTGTGGTGCTGAGAATTTCTGGAACTAACTTAGGGATTTTACTGAGGATCCGGTCTGGAGAGTTCATAGAAGAGATGTCTGGCTGATTCTGGAAGGAGGCATCCAAGTATCCAGGGACATTGTGGGTACAGACCTGAGTGCAGGATCTTGGTGACTGTTTGCTGCTACTATCCCATGTGGATCAATGCCAGTGCTTGTTTGGGCTATGGCATTTATCATGGTGTCTCTGTGCTGCTCATTCCTTTAGCTGCTACTATAGGGACTGTACTGAGATGGTTTGACGAAGAGAAGAATATCCTTTTATGACTGTACAGTGTTGCTGGAGTATACCACAGCTCCCGTCACCCTACCAACGTTCATTTAGTAATAAAGCATAGAAAAACACGGCTTACTGAGCCAGAAAGAGTGACTGTCGCTGTGTGTCTGGCTGCCACTAAAGCAACTGGGGAAAGGAACCTGGGGCAAGTCTGCATGCCCTTTCGGGGGTGAGCACTACACATTACCAGAAAACAGAATATACACATAACATAAAATATGATAAATTTAAAAAAATGCATATTTTAATTTGCAAATAACATTGTTGTGCTTTGTACTAGATACATTATTTTACTGTCATTTTAACATAAAAAGGGTTTAGAATAAAATGTATACTTTTTTTTTTTACAGAAAAACAACTTTTTTTAATAACATGAAAACTTGTCAAACTAGAAAATAATTTTTTTACAAAACTTGTCAAAAGAAAGCCTAGTTAGTCCACAAAAAAAAAACAAGATATGTAATACTTTTATCCAATGTAATGCCATGGACGAATTATAAAACCATTGAAAAGTTATTTTAAAAAATTGGAAATGTAAAAAATGTTCTGCTCCATAGGGGTATATAAGTAGGACAGCTGAAGTACCCTCTCTGAGAGATAAGGTTGCTCCAAATGTTTTCAATCCACCAACAAATGCCATTTCTTTTATCCATAATATCTCTGAGTATTATCAATGTAGGAGATGCCAAGTATGTGACATTAATGTGTGTAAAAATAGGTGGACTAATGCTTTTGTTTCAACTAGTACCTCACAAACTCTGAATAAAACCATTCATTACATGTTCCACCACTGGAGTTGTTTATATGCTCCAATGTCCATGTGGTCTCCAGTACATGGGGAGGACCAAGTGGGCACTACAAGCTAGGTTTAATGAGCATATAAGCAATATCAGGAAAGGCTTTAAGAACCATTCTGCCTCTAAACATTATGCAAGCAAACATAATAGAGACCTTTCTAATACGGTTTTTTTGGACATTGAAAAATATACCCCGCACTGGAGAGGTAGCTCTCTAGTCAGGGAAATCTCCAAATTGGAGATGAAATGGATCCATAGGGTCAGATCACTTACTCCACATGGATTAAACGTGGATGTAGATGTAAATGCATTTATTGATAATTCATAGGACATGGCTTTCTGCTCTCCTCATATCCTTTTTTCCCTCCCCTTTTTATTTTTTTAGTAGGTTTTATATTTATTTTGTGTAGGTTCTCCTTTTTTGAGGGTGAATTATGTCTTATGCAACATTTGTGATATTTTACATCTCTTTTTTAAGATTTATTTGTTATTATGGGTAGGATTTTAGAATTGTGACATATGTGGGTCGCTATGTAACCTAATTTAACACATAGGTTTTTATTATGCATTTATTACATTAGAATTATTTTAAAGTGTGACCAATTCTCCCTCTGAGACGCATTTATGACCTAAAGGCAGGTTTTATTCCTCTTTTTTTGTGAGCAGGCTTTCTATTATTTTCCACTTTAAAACCAATATTTACTTTGGCAATGGTTATATTTTTGTCCACTAGATGGGCTCAATCCAATCATGTCATCTGGTGTCTCCATATGAAACTTTAAACCTATTTACACTAATAGAGTTTAAAGGATTCCCTATGTGTTGTTACTGGTGTGGATGGGAAATGCATTCCAGTAACTGATTTAATTAGGGTATGTTGGTGCCCTTCAAGTCTTTAGTGAATTATATAACAATTTGGCATTCATATAGAGGTATGGTCAAATTGGTTTATGGTTATTCCCTGGTTGTCAGGGCTGGGCTCGGCCCAGCCGCTCAGCTGTCAGCTAATTGCCAGCTCCCATCTCTCTCCACAGTTACTCAGCGGTTGATGTTATCCTGCTCGTCAGTCCTGCCTACTTAAGCCATCCAGTCGGGAGGATCTCTGCCTTCACCTTGGTCAACATCACAGAAACTTCCTCCTGCGATCCTGTTCAAGACTTGCTTTGCTGACATCCCTTCTGGCTCCAGATCCTGCTTGCTGTTCCACTACATTGATCCCTAACGGGGACTGAACTTTGGCTATGTTTTGACTACGTTTGTTCTTTTTACTTTTATAATTAAACAAGTGTGAATTAACTGTACTTCTGTCCCGGCCTGATTTCATGGTTTCTGACACTGGTCTGCAGCAACCGGGCTTAGGCTTGGTTGCCGCTCTGAATGACCAGCCTCTGGCTCAGAGCGAGGCTTGGTTATGCAGTCTGAATATATGCAGCGATGGTGCAGCATGGCACCTGTGCCCCAGACAACGTCACATGTGGCGGAACACATAGGGAGGGGCGATGTGCTGATGTCATCGCGTGTTCCCGGACGTGTGGGACATTTCTTGCTGTAAGCTGGCCGGCGAGATTTTTAAAAAGCGATACATGATGTTTGTTGATGTAAGTGCAACCTCATTTTTTTATTAATAAAGCAACTAAGGGTTTTACACTATGTGGAATGTTCCCTTTTATGTCCTCATCATGTTCCCAATGGGATACTATTGAGGTGACCAACACAGACCATACTTCTGCCCTCGAGTGGATCCTGTAGTAGAGCTTTGGGAATATCCTGGTCAGGGTGCTTGGCCACATGTTCTATTGACCTCTCTTTCAATAGAGGGTCCTCTAAATTTGATAAGCCTGCATTCCATATCGGGGTGGTGGTGTCACGGTTGTGACTCTTTAATGGTGATGAATGTTCACTATCAATATGGTCATTATTGAACATTTCTGAAGAGGATTACATTTCTGTATATTCAAATACAGAGTTTTGCCCATTGGGACTTTAGATGAAGCGCCACACAGCCAGTAATAAAAACATAGTACAGGTTTATTGAGTATATGCCAGCAATAACACTGGAAAAAAGGTGTCATAATGCCAAACAGTTGGGCCAAATATACAGATCCATTACATGGTTACATAAAGTAATCAAACAGTCCATGGTAAGTGTGTCATAGCATCTATGGTGGTCCAACGCATTTCGTGAGTCTCACTCTTCAGGGGTTGATGCATAGGCATAATCTATAAAGTGAAAAGGGTAAAAGATATAACATAGTAATGAACATGGAAATGTATCAGGTAGATTGACATGTGGGAATCAGACTAAGGGATCTATACTCACAGAGATGCAGGATGCTGCATGCCAAAGTCCTGCCGGTAGCCACCGGAGATGTTTGACCTGGAAGCTGTGGGTAAAGGATCCAAAATGGGCTGGCAGAGCAAAACAAGACTGATCGAAAAGCGGGCAAATAGAACTGCCCAGCATGGCCTGCCAGGATGGTGCCTAGAAAGAAAAAAATGATGCAGGGTACTACCAACCATATTTTGTTTTGTTTTTTTAACATTTCTGTATATTTATTTTGCAATAATTTTCAATATTGCTTCATTAGCACTTGGACTTCATTTTGCGCGGTTATTTCATAAAGAAAGACAATTGTATGGCAGTGGCGGGGCTCGTCTATTGGGGGCGCATGGGCGCCACCACCCCTATCAATGCGTCAGGCCCACTGATCTACATGCAGGGTGCCAGAAGCATGGGGGGGGGGGGGTTGAAGCATGTGATTAGAGCCAGAGGTTCTACTTGGCTTCAAAAACGGATGGGCTCGGGGCACATAGCACTGCGCTCTGAGCCCACCCAGTTGTGTGATAATAGCGAATGAATATTCTCTATTGTAACACTGATTCTCCTCCGGGCCAATCAGGAAGCGGGTCGTGAGCCCGTCACCCGATTGGCCGAAAGGCAATCCGCCAGGAGGAGGAAGGAGGAGACGCAGGGGCAGCGAGAAAGCAGCCGGAGAGAACAGTCCGGAGTGCTGCCCGCAAGATGGGGTAGGCTGCGGGACCTACTGACTAACCGACCCGGGGGGTGGGGGTGGTGCTGCCTGTGACCCAGCTGATCGACCGACCTCAGAGGGTGGTGGGTGGCGTCCGTGACACGATTAGACCGATATGAACGGGGGAGTTGTTGGTGGCGGGTTGATTCGTTTAATCGTTTACTGCCCCCCCCCCCCCAAAAAAAAAACACCAGCCGCCACTGTTGTGTGGACACTCTATATTGTTATTACGCTATCTAATCAATATTGTAAAAATATTTTTTATAATCAATTATTTTCATAATCACTATTTCATCAGCGCGGCTTTTTGATATCTTAGGACAGCTAAAGCCGAGGACAGCTGAAGATTTCAGCACCTTAATTCCCAGCTCTGCCCACCTTTGGCCACTGCAAGGGGGTTTCATTATTTCCTTTACCCCCGCCATGCCACACTGGCCATTTAGTCTCTCGTAAGGTGGGATTTCTTCGAAGCTATAGCTATATTCTTTCCTGCTTAGGAAGCCGCCCCTGGCAATATTTTCCCTCGCCATCCATCATTCCTATTATATGCCTTGCAAACTGCCATCTTTCTATAAGTCACACACGTTTTTTTTTTTAATATAAATAGTGAAGCCATACAAGATGTAAGCAAATGTATGTATGATATACAATATGCAAAATGCAACTGTTTCCCTGGCTTGATTCTTGCTACAGGGTATAGTAAGCGGGTAAAATAGCTCAAGGACCTACGGTAATGAAAGTCATAAACTCCTAGTATCTTCCTTTTGCCATGCCTAATGAAGAGGGTCTGAGACCTACTGTATTAGTGTAATCTTCCAGTACTACAGATCAGAAGATCAGAAGACTATAGATGTGCATCCAAGCCTGCTGCTCCTCTGAAAGGTGATCTGCATTTGGATTGTCTTTCAGAGGCGATTGACAGTTGGTGAGGAAGCAACATGATGCCTCTTCACCGCCTGTTTAAACCCCATTATTGTGGAATTTCCCCATTTGTTTTAACACCCCAGTTCACTGCCATTTTAGCTTAATGCTGAGTTATAGTAATTTTTGTGTTTATTAAAAGTCAGCAGCTACAAAAACTGTAGCTGCTGACTTTTAACCACTTCAGCCTCGGAAGGATTTGCCCCCTTCCCGACCAGAGCATTTTTTGCGATTCGGCACTGCGTCGCTTTAACTGACAATTGCGCGGTCGTGCAACGTTGCACCCAAACAAAATTGACGTCCTTTTCTTTCCCACAAATAGAGCTTTCTTTTGGTGGTATTTGAACGCCTCTGCAGTTTTTATTTTTTGTGTTAGAAACAAAAAAAGAGCGACAATTTTGAAAAAAACTAAATTTTTTTACTTTTTGCTATAATAAATATCCCCCAAAAATATATAAAAAAAAACAATTTTTTTCCTCAGTTTAGGCCGATATTGATTGGTTTGCACAAAATTTATAGCGTTTACAAAATAGGGGATAGTTTTATGGCATTTTTATTATAATTTTTTTTTATTAGTAATGACGGCGATCTGCGATTTTTATCAGGACTGCGACACTATGGCGGACACATCGGACACTTTTGACACTATTTTGGGACAATTGTCATTTATACAGCGATCAGTGCTATAAAAATGCACTGATTACTGGGTAAATGACACTGGCAGGGAAGGGGTTAACCACTAGGGGACGATGAAGGGGTTAAGCGTGTCCTAGGGAGTGATTCTAACTGTGGGGGGATGGGCTTTAACACACATGACAGCGATCACTGCTCCCGATGACATAGAACAGTGATCTCTGTCATGTCACAAAGGCATCTCTCCATTCTACCTCTCCGTGACACGATCGTGGTCACCCGGCGGACATCAAGTCCACGGGACCCGCGGTCATGGAGAACGCGGCACGCGCCCGCAGTGCTGCTTCTTACAGGGGACGTACCTGTATGCCCTTTTGGCAGCTCCGTGCCATTCTGCCGACGTATATCGTCGTGCAGCGGTTAATAAACACACATTCACTTGTACCAGGACCCATTGATGTGGCCACCTGAACGGTCTATTCTTTCCCTCTTCTCTCCCCGGCATTACAACCGTGGGCACCCGGCTGTGACAGCACGCGGCTTCACAGCTGGGTGCGCACTGCACATGCGTGAGTCGCGCTGAGCCTCCTTAATGGCCAGGCAATCTTCTGGGACCTGTGAGGTGTCCCAGGAGATTGCAGGGAGTGAGGGGGAGAGGAGAACTTCCGCTCAGATCACCTAGGTGGTCCAAGTTGAAAGAGGAGCAGGTACCTGTCAAAACTATGTACCCGCTCCATCCCCCCCCCTGAAAAAAATGACATGCCAAATGTGGCATAGGAGGGGGGAGGGGTCCTTAAAGCAGAACTTCCCCTTTTGGGTGGAGCTCCACTTTAAGGGGTGCTGCAGGGGGGAGATAGAAAGTGGCTCAACTGTATGTTTTAAACTCCCCCCGGCCGCTAGTCTAAACGAGGCCTTACATCTGTTCAATAAGTGCAAAAAATATATGTATTGATTGTGCCAGAAATCCAGTGAACTGATAAATGTTGTGCTCTTTGCCTGTGCTGCACTCCTATAACTTAACATGGTCGCCAGCCTTCTATGTGGACTAAAGCAGTGGTCCCCCAACCTTTTTGGCACCGGGGACCGGCTGCGTGGAAGAAAATTGTGCCAAGGACCTGGGGGGGGGGGGGGGGGGGACAATACGATGGCAATGGCTGGTGCTTCAATCATCACGGCACCATGCTTGATACGGTGTCAGGGTGATGGAAGCGCATTATTTCTATTATTACATTGTAGTAATAAATTAAATAGTTCAACTCACCATAATGCAGAATCAGTGGGAGCCCTGAGCGTGTCACTTGCCACTGTCACCAGATGTGGAATGTCACTTGCCACGGTGCCTGCCACCAGATGTCGATAGTCACCTGCCACGCTGGCAGCCACAAGATGTGGATTGTCACCTGCCACGTCGCCTGTCACCAGATGCGGAATGTCACTTGCCACGTCACCTGCCACGTTGCCTGCCACAAGATGTGGATTGTCACCTGCCATGTCGCCTGTCACCAGATGCGGAATGTCACTTGCCACGTCACCTGCCACGTTGCCTGCCACAAGATGTGGATTGTCACTTGCCACATCACCTGCCACATTGCCTGTCACCAGATGCAGAATGTCACCTGCCTCACTGCCTGCCACCAGATGTGGATTGTCACCTGCCTCGTTGCCTGCCACAAGATGTGGATTGTCACTTGCCACGTCACCTGCCACCAGATGTGGATTGTCACCTGCCATGCTGCCTAATTCTACCATCCATCCGGCTCTCTTATATCGGCCTCCTGGCTCTTTCATGCTGCCCGCCCAGGAGTCTCATGTCAGCCGCCCGCGGCCCAGCTGCAGAAAGTGGTTGACAACTCCTGGACTAAAGAACACCTTCCCTATGTATTATACAGCTGAGAAGAGGGGAAGGTGTTTTTTGTAGTCAAGTAATACGTTTCCCGCCCTAGGGTGACAACACTTTTTTACTAAACTGTGTCTATGGAGGAGCAGCGTTGCCACACTAGGACAGGAAGTGGTTGTCAGGATCACCAGGTGAAAGGAAAGGAGAAAAAAGGTCTTAAAAAAAAAAAGGAAAAAGGAATGCAGGCATCACATGTAAGGACTAGTAAGCTATAATATATCACAGTTTTGTTCTTGAGTTTCGATGCGCTTTAAGTTTATGCTTGAAGAGCCAATCCCTTTTTTTTTTTAGAACTTCATTGAAATATCACAAGTGACATTTCCTTAAAGTATATGCAGTAAAGCATGATTGTTATACTCACTGTGGAACCTAAAGGGCTAATCCTCTGCATTGTGTAAAAAGGCTGTTTGATCCTGTCTGCTCTGATCCTCCCCTTCTTCCACTGTCCCCAATCCTTCTCCTTATAGTACAGAGCCTTGGGGGCAATCTGCACATGCTCAGTTTAGTGTGTATTGCTAGAAGCGGAGCAGAGCAAGCAGGAAGCTTTAACAGGATCTCATGGGGAGTGTTTCTTGACCTTTATCAGTGTATCTACATACTGTCCTGGGCATTTATGTACATTATGTGTATGGAATAAAAGAATACTTTCAGGGCTTGCTTACACTTGCAGTGCCCCCTGAAGAGCAATCCTCCTCCTTAGTGTCTGTTTTAATACAGTAGTAAACTCTGATGCAAAATAACCCCCCCCCCCCTCCCCTGTTGGTTAATGTCCTAATGTGCTAGTATGCATCAGTAATGACACCAGTTTGACAACCTGGTTGAGGCAAAAACAAATGTGACAGTTAGCATCCCTGGCATGTGGGGAATTTTTTTTTTTAACTATTAAATTGATTAGATTATTTCAACTTTAAGCAAACATTTTTTATTGCCCCCCCCCCCCCCCCCCCCCTCCAATTACAAGTGTAAGCCCTTTCAGACCTGATCACCACTCCACCTGTGAAGAGGTCCTGTCATCTCTTTATATACTAATTTAAAAAATGTATTTGAAACTTCCTCCCCCACAGCGATCTCTAACCCCCTATATATATCTTGGGCGCGGGATGACGGCAGATAATGAAAATACCTTTTTTTGTCTGACAGTTATAATCTTTGCAGAAAAAGTTTGGAATTTGTCAAGCTGATTATTTAAACTTTTCTACTTGTGAAGATTCGGTTGTGTGTCTGTTAAGTTGTGAAGGACATCTCAGTATTTACCCAGCCTCATTTAATGGATTCCTTAATTATACATTTGATGTAATAGGCTGTCAGAGTAGGCACTTCATTCCGCCATATCTACAAGTCCCTGCAGTGCACTGAATAAACCAATTACTTTCCTGTCCATTCATTTTTCCATCCTTACTACCCTGTATTTACACCCAACCAGCCCATTCCCGTCCAACGGGACGCATTGAACGCACTCTCCATAATGCAATCTATGGAAACTGAGCAATGATTTTTTTATTTTTTTTTCCGGTGCCGATGAATATGTTCAGATCTGTAGACATTAGATACAAGTAGTCCCTGGTAATTATACTTCCCATGGAAAATGTTTAAAGTTTCTCTCCTTAAAGAGACTCTGTTACCAACTTAAAAACTAAAGGTGAAAGCACAGGAAAATCAAGCATTTTACATTCTTGTAGTGCATCCTTTTAAACAATTGTATATTCACTTGCAAAGTGCATAGTTGGCAACAATAAATGCAGCCACTTGTGCCCATCATATGCAGCCTCCTGTGCCCATCAAATGCAGCCACTTGTGCCCATCATATGCAGCCACCTGTGCCCATCAAATGCAGCCACTTGTGCTCATCAAATGCAGCCACTTGTGCCCATCAAATGCAGCCACTTGTGCCCATCAAATGCAGCCACTGGTGCCCATCAAATGCAGCCACCTGTGCCCATTATATGCAGCCACTTGCCCATCAAATGCAGCCACTGAGCGCATCAAATGCAGCCACTTGTGCCCATCATATGCAGCCACTTGTGCCCATCAAATGCAGCCACTTGTGCCCATCATATGCAGACACCTGTGCCCATCAAATGCAGCCACCTGCGCCCATTATATGCAGCCACTTGCCCATCAAATGCAGCCACTGAGCCCATCAAATACAGCCACTGTGCTCACCGACCCCTCCCCCACTCACTGGGTTTGCGGCTCTGGTATCATCCCCTGTCAACCACCACCCCCCCCACCCCCCCGATCGCGGATCTGGCACCCCCCCCCCCCCCGGGGCTCTGACAGAGCCGAGGGGGCTTATCGCAGCACTGTCTGCAGCAGATCTGCAGCGACCTCTGCTCCAGCGCGAGTCTCCTCGCTCCTCTTCCTAAGCGCCAGGCATCCAATAGGGTGGCCTGGCACTTTGGCCAATCAGGAAGCAGGTCTGACGTCCTGCCTCCTGACTGGCGGGGAGGAAGCTTAGTGTGAAAATAGCGAAAATTAATTCGCTATGGTCACACAACACACTCTCTGTGCCCCGAGCACCACCCTATTTTGAAGCCTATTAGAGCCTCTGGCTCTAATCAGGTGCTTCAAAAAATACCACCCCCTCCCACCCCTGCCATAGAAATCCATGCGTCCGGCGTCCTAAAAGGGGCTGGGCACATGGATGGGGGGGGGGGGGCGGCGCCCGTGTGCTCTCAGTGCATGGGCCGCCACTGCAGTGCATATATATAGATATGTCAAATACATGTATAAAAGAAAAGGTGCTGCATATAAAAAAAAAACCTAAATATTCAGTCCATAAACGCGTATAACTAATAAATATGCGCAATCCAAAAAATCAAACGAGGAGGCACATACTCCTCGTTTGATTTTTTTTGGATTGGGCCTCTTTATTAGTCATTCAGTAATTTTTGCCATCAAAAAGTGATAGACAGTGGTTGAAATTGTCATGTTCCCAGTACAGCAACTGCCAGGAAAACCTACAGTACTTATGTTTTTAATAATGTTGTTGTATCACACACAATTATATCATCCCATAATACAATGCATCACAATCTGTGCAGTAATGATGACTATCATGCCTAATGATCTGTAGCTACACCATTACAGTTAGCTTAAATCTTTATACCTTCATATCATCATTTCAATTCCTAAAATAAGTTATTTATTTTACTCCTTCTTAAGTACATTTTCTCTATTTATTTAATTTTTCAGCCTGGCTCTTCTTTCAAGCAAAGCTTCTGAAATCTTAGAGAAATACACCGAACACCATCTTATCTTGTTACCTTCCCAGCCACTCTTTCTAATATTATAATCACATTTCAATTTTTCTTTTCATTATGAGGCTCATATGGCAGAATCAGGAACCATCGAAATAACTAGTCAAATAGCAGGATATAATTATGGGTTGCTTATTTCAGTTCTTTATCTCTTGAACTCAGCAAGATTTGTAATACAGTGTAGGAGTCTCCTGGGAAATATTGAAGGCTGCAGGATGGATGTAAAGCCAAAAAAGTGAGAAATTCATTGAGAGAATTTGCATGTCTCCTGCTTTAAGTTTCCTCTCCGAGCTGCTTATTAACTGGGTGACATGAGAGTATAAGAGGGCTGCAACAGGAGAATGGTGCCAGAAACCGATAAGACTCATCTTTTTTTTCCTTTAATGGGTTTATCTGGGTATGTTCAGAGACAACCTTTAAAGTAGAGTCCAGCTTCTCAAGTTGTGGTACATGTAGGCGCTTATGAGGGATTCTTATTATTCTTATATATAAATATAAGAATATTATATTTAATATTATTATATTTATATAATATTTATATAATATATTTATTATATTTATATATAAATAGATACCTAACATGTCATGCTTCAAAATTGCGCACACTCATAGAATGGCGCCAAACTTCGGAACTTAAAAATCTCCATAGGCGACAGTTTAAAATTTTTTACAGGTTACCAGTTTAGAGTTACAGAGGAGGTCTAGTGTTAGAATTATTGCACTCACTCGTTTGTGGCGATACCTCACATATGTGGTTTGAACGTCATTTACATATGTAGACACGACCTACGTATGCGTTCGCTTCTGCATGACGTGGGGATGGGGGCAATTTTTTTTTATTGTTTATTTTATTTAAAATGTTTTATTTTTGTACTTTCCCTTTACAATTTTTTTTTCTCACTTTTCTTCCCATTACAAAAAACATCCCTTGTAATAGGAATAGGGCATGGCAGGTCCTCTTTATAAAGAGATGTGGGGTCTATAAGTGCCCAGATCTCTCCTCTAGGCTAGGAAGCCTGAGATAAAAAATAAATAAAAATTATCTCAGCTTTACATCAGCCAGCACCGGATATGACATCATAAAGTCGTGCCTGGCCTCCGAAGGTCAAAGAGATGGCCAGGGACCATCTGGTCCTTGGTCAGCTCTATGGTAAACGGCCATGGTAAAATGGAAATGCTTGCTGACCAGGAAGATCCAGCAGAACATGCAAGAAAGAGTGTCAGGTGTGGAGTCAGAACGAGAACTCTGGCTTGTCTGAGGGTTCAGGATGGCAAAGTTCATCAATGGCATGTATGCATAGAAGGCACTTGGCAATGGTGTGGAGTGGAATTGAAGTTGCAGATCAAACCAAGGTGGGCAATGCTGTACCAAATTAGAAGCTGGATCAAGGTCAGGGACGAAACCGAGGTCAGAAACTGGTTGAGCAATAGCACAGAGCAGGATTAAAATTCAAGCTTGAAGGAAGTTAGGTCAATAACAGGAAACATATGCAGAACCTGAGTCAGGAAGCAAGGAACATGCTGAAGACCAGTCAGCACTCAAACTGCGATACAGCATACCTTAAATAGGCCAACTGGTGCTAATGTTGACTCTAGGCGTACCCACATGCCTGCACACACACTGTGATGTGTGCACATTCCTGTATGCACACATACGCCTGGCCATCACTCTAAATGCAGAGCGGCGCGCAGAGCTATGCACTTGCAGAAATGTCTAAGCCAGCTGGCTAACAGGAATTCCCTGAGAGGAAGATAAGATCTAGAAATTTATAACATTGAGATGACTCAAAGAAAGCATCCCTTTCGGCGAGAGGGATGCTTGAGGTATTTAAAATGTATATTTTTTTCCAGATTTACATGCAAATCAAGATGTTCAGCAGAAGTGACTATGTTAGGAGTAGGGACAAAGTATATCACTGCCAGGACCTCTTGTGCTTATCTGAGATCAGTGGTGGCAAACCAGGGTCAACTATTATCCAAGGTCATTAAAGTCCAAATCCCTGATCTGCACTGCGGGGGTCAAATGCTCATTTTGTTGTTTTGTCTAGGGGAGGGGAGAAACACTTTTACTTACCTGATCCTCCACTCCCCCAGCAGATGGTGCTCCCCGACGATCTGGCAGTAGACTGCTCCTCAGCCTCAACACATCCAGCACTAAGGACCATGCATTGGTCATGATGACGTCAAGACCCTAGATCAAGGGTCTCCAAACTACGGCCCTCCAGCTGTTGAGGAACCACAAGTTCCATGAGGCATTGTAAAACTCTCGCATTCACAGACATGACTAGGCATGATGGAAAATGTAGTTCCTGAACAACTGGAGGGCAAAAGTTTGGAGACCCCTGCCCTAGCAGCGCGGAGGAGAGAGTAAGTAAATCTTCCTTAATTGTTCCCCTAGTCCTAAATGAGCAATTGACCCTTGCAGTGCAGGAGCAGCCACACGGCAAGGGGTAATATTTTAGTTGCCTGGAATTGGGCTACAAGAACTTTCCCCTCGGAGGCTTGTTTTGCCTTCCTCTGGAGCAGGGATCCTCAAACTACGGCCCTCCAGCTGTTGTGGAACTACACATCCCATGAGGCATTGTAAAACTCTGGCATTCAGAGACATGACTAGGCATGATGGGAATTGTAGTTCCTGAACAACTGGAGGGCCGTAGTTTGAAGACCCCTGCTCTGGAGTATAGCTGCAGGAGCTGGAAAAAGTTTAACTTGATGGACATCAGTCTATTTTCAACCTTGTTAGCTATGTAACACCCTAGGGATGTCCACCCAGAGCTCTCTCCTTCCATAATCCCCACTTAGTACCTCTACCCACCATCCACCATCTGCAGATGCCACGTGCAAAAATATTGCAGAAGGACACGTTTATAGGTTTTTTTTCCAGAGTTATATTTCAAGCTTATTTTCCTTGTAAATATGCGTTAATACAAAGCAGAGGCTTTCAGTACTGGTGTGTGGACATCTATATAAATCCCATTACCTGCTTAACAGGGTGAGAAATTGTACTCCAGTTAAACTAGAACTATTACATTTTTTAATCAAAGCTTTTTTTCTTTTTTAGAATGGGATTTTGGAAACATTGTCCTCACTGTAATATCCAAAGTCTCTGTACCATAGCATGTTCCACAGCCTGAAAATTACCAGCACGGTGTCCTCAGCAAGGTTTAGCCTCTTGTCAGCAAGTCTGTTCCTAAAGTAAAAGGGCGAAATAACAGATGCCAAGCTGAGTGGATGCTATTAGCAGTTTATAAAAATAAAATTCAATTAGTAATTCTAAACCACACTGCATTATTTGGAGAAATTCAAAATTCATTGACGATGTGAAATTACTTGTAAATCATTATTGTATTCGGAAATGTGAACTGTATGAATTAGGGATTGCTACCCCATGTGAGCTGCTGTATTTTATACATGCCAGCATCCTCTGGCTGGTGTTTATTAGTCTTACTGTGCAATACAAGTATCCAAGGTTCTATTCCTACCAAAGGTGTCTAGGTTGGGCTTCATGGTTTTTTTTTTTTATTACAAACTGTTTTTGTAGAGCACAAGATACAGACATGATAGCAGTATAACACAGGTTACTTACAAAAAGTAATGTCTAAGGTACAAAATGTCAGATATCATGACTCAACAAAGTATGGCTTTCATGTTAATGTAGTACAGTCATGCAAAACAAAATTCCCATCTCAACTTACCAACCAGTCTGCTACCAACCAAACTATCCTGTCTAACAGTATGTGTTAAAAACAGGGGTTTTGTTAGCACAAATTAGAAGCACATGCATTCTAATGGATAGATAGAGGGCAGGAGAGCCTGGAGGTAGCCCACCTCTCTTTAAACGCTTCAATATCAGCACTTTAACCCCTTCCTGCCCAGGCCAATTTTCAGCTTTCAGTGCTGTCACACTTTGAATGACAATTGCGCGGTCATGCAACACTGTACCCTGAAGAAAGATTAAACTGTATACCGAAACGCGTTGGGTGTAAGGAGGTCCCTTCATATATACCCTTTTCTATGGTGATAGAAATCGATTGTTCAGACTAAACAATATTTTGTTTCATTTTTAATCTTGTTTAATCATTGATAAAATTTGTTTATTATTATATTACCTTGTATATTTTTGTATACTTTTACATAAGATAATATCAGGTGCCTTAAAAGTCCACTTAGGGGAACCCCCTTTTGCTTTTGTCTTGAATATTGAATGTGGCACTCCTAAGCTTAGGTTAGCCATTCGCCTTCCCTTCTCCTGTACCCAAATGAAAGTTTTTTTCTAAAAAAAGCAAAAAATTTGAAAAAAAAAAAAAAGTTTCTTAGTTTCTGTCAGAAAATTTTGTAAAGGGAAGATTTGGAACATCTGACGAAAAACATATCAATATGGAAACGATATATTGATGATGTTTTCCTAATCTGGACAGGAAGTAGAGAGGACCTTTCATCTTTTTTTGAGAGCTTAAAAACTAATCCCTATAATCTAACTTTTACCATGGAAGCAAGCCAAACGACCTTAACATTCTTGGATGTTACTCTTTTCATTAATCCAGACAGATCGATTGGAACTACCCTCTTCCGCAAGGCGTCTGCAGGAAATTCACTCCTGCATGCGGCCAGCTCCCATCCCCAACCACTCATTGACAATGTCCCCTACGGACAGTATTTGAGACTAAGGAGAAATTGTAGCGAGAACACTCATTTTGAGTCCGAAGCCAGAGCATTGAGGGAACGTCTCAGAGCAAGGGGATATAGCAACAAATGTTTAAAAAGAGCCTATTTGAGAGCAAAAAGAAACCAACGTCATCAACTAATCTATAGGCCGACAAAATCAAGATCAACATCTGGCCTTAGAATGATCACCACCTTCTCTGGTCAGCATCGACAAATGCGGGAGTTGCTGCAAAAACACTGGTATTTGCTGATGGGTGATCCTAGGGTATCTAAACACCTCAAAGAATACCCTGAGATCACCTTTCGTAGATCCCGGTCAATCAAAGACCATTTGGTTCACAGTCACTATGTTCCACCATCTACAACGCAGATTAAAAACAAAGGCACTAGACCCTGCCATAAATGTGACTTTTGCAGATACATCTTTTCATCTCGTAACATTATCCTTCCTAATGGTCAGTTATATAATCCTAAGTTCTTGGCTACATGTCAGTCCATAGGCGTTGTCTATATAATGATATGCGAATGCAACGCATACTATGTGGGTAAAACCAAACGCCCCTTTTTCCATAGGATTAGAGACCATGTTTCCCTAGTGTGTAAGAAGAGGATGGAGACCCCTATAAGTCGACATATGGGCCTCCATCATCAATTTAACGATCATCTGATGCACTTTTATGCTTTGGAACACGTTCCCCCAAATGAAAGAGGGGGCAATTATGATAAAATTCTGCTACAACGTGAAACCAAATGGATTGTTACTCTCAATGCTCTAAAACATCCAGGCCTAAATGACACCTTGAGTTACAAACCTTTTTTATAATTTCTTTTTATTTATTACAATAAATTTCTTTCCCTTTTTTTTTTTTTTTTTTTTTTTTTTTTTTTTTTTTGCATTATATATAATATATATTATTTGATGGTTTATTCAACCTAATTATTAATATTAATATTATTGATTTAAAATGTGGCAATGGCTTATGCTTCTTCCTTGATTTTCTCCCTCCACACTATTTGGCATGTACGGGCACCCCGGGCACCTGATCATTCATTTCCTAATCAATGTCTTGATTGCTCGGTTGCCCCTTTTTTAGACGTCTCGCGCGGCGGTTTTCTTTATACCTCAGATTGATCCGTGCAAACGGTATTGATTAATTTATTTAATCAGTGACAGTATTTTTGAGGGCTTCTTTAAATTCCGATCATCCCTACATAATGCCCAATTTTTGGTTATTCACTAACCACGTCAGTGTAGTGATCTCCACTCAATTGCATTTATCGATTACAATATAACCTTATTGCTGCCCCCTTCTCTTTTGAGTCTTGCGAGCCTCCTTACTACCAGATTTAAGACGTAGGATCTTCAAAGATGGCCGCGAACCTATTTGCCAATACTTGACGTCACTTACGCGACTTCATGTATGGGCGGCGGAGGTGTGCGCATGCGCGAGCGTCTCTTTTGTGTCTGCAGCGTGACGACGAGTCAGACGTCGTCACGCTGGAGGGTTTTAAAAGCGGGGCTTCATTCCCCGCCAATCTCTGTCAGTTCCTGTTTGACACATGGGGCAGAGATATCTCCTGGACGGGCTACTCTAGTTCAATAAGAAACAGTAAGTCTAGGTTTATTTGCTTTCTACATTCAATATGCACTTTTAAATATCGATGTTACTCAGAGATACCTTTCCTATATCTCTCCTTATATATACACTGTTTAGGTTCTTTTGTGGTCAGTTTGCAGCAATACCTCCAGGTCCAGCTTAGCCAACAGCTGTGGATGGACGTATACCGCCCCCTCTGCGTCTGCTATTCTACTGCATTTTTAGAACCATCTCTCCACATCGGTTAGCAATTTTGCAATCTACCATCTTTTGGATGTATTTCTCTTTTTATCCTGAATTGATTCTATTGAGGTATTTTTGGATTGAAATTAGTTTATATTTACATAGAAGTATCATCGCTATTTGTTTAAACCACCTAGACTTACTTTCTTCTATTTTCTTCCTTTTTTCTCTTCCAAAGAAGAGCTTATATTCAAAGATTTTTATCTCTCTCTGCATGCCTCCCTAGTGAGGTGAGAGTCAAGGAGGAAGCATTTTGCCATTACACAATGTCCATGTGATTTGTAGACTTCTTTCTACAGGTAAGCTCCTCTGAGCTGAATGATGATAATGCAAAAAATCCTGCTCCCTTCCCTTTCCCCTTTTCCCCTTTTTCCCTCCCCTTTCCCCCTGCCCCTCCCCCCCTCCCCTCTTCCCTTTTTTTTTTTTTTTTGTATAATATATATATAATGTCTTACACAGATGTAGATCTAATTACCAGATTTATTTTGTATATTGTTTATATTCTAACATTATGATTTCATGAGGTATAAGCAGATATGTATATGTATGATTTATGGATATTTTTTCTATTTCTTATAGTTGACCTTAATATCACAAATATATCTCCTGAAGAAGCTTATGCAAGCGAAACATGTTGAGAAAGTGGTATTAATTTGTAAATCAAAGGGTTACCTTTTTTTCCCCCACCCCCCCTCCCCTTTTTTCATATTGTATATTGTCCTTGATCATGTCTGTTTCCTTTTATAAGATTGTTTAATAAAATATGTTTTTATGATATGTTGGATACATTACCTGACTCAAGCACCGTTAAAAGTCCCTGAGGACCATATATTGGCCTCAATGTCCCTCTCTTACATTTTGTAAATAAGAAATTTTTCTCCTTCACTGATGTGCGCTGATGAGGCTGCACTGATGGGCACTGATAGGCTGCATTGATGGGAACTGATGAGACAGCACTGAAAGGCACTGATGAGGTGGCACTGATGAGAAGGCAGTAATATGCAGCACTGATGGGCACTGATAGATGGCACTGATATGCAGCACTGATGACCAATGATAGGTGGCACTGCTGGGCACTGATAAGGGCAATTAATGGCAATGATAGGTGGCATGGATAGGCAGCACTGATGGACACTGAAAGGCAGCACTGACTGGCATTTCTGTTGAGCACAAATTGACATCACTGATGGGCACAAATTGACATTACTGATGGGCACATATTGACATTACGGATGGGCACAGATTGGCATCACCAATGGGCACTGGCTGGCATCCCTGCTAGGCACTGTTGGGGCTGCACAGATAATCAGGGCACTGATAGATAATCAGGGCACTGATGATCAGTGCCCTGATTATCTGTACAGATCTCCCCTGTGAGTACTGTAGATGTTGCAGATCGGCTCTTCTGTCCTCACACTCTGTCAGTGTGAGGCGAAGAGAGCCGATAAACTGCATTTCCTTGTTTACATGTGATCAGCTGTGATTGAACACAGCTGATCACATGGGTAAAAAGCCGCATCATCGGTTATCATATGATATCGCCCCAGAACGAGAGAGGATCCTGCTCGCCGTCATACGGCCGGTGGGAGGTAGTTAAAGGCAAAAAGCACAATGGCAGCAAAGATGTGCCCCCTCACCAATATTACATCAGTAACAAACAAATGGCACCTGCCCCCACCTATAACTGGCCTTTACAGCAAGGAGCACATGAAAGGGTAGCGCATGCAAAACAAAACCGAAGAAAACTCCCAGCTCAACGTACCGACCAGTCAGCTACTATCCTGTCTAACAGTTTGCATTAAAAACAGGGGTTTGGTTAGCACACATTTGCAAATACATGCGTAAGCTGCAGAGCCGTTCCAAGGCACCCCAATACTTCTGCAATCCTAACTCATGTAAATTTATGAGAGTCTCCACAGTGGAAGCACATGCATTCTAATGGATAGATAAAGGTTCTTGCACCCAGCGCTCCAAAAGCAGAGACATTTAGATGCCGCACTTACGGTGGACAAGTTTCTAGGAACCCTTAAATCACTGAAACCTGGTAAAGCCCCTGGCCCTGATGGGTATACTCTGTCTTATTATAAGACCTATTCTGATAAATTGGCAGAGAGATTTATAGTAGCTTTTAACTCTTTACGCAATGAGCAGGCAATACCAGCAGACACGCTCCTACCTCATATAACAGTAATCCCTAAAGAGGGGAAAGATCCATCCCTTCAACATCAGATAGTTACCCAATTTAAATTTAAATGGACAGATTCCCATATATGATACTTGGGAACTAATATCCCAAACAAACTGAATAGGGTGTTTGAACTTAATTTTGCCCTGATGGCAAGACAGTTCAAATTTGACTTTCAACGCTGGGATAGGGAGGTTTTTACATGGTTTGATAGGACCAATATCATGAAGATGAATGTGATGCCAAGTCTTTTATATTTACTACAGACCTTGCCCATTAAAATTCCTCCAGGTTTTGTGAGAGAACTTTGTTCAAGATTCTTGAGATTTATCTGGGCTGGAAAACCAGCAAGAGTGCGTAGGGCGATTTTGTCGCTCCCTAAGGAAAATGGAGGGATTGGGTTTCCCGACACAGATAAGTATCACGAAGCTGCGCATTTGGCAAGGGTGACTGACTGGTATGTGCATCAAAATAAGGAGCCTTGGGTCCACATGGAGCAAGCGATGATTGCTTTGCCCACGGTAGGTCTCCCGTGGCTTTACAGATGTGGATATCCCACGAACGGTGAAGGTGCATCCAACTGTGGGAGCCAGGGTACGGATTACGAAAAAGATTTTTAAAACTACCACTAGTTCGCCATATCTGAGCCCTCTAATTCCAATTCTGGGTACTCCGGCTTTCCAGCCGGGCCTAGTAGACCCTTACTTTGCAGCCCTGCTACAGCAGGGCTTTAGTAGGCTTTTATATTTTTCATTAGGAAATCGGTTGATGACGAGTAGAGGGGTTGAGTGTAGCTCCTCAGACCTGGACTTTCTTCGACGGGCACAGCTTAGTATATTCCTCCAGTCATTGCCAACAACACTTACTGTAGTACGCAAACCTTCTGTGTTTGAACAATTATGCTTAAAGGGGGAACCATTGAGACACTCGCTGTCATATTTCTATGCTTCGTTGACTAGGCTGGAAGCACCACAAGAACTTGCGTTCCTACAATCGTGGGAAAGGGATTTGGGCGTTATATTTTCACAGGCCCACAGGATCTTACAGTTCGCACATAAGGCATCATTGGCGAGTAGGTATCCAGAGGGAGGGTATAAAATCCTTACTAGATGGTATAGAACATCGGCTGTACTGCATCGGATGTTTCCACAGGTTTCAAACGTTTGTTGGCGATGTCTTGAGTCTGAGGGCACCTTGTTGCACATATTTTGGGAAGGTGTATCCCTTGGGGAAAACCCGTCAGTTTTCTTACTACATGATACCCCTCTATCTATTAAACAAAATACAAAAATGCACTCCTAAAACATCTCCTTATGGCAGCGAGGACATGCATACCGGCATTGTGGAAGAGCATTCCCCCCCCCCCCAACTAGATCACATTGGCTTACCAGGGTAACAGAAATCCAACAAATGGAAAACCTTACTATGATGCTGAAAGAGCAGGAGGAGACATATTGGACTCCTTATTTTATCTATAAGGAACAGATAGAACAGACCTCTCTAGTCTCTCAGCAGTAATTGGACTACTAATATACCCAGTAGAGTTTAGCTAGCAGTAGGGATGAGCTGAACACCACCCGGTTCGGTTCGCACCAGAACCTGCGAACGGACCGAAAATTCGCACGAACGTTAGAACCCCATTGATGTCTATGGGACTCGAACGTTCGAAATCAAAAGTGCTCATTTTAAAGGCTAATTTGCATGGTATTGTCCTAAAAAGGGTTTGGGGACCCGGGTCCTGCCCCAGGGGACATGTATCAATGCAAAAAAAACTTTTAAAAACGGCCGTCTTTTCGGGAGCAGTGATTTTAATGATGCTTAAAGTAAAAAAAAAAAAGTGAAATATTCCTTTAAATATCGTACCTGGGGGGGGATCTATAGTATGATGCCTGTAAAGTGGCGCGTGTTTCCCGTGCTTAGAACAGTCCCTGCACAAAATGTCATTTTTAAAGGAAAAAAAGTCATTTAAAACTGCTTGCGGCTTTAATGTAATGTCGGGTCCTGGCAATATGGATGAAAATCAGTTAGACAAACGGCATGGGTACCCCCCAGTCCATTACCAGGCCCTTTGGGTCTTGTATGGTTATTAAGGGGAACCCCGCACCCAAATTAAAATAAGGAAAGGTGTGGGGCCACCAGGCCCTATATACTCTGAACAGCAGTATACAGACGGTGCAAACAAGACAGGGACTGTAGGTTTGTTGTTAAGTAGAATCTGTTTGTAATTTTGAACGGGTACATTTTTAACGTGTTTAGCTCCAGCCAAAAAATCTTTTTTAAGCTTTTTGGAAAATATAGGGAAGGGTTATCACCCCTGTGACATTTGTTTTGCTGTCTTTCCTCCTCTTCACAAGATTTCACCTCACTTTTTGTCCCAATGACAAATGTTTTTTGAAAATTTGGTGTTTTTTGTGGAACAAGGATTGGAAAGCATCAGTGGAAAGGAGAAATTTTTTTCCCATATTAACTCTTACAGGAGAGAATTTCCCTTCCTAGGGGTAGATTTCATCTCACTTCCTGTTGTCTCCTTCCGTTTGCAAGTAGGAGTCGTTTGTAAGTTAGATGTTTGAAAGTAGGGGCCTGCCCTATATACTCAGCAGAAATTTGGGCCTTAGGTGTTGTTGTGGCCACAACACTGTAAGCCCTCACAGGGCCCTGCTGTGAAATATTAGATCAAGAATTGTAATTACATGCCCCTATTGAACAGGGGCAGAAAAATTGGGCCTTTGGTGGTGGTGGTGGTGCTGGTGCCACAACACTGTAAGTCCTCACTCGCTCTTGGTGGGCGCAGAAATGGGCCCTGCTGTGAAATATTAGATCAAGAATTGTAATTACATGCCCCTGTTGAACAAGGGCAGAAAAATTGGGCCTTTGGTGGTGGTGGTGGTGCTGGTGCCACAACACTGTAAGTCCTCACTCGCTCTTGGTGGGTGCAGAAATGGGCCCTGCTGTGAAATATTAGATCAAGAATTGTAATTACATGCCCCTGTTGAACAAGGGCAGAAAAATTGGGCCTTTGGTGGTGGTGGTGCTGGTGCCACAACACTGTAAGTCCTCACTCGCTCTTGGTGGGTGCAGAAATGGGCCCTGCTGTGAAATATTAGATCAAGAATTGTAATTACATGCCCCTGTTGAACAGGGGTTGAAAAATTAGGCCTTAGGCACTGGTGCTGGTGCCACAACACTGCAACCCCTCACAGATACTCTAGTTGGAACGCAGAAATGAGCCCTGCTGCAAAGTATTGCATCAAAAATTGTAATAACACGCCCCTGTTAAACAGGGGCTGAAAAATTGGGCCTTAGGCACTGGTGCTGGTGCCACAACACTGCAACCCCTCACAGATACTCTAGTTGGAACGCAGAAATGAGCCCTGCTGCAAAGTTTTGCAACAAAAATTGTAATTACAGGCCCCTGTTAAACAGGGCCTGAAAAATTGGGCCTTAGGCACTGGTGCTGGTGCCACAACACTGCAACCTCTCACAGATACTCTAGTTGGAACGCAGAAATGAGCCCTGCTGCAAAGTATTGCATCAAAAATTGTAATTACACGCCCCTGTTAAACAGGGGCTGAAAAATTGGGCCTTAGGCACTGGTGCTGGTGCCACAACACTGCAACCCCTCACAGATACTCTAGTTGGAATGCAGAAATGAGCCCTGCTGCAAAGTTTTGCAACAAAAATTGTAATTACAGGCCCCTGTTAAACAGGGCCTGAAAAATTGGGCCTTAGGCACTGGTGCTGGTGCCACAACACTGCAACCTCTCACAGATACTCTAGTTGGAACGCAGAAATGAGCCCTGCTGCAAAGTATTGCATCAAAAATTGTAATTACACGCCCCTGTTAAACAGTAGCTGAAAAATTGGGCCTTAGGCACTGGTGGTGGCGCCCAGAACCAAAAATGTTCTTACAAGCTATCAGTGTGATCATTGAGGAGGAAGAGGATAATTACTCAGGGATAGTCACTCAGCATCAGCATAGGCAGTCTTTGAAGGGATCTGAGATTTCAAAAAAAATTATTCGGTTACATCAGCATCAGGTGCTTGGTAGCTGGTGGTGATCCAAGACTGATTCATTTTTATGAAGGTCAGTCGATCGACCGAGTCGGTGGACAGACGCACCCTGTGATCGGTTACAAAGCCTCCAGCAGCACTGAATGTGCGTTCCAAAAGAACGCTGGATGCAGGACAGGCCAGTAGCTCAATTGCATACTGTGCAAGCTCTGGCCAGTGATCCATCCTTAAGACCCAGTAACCCAGAGGATTTTCGGTGGGAAAGGTGTCCAAGTCAGATCTTGCCCCTAGGTATTCCTGCACCATGTAAAACAGACACTGACGATGGTTGCTGGAACCGATCATACCTTGGGGCTGCGGACCCCAAATTGTCTGAACGCATCGGTCAGACGGCCACCTTCTCCACCGCTCCTTCTTTGACTGACCGAAGCCTCAGCAACACGTTGTCCAGAAACAGGAGTTTGTAACCTCCCAGTCTCTGGGAATGCATTGCACAGACCTTTCTGCAAGGCCTCCCGAAGATGTTTCATCCTCTGCTCCCTCTGCGATGGCAAGATAAGGTCCGCAACCTTACCCTTGTAACGTGGATCAAGGAGGGTTGCCAGCCAGTATTGGTCCTTCTTGATACCACGAATACGAGGATCCTTACGCAGGCTTTGCAGGATCAGGGAGGCCATGCAGCGTAGGTTTGCTGAGGCATTCGATCCGGAGTCCTCTGGGTCACTAAGGACGACATGGTCCGCAGCCACCTTCTCCCAGCCACGTACAAGTCCATGTGTTTCTTGGGACTGATCCCTTAAAGACTGCTGCTGATGCTGAGTGCCAGGCTCCACCTCCATACTGACACAATCTTCCTCCTCCTCCTCTTCCTCCTCGTCCTCTTCCTGTGTGATCGGCGGGCACGCAGAAACACTGTCTGGATAAAGGGGGCCTTGAGAGCTAAGGAAGTCCTCCTCTTCCTGCCTCTGTTCTGCCTCAAGTGCCCTGTCCATTATTCCACGCAACGTGTGCTCCAACAGGTGGACAAGGGGGACAGTGTAACTGATGCATGCACTGTCACTGCTCACCATCCTCGTGGCCTCCTCAAATGGTGACAGGACAGTGCATGCATCCCTGATCATGGCCCACTGGCGTGGGGGAAAAAAACAAGCTCCCCTGACCCTGTCCTGGTGCCATAGTCGCACAGGTACTCATTGATGTCCCTCTGCTGCATGTGCAGCCGCTGCAGCATGGCCAACGTTGAGTTCCACCTGCTGGGCATGTCACAGATTAGGCGGTTCTTGGGCAGGTTAAACTCCTTTTGGAGGTCCGCCAGCCGAGCACTGGCATTATATGACCGGCGGAAATGCACACAGACTTTCCTGGCCTGCCTCAGGACATCCTGTAAGCCCGGGTACCTGCCCAAGAACCGCTGCACCACCAAGTTAAGGACGTGAGCCAAACAGGGCACATGGGTCATTTGTCCCTGTCGGAGGGCAGAGAGGAGGTTGGTGCCATTATCGCAAACCACCATTCCTGCCTTAAATTGGCGTGGCGTCAACCACCTCTGAACCTGCCCCTGCAGAGCTGACAGAACCTCTGCCCCAGTGTGGCTCCTGTCCCCCAAGCACACCAGCTCAAGCACCGCATGGCATCTTTTGGCCTGCGTACTTGCCTAGCCCCTTGAACGGCTACGGAGCACCGCTTGTTCCGAGGACAAAGCACAGGAAGAGGCCATGGAGGAAGAAGAAGAGGAGGGGGTGGAGGAGAGAGGTGTGTCACAATCATTAGTAGTGGCATTTTGGAGGCGTGGTGGCGGAACAACCTCCAACACTACTGCACCTTGTCCTGCATCCTTCCCAGCTGCCAGCAGAGTCACCCAATGCGCAGTGAAACTTAGGTAACATCCCTGTCCATGCCTGCTGGACCATGAGTCAGCGGTAATATGCACCTTACCGCTGACCGCCCTGTCCAGCGAGGCATGGACATTGCCTTCCACATGCCGGTAGAGAGCCAGAATCGCCTTCCGTGAGAAAAGTGACGTTTGGGTACCTGCCACTGAGGAACCGCACATTACACAAACTCACGGAAGGGGGCAGAGTCTACCAACTGAAAAGGCAGCAGTTGAAGTGCTAGCAATTTTGCCAAGCTAGCATTCAACCGCTGGGCATGTGGATGGCTGGGAGCGAACTTCTTTCGGCGGTGCAGCAGCTGGGGCAGGGAAATTTGCCTGGTACAATCTGACATCGGTGTACCGAAAGCAGATTGCCCACAAGTACTTGGCTGTGACACACCTAATTCTACACCTTCATTCCTCTCAGTGCAGGTCTCAGAGAGGACTGAAGGTCTAGTGGGGTTGGAGATTTCAGCTGATGAGGAGCAAGGAGAGGTTCTCTTTGTTCTTTGGTGTGGGTCTTTTAGATACGCTTGCCAACGAACTGCATGGCAGGTCAACATATGTCTGGTCAAGCATGTGGTACCCAAGCGGGAGATGTTTTGGCCACACGAGATACGCTTGAGACATATGTTGCAAATAGCAGCGGTGCGATCTGATGCACTCGTCTCACAAAATGCCCACACCAAAGAACTTTTTGAATAACGCGCAGAGACTGCAGCGCCCTGCACATGTGGAGCTTTGGGGTGTGATGCAGTCAGTGTGCTGCCCTTAGGCTGGCCCCTGGAGGGCATCCTGCCTCGTTGGTGATGTGCGGCCTCCTCCTCCTCCCCCTCTCTCCTATCAGGCACCCACGTTGAGTCAGTGACCTCATCATCCCCTCCCTCCTCATCACTGGAGCAAACCTGGAAGTATACTGCAGCAGGGGGAGCATGACTGCCAGATTGCGGTCCTTCTTGGGCACCCCCTCTGTCCATGCTCACGTTACTGCCTTCATCAAGCTCAGTATCATCATCAGAGCCTTCCAAACGCTGGGCATCCTCCTGGAGCATGTACCCAACACTGTGGTCAAACAGTTCGAGGGACGCCTCAGGAGGACATGGTGGGGCTAGGGAAGGAGTCACTGATGACATTGAGCCGAGGGAAGAGGCCGCGTTGGCAGCTGCTTTGCCAGACAAAGTACCCTGAGCATGGGTGAGAGAGGATGAGGAGGATGAGGACGGCTTGGTCATCCACTCGACCAAGTCTTCCGCATGTTGCGGCTCAACACGGCCAGCTGCCGAAAAAAAGGCCAAGCGTGTCCCACGACCACGTGCTGATGAGGATGCACCGTCTCCACGACCAGCACTAGACACAGAGCCTGCTTGCCCTCTTTTATTGGCTTGTGACTGTCTGCCTCTCCTTCTTGGCCTTCCAGACATACTAATGGCCTGTAGCTGCACTAAGCTGGAATATATATATATATATATATATATATATATATATATATATATATATATATATATATATATATATATATATATGTACTGATACTGCAGCTACTGTAGCAAAATCAACTGCCTGCCTGTAGTATGAGAACACCACCAACCTTCTACAGGTAGCTTTAGCTGAACACTGTGCAGAGCTCGCAAATTTTTTTTATTTATTTAATTATTTTTGGGTTTTTTTGTTTTCCTGTTCAAGATGCTACTTGGTTAAGGAAAATATAAAAGGAGAAATGGTGTGGTCTACAAGGTAATCGCATTAAGATATTTCACAATTTAATGACAATGCAGTATAGCAGTATTTGTAATAGTACATTTTGTTAGCCATGGGATTGGCAAGTTTCAGGATAAATGTCATGTCATGATTGTGAGATGTTTTGTTTTCTTTTTTTCTTTTGTGTGGAATCGAAACACTGTTTCTTTTAAAATAAAGAATGAAAAAAACAAACACAACAAAAGCATAGACATCACAAAATTGGACTGCAATCCAGGTAATCTCCAGTATCGTCTTCAAAAGTCACACACTCTACCAATGCTGCCCTAGACTGGGAAATCTTAACAGAAAACTGTAAAAATAAAAAGGAGGGCACAAAGTCCTAGTGCATTACCTAACACTTTATTAAAATTCAAAACTACAAAAACATACTCTCAAAAATACTTATATAAGAGCGATATGAATACTCACACTAGAAGAAGGTCCAACTGTGGGGCAATGTCACCAAGCCCTCACTTCAATTGGCAGACTTACACGTTTTGGGAGAAGAGTTCCCTTCCTCAGAGCTAAACCAAAGCAGGGCTCACATCCTTCCTTAAATATCCATCAATACAGATCACACCGCCCACTCTCGACCAAAGTGGGCAAAGTGGGTGGAGCCAGTGTGACAGATGGGGTCAAGTATCCACATTAAAGAAAACACCCAATGGCTCCTGATGCTATCAATTTGGCCAATGAGAAGAGCGGCAGTGGCTGGAGCCGCTGCACTCGTGCATATTGCTTAATCGGATAGGGCCCAGGTAAAAAACAGGGGGAGTCTGGGGGGGCAGCACAGAAGGTTTTTCACTTTAATGCATTAAGGTGAAAGACCCTAAATTGTTACTAAACCCAGGACCCTGCATTCACTATATCTGGTCTCCCACAATACACAGAACATGGAAAAACAATTATTTTAGTAAATATAAACTGCTAAATACCTTTTCTCAACAGCCGAATATAGCAGTCTTGTGACTTCTATCAGTGTCTAGTTAACGCTTGAAGGAAGAGTTTTCATTCTCCTCTGACTGTCCTGTGAGGCTGCAGGACCCTTCACCCTCTGTCTGGACAGTGCTGATTGGCCCCGTGCTGATCACATGCACCCTCCCAAAAAAAAACAAAAAAAAAAAAAACACTCTCTAGCAATACACACCAAACTGACCATGTGCCCCCAAGGCTTCTATCAGGAGATGGATTGGGGACAGTGGAAGGAGGGAAGGATCAGAGCAGACAGGATCAAACAGCCTTTTTACACAATGAGGAGGATTAACCCTTTAGGTTCAACAGTGAGTATAACAAGCATGCTTTACTACAAATACAGACTGATTTTACTGTTGTTGGTTTAGTAAGACTTTAAGGCTTTACAAACACTTTAAAGCGGAGTTCCAGTCCCCCAAACATTTTTTTTTTAAAGACTGCTATGTAACTGTCTCAACCTGTAAATGAACATTTCTAACATGTCATATTTTTTGCGCTTTTACTTTCTTTTAAAATAGTTACTTACTGATCTTGGAAGCAGGCAGGTTCTATTTTAGTTGTGGGCATCTGAAGCCCTCTTGTGTTAATTTCCTGGATTTCTGTGCAGCTGTCTACCCATCTGTCTATATCTATATCTATATATATATATATATATATATATATATATATATATATATATATATATATATATATATATATATATATATATATACCTGATATAGTGATAATGTGTAGCCCACGCTGAGACCGTATAACATTGAGCAGACTTGTAATGTAACTGTGTGCAGGGACAGAGAGGAACTGTCAGAATTCATCGGTGATGTTGGGGGTGGGCAGGACCGAGCAGCTATCGAACACCAGCCAATTATTGGACTTCTTAAGAAAGGGGGCGGAGCTGCATACACGTAGCGGCCCGCCCTGACCCCATCCTATTGGCTGGTCTTCGATAGCTGCTCAGTCCCGCCCACCCCCGACATCACCGATGAATTCTGACAGCTCCTCTCTCCCTGCATACGCGAGATTTCGGCAGTAGGCGATTCTCAAGGAGTCAGGAGCTACATGACGCCGCTATCCCATGAACACTTGCAAATCGCCTAGTGACGCAATCGCCTAGGCGATCGCAAGGCGGAAGTAATGTTAAAATACAAAAAAAAGGTATTTATCATCAAAAAAAATAAATAAAAAATGGCCATTGTGAAAACTAGGAGCTAAGGGCATGCAGCACAGCCAAAGAGAAAAAAAATGGGTGGGACTCCGCTTTAATACTACTGTACTCCGAATATATGTACCCTGTTTCCCCGAAAATAAGACCTAGCGTGATTGTCAGTGATGGCTGCAATATAAGCCCTACCCCCCAAATAAGCCCTAACCTGTTTCCCCGAAAATAAGCCCTACCCTGAAAATAAGACCTACAAGGACTTTATCTAGGGCTTATTTGGGGGGTAGGGCTTATATTGCAGCCATCACCGACAATCACGCTAGGTCTTATTTTCGGGGAAACAGGGTAGCAATTTCGCGGTACACCAATTGCATATGATTTTCTGTTTTATGAAGACTATACAGGCCCAGTGGTCAGCATTTCAAGCTAGACCTCTATTGATGGTTTTTGTCTGCTGTTTGATATTGAAAAAAAAAAATATTAATAACTGTTTCTAATTACCGCCATCTGCACTAATGCAACAATACATTTTCTTGTCTGGTTTAATTTTCACGTCTATTTTACTTCTGTGATGTCAGCATCAAAATCCAACATCTTGAGCCCACTAGGGATGCCACCCCCATTAATAGTCAAATGAATAGCAGATGTAACATAAGCATGATCTAAAAAAAAAAAGAACCCATGGAACACACAAAAGTCAAGTAGTTACTTAAGTAAACACTAAATTTGCTTCATGAACAATAGGAATCGCTGGAGACATTGAAACATCTGCAAAGACCCTTTCTTTGGGGAGTATGTCTACACATGTAAATTCAAACAGGAGAAGAAAACTGAAATCCCCCTTTGAGGTCTTTATTTAATTATTAACACATATATGATGCCTGTTCATCGGCAGATATGAGTCAGAAAGAATCACGCAGGAAGATAAACACTAGCTAGTGTGATTTTCATTCTCTTGCCTTTTGAGTCGTCCATGAATAATTCACAAAGACGACGCCAGAAGTGGCATATTCATTTTTGAGAAAATAAGTACGTCGGATCTAGAGGGCTGATATTGAAATGTATTTGAAAATGACAAGCCTGTATTTTGTTGTATCTCTGTATGAGGGGAGAAAATGTCAAAACTATTTTCAAACACAATGCCATATAATTGAGACCATTTGTTCCTTCTTGTAATACGTCAATTTCATAAAGGGGGGGGGGGGGGAGGGGGTCAAGTTTTAAAAAAAGGAAAAGATAAAATGTAAGTAATCATTGACTTTGGTTGCCAAGCTTTTGAAATATCTGTAATCATTTTTTCGCTGGTTTAGGGTTCGTACAAAAGCTGTTTTTAGCTGGAGATTTAAAGCGGACCCATAATTTTAACTTCAAAATAAAGTATAGTAAACTTACTATGAAGAAAAATAAAATAAGGTATAGACCAATTTTAGTGAGAACAAATTTTGAGTCTGTCATGCCTTCAGCAAATGTTTCTTATGCTCCTTTGTTTAATTGTTGAGTATGCTAATGATATGTAAAATAAATTATACTATCGCCATCTAGTGGTTCTTTTGCGTACTTAGTACAGTAAAACCTTGGTTTGAGAGTAACTTGGTTTGAGAGCGTTTTGCACGACAAGCAAATTTTTTTTTATAAATTTTGACTTGATATACAAGCGATGTCTTGATATACAAGTAGATTCATGTCACAACTGGGTATTAAAGAGAAGAGAGGCGCCTCTAAGTGTAGCAATATGGTTACAGTTATTGAAGTTACTTCTGTATAGAAGTCTATGCAAGTCGCCCCAAGTCGCCCCCAAAGTCGTACAGGAACCTTTTTCTAAGTCGGAGCGACTTGCGTCGCTCCGATTAGAACGGTTCCATTGTACAGAATGGGAGGCGACTTGTCTGGCGACTAGGTCGCCTGACAAGTCGTCCCTGTGTGAATGGGCTCTCAAGCTCCTGCTGGATTTTGCTTCTAATCCCTTTGTGGAGGCTTCCCGTTGTGGATGGACATTTTATGGTTACACAACCTGGTCACATTGCTATAATATTTTTATATGGACTATAAACTGAAGGACTTCTGAATAAATGGTTGTGGAACAAATCATTTGAGTTTCCATTATTTCTTATGGGGAAATTTGCTTTGATATACAAGTGCTTTGGATTACAAGCATGTTTCTGGAACGAATTATACTCGCAATCCAAGGTTTTACTGTATCTGTGAATAAATTACTGAAGGTAGGTAGAGATTGTTGCTTAACCACTTCAGCCCCGGAAGATTTGGCTGATGAATGACCGGGCCATTTTTTGCAATTCGGCACTGCGTCGCTTTAAACTGACAAGTGCGCAGTCGTGCGACGTTGCACCCAAACAAAATTTACGTCCTTTTTTCCCCACAAATAGAGGTTTTTTTTGGTGGTATTTGATCACCTCTGCGGTTTTTATTTTTTGCGCTATAAACAAAAAAACAGCGACAATTTTGAAAAAACACAATATTTTGTACTTTTTGCTATAATAAATATCCCCATTTTTTTTTTTTTAAATTAATTTTTTTCTCAGTGTAGGCCGATACGTATTCTTCTACATATTTTTGGTAAAAAAAAAAAAATCGCAATAGGAGTATATTGATTGGTTTGTGCAAAAGATTTATAGCATTTTTATTATTATTTTTTTTTTTTTAATAGTAATGGCGGTGATCTGCATTTTTTAATCAGGACTGCGACATTATGGCGGACACATCAGACACTTTTGACACATTTTTGGGACCATTGGCATTTATACAGCGATCAGTGCTATAAAAATGCACTGATTACTGTAAAAATGTCACTGGCAGGGAAGGGGTTAACACTAGGGGGGCGATCAAGGGGTTAACTGTGTTCCCTGCTACGTGTTTCTAACTGAAGGGGGAGGGGACTGACTAGAGGGGATGATCGTGCCAGATCGTGGTTCCTAGCTATTAGGATCTCACGGTTTGTCATTCCTCACAGAACAGAACAGGGATTTGTGTGTTTACACTCACATACGTCCCTGTTCTGCCTCTCGTGCCCGCGAGCGCTCGTGGCCGGCTGTCATCGCGGCCATCGGCCGCGAGCATCGGCACCCTCGCAGTGCAGCAGGTGCGCGCGCGTGCCTCCGGCTATCCGATCCCGCGAGCCGACGTACAGTGACAGCGATTTCATATGTCCACTGGTCTATACCATGAGGTCTGAGAGACAGTCCCCAGTAGCCATCTTTCTTTTTCATACTATGTATCTTCTCCAGAGGGCTCCACACCTATTCAGCTGCAATTCTAATGTCAGCCTAACGAAAACATCGCCGGTATGTTTATAACCCCTTTCCCTCGTTAGACTAGTGTGTTAGGACTGTATATTTTGTATATTATGTATACTGATTGTATGATATTTCTTTTATTTGTAGTTTTACTCTAACTTCCCTGCAATAAAAGTTGAAAAAAGGACCTTGCGCCTGCCTCAATGAGTTGTTATGGGAGGAGAGTTAGCTGTCTGTCCAATTATACCTCTGCCACGTATAGTGAGGGCAGAACAAAGTCATTATGTAGCGCTTATCCCCACAGGAGCTGCTGGCGATGATGGGTTCTCTGTTCTGCCACAACTCTTGAAGCTGCTCCTTCCCCTATGACACACCCAGTTATAGGTAGAAGGCCACTCACATCTATGTAGCATAAGTGTTAGTATGCTGCACTCTATAACATTACATAAGAAACAGGCCAAGAGACTGGTGGTAGATTACATAAATGTATTGAAGAAATGTGGTTCGGCCACATCTGGAGTATTCCGTCCAGTTCTGGTGACCAGTCCTCTGGAAGGGTGTACTGGAGAGAGTCCAGCAACAAAATGAATAAGGGGATTGGAGGACTTCAATTACGAGGAACGGTTACAAGCACTACATTTATTTTCCCTAGAGAAGAGACGCTTAAGAGGAGATATGATAGCAATATACAAAAATACCTAAAGGTGATCCAAGTGTAGGAAGAAAACTTTTCAGTCTCAGGGAGTGTAAGAGGACACGGGGCCACACAATGAGATTGGAGGAGATGCAGTTTAAACTTAAGCTGCGTAGGGGGTTTTCACTGACAGGGCAACAAGGACGTGGATCTCTCTTCCACAATCAGTGGTGTCAGCAAGGAGTATAAAAAATTGATATTTTTAAAGTACTCTTGTACGTGCATCTTAGTGAACGCAACATACAGGGATATGGGAAATGATTATTGACACTGACACACATATACACCTACACAGGTTGAATTGGATGGACTATCTTTTTTCACCTTACCTACTATGAAACTATGAAATGTAGTTAAACAGTTCATTCAGCACTCAAATAAACAGATTAATGCATACTGTACTAGGTAAATGAGCAAAAATCTATAAGCTGGCAGTAGATCTAACTATAGCAATGTTGAACAAAGTTAATAACCGGTGCAACATGATTAAAGTGTTAGCATCAACTAATTCAAGAGTTCAAAGATCCTCGTGTGCACACTATGCATACAGCTCGAATAGCAGGTGGGCATAAGAATTCCTGATTAAGCGTACCCCTGAAAGTACCTGGTGCCTGATTGTCTGCATTGGCTGGCTTATGATGGGGCCATTTTTTAGGTGGTGCACGTGAAGCTGCCCCTTTAAAGTAGAACAATAGCCAAAACTTGCAACATGATTAAAGTGTTAGCGTCAACTAATTCAAGAATTCAAAGATCCTCGTGTGCACACTATGCATACAGCCCGAATAGCAGGTGGGCATAAGCATTCCTGATTAAGCATACCCCTGAAAGTACCTGGTACCTGATTGTCTGCATTGGCTTGCTTATGATGGGGCCCTTTTTTAGGTGGTGCGCGTGAAGCTGCCCCTGTAAAGTAGAACAATAGGCAAAACTTTTTTCATTTTGGATAAAACAAAGAAGGGTTAAAATCCCTGTTTGATTTGTTGCCATCTGTGTCCCATTGAGGAGATTTCACTTCCTGTCCCATTGCCAAACAAGAACTGAGAGGAAATCGTGTCCCAACTGAAAGATTTCATTTCCCCCCTATTACTTTTCTGGAGACAACCCAAATTTTAGGATTTTCCTGTACTTTCACTTTCAATCATAACAGTAAACAGGACAAACAGAAAGGGTGAATCTCCCCAACAGAGGCACAGGCAGCAATAAAAACTGACAGGTTTTCTAATCCTTCTCCACTCTATCCAAAAAAAAAAAAAAAAATTCCTTTAGTTATACTTTAAGGTCCCACAAAGACAGTCTCTCTGCTCAGATCCTTACAAGGCTCAGTGGTGTCCACAGCTCTGGTGTAGGCACTCACGACAGCAGGTCTCTCAGCTCTGGTCCCAAGGCACAGCAAGTGACCCCTCTGTGGCTCAGTCCTCAGGCCCTGACAGACACAGTAAGAGCACTCGGTCTCTGTTTAGGCTCAGCAAAGACAACACATTCGCACAGCTGAGCTTCCTTCGAGCAAAGACCTCTCGGTCTCCAGATTTGCCTGGGAAAACAATCCTGTGTCTCTCCTCCTCCATGTGCAGGGATTTTGGCTCCTGTAGTTATTGCAGCCATTCACTTCCATTATACAGTGCCCTTTTAAGACTACATCCCTGTTTTTATTGGTTCTGACTCCCCTGCCCTCTGATTGGCTCTTCACTGCTACCCAGAGGAAGGTGAGGGGGTGGAAGAACAAGCAGATTTTACAAGGTTTCTTTTCACTAATTCTTAAGGGGCCATCATCAGCCAACATGCAAACTGAAACTGGTCCTGAAAGTTTAAATCTAACTGTAGGATGAAAATGACACCAGTTCCTTTCATAGACACGCTGATTCATCCAAATCATTATATTTTCTGTAAGCCAGGAATTGGGAACTCAAATGTGATATACCTTTTTGATTGCAGCCCTGTGGCAGGTAGATCGCAACCCCCCTGTGCCAGCCGCCAGTTCCTGACCCCGGCTGCCTCCTCTTAGACCTCAGATCAGAGCTGCAATAGGCATGACAGAGCTGAGGGAAGTCCTATGATCCTCCTCAACTCTGACCTGTCCTATGGCACAGCCAAGGGGTTGACTTGAGGGGACTTCTTTCGTTCTGCTGTGCTCCACAGCATCTGACATTGGGTGAGTATATTTTACAGAGTAAGGGGAGAATTAGTGCTATAGGAGAATTTTAACTTAGGAGATGTGTGTTTGCTGACCTCTACACAGTGTATTACATACTACTAACCTCAAAACTGTGTGTTACATACTACTGACCTCTGCACGGTGTGTTACATACTACTAACCCCTGCATTCTGCATTTCCCAATTCTTACTCCTGCACTCTTGCATTGTTTACTCTGACCTTTGCACTCTGCGTTACATACTACTGACCCCTGAACTCTGCGTTACATATTATTGACCCCTGAACTATGTGTTACATATTATTGACGCCTGAACTCTGCATTATGTACTCTGCACTCTTCAAGCCTTCCTTACTTTTTAATGAGGACATCCTTATGCCCTGTACACACGACCGGTTTTCCCGTCGGAATACTCTGAAGGTTTTTCCGACGGAGTTCCGACGGAATTCCGCTCAAGCTGTCTTGCATACACATGGTCACACTAAATTCCGACCGTCCAGAACGCGATGACGTACAACACGTACGACGGAACCAGAAAACGGAAGTTCAATAGCCCGTAGCCAATAGCTTCAGCCTCGTACTTGCTTCAGAGCATGCGTCTTTTTGGTACGCTGGAACAGCATACAGACGAGCGGTTTTCCCAATAGGAATTGGTTCCATCAGAAAAATTTATAACATGTTCTCTTTCTAGGTCCGTCAGAATTTTCAATGTAAAAAGTCTGATGGGGCATACACACGATCGGAATATACGATGAAAAGCTCCCGTCTGACTTTTTCTGTCGGACATTCCGCTCGTGTGTACACGGCTTAAGTTTTCTCCTTAAAAAACATTCTGTACACTGTTGATATTTCATCTCTTCAATGTTGTTCAGGTAGATCTCCACCTCTCCAGGGTTGCCTACCCCTAATCTAAGCAGTGAATGATGAAAAGCATTGTATTCTCTATGCAGTAGCTGCTAACTTTGCCATGAAAAAAAAAAAAGTTTGTCAAAACTTCCCTTACCTAGCAAGTTTGTCTCCTGACAGCCACAATCTATAATCTAAAAATGAAAAGCACCAGATAAAAGTTTATCAGTATGAATATTTTATTGGGGTGTAATAGATCCTTCTTGCATCAAACATAACCGATCTGAATTAGACATAGTACCTACCTGCAGACTCCAGAATGCTAAGTTGCACTGAATACTTAATTAAAAATGATAACGTTGCTATGATATTATGGCACAGGATTACTGGCGGCAATGCACTTAAGCAGTCAATATTAAGTAGAGCAAAAAAATGTACCATATTTATGATCAATATCTGTAAGCCTCTATGTTTGGTTTACTAAAAGGCTCTAACGTATATGAAATACTAACAGAAGATTAAATAGTGGAGCTAGATAAGGAAAAGTGGCATACAGATAATCTATAGAATAATCTTGTACAGCATCTATATCAAGTCAATGCGGAGTCATTACATGAAAATTATTTGATGACTTGTAAAGAAAAACTCAACTTTCACCCTGGTTTTCATCTTTTCCGAGACTTGAAAAAAATTCTACGCTATAAGAATGTGATCACTTCCCAACATGTTTTTTTTGAGTACTAAAGGTTATGCTACCAAGCAAGGCAAGATACCTAAGTCATGGCTGCCAAGGACGGCACAGAGCCACCCACAAACCTGTAGCTGGGTATCATTCCTTGTATAATAAATGGTTCCAGCCTGCTAAACTGTCTGAAATTTTTTTTTTTTTTTGCTGGTGGAATAGTGCACTGTATACTGGCTCTATATACCTAGAACTGAACTGCTGGCAGAGTAGGGTAACAGTGTTCGAGTGAAGATCTTGGTGGGAGTAGTAAATATTCAAACAAGAACTTTGAAGGCTGAAGTGAAAAAGGGTTATTTTTAAACAGCAGGTAAAGGTGGGTCAGTTGGTCTTAAAGTGGTGTTCTGGCCGAAATTATACTTTTTAAATAAAAATACCCCTATAATACACAAGCTTAATGCATTCTAGTAAAGTTAGTCTGTAAACTAAGGTCTGTTTTGTTGGTTTATAGCAGTAGTTTGTTATTTTATAAACTTACAGCAAGCCGTGGCCATCTTAAGTGTGGGCATCTGAAGCCAGATTGTATTTCTTCCTGGATCTCATCCTTGCAGATCTCGCACATGCTCAGTGCAGCACAAGCAGTGTAATAGGTTTCAAGTCAGGTTTCCATAGCAACGGCAGTTTCAGAGGAAGTTGCCGCCTCTTCCCAGAATGCATTGCAAACAGGAAATGATGCGATGGGCTGCGGCCAGGGAGGAGGAAGTGAAAAATGAATACAGCAGATATACAGTAGGTGCTGAGAAAAAAAATAAAAATATATCCAATTTGTTTACAGTGCACAGTTTAGTGAGGGATGCTGAAGAGTTGTTAAAGTGGGTGGAACTCCACTTTAAGAGAAGGTGCCCTGATACAGATCAGGCAAACCTTTTCTTTCACCATTTCCACCAGCAGCGTTGTCTTATGTGTTTATGATGTCTGATAGTGTGATAACAAGGCAAGCTATCTGACTGGGGTTGGGAGGAAGGGAGTCAGCAATGGTCTCCAGACTGGGGCCCATGGGCCTGATATGGCCCTTGGCTTTGCTTGCCTTTCTCTGGCTCCTGGGGCACTGTTGCTCCCAATGATAGGGGGTTCTATTCCTCCCACTGATACAAGGCATTATCCCTCCAACTGACACAAAAAATTATTCACTCATTCATTTCTTTCACGGACTCCAACAGTAGGGCACTATTCCTCCATCTGACACCAACAACGGAGCATTTTTCCTTCCTCTGACACCAACAATTGAGCATTATTCCTTCCACTGACAAAAGCGATTGGGCACCATTCCTCCCCCTCACACCAACGATGGGGCTCTGTTCCTCCCACTTATACCAATAATGGGGAACTATTTCTTCTCCTACTGACCACTATATTTTTTACTCCCATTTACCACCAAGCCTGAAACATTGTTTACTCCTGCTGATACTCCCACTGGCCACAGTCCAGCCCCCTAAAGTCTGAAGGACAGTAAACTGGCCCTTTGTTTAGGTTAAGGTTAAAGACCTCAGGAAGTTTAAAACCTCCGAGGGCTTCATAGAACAGCTGTATTTATACTGAGATTAAATTACACACAGGTGGACTTTATTTACTAATTAGGTGACTTCTGAAGGCAATTGGTTCCACTAGATTTTAGTTAGGGGTATCAGAGTAAAGGGGGCTGAATACAAATTTACGCCACACTTTTCACATATTTATTTGTAAAAAGGTTTGAAAACCCATTTATAATTTTCCTTCCACTTCACAATTATGTGACACTTTTTGTTATACATTTACGTTTTTGATTGTAACATGACAAAATGTGGAAAATTTCAAGGGATATGAATACTTTTTCAAGGCACTGTATATACGATATATATATATATATATATATATATATATATATCTATATCTATATCTATATCTATATCTATATACACACACATACTGTATATACTATACATATATATAGTATATACACACACATCTTATGCCGCGTACACACGAGCAGACTTTTCGACTGGACTGGTCCGATGGACTTTCGGCTGACTTCCAACTGACTTTCCCAACGAACGGACTTGCCTACACACGATCACAACAAAGTCCGAAGGATTCGTACGTGATGATGTACGACCGGACCAAAATAAGGAAGTTGATAGCCAGTAGCCAATAGCTGCCCTAGCGTCGGTTTTTTGTCCACCGGACTAGCATACAGACGAGCGGATTTTTCGACCGTCGGAAAGATTTCAGTTCGTCGGAAAGATTTGAAACATGTTTTATTTCTAGGTCTGTCTGACTTTTGGGAAAAAAAAGTCAGCTGGAGCCCACACACGATCGAATTGTCCGATGGACCAAGTCTGCCGGAAAGTCCGCTCGTGTGTACGTGGCATAACTATACAGTGGGGGAAATAAATATTTGATCCCCTGCAGATTTTGTAAGTTTGCACACTTACAAAGAAATGAAGGGTCTATAATTTTTTATCATAGGTGTATTTTACATGATAGAGACAGAATATCAACCAAAAATGCAGAAAAAAAAACCATATAAAACAAATGCTATAAATTAAGTTGCAGTTCAGTGAGTAAAATAAGTATTTGATTCCCAAGCAAAACATGACTTGGTGGAGAAACCCTTGTTGGCAAACACAGAGGTAATGCCGCGTACACACGGTCGTACTTTTCGTCTACAAAAGTCAGACAGCCTGTCCGACAGACTTCCGGCAGACTTTCGGTGGACTTGCGGCGGACTTGCGGCCTACTTTCTAACGAACGGACTTGCCTACACACGACCACACAAAAGTCGGTCGGATTCGTACGTGATGACGTACACCGGACTAAAATAAGGAAGTTCATAGCCAGTAGCCAATAGGTGCCCTAGCGTGGCTTTTTGTCCGTCGGACTAGCACACAGACGAGCGGATTTCGGGGTCCGTCGTAGTTACGAAGTAAAGTTTTAAAGCATGTTTCAAATCTAAAGTACGTCGGATTTGAGGCTAAAAAAGTCAGTTGAAAGTCCGGAGAAGCCCACACACGATCGGATTACCAGCCAGCTTTAGTCCGTCAGCGTCCGTTGGACTTTTGTAGACGAAAAGTACGACCGTGTGTACGCGGCATAAGACGTTTTTTGTAGTTGGTCTACCAGTTTTGCACACATCTCAGGATGGTTTTTGGTCCACCCTTCTTTACCGATCTTCTCTAAATACTTAAAGTGAATGTAAACCCCCACATATACCCAGTGAAGTGAACAGCCTCACATGATACACAGAGATGAAACAAATCTCCCTACATAAGTTTTACATGTATATCTGCTGTCTTCAGCTTTATATATTCTTTCGAAAGTACACATTGTGTTTGAGATTTTCTCTTCCTGTTCAGCACTGGGAGTGGATTCTTGGCATACAGACAAGACAGCTGATTGGAGGAAAGGCACACACCCCCCACTCCACATAGGCAAAGGAGGGAATGTGTAAAGCTGTATTGTGACAAGACAAGCTCTCTTCTAATCTATTTATAGCAACCTTCCATAACACAAATTTCAGGCTGGTTTTATCTTGGTTGACAGAGAACTTGTCAGAAATTTTAATGCTAATAACAGAGGAACGGAGCAGCAGAAAGACACAGGACTTTGTGCTTTGGAGAAAGATATGAAAACACTACAGATATATGTGCTTAGGTCAAATTTCATGAATCAGGTTTACATCAACTTTAAGGTTTCTTGGCTGTTGCTTGTCAACTTGAAGTTTTATCTACCTCCATAAATTTTCTATAGGATTAAGGTCTGGAGACTGGCAAGGCCACTCCATGACCTTAATGTGCTTCTTCTTGAGCCACTCCTTTGTTGCCTTGGTGGTATGTTCTGGGTCATTGTCATGCTGGAAGACCCATCCACGACCCATCTTCAGTGTTCTGGCTGAGGGAAGAAGGTTCTCATCCAAGATTTTACAATACATGGCTCCATCCATTGGCCCCTCAATGCGGCAAAGTCAGCCTGTACTTTTAGCAGAGAAACAGCCCCAAAGCGTCATGTTTCCACCTCTGTGCTTGACTGTAGGGATGGTGTTCTTATGCCGCGTACACACGGTCGGACTTTTCGTCTACAAAAGTCAGACGGACGCCGACGGACTAAAGCTGGCTGACAATCCGATCGTGTGTGGGCTTCCCCGGACTTTCAGCGGACTTTCAGTGGACTTTTCCAGCCTCAAATCTGACGGACTTTAGATTTGGAACATGCTTCAAATCTTTACATCGTAACTACGCCAGACCCAGAGATCCGCTCGTCTGTGTGCTAGTCCGACGGACAAAAACCCACGCTAGGGCAGCTATTGGCTACTGGCTATCAACTTCCTTATTTTAGTCCAGTCATACGTCATCACGTACGAATCCGTCGGACTTTTGTGTGATCGTATGTAGGCAAGTCCGTTCGTAAGAAAGTCTGCCGCAAGTCCGCCAAAAGTCTGACAAAAGTCCGTCGAAAGTCTGTCGGACAGGCTGTTGGACTTTTGTAGCCGAAAAGTCCGACCATGTGTACGCGGCATTATGCCGCGTACACACGGTCGTACTTTTCGTCTACAAAAGTCAGACAGCCTGTTCGACAGACTTCCGACAGACTTCCGGCAGACTTTCGACGGACTTGCGGCGGACTTGCTAACGAACAGACTTGCCTACACACGATCACACAAAAGTCAGTCGAATTCTTACGTGATGACGTACACCGGACTAAAATAAGGAAGTTCATAGCCAGTAGCCAATAGCTGCCCTAGCGTGGGTTTTTGTCCGTCGGACTAGCATACAGACGAGCGGATTTTTCGACCAGACTCGAGTCCGTCGTAAAGTTTTAAAGCATGTTTCAAATCTAAAGTACGTCGGATTTGAGGCTAAAAAAGTACGTTGAAAGTCCGGAGAAGCCCACACACGATCGGATTACCAGCCAGCTTTAGTCTGTCAGCGTCCGTTGGACTTTTGTAGACGAAAAGTACGACCGTGTGTACGCGGCATTAGAGTCATAGTCAGCATTTTTCTTCCTAAAAAACACGGCAAATCGAGTTAATGCCAAAGAGCTCAATTTTGGTCTCATCTGACGACAGCTCCCAATCCTTCTCTGAATCATTTAGATGTTCATTGGCATGACTGTACATGTGCCTTCTTTAGGAGGGGGACTCGCCATGTTTGGAGGAAGAAGAATGCTGAATATGACCCTAAGAACACCATCCCTACAGTCAAACACGAAGGTGGAAACATTATGCGTTGTTTCTCTGCTAAAGGTACAGACCGACTTTGCCACATTGAGGGGCCAATGGATGGGGCCAAGTATTGTACAATATTGCATTAGAACCTTCTTCTTTCAGCCAATACACTGAAGATGGGTCGTGGATGGGTCTTCCAGCATGACAATGACCCAAAACATACCACCAAGGCAACAAAGGAGCGGCTCAAGAAGAAGCACATTCAGGTCATGGAGTGGCCTAGCCAGTCTCCAGACCTTAATCCTATAGAAAATATACGGAGGGAGCTGAAACTTCAAGTTGACAAGCAACAGCCAAGAAACCTGATCTGTAAAAAAGAGTGGACCAACGTCATGTTTTGCTTGGGGTTCAAATACTTATTTTACTAACTGAACTGCAACTTAATTAATAGCTTTTGTTTTATGTGGGGTTTTTTTTGGTTGATATGCTGTCTCTATCAATTAAAATACACCTTTGATAAAAATGATAGAACCTTAATTTTTTTGTAAGTGAGCAAACTTACAAGATCTGCAGGGGATCAAATAATGTGTGTAGGCAAGTCCGTTCGTTGGGAAAGTCAGTTGGAAGTCAGCCGAAAGTCCATCGGACCAGTCCAGTCGAAAAGTCTGCTTGTGTGTACGCGGCATAAGATGTGTGTGTATATACTATATATATATGTATAGTATATACAGTATGTGTGTGTGTGTGTGTGTGTGTATAGATATATATATATACACACTATATTGCAAGAAGTATTGGGATGCCTGCCTTTACACGCACATGAACTTTAATGGCATCCCAGTCTTAGTCCGTAGGGTTCAATATTGAGTTGGCCCACCCTTTGCAGCTATAACCGCTTCAACTCTTCTGGGAAGACTGTCCACAAGGTTTAGGAGTGTGTCTATGGGTATGTTTGACCATTCTTCTAGAAGTGCATTTGTGAGGTCAGGCACTGATGTTGGATGAGAAGGCCTGGCTCGCAGTCTCCACTCGAATTCATCCCAAAGGTGTTCTGTTGGGTTAAGGTCAGGACTCTGTGCAGGCCAGTCCAGTTCCTGCACCCCAAACGTACTCATCCATGTCTTTATGGACCTTGCTTTGTGTACTGGTGCGCAGTCATGGTGGAACAGGAAGGAGCCATCCCCAAACTGTTTTCACAAAGTTGGGAGCATTAAATTGTCCAAAATGTCTTGGTATGCTGACACCTTAAGAGTTCCCTTCACTGGAACTAAGGGCCAAGCCCAACCCCTGCAAAAAAAAAAAAACCAACACCATAATCCCCCCTCCACCAAATGAATTGGACCAGTGCACAAAGCAAGGTCCATAAAGATAAAGATGAGGGAGTTTGAGGTGGAGGAACTTGACTGGCCTGACCTCAACCTGATAGAACACCTTTGGGATGAATTAGAGCGGAGACTGCAAGCCAGGCCTTCTCGTCCACATCAGTGCCCGACCTCACAAATGCGCTTCTGGAAGAATGGTCAGACATTCCCATAGACACACTCCTAAACCTTGTGGACAGCCTTCCCAGAAGAATTGAAGCTGTTATAGCTGCAAACTCTACGGACTAAGATTGGGATGCCATTACAGTTCATGTGCGTGTAAAGGCAGGCATACTGTACACACACATTCCCCCTTATTTTCAATACATTATGTCAATATCTTGCAGCGTCTTTAACTTAAACTAGGGCGCCGAGCCATGTTGCCATTAAGAACTGCCTTGTATTGCCAAGAGAATTAGGAACACGTTCCTAATGAAGCAGTTCATTAGCGTGGAAAACATAATGCATTCTCTGCTGGCCATTGACTCTAAATATAATGTACTTACTCATACATCAACTGTCTCCCAACATAAAACTTCACATCACGTCCATCAGGGCTTTTATATCTAATAATAGAAAGCCTGCGCTGATTAGATGAACGCAATGCATGCAGAAGGTGTATTGGCATTACAGTTACAGGGAAAATTCGGAGCCACGGGCCACACTCACCTTCCAGCCCCAACATAACACTCAACTGTGCAGCCGCATGCCTTAGTCTGGGAGCTAATTCTTTACATTGATATTGTGGTTACAGGACACCTGACGAATAGATCGGCCATTGGATTTTTGATGTGTTATATTGTTAAAAGAGAAATATGACTTGAACAGAAATGTTGTCTACAGTTTCTAATGGCACAACTTTTTATATCTCCATAAATAACCAATGCCTCCCAATGTTTTGGGATGAAATAGAGTGACTCCTTTAGGGCATTGGCGGCTGGTGCTCAAAATTTTTTTTGGGGGGGGGATGCAAAAAAATTTTGTAAGAAAATCATCAATCGCTGCCACTGTGCTCATCAAATGCAGCCACTGTGCTATTAAATGCTGCCACTGTGCCCATCAATTGCAGCCACTGTGCCATCAAACGCTGCCACTGTGCCCATCATATGCTGCCAGTGTGCCCATCATATGCTGCCAGTGTGCCCATCAAACGCTGCCACTGTGCTATCAAATGCTGCCACTGTGCCCATCAATTGCAGCCACTGTGCCATCAAACGCTGCCACTGTGCCCATCATATGCTGCCAGTGTGCCCATCATATGCTGCCAGTGTGCCCATCAAATGCTGCCAGTGTGCCCATCAAATGCTGCCAGTGTGCCCCCCGCCCGCTCACCGTCTGCCTGGCACTTACCCTGTCTTGGTGGGGCATCGGGTGACAGCGACGAGCGGGGTCCTTCGTGCGTCTCCTGCCACCCTCATCTCCCGTCCTCTCCTCCTGATAGGCATCCAATAGCGACGCCTGTCGTTTCAGCCAATCAGGTGACAGGTAACAGACTCGAGCACCTGATTGGCAGAGAGGCGGGTTAGTGTTAGGAAAGCGAATATTCATTTTCTAAAACAGCTGAGTGTCCTGCGAGCGCCCAGACGCCTATTAGAGCCTATGACTTTAATCAGGTGCTTCAAAAACACCCCCCGCCGCTGTAATTCATGCACCATGTGCCTGAAAAGGGGCCGGGCGCCTGAATAGGGGCTGGCAGGGGCGGCCATAGATAGATTCATGCAATACATGAATCTATCTATTGGTGATAAAGGGGGTGGCAGGAGAGAGGGGGCGGCGCCCTTAACGCACGGGCCGCCATAGCTTCAGGGCTCATTTACACTGCAAAACAGTAAGCTGGGAAGCACTACACTGGCCAATTCAAAATCAGTGGGCTGCAGTGCACTTCAATGCATGAAGAAATAGCGCAATACGCGGCAGAACAAGTGCATTGCGGCGCAGATGTGTCATTGAGGTGCAGTAAAATGCCATTTAAGATTAAGGACACATTTGTTTCAATAAAATGTAACCACTTTTTTATTGAGCATGTAAATCCCCCATTCCTGTCCAGACCATTTTTTAGTTTTCAGTGATACTTTGACTGACAATTACTTGGTCATGCAACACTCCAATAAATTTTATATATTACATTTTTGAAAGCTTGTTTCCCTAGCTTCTTTTGGCCCCTTTCACACGGGGCGGACTGTGGCTGTGATCCACTTGCTCATCTCTTCGCTGATCCCCGCTGAGCAGGCGGATGACAAGTCCGTGTCTGCTCATGCAGAGCGGACACGGACACAGACTGTTCTTCTCAATGAGCGGCCGGATGTAAATGGACCACCTGCCATATGGAAGGGGAACAGATTACCATCTGTCTCTTGGTGGATCGGATTGCATGTAGACGGGTGTAAATGTCCACAGGGTCAGTGCTAGCCTGCTTTGCACCCTAGGCAAGACCAGCTACTTGCACCTGGCAAGCTCAGCCTGGACTCGAGCAAAGGCCACCCCCCCCCCGGTGGATTGCATGGTGGAGCTGCATTGACACCATTATAAACTGCCAAAAAAATAGGCATTTAGGGGTCGACCGGATCACATCCTGAACACTTAACCACACGCTGAAAAGCGATCCACTGTGGATTGCTTTTCAGAGTTTTTGGCTAGTGTGAACCCATTGTACAGCCATTTTAATGCCACCAATATTCTTGTTCTTTTAACATGGTGACAGAAGGCTGCATGTCCATTTATACCCGCCGCCAGGGGCGTTGCTAGGTCTGCAAAAGATCTGGGGCTAAAGCCCATAGTAGCGGCACCAACCTTTTTGCAGGCACGGGGGGGGGGGGGGGGGGTGTATTAATAAATTTTTCGCGGGGCAATTTGTGCAGTGGCTGGTGTTGGCGCTTCAATCATCATGGCACCATGGTTGATATGGTGTCAGGGTGATTGAAGTGCATTATTTCTATTGTTATATTGTAATATATAATGAAGTGGTTCAACAGTGCGATCCAGTTCTAGGAGGGCGTCTATTGACATCCTCCCAAAACTGTGCTCACTGCGGTGCACACCCAGCTCACTCTATAACACAGCTGATCACAGATTGGGGTAAAGAACCAATAACAGCAGCTCTTTACCACGTGACCAGCTGTGTCCAATCACAACTGATCGAGATATAAACACATTTGCCGGTTATCGGCATTCCTTTCCTCACACTGAAAAAAGTGGCCAGTAGGCAAGCGGTTAAACCTGCAGGGGGTCCAGCTTTTTCATTTAAAAAAAATGACTTTACTAACGCTTTAGGCCTAGGTCACATCTATGTGGGTTTACAGTGCATGTTTGCGCAGGCATGGCAGACTATTCCTTTGAATGGGCTGCTGTGCCTGCATTTTTAGAGAAACGCAGCAGCTTTTACACTTTGCGATTTCCCTGCAGTTCAATTTTAGATGTGTGGGGGTGCCATTAAGAATGAATGGCAGCCTTGTGTGTTTTTAAACAGCAGCATGTTTTGACTCTGGGTGCTGGAATTGCTGAGATTCCTGCACATGCTGCTGTTTAAAAAATAAATTCCTAATGGCACCCCCACGCTTCTAAAAATGCAGCGCGATTGTGGGTGCAGGACCTGCAGGGAAATTGCAGGGAAATTGCACAATGCAAAAAGCACCATGCGATTTCAAGGCCGCTTAAATTGCTGCATGCACCTTTTTTCTGCAGGCATGGCAGCCCGATTAAATAAATGTGCTGCCATCCCAGCACAAAAACAGGCCGCAAACCCGCATAGATGGGAACTAGGCCTAAAGGAACCCCAACAAGCAGTGGTGCATTTCATCATGTCTGTGTGGATGATGTGCCAGTACCAGTGGTGGTGGTGCTTGCTAGTGCTCTAATTGGTGAACAGTTCAGCCACAGCCAGATCAGGATTTAGTCCACACTCACAGGCAGAGTATTTGGGGAGAAGGACCTACCTGGTCCTGCCCAGCTGGGCTCACCATCCGCTGGCTTTCAGCACAGTGGGCACCTGCTCTCTCCCACTCGGATCCCAGCTCCAAAGCCTCTGGCTCTCACCACCACTGCCGCTCCCTCCCGCTCCGATCTCAGCTCATATCCTGCGGCCTCCCGAATTCCGAACGTGCGGTCTACATTGGGCGGGGTCAGAGCAGCAGTGGAGCTCCTGGCCCCACCTGCTCCCTGCTAGCCGGGGAATAATACAGCGCAGCGCTGCCTGTCTCCCGCCGTATACATAGCCACTTCGCAAGGCGGAAGTGTACTGATGCGGGGCGGGTGGGAGAGAGAGAGATGATGTAATCTCTGCTCGCCCGCCCACTCGCTCGCTCGCTCGCTTCTTTTACCTGCCTGCTCGGCTCCGTCATGCAGCCCGTCCACTGCACTCGCGGCCCGGTGGTTAGGCAGGGACCCCTGCGGTAGGAGACTCGGGGCTATGGCCCCCAGATTCGGGGCTATAGCCCCAATAGCCACCCCCTAACGATGCCCCTGCCCGCCGCTCTATAGAGAAGAATGGAGATTCTGGACGGATCCGCCTGAAAAAGGACAGATGGACCCGATTGGAACATCTGCGTGAAATGGGCCTTCTAAAGTGTTATAAATAAATAATCTTTGTTCATAAATTTAGGCCACAATTTATTCTGCTATTTTTGCTTGCTAAAAAAATCCCCCAAAAAATTAAAAACAAACACAAGTGTATATTTTTTTTAGACTGTGAAATGACGCAGTCTGCATTATATATATATTTGTATATAGTATATTTGAAATTTATCAAGCCCAAAGCTCTGAATTTCTTGAGGTCGTAAGTTGTCAAGACAGTACAAACACCCCAAAAACCACACCTTTTTAGAAAGTTGGCAGTAAGGAGATACGGTGAGTTTTGTGAAGTTATAATTTTTTGCTAAATATTTTTAGATAATGAGGAAAGTAAAAAAATATTTTTTACTAAAGTTGTCATTATTTCTCAATCACGGCATAGGAATACCTACAATTACACCCCCAATAAACATTCTTTATTCCTCCCAAATATGGGGACACTACATATGTGAGACTTGTTCACTGCCTAGATACATAGAGGGGCCCAAAATCCAAAGAGCACCTTCAGGTATTCAAGGGGGAAAAAATTTGCATCTGATATCCTGACTACCTATCACGTTTCTTGAGGCCCTGAGGTGCCAGGAAAGGACATTCAGGCAAAAAATGGCCACATTTTGGAAAGCAAACGTCCAAAAGTATTTTTTAAAAGGCATGGTGAGTTTTTTCAATTGAATTTTTTGCCACAAATTTTTGGAAAATTAAGAAAGAAAATATTTTTTCTTTTTACAAATATGTCAATTAATAAAATATTCCTAACACACAGTATAGGCATTAGACATGAGCAATTTGTTTAGTTCCGAATTCGTTTTTTTAACTAATTTTGTCAAATTCGTTGATTCCGAAATCTCCAAATTTTTCCATTTCGAAATTTCGAATTTCCCGAATTTCTGAAATTTTGAATTTCTGAATTTCTAAATTTCCGAATTTTCAAAATTTCGGAAATTCAGAAATTTGGAATTTCGGAAATTCGGAAATTGGAAAATTCTAAATTTCAGAAATTCTAAATTTCAGAAATTTTGAATTTCCGAATATTGTATTTCTGAATTTTCACATTTCCGAATTTTATAATATTCAAAATTTCGGAAATTCGGAATTTCAGAAATTCAGAAATTAGGAAGTTCGGAAATTCAAAATTCCGGAAATTCAAAAATTCGAAAATTCGAAATGGGGAAATTTGAATATTCGAAATTTCATAAATTTGAAAATTCAAATAATTGGAAATTTTAAAATACAAAAATAAGAATGAAAATCTGAAAATTCAAAAGAATGAAAACCTGAAAATTCAAAAACCCAAAAATCAGAAATAATAACTAATAATAAATATTAAATTATAGGTATTGGAATTTCCTTTCAAATTCGGATTTTCGAATTTTTGAGTTTTTGAATTTCCGAATTTCCGAAAAAAAGCAAAAAAATGAATGAAACGAAAACTAACACATTTTTTGTCAGTGCACATGTCTAATAGGCATATTTAGAATTTCCCCTCAAAACACATTCTGCTACTCATCCCAAGTATGGGGATAGCACATGTATAAGACTTTTATCCACAGCCTAACTGCATATAGGAGTCTAAAATTCAATTAGCACCTTTCGGCTTTAAAATTCAGTATCTTGCAGCTTACCAGTCCTTAGATGTGGTGGTTGCATTAGCTTCATTTTTCAGACTAAGAATAGTCAGATGGTCCTGAAATGTGGTGGCAGTGTTAGTTTTTGTTTATCAAGCTTTCATTCCCCTTACCTTCAGCCTACGTTTCTGGCAGTAGCACGCTTCCTGTCCTAGGGTGACAAAACTTGCTTGCCTATATGTATCAGCCTATATGTAGCCTCTTGTCCTAAACAGGGGCTACTATGTCAATTTTGCTTTTGGCTGGGCTGTAGTTAGCTCAGACTGATTGTATAGTTTTTCACCTGGTTTTTCCCTAAGCTTAAATGAGTAAAGGTAAAAGTTTTTTCATCTTAATGCATCCTATGCATTAAGATGAAAAACCTTTTGTGTGTAGCAGGCCCCCCAACACTCCCTAGTACTTACCCTGAGCCCCATCGCTCTCCAGCAATGTCCACGAGTCCCTCGGCCTGCGGCACAGCTGCGGCGCCATTGGCTCCCGCGGCTGTCAATCAAAGTCAGTTAGCCTATCAGGGGAGAAGGGGGCGGGGCGGGTCGGGGCTCCGTGTCTGAATGGATACACAGAGCTCTGACTCGGGTCGGGTGCCCCATAGCCAGTTGCTGGTCTATAGGGGCACTCGTCAGGAGGGAGAGGTCAGGAGCAGCGAAGAGGGATCTGAGAAGAGGAGGATCTGTTCTGTGCATATCCACTGCAACAGGGCAGGTAAGTATAACATTTTTTTTTTTTTTAAAGCGAGACTTTACAGTAACGTTAAGTTGGCTAGTGATGTCTCACTGTTACCAGTAGATGACACTGGTATGACTGGTCATAGTATGATATTTCACAAACGAAACTAAGTTATGAATATTCATATTTCCTTTAGCCAATCCAGGAGGAGGTTTGTGCCACTGGTGCATGATGGGGGAGGATATATATATATATAGGTAAATGCTGCTGGATGGAGCTCTGCTTTTTAGGCCCAATAGCCTGTTTTTGGGCCTAATGTGTGCTAAAGTGGTCCTGAAGCTGGCCTGGCTGGTCTGGTGGAAGCTGTGCCGGGAAGGCCCCTCTGGAGAGAGTCAGGGTGAAGGCTAGTCTCTCAGAAGGGCCTGGTGACTCACTTGGAGGATGCACTGAAGTTTGGGAACGTGCTTACAGTGTTTTCAGGTCAGCTTAAAGTTTCTGACACTGTGAAGTTGGACATTGACCTGCATTTGAAGAGTCTGTAAGTGATCTGCTACGGTATCTGGGACCCCTAACCCCCCACCACCTTACCTGTTCTGCAATAAAACTTCAATAAGAATAAAGTGACTGGCACCCAATAACCCCCCTTTTAGCCATGGGGTGAAATTCTAGTCCGCCCCTGGCCTCTGGAGGTGCTATCCTGCCTTTGGGGTGTCAGAGGGGTGGTACAAGAGATAGGACTATGGTACCCCCTCCCTCTCATATTGTCCATAACATAGAGGGGTGTGGTTCTGTAGTACTTAGAGGACAATGTAATTAATACCAGTCAGCACAGACAAAGATAAGAGGAAGTTGTCAGATCACAAGATTTCCACATACCTCCCCTTCGGTTAAAAAAAAAAAAATACATATTCCAGCTAGATGTGCAAGCTGAGCAACCTGCCATGTCAGCCCCTATGAATAACTGTATGGCAAGAACTGACGTCTCTCTGGAGACACAAAACTGGCATTCAATCTGGTGTTTTTTAATCTTTTTTTTATTTCCTTTTAGATTCACCATTGTATGTAATATCTCTTATACAAGTTACTGCATTTTTCCTCACAATTTTTCAGCCTTTTTTTTTTTTTTTTTTGAAGCTCGTGGATGTCACAAAGAGTACAAAGGTCTGGAGAAGAGTCTGAGTACATCACATAGATTATTCTTTCCTGTGAATGCGGGAATAAGCAGAGCCGGCTGACATTGTGTGGTCTTTTACAAGCAGCCTGGTTAGGTGAAGGTTCTGAACCGGGCCTTCAGCTTTGTGAAAGAGAACGCCTGATCTCACGTTGAGGAGAGACTGAAAACATTTGCTATTGAACCCGTACCTCAAGGCTGAATTATCTATAATGAGCTTTCTGCACAAAGACACTGCTACAAGAATTGTGCTCAATCATGTAGGAATAAAAACACTGGGCACAATTTAAGGGGACAAAAAAAAGAATAGTCAGCATGGTGACTCAGTAGATAGCACAGTTGCTTGTGATCCTAGGTTCAGTCTCCACCCCAGTCATATACCTCCCAACCAATGGCGTCCCTAGGGAGGCCAGAGGGGGCCCTGACCCCCCCCCCCCCCCCCAACATTATGCTGTGCCCCACCATGTGCCCCCCCCCCCCCCCAATTAAAAAAAAATTTTTTTGTTTACAAAAGGCAATGTCTAAGAGGGAGAGCGTCCCCAGTCAGCTCCTGCGGGTGATTCCACCCCCCTCCCTCTGCTCGCTGACACTGCATAATGCGAGCGCTCACACAACCACGGCTGCCCGATCTGCTTCTTCCCCTGCATCCTCATTGGCAGGGAGAAGAGCGAGTTGCAGGAAGGACTCCACCAGGACTCTCAGTTACTGAAGAAACAGACTGATTTCTCCCGTCCTTAGGACAGGAGAACCAGCCTATAAATTCCAAGAGATGCCAGACCAGCGCTGTCAATAGCAGGGGCAGGACAGCAAGAGGAGGCTAGGGAACCCCACAGTGGCAGAACACCAGGGCCCGGTGGCAAGACAACCTTTGCAACCCTGATAGTTCTCCCACTGCTTTGGACCCTTATATTTTCTTGCTATGCTGGTGACATATATCTCTTGTTTTCTGCCACCCTGGGGGGGGGGGGGCCAATACAGTAGTTAGGGAGCTCACTGCAGAACATGTGAAAGGGCCCGTTGTGGGATCGTAGTAAAGGGCCCCAGGATATATATCTATATCTATATATATAGATATAGATATATCTATATATCTATATCTATATATATAAATATAGATATCTATCTATCTATCTATCTATCTATATATATATATATATATATATATATATATATATATATATATATATATATATATATATATATATATATATATAGATAGATAGATAGATAGATATAGATATATATATATATAGAGATAGATAGATAGATAGATATAGATATAGATATATATTTGCATTTTATAATGCCCCCCTACTTTTGTCCCTGTCCCCCCATGTGCCCCCCCTAAATTTGAAAGCTGGAGACGCCACTGCTCCCAACCTTCTAAGGTGGACACCTTTTCAGCACAGAATATTTTGGTAAAGGGCACACCTTTGACACACTCCCAGTCAAGTGAACCATGACAAAATACAGCACCTAACTCCCAACACCCAACTTTGGTTTAAAATTTGAAGCCCATTAAATCTCCGACAGCTATGCTCATCAGATCTCCAACACTGTCCCCCATAGACTCACCAATCTTAGCAAATTTGAATCACTCCTCTTCTGAGTTTATTGACTTCTGGTAAGTCCAGAATATCAAGACTCCATTCCATCCTAGACTCACAAGAAAATGCTGCAGGAAACAATGCCATGTCATCATATGGCACCTGAAATGGTGGAGATCCAAAACCCAGAGCTTGAGGCTACATTGACACTTGAGTCTTGTTGTTTTCTACCATTTTTCAAATTTATTTACACATCTGTGGACAAGCTTTTAGTGCACTTTTGATTTAGCCATTAGAAAACTAGATACTAAGAAGAGGAGATGTTTGTTAGACGTGACAAATGCACATTTTTCATGCACTCCTATTGAAGTCTACTGGGGCCAAAAATGCACGATTATGCCCCAAAGAAGCCCCAGTATTTTTTTTTTGAGAGAGTTGAGCAATAGCACATCGCTCAGATGTGAACTTGCACATAAAATAACATGGAAATCTGAGTGTCAAGCGTTGAAGTGCTTCTGGAAACGTGTGCCAAATTTCTCAGGTGTTAATGTAGGCTTGATATCTGAAACCCACTCACTGCAACTTTTCTTTTACATGGGTGTATAACCCTTTCCTCCCAAGGACGTCATATGACATCCTGGACTTTGAGTGGGGATATCCGAATGATGCCTGCAGCTACAGTAGGGTTACCACCTGTCCGGGATTCACCTGGACAGTCCGGGTTTTGAATCATGTTTCCGGGTTTCAGGTGAACTGAAACCCGGACACATTATTCAGACTGGGCTGTGGCTCCCCAAGTAACCAAGATAGTCACACAAATCTGTTGCTGTCCAGGAGCTATGGGCAGCTGTCTGGGGGGGCAGGTTCGGCATCACTGGGGTGCAGGGTGATGATGTCAGAAAGAGCAATTGGCCACACCCACGTATTGCTGTGGCACGCTATGTGCACCACATTACTACTCTCCGCGGGGCACCCAATGGTGACCTAGGCCGCTAAAGTGTTCAGGTTTGGCTTGAAGAAAAGGTGGCAACCCTAAGCTACAGGCATCATTCAGATATCATCTTTTTCAGCCAGCGATTCTGTGCATCCTAAGAACAATCATAGTGGCAGTTCAGCTGCTTGATCTGTTCTTACAGGCGGCGAGAGGGGTGCTTCTCTCGGCTCGCCCGTGCGATCGGAGAGCCGGAGAATGGATCAGTCGCCGCCGGTAGTTGATCATAGAGATTTCTGGTGACCAGATGGTCCCCAGTCATCTCTATGACCCTCGGAGGCCCGGGCGCGATGTTTTTCTTTTTTTTTTAATCTCTGACTTTCCAGCCTGATGGAGAGATGTGGGGTCTTATAGACCCCACATCTCTCCATAAAGAGGACCTGTCACACACTATTCCTATTACAAGGAATGTTAACATTCCTTGTAATAGAAATAAAAGTGATCAAAAAAAAAAAAATTAAAGAGAAAGTGTAAAAATAAAAAAATAAAGGTAAAATAAACAATAAAATAAATAATACATTTAAAGCGCCCCTGTCCCCGCGTGCTCGTGCACAGATGCAAACTCATACGTAAGTCGTGCACACATATGTAAACAGCGTTCAAATCACACATGTGAGGTACAGTATCTCCCCGTGCGTTGGAGCAAGAGCAACGATTCCAAGACCTTCTCTGTAACTCTTAACTGGTAACCAGTAAAAAAATTTAAAGCGTCGCCTATGGAGATTTTTAAGTACCAAAGTTTGGCGCCATTCCTTGAGTGTGCACAATTTTAAAGCGTGACATGCTAGGTATCTATTTACTCCGCGTAACCTCATCTTTCACATTATATTAAAAAAATTGGCCAACTTTACTGTTTTTTGGGGTTTTTTTTATTAATTTTTCCGAAAAAAGGCGTTTGAAAAATTCCTGCGCAAATACCGTGTGACGTAAAAATTTGCATCGTTCTCATCGTTGGATCGAGATGGGGCTCAGGTAAGTATTAGGGGGGCTGCTGCACACAGAAGTTTTTTTTTAATCTTAATGCATAGTATGTATTAAGCTAAAAAAAAACTTCTGACTTTACAACCACTTTAAATCTGCTCCCACCCCAATTCTAAGCCCTATACTAACTACCCTGTAAAGGAGAGGTGTCTATGCTCACCTATTCTAAGGGCGCTCTGGTCAGGTCACATAATCGGCTCCCAACATCGGCCTTAGTGTAGAAGGGGGACAGTTGACCATAGATGCTCCATAGTAAGACTATGGGTGAAACCACCATATAGTGCGAAAAAAATTGACGCAGGGTCGACATGACTAAGGGAGGAACAGGTCTGGGAAGGGTTAAATAAATAAGTAGTTAGTGGGGTAGGGGCGTAGCTTACTTGATTGGTGTATTAGGGGTCAGATGGTCAGGGTGAGCCGCAAGGGTTTTGTCCGTGCAAGGGCTGATGGGTAATCACTCCGGAGAAGTTCTGTTGATTGAAGAGTTCCCTCCTGCCCTGTATTCTGGTTTTCGGGGGTAGTCTGGGTGGGGGACAATTCTGATGTTTCATGTTTTATCAAAGCAGCTTGCAGGTCAGGGAGTCTATGTTGGGGGGTTCAAGGATTAACCAGATTGTAGAAGAATTGGGGCCCATCTAGGGTATGGCGCTCCCACCTGGTTGGTTGTTGGTGGTTCTCCCAGGAGCTAGGTCCCCTGGGGAAAAGTCAAAATGTGGATGTCGCAACATCTTCGAGCCAGATGAGGACACGGTCGGTAATAATCAAAAATGTGATTTAAGGACACCCAAAGACCCCCCTCCTGGTGTTAAAATTGTTTTGTTTTGTTGTTTATCTACAGGATAGTTAGTACAGTGGAACCTCGGATTGCGAATAACGCGGTTAATGAGCGTTTCGCAAAACGAGCACTGGATTTCTAAAAATCCTAACTCGGTTTGCGAGTGTTGTCTCGCAAAACGAGCAGGATTCAGGCCAAAAACGGTGTGCAGTACCGATTTTGGCCTGAGGTGGGGGGTGCTGGAGCCGAACAGCGCCGATCGTCGGCGCTCGGAAATGCACGGAAAGGCCCGAGGACAGTTCGGCTGACCTCGGCAAACTTTAGAAAGGCTCGTGAACGGAGGTTCTTTCCGAGGTTTGCCGAGGTCAGCCGAAGTGTCCCTCGGGCCTTTTCGGCCGTTTCCAAGGTTCTCTGGCGCCCCCCGCCTCTGGCCGCATGCGGTATTGCATCCCATTGAAGTCAATGCGGAACAAATTATTTTCGTTTCCATTTACTTCAATGGGAAAACTTTCTTTGATATGCGAGTACTTTGGATTACGAGCATACTCCTGGAACGGATTGTGCTCGTAATCCGAGGTTTCACTGTATAGTGCTTAGAATTGGGTGGGGGCAGGTTTAAGTTTAGATAATATTTGATTGGACTTCTACTTTAAGTATCTCTGTAGCCGATCTTTAGCCCGGACCGAGAGCCATCTTTGACAATTCGGTATTTGTGCTGATAGTGTGCAGTGAGCGCGCTATATATAGGCTACCCAGTGATGCACATGTGTGGCGTGTGGGTGTCAAAGCCCACCCTTTTGCACATACAGCATGTGTTGGGCAGTCGTAAATGGGTTAAATTTAGGCCTCATCAGCCCATGGCAACCAATCATAAACCAGCTTTTATGACTGCAGTTTAAAACTGCACAGCATTGTTTGTAATCCAGTCCTCCTGTTTTAAAAATGTCTGAAAGAACAACTGCGTTGCCCCAAGCAACCGATCAGATTCATAGCGTCATTACAGTCGGATGTGCACGCATTTCCTTTTTTTAATGTAGGCCTCAGCTGTACTGACAGGCTTTTATAGCCTTAAACATTTGGTGGGGGGGGTTGAGGAAAGTGAACGGTGCTCGATACAAACTCCGTGCTGGAGATTGTACAGGACAGCAGTGCCCCCTGCCTGCCGCACTTGCTGAAGAAACTCACGCAATGAGGACTTGAGCCATTTAGACGCTATAATTAAATGTATGCTGGGAAAAAAAAGAGAAAGAATCAGTGTTTTTCAGCACAGCCAATTTTTGCTGTCTCTGTAATTTTGATGGCAGCCTAGCTGAAATGGGTCCATTACAATATGTTCCAGTCATTACCCAGCCGTCTTGCGTCGTGTCTCCAATATGGAGGAGATATGTGTGCGCAAAGCGAGCTCTTACATTATGAAAACGAAGGAGTGAGCTGCTGAGCTGCAGATATTAGCGCTTTTATTCCCGAGTCTAAAGCGGTCTTAGAAGACAAAAGTCATCCCTCTTGAAAGGGATTCATTTATAACTTTGGAAGGTTAAAAGTTTCTTTCTTAAAATTACTCAAAAAACACGGAACATGTGGTGTCTGGCGCACAAGGGCATGTGATCGGCATTTACACCCATCAATAGCTATATAACAATAATTAGAAATAAATGAAAGGCACTAATCTGCAGTTGGCTATAAATATGGCTTAGACGCTTTTACTGGTTAAAACATACACTATATTGTCAAAAGTATTGGGACACCTGCCTTTACATGTGCATAAACTGTGTTACATAGATATTATACAAAAAATGTGTAGCGCTAAAATAACAAGATACCTTAAAACTAATAAGTTTAAAAGGTCTATACCCAAAGTGTAATATACACATATAAAGGTATCACATATAAAATCAGAATGAAAATAAAAAGTGGTTCAAATGGACAGTCAGTGAGTTGGAGCTGAATGAGTCGCTACCCAAAACGTGAGGTGAGGACCGCCTTCACCAACATACAGCAGAAAAGTCTCAGAGGATGATGTTCTGCAGTCACTTAAAAAAGTCTCATCAATAAATTGGATACTCCATCTATAAACCAAATTCTTATATCACACCACTGTGTCTTCAAAAACATGCAGTGCACTTAGATGTTACAGATGGGGGCTTACCGGAGGGTTTGAACCCAAAACAGCGTATACTGTGAGGGTCAAACCAGCTTTTATTGCACCCTGGCAATGGTGAGAAGATCTTGGCAGCCTGAGGATATTGAGAGGGGCTTTTCTAAAGGCGTATCTTCTCCACACATATTATTGGATCTCTCCACGTAGGGTTCATAAAGGGCACAAAAGGGACTACATAGTGTGATACCGTAGACACCGTATTTATTAAAATTAAAAGAAATACACTTACATGATGAAGTTAGTAAAAAAGCGCTTGTACATAAAAAGGGGCGGCAGTGGAGTCCTCCCGACGAGGTTTCGTCTGAGTAGACTTCGTCACCCCAGATCCATAAAGGCATGGATGGCTTTTGGCCACCAACAGACTCCCTCAGCACTCCCTCTCCATCCTCAACCAAACTTCCTTGCTGGCATGGCTCGTGTCTGTTTAAGGGCTCCTTAGTTCCCTGCCATGCACACTTCCTGGGGATTAGCTAAGGTCCCCTAAATATGCAAGTCAACCCTCCTAGCTTCTGCCCACAAATTTCTAGAATATTCTCCAACATTCTAGAAACCAGGGGAAGGCACCAGAGAGCTGTCAGGATGAGTCATTCAGCCCTGAACTCTAATAACCCTGACCAAGATTCCATGGCTCAGGCTTAGCCCTGGGCCAGATTAGAATTTGCCTGCACTATCGCTAGTAGCACAATGGAGGGTGCTACACTTGTTTTTTGGGGGGGGGGTTTCAATAAGACTAACGTGCTGCAACTGCGAGCCAAGTACATGAATGGTTGAGTTTGACAGGTAATGCCACCTGTAGACATGCTGCATTAAATTTGCCACACCGGTGCATAGCCCCCAACTGTCCCTGATTTTGAGGGACTGTCCCTCATTTGGAGCAAAGTCCCTCTGTCCCTCTTTCCTCTTCATTTTGGTCTGATCTATATAAATGCATAAAAAAGGCACTACTTATCTATCAAAAACTGTTTTACAGTGCTAAAAATTTCATCCAATTTCTAAATTGCTGCTGTTGTAAATTCCAAACACCAATATAAAGAAATAGTAGTAGTAAAAAAGCACTTGTAGGTTTAACCAATCATTTTTTTCTGTACAATTCTCCTTAAAGGGGGGGTGGCAGGGGGTGTGTCTTATGCCTGCATACTTTTGCTAATAGGCATTCCTCATTACCATCTCAGAAAGTTGGGAGGTATGCCGGTGCTATGTGAACTAACCCTTCTGACTGTATTGTAGGCTTTAGGTGGGTGGTCATTTTTTTTAATGCACCCTGACCTACCATGTGAAAGATGCCTACAATCTCAGAAACGTCTAGGTTCTCTTCAAGCATTTTTGGTGAAGCATTTTTATGCTTGTTTGTGCATGCATTTTTCAAGTGTTTTCAAGCTTGCTCTTTTTTATATTAGCCAATGGCAAGCTAGTTACTAGGAGAAGGAGAGACAAGAAGTCACACCAAGAATAAGTGTTATGTATATTTTTTAGGTGCTCCCATTGAAGTCCATAGGGACCAAAAAAGCATGGCTCTGCTCAGAAGACGCTCAAGCAACAAGCCTAACCAGTTCAGGATGGCTTACCACACTTTTACTGCAGCAGGGTGGCCCTGCTGTGCCAAATCGCGTACATGTACATGATTTGGTGTTTTCAAGATCCCCCTGTAGATGTCCCATTAGGACGAAACGCATCGGTAAAGGTTCATCGCTCCCCACATTGCTTTTATTTACCGTGATCACTTTTACCTACGTAAGTTGGTTTTAATAAACCCACTTTTTTTGACCTGCCCAACCGGGCCCCCCTCCCCTCTCTTTTTTCATATATACTGTACTTGGATGAGAGCTGTCGTGGTGCCTCTTTTGGATAGTTGCCTTTCCAGTTTGGTCGATATCTATGAGGTCGTTTGAAGACATCACTGGAGACTCTGGGTTTCTACATCCATCTGAGAGAGCCACTGATTTGGATGTCTAGGCTTTTATGATTCGGTGTCGCTGACATCCGGGTCTATCTTCTCCGGTAAGAGTGTCCAATCATATTCACCTTCAGGATTCACCATTGTTGATGTTTTACATTGCACCTTGCACGTTGGAAGATCATCACTTCATTGTTGTGGACTTCTACATATTTCTTCATTTTTTGGATGTATGTTATGAGACTCACGTAGCATTTTTTCACTTTCATATATATCCATTCATTTCACTATGCTGGACTTGGAATATTTATTTTATATTCTTTGATTATTACACTTATCACTTGTGCACATATTCTGTTAGCGCTACATTTTTTGCACCCTTTGTATTTGAATATGTGTCACGTTTCTGTGTAGCTGCAGGTATATTTTAGTTATATTTTTTTATTTGTTATATATTTGCACAGCATTATTTTACTTTCCATGGTGTTTCCAGGTTTCATGGCTGGGGCCCGCTAAATGGCTGAGCAAATGACAGAAAAGAGCCCTGTGCTGGTAAACAACACAGGGCTCTCTACAGACAGCAGCGGTGCATCTGTTTTTTTCTCCCTACAAAGCAGGGAGTAATAACAGGCACATCGCTTAGTAAAAGCAGGACATACTATACACCCTTAACATTGTTAGGCACACAGTTAACCCTTGGAGTACCCCTTCCCAGCCAGTGTCATTTGTACAGTGACAGTGTATAGTATTAGCACTGATCACTATTATGCCGCGTACACACGATCGCACATTCTGACAACGAAATCCATGTTTTTTTCCGACGGATGTTGGCTCAAACTTGTCTTGCATACACACGGTCACACAAATGTTGTCGGAAATTCCGAACGTCAAGAACGCGGTGATGTACAACACATACGATGAGCCAAGAAAATTGAAGTTCAATAGCCAGTGCGTCTCTTCTGCTTGATTTCGAGCATGCGTGGAATTTTGTGCGTCGGAATTGTGTACACACGATCTGAATTTCCGACAGCAGATTTTGTTGTCGGAAAATTTGAGATCCAGATCTCAAATTTTGTTTGTCGCAAATTCCGCCGAAAAATGTCCGATGGAGCCTACATACGGTCGGAATTTCCAACAACTAGCTCCCATCGAACATTTGTTGTCGGAAATTCTGACCGTGTGTACGCGGCATTAGTGTCACTGATGATGTCAGTTAGGGCTGGCCACGTACGGTGCGGATTTCTTTCTTGCAACCAAGGGTTGCAACCACGGGGACATTCGCTGCGCCGTGTCCTAGCAGAGACCCCGATATCTTTAAAGGGCCGTGGCTCTTTAACCATGTGATCGGCTGTGTCCAATCACAGCCGGTCACATGTAAATACGGAAGTGCCGTGAATCGACTCTCTTCGCCTCACACATACAGAGTGTGCGGCGAGGAGTGCCGATCAGCAGCATCTCCTCGCAGGGGAGACCCGGGCAAGGTAATCAGGGCACTGATGATCAGGAAAGATGCAGCAGTGCCCATCAGTGCCACCAATCAGTGCCTATCAGTGCCACCAATCAGTGCACATTGCTGCCACCAATCAGTGCCCATAAGTGATGCCAGTCAGTGCAGCCTTTCAGTGCCCATCAGTGCCTGTTCATCAGTGCTGCCATCAATGCCCATCAGTGCCTCCCATCAGTGTTGCCCATCTGTGCCCATCAGTGATGTCTATCTGTGCCGCCCATCAGTGCCCACTACTGCCACCTATCAGTGCCCACCTATCAGTGCCACTTATCAGTGCCCATCAGTGTGGCATATTAGTGCCTCCTCATCAGTGCAGCCTCATCAGTGCAGCCTATCAGTGCCCATCAGTGCAGCCTCATCAGCACACACCAGTGAAGGAGATAAATGACTTATTTACACAATTTACTGACAGAAACTAAGATTTTTTTTATTATTCAAAATTTTATTTTTTTATTCAAAGTTTTATTTTTTTATTCAAAATTTTATTCAAAAGTCTTTTTTCTTTTTTTAGTAAAAAATTAAAATCCCAGCAGTGATTAAATACCACCAAAACAAAACTCTATTTGTGTGAAGAAAAAGATAAAAAAAAATATTTGGGTACAGTGTTGCATGGCCGCGCAATTATCATTCAAAGTGTGACAGCGTAGAAAGGCCTGGACAGGAAGGGGGTGAAAGTGCCCTGTATTGAGGTGGTTAAAGTGTATTAAAAAAAAAAATTAAAACTGCTGCACAAATACAGACGTGACATGTAAAAATGCAACAATCGCCATTTTATTCCCCAGGGTGAGGTCTCTGCTAAGAAAAAATAAAAAGTGTATAATGTTTGGGGGTCATGAGTAATTTTCTAGCGACAAATACTGATTTAAACTTGTAAAGAAAGCGTGCCAGAAAAAGCGTGGTCGGCAAGTGGTTAAGGTTCCCTATTGCTGAGCGCGTTATTCCCAGAGTCCTCCTTTAAGTGAATACAAGAAAAGATGCCCAGGAGGAGCCCGCTAAGGTAGGCCAAGACCTTGTTGACATAGAAAGAAAAAAGCTGAGGGAAGCAGTACAACTTGCATAACAGGGAATCTCAAATAAACAAGGGATATAAATTATCTCCACCGTGACACATGATCCGTCCAAAAGTGAATTATTATAATTGTGCGTGAAAACCACTTTGCATTTCACCAGCAGTTATTAATCACAGCGCTGCTGACATTGATGAAGAATAAAATCCTAGTACAGGCAATTTCTCCCAAACAAAAGCCACACTGGGCTATGCATTAACGGTATGATTTATGGGACAACACACTCTGTTGAAGTTGTCAATCACAAAAAAAAAAGAGGAGAGGGATAAAAATATAAAAGCTGAAAAGATCATTTCTTCCAGCTCCTCGGATTCAACCAGAACGGATAGTAAAAAAAACGGATGTGACTCATTAAAGAAGATCTCCGCTCTATGGATACCTAAAGATAAGAGATGATATGAGTAAAAACATCTGTATCAATCTACCTGGGGTCTGTGTGTAGCCCTGTGTCTGCCGAGCGACTGCTTTTAGCAGAGGACAAATAATTGAAAGCTAGAACCTTGATAGCTATGATGAGTTCACATCAGCATCCTGGTACCTGCACCACCTTGCTACGTTTAGGTCTTATTCATATGAACGCGATGCAATTTCCATGCGATTTCCAGTGCGACTCTGTCGTGAGACTTGCATATGACTTTGATGCAAATTTGATCCGACTTTAACCACTTGACCTCAAGAAGATTTACCCCCCCCCCTCAATTGAACAGGTCACTTTTTGCAATACGGCACTGCGTTACTTTAACTGACAATTGGGCGGTCGTGCGACGCCGTACCCAAATAAAATTTATAGTGATCAATCATGAAGGGCGCCAACTCCTCCCACCATTAATAAATCCTCTGTAGAACTAGGTTGCTGCCCCTTTACTAGTGTTAACACTATACAACAATATAAAAAAAAAAAAGCAAAGTGGGCGCTACTTTTTATTATCCAACCAACATACAGAAAAAAGTGCATTTAACCACTTGAGCCCCGGAAGGGTTTACCCCCTTCCTGACCAGAGCATTTTTTGCAATTCTGTACTGCGTCGCTTTAGCTGACAATTGCGCGGTCGTGCGACATTGTACCCAAACAAAATTGACGTCCTTTTGTCCCCACAAATAGAGCTTTCTTTTGGTGGCATTTGATCACCTCTGCGGTTTTTATTTTTTGCGCTATAAACAAAAAAAGAGCAACAATTATGAAAAAAAAAGCAATAATTTTTACTTTTTGCTATAATAAATATCCCCCAAAAATATATAAAAAAAAACAAATTTCTTCCACAGTTTGGGCCGATATGTATTCTTCTACATATTTTGGTAAAAAAAAATCGCAATAAGTGTATATTGATTGGTTTGCGCAAAAGTTATAGTGTCTACAAAATAGGGGATAGATTTATGGCATTTTTATTATTATTTTCTTTTTTACTAGTAATGCCGGCGATCTGCGATTTTTATCGTGACTGTGAGATTATGGCGGACACATGGGACAGTTTTGACACTATTTTGGGACCATTGTCATTTATACAGCGATCAGAGCTCCAAATAGCCACTGATTACTGTATAAATGACACTGGCAGGGAAGGGGTTAAACACTAGGGGGCAATCAAGGGGTTAAATGTGTTATAAGCAAAACCACGTTACACAAAAATATTTGGGTTTCAAATAAACATCGCACATTAGATCCTAATACACATGATTTGACAAAAAAAACGTTTTTAGAATTTGGGACGCACTACACCGGAAGCAGAAGTGGGAACACAATTCACCGTTAACTCCCCTTACAGGAACAAATTTTTTTACTCCGGGTGAAGATATATTTCAAAGATTTGAAGTAAAGAATCCACAAATAAAAGATATTATTAGAAGAGGGAAGACAAAACCTGCACAAGAATTGGATATTAAATTGGGTGGGAAATTACGCGAATGGGAATACTTTCAGTTAAATCACCTAATCACCACTTCACCGTACACGTTTAGAGATGGAGATTAAACCGATTGGAAAAACTTTGCACAACAGCAACGCCGCTGAAAGGAGGCATCTCGAAAGTTTACGAATTTTTGACGGTCCTCGAAGGACAAAAAAGGCCCCCGTTCATCGAAAAGTGGGAAAAAGAAATGGGAATAAAGCTAGAAGAGCAGCAAATTGAGAAAATGATTGCAGGAGGGTATAACCAAGCATGGGACATGAGCACCATCGAGATGAACTATAAGTTCATGGTCAGGTGGTATATGACCCCGGAGAGACACCAGAAGATTAACCAAGATGGAACGCCATTGTGTTGGAGAAATTGTGGACAAAAAGACACAATGATTCACATTTGGTGGGACTGCCCGAAAATTAGTGTATTCTGGCAAGAAGTAATTAGGAGTATAAAGGAAATAACGGGCGAGAAGGTAGAAAACAACAAACTGACCTGTCTGTTTCATGACGCTAACTCTCCTATAAAGCAATATATGAAAAAAGTAACGTCAAAACTCTTAAATGCAGCTAAGGGTTTGATCCCAAAAAATTGGTTAAAGAGCGAAAGCCCAGATTTAAGAGAATGGGTCAAACAAGTGGATCATTATCGTAAAATGGAATTACTTAGCTGTAAAAATAAAGGGCAAATAGACAAGTGTGACTCAGTCTGGAATGGGTGGGAAAGATATAAAACCTCAGACAGTTATTGGCAGAAAAACTTCGAGGACATACGATCTTAAGAGGAAAGACCATCGAGGAGAGTAGGGGTAATTTTAAAGGTGAGACAAGAGGGGGAGGGAGGGGTGGGATCAGGTAGGGAGGGCGGTGGGTGGGTAGGGCAGATGGGTGAAAAAAAAAAAAAAAGAGGTTTTCTATATAATTAAAGGAAGGGACGTTTTTATCATGTTCTTTTCGTTCGCAATAAAGCCACAATGATGTGAACTTGAGAAGAGACAAGGTTTGAACGTTAAGTTGAAAAAAGTCTCTCGAAGATAAACACTGAAGTGGTAAAAATAAAAATAAAAAAGTGTGTTCTAGGGAGTGATTCTAACTGTGGGGGGGGGGGGGGGGGCGGCTCACTACAACATGACAGAGATCACTGCTCCTGATGGCAGGGAGCAGTAGGTCCGTGTCTAATTGCTAGGCAGAAGAGGGAAATGCCTTGTTTACATAGGCATCTCCCCGTTCTGCCTCTTGTCACCGCAATTGCAGGCGGCTGGTGAGAATCGAGTTTGCGGGACCCGTGGGCATGATAGGCGGTAAATTCAAAGGGACATACAGGTATGCCCATTTGCTTGCCCGTGCCATTCTGCCGACGTATATGTGTGTGCGTCGGTCGGCAAGTGGTTAAAGAGGAGTTCCAGTCACCTGTGTCAGCGTCCCAGAAGACTGCAGGGGGGAGGGAGGAGAACTTCTGTTTCCAAGAGCCGCGGCGCTCAGAACGGAAGTGGGAAGCGGGTACCTGTCAAAATTGGGTACCTGCTGCCCCCCGCTCCTCAAAAGTGCCAATTGTTTAAGAGAAGTGGGGAACGAGTCCTTAAAGCGCAACTTCCCCTTTTGAGTGGAGCTCCGCTTTAATCAGTTATACACAGCTCTTCACATAATATATGAAAAATGATATTATAGTGAATTCATGTTGGATTAAGTAAAAAACTATACATTTCAGAAATATATATGACCAATCACTGTGTTTATATAAGATGAGTAGTGCTTCAATCTCCAATAGTGCTCCACCTAGTGTGCAAAAACAAATATGCGTTTACAGAAACCCTCGGCCAACAAAGTGACCATTAGACATGTAGCTATTTGATTCCCCTTCTCACAGAAGATCTGCCTTGATTCCAGTGGTGGCCCATCATTAGGGGCGCAGGGGTTCCGCCCCCCCTAATCAATGCATCCGGCCCCCTAATCTACATGTGGTGCACCGGACGCATGGATTCCAATGGGTTGTTTTTTTAAGCACATGATTAGAGCCTGAGGCTCTAATTGGCTTCAAAAAAGGGTGGGCTCTGCGCCCCGAGCCTACCCAGTTGTGTGACAATAGTGAATTAATATTCGCTATTGTCTTCCTGATTCTCCTCCCGGCCAATCAGAAAGCAAGTCTTAAGACCCGATTGGCAAAGTGGAGAAGTGATCGTATTGGCCGCCGAGGGGAGGAGGAGGAAAACCGCTGTGAAGCTGGAGACGCAGGGTGAAACCTCCGAGGAGGAAGCCACCACCGAGGAGGAGGAGACGCAGGACCTAGATGGGGTAAGTGCAGGGCTGGTTGGGGGACGAGCAAGCAATGGGGGGGGTTTGACTGAATGACCGACCTAGGGGGCTTGTTTGCCGGCCCCAAAAAATATACAGCACCAGCCACCACTGCTTGATTTTCTTGATTCTGTGAGAAGGGGAATCGGATAGCTACATGTCTAATGGTCACTTTGTTGGCCGAGGGTTTCTGTGAGCGCATATTTGTTTTTTGCACACTAGGTGGAGCACTATTGGAGATTGAAGCACTACTCATCTTATATGAACACAGTGATGGGTATATATTTCTGTACTTTATTTTTTTTTTAGTTAATAAAACATGGATTCACTATAAAATCATGGACTTTTTCACATTTTATGTGAAGAGCTGTGTATAACTGATTAAGTGCACTTATTTCTGTATTTTCACTATTTTGGTTTGATAATAGAAGGTAGCGCCCACTGTGCGCTTTTTATACACATAAAATTGATGTCATTATTTTTCCCCACAAATCGAGCTTTCTTTTGGTGATATTTGATAATTTCTGCATTTTTTATTTTTTGCGCTGTACACAAAAGAAGACGGACAATTTTGAAAAAAAAAAAAACCCAATATTTTTTACTTTCTGCTATAAAACACATCTAATAAAATTTGTTTTAAAAAAATCTAATTTCTTCATAAAATTAGGTCAATATGTATTCTGCTAAATGTTTTTGGTAAAAAAAATCTCAATAAGCGTACATTGATTGGTTTACACAAACTTTATAGTGTCTACAAACTATGAGATACGTACTGGAATTTTTATTTATCTATTTTTTTATACTAGTAATGGCAGCGATCAGCGACTTATAGTGAGACTGCGATATTGTGGTGGACACTCGGATACTGACACTTTTGACACTTTGGCTGCATTCGTTTTCTTTTTCTATTCTTTTTCCCTCTGTTTTCACCTGGTGATCTGGGCTATATAGCCCAACCGCTATGTTAGTGTCCTCATTCCGGATGAAGGAGCACAGGGGGCACAGCAGACAGCAGCATTGTCAGTCTGGGGGAGTGTTAGATGTAGTAGCAGGTTTAAATACACAAAAAAATTGAAGCCATACTCCAGCTAATGCTTTATAATCAGTTACAACATTTTTTTTTTCCTTTGGAATAAAGGTTTTACATGAATAAATGCTGATCATTGCAAGCACCTCTGTCAGTGGTAAATGGTTTATCTCAACACTCTAGCTGCTATATCTGCAGGACAGCTTGTTCAAAAACTTACTTACTGGCCAGACTCACTGGCCAGATCACCAGGTGAAAACAAAAGAACAAAAGTCTAAAAAAAAAAAAAAAACGAATGCAGCCACTACATTTAAGAATTGGTATTCTGCAATATAATAAATGTTTGCTTTTGGGTTTAACACCACTTTAATACTTACCCCTCTTTTGCTGACTGATTCAGACTGTCTTTAGGGGATTTTCTAGCTGGTCTTAAGCATTCAATACTTCCTTGTACATTGGATGCTTGGATCCCCTTTGTGTACAGTAGATTCATTTGCTGGCCCCTACATCACTACATTGTCCCCTAGTGACATTGGCAGATCGAACCACAACACACATGGGGGTAGGAGAGGGGAGGTATCAAGAATCCAACCCTCCTGGAAGTATCAGATGTTGATGTAGCATCCTTTAGTGTGTGCTAGGTATTAGTGAAGGTACATTTCTTTAACTCAGGGCTAAGCCTGGGCTGTGAATCTGGGTCAGGGTTCCGTGAGTCGAGGCTGGATGACTCATCCTAGTATCCTCTCTGGTGCCTCCCCCTGTTTTCTGGGACATTGGAGAATGTTCTGGACATAGTGGGTGGAGGTTAGCAGGGGCTGTTTGGAATATTTATGAGGGCCTCAGCCAATCTCCAGTAAAGGGCTGGCAGGGGGCAAGCCGCCTCATAAATAGGCATGAGTCATGCCAGCAGGGGCAGTCGGGTGGAAGATGGAGATGGAATACTGAGGAGGCTGTCAGTGGCCCTCAAAGGTGCCCCTAGTCTAGGGGTGGTGACCTTGGGTCGGGGCTTGGGTGCTGGAAGGATCCTACCATAACACACAGAGGAAACCTTTCCTGGAGGCACGGGAGCAAGGAGAGGACAGCAGGAGCAGGTGAGCACATCTGGGAGATCTCCTGAGAGTCAGCCGGGTGGGCTGGTGAGTGTCAGTCGGGAGGACTATGGGGAGAAGTTAGCTTGGAGTGCTAGTGAAAGGGGCAGCTGCAGCCAGGTAGGTTGGCAGTGCCTGAAGAGGCGGTGCTGGGATCAGTAGCCACAGGAGGAAGAATACAGGCTGGACACTGTCATTTTTTGCTACACAACCAAGGGGCCTCGGCCCATTGCCTGAGTGGTGACTGTCAGACCTTTACACAGCAGTTCAGTTTGGTTCTGCAAACAAGTGAGTGCTGGAGGAAGAAGAGGAGCTGTATATAGGAAGATTGTCCCTGACGTTCTGCTAAAGTTGAGTGGGCATCCCATAACCCCCGATCTCTATCCAAATTATTACCCTCAATAAATAAAAAAAAAAACATAGACACGAACTGTTCGCTGTCTTCAGAATGCCTATGAAAATTTGGTGTGCCTGGCTGTGCAGGGTGGGGGGATCCCAGTTTAACTGCAGCTTTTTAGGGGGTGCGCTACATTTTTAGCCATGGAATTTATTTTTTTTACCAATGGAGGCCTGCTTATGGGTGGTGGGAAAGGTCAATACAAACCATTTTATTTGCAGCTCTTTTACCGAGGCGCTTTGAAATACGTAGGTCCCATGAACCCTCAACCTTTTGAAGTCTTCTTCCCACCCCACTTTTGATCCTCCCTACTTCCCCCCCCCCTAGTTTTACATCTACTGTATGGCTTCCTTGGTAAAAAAGAGATTACAAAGTAAAATTCAATACACCCGGCTAAAATCCATTTATAGGAATGCAGTAGAACCATAATATGGTGGTATAAATCCTCGCTATTATTTGTAAGTCTTTTTATGTTCTGTCTCCTCAGTTTTGTTTTAACGGGAAAGATAAACGCTAGTAGAGATGTAGAAATCAAAGTCTGGCCACTGTTACAAGGAAAAAAATTGGCATCGGGAGAGGTGAAGTTAATTATTGTTATACCATTGCTGATGTTGGCAGTTACCCTACCTGCTATTCCACTATTTACAACTTATGGGACTTGCAAGTCCCTTATCTTATTTGTCCAGTGACCTAATGTCATCGTGTCCTAAATGAGTATTATAAAGCTTGGGCCATTATATTTCAACCGGGGGAACGCAATCTGTTTTATCTGCCATTTTGTGTAGCGAGGGTTCAGGCTAAAGTCCTTCTTTTTTTTTTGTGTCTCCAAATTTTTATAAGAGCTGGATTAGTGGAGGGTGCTGTCCTCTGGAATTAAATGGGCAGAGTGGCGGTTAAATTTAAAGAGCTCCTGTTGCGTTTTTTCAAATGTCGTTTTTTTGTTGTGTCCTTTGCTCAAAAATGACAGGTTTTCTTTAAAGGAGACAATTTTTGACATAGAAAGGGGTGTTTAACGTGCTCCATTTTAAGCCCGCTAAGCACTAGGTTCATCAAAATGGGTGATATAATAAAAGAAAAACAATAGCAATGGGGGTTATTTACTAAAGGCAAATCCTTTTTGCACTACAAGTGCACTTGGAAGTGCAGTCGCAGTAAATCCGAGGGGGACATGCAAGGAAAATAAAAAAAAAGCATTTTAGCTTGCACATGATTGAATGATAAAATCAGCAGAGCTTCCCCTCATTTCAGATCTACCCCTTAGATTTACAGCGACTGCACTTCCAAGTGCACTTGTAGTGCAAAGTGGATTTACCTTTCGTAAATAACCCCCAATGTGTCATTTCATTTTTTTATTTTTTTATTATGAAGACCCAGTAACAGGTGTTTTAAAGTGACCCTTCCAAGAGATTTACATGCCAAAGCCAGTTCCCTGCAATAGATGATGTATTACACAGTACTTATCTCAGTGGCAGCCTGTGTGTCTCCTACCTTCCATTTGTTCCAGCCCTGCAGCCTCCATAAGTTACCAAGATTTAAGAGACTGATAGTGTGCTTCCATCTGCATGCTGCGTGCTAAAATAAATGTATATTTTTTTTTTTTTTACAAATTATACATATTATATCCAGAGATAAATAAATATTTAATTATCAGGGAAGTATTAAAAAAGTATATATAAATATTTCATATTTACTATTTCCAACCAGCAGGTGGAGCTCTGACACCTGCGATAGAGGTAGCGTTATTACCAATGTAGTGAAATTTGAATGACCTATGTAAGTTAAAGTGGTTGTAAACCCTTGCATATACCCAGTGAAGAGACTGGCCTTGGGTGATACACAGAGATGAAACAAATCTTCCTACATAAGCTGAACCTGTTTATCTACAACCCTCACTTCTCTATATTCGTTCAAAGTGCTGTATTATAAGGCGAAAAAAAAGGGTGCGGAGAACTGAAGTTACACTCTGCAGAGGTCAGTGAGGAAAGCTCTGGGAGCTGATTGGAGGGAAACAAAAAACAGCACACAGAAACAGAGCTGAGGCTGACAATCACAGGCTGTGCACTGGAGCTCCTCCCATCACTTTTTTTCTCTTGATGTCAGGAAAACTTGTCAGAAGTGATTCATGCTGATAGCAGAGGAATGAAATGACACTTTGTGCTCTCAATTGAGGCAAGTACACACTATAGAGGAGAATATGCTTTGTTCATATTTCATGTCTGAGGGTTTGCAACCACTTTAACCACCTCCCACCCATCGTATAGACCAGCGATATGCAATTAGCGGACCTCCAGCTGTTGCAGAACTACAAGTCCCATGAGGCATAGCAAGACTCTGACAGCCACAAGCATGAGACCCAGAGGCAGAGGCATGATGGGACTTGTAGTTTTGCAACAGCTGGAGGGCCGCTAACTGCATATTTCTGGTATAGACAATTGACAGTGGCGGTGTGGTGTCCCGTGTTCTGGGATGATGTCATATGACAGGGCGCGCAGTGCGTCGATTGGCGGAGCGCTGTGTCTCTGGGACACGGCGCATCCCTGATCTCGGTAAAGAGCCAATGACTCAGCTCTTTACCCATATGATCAGCTGTGTCCACTCACAGCTGATCACATGTAAACAAGGAAATGCCAGTAATCGGCTTTCCTCTCCTCACACTGACAGCGGCATTTACTCTCAGGGGAGACCTGTACAGATAATCAGGGCACTGATTATCAGTGCAGCCCCAACAGTGCCCAGCAGTGATGCCAGTCAGTGCCCATCAGTGATGCCAATCAGTGCCTGCTCATCAGTGCTGCCCATCAGTGCCGCCTATCAGTGCCCGTCAGTGCTGCATATTAGTGCCTCCTCATCAGTTCCCCTCAGTGCCATCTGATCAGTGCCCATCAGTGCTGCCTCATCAGTGCCCATTAGTGCAGCCTATCAGTGCCCATCAGTGCAGCCCCATTAGCGCACTTCAGTGAAGGAGAAAAACTACTTATTTACAAAATTCTAACAGAAACTAAGAAAAACGTTATTTTTAAAAAAAAATTTCGGTCTGTTTTCATTTTCTTAGCAAAAATCAAAAAACCCAGCAGTGATTAAATACCGCCAAAAGAAAGCTCTATCTGTCTCTAAAAAATGATAAAAATTTAATTTGGGTACAGTGTTGCATGACCGCACAATTGTCATTCAAAGTGTGGCAAATCTGAAAGATGAAAATTGGCCTGGGCAGGAGGGGGTGAAAGTGCCCTGTGTCTTTCCGGATGGCTCCGGTAAGCGGCAGAGGGCCCCCCCTCCCGCCATCGATAAAAGTGATCTTGCGATGAATCTTCCGCAGAGACCAATATTATCGGAAACCGGACCACCCGCCGAAGAAGAGGATACCAGGGTTATGGCAGCTAGCTGCTGCCATAACAAAGATATCCCCCTTCAAAGTTAGGACGTATATCGGCGTACGGCGGTCCGGAAGTGGTTAAACTCACTTGGTGCCTTATCTGCATTAAACTAGCCTCAGAACCTGTGTAATTCAAAGGTGTTCGGGTTTAAAGGGATGAGGTGGCAACTCTACTCCCTCCACTGCAGACCAACCTCGGTCTAAACGCACTTTAGCAGTCAGGTGCCTAAAGAATTTCTGTGACACCTTTTGTTTTCTATGGTGGAACATTTATTAATCTTTATCCGAGAACTTCTACTTGTACGATCACGTTGAACCACTTTCAGTTTATCAATCTCCATGCAGTTTGAATATAATAAGAATTGCTTGTACTTGTTCATTGACTTGTCTTCATTGGTCCTTTCATGGACGCTCCAATAAAGGCAAACACTGAATCTCCAGCCACGTGTAATTTAACTCCTGATTAGCGAGAAGAAGGTAAACTTGCATCAGCTTCTCCACCTGTGGGCTCTGGCTTCTTATTTTGTACTGATGGGGTCACCTAAAAGACATTTTCAGAAAAAAAGCTTTTGTTATACCTTCATTACAAATTCATCCCTTAAACATCTTGACCTCTAATGAAATTAATTTTAAATAACATTAAATCTCTACAACATTGCCCCAAATGCTATAAAAATGAGATTGATCAGATAAATGTCTGCCCTATTCATTGATCGCAGACCCAGATCCATGGGCGTTATTAATCACCTGGCAGTGCTTGTATAAAAGATCTTGTTGGCTTTTGAGGGATCTGTTTTAGATGAGTTTTGGTATGTGAGCCTTACCGTGCATCTGGACTCAATAAGCTGCATTAAGTGAAAATAAATGAACTTCTAGCCTTCTATAATGAACATGTCGCTGTCAATCACGCAGTCACTGGCAGGTTTCTCCAAAGGTATAGAACACTGAATGCAGTGATAGCTCATGAAATCTTGTTATTCCTTCGAGGGATTATACACGTTCGTCTTTCCAAACCGCCAGAGCTGGTGGAGTCTTTATTGTCATCAGCCGCTCAGTCAGGCCGTACCTTTATTTTCCTTTTCCACTGCAAGGATCCATAGTAGGGGAATAACTATAGATTATAGGGCCCAAAAGCAAAATTATGAGGGGGTTCCTAGTGATGGGGCTCCCCCACAGTCTTTGACCTTAACATAAAGAATTTCTATATTAGGAAGCCATAGAAAAAGAGTTCTCAGTATAGTCAGTACACTACTAGGGACCAGAGCTGTGGACAGAAGTTGTCAGGAAAGGAAGAGGGGGGGGGGGGGGGGGTAATCAGTTAATGCAACTAACTTTTCCATCTCGATAATCTTTTCCAGCATCTCAGATCTCAGGACCTCTGTGTAAAGTCTAAGCCCTACCACCCCTTCCACCACCATAGCAAGCAAGTGCTAGTAATAAGTTAAAATCCAAAAAAAATAATTTCAGTAGCAATAATGGCCATCACAAAATGTTAAAGTATCTCATAATTGTTAGTACTTTTGCACACAAGTAAGCTATAAACCTAAAACATATTTAAAACACCGTTAATCAGTTGCCTTTTAACACTTACAGATATAGTCCTTGAAAAAGTATTTACACCCCTTGAAATTTTCCACATTTTTCATGTTACAACCAAAAACGTATTTTATTGGGATTTTATGTGATAGACCAACACAAAGTGGCACATAATTGTGAAGTGGAAGGAAAATGATAAATGGTTTTCAAAATATTTTACAAATAAATATGTGAAAAGTGTGTGTGGGGGGGGGGGGCATTTGTATTCAGCCCCCCTGAAACCAATACTTTGTAGAACCTCCTTTTATTGCAATTACAGCTGCAAGTCTTTTTGGGGATGTCTCTACCAGATTTGTACATCTAGAGAGGGACATTTTTGCCCATTCTTCTTTGCAAAATAGCTCAAGCTCTGTCAGATTGGATGGAGAGCGTCTGTGATCAGCAATTTTCAAGTCTTGCCACAGATTCTCAATTGGATTTAGGTCTGGACTTTGACTGGACCATTCTAATGCCCCGTACACACGGTCGGATTTTCCGATGGAAAATGTCCGATCGGAGCGTGTTGTCGGAAATTCCGACCGTGTGTGGGCTCCATCGGACATACCGACACACAAAGTTGGAGAGCAGGAGATAAAATTTTCCGACAACAAAATCCGTTGTCGGAAATTCCGATCGTGTGTACACAAATCCGAAGGACAAAGTGCCACGCATGCTCAGAATAAATAAAGAGATGAAAGCTATTGGCCACTGCCCCGTTTATAGTCCCGACGTACGTGTTTTACGTCACCGCGTTTAGAACGATCGGATTTTCCGACAACTTTGTGCGACCGTGTGTAGACAAAACAAGTTTGAGCCAACATCCGTCGGAAAAAATCCTAGGATTTTGTTGTCGGAATGTCCGAACAAAGTCCGACCGTGTGTATGCCCTATAACACATGAATATGCTTTGATCTAAACCATTCCATTGTAGCTCTGGCTGTATGTTTAGGGTCGTTGTCCTGCTGGAAGATGAACCTCCATCCCAGTCTCAAGTCTTTTGCAGACTCTAACAGGTTTTCTTCTAAGATTGCCCTGTATTTGGCTCCATCCATCTTCCCATCAACTCTGACCAGCTTCCCTGTCCCTTCTGAAGAAAAGCAAAGCCACAACATGATGCTGCCACCAACATGTTTCACGGTGGGGATGGGTGATGTGTGGTGGAAAACTGACACTACACACAGCGTTTTGCTTTTAGGCCAAAAAGTTACATTTTCATCTCAGCTGACCAGAGAACCTTCTTGCACATGTTTGCTGTGTCCCCCACATGGCTTCTCACAAACTGCAAACTGGAATTCTTATGGATTTCATTCAACAATGTCTTTCTTCTTGCCACTCTTCCATAAAGGTCAGATTTGTGGAGTGCACGACTAATAGTTGTCCTGTGGACAGATTCTCCCACCAGAGCTGTGGATCTCTGGAGTTACCATGGGCCTCTTGGCTGCTTCTCTGATTTATGCTCTCCTTGCCCGGCCTGTCAGTTTAGGTGGACGGCCATGTCTTGATAGGTTTGCAGTTGTGCCATACTCTTTCCATTTTCGGATGATGGATTGAACAGTGCTCTGTGAGATGTTCAAAGCTTGGGATATTTTTTTATAACTTAACCCTGCTTTAAACTTCTCCACAACTTTATCTCTGGCCTATCAGATGTGTTCCTTGGCCTTCTGTTGCTCACTAAGGTTCTCTAACAAACCTCTGAGGGCTTCACAGAACAGCTACATTTATACTGAGATTAGTAAATAGAGTCCAACTGTCTGTAATTTAATCTATTTACTAATTAGGTGACTTCTGAAGGCAATTGGTTCCATTAAAATATATTAGGGTATCAGAGTAAAGGGGGCTGAATTCAAATGCGCACCACACTTTTTAGATATTTATTTGTAAAAAAATTTGATAACCATTTATCACTTTCCTTCCACTTCATAATTATGAGCCACTTTGTGTTTGTCTGTCACATAAAATCCCAATAAAATACTTTTACATTTTTGATTTTAACATACCAAAATGTGGAAAATTTCAACGGGTATGAATACTTTTTCAAGGCACTGTAGCTATCGTTTCAGTTTTTACATGTGTAGACACTCTGGGTTTTTTTTACAGCCTAAAGAAGACTGCATTAACCATACAGAGTTTATTTCAGTGCTGGGTGGGGTGACTAGAATGTCTGAGGACAATACATCTACACTGCTAAAACAGAGAAACAGATTCCTCTTACTGCACAGTCCGCAAAGTGGATCTGTGACAACAATTCTGATTTCTGAAGCCTCTTCCACTGCGTCTGGCGTCAGCTCTTCTTGATTGGAAATGTCACAGGGGGTACAGGGTCAGTGTCAACAGCAACTTCTGCATTTCTTAATGATTCAGTGATGGATGTGTGTTATCATTTATATTTATTGAATAAGTCACTATTCTATCACCAGGTCCTATAGTAGTCACATAGGCTACTTTGGCTATTGTGATGCCCCTTGTCCATAGACTTTCCGTAGTGCACAGTCCTGAGAGAAGGTTAAGAGGTTCTAAATCAGATTTTAAATCTTACTTTAGATTTTATACCTTCTACACAACATTTTCCTGTGAGATGAGTCAGATGCAGCCAAAGCATTACAGCAGTGACTCCCACTCGACAGAGATTGACATTTAGCTGATCTAAACTAATACAGTTTTGCTTAAAATGGTTGTAAACATATACCATACCTTCCAACTGTCCCTGATTTCGAGGCACTGTCCCTGATTTGGAGCAATGTCCCTCTGTCCCTCTTTCCTCCTCATTTGTCCCTCATTTTGGTCTGATCTATATAGTTGTATATAAAATGCACTATTTATCTTTCAAAAAGTGATTCCCAGTGCTAAACCTTTCATACAAATTCTAAATTGCTGCATTTGTCAATATAAAGGAATATTAGTGGTAAAAAAAGCACTTGTGGATTTAAGTAACCTTTTTTTTTTTTTGGTTATGTCCCCTTTAAGGTGCGTGGCAGGGGGCGTGTCTTATGCCTACATACTTTTGCTAGTAGGTGTCCCTCATTCCCATCTCAAAATGTTGGGAGGTATGTATATCCACTAAAGTGACTAGCCTCAGGTGATACACAGAGCTAAAACAAATCCTCCTACATAGGTTCTACCTGTTTATCTACAGCCCTCTCTCCTATAGTGCAGAAATGACACACCTTTTCTGAGCTTACAGAGGTAGAGGGTGGGGAGCTGATGTCACAAACTACACAGGTATAAGAGTAGAGCTGAGTGTAATCTGATACCTGAGTGGAGGAAATGGACACACCCCCTCTATGCAATCTCAGGAGAGTCACACAGGACCTCTTCATCGGGCATGTGATATCGAACGCCTGATGAAGGGGTCCTGTGTGACTCCAAAATGTTGCATTCTCCTGTATGTAATGTGATCATATTTCAATAAAAAAATGTTTGGACTCAACTTTAAGATTGCTGCTGTGCTGGCAAATATCTACACTGAATTAGTATTTACACATTATTCATGCATGCCTAGGTGACATGGAAATTTATAGATAGGCAACTCATATCCTCATATTGATTAGTGGTTCCAAATTAATAACTACTGCAATAGGGAACAGACACAAAAGATACACTCAACATCTTTCCAAATAACTGTTCTGCTTTATTATGATGCAATTGAAGGTTTTTATACACATGATTACATAGGTATCACATTAATATTACAATTGTACTTTTATGGTAACAAGGGGCGTAACATAGGCAGACTAATTCTAATCAGGACTCGAAAGAATGCAAACATGTACTGAAAACATTATTAGTGCCGTGTGCACAGTGAGGGCAGTGTGCAATACATATAAAATAGAATACAATTATACACAGAACTTAAAAATTTCCTTTACACTAGAGATAACGAGCATTTAACCCTCGCAGTGGGGGGGGGGGGGGGGGGGGCTGCTACAAGGGTGTATTTATTTTTAAATACCTGGAGCTGGACTTTAAAAAGCATTATATGTGTGCAATAGCTTTTAGGTTCCTCACTCCTGACTGAATGCTAAACTGTATTTATTGGGATAAGCTCCCCCACTCCTTAGTCGTGTCAAAGTTTGCAAGCCCCCACCTTACTTCCAACACATTCCTAATGGCCAGCAAGGTCCATCATAGGCCAATAGGAATGTATGGTTTTAACACTAACAGGAAGTGTTGAAATTTTGCAGGATCAGAACAACCCAACGTTGGGCCAGTGGGGAGGAGGAGGGACAAAAAGTTAGTGCGGGAGCTACTTAGTGCCAGCAACTACTGTCAAGTTGTGCCTCCATGTGGAGAGCTCAGTGCTGGTTCTAATATAGATCTGGGAAGTCACTGTTTCCTCCAGTCCATCCAAGTTTTATCTTGTTTTGACCCCTGATGAAGCGGAGTGGTGTTGCCCCTGAAACATGTTGGGTGTTTTTATATGACTTTTTTTACCAACAATTATAATTGCCTTGGACCTTTTCAGCGGCGCTCTTTTCTGAATTTCCATAGTTTGAGAATTTATACTTGTCAACCTCCTGTTTATCTTGTTAAAGTGGCAGAGCAACTTGTAACTATTTGACACATCCGGGAGTGTCAGATATCTGTGGTTCAGCTGGTGAAACCATAGTGAGTGCTAGTGGAACAAAGGCAGCTGATACTCCCAGAAGTGTAGAATGTTGCTGAAGTTTCTGACCAAGGTTCTAGCTCTTCAATGGTGAAGATCAATGGTACAGGTTCCTGGAGATGGAAATATAATACCTTTTTTGTTGCAGGGAACAGTTTTAACCACTTTCCACCCGCCCACCTGCATTTTACTGTGGGTGGGCGACTCATATAGGCACATTCCTGTATGTCAGCAGTGTCTTCCGGGTTCAGGAAGTGCACACGCACCACCCCCACCCCCACACAAGCCAATCCCTGCCATTACAGTACAGCGTCTATTGCATGTGAAAATTCTAGTTTATATACCATAGTTTTTGGATGCTATAACTTTTGCACAAACCAATTAATGTACACTTATTTTTTTTCATTATTATTATTTTTTACCAAAGACATGTAGCAGAATTAATTTTGGCCTACAGAATTAATTTTGGCCTACATTTATGAAGAAATTCGATTTTTTTTTATTGGATATGTTTTATAACAGAAAACATTATTTTTTTTTTCAAAATTTTCTGTATTTTTTCATTTATTTAATAAAAACCCAATGGTGAATGCCACCAAAAGAAAGCTCTATTTGTGTGAAAAACATGATATAAATGTGATTTGCGTACAGCGTTGCATGACCGTGCAGTTGCCAGTGAAAGTAGCGCAGCGCTAAATAGCACAAAATGGCCTAGTCATGAAGGTGATAAAATCTTCTGGAGCTTAAAGTGTTTGTAACCTCCTAATAAAACTGTCACTGCCAGCCCTCTTTTTGCAGCATTAACACACAGTGTACATATTTGTGGAAAACTAAGCCTCTAAATACAATTTTTTAAAGATCTTCAGGCCGGTCATGTGACTCCCGGCCGCTCTCCAATTCCGATGAATGGGCAACAGCGGGAGGGGCCGAGATCTCCCTCTGACGTTAGCCGGAGAAGTTACGTGACCGCTGTAATGGCCGCATAGCCCCTCCCACTGTAGCCCTTAGATGGGGGAAGAGAACACCAGGAGTCACGTGACCGGCCTGAAGATCTCTAAAAAACTTTATTCAGAGGCTTTGTTTTCCACAAATATGTACACTGTGTGTTTATGCTTCATAAAAGAGGGGCTGGCAGCGACGTTTTTTAAGATTTACTTTAATACTAATAGTGGTAGAAGTGGGAGGGTGGAGACAGCTCACAAACACAGGAGCTGACAGGCATGCAGGCAGGTAGGGAGGGGGGAGAGGACATAGTATAGCAGCGGATGATGGAGGCACGTAAACTGACCACGGTGTCAGGGCTCAGCAGCCATAATAACCCGTGGTCAGTTTACAGGGGGGATGGAGGATTAGCCAGGTATTTCAGGTGATACAAAGGGCCAAATTACACAGGACAAGCACTGTGCTGTATAACATGCTTTAACCGCTTAGCAACCACCCACCGTAGATTTACTGCAGCAGGACAGCAGCTTTGCACCAGATCACGTACCTGGTAGGTGATCTGACACTTCGGGATCTGGGGCATGCGCTGCCGGCGACCTGCTCCCACTGTGTTTGGACACAGAGGGAGCCAATCAGCAGGTCTGGCGGATGCAATGTTTGCTGGGACCCACTGATTGTTCAGAATAAATGCAGAATTGCGGTCTGCCTTTGTAAACAAGGCAGGTCACCGTTCTGTGGAGGGGAATGTGCTGATTCTGTATTCCTGCTAAACAGGAACACAGATATTTACATTCCCCAAGTCAAAGCACCTCCCCCACAGTAAGAAAGCACTCCCAGGGAACACATTTAACCTTTTGATCGCCCCTGATGTTAACCCCTTCCCAGCCAGTGTCATTAGAACAGTGACAGTGCATATTTTTTTAGCACTGACCACTGTGTCACTGGTCCCCAAAAAGTGTCAAAAGTGTCAGTTAGGTATCCGATTTATCCGCTGCAAAATCGCAGCCCCGCTATAACTCGCTGACCACTGCCATTACTAGTAGAAAGAAAAATAAGAAAAAAATAAATAAAAATATACCATAGTTTGTAGGCGCTGTAACTTTTGTGCAAACCAATCAATATTACACGTATTGACATTTTTTTTTACCAAAAATATGTAGCAGAATACATATTGGCCTGATGAAGAAATTTGATTTGTAAAAAAATTTTTTTGGTGTGTTTTATAGCATAAAGTAAAAAATATATTTTTTTTTCAAATTATCAGGGTTTTTTTTGTATATAGCGCAAAAAAATAAAAAACTGCAGATGTGATCAAATACCACCAAAAGAAAAAGTGAAGACAACTCATCACTCCATGTGTACCCAATATGCCCACTGGAACACACACCTGAGTGCTAGCCCCGGCTCGCCTCCGTAAAAAAATGTCAAAGTAAGGAACGGCTGCACCTCACGTGGGTTCCAAATGAAGTTTATTGGAATGTCCAAATATCTAAAGTGACACCAGGAGACACCAGCAATGGTTAAGGTAGACACATTTCACACAACAGAGATGTGCTTAATCATTACCAATAATTAATGAATAAGCACATCTCTGTTTTTGAAACGCGCCTACTTTGACCACTGCTGGTGTCTCCTGGTGTCACTTTGGATATTTGGACATTCCAATAAACTTCATTTGGAACCCAACTTCATTTGGAACTAGAGTTGCACCGATACTAGTATCAGTATCGGTGCCGATACCGAGTATTTGCACAAGTATCGGTTTTCGTGCGAATGCACTGATACCTGAAACTGATACTTTCAGGCTCTGTTCTTTGAGCTGTCAGTGGGGATGAACAAATGTTCCTGTTTGACCCCTTATTAACCCTTAATTTACTCTAATCAGTCTTAATTATCTCCTTATTCTCCTCCTTTTAATTATTATTTTCTTGCTTTTTTTTTTTTTCTTCACGTCTATTTTATAAACGATAAACAATTAAAACTTTTTTTTGCTTGCTTTGTTAGTGAATATTTTTACACATATACAGTGGGGCGGAAAGTATTCAGACCCCCTTAAATTTTTCACTCTTTGTTATATTGCATCCATTTGCTAAAATCATTTAAGTTCATTTTTACCCCTCATTAATGTACACACAGCACCCCATATTGACGGAAAAACACAGAACTGTTGACATTTTTGCAGATTTATTAAAAAAGAAAAACTGAAATTTCACATGGTCCTAAGTATTCAGACCCTTTGCTGCGACACTCATATTTAACTCAGGTACTGTCTATTTCTTCTGATCATCCTTGAGATGGTTCTACACCTTCATTTGAGTCCAGCTGTGTTTGATTATACTGATTGGACTTGATTAGGAAAGCCACACACCTGTCTATATAAGACCTTACAGCTCACAGTGCATGTCGGAGCAAATGAGAATCATGAGGTCAAAGGAACTGCCTGAAGAGCTCAGAGACAAAATTGTGGCAAGGCACAGATCTGGCCAAGGTTACAAAAAAAATTCTGCTGTACTTAAGGTTTCTAAGAGCACAGTGGCCTCCATAATCCTTAAATGGAAGACGTTTGGGATGACCAGAACCCTTCCTAGAGCTGGCCGTCCAGCCAAACTGAGCTATCGGGGAAGAAGAGCCTTGGTGAGAGAGGTAAAGAAGAACCCAAAGATCACTGTGGCTGAGCTCCAGAGATGCAGTCGGGAGATGGGAGAAAGTTGTAGAAAGTCAACCATCACTGCAGCCCTCCACCAGTCGGGGCTTTATGGCAGAGTGGCGCGACGGAAGCCTCTCCTCAGTGCAAGACACATGAAAGTCCACATGGAGTTTGCTAAAAAAACACCTGAAGGACTCCAAGATGGTGAGAAATAAGATTCTCTAGTCTGATGAGACCAAGATAGAACTTTTTGGCCTTAATTCTAAGTGGTGTGTGTGGAGAAAACCAGGCACTGCTCATCACCTGTCCAATACAGTTCCAACAGTGAAGCATGGTGGTGGCAGCATCATGCTGTGGGGGTGTTTTTCAGCTGCAGGGACAGGACGACTGGTTGCAATCGAGGGGAAGATGAAAGCGGCCAAGTACAGGGATATCCTGGACGAAAACCTTCTCCAGAGTGCTCAGGACCTCAGACTGGGCCGAAGGTTTACCTTCCAACAAGACAATGACCCTAAGCACACAGCTAAAATAACGAAGGAGTGGCTTCACAACAACTCAGTGACTGTTCTTGAATGGCCCAGCCAGAGCCCTGACTTAAACCCAATTGAGCATCTCTGGAGAGACCTAAAAATGGCTGTCCACCAACGTTTACCATCCAACCTGACAGAACTGGAGAGGATCTGCAAGGAGGAATGGCAGAGGATCCCCAAATCCAGGTGTGTGTTGCATCTTTCCCAAAAAGACTCATGGCTGTATTAGATCAAAAGGGTGCTTCTACTAAATACTGAGCAAAGGGTCTGAATACTTAGGACCATGTGATATTTCAGTTTTTCTTTTTTAACAAATCTGCAAAAATGTCAACAATTCTGTGTTTTTCTGTCAATATGGGGTGATGTGTGTACATTAATGAGGAACAAAAATGAACTTAAATGATTTTAGCAAATGGCTGCAATATAACAAAGAATGAAAAATTTAAGGGGGTCTGAATACTTTCCGTCCCCATTGTATATTAACAAATATTTATACATTTCACAAAATGCAAAATTGAAAAAAAAAATCTATTTATTTCATTTGTAAATTACTTTTCAATGCTTTGTACCATTTCTGACAGCTGAAGTGAACACAAAATAGTTGCGGTAGGTATCGGTAATTGGTATCGGCGAGTAATTAAAAAAAAAAAAAAGTATCGGTACTCGTACTCATTGTAAAAAAAAAATGATATTGGTGCATCCCTATTTGGAACCCACGTGAGGTGTAGCTGTTCCTTACTTTGACCACCAAAAGAAAGCTCTATTTGTGGGAAAAGAAGGATATCAATTTTATTTGGGCACAGCGTGCCAACTGTCAGTTAACCACTTGCCGACCGCTGCACGGTGATATATGTCGGCACAATGGCCTCAGTGGGCAAATGGGTGTACCTGTATGTCCCCTTTAATTGGCGGGGTTAGTGGGCGCCCGCGCCCGCCGCGTACAGCGTGACTCGTAGTCCGCCGGTCTCTTGGTGATCGTGTCACGGAGCAGTAGAACAGGGAAGTGTAAACAAGGCATTTCCCCGTTCTGCCTCGTGACATGAGAGATCACTGCTCCCTGTCATCGGAGTTGTAGCCCACAGTTAGAATCACTCCCTAGGACACACGTAACCCCTGCATCGCCCCCTAGTGGCTAACCCCTTCCCTGCCAGTGTCATTTACACAGCAATCAGTGCATTTGTATAGCACTGATCGCTGTATAAATGACAATGGTCCCAAAATAGTGTCAAGTGTCCGATGTGTCCACCATAATGTCGCAATCACAATAAAAATCGCAGATCGCCGCCATTACTAATAAAAAAAAATGTATAAAACTATCCCCTATTTTGTAGACGCTATAACTTTTGCGCAAACCAATCAATATACGCTTATTGCGATTATTTTTACCAAGAATATGTAGAAGAATACATATCGACCTAAACTGAGGAAAAAAAAAATGTTTTTTTATATATGTTTAGGGGATATTTATTATAGCAAAAAGTTAAAAATATTGAATTTTTTTCAAAATTGTCGCTCTTTTTTTGTTTATAGCACAAAAAATTTAAATCGCAGAGGTGATCAGATAGCACCAAAAGAAAGCTCTATTTGTGGGGGAAAAAAAGGACGTCAATTTTGTTTGCATGCAACGTCGCACGACCGCGCAATTGTCAGTTAAAGCGACGCAGTGCCGAATCGCAAAAAGTGCTCTGGTCAGGAAGGGGGTAAAAATCTTCCGGGGCTGAAGCGGTTAAAGTAACGCCGTACCGTATGGCAAAAATGGCCTGGTCATGAAGGGGGGTAAACCTTCTAGAGCTCAAGTGGTTAAAGGAACAGGATCCATTTCTTTTTTTTTTTTTTTAGGGTTACAAACACTTTAAATTGTTAAAGTCCCACAACGTTCAGGTGTGAAAAAATGGTCTGGTCATGAAGGGGGTGAAACCTTCCGTGGTCAAGTGGTTAAGGTGAGCCACCATATCTGTAGGGCTCTGACGATGATGGCAAAACCCTACTGATACTACTAATATTACTATCATGCTGAAAATATTTTTTTTTTTTTGCCTAAAATCTGTGCCTCAAGATATGAAGGACAAAAATTTAGATGCTGAAGCACAGTGTGCCAAATTATCTGTGCTGAAAATGTCTAAGCTAATAATAGTAATACTAATAAGAGTAGATAAATTATACATAAGGATACCCCGAGGATCTATTTCGAAAAACATTTGCAAACATGCATTCCAGTTATAATTAAAACGCAATGTCTTAAGCAAGCCAGAATCATTTTTAGGAGAACGTTTGTGGCACCTGTACCTCGAGCGAAGCACGCTGTCAATGCAAGAGCACATGAGATATTTTGCTTTTAGAAACAGCTTGCACTGAGCAAATCTGTGCCACTTGACTAAAACAAAGACAAATCAGCAGCATATACAGTACACTCATAATAATATAAAAAAAATAAAAAGGAACATTTAATGATACCAAATACGCCTAACATAAGGCATTTGAACCAAACGTGATTCTTTTCTTCCCCGCTAACCGCTTGGCACATATCATGCCTTTGAACTAGACAGAACGCTGTGTATCAAAGCACACAGATTTCACTAGATAAAAAGTCACATCAGCAAAATTAAATAACTCGAGAGCAGAAAGTAAACTCTGGCAGCAATATAGCATTTCAAATCATCGTTGCAGCCTTGTGCTTGAACTATAAAATCAAGCAAGGAGACACAGTTGTCCTAATCATGTTAATCAGGCTGTTTCTATGCTCCATTTATGCTAAAAGCAGCCAATGCAATCAAAACATTCTACTCGCTGCAGTCAGGCTTAATCTAGATCGCCCTCATTCTTTCAATTGCGTTATATTGACTGCTGCTTTTCACTTTTTTTTGGAGATATCTTTGAAATAATGTGTTATTATCTTACTTGGAAAGGCTCTTTGCATAACTTTGTAGTTTACGGTACATTGTGAATGCAATATATTAGGCTCCCCTGTGACCAGTTACCTGTTTGAAAAAAACATACCGTGCAGTGATCATTGCTGAAGTATGTTTTTTTAAATGTGGAGAGCAAAAACAAAACCACTGTAAGTGAATAAATAAAGTGCATGTAAATAAAAAAAAAAACACACACACGCAAAAAAAGTACACATAAAGTGAAGCTTCAGAAGCTTCACTCAAAATGGGAAGCTCCACTTGTCTGCCCCCCCCCCCCCCCGCTGCCACATTTGGCACCTTTTGGGGAGGAGCGTGCACCTGGTTTTGACAGGTACCCGTTCCCATTGCCAGCTCAGCTGGAAGTTTGCACTCTTCTCCTTCGCTCGCAGCCTTCTGGGACACTTCACAGGTCCCAGAAGACTGCGGCCCATTCACAAAGCGCAGTAGGAAACCAGCTGTGAAGCCACAAGGTTTCACTGCCAGTTTCCCTTAGTCAAGTTGGCAGGTCCAGCACCCGATAGCCGATTGAAGAATTAGCTCGGGTGAGGACACCACTGAATGCCTGGACAGGTAAGTGCCCTAATATTAAAAGCCACCATAATAATAAAAGTCAGTAGCTAAAGTATTTGTAGCTGCTGACTTTTTATTTATTTGGGGAGGAGCCCGGAGCTCCTCTTTAAGGGTGTGTCTCTAGTCCACATCCCAAAAAAGTGGGACTCTACCCTTAACACCCCCCCCCCCAGGGGCACAAGGCTCCTGATAGGGGCAAGTCACACTTATTGTCTAAATAGCCATCTCCTTAAGGTCAACCAAAGCTGGCTACCAAGTTATTAGTTGAGGGGCTCTCCTGAAGACAGAGCCCCCCCCCACCCCCCCACAGTTCAGGGAAGGAAGAAACTTAATATCCACACATCCTCCCCCTAGACTTCAGGGTAGACCCGAGGACCCATATCCTCCACCCAAGTGAAAAGAAACACATACACAGGTTCAAAGAGACTAACTCGTGGAGAAAAAATAAATAAATAAGTGCAGAAAAATCAACAGGTGATGTGATCTTGTGCTCACTCTCACTGTGGGTGTCCCATGCCCAAGTGATACTAAGAGCGCCCTTGGGGCACTGACACCATGGGCTCCATGCCTTCGAGGCCATGACCAGATTAAGTAGCACCACTCAAATCAGGAGGCACTGGGCCCCTCGAACCCCTCCACGTCAAGGGAGTACTACCAACAGGGCCGTTTTTAAGGCAGGGCAAAAGGGGCAGCTGCCCTGGGCCCTGTCATTGTTGCGGGGCCCATGGCAGCTGCCTCATACTTGCCAACTATCCTGGTTTAAATCCCCTCGTCCCTTGAGGTTTTAGTCTTGTGCTGTGTCCGAATATATCAGTGTGAAGTGCTGCTACTAATGCTGCCCAGTTCTGCCCTTTTGTTGTGTACAGATGACTCACCTGCAGACCCTGTGTTTACATGTAAATTACCGGCATCCATATGTAAATAGCGGCGGCATTCATATGTAAATAGCAACGGCTGGCGGCATTGATATGTATATCATGCCCCCCTGAGGTCATATCCACAGTAATCTCTAGCAGCCAATCAACAAGCAGAAATCGTGTGCTGTAACCTCAAGAAACTAATCATTGAGCTGTAATGTGTGCTGTAACCTCTAGCAACCAGTCAGTGAGCGGTAATGATACACTGTAACCTCTGGCAACCAATCACAATAGCTGCCTGATCTGATTCAGTAAACTGATTTTGAGTCTAGCTGCTATTTATTGTATGTCTCAGAGCAGGTGGAAACTGAAACTTCATGGGGGGGGCCCCAAGAAAAGTTTTGCCCAGGGTCCAATCAATATTAAAGACGGCCCTGACTACCAACCTATACCTTACGTGGTGCACACTCATTCGGAATCCTCACCTAATCGGGAAGGCTCCTTAGGACCCCAATTAAACTAGCATGGTTACTATATAGTCAGCCATTCCTGCTAAAAGGCCTACTGGATACTGATTAAAAACAGATACTACATTTCATCTTAGCCAAAAGACTGAAGTTTGTTTTTAAAGGCGATCTTGATCTAAATTAAAAATTTCAGTTTTGGGTTGGTTCAGTTATGGCCATGCCTCATAAATCGCCAGCAATTGTAACAGCAATAAAAGTGATCTAATTTGTTTTTTTAAAGGGACAGTGTAAAAAAAAAAAAAAAAAAGAAAGAATGAAAATAAAAATTTAAAGCTCCCCATCCCTCCGTGCTCGTGAACGCATATGTAAGTTGCGCCAACAAATGTACACAGTGTTCAAACCACACACATGAGGTATTGCTGCGATCATTAGAGCAAGAGCAATAATTCTAGCTCTGGTAACCGTGAACATTTTTTAAAGCGTTGCATATGGAGATTATTAAGTACCGTAGTTTGTCGCCATTCCACGAGTGTGTGCAATTTCAAAGCATGACATGTTAGGTATCTATTTACTCGGCATAACATCATCCTTCACATTATACAAAAAATTTGGGTTAACTTTACTGTCTTGTTTTGAAGTGTATTTTTTCCAAACAAAATTGCGTTTCAAAGACTGCTGCGCAAATACAGTGTGACATAAGATATTGCTATGACTGCCATTTTATTCTCTAGGGTCTCTGCTAAAAATATATAAATAATGTTTGGGGGTTCTAAGGAATTTTCTAGCAATAAAGATTGATTTTAACTTGTAAGCAACAAATGTCAGAAAAACGCCTGGTCTTCAAGTGGTTAAACCCAGTAAATTGTAGCCTTGTCAAATACCAATGTAAAAGCAGCCTTAATATAATATAAGTAGAGAATTAACAAAATAGTCTCGTCCCCTATCCACCTCCCGCTCCAACGCATTTCACCTCACATAGGGCTTCATCAAACAGCATTTTATGGTTTCTGGTGAACTTTTACTGAACATTACCCACTAATAGTGCCACTCCTTTCAGCCAGCTTGCCACTTATTTTTTTCATCGGGACAACACTTACTGCACTGGCCCCATTACAGCATAACATTGTCACCCATATCAGTGCTCTCACAGATTGTCATAAACCATGAATCAGACCGAGACAGAAGTGTAGTTAAAATCACACTTGTTTAATAAAAATAATAATAAAAGGTAAACAGAGCAATGTAGTCAAATCATAGCCAGAGTTTGGTAACCGGAACAGATAGTCAGACAAGCCAGGACGTCAGGGAGCCAGAGATCAGCGTACTTCAGGACAGGCCAGGAAATCAGGAAACAAGAGAATCAGTGTAGTGGAACAGCAAGCAGGATCAGGAACCAAAAGGGACGTCAGCCAAGCGAGTCTTCAACAGGTACACAGGAGAGAGTCTCTGGATGTGTTTGAACAAGGCTGAACTGATGTAACCAGCAGGACTGATGAACAGGATATCATCAGGTGAGTCACTGTGGAAAAGATTGGAGCTGGCAATTAACCGACAGCTGAGCGGCCTGCTCTGAGAAGGAAGGGCTGAGCCCAGCCCTGACAGTACCCCCTCCTCAACGACCCCTTCCCTCTCGGAGGACTACCAGGTTTGAGGGGAAAACGTCTATGGAAAGCACGGAGGAGGACAGGGGCATGTACATCCGAGGATGAGACCCAAGAGCGTTCCTCCGGACCGGACCATACCCTTTCCAATGCACCAGGTACTGTATGCACCCACGGAACCTACGGGAGTCACCAATGGACTGTACTTCATACTCCTCATGGTTTTCAACCTGCACTTGGTGAGGACATGGCACCAAGGTGGTAAAGCGGTTGCAGACCAAAGGTTTTAATAAGGAGACATGGAATACATTTGAGATACGCATATTTGAAGGAAGGTCTAAAGCGTAGGTGTCATGAACCATTGCGACCAGAAATGTGAGAACTGCGATAGGGAAGACCAAACGAATGTAAAGTAATAATAATATGATTTATTATGAGGATAATGAGGTGTAAGCTATAGTCATAAATGTAACCAAGCCAGGGTCATACACAGGAGATCAATCAGATAGAACAGGGAACAGGACGGGACAGGGAGAGGACAACAGGAGGAACGGATCAGTCTGCAAGACAGGAGTCCAGGGATGGATGCAGGGTTCAGGAACACAGGATACAAGGTACACGTTACAGGAATACAGCATAGCAAATACAGGTCAGGGCTCAAGGAATAATACCAAGGCGATGAGTGCAAGCATCTGCCGGGTATAAGTACACCTCCTGCAATCAGTCTCAGGTGACACCTGATTGCAGGAGATGATGTTGGCTCCAGACTGCCAGGAGACACCCGCTGGTGGACACCAGTACTGTGGTCCATAGATCTGACAGCGCCACCAGCAGGTGAAACCACTCCTTACAGTAGGCCACTGGGTTAATCCTGCAGAGAATATGGAAAAGGCCCAATAAACCGAGGTGCCAACTTCAATGAGGGAACACTGAGTCGAAGGTTGTGAGATGACAGCCAGATCCTGTCCCCAACCTGGTAGGAAGGCACAGGAAGGCGTCTGCGGTCAGCATGGAGTCTGTACCTATTATTGGCAAAGCCTCCTGGACTTGTGCCCAAGTAAAATGAAGACCATGTAGATACTCCTCTAACGCAGGGATAGTCTGTGGAACAAATGAGTCAGGCAACATGGAAGATTGGAAACCATAGTTTGCCATAAATGGGGACAATCGGGTATCAGAATTCAAGGCACTATTCTGAGCAAACTCTGCCCAAGGTAAGAGGTCTGACCAGTTGTTATGATGGTCAGAAATATAGCAACGTAAAAACTGCTCCAAGGACTGGTTGGCTCGTTCTGCGGCCCCATTAGACTGTGGGTGATACACAGAGGAGAAAGAAAGCTGAATTCCCAACTGTGCACAAAAGTCTCACCAGAACCGGGACACAAACTGACTACCCCTGTCTGAGATGATCACCTTGGGTAACCCATGTAAGGGAAAGATCTCCCGAGCAAAAATGGTAGCTAGTTCCTTAGATGTGGGCAACTTCTTAAGTGGAATACAATGAGATATCTTCGAGAACCGATCAACCACCATAAGAATAACTGTGTTGCCCTGAGAGTTGGGTAACTCCACAATGTAATCCATGGACAGGTGGGTCCAAGGCCTGTCTCCATTGGGTACGGGTTGTAGGAGGCCCACTGGAAGGTGTCATGGTGTCTTATGCCGCGTACACACGAGTGGACTTTACGGCAGACTTTGCGTGGCGGACGGGATTTCGTCGGACAATTCGATCGTGTGTGGACACCAGTGGACTTTGTTTTCTCAAAACTTAGATTTGAAACATGTTTCAGGATAGGAGATGGCAATTAGCCAACAGCTGAGTGGCCAGCTCAGAGAAGGAAGGGCTGAGCCCAGCCCTGTCACATCTCCTGTATCATGTGCACAGCCTCTGACATCTCCTGCATCATGTGCACAGCCTCTGACATCTCCTGTACCATGTCTGCAGCCTCTGACATCTCCTGTATCATGTCCGCAGCCTCTGACCATCTCCTGTACCATGTCCGCAGCTTCTGACCATCTCCTCTACCATGTCCACACAGCCTCTGACCACCTCTTGTACTATGTCCGCACTGCTTCTGGCCACCTTCTGTACCATGTCCGCAGCCTCTGACATCTCCTGTACCATGTCTGCACAGTCTCTGACCACCTCCTATACCATGTCTGCAGCCTCTGACATTTCCTATACCATGTCCGCACAGTCTCTGACATCTACCGTACCATGTCCGGAGCCTCCGACATCTCCTGTATCATGTCCGCAGCCTCTGACATCTCCTGTATCATGTCCGCAGCCTCTGACATCTCCTGTACCATGTCTGCAGCCTCTGACATCTCCTATACAATGTTCACACAGCCTCTGACCACCTCCTGTACCATGTCCGCAGCCTCTGACATCTCCTGTATCATGTCCGCAGCCTCTGACATCTCCTGTACCATGTCTGCAGCCTCTGACATCTCCTATACCATGTTCACACAGCCTCTGACCACCTCCTGTACCATGTCAGCAGCCTCTGACATCTCCTGTATCATGTCCGCAGCCTCTGACATCTCCTATACCATGTCTGCAGCCTCTGACATCTCCTATACCATGTTCACACAGCCTCTGACCACCTCCTGTACCATGTCCGCACAGCTTTTTGACCACCTCCTGTACCATGTCAGCAGCCTCTGACATCTCCTGTATCATGTCCGCAGCCTCTGACATCTACTGTACCATGTCCGCAGCCTCTGACATCTCCTATACCATGTCCGCAGCCTCTGACATCTCCTGTATCATGTCTGCAACCTTTGACATCTCCTGTATCATGTCCGCACAGTCTCTGACCACCTCCTGTACCATGTCCGCAGCCTCTGACATCCCCTGTATCATGTCCGCAGCCTCTGACATCCCCTATATCATGTCCCCAACCTCTGACCATCTCTTGTCTTTTATCATGTCTGCAGTGTCTGAGGGGGAGTCTGGAGAGGAGTTTGCCCTTAAATATGTAAAGCCCTATGTGCTTTCATATCTGTCTTATTTATGTATAATACACTCTTAAAATGTGCTTTAAACTGCATGGTTTTCCCTTTTATGAACTAGAAAATAATGACGTTATGCTGTTGGGCTGTTATAATAATTCTGTGGGGCTAGTATGAAATTATTTCCAGGGCTTTTACTCCCAGTCCGGCCCTGCCCTGGACTGAGAATGGACAGTGAAAGGAGAAGCAGCAAACTAATGGGTTAATTTCTCTGTCACTCTGCTCTCTTCTCTTATCAGCATACTCCTTGTTAGCACATAAGCACTGCAGCACAATTAATTGGCTCCTTGTGCTGCTTCTCCCTTTCCCAGTCTGAGTCTAGTTATACAGGGACTGCATTAGGCTGCTATCAGGTACTTACACTTCTTGATTTAAAAAATAAATGAACTTATGTATTAATAATTCCATAGCTGCATTCATTTATGTCTTTTATATCTGCCTGGGGGGTAACTTTAAATAAATAATGGCTTTTATCTAAAAAGAAAGTATGCCATTTTATCCATAAAACATCCAATGGCAACAAACTAGTTAGGGCTGATAAAACATACTATAAGTCTTTGTTCAGTTTTTCTGTTTTCTATACCATATTGATCCTATTCCAACAGAGTCCGCAGGCTAGAAAGAGTCCCCTATCAGTTATAGCACTCTCTCACTGGAGGCCAGAGACCCCTATTACCAGCACCAGCACATACACTTTAAATGCCATTTGTGTAAACATTGGAGCTCACTGCTCCGCCAATAATTATCATAATGATCTGCTTTTCCCCCTGTAGGCCCTCATTGATTCCTTGGAATAACGTGGTGCATGCTAACGTGATTTTCTACCAAATGGAAAATGCCAAGGGATGTATACAACTCATGAATTAATTAAAAAATTAAGTAAAAAGTTGGAAAAAAACAATTTCTAAGGTCTGTGGGATTCATACCCAGAGTTCATTAAAACCACATGAAAAATAAAACAAAGGCTTTCTATAGTGCAGTTTGTACTTTTCTTTCCCATTAGCAATCCATAGGAGGACGTATACATTCTACCAATGGTCTATTTATTTTATATATTTCAATGTATATATTTGAATGTGGCTAAATGGGCGGTGGGAACCAGTGTTACCATTTCATATTTAAACCACCAGCTGGATCCTCCAAACATTAAATTTTAATTTATTTCACTGTATACACTGTGTCTGGAGATTTCACTGTTTTCTGCAGAGTTTAGTTCATAATCCATACAATTGGTTTCTTGGTACGTATATATACAGATTTATTCATGTGTAGCTAAACTCCATGCAAATAGCTACATAATGTACAGTATAATATATTATGAATAATATATTATATAATAATAATAATAATAATAATAATAATAATAATACACATTTATATAATATATATATATATATATATATATATATATAAATGTGTATTATTATTATATAATATATTATTCATAATATTCATAATATATATATATATATATATATATATATATATATATATATATATATATATATATATATATATATATATATTATTCATTATTATTATTATTATTATAATATATTATTCATTAATATATATATATATATATATATATATATGTATATATATATATATATATATATATATATATATATATATATATATATTCATTATTATATATATATATATATATATATATATATATATATATATATATATATATATATATATATATATAATTATGGGCCAGAAAAGAGGACATTGTTTACATATATGCAGTGCCTTGCAAAAGTATTCACCCCCCTCGGCATTTTTCATGTTTTGTTGCCTCACAACCTGGAATTAACATTGATTGTTTGAGGATTTACATCATTTAATTCACAGAACATGCCCACAACTTTGAAGATGTTTTTTTTTTTATTATTTTGAAGCAAACAACAAATAGGACAAAATAACAGAAAATGCCTAGCATAACTATTCACCCCCCTAGAGTCAATACTTTGTAGAGACATCTTTTGCGGCTATCACAGCTCCAAGTTGCTTTGGATAAGTCTCTATGAGCTTGCCACATCTTACCACTGGGATTTTTGCCCATTCCTCCTTGCAAAACTGCTCCAGCTCCTTCAAGTTGGATGGTTTGCCCTTGTGAACAGCAATCTTTAAGTCTGACCACAGATTTTCTATTGGATTGAGGTCTGGGCTTTGACTAGGCCATTCCAACACATTTACATGTTTCCCCTTAAACCACTCAAGTGTTGCTTTAGCAGTGTGTTTGGGGTCATTGTCCTGCTGGAAGGTGAACCTCCATCCTAGCCTCAAATCACACACAGAGTGGTGCAGGTTTTGCTCAAGAATATCCCTGTATTTAGCACCATCCATCTTTCCCTCAACTCTGACCAGTTTCCCAGTCCCAACTGCTGAAAAACATCCCCAAAGCATGATTCTGCCACCACCATGTTTCACTGTGGGGATGGTGTTCTTTGGGTGATGTGATGTGTTGGGTTTGCGCCAGACATAGAGTTTTCTTTGATGGTCAAAAAGATCATTTTTAGTCTCAGACCAGAACACCTTCCTCCATACATTTTGGGAGTCTCCCACATGCCTTTTCACAAACTCAAAATGTGCCATTTTGTTTTTTGCTGAAAGTAATGACTTTCTTCTGGCCACTCTGCCATAAAGCCCAACTCTATAGAGCGTACGGCTTATTGTCATCCTATGTACAGATACTCCAGTCTCTGCTGTGGAACTCTGCAGCTCCTCCAGGGTTACCTTAGGTCTCTGTGCTGCCTCTCTGATTAATGCCCTCCTTGCCCGGTCCGTAAGTTTTGGTGTGCGGCCGTCTCTTGGCAGGTTTGCTGTTGTGCCATGTTCTTTTCATTTGGTTATGATAGATTTGATGGCGCTCCTAGGGATCATCAAAGATTTGGATATTTTTCTATAACCTAACCCTGAATTGTACTTCTCAACAACATTGTCCCTTACTTGTTTGGAGAGTTCCTTGGTCTTCATGGCAGTGTTTGGTTAGTGGTGCCTCTTGCTTAGGTGGTGCAGCCTCTGGGGCCTTTCAAAAAGGTGTGTATATGTAATGACAGATCAGGTGACACTTAGATTGCACACAGGTGGACATAGTTACATAGTTACATAGTAGGTGAGGTTGAAAAATGACACAAGTCCATCAAGTCCAACCTATGTGTGTGATTATGTGTCAGTATTACATTACATATCCCTGTATGTTGCGGTCCTTCAGGTGATTATCTAATAGTTTCTTGAAGCTATCAATGCTCCCCGCTGAGACCACCGCCTGTGGAAGGGAATTCCACACCCTTGCCGCTCTTACAGTAAAGAACCCTCTATGTAGTTTAAGGTTAAACCTCTTTTCTTCTAATTGTAATGAGTGGCCACGAGTCTTATTAAACTCTCTTTTGCAAAAAAGTTTTATCCCTATTGTGGGGTCACCAGTACAGTATTTGTAAATTGAAATCATATCCCCTCTCAAGCGTCTCTTCTCCAGAGAGAATAAGTTCAGTGCTCGCAACCTTTCCTCATAACTAAGATCCTCCAGACCCTTTATTAGCTTTGTTGCCCTTCTTTGTACTCGCTCCATTTCCAGTACATCCCTCCTGAGGACTGGTGCCAAGAACTGGACAGCATACTCCAGGTGCGGCCGGACCAGAGTCTTGTAGAGCGGGAGAATTATCGTTTTATCTCTGGAGTTGATCCCCCTTTTAATGCATGCCAATATTCTGTTTGCTTTATTAGCAGCAGCTTGGCATTGCATGCCATTGCTGAGCCTATCATCTACTAGGACCCCCAGATCCTTTTCCATCCTAGATTCCCCCAGAGGTTCTCCCCCCAGTGTATAGATTGCATTCATATTTTTGCCACCCAAATGCATTATTTTACATTTTTCTACATTGAACCTCATTTACCATGTAGTTGCCCACCCCATTAATTTGTTCAGGTCTTTTTGCAAGATTTCCACATCCTGCGGAAAAGTTATTGCCCTGCTTAGCTTAGTATCGTCTGCAAATGCAGAGATTGAACTGTTTATCCCATCCTCCAGGTCATTTATGAACAAATTAAATAGGATTGGTCCCAGCACAGAACCCTGGGGAACCCCACTACCCACCCCTGACCATTCTGAGTACTCCCCATTAATCACCACCCTCTGAACTCGCCCTTGTAGCCAGTTTTCAATCCATGTACTCACCCTATGGTCCATGCCAATGCACCTTATTTTGTACAGTAAACGTTTATGGGGAACTGTGCCAAATGCTTTTGCAAAATCCAGATACACCACGTCTACGGGGCTTCCTTTATCTAGATGGCAACTCACCTCCTCATAGAAGGTTAATAGATTGGTTTGGCAAGAACGATTCTTCATGAATCCATGCTGATTACTGCTAATGATATCATTCTTATTACTAAAATCTTGTATATAGTCCCTTATCATCCCCTCCAAGAGTTTACATACTATTGATGTTAGGCTAACTGGTCTGTAATTCCCAGGGATGTTTTTTGGGCCCTTTTTAAATATTGGTTCTACATTGGCTTTTCTCCAATCAGCTGGTACCATTCCAGTCAATAGACTGTCTGTAAAAATTAGGAACAACGGTCTGGCAATCACCTGACTGAGTTCCCTAAGTACCCTCGGATGCAAGCCATCTGGTCCCGGTGATTTATTAATGTTAAGTTTCTCAAGTCTACTACATCATTTCACTAATTATGTGACTTCTGAAGGTAATTGGTTGCACCAGAGCATTTTATGGGCTTCATAACAAAGAGGGTGAATACATACGCACATGCCAATTATCAGTTTTTTATTTCTGAAAAATAGTTTTATGTATATATTTTTCTAATTGTACTTCACCAGCTTATTGTGTTCTGATCCATCACATACAATTCAGATTAAAAAAACATTGAACTAAAGGCTGTAATGTAACAAAATAGGTAAAAAGCCAAGGGGGGTGAATACTTTTGCAAGGCACTGTACACTATATTACCAAAAGTATTGGGATGCCTGCCTTTACACGCACCTAAACTTTAATGGCATCCCAGTCTTAGTCCGTAGGGTTCAATATTGAGTTGGTCCACCCTTTGCTGCCTAAACAGCTTCAACTATTCTGGGAAGGCTGTCCACAAGGTTTAGGAGTGTGTCTATGGGAATGTTTGACCATTTTTCCAGAAGCACATTTGTGAGGTAAGGGACTGATGCGGACGAGAGGGCCTGGCTCGCAGTCTCCGCTCTAATTCATTCCAAAGGTGTTCTATCAGGTTGAGGTAAGGACTCTGTGCAGGCCAGTCAAGTGTCTCCATCCCAAACTCGCTCACCCATGTCTTTAGGGACCTTGCTTTTTGCACTGGTCCAAATCATTTGTTGGAGAGGGGATTATGTTGTGGGGTTGTTTTTCAGGGGTTGTGCTTGGCCCCTTAGTTCCAGTGAAGGGAACTCTTAAGGCGTCAGCATACCAAGACATTTTGGACAATTTTATGCTCCCAACTTTGTGAAAACAGTTAGGGGATGGTCCCTTTATGTTCCAACATGACTGCGCATCAGTACACAATGCAAGGTCCATAAAGATGAGTGAGTTTGGGATGGAGGAACTTGACTGGCCTGCGCAGAGTCAGGACCTTAACCCAAAAGAACACTATTGGCATAAATTAGTTCGGAGACTACAAGCCAGGCCTTCTCGTCCACATCAGTACTTGACCTCACAAATGCACTTCTGGAAGAATGGTCCAACATTCCCATAGATGCACTCCTAAAGCTTTTGGACAGCCTTCCCAGAAGAGTTGAAACTGTTATGGCTGCAAACGGTAGGCCAACTTAATATTGAACCCTACAGACAAAGACTGGGATGCCATTAAAATTAAAGTGCATAGAGGGCGTGACCGGAAGCCGACCTAGATGGACGCTTGAGTCTTCTGCTCTTCCTAAGCCCGCAGCTAAAGATCTATTTGGGGACGCTATGCTACAGCTACATGGGCAGATCTAAGGCCCCCCGAACCGCTAAAGCACGGGGGTCATCACAGCCACCACCCGGCTCGTCATTGGACCTCCGGTCCTTCTTCCCACAGACCGACAGTCCGTCTAGCAGCACAGCCAATATGGCGCCGGAGGCCGCGGCGGCCCGCTCCAGGCTCACCACGCAGCTCTCCCAGTCGGACCCGAAACCACACCGAGACCCGGTCAGCTCACCGCCAGCCCTACAACACGCCACAGGCATCTCCTCTCCTCTGGGAATGGTGAGCATGATTTGCCCTGGCCATCCCGGGACCTCGCCACATGATCCCCCAGCCGCCATGTTTGACCCCCCTCCTTCCCTCTACACTCAATGCTCGGAGGCCTTCCCGCGCCTGCTGCGGACAGCCTCAGACCCCTGCCTGACAAGGGATGCCCCGGGATCCCCATCATCCTCTGACATATCAGCAGACTTTCTGGCCTTACCGGACCCAAAATTCCCGGCATCCAACACCTCATCTGGACCGGATGATTCCGCAGCGGCCTTCAGAACCCTCACACCTGGTTCACCCCCACCTAAAACGCAGAGACTCTCGTTCTCTCAAGCACTGAGCACACCCAAAGAACAGGCCACACGCCCTCCCAATTCAGACCGAAGGGACCCAGCTTCTGTCCCCCAATGTCACGCTCTGGAAGAGATCGAGGCCCCCTTACACACCCAGGGCCAGCCCTGGGGAAACAGATGGACTGCATCCCCACAACCCATACCTACCATGCGGGGTGAAGCTGCATTACAAGTGCCACACCAGCAAGCATCCCATCAACGACCACCACAGTAAAACCCACTGCCAACCCCCCATCACCCACTCCCTAGTGAGTGGTATTCCTATCTACAGGCGATGCCCACCAAAGATGACTTCAAACAGCTGATCGCAGATGTAAAATCCACCTGTCGTTCAGAAATACAGATACTACAAACAGGCCTTAAACACCTAGCTGACAGCTGACAGGGTGGAAATGGCCGAAGAAGAAATCCAAGAAACTAAACTAGCAGTCCATAGGACTCAACTCCAAGGAGCAGATCACCGTATCCAACTAAGAGAAATGCAGCGCCACCTTGAGGACTTGGATAATAGGGGGCGCAGAAATAATATTCGAGTGCGGGGGGTTCCGGAGACGGACGGTCCGGAAGACATCCACAACAAATTACAACACATATTTAACAATCTACTTGGGGACCCCCTAACCAACCGTATCGACATGGATAGAGCCCACCGAGCCCTCCGCCCCAAGAATCTTACTTCCAAACCGAGGGATATTATTTGCAGAATAAGCTCATACCCCTTAAAGGAGAACATTATGCGTCAATCCCGCTTGACACGTAAAATAACCTTCCAAGATGCACACCTGCAACTGTTTCCAGATCTCTCCTGGATAACTCTACAGAAGCGCAGACTCTTGCAACCTCTTCTACGCATCCTTCAGGAAGAAAATATCCCCTATCGATGGGGATTTCCCTTCACCCTTACAGCCAAGAACCAAGGCAGATCTGCTGTTCTATGGTATCCAGAAGATCTAACTAATTTCTGTGACGTTTTGGGGATCAGCCCCCCTCAACTCCCGGATTGGGACTTAGTAACCACCCCACCCCCGCCGCCTACAATGTGGCAGAAGGTTCCCTCCTCTAACCGCAACCGGAAGGAAGGCACCCCTCACAAGAGTTCCAAATCCAGAAATGGCTGAATTGAACTCAAAAAAAAAAAAAAAATTTTTTTCCTTTTTCTGGATCCTTAAATTTATAGATACTCAGCCATTCTACTAGGCTGATAGATCTGTCCTGGACATTTTGTTCAATTTTTTGCCCCAGTCTTTTTATTTCTAAGTTTGCTTTTGTTTCACTCTATGGGCATGTCTCCGTTGAGGCTTGGGAGTGTAGGTGATTTTTCCTTTAGCTCACCAACCCCTCCCCTAATTAAGTGATGATTGTCACAATAGCTTTGGTAATATCCTGTTATATGATCAACCCAGGGCTCCCTTGCATCCATCTGGCCTGCTCTGCTGGAGTGGGGCTGGGCGGATCCTTGGGAAACCGTACTGACCTAGGTCCATCGACCTTTCAAGGTCAGCTGAAAACACCTCTTAGGTTTTGTCTTGTTTTGTTTAACATTAACCTTTGTTTCTTTCCTCTAGCCTCATCTTCTCTCATTCTATACCCCTTGTCCCTGAGTGACTCTCTACATGGACCGCAGGTTAGGTCCAGACCCCTCGCCGGAGGTTGCCCGCTTCCAGTCCCAGGATCCATGGCCGTCGTCTTCAATCCAGGTAACATGAACCCCCTCCCCTTCCCAACTAGAGACCATGGCTAGGATATTTTCATTAAATGTCCATGGATTAAACTCCAATAAAAAGAGGCATCTAGCACTGAAGGAATTTAAACAATCTGGCGCTGATATTATTTTTGTCCAAGAGACACACTTTGACAGGGGGGGCACCTTTGCTTTCGCATCCAGGCACTTCCCAAACAGCTACCTTTCCTCAGGACCACATAAACGGGCAGGGGTGGCCATACTCATTAAACAAGGTTCTCCATTTGTATATGAGAGTCACTATGGAGACCCACATGGTCACTATATTATTGTTAGGGGTCGATGGCAGTCACGGGAGATCACCCTGTGCGCTCTGTACACACCTAATGTCAAACAACATAGATTTCTATCTAAAATGTTTACACGTCTTTTCCGCTCGGAACATGGGATCCTGGTGGTGGGGGGCGACTTCAACTTAATTCACTCCACAAATGCCAACCGCCTTGTGGTGGACCCCCGGGCACCATCAGCTCGAACCCTCAGGGACTCGAAGCTTTTTCGCCAACTACTTAGAAAACATGCTCTCTTCGATGCCTGGAGGGCCCTCCACCCGGGGGATCGGCAGTACACTTTCTACTCAGCTCCCCATAAAACCCACACGAGGATTGACTACTTTTTTGTTAACAACTCTACTCTTAGAATAGTTCGAGAGGCCAGGGTGCTCCCGATCTCCTGGTCCGACCATGCCCCGATCACTCTTGCATTAGATGTGGAGTCCCCCAACCCTAGACCCTGTAACTGGAGACTAAACACTTTTCTCCTTCAACACCCTCAATCAACCACGGAAATAACCTCCTCCCTGAAATTTTACTTCAAAGAAAACAACACCCCTGACATCTTTCCTGCTACGCTATGGGAGGCCCATAAGGCGGTCATTAGGGGTAGTTGCATAGCCCTATCGTCGGCCATGAAAAAAGATGCATTAGCAACGAAACACCGAACTGAGAGGGAACTACAGGTTCTAGAGACGCAGCTTCAAACATCTCCTACCGTACCCCTCCTCAGGAAGGTTATTAAACTTAGGACGATCCTAAGGGACTTTGCACTGGGGCAAGTGGAAAAAGCCTTGCTTCGGTTAAAGCAGGTGTACTATGATAGATGGAAACAAGGCACATTCCTTACTGGCAAAAAAGTTGCGGGAGGACTCCCTTAACGCAACGCCCCACCAAATTAAGGATAAAAAGGGCTGCCTACTGTCCCATCCCAAAGATATTGCACATGCCTTTGCAGACTTCTACACTGACCTCTATAACAATCCAGACATCCCAAAAAATCCTCCCACCCCAGAGATCTCACTTAGACTACATCGTTATCTAGAACAAAGTGGCGTCCCCCGCCTACAAACCACAGACTTAGAGGCCCTAAACGCACCTATTACAAAGGAGGAAATAGAACTTACGATCAAATCATTACCATCCCGTAAATCACCAGGTCCCGACGGCCTACCATATGAATACTATAAAACTTTCCTTCCGCTCCTACTCCCTCATATGAGCAGACTGTTTAACACCTTTCTTCGGGACACCCCGGTCCCAGCTGATATGCAAAGATCATTTATTACCCTGATTCCCAAGCCAGACAAAGACCCCATATTATGTGCCAATTATCGACCCATTGCCCTTTTGAATTCCGACCTAAAAATTTTCACGAAAATACTCTCAATCCGCCTGAATGTAGTTCTCCCCTCTCTCATACATAAAGACCAGATAGGATTCGTGCCGCTTAGACAGGCGGGAGATAACACAAGGAAAGTGATTGATCTAGTGGATGTGGCGAACAGGGAGGACTCGGCGTCTCTGCTTCTAAGCTTGGACGCCGAAAAAGCATTTGACCGTTTGGGTTGGCCCTTCCTGTTCGCCACCCTACAGCACATAGGAATGAAGGACCCCTTCCTGCGAGCGGTGCAACACCTATACTCCAACCCCACTGCACAGGTCAGAACTCCCTTTGCCGTTTCGGCCCCATTCTCAATACACAACGGTACACGGCAGGGGTGCCTCCTTTCTCCCCTACTGTTTACGCTATGCGTGGAACCTCTAGCAGCCCATATCCGGGGGAACCCGAATATTCACGGGATATCAGTTCGCGGTAGGGAGTTTAAAATCTCATTGTTTGTTGATGATATCATTATGACCCTGACACAACCTAGAATATCCCTCCCAAACCTCCACGCCGAGCTCGATAAATATGGGGCCCTATCGGGCTATAAAATTAATACGTCCAAATCGGAAGCCCTCCCAATAAATATCCCAGAACCGGAAATCGCACACTTACAGGCCAACTTCCCATATCACTGGAAAACTATATCTTTAAAATATCTGGGAATCCACATTACTCCAACATTCGCAACACTTTATCAGGAAAATTTCCCCCCCTATTTCATTCTATCAGAACCATGCTCCTCAGATGGAAAAAACATCACCTCTCCCTATTGGGACGAATAGCATCCATTAAAATGACGATCCTCCCAAAATTACTCTATCTATTTCAAACATTGCCCATTCCAGTCCCATACAAACATCTCAGAAAACTTCAGATAGATCTACTTAAATTTGTCCGGAATTATAAAAAGCACAGAATTCCCCAGTCAGTCCTTATGGCAGCTCGGTCTGATGGTGGCCTCGCTTTACCGAATCTAATTAAATATTACCAAGCCACTCAACTCAGATCTATAATCTCGTGGTCCACCCAGTGGTCCTATAATAAGTGGACGGAAATCGAGAAAATCTGGCTGGCCCCAACCCACCCAAATAGTTTGCTCTGGTGTGCGGATGCGGAGGTGCCCCCTGAACGTCTATTAGGAGCTATGTCCCAACTCCGTAAAACGTGGAAAGCACTGCGCTCCCCACATGGCCTCTCCTCTGAAAGGTCGCTGTTAACCTCCTTTATATTCAACCCCAAAGTACCGGATAGCCTCACACACCAGATGTCCTACCCATGGTCCTCCCGAAACTTGTTCCACTTCGGCAACATAGTAGATCCTAGAACACGTAGACTATTAGCCTTCTCTGAACTCCAAACTAAATATGATATACCACGCCAAGCTTTTTATAGTTATTTACAGATCCGCCACTATGCCCTGACCATAGCACCTGACCTGCGATTTTCCTCCTTAACCCCCTTCAAAACCTTGGTTATGGCAGGTTTGACTCAGAGGGGACTGATCTCTGATATCTACAAAATTTTAAACTCCTACTCAATAGAGGCGCAAGGCAAACACCTCTATATGGTTAAGTGGGAGAAAGCCCTTAAGGAGGAACTCTCCACGGAACAATGGCAGGTGATATGGTCTCAGGCAGCGAAAAGTTCAATTTGTACACTATATAAGGAAAACGCATACAAAATAATTTTCTTCTGGTACATGACCCCAGATGTACTCCATGCCATTTACCCCACTAGCTCAGATCGATGCTGGAGGTGCTCGGGAGCCAGGGGTACCCTTCTCCATATCTACTGGGAGTGCCCCCAAATTGTCACCTTCTGGGGAAAAGTTCAGCAGTTACTGACCAATCTCCTGGGAAAAACACTTCCTATGAACCCTAAATTTTTCCTGTTAGGCTTATCCCCACTAAAGCTTTCAAAAACCAATAAAAAATTAGTACGCCACATTCTAACGGCAGCACGATGCCTTATAGCATTGAATTGGAAAAAGAAACCCCCCCCCCTACCCCTGAAGCACTTTATGCGAGGATTAAAGATGTGGAGCTGATGGAGAAGATGACGGCCAGGATGCAAGACAGATTGGAAGCACATGATAGGGTCTGGGAGCTGTGGCACCTCCGGGAGGACTCCTTATAAACGGATCATTGATTCACTCAGGTGACTTTACCCCTTCTTTTTTCCTGTTCTTTTCCTTTTCTTTTTTCTTCCCCTTCTCTTGCTCTTATTACAAAAGTTACTTTTGTTATTAGATATCAGAGGTTTATTCTTAATCTGTGATGTTGAGAAGCTGTGGTAACCATGCTAGCCTAGAAACCATAACCCTCTCGCAACACACTAAGGAAAACACTGCATGTACCTGTACTTGTTTGTTTAATACCATGCATCACACTTTTCTAATACCTCACACGTTGTATTCTATGCAATGTAAACTTTGGTAACAGAATAAAATAAAAATGTTATTGAAAAAAAAAAAAAAAATTAATGTGCATATAAAGACAGGCGTCCCAATACTTTTGGTAATATTATATATATATATATATATATATATATATATATATATATATATATATATATACACACACACACACAGTATCTCACAAAAGTGAGTACACCCCTTGCATTTTTGTAAATATTTTATTCTATCTTTTCATGTGACAACACTGAAGAAATGACACTTGTCTACAATGTAAAGTAGTGAGTGTACAGCTTGTATAACAGTGTAAATTTGCTGTCCCCTCAAAATAATACAACACGCAGCCATTAATGTCTAAACCGCTGGCAACAAAAGTGAGTACACCCCTAAGTGAAAATGTCCAAATTGGGCCCAAAGTGTCAATATTTTGTGTGGCCACCATTATTTTCCAGCACTGCCTTAACCCTCTTGGGCATGGAGTTCACCAGAGCTTCACAGGTTGCCACTGGAGTCCTCTCCCACTCCTCCATGACGACATTACGGAGCTGGTGGATGTTTGAGACCTTGCGCTCCTCCAACTTCTGTTCGAGGATGCCCCACAGATGCTCAATAGGGTTTAGGTCTGGAGACATGCTTGGCCAGTCCATCCCCTTTACCTTCAGCTTCTTTAGCAAGGCAGTGGTCGTCTTGGAGGTGTATTTGGGGTCATTATCATGTTGGAATACTGCCCTGCGGCCCAGTCTCTCAATGGAGGAGATCATGCTCAGCTTCAGTATGTCACAGTACATGTTGGCATTCATGGTTCCCTCAATGATCTGTAGCTCCCCAGTGCCAGCAGCACTCATGCACCCCCAGACCATGACACTCCCACCACCATGCTTGAATGTAGGCAAGACACACTTGTCTTTGTACTCCTCACCTGGTTGCCGCCACACACGCTTGATACCATCTGACCAAATAAGTTTATCTTGGTCTCATCAGCCCACAGGACATGGTTCCAGTAATCTATGTCCTTAGTCTGCTTGTCTTCAGCAAACTATTAGCAAGCTTTTTTGTGCAACATCTTTAGAAGAGGCTTTCTTCTGGGATGACAGCCATGCAGACCAATTTGATGCAGTGTGCGGTGTATTGTCTGAGCACTGACAGGCTGACCCCCCACCCCTTCAACCCCAACCCCTTCAACCTCTGCAGCAATGCTGGCAGCACTTATATGTCTATTTCCCAAAGACAACCTCTGGATATGATGTTGAGCATGTGCACTCAATTTCTTTGGTCAACCATGGTGAGGCCTGTTCTGAGTGGAACCTGTCCTGTTAAACCATTGTATGGTCTTGGCCAACGTGCTGCAGCTCAGTTTCAGGGTCTTGGCAATCTTCTTATAGCCTAGGCCATCTTTATGTAGAGCAACAATTCTTTTTTTCAAATCCTCAGAGAGTTATTTGCCATGAGGTGCCATGTTGAACTTCCAGTGATGACCAGTATGAGAGAGTGAGAGCGATAACACCAAATTTAACACACCTGCTCTCCATTCACACCTGAGACCTTGTAACACTAACGAGTCACATGACACCGGGGAGAGAAAATGGCTAATTGGGCCCAATTTTCACTTAGGGGTGTACTTACTTTTGTTGCCAGTGGTGTAGACATCGGTCCCTAAGAGGAAGATGCACAGCCATCTCATCTGTGCCCACTAGTTCCGCCTGCCAGTGCGCACAGTGCCACAAATCAGTGCCCACCAGTGCATAACAGTGCCAGCAATCAGTGCCACCTATCAATGCCCAAAAGTGCCACCTATCGATGCCCACCAGTGGTGCCAATCAGTGCCTCATCAGTGCCACCTAGCAGTGCTGCCTATCAGTGTCACCTACCAGTGATGATCAGTGCCCATCACTGCCACCCATCAGTGCCAGCTATCAGTGCCACCTATTAGTCCCCTTCAGTGCCACCTATCAATGCCCTTCAGTGCCGCCCATCAGTGCCACCCATCAGTGCCCACCAATGCAGCCTTATCAGTGCCCACCAATGCAACCTCATCAGTGCCCACCAGTGCCACCTCATCAGTGCCCATCAATGCAGCCTATGGGTGCCCATCAGTGCAGCCTCATCACGTACATCAATGAAGGAGAAAAATTAGCAGTTTGCCAAATTTAATAACAAAATATAAAACGGTTTTGTATTTTTTTTTTTTAAATTCGGTGTTTTTACAGAGGTGACCGGATACCACCAAAAGAAAGCTCTATTTGTGGGAAAAAAATGATAAAAAATGTCATTTGGGTACAGTGTTGTATGACCGCGCAATTGTCATTCAAAGAGTGACAGCGCTAAAAGCTGAAAATTGGTCTGGGCAGGAAGGGGGTTTAAGTGCCCAGTAAGCAAGTGGTTAATGGCTGTGTGTTGAGTTATTTTGAGGGGACAGCAAATTTACACTGTTATACAAGCTGTACACTCACTACTTTACATTGTAGCAAAGTGTCATTTCTTCAGTGTTGTCACATGAAAAGATAGAATAAAATATTTACAAAAATGTGAGGGGTGTACTCACTTTTGTGAGATACTGTATATATATATATATATATATATATATATATATATATATATATATACATATAGAGCATAGATTACAAATATCAAAAGCATTCCCTCATCCAACAGTGTCAAGCTAAAATAATAACGCCCTTCCTCAGGCACTCCTACCGATGTGCACTTTACAACATCAGTTCGTAAATATATATATAAATATATATATATATATATATATATATATATATATATATATATATATATATATATATATATATATATGTGTGTGTGTGTGTGTGCCCATCACTCTGCTCTCTCCTTCTATCAATATTGCACCATTTTGCACTGCACCAAACTAATTGGTTCCTTGTGCTGCTTCTCCCTCTTAGTCTGAGCTCTGCTTTACAGGGCTGATACAGGGAAAATTGGGGTAGGTACACTGCTTGCATTTAAAAAAGCTTTTGTATTATTGAATACAGTGCATAAATCATTCCTATCTTTTATATCTGCTTGGAGTTGGAATGTATCTTTTTTTTTTATTATTATTATTTATTTAGTTTTAGTTTTGGATAGAGTCTAGCATGGGGATGGTTTAGACCATCCTTTCTCAAAGTTTTAACATGGGAGAATGCTTGAAATAACGTTCTAGGCTCAGGGAACCCCTGCTATAGATTCCTATATCTACAGCTCACAGTGCATTAGTGTGATGGTCAGTGGGAGTTATGTTCCTTACATTTATAGTCATTGGGAGAAAAAATTCCTCATTAAAGATAGCTTAAATGATCATTGGCCCCAGTGATTACGGTACTTATCTGAGAAGCAGGATTTGCTCACTGCTCAAGGAATCCCAAACAATCTGCGGAGGAACCCTAGAGTTCCATGGAAGCCTGGTTGAGAAAGGTTAGATTAGACACTGGCAAGTTTTTAATGATGTCTGTGTCCTCTTTGGGGAGATTCTTTTCCACTATTTCTACTGGTGACCATTGCCCGAGGAAAAAAATGAAAATTGTAGATTTGTCCCCAGAACAAGTGCTGAGGGAAAATCTTCCAATGGGTGAACCTGTTCTGGAGACAACTAAGAGAGGAATTTATCTCACTTTCCACTTTTTCCACTAACTTCCATCTATAGGACAGGAAGTGAACAGAAATGTCCCCAATGGTACACATACAGAAAAAATAAACTGTCTGGGGCTTTAACACTTTCCTACTTTATCTTGAATTAACAAATGATAGCTATACATGCACTTTTAAAATCATGAAGCTTGTAATTTTAACTACATTAGGCAAATCCATTGAACGTTCTCCCTAATAGCAACCTCCTGGGACAAGTCACAGGTTCCAAGAGGCTGCGGGACCATTCACAAAGCGCAGGGCGCCTTGCGCATGCACAGTGGGAAGCTGGCTGTGAAGCCGCAAGGAATCACAGCTGGAAACACCCACACTAAACATGGTGGTGATGGGGATCCTAAGATCGTGGAGGAACAGACCCGGGGGATGACAGCACTGGATCTCTGGACAGGTAAGTCTCCTTTTATTAAAAGTCAGCAGCTACAGTATATGTAGCTGCCGATTTTAAATTTTTTTATAGAGTCTGAAGATCCTCTTTAAATACAAGAAGTATCTGTTTTTTTATTTGAATCTTGTATTTTTGTTCCGATCAGTGCTGTAATCGAGTTTAAAAGTTTGTTTCTACCCGTAATAAAGACCAGTCACTGCTGCTCCCTCTCCCTTTGCAGTGTTGTAGGTAGGTGACAGCTGTATTATTAATGCACTGTATGTATAAAGTGTTGCTGGTATTGTTGGGGTTGATTTGCTGTGGTGTGTCTGTATTTTGGCTTGTTGAGGTTCCCGTAGCTGGGGTATTTAAGCAAATGGGGGTGGGTCCCTAAGATTCTTCTTGGGGGATTGGTCATACAAAGGAAAGGGACCATACACAAAGAGATGACGTGTTGCATTGAAATGGGTCACCCCTTGGTGGGACCCGGAATGGAACTAGTAGTCTAACCACCGATGGGAACTATTACAAGTGAAGGTATGAGACACCACAGCATAGCCCAAGTCCAGCCTAAAACTTAAAGAAGTATGCTTGTAGGCAGGTGCCTACTGTTAGGATGTATACTGCCTCATGGGTTTGGTTTGCATTGTAATAAAGTGAGATTTTGTGTAACAGGCTGTCCAGGGAGTTAGCAAGGGGTTAGTTCTGCTCGCTTTATAGCCCTGCCCCCTTGTGGAGGGCTAAAAATACAAGAAGAGGCAGTCTCTCAGGGTCTCCCCTTCCACATGGGAATAGAGAGGAAGGAACAATGCTTCATGTAAAACTGTGCTGAGCTATTGGGGTACCCAGTCGGGGTACCAGATATCGGATATGGACTCTGATGAAAGGACTCTTCTTACCTAGAAGGTATGATTTGGCCATGTGCAGAGACTCACCCAAGTTCTACCGCGCAATGGAATGAATACGGAGCTGAGTGTCGGAGCTCAGGCTAAAAATTCCAAATTTCAAAGCACTTCATAATGCAATTTCAACCCAGCACTTCCAGCGGTTACAGCATGACAAATTCTAAAGTGTTTCAGCCGTATCCTTACTCATAGCATGATTTGGCCAGCCTAAGCCACGAAGAACTCAGCTAGGAAGGACTTTATGAGAGACTGTGTCCCATCAACTTTGTAATTTGCAAGAAGTTCAAGTAAAAGTGTTAAAAGTATCAAATGCCCAGTCTGCAGTTTATACAAAGGGGTGCATGTAAGGTGTATAACAAAAAAAGGAGACTTATACAACACAGGATGGAAAGAAGTTGCAGGAGGGTCACCATGAAAGGATTATTCATGCTGAGGAGTTGGCAGTAGAGGTGGCCCAGCATCGTTACCATGGGTAACCAGTGAAGTGGTGAAGAATGTTATAGCAGCCAGCCAGCAGGAACTAGCGCCATGGCATGGGTGCCATGAATGCCTCAACGTGACACGGCATGTATACCGGTAAAGCTTCTGTTTCTCATCCAAGCACAAGCGTAGCTCTCCAGGCTTCATCTTACTCCTTTTGTGGGAATACCTGATGCCTAGTTGTATGAATGTGCGAGATGAGTTCCTGACTCTGCCCACTCCTGACTACAATATGTACCAGAGATAGAGAAGGAAGCTATACAACATGGAATAATATGGAAAAAAAAGGCAGCAGTCCCATCCAAATCCCTAGGTTGAAGCCTCCTGAAAATTGGCCACAATTAATTTCATAAAATGATTACCATAATTATATAATTTCATTGGACAATGCTGGAAATTCAGCGTGTGATTGCACTTGCTTGGAGCTGCTGTTTGAGCCAGAAAAATAACAAAAGCAGGTTTACAGATTTACAGAAAGAAAAACGACTTTTTTTATTTTCTATTATTAGTCGAAATTTGGCCAGTTAAGCAGAGACTGGCCAAATTTGGATCCATGTATGGGCAGGCTGGTTGTACAGAAGTCGATCTATTGATTTACCTGTGTACAACCAGCCCACCGGGTTTTTCTCGAACAATCAGTGCCATCGTACGATCATTGTATTCTGATGGCCGGGAAGTGTCCCTGCTGTCAGAATACAATACCACAGCAGGCGGGATTCCCCCGTCCACATCGCTCTATTTGGGCCTTTCTGATGGACAACACCTTCAACTCTTGCTTAAAGTGTGGGAGCTTGCCCACCCCATCCTGTTTCATGGTTATTCCATAATAGCGGTGGGCTAGAAAGACAAAATGCTGCTCCTGGCTCACCCTAGTGCAGGTCACATGACTGAAAGCCTAGGCACTGCGCATGTTTTTTTTTTTATTCACAGCGGTGGGACTTAAAAAACAAGTGGACCTTGCTTTTTTTTTTTTTTTGCAAGCTCCGCTTTAAGATGAATTCCCTTTTAATAACCACAGAACAGCAAAAAAGTAGAGCCAAATCCGAGAGATAAATAACCAAAACTATGTGTTGTCCAGAATTCATGCTTGCTCGTTATCTTATCTTTCCAAAAAAGTACATGACCCAGATGACCTGCCATATAAAAGTGAACAGAAGAGAATGACCTCAGCCACTTGTAGCTATGTGGACCATCATATTGGCCCTATGTGTAGCTCTGGCTGCTGGTAAGTTTAACTGTTTATTACATTAAAGTAAGACAATCTAACTGCAACATAAAAACACTTTTTTTTTTACTTACAGTCTAAATGTTTATTTATTATTATTATTATTATTACTTAATTAATGTATTTGTTTATTTATTTATTTTAGGAAGTCAAGGTCTCCAATATGGTAAGTGAATCCATGCATATTCTTTTCTTATTTGCTTTTAATGATTATCATATTCTTTTATTTATTTTTATGTTCTCCATTTTCCAGTTGACTATTTTTTATATTATCATTATCAATAATACCGTATTTGCTATCATTTCTATTTTCCTTTGGTCCAGATTCTGTCCGATGGCATACATTTGTGCTCACAGAGATAATCTATGAAAATTCCAATGAATATGTAGATAGAAAAAGTATATTAAGTGTGCCCATTGTACTACAATATTATTTATTGAATCAATTTCTATTAAGTAATAATAATAATAATAATAATAATAATAAATAAGAGTAATATTAACATTGTTTATAATTTCAAACCTCATAGATCTTAATATAGGACTATTAGCATTTAGCACTAAAAAGGTAAACCTGCAGTTTTGGAGTTACTTTAGTGTTAGAAGTTAGTATAAGCAGGGCTTTTTTTCTCGGAGAATAGGTGCAGGAACTCCCCCCGTCTGAGTCACCCCTTGTCTCTGCCCCCTACCCACCTCTGACCACCGTCCCTTGATTCCACCCCCTACCCACCTACCAGTACTGCCCCTTTTAGAGAATACAGAACCAAGTATCATTTTGTGGTGCTAAATCATTTGTATGAAACATGTTGATGATAAAAGGAAAAGCAGTAAAATAGATCCCATGCAGTCAGCAACAATAGAATCCCAGCAATAGATTCCCACACAACAATGGACTCCACCCCAACAACAATAGTTTCCCTGCAACAACAGTGAACTACCCACAAAAAAATATCACACCCAGTAACAAAATATCCACCCAAGCAACATTAGACCCCCCTCCCCCCAGCAGCAACAACAGATCTCCCAGCAGCCAGCATCAATTGATCCTCCAGCAGTGAGTAAAAATAGACCTCTCCCTCAACAGTAGATCCCTTCCAGCAACATAAGACCCCCCAGCAACAATATATTCCCCATCAGCAACAATAGACCCTCACACAAAATCAGATCCCAACCAGTGACAATAGATCCTCCAGCAGCCAACATCAATAAACCCTCCAGCACACCCCACACCCCATGCTATTACATACATTCAGTGCTGGAGGTGCCGGAACTGCGTTCCCCCGCGTTCCCGCTGAAAAAAAGCCCTGAGCATAAGGGTTAGGATAACATAGCTCCAAACTGTCCCTAATTTGTAGGGACTGTCCCTGATTTGGAGGGACTGTCCCTGATTTGGAGGGACTGTCCCTGATTTGGAACCTGATTTTGTCCCTCTGTCCCTCTTTCCTCCTCATTTGTCCCTCATTTTGGTCTGATCTATATAGTTGTATATAAAATGCATTATTTATATATCAAAAAGTGTTACTCAGTACTAAACCTTTCATCCAATTTCTAAATTGCTGAATATGTAAATTTTAAAAGCCAGTATAAAGGAATAGTAGTGGTAAAAAAAAAGCACTTGTGGGGTTAACAATTTTTTTTGTATAATTTCTCCTTTAAAAAGAGGGGGGGGGGGGGTGGCGTGACAGGGCTTTTTTTTTTTTGTATTTTTTTATTAGTATTGCATTAATCACTTGCCGACCAGCCGCCACAGTTGTACTGTGGCGGAATGGCACGGCTGGACGAAACTACGTTATGTTACGTCACTTTGCCCTGTGGCCACTAGGGCGCACATGTCTCCTGCGCGCCCCCGGAGCCGATGCGACTGCCCGGCGATCCCGCGATCGCTGCTGATGCATGGAGAACCAGGATCTGTGTGTGTAAACAGACAGTTTGCGGTTCTCTGAGGGGAGAAGAGACAGATCGTCTGTTCATACAGAGTATGAACAGCGATCTGTCATCTCCTCTGAACAGTCCCCTCCCCCCTTCAGTTAGAACACACACTAGGGAACACAATTAACCCCTCTTTTTTTTTTATATATCTTCGCTTCCTGTCTTGTAGACACACCAGGAAATGATTTGCAAGGTAAAAATAAATCCCCTCTCAGACAAGTGTTCCCAGTGGAAGACGGTGGAAGTGCAGTAAAAGTCTGGGCACTTCTCCCCCCCCTCCCCATTGATATAAACTGGCCAACTAACTCCCTCACTAGGTGTATACTTACCTTTATCCGGAGTCCACGGGCTCCTGTCTACACCCTGTGCCTAAAGTCTTCTATGTGCTGGCCTCAGGATGCTGCATCAAGATAAGAATGCATTTGGGGAAGGGGAGTGTGGGCTAGTAGAAATATGCAGAATGAAAAAAATAGTTTTGTTTCGATTCGTTATTTGCACAAATTCATTTAGTTAAATTAGCCCAATTCATTTTCGGAATTTGTTTCATTTATTCGGGTTCGAATTGATTTGAATTTTCTGAATTCGGTCAAATTGAACTCAGTTCAACCGAACTCGGAAAATTTGAATCAATTTGAATTCTAAATCGATTCGAATTTGAATCGAACTCCATTTGAAATCAGAATTTTGGAAAATGGTTATATTCGCTCTATTCCATTTTTTTCTATTTTTTTTTTCTATTACATTCTTTTATTTTATTTTATTTTATTTTCTGTTCTTTTCTTTTCTATTCTATTCTATTATTTTATTTTCTATTCTATTTTTTTCTGATCTATTCTATTCTATTTGAATTCAAATTTATTATTTTCAAAATTCGAATTTTCGGAAGATGGTTATATTCTTTCTATCCTATTCTATTGTTTTTTTTATTGTTTTCTATTCTAGTCAATTCTATTCTTTTCTATTCTATTCAAATTGTATTAAATTTTGGGAAATGGTTATATTCTTTCTATTCTGTTCTATTCCATTGTTTTTTAAATTGTATTTTATTCTTCTATTTTCTACTCTATTCTATTCTATGCTATTCAAATTTGAATTTATTGTCTTCGAAATTTGAATTTCGGAAAAAGATTATATTCTTTCTATTTTATTCTATTCTATTCTTTGCTATTCTATTCTATTTGAATTCAAATGTATTATTTTCAAAATTCGAATTTCGGAAGATGTTTATATTCTTTCTATTCTATTGTAATTTTTTTTAATTGTTTTCTATTCTAGTCAATTCTATTCTTTTCTATTCTATTTAAATGTTATTCAATTTTGGGAAATGGTTATATTCTTTCTATTCTGTTCTATTCTATTGTTTATTTAATTGTATTTTATTATTTTATTTTCTATTCTATGCTTTTCTATGCTATTCTATTCTTTTCAATTCTATTCAAATTTGAATTTATTGTATTGGAAATTTAAATTTCGTAAGGTTATATTCTTTCTATTTTATTCTATTCTATTCTTTGCTATTCTATTCTTTTTTTCTATTTTACTCATTGCTATTCTATTCATGTTTTACCAAAAACATGTAGCAGAATGCATATTGGCCTAAACTGGTGAAGGAATTTGATTTAAAAAAACTTTTTTTATTGGATGTGTTTTATAGCAGAAAGTAAGAAATATTGTTTTTTTTTTTTCCAAATTGGCAGTCTTTTTTTTGTTTATAGTGCAAGATACCAAACGAAAGCTCTATTTGTGGGAAAAAGAGGACATACATTTTATTTGGGTACAATGTTGCACAACAGTGTAATTGTCAGTTAAAGTAACGCAGTGCCGTATCACAAAAAATGAAGGGGGGTAAACCATCGAGAGCTAAAGAGGTTAAAGATAAGCTTAAAAAAATAACAAATCCTAACAATAGACATATCAAACTAGATAACAATGCTTGCAGGTCCTTGATGGTACCATATAACTAAATCTTCATGTCTGCGGCACCAGTCAGCTAAGTTATGACCCCCGCCGCCAAACACTGGCCCGGGGACTAACCCAGCTGACCTCAGACACCCAATCATCTTACCACTACCTGGTCACTATGAATTGAACTGTACCAACTAGAGGACACCATATCTAAGATTTTTACCAATAACACCAGGTTTAGACCCCCGTCAAGGCACCCCAAACCATCAAAGAACAACAAAAGAAGTATCACACTACTACCCGAAAAATAGGGTGGGAGGGAAGGACATTCTTTTGACGATTTCTTCTCTGCAAGTACACTTCAACCACTCCTCCCTGGCACTATACTCTCCTGCCCCTCCCAATCACCTCATCTACTTCACCAATCAGGTAAATGTCAGTACGGACCACACCACTTAATATAGTTAACCTCTTCTGCCTGGTTCCCCTTCCGCTCAGTCATGTATGCCCTCTGTCTATTTCATTCCTTCTCCGCTCCGCACTTACATTTCTCCATGGTCCCACCAGGGCCATCTTTAATTTATTGATTGGACCCTGGGCGAACGTTTTCTTGTGCCTCCCCGAATCCACTTATCAATTATTTGCAGGCACTTGGGGCTCAAGGGGCAGCTGCTTTGGGCCCCACAACAATGACTTGGCCCGGGGGCCCCCTTTGCCCTGCGTTAAAGACAGCCCTGGGTCCCACTGTATGTAGGAATGTAGCCACCCTCTCTTGCTCACTCACAAGATGGACTATGGGATTTGTAGTCTACATTGAGCAGTGTACATGACCGCAACCAGCGTTCTAAGTGAGAGGAAAAGAAGAGGTTGGAAGGCTCACAGAGGAAATTACACAGTGGCAGAAAAACACAGTAAGAGACAATTTCATGAAAAAGAGGATTACAAAACCAGAAGTGGGTCTTCGGTAACTGTTTTCTATGCAGTAAAACCAGGGACTCTCCCAATCTACCAATCCCATACCAGTACCTTCCTTTCATTTCTTACCAGACTCCAGAGAGCCATGGATGGAGTCAGCAGATGGCATTCTACCAGGAGTGTGAAACCTAAATAAATGCTCCCCATAAATTAGAACACATGACCATAAAACTGCACTCTGCAGAAGTGCACTCACAGTGTGCAGCAGCACAGACTCCCAATCTCACTCCCACTCACAACAGCAGCAGGCACCTTCAGCTTCGGCTCAGCTCCTGGGCTGGCTCAGTGTAGCGGTGACATCTTTACTCCACACAGCCTGCTCTGCCAGACCTGCCGCCCAATGGCGCCACCGCCGAGCGAAGGCGATTGATGGGTTAGGATTGACTCAGGCATCTCTGGGAACTGCGCATGTGCAGTTCCAAGCCGAGCAAATCAAAGCCATTTTTTACTGGCACTTTTCTCCTGCTACAGGCTTTTATGGGCAGGAGAAAAGTGTCCTGTTTTTAAGAGCAGTTGGCAACACTGCTGCATACAGTGTTCGTTAGAGCAAGTGAACTAACTTCTAGTGGCATCACAAGTACCAGAAAGCTGGGTTGAATAAAGGATGTCTATATGCAGTGTCTTAAAGAATCTAAATGGGCAAATGCCCGCTCACCACACTGGTTACAGAAACTGCTGGCAAAGATGCAGGTGATGATGAAGACACTTTCAGAAACTCCCTCTGGATCCTGGCTCTGGGAATGGCATCCGACCCCATCACACCACACCGCGGCCTACCCGGATTTGAAATGCAGGCGTCGCTGGAGGATCCGGAACAGTCTCCGGGAAGCTGTAGGTGAGAAGCGATGCTGTCCACAGAGATCCCTCTGGATGCAGCTTTGCAACTCCCTGCTGTGCAGGCCACAACTTGGCAGCAGCTCACACTGACACAGGGCTCCTGCTGTCAGATCCAAGCCGGCGCTCCAAGAGAGCGATGTAGGCCTAAACCAGCCCTTTTATATCCTCTCCCAGCATTCTGTTCTCTTCTCCTGTTGCAATCTGGTGATGGCAGTTCAGACCAGTCCTGCTGGAATTGAAGCCCCAGTATTCTGAACTACACATCCCACGATGCTTTGCTCTGCTCTGAGTTTTTTCTCAAAGGAAATGACACATGGAGTCCAAGCCAACACCAGAGGGAGACATCTCCACATTAAAGCGGTTGTATACCCGCTGTTTTCTTTTCTTTTTTCCTACACCTGCAAGGGAAAAGGCATATTGAGCTAGTATGCACCGCATACTAGCTCATTATGAGATACTTACCTTAGAATGAGGCGCCCGCATCTCATCCTGTCCGACGCTTCGGAAGACTTCTGTCCGGCAAGCTCCGGAGTTTGCCGGGCTTTCAGCCGAGAATTCCCTGTGGCATGCGCCGCTGCAGTCAGCGGCTCATTGCGAGGGGAATATCTCGTAAACCGTACAGGTTTAGGAGATATTTTTTTTACCTACAGGTAAGCCTTATTATAGGCTTACCTGTAGGTAAAAGTTAAAAAAAAAGGTTTACAACCACTTTAATAACACTGTCTCTGAATTACAGGCATATTAGCCAGCCATTTAGATAAGTAATTTTTCTCCTTCACTGATGGGCGCTGATGAGGCTGCACTGATGGGCACTGATTAGGTGGCACTGGTGAGGAGGCACGAATATGCCACACTTATGAGTACTGATAGGTGGCACTGATATGTGGCACTGATGAGCACTGATAGGCGGCAGTTATGGGTGGCACTGGTGGGCACTGGACACAGATAGGCGGCACTGGTGGGCACAGATAGATGGCACTGGTGGGCACAGATAGGCAGCACTGGTGGGCACGGATAGGCGACACTGATGGGCAGCATTGATGGGCAGCAGTGATGAGCATTGATGGGCAGCAGTGATGGGCATTGATGGGCAGCACAGATAGCCAACACTGACTGGCATCACTTATGGCCACTGATCGCTGGCACTTGTGGCCACTGATTGCTGGTACTTGTGGGCAAAGATTGGTGGCAATTGTGGGCACTGTTTGGCACTGATTGCTGGCAGTGGCGAGCAATCATTGTTGGCACTGGTGGGCACTTAATTGTAATCAGGGCAATGATGATCAGTGCCCTGATTACATACCTAGCTGTCCCCTGTGAGGAGATGCCGCTGATCGGCTCTCCTCTCCTCACACTCTGTCAGTGTGAGGCGAGGAGCGCTGATTATCGGCATCTCCGTGTTTACATGTGACCGGCTGTGATAGGACACAGCCGATCACATGGTTAAAGAGCCACGGCCACGGCTCTTTACACAGATCGGGGTTGCACCGTGTCCTAGCAACACGGCGTGGTCACCCAGAACGAGAGCCGCACCACCCAGCCTTCATTTGACGTGGGCGGGCGGCAAGTGGTTAAAAAAGGAAAAGCACCCAGTAGACATGTGCACTGCCGAAAAATGTGTTTGTTTTGTTTTTTTGTTTTTTTCGGGTCATTAGTTATGATCGCAATTCGCAAATTCTAAAATTTGAAGATTCGTAAATTCTAAAATTCAAAAATCTGAAAATTCCAAAATTTAAAATTTCTAAAGTAAGAAAGAAAATCCGAAAATTCAAAAGAACGAAAATCCAAAAATTCTAAATGATAACTAACTAATAATAACTAACTATTAAATTATAAGTATTGGAATTTCCTTTCAAATTTGTCTGTTAGTGAATGTAACGAATGCGAATATATCCAAAGTCACAAATTATCCGAAATAACGAATGCTGCATCTAAACGAATGGAACAGAACGAATTAATAATACATAAAAATAATAACAAAACGTTTTTATTATTATTATTGTTATTTATTATTATTAATTCATTACCATTCCATTCGTTTAGATTCGGCATTCGGATAATTCGTAAGTTTGGATAAATTCGTATCCGTTACGTTCACTATCAGCCAAATTTGAAAGGAAATTCCAATATCTATAATTTAATAGTTAGTAATAGTTACATTAATATTAGTTAGTTATTATTCAGATTTTAGAGTTTTCTGATTTTTCGAATTTACGAATGTTCAAATTTACGAATTTACGAATTTTTGCATATTCAAATCTCCAAATATTAGGAAAAATTTGTTAAATGGGTTTTCGTTAATTCGGATATTTACGAATTAACGAATTTGGCAAAATTCGCTAAAACACGAATTCGGAACAAAACGAATTGCACATGTCTACTACCCAGTGGATAATGAGTTTTATAAATACAGCAAATCTTCAAATACACATTCAATGGTGAATAAAAGCGGCAAGGTGTTGATTTATAAATACGCAATAAAAAGTGAAGCAAATTTTCTAAATCTGTTGTCTCAAAAAATCCTTTTTAGAGCTAGAGTTTCCCAGCAACAAGATTTTTACCTATGCCTATGAGGGCCAAGTGGTGACCGGTCTGCCACAAGACGTCTTTGCGAAGTCAGGCATCAAGGTGAGGTGCAGGGCCCAGATCGGCACCAATGCTCCCAGAATCCTCTTCCTGAAGGTAAGAGAAGAACACAAGTTTCTCATTGTATTCAACTATGTGGGAAGAGAAAACTTTAATTTTCTGCTTTGCTTGCTGAGCATGATGCAATTACATCTATTATTTTAGGAAGTGCTCTTGATGCAATTTCTAACATATGCCAGATAATATCCACCAGCCACCGACTTAAAGGATTTGTTCTGCTTTCTGCTCGGGAACACAAAGGAAAATGATTTGAACTGAACAACAAACCTTTATTGGATCAATGTGATTGCTGCGAAACTGAACACTGGGCTATTATTTAATCATCTATTATTCAATCATCAGCTGTCAGGTGCTGCAGACTAGGACCAGACTGATAAGCCGACAGCGTGCACACATACTGTGCTGGTGTGCGTTTTCAGAATCCATTCAATAGCATAATTATATTAAAGGTACACGCCAGTTTTAGTAATAAAATGGCATACGGCACGTATAATTGTATGCAAAAAATGTTATTTAAAGGCATAGATCAAATGTACCAAAAAAAAACAACATGTGCAGGTAAGGGGTGTCTTTAGATAAAAAACAAGCTGTGCAGCATTGAATAAAGTTGAATAATGCCCTTGCTATAGATGTAGGCCATTTATTGTACATACCTCCTGAAGCCTTACTGAAAAATTCCCAAAGAGCATATCCCTGCCTGCTAGGACATTGCTAAGAGACTCCCAGCTGCAAAGAACTTTTGCACTACAAGCCTCCCCCTGCAGTCCAAAGCCCAAAACAGGTGCCGGAGATCAAATAAGCTTATCCAAGCTAGCAGAAGCAAATTAGATTTACGAAGATGGAAACGGCGCACACTGATGCCCAGCCACTATACAGACAGGTGAAGATATGGAATCAGCCTAAGCTCCTCTTGAATACACTCTGCTGACATGTTTCGCCCCACCCATGGGGCTTTATCAGCTTTATGCTTAAAGTGTTAGTAAACCCACAACAGTAAAATTACCGTATTTATCGGCGTATAACACGCGCCGGCATATAACACGCACCCCAATTTAGGAGGGAATTTTAAGGAAAAAAAACTTTTAGGAGGGAAGTTGAAGGGAAAAAAAACTTACATTTAAATGCCCATTATTGCAGCCTTCTCAGTGCAGCCTTGCCCCAGTGCAGCCATGTCAGTGCAGCCTTGTCAGTGCAGCCTTCCCCAGTGCAGCCATGTCAGTGCAGCCTTCCCCAGTGCAGCCTTGTCAGTGCAGCCATGTCAGTGCAGCCTTGTCAGTGCAGCCTTGTCAGTGCAGCCATGTCAGTGCAGCCTTCCCCAGTGCAGCCTTGTCAGTGCAGCCTTCCCCAGTGCAGCCTTGTCAGTGCAGCCTTCCCCAGTGAAGCCTTGTCAGTGCAGCCTTCCCCAGTGCAGCCTTGTCAGTGCAGCCTTCCCCAGTGCAGCCTTCCCCAGTGCAGCCTTCCCCAGTGCAGCCTTACCCCATTGCAGCCGTCGATCCCCTGTCCCTGCCATATTGGGCTTTAAAATCGCCGACCGCGATTTGAAAATGGCGCCGCCGGTGCCGAAATACACAGAGCCGGTCCTCAGGTCTTTCCGGCGGCTCTCGTTCATTTTCGGCTCCACTCGTAGTCCCGAGCGGAGCTATCCGAACCTAGCCGAGTAGGTTCGGATAGCTCCGCTCGGGACTACGAGTGGAGCTGAAAGTGAACGAGAGCCGCCGGAAAGACCTGAGGACCGGCTCTGTGTATTTCGGCACCGGCGGCGCCATTTTCAAATCGCGGTCGGCGATTTTGAAGTTTTGACACCACGGGATCGCAGGGGATCGGCGTATAACACGCACCTGCGACTTTCCCCTGATTTTAAGGGGAAAAAAGTGCGTGTTATACGCCGATAAATACGGTAGTCTGTATATGCAGTAAAGCATGCTTGTTATACTCACTGTGGAACCTGAAGGGGTTAATCCTCTGCATTGTGTAAAAAGGCTGTTTGATCCTGTCTTCTCTGATCCTCACATTCTTCCACAGTCACCATCATCTCTGCATAGTACAGAGGGTAGGGGACAAGCTGCACATGCTCAGTTTGGTGTGCATTGCTAAAGAGTTTTTTTTTTGGGTGGAGTGCATGTGAACAGCACATGGCCAATCAGCACTGTCCAGACAGAGGGTCAGGGGTCCAGCAGTCTTATAGAACAGAGAGAGCAATATGAAAACTCCTCCTACAAGCTTTAACCAGACACTGATAAAAGTCACAAGACTGTTCTAACTGCTGATGAGAAAAGGTATTTAGCAGTTTATATTTACTAAAACTATTACATTTCCATGTTCTGTGTACTGTTACATAGTTACATAGTTAGTCAGGTTGAAAAAAGACACAAGTCCATCTAGTTCAACCATAAAAAAAAAAAAATGCATACAATCCCATATACCCAATCCTATACCCACAGTTGATCCAGAGGAAGGCGAAAAAAAAACAGAAAAGCATGATCCAATTTGCTACAACAGGGGAAAAAAATCCTTCCTGATCCCCCAAGAGGCAATCGGATTTTCCCTGGATCAACTTTACCTATAAATGTTAGTATCCATATATTATTTTATGTACATTTAGGAAAGAATCCAGGCCTTTCTTAAAGCAATCTACTGAGCTGGCCAGAACCACCTACTGGAGGGAGTCTATTCCACATTTTCACAGCTCTTACTGTGAAGAAACCTTTCCGTATTTGAAGATGAAATCTCTTTTCCTCTAGATAGAGGTAAAGGTGAACTATGCCTTTAAAGTGGTTCTAAAGGCAGAAGGTTTTTTACCTTGCATTTCATGCATGAAGGTAAAAAAAAAAAAACCTTCTCCATGCAGCTTTCAGGCCCCCCACCCACCCAATACTTGCCCAATCACGATTTAACAATGTGCATGAGAGCCATTGCTCTCTGGGGTATCTGCCTCCTCATTGACTGAGACACAGCAGTGGGAGCCATTGGTTCGCGCTACTGTCAATCACAGTCAGGGAGAAGGGAGTGGGGGGGGTAGGATTGAGCCATGCTCTTGCAGCTCGGGAGTGAGCACACTCATGTTCCCCTGTAGCAAGCTGCTTCAATGGGTGCACTTGGAGGCTGGGGGTAGGAGCCCAGATCACCGGCAGGGGACCCGAGAAGAGGAGGATCGAGGCTGCTCTATGCAAAACCATTGCAGAGAGCAGGTTAATATAACATGTTTATTTATTTTTTTTAATTAATTTGTAGGTTTAATATCACTTAGTATAACTAAAGGCAAAACTTTTTATTTTGTTTTGGATAGAGTGGAGAGGCATCAGAATACCTGTCAGTTTTTATTGCTGTCTATGTCCCCGTTAGGGAGATTCCCCCTCTCTATTTGTCCTGTTTACCATTTTCACAGAAAGTGCAAGAAAATCCCCAATTTAGAAATTTCAACAGGAACTGGCATAGGCTATAACCCTTCCTTACTCTATCCAAAATGGAAACAAAAATGCCTTTAGTTCTAATTCAATAACAATTATAATGACATAAAACTTGACATGATATTCTTCCATCTGCAAAATTTCAATTTCATTTTGAAGCATGCATGGTAGCATGTTCAGCTTGCAAAAGAGTTTTAAAAAAGCCATTACCGACCTCTGTAACTTCATGTATTGTAGGATATTAAGGCCTCAAACTCTAAACAATGACTCTTAGTTCAGGTTCCAGACCATTTCTAACAGCTTACAAGTAGCAGTCAGACTGCTACCTTTCTGCTGCTATGGAAAATAAAGGGATAAGAAGCTGAGATTTAGGATTTTGGCTTTGAAGATGAATTTTTCCACAATGGTTACAGATACAGAGGTGAATAAGGTGCTTTTATTGCTTTAGGTACTGAGCAGGAAGCTTCTGCTCTGAGTCTCAAGGTTAAACTGGAGTGTACACTACAAAAGTGCAAACCATGATAGATAGATAGATAGATAGATAGATAGATAGATAGATAGATAGATAGATAGATAGATAGATAGATAGATAGATAGATAGATAGATAGATAGATAGATAGATTTTTGTATTTTTTTAAACAAGCCCTGCAACCCCAGTTATGTGTCCATCATTGCCATGATGAGGGATGGATAAAGGAAAATGGGGCCCTAGGCAAGATAGCATCTTTACTTCCTAACCCCCCCCCCAGTTCATTCCATCAGTTGACACTTATGAGGATTGCAATACGCACAGAGAAGCCACCCATTTGCATTGCCTGTACTGGCATTGCATATACCATCAGACATCAACTGCCTACAAGTCTACAAATGTACCCTCCCTTTTAACGCAACAGGTTTACTGCTTTGACCAATTGTTTCTGGTTTACTGTAGGAGAATGAAGGTTGTAAGTGGAGCACTGGACATCAGCCAGGCCTTGGCTCCTGCCTAGGTTGCTTTGTGGATGATCTGGTTCTGGTCCTGGCACTTGTCTGTATACGAACTTTGTTGAAGGTCCTTGCTACTACTATAGACAAAGTGTACAATCTATGAGCCATCACTAGAGATCAGTAAAGTTTTCTTACCCCCAGGGATACCCCAGTGGGCAGCACTAATGTGACATGGCAGCCTTTGCTTAGGCAGGGCAATCATTTCCTTCCCTAGCATCCTGACTGAGCCTACATACCTTACCCACAAATGACCCAGGTTAAAAGAAAACTGAAACAGACCATACCGTTATTTTGAATTGTGGCACAGAGGAGCTACATACAAAAACCACGGCACCATATTGTGCTGTATGAAGCCAGCATCCACTTGTCGGTACGCCATTGTTGTCAATAAGAAACACATGTCGACCCAATGACAGAAAAACACGTGCAAACAAAAGGTCCTTTGTGTAATTGTCACAGGCACATTCGTTTAAGATCGGTTCAAGAATACAAAGACTGATACAAATGTCTTCAGAATTCCCACAAACCTCATTGAATGGAAATGTGTAAAGTATTAAGATGGAATGACTGCACTTTCATTGGCAGCGAGTTTTAATAGTAGAGTGCAGCGCTCGGCTGCTTCCCATCTATGGGACGTACATGTTCTACTGTTCCAATTATTGAGCAGTGTAGTTTTTTTTCCTGGTGCCCAGGGGTACAGCATGATATATGGCGATGTGTATCAAACTTTACTAGGTGGAAAGCACTTCCAGATTTCTCGAAGAAAATTTCTTCTCAGGGAATACATTTCAACCTCAAGTTGGATATAAAGCAATTTCCACAGTTTTTTTTGTGTGCTTTGTACTTAAAGGGGCCACTATGAACACATCACATGCAGCTTAGTTTTCATTAAATGTTTGCTTAAAATAATTTTTTGCAATATTTATTGATACCTATATGAGCATTTCAGGAAGTTTTCAGAGCAAAGAAAGTAAAAGAATTTCCATGAAAGTAAATTGATTATAAATCTGGGCAATGCAAACTGAACCAGGATTAAAAAACACATAGGAGGTTACCTTCAAGCAATACTCTAGCCTGACCAGAGATCTAGGATGTGGTGGTCCATGAGGGTCAGAGGGATTCAACCAAAAATGATTTGGTATCAGCCCAAGGACAGCTTAGGGAGGTGTAGCCAATGGAAAACAAAATAGGTAGGCTGGAGAGCCCACTGCCCTTATAGTGTGGTAGGTGACTCAAATCATGGCCATTAACTCAAAGGGTTTAACAGCAGGAGAAAATAGAAAATGACTTCTGTTCAGGCTGTGGTCACCCTATGGAGGGTAGAAACATGCAACCTTCTTAAGGCACAAGTGGAGAAATCCCTTCCTCGGTGCATAAAATAAAAGGTTGCTCTCGATGCCTTGGGACTCCTGATCCTGGATCCTCTGTGGGGTTCTCAGGCAGGTGTTGGCTTTGTAGTTACTCTCATATCAGCTTATAGAATCACCCTCTTTCTTCAAGCTTAGGGCCTGTGCTACACCACAGTGGCAGGTACTCAGCCCTGACTATTTTGCCTGGAAGACCATGCCTGCCTCCAGCAGGGCACGTAGTGTGTCTTTGTTGCTGGACTATGCTGTTAGCAGCTAGGTACACATGACCACGGACAAGTGGTCCAGTAAGCATTGGAAGGGATGCTACACATCCTTCATGGCACACTGGGTCCATCTTCTGGCAGCTGGGAAGAATGCAGGTTGGGGCACAACCAACCCTTCGGGAGGTGACCTTCCCTCAACACCTGCCAACACTGACAGAGAAACCTTCAGAAATTGCTAAAACAAATCCCTTGACACCGCCTCAGGGGGCCCCTGAAGGGCTGCAGGCTCCAGATTTTGTGACACATGGCTCCCAGATCTAAGTTGCCCCCCCCCAAAAGCCCCCTAACCAACCTCTCCACCCTGGATACTCTGCCCGGCTGCTGAGCTCCTTTCCTATTACAGCACTCTATATTGTTCCTCCTCCGCAGGGCTGAAATCACATTCCCTTACAACACAGCCAGTTAGCCATGATCAGCACAGGGTGTATCTGCCTACTGCAACTACACTGCTGTTCCGACCAGAGAATTTCACAGGTCAGAAGGGCAACATAAAAGCCAGCTACACCCTGTGAAGACTGACATACTGTGTGTAAAGGAATGTGATTTCAGCCCTGTGTAGTGTGTGTGTGTGTGTGTGGGGGGGGGGGGGTCGGGGCTGTATACAGTGCTGGAATGGGAAAGGAGCTCTGCCAAGTGACCTGCCAGGGGTCCCTGTCCTCTGATTCTTCAGCGGTAATCCGGTAATCCCTGTTCTCTGATTCTCCTGCGGTAATCCCTGTCCTCTGATTCTCCAACAGGTACCCTGTCATCTGATTCTCCAACAGGTACCCTGTCCTCTGATTCTCCTGCGGTAATCCCTGTCCTCTGATTCTCCAACAGGTACCCTGTCATCTGATTCTCCAACAGGTACCCTGTCCTCTGATTCTCCTGCGGTAATCCCTGTCCTCTGATTCTCCAACAGGTACCCTGTCATTTGATTCTCCAACAGGTACCCTGTCCTCTGATTCTCCAGCGGTAATCCCTGTCCTCTGATGTAAAGAGGAACTCTGGGAACTCATAACTCTTAAGCCACTTTGAGTATCTTGACGTGTGGTGGATGTATCTGCACACACGTTGGAAGTAGTGGGGGCCCAGGTCAACTTTTGCATCGGGGCCCACAAGCTTCAAGCTACGCCTCTGCCTATACCAATGTTGTGTACTGTATCATTTGATGTGTGATTTGCTAAAAAATACAATAAAATACCTTTTTCTCTCAATAAACTGCACTTTTTAGCCCTCACACTCCAGGGCTCGATGCTGGCAGAGCTAAATAACAGCCACACCCCTCAGCACAAGCTTCCCAGCATAGACTTGTATTATTACAGAGAAGGGAAAGAGGGATGGCTGACCGGGTCTGTTATAATACTAAGAGGACTGTCACTGGGCAGTCTAAGAATATGAAAATTAAGGCTGTTAACACAAACTCTATCTATTATCTATTACTGTAGCTTCAATTGGGCTTTGGATAAACCATTTATATGTATTTGTTTTTTTCCTTCTAGATTCATGACATAGAGGTGCTAGAATTTAATGGCATCCAGAAAACCGATACGTTTACAAGTTCCCCCAAATTCACTAACTTATTAGAGAAAGATCTTGCCGTACCAATCAGTTTTGACTACACCCGCGGTCAAGTTGGAGAGCTGTACATACCAAAAGGCCTGTCAAAGACTACAGTCAATCTGCTTAGAGGTATTCTGAATATTCTTCAGCTTACTATCAAAAAGACTCAGAATGCATATATTATGCAGGAGGTAAGAAGTTACAAATTTGTATTTTTTGTGTGTTTACATTTTGGGGCTCATTCATATTGCAGTCCATTTAAATGTAGGCAAAATTCCCAGGCAAGAAAAACACATTAGGTTCAGTTTTGATTCGTGAGCGAAATGTGTCGCAGCATCCTGAGAAAAGGCGAATTTTGCATTTGACAAGTAATCCGAGTCACTATTGGAAGACTTGTATGGGAACCTTATACATTCAATTTTATGTGTCTTCAAAACAAGGAAAAAGACATTTGGGAACACACATAGCAGTTCATTTTTTAAAAAGATTTGCTGGGCAAATGTGAAAAGCATTTGCACATCCTTGATGAGATCTCCTCTCTTTAGATTGTAAGCTCCATGAGCGGGGCCCTCCTATTTCTTTTGTATTGAACTGTGTTGTAACTGCACTGTTTCCTTTTAACTTTTAAAGCACTGTGCAAGCTGTTGACTCTATATAATTCCTGAATAATAATAATAATAATAATTCTGATTGTATTTTACTTAATGTAGAGGAAAAGCCTAACACTGTCCTTAAAAATATTCCCTTCCCCTGCCCATCCTGTAAAAGAAAGGTCTGTGTACTTACCTACACTGCTAAGAAAATTAATAAAGGAACCCATTTTAATCAAGCTTATAGCATCAAGTCAATTAAACTCCTGGGATATTGATCTGGTCAGTTAAGAGCAGAGGAGGTGACTAAACAGTTTCAGCTGCTTTGGTGTTAATGAATATAACAACAGGTGCACTAGATGGGCAACAACGAGACAACCTCCAAAACAGGAATGGTTTTACAGGTGGAGGCCATTGACATTTTTTCCCTACTCATCTTTTCTGTTTTTCACTAGTTTTGCATTTGGCTAGGGTCAGTGTCACTACTGGCAGAATGAGGCGATACCTGGATCCTATAGAGTTTGCACAGGCAGTCAAACTCCTCCAGGATGGCACATCAATACATGCCATTGCCAGAAGGATTGCTGTGTTTCCCAGCACAGTTTCAAGAGCATGGAGGAGATTCCAGGAGACAGGCAGTTACTCTAGGAGAGCTGGACAGGCGTGTAGAAGGTCCTTAACCCATCAGCAGGACCGGTATCTGCTCCTTTGTGCAAGGAGGAAGAGAATGAGCATTGCCAGAGCCCTTCAAAATGACCTCCAGCAGGCCACTGGTGTGAAAGTCTCTGACCAAACAATCAGAAACAGACTTCATGAGGGTGGCCTGAGGGCTCAACGTCCTTTAGTGGAACCTGTGCTCACTGCCGGGCACCGTGGAGCTTGATTGGCATTTGCCATTGAACACCAGAAGTGCTTTTCATAGATGAGAGCAGGTTCACCCTGAGCACATGTGACAGAAGTGAAAGGGTCTGGAAAAGCCATAGAGAACGTTATGCTGCCTGTAACATCGTTCAGTATGACCGGTTTGGTGGTGGGTCAGTGATGGTCTGGGGAGGCATATCCATGGAGGGATGCACAGACCTCTACAGGCTAGACAATGGTGCCCTGAATGCCATTAGGTATCAGGATGAAATACTTGGACCCATTGTCAGACCCTATGCTGGTGCAGTGGGTCCTGGGCTCCTCCTGGTGCACAACAATGCCCAGCCTCATGTGGCGAATTGATACCACTGCTTGATGTTGTCAGGCATGCATACAAGCACGTGGGGGCAACACAAACTACCGAGGACCATTTTGAGTTGCTGCAATGAAATTTCAGCAGAATAGACTAGCCTGCTGCATATTTTTTCACGTTGATTTTCAGGATGTCTTTGAATTCAGCCCTCTGTAGGTTGATAATTTTTATTTTCATCAAACGATGTGGCATCCTTTTGTTCCTAACACATTACCCGATCCAAATCAGTATAGATATCCAGCATGATATTTTTCCACATTGAGACCAGATGTGTTTTCAAAGTGTTCCTTACATTTTGTGGAGCAGAGTATTTTTAATTTGATTCATAGATTATGGGTAGCATAAAACAAGATAGCAGAACTATAATGCTCTCTATTTCCCGCTTTATTTGCACTCAAAAGGGATATAAAAACTTACAGAATATAAAAACAACCAGGCTCTTACTATCTGCGATGATCACTGCTCACCACATGGACTTCCAGGCCTTCTGAGGAAGCCCAATTAGAGGGTGTAACGTGTATAGGAGGGAGGAGCCGAGCCCGTGACGCCACCCTGCAGGCTTTTTTTGGGAAGTCCATGTGGTGAGCCGTGATCATCGTAGTAAGAGCCTGGTTGTTTTAATATTCTGTACGGTTTTATAATCCTTTTGAGCGCAAGCAAATTGGAAAATAGAGAGAACTATGGTTCTGCTTTATTCTTCTTACAATCTGCAATGATCACGGCTCACCGCATGGACTTCCAAGGAGGCTGCAGGGTAACGTCAAGGGCTCAGCTCCTCCCTCCTATACTTGTTACTCCCTGTGACTGGACTTCCTCAGTAGGCCTTTTTGGAAGTCTATGTGGTGGATCATTGCAGATAGTTATTGCCTGGTTGTTTTGTATGTCTGTAAGTTTTTTGTTAGTATTTTGAGCGCAAATAAAGAGGAAAATAGAGCGCTATGGTCTTGCTTTCTTGTTTTATGCTACCCATAATCTATAATGCATGATCACTATGGAAGGGGGGGATTAATGTGAATCTGGACCATGAGGAGGAGTGGTGGAGTTAACATCTACATTTGGGATATTTGGGAGTGTAATAAGCAAGTTTTGACCCATGTATGAGGTCTAATAAGGAGGTGGGCATGTTTTTCACCTATGGGGTGGAGGCACAAATGGCACATGATGAAGAGTGAAGGTTTCCGGGGGAACCTTTAAAAACAGAAGTGTTTTAGTTGTGTCAAAGCTATTGATGACTGATTTCACATTTTTCCTGGGCTGTTTTGTGTGCACTATGTTTCTAGTCTAGTATATATTGTTGCTCCACACAATTTTTGTGTTATATCAGATTTGTAAGAGGTGGTGGTGTATCACCTGTACAGTGTTTGAGCAGCAAGAAAAATATTATTTTATTTTTATTAATATCTTTTATTATTAGGTTTTCAATAATATTATAAGTTTACGTTGTGCTGATTGCATTTTGGTTAAAAAAAAAAAAAAAAAAGAAGCGTCTACCTATTGGTACATGAAGGCTGTAATACATAAGTGGAGTAGAAAAGCTTGTGACCAGCCAAGACATTGCACCATGTTATAAATATGGATATATATATATTTTTTTCTTTTCTTTCTTTCTTTAAGAAACAGAAATAGGCTCAGTGTCATATTATAGTTAGTAAAATCAGTACATATCATTAAATAAAAAAAAAAAATGAAGAGCAAGCAGGGAACTTTGAGATGGATCACTCAATGACAAGTTCAGGAGGCCATCCATGGGATTATGGGCTATGAGCTTTCATCTAGAAAAAAAGAAAGTATCATTGGCAAGAAGAGGGTCAGCCGAGGGTACAGGTGCCCAGAGAGAGAACGCTCTAAGTGAGAAATGTTCTTTATGGAACGTGGATTAATTTATTGTAAGACACTGAGACATGTAAGTATGATAAGATACACATTAAGAGAACATTGTTATTCTGAGGAGGCCTGTGTCAAGAACACACTGCTGCCTCTTTATATGACTAAAGCCATCGAGGTAATCAAAGGAGACACAGGCAAGGCTCGGAGGCAGAACGTTGTATGTTTAAAAGTAAAACGATTTGCCTCGCTTTAAGGGGAGATGTGGATTATATATATTTTCAGCTAATGAATAGCATAGTTATTTTTGAAAGGCTTAACTAGAAGTAAGTTTTAAAGCGACTCTGAACTCAATGCAAACTAAATAATGAAAGGGCTAAAAAGTATATTAAGGTGATGGTAATCCTCAGACAAGAGATATGAACAAAGCATATCCCTCCATAGTGTGTACTTGTCTCAGTCCAGAGCACAGAGTGTCATTTCTGTCTGCTGCTTCGTTCCTCTGCTATCAGCATGAATCACTTCTGATGAGTTTTCCTGACACCAAGAGAAAAGGGGTGAGAGCCTTAGCTCTGTTCCTGTGTGCTGCTTGAAGGTAAGTGTGTCCGCTTCCTCCAATCAGCTTTCAGAGCTCTCCTCACTGATGTAACTTCAGCTCCCCACCCCCTGCTTTTGAGGGTTGAGAAATCCTGTGTAAAATCTGCACTTTTTTTTTTTTTTTTAACACTCCAAAATTTGTTTTTATTAGAAGGTTGGCAAGATGCCAAGATCTGCTTAACATAAAAAGAAATATGACTTTAGTGCCTATGTGGTGACCTTTGAATATGAATGTCTTCACAATGCCTATAGCTACACAAATGACTCAGGGCTTGTGTTATTACTCATGCACACAGGCACCTGGGGCTGTACAATGTAAAATATGGGCATTATTTCCCTGCCCGGGACCCACAGGTGCTCAGTACAGCCACCACAGAAATCAATGGCAGTACGTGGGTATATGCTGGTACCTGTGTAAACATGCATGTGCATTTCACTGTAAACCCGTGAATGCAGGCAGTCCACATCCAGATTCACATATTTATATGTTTATGTATGTTTTAAAAGAGTGTATATCAGTGTACAATCACATACAGCCGCTGATTTCCCCAGTCGACCGTACCTGCACCTATGACTCCCGGGAAGGGAAACACACCCACATTTCAAGTTGCACAGCCTTTTTTTTTTTTTTTTATAATCTCTTTATTTGAAAAAGTTATCCATTACAGCATACACAACAAAATCAAATCACAGAAAAAAAAAGAAATAGGGACTGTCACTAAAATCACAAACTTAAGTAAAATCTGCACTTTGAATGGATATAGGGGACAGACTGTTGTAGATAAACAGGTACAGCTTAGGTAGGAGGATTTGATTTATCTCTGTGTATAACCTGAGGCCAGTCACTTCACTGGGTATATATAAGGGTTTACAACCACTTTAAAGTAGTGTTCTTTTTCAAAAGCAGCATTATGCATTGACATACCTCCATAGACCCAGTATGTCCAGACAGTATGGTCACTTGCTTGTCAATAGGAGAAGGAGGTGGTATCCAACATCATTTTACTGCAGCCAATTGCAGTACAGAGGATGTTTTTCTTGTCTTTCGAAGTGTAAGAAGACCATTACTTCCCCTGTTTCTGCAAAGCGCTAACACTGACTAAGGGAACATTGAAGAAACAGGCCAGGTCTAGCTAGGACTGAACCAACTAGCACTAAACTGGAGGAGAGGAGATACCAAACTACATAAGTAAATAAGTTGCAGTGGTTCAATACCACCACTATATGTCAGCACACTACTGAAAAAAAAAAAACACCCTGAAGTGGTTCAAAATAACACAGAAAAAATAGATTTTGGGACAGAACAAGTGGTATTAACCACTTCAGCCCCGGAAGGATTTACCCCCTTAATGACTAGGCAATTTTTTGCGATTCCGCACTGCGTCGCTTTAACTGACAATTGCGCGGTCATGCGAAGTTGAACATAAACAAAATGTATGCCCTTTTTTTCACACAAATAGAGGTTTCTTTTGGTGGTATTTGATCACCTCTGCGATTTAAATTTTTTGTGCTATAAACAAAAAAAGAGTGACAATTTTGAAAAAAATGCAATATTTTTTACTTTTTGCTATAATAAATATCCCCCAAACATATATAATTTTTTTTTTTTTCCTCAGTTTAGGCCAATATGTATTCCTCTACATATTTTTGCTAAAAAAAATCCCAATAAGCGTATATTGATTGGTTTGCGCAACTAGCGTGGACTAGCGTGGACCGCAAGCCGGATGTTGTCATCAGAAAGGGACGCGTTTCGGAACATCTAATTGGTTCCTTTATCACCCTAAGGTTGGACCTCCCTATTGCCGCAATAATCCACGCAAAAATAGAGGCAGTCATATCTAACAAGGTTGCAAAAAATGAAGTCCTTTGGTCCCCTTGGGTGACACACCTTCTCCCACCCAATTTTGATGATTCCCTTTTACTCCCATAAGAGGCATCCTCTCCAATGTATCTCTTGACCAATTCGTCTGATACTAGCTACAAACACCTGGGACCTCACACCTTCCCTCACCCTCTCCACTCTCCCCCACCCTACCTCCCTACCAATCTTCTCCTTCTCCCCTCTTTACCCTATTCTCTCTTCTAAATATCCTACTTCCCCTTTCCAGTAGGTATTTGACATTTTATAACTCATCTCTATAGTAAAACTTATCGCCAGGTCAAGCTTACTGCATTGTTAAACTTTAAGCGTATGTTTCTTTTTTTATATGGTTTCTTTACAGTTAACAAAAGTATTATACACATCAGTTTATTGGTTCTCTGGGATTTCAACCCAAGACTGAATAACCTTCTCCTAGCTCGCTGACGCTGGCTATTCTAATTTTTCTTACGCAAGTTTAGTCCATACTTGGACATCTGTTTGTCTTCACTTTACCGCACACATTTCTATGCACTTAGTCATCCTAACAAAACTTCCAACATCTCAGGTAGGGCGAGTTGTCCTCCCCCCATGACACAGCGTGTCCCCAAAAGGGGTGTCTGGGGGCGCTGGACGATGACCCCACCTTCTGCTTAACTCTTGGGATAGACTACATTGTTCCCACATGTTACCTACTATGGTTTTGCCAAAAATACACGTTCATGCGAACCTGTTTACAGTGATCTAATGTATGGTTAACACTGCTTCTCTTCTGTAATGTCTCTACTGAAACTTTAATAAAAATATTGAAAAAAAAAAAAAAAACACTCGCAGACCAAGTTATTCGCCATCGAAGGTTTTACGGTATATTATATTATGGTGTATATTAAATGCACTTTGTACAATAATTTAACCACAGCATTATCTATATGTCTAGAGGCATACAGAATGGTCAGCAGTGGCAGCTTCTCCATAAGGGGCACAGGGGCGCCGCCCCCCCAATCCATGCGCCCGGCCCCTAATCTACATGTGGGATGTCGGACGCATAGATTTCAATGGGTTTTTTTTTTTTTTTAAGCACATGATTAGAGGCTGGGGCTCTAATTGGCTTAAAAAAAGGATTGGCTCGGGGGGCGCAGAGCACTGCGCCCTGAGCCCACCCAGTTGGGTGACAATAGCAAACTAATATTCGCTATTGTCTTCCTGCTTCTCCTCCAGGCCAATCAGGAAGTGGGTCTTAACCTGATTGGCTGAGAGGAGAAGCGACCGTAGCCATAGCTGTACAGTGGCCCACGATCGCTCCTCAGAGAGCCAGAACAGGGATCTGTCAATGTAAACAGACAGATCCCTGTTCTGTCAGGGAAGTCACCGATCTCTCTGTACTCCCAGTCAGTCCACTCCCCCCACAGTTAGAAACACCTCCTTAGGGAACATTTAACCCCTTGATTGCCCCTTATGCCCCGTACACACGGGGCATATATATCTCAGGTAGGGCGAGTTGTCCTCCCCCCATGACACAGCGTGTCCCCAAAAGGGGTGACGCGTCCCTTTTCTTATAGCATCTACAAAATAGGGGATAAATTTATAGCATTTTTATTGTTAGTAATGTCGGTGATCAGCGATTTTTAGCGGGACTGCGACATTGCGGCGAACAGATCGGACACTTTTGATACTTTTTTGGGAACATTGACATTTATACAGCGATCAGAGCTAAAAATAGCCACTGATTACTGTATAAATGTCACTGGCGGGGAAGGGGTTAACACTAATGCCCCGTACACACGGTCGGATTTTCCGACGGAAAATGTGTGATAGGACCTTGTTGTCGGAAATTCCGACTGTGTGTAGGCTCCATCACACATTTTCCATCGGATTTTCCGACACACAAAGTTTGAGAGCAGGATATAAAATTTTCCAACAACAAAATCCGTTGGCGGAAAATCCGATCGTGTGTACACAAATCCGACAGACAAAGTGCCACGCATGCTCAGAATAAATAAAGAGATGAAAGCTATTGGCCACTGCCCCGTTTATAGTCCCGACGTACATGTTTTATGTCACCGCGTTCAGAATGATCGGATTTTCTGACAACTTTGTGTGACCGTGTGTATGCAAGACAAGTTTGAGCCAACATCCGTCGGAAAAAATCCTAGGATTTTGTTGTCAGAATGTCCGAACAAAGTCCGACCGTGTGTACGGGGCATAAGGGGCAATCAAGGGGTTAAATGTTCCCTAAGGAGGTGTTTCTAACTGTGGGGGGAGTGGACTGACTGGGAGTACAGAGAGATCGGTGACTTCCCTGACAGAACAGGGATCTGTCTGTTTACATTGACAGATCCCTGTTCTGGCTCTCTGAGGAGCGATCGTGGGCCACTGTACAGCTATGGCTACGGTCGCTTCTCCTCTCAGCCAATCAGGTTAAGACCCACTTCCTGATTGGCCTGGAGGAGAAGCAGGAAGACAATAGCGAATATTAGTTTGCTATTGTCACCCAACTGGGTGGGCTCAGGGCGCAGTGCTCTGCGCCCCCCGAGCCAATCCTTTTTTTAAGCCAATTAGAGCCCCAGCCTCTAATCATGTGCTTAAAAAAAAAAAAAACCCATTGAAATCTATGCGTCCGACACCCCACATGTAGATTAGGGGCCGGGCGCATGGATTGGGGGGGCGGCGCCCCTGTGCCCCTTATGGAGAAGCTGCCACTGCTGACCATTCTGTATGCCTCTAGACATATAGATAATGCTGTGGTTAAATTATTGTACAAAGTGCATTTAATATACACCATAATATAATATACCGTAAAACCTTCGATGGCGAATAACTTGGTCTGCGAGTGTTTTTTTTTTTTTTCTCAATATTTTTATTAAAGTTTCAGTAGAGACATTACAGAAGAGAAGCCCCCAGACACCCCTTTTGGGGACACGCTGTGTCATGGGGGGAGGACAACTCGCCCTACCTGAGATGTTGGAAGTTTTGTTAGGATGACTAAGTGCATAGAAATGTGTGCGGTAAAGTGAAGACAAACAGATGTCCAAGTATGGACTAAACTTGCGTAAGAAAAATTAGAATAGCCAGCGTCAGCGAGCTAGGAGAAGGTTATTCAGTCTTGGGTTGAAATCCCAGAGAACCAATAAACTGATGTGTATAATACTTTTGTTAACTGTAAAGAAACCATATAAAAAAAGAAACATACGCTTAAAGTTTAACAATGCAGTAAGCTTGACCTGGCGATAAGTTTTACTATAGAGATGAGTTATAAAATGTCAAATACCTACTGGAAAGGGGAAGTAGGATATTTAGAAGAGAGAATAGGGTAAAGAGGGGAGAAGGAGAAGATTGGTAGGGAGGTAGGGTGGGGGAGAGTGGAGAGGGTGAGGGAAGGTATGAGGTCCCAGGTGTTTGTAGCTAGTATCAGACGAATTGGTCAAGAGATACATTGGAGAGGATGCCTCTTATGGGAGTAAAAGGGAATCATCAAAATTGGGTGGGAGAAGGTGTGTCACCCAAGGGGACCAAAGGACTTCATTTTTGGCAACCTTGTTAGATATGACTGCCTCTATTTTTGCGTGGATTATTGCGGCAATAGGGAGGTCCAACCTTAGGGTGATAAAGGAACCAATTAGATGTTCCGAAACGCGTCCCTTTCTGATGACAACATCCGGCTTGCGGTCCACGCTAGTCCATGCTAGTTGCCGTCTCTCACCGCTGACGTCACTTCGTAGACTCGGTCAGTGTGACTACTCAATGGCTTTTTGGCAGTTCCATGGCTCAGGATCCTCTGCCGCAGCACATGAAACAGCCCTGAAAACCTTCACACTCTGTGGACCTCCCTATTGCCGGACCACCTGCACCTATAACGATTATATGCTTTCTATTCGTCTGATCTTGTAGGTGTTTTTAATCCTTTTGGGGATATTAAATAGCTTTACATTCTGCACTTAGAGGCACCTCTCTTTTTGTTTCGTTGTGACCTGCAAGAGAAGTTTGAATTGGCATTGGGATAGGTTTGGCGGTTTGAGATTTAAAAAGTGCTATAGTTGGGTCAGGTTGTAGAGTTGTATCGAAGAGGGTGGTGAGTATGTTAAACAGGTGGGACCAAAAAGTATGTGCAGTTGGGCATGACCACCAAATATGGTGGAAGTTCCCTTGTGCGGAACAACCTCTAAAGCAGGTGAAGGGGTAGTGAGGAACATATTTGGCTATTCTGGCTGGGACCAAGTACTAACGGGTCAGGACTTTGTAATTGGTTTCCAATGCCACAATGTTTTGGGAGGAGGATTTTGTGGCCATTCATATATGGTGCAAGTCCACATCTTTTAATGTGATTTCCAAATCTCTTTCCCATTTAGAGGTATAGCAAGGAAGAGGAGAGGGTCCTGTGTTAAGCAATTGGGTGTAGAGGGTTGAGATTATGCCTCTTCTGTGCGGGTCGCTATTGCAGGCTTGTTCAAAGTAGGGGACATGGAGAGGGAAAAAGATTCTCTGGGAATTAAGGATGTGAAGAAATGCTTTATCTGGAGGCATCAGAAGATTTCAGAGGTTGGGATATCGTTTGAGTCCCCGAGGGTCGGAAAGGGCTTTATGCCATTAGAAGATATACATTTTTGTGTTCGGATGAGGTTAGTGGAAGACCATTTGTGAAAGGAGGATGGTAAGGTCCAGGCCGGGTAGAATGAAGGGTTGCGTAGGAAGGGGAGCATGGGGTTATGATGAGATTGAAGTGAGTGCTTGGACTTAAGACGGTTCCAAAGAGAGAGTGAGTGGCGTATAACCGGGTTATGTATTGTGCGGCGATCGGATGGGGGAAGCCAGAGGAGGTTTGCAATAGAGAGGGGGTTGCATTCGATGGATTCCAGGGCCACCCAAAGGGGTATTTCGGTGGTGGAGTTGTACTCAGGCAGTTGGGCTAGTTGAGCAGCATAGTAGTACTTTGTGAAGTGTGGAAGGCCTAGGCCCCCCTGATCTTCAGTAGGTAGAGGGTAGAATGTGGAATATGGGGTATAATGATGTGCCAGATATAGGAAGATGTTCGTCTCTGTAATATGCAGAAATAGCAGCCTGGAACCAGGATGGGTGGAACTCGGAATACTGAAGGTATAATATTTTAGGGAGAATCGTCATTTTGACTGCAGTTATTGTACCCATCCAGGCGTGGGCCAGGGTTAGTCTTGAAAGCCTATGGAGTATGTGCCCCTGGAGTGGCAGTCCAGGGGTGCCAAATAATCACTGTGAGTGGCAGTCACTTTGATTTGAGGCACCACGGTCACTGCACCATAGAACATGCTTTTTTTAGCACCTGCCTCTTGGGCCGGGCCTTTTGGAAATTTTTATTCCTGGCCGGAGGGCCTGGTCATTGTTTTACACAATGGCCACCTTTTTCACTCTCCTCTTCCCTATCCCTTCCCTACTTTCTTTTTATTTATTTTATTTAGTTGATGCCTATGTTTGTCACGTTTTGTCTTTTTATGTTTGTACACGGTTGTCTCACTGTGTGATGAGTAAGGATGCGGGTCCTCGGGCCAGCCCTGAAAGTCTTGGGAAGGGGTGGACATGGCGTTTTGGCTTAGTTCGCCCCCTCTCATGGGGTCTCCCTTCGGGGGAGCCTCACCTAGTACTTGGGTGGGTTCTGTTTCGGCAGGCCCTCCAGAGAACGGGGTCTGTCTGGTTTCGGCCAGATAGACCATTGTAAAGTACCTTTGTCCCCGTCTGGAGCCTAACGCCCGGGGGATCAGGGAATTGGCACGTCTGTGTACCCGTTGCACTTTTTTGTGTTCACTCTTTATGTGTGTGCAGGGCCGGACTGGGAATAAAAACCAGCCCTGGAAATAATTTCATACCAGCCCCATAGTATTTTTATACCAGCCCAACTGCATAACGTCGTTATTTTCTTGTTCACAAAATTGGGAAAACCATGCATTTTAAAACACATTTGAAGAGTGTATTATATATAGATAAGAGAGAGATGTGTTTTACAAACAGCAGCAACTTTTTCAAGGCAAAAATCATGCCATTTACTGGCACATTTTTTATTGACACTGCAAAAAAAAGGTGCCGTAAATGGCAGTTTTCAGTGCAAATATCAATATTTAAGCTATAAACTGCTATTAGCAATGTGTTAAGTTAAACAAAAGTCAAAAACCATATTTCTCCATTTACATGAAAGTCAGATTAATATAACCCAACACAGAGTTCCCCCATATATCAGGAGGATTCCCCTTTACAGTGCAAGGGAACTCTGACATAAAGGGGAACATTGCAGATCATGATCTAAGCGGGAACTCTGATATAAAAGGGGGGCCCTGGTGACCAGAGACCCCACTTATATCAGAGTCCACTGCATTCCTCTTTACATCAGAGTTCCCCCTTGCACTGTAAGGTGGAATCCTGCTGACTATGATGTAAAGGGGAACTCTGGGAATGTGGGGAGGACTCTGGTGACCAGAGACCACCTTCCGCAGAAAGAAAACACTAAAGTAAGGCGGTTTACTGATATAAGGGGTAAACCTTTATATCAGTGCCCCCTTACAATATTGTATTGCCCCCCCCCCCCCCTCAGGCTGGCCTGGTGGTGCTGTCACTGACCTCCTCTCAGGTGCACCGTACAGGGCTCAGTCAGTCGGCTCCAGCTCGGTGGCTCTGGTTTTATCCCGTAGTTTCCCCTCCACAGTCCATACATGTCTGACTTCTCCCATGACCCCCATCCCTGCGCCACTCCCACTCTTGACTCCACTCCAGACTGCAGACGTGATATAAGACAAGAGATGGTCAGAGGCTGCAGATGGTACAGAGAATGTCAGAGGCTGCCGATGGTACAGGTGAGGTCAGAGGCTGCGGATGGTACAGGGGAGGTCAGAGGCTGCGGATGGTACAGGGGAGGTCAGAGGCTGCGGATGGTACAGGAGAGGTCAGAGGCTGCGGATGGTACAGGGGAGGTCAGAGGCTGCGGATGGTACAGGGGAGGTCAGAGGCTGCCGATGGTACAGGGGAGGTCAGAGGCTGCCGATGGTACAGGGGAGGTCAGAGGCTGCGGATGGTACAGGGGAGGTCAGAGGCTGCCGATGGTACAGGAGAGGTCAGAGGCTGCGGATGGTACAGGGGAGGTCAGAGGCTGCGGATGGTACAGGGGAGGTCAGAGGCTGCGGATGGTACAGGGGAGGTCAGAGGCTGCGGATGGTACAGGGGAGGTCAGAGGCCGCGGATTGTACAGGGGAGGTCAGAGGCTGCGGATGGTACAGGGGAGGTCAGAGGCTGCGGATGGTACAGGGGAGGTCAGAGACTGCGGATGGTACAGGGGAGGTCAGAGGCTCCGAAGGGGTTGACAGGAGGGGTCAGAGGCTGCGGGGACGACGACAGGAGAGGTCAGAGGCTGCAGAGGGGATGACAGGAGGGGTCAGAGGCTGCGGGGGGGAGAACAGGAGATCAGAGGCTGCGGAGGGGACGACAGGAGAGGTCAGAGGCTGCGGGGGGATGACAGGAGGTCAGAGGCTGCGGGGGGGTGACAGGAGGTCAGAGGCTGCGGGGGGATGACAGGAGGTCAGAGGCTGCGGGGGGGATGGCAGGAGGTCAGAGGCTGCGGGGGGATGACAGGCGGTCAGAGGCTGCGAGGGGAGGGGGGATAATGGGAGGTCAGAGGCTGCGGGGGGGATGACAGGAGGTCAGAGGCTGCAGGGGGATGACAGGAGGTCAGAGGCTGCAGGGGGATGACAGGAGGTCAGAGGCTGCAGGGGGGGACAGGAGGTCAGAGGCTGCGGAGGGGAGGGGGCGGACAGGAGGCCAGAGGCTGCGGGGGGGGACAGGAGGTCAGAGGCTGCGGGGGATGACAGGAGGTCAAAGGCTGCGGGGGGGGGGGGGGGACAGGAGGTCAGAGGCTGCGGGGGGGGACAGGAGGTCAGAGGCTGCAGGGGGATGACAGGAGGTCAGAGGCTGTGGAGGGGAAGACAGGAGGTCAGAGGCTGTGGAGGGGAGGGGGGCAGACAGGAGGTCAGAGGCTGCAGGGGGGACAGGAGGTCAGAGGCTGCGGAGGGGATGACAGGAGGTCAGAGGCTGTGGGGGGGGGGGGGGGAGGAGGTCAGAGGCTGCGGGGGAATGACAGGAGGTCAGAGGCTGCAGGGGGGGACAGGAGGTCAGAGGCTGCAGGGGGGGGACAGGAGGTCAGAGGCTGCAGGGGGGGACAGGAGGTCAGAGGCTGCAGGGGGGGGGGGCAGGAGGTCAGAGGCTGCAGGGGGGTGACAGGAGGTCAGAGGCTGCGGAGGGGGGATGACAGGAGGTCAGAGGCTGCAGGGGGGTGACAGGAGGTCTGAGGCTGCGGGGGGATGACAGGAGGTCAGAGGCTGCAGGGGGGGGGGACAGGAGGTCAGAGGCTGCAGGGGGGGGACAGGAGGTCAGAGGCTGCAGGGGGGGACAGGAGGTCAGAGGCTGCAGGGGGGGGGGGGCGGGAGGTCAGAGGCTGCAGTGGGGGGGCAGGAGGTCAGAGGCTGCAGGGGGGGCAGGAGGTCAGAGGCTGCAAGGGGGGACAGGAGGTCAGAGGCTGCAGGGGGGGGACAGGAGGTCAGAGGCTGCAGGGGGGGCAGGAGGTCAGAGGCTGCAGGGGGGGGCAGGAGATCAGAGGCTGCAGGGGGGGACAGGAGGTCAGAGGCTGCAGGGGGGGGACAGGAGGTCAGAGGCTGCAGGGGGGGCAGGAGGTCAGAGGCTGCAGGGGGGGGCAGGAGGTCAGAGGCTGCAGGGGGGGCAGGAGGTCAGAGGCTGCAGGGGGGGCAGGAGGTCAGAAGCTGCAGGGGGGGCAGGAGGTCAGAGGCTGCAGGGGGGGCAGGAGGTCAGAGGCTGCAGGGGGGGGGGCAGGAGGTCAGAGGCTGCAGGGGGGGCAGGAGGTCAGAGGCTGCAGGGGTGGGCAGGAGGTCCGAGGCTGCAGGGGGGGCAGGAGGTCAGAGGCTGCAGGGGGGGCAGGAGGTCAGAGGCTGCAGGGGGGGCAGGAGATCAGAAGCTGCAGGGGGGGCAGGAGGTCAGAGGCTGCAGGGGGGCAGGAGGTCAGAGGCTGCAGGGGGGTAGGAGGAAGAGGCCACCAGACGAGTACTCACTGCGGTACTTTTAAAAATGGCACCGCTCGGCGCCATCGTGTCACTGCGCATGCGCCTGCATTCCCGAGAATTGCCGAGTGTGTACGGACTTTCCCGAGCACGGCTAGCTCGGGAAAGCCCGTACACACTTCCGAGAATAGCGCTAGCGCATGCGCAGTCGCATGTCAGCCTGGCGGCCCGGCAGCCATATTTCTTTCAGGCGCCGCTGCCCTCACAGCGGCACCAGGGGCAGCCAGACAGCCGGCCCACCGGGGGATTTCCCGGTATCCCGGTAGGCCAGTCCGGCCCTGTGTGTGTGCACATTTTTTTGGCACCGGGTGAAGTTTTTTGGGTGTGTTATGCACGCCATAGGCTTTCAAAAAATATATATATATATTGTACCCATCCAGGCGAGTGGGAGATGAAACCATTTGGTGAGGAGGCTGGTGAGGTGAGAACGCATCGGGGGATAATTGACTGAGTAAAGGTCTGCGAGTGTTTTAAAAGACAAGAACATTTTTAAAAATAAATTTTACCTTGATAAACGAGCGACGTCTTGCAAAAGGAGTAGCAACTGAGAATAAAAGAAAAGAGAGGCTCCTCTAAGTGTAGCAGCATGGTTACATTTAAAGTGGTTGTAAACCTCCCTGTGTAATTTGTACCTATAGGTAAGTCTAGAATAAGGCTTACTTATAGGTATTGTAAATATCTCCTAAACGTGAGCCATTTAGGAGATATTTACTGTATATAGCGCCGATGATGTCACGCTCGTGCTGTTTCTTCAGAGCCCTGTGCCGTGACCGGCAGCTCCCACGCACATGTGCGGGAGTAACGTCACGCAGTTTCAGCCAGTCACACAGCCGGAGTCCGCGGGCTCGAAAGGAAGACGGGCAAAGATGGATGCGGCCTGTAGTGGGGACGACGCAGACTTCGTTTGCAGGTAAGCATCACATAATGTGCTAGTATGCAATGCATACTAGCACATTATGCCTTTACTTTACAGGAAAGATTAAAAAAAACACACACACAGTTTACTTCCTCTTTAAAGAAGAACTGCAGTCTGCTCACATAATTTGTAATAAAAACATCTTTGCCATTCTGAAGCTTCCCTCCAACATATTTGCATATTATTCTATATATACTGTGATTCTGTACTTGCCAAATATGCTGCAGAAATCTCCCTCCACTGAGTCTGGCTGCATCCATTTTAACAGTGGGCAGCTGAAACCGCTGTGTATTCACTTCCTGGATTTACACAGACACACACCTCCAGCTCTGCAGCTCTCATTGACCCTCTTATGACTCATCCTCCCTACCTTCCTGGCAAACTCTCCACGAGAGTGAGAGCGAGAGAGCTGGGCATGATGTCATAAGCCTAGGCTAATGACCAGACAAGAAACATGAAGTGGGCTGTACAAGGTATTTAATGGCAGAAAAAAAAATTTCTAAAATTAAAACAACAAGGGCCGAAGATTTAATAGATGGAACGTTGAAAAAATGACTGAAGTTCCATTTTAACGAAGGTACAATATTTAGCAACTCACATGGTTGATGATTAAAAGAGGCACATCTAAGTATTCAGGCATCCGGGGTAAAGCTGTCCACATAGACCGTCCTCCGCACCGCCGGTTCTCACCGCTGTCAGTCTGCAATCATGACCAGGAAGACTACCCTGCAGTAGAATGATCTGAAAGCGTGGTTCAAAGCGCTCGTGGAGCGCAGTGTGGAAGGGATGACGGAGAAGGGAGGACGTTGATGGCGGTGCGGGGGATGGTCTTTGTGGACAGCTTTACCCCGGATGCCTGCATACTTACATGTGCCTGTTTTAACCACTTTAGCCCCTTAATGACCAGAGCATATTTTGCGATTCGGCACTGCGTCGCTTTAACTGACATTTGCGCTGTCGTGCGATGATGTACCCAAACAAAATTGACGGGGTTTTTTTTCCCTCAAAAAGAGCTTTATTTTGGTGGTATTTGATCACCTCTGCAGTTTTTATTTTTTGTGCTATAAACAAAAAAGGACTGACAATTTTGAAAAAAAAGCTATTTTTTTACTTTTTACTATAATAAATATCCCCAAAAAATATATGAAAAAAACGAATTTCTTCCTCTGTTTAGGTCGATATGTATTCTTCTACATATTTTTGGTAAAAAAAATAGCAATAAGTGTATATTGATTGGTTTGAGCAAAAGTTATAGCGTCTACAAAATAGGGGATAGATTTATGGCATTTTTATTATTCTTTTTTTTTTATTAGTAATGGGGACGATCTGCGATTTTTATCAGGACTGCGACATTGGGGCGGACAGATCGGATATTTTTTACACTATTTTGGGACCATTGACATTTAGGCTAGGTTTCCACTAGTGCGACTTTTCATGCGATTTGGGACTGAAAAATCACATGACAAGTCGTACCCCATGATTTCCAATGAGTATCGTTCATATCTGTGCGATTTCAAGTCGCAGCGACTTCAAAGTAGTCCCTGCACTACTTTGGACCCACTTTGATGTGACTTGAGGTCCATAGACCTCAAGAATACACATGCATTGCTTCAAGTCATGGCAAAAAATCCTGGTAAAATCGCAGCAAAATAGTGGAAACATAGCCTTATACAGCGATCAGAGCTAAAAATAGCCACTGATTACTGTATAAATGTCGCTGGCAGGGAAGGGTTAAACACTAGGGGGCGATCAAGGGGTTAAGTGTGTTCCCTCAGCGTGTTCTAACTGTAGGGGGATGGGCTACCTAGGACATAACAGAGATCACCATTCCCAATGACAGGGAACAGAAGATCTCTGTCATGTGACTAGGCAGAACAGGGAAATGCCTTGTTTACGGGCATTTCCCCGTTCTGCCTCTCCTCGCGCACACACACCCGCTAGCCTGGGATTACGAAGGAAGGTACGGGTACGCCCTTTTGTGCACCCGTGCCATTCTGTCGACGTACATCGGCGTGCAGCGGCCAGGAAGCTGTTAATCATCAACCATATCAGTTGCTAAATGTTGTACCTTCATTAAATGCAACCATATTGCTACACTTAGAGGCGCCTCGCTTCTCTATTGTACTCTGTAGCTCCTGCTGGATTAATCAATTATTTTTATATGAATAAATGGTTGTGGAACGGATCACCTGAGTGTCCATTATTTCTTATGGGGAAATTCGCTTTGATATACGAGTGCTTTGGATTACAAGCATGTTTCCGGAGCGAATTATGCTCGCAGTCCAAGGTTTTACTGTAAATAAAATGGTGCACTGACCAACAATAGTTATAATATGATTACATATGTAGCAAGGGCCCCGACCCCTAGAGGCCTAATTGTGACCTCCAGAGCTGACATCCTTCTGTGTAGAGTGGGTTACAAGGCATGGTGGGTGTACTGCAAGATGAAATGGTGGGCGCCAGACACTTTTTGAATGCAAAAAGATTTATTCTCTCTTGAACAGAACTGTGGGAGAGAGGGTTAGGGCCAGAACACCCTTAAATAGATACAAAGATAATTGGCAATCTCTGAGACTTCTATAGGTAGACAGCTATACAGGTGAAGGTCTCCAGCCAGACACCACTTCTGTATAGGTAGGATCGCTGTCTGCTATGGTAACAATCTTGTAGCAGTCACTAACGGTAGTTGTATTCAACTATTGGCAACACAAACAGTTCTCCATTTACTCCACAGTCACTCACTGTGTCTCCACTCAACGAACACCCAGTCTTTCGATAAACTTCGGATCCAATAGCCACTGGATCCCCTGAGCTCTTCCACTTTTAGCACTCAGTATCTTCCTCAAGTGTCACCCCCACTTCCCTGCTGGGTCCCTGGCTTGGCACTCACAGATACTCTTCAAGCGTCACCCCTGCTGACCCACTAGGTCCCTGGCTTGGCACCCACTGATGCTCCGCAAGCGTCACCTCTGCTGTCCCTCTGGGTCCCTGGCTTGGCACTCGCTGAAGTTTTCCCACTTTTTCACCATCCCCGGGTGTGGTGTGGACAGACTGAGATTACCACTGCAAAGGGACCTATGTCAAGAAGTGCGATCTCTTGCCCCATGGCGTGGCTGCTTCTGGTTGCAGCCATGCCTCCTGTTCCTGGAGTTGCCCATGAGAAGAAGGGAAACTGCTGGGAGAGCCTATTTATTTTGGTGGAGTCAGGTGATGGGGGTCCGGTGCCACCTGGATGGCTGTCAGGGTGGACATATGTTGTGCTGCCCCTGGCTGCTAGGCTGGAAGCCTGAGGCCTATCCCGGGGACATTTGGCTGCTAGGCTGCCTGAGGGCCTTTCCAGGAGCGGGAGAGCAGCATAGGGTTGGGACGGCTGCCTTGTAGTCCAACCAGAAGTAGTGGTTTAGCCGGACAGGGAACCAGCTGTGGTCGGAAGTAGAAGGGGAAGCTGTCGCCACCAAGGGTCCATCCACCTTGTTACCGGAAACCACTGTGAGTAAGCTGGAGCCAGTACCAGAGCAGTCTTCTCACTAGCTGGGGACAGGGAAGAAGTGGGAAAACTTCAGCAAGTGCCAAGTCAGGGACCCAGCGGGTCAGCAGGGGTGACGCTTGCGGAGCATTAGTGGGTGCCAAGCCAGGGACCTAGCGGGTCAGCAGGGGTGACGCTTGAAGAGTATCTGTGAGTGCCAAGCCAGGGACCCAGCAGGGAAGCGGGGATGACGCTTGAGCAAGATACTGAGTGCTAAAAGTGGAAGAGCTCAGGGGATCCAGTGGCTATTGGATCCAAAGTCTAGTGAAAGTCTGTGAGTTCATTGAAGCCTCAAGGGACCTGGGACTTTGCTACACATACTTAATAGTGTGTAAGTACACTATACAGGTGCTTGCAGCAGTTCCATTTATTTTTATTTGTATTATATGTTCATTTGTTTATTGGTATCAATCATTTATATTTCCTACATTTACCTAAATTAGCTGTAGCAGCGCATAAGTTTACCTTAATATAAATAACAATGTGGCTTGTATAACAATTGTATATGCAATATTTTTTTTGATTTGCTATATATTGCTTCCATAAAGGTAGAGTTACCCTTTAATCAGTTTCATAGACCATAATGTTGGAGGGCGATTTAGAATCTGTGGGAATATGTTGCTGTACGTTGACATTGAACATGATCATCTAAACTATAAATGTTGTTCTACAGAGTGACTGATTAGTAAGCGGCCCAGAGCTCACACTCCATTCTGCATTCATGCTGCCGATTCAGACGGACTCAAAATTCTGTTCATTATTCGTGTGCGCCCTCCGTTGTCCTGTCCTTTATTCCTGGGAGAAGGTCCAGGCCTGACTGCCCCATTGAAATCGTTCTTGCCTGTGGCTGAAGCTACTAGACCCGAGGCTCAACACTCTGTCTCTGTGCAGATGAATGATCCATGCCATCTTATTTTTTTCTGAACAATATAAGCAGCTTCTGGAAAATTGTGATGGTCAGTTCAGGGGGGGGATACTGAAGTTTTGAAAGATATTTAACTAAATATCAGTGGCAGACAATAAAATGTCATCCCAGCTCTTTTATCAAAGCGCCAATTCATTTTAAAGTCTACTGATATAAACTATTCACCTAAATGCTTATGTAGCACCCTCTACCAATAGGTAGGTGCTAATAATGTTTTTTTTAAGAACTGTCAGCACAGGCAAATTTAGGCAGGCTTATGCTGCAAGCTAGGTCTGTATGTTTTGATCTGGTGGCTGGGAGTGGTCAGAATAGCAGTGGGTGTGACCACCTGTCCTCCCCTGCTTCCAGGGAGAATATTCTGGAAGAGAGGCTGGGCCTAGAACTGGAGTGGCAGGTAGCCCATGTGGGAGCCCTGACCAATCCCTATCTGGTATTGGCAGGGGCGGGCCTCCTATATAAGCTGAGGTGATATGCCATTGGGGGGGATGTCGGCTGAGTGAAGTGAGTATGTGTGTATATTATAAGGACAGTGGAAAAGGTGAAAGAGCACAAGGACTCCAGCCCATTAGATAGCTTGAGGCCATTCAGAATCATGTGGGAATCACCTAGTTTTAAGATTTGTATCTGCCTGTGTGTGTGTCTAGGCAGCTAAATTTGGATGAGCTTCCCTCTAGTGATGGCTGGTGGTATTGCAGGCTGTGATAACTGTTTTGCAGATCTGGTTTTTTTTTAAATTCCCAATGTAAGCTCTTTTCTCACCGCCGTCCAAGTAAGGATCTCGCTTTGGTCAGAAATTCGCCATGGGCATGATCTTCATCACATCAGCTTTAATATATGATGTTTTTATAATACAAATTATCATAAGTGATGTTGGAACTGAATAACAGCACATATGTGTGATTAATGATAAGACAAAAAAAAAGCATTTGGCTTGAAAGGCAACATAGAACACATTGTTTTCATAAAATCCATCATTTTATTGTAAACACAATATAAAAAAAGACACATAGAGAACAAGTGTCAGTTAAAAACATATGCATACAGATGAAAATAATGACCAATATAAGCCAGAAAATTCTTTGCAATAATATTGTTACATAGTATTGAGTGAATGAGCCCCTGTGCGTCAACGCGTTTCGTCGGTCCGCTTCCTCAGGACTCACAAAAGGGGGGAATAAACAGCTTTGACTACAGAAATAAAAAGTACATATACGTCAATTACATTCTATGCAAAAATCAAACATGCAATATTAACACATCATATGAAAAGAGTCGCATCTATAAAAAATAGCACATTCACCTCGCCTGGATGATGAAACGCACATGCAGCAGTCTCCCTGGGCGGGCACCGGAGCGAAAGAAGAGCCGACCGGTCCCACAGCTGATGTACAAGAGCTATAACATCAAAATTGCCCGTGACTAGTTGAAAATTGGTAATAGAAATATGCATCCAAATATACATACAGTATATGCCTGAACCTGAATGCCAAAACTGGGAAGGATATAAGTATGGCATATAAAAATGTGCACAGCATAAAAAAATATCTATGCACATACAACCACTAAGGGTGTCAAACAGATTATATGCTATAATACTAGAAGCAGCTATAGATATGCATAAATGACATCCATCCATGTAAATAGTGTAATTATAATCCCAGAGGGGCACACAGGGGACTGGACATGTGCCAATTATCCACTAAAGGGTAATAAGTATGTTGGGTATCAAGAGCTTAAAAATAGACTTACTTGGTAAGTAAAGAAAAAGCACCTGAAAACTTATAATGGCCATTGGCCAAGGTAAGGTCGCACACGTAAGGCCACGGCATGCGCCAAGAGTATTATCATCCAGGCGAGGTGAATGTGCTCTTTTTATATGATGTGTTAATATTGCATGTATGATTTTTGTATAGAATGTAATTGACTTATATGTATTTTTTTATTTATGTAGTGAAACCTGTTTCTTTCCCCATTGTGTGTGTCCCGAGGAAGCGGACCAGCGACGCACAGGGGCTCATTAACTCAATACTATGTAACAATATTATTACAAAGAATTTTCTGGTTTATATTGGCCATTTTTTGCATCTGTATACATATGTTTTTAACTGACACTTGTTCTCCATGTGTCCTTTTTAAATTTTGTTTACAATAAAATGATGGATTTTATGAAAACAAGGCGTTCTATGTTGCCTTTAAAGTCCGGCCAAATGCTTTTCTTTTTGTCTTAAGTTATATCTACAGATGTGGCAATGAAGTGATTTTGCAATTAACTTGTGATTAATGATAAGGAAAATGATGACCATGATCGTGATGATGATGGAACTGTCTCCTTTATCTGGTAGAATGGGATTAGTGGACTTTGCCAAACCAGTTACGTGATTCAAGAAAAACCTAAAGCGAACCAGCTGCTCATTACCAAATCTGTAAACCTAAATAACTGTGAAGAAAATGAGAGAATGGTCACTGGAAATGCCTATTTCTACACATGCCCCCTGTGCAAACAGGTATGAAAACATGCTAAAAACTGATTGCAATTTTGTATATTCGCAGGTACAGCTCCTTTGTCAATTTTTCTGAAGTACATTTTTTATTCCCTTATCTCATGGAAAAACATAATAATTTGTTGATGGTTTTTTTCTCTTTAGAGAAACAATAATTTCCGAGCAGCTGCAACCTACAGCTATAACGTGAAAGGAACAAATACGGGTGGTCGTCTCCTGGGGGCGGAAGCGCAAGAAGTTCACCAGTTCACGCCGTTCAATGAAATCGATGGAGCGGTGGTGGTAGAGGCAAGGTACATTTCTTTATCTTGTCACTTGAAAAGCAAAAATGTTTCAAAGTTAAAGTTATGCTCTAAGGTCAAGCTGTAATGGTTTTGTTCAATAGGGTTTTGTAACAATAATTATCTATAGGCACAGTGCAGTCACCAATAGCAGCTGAACAGAATCCATGCTTATACAGAGCTTGCTACAGTACACTGAGCTCTAATTAGTTGTTGCCCTTTGAACTGCATTGCTTAAAAAACTCATAGATACTGGTGTAATGTAGATCTATTGCTGGACGGAAACACATTGAATGTGAAAGGAACTAGGGTGTGGTTGGTGGTCAACTGTGGCCTGAAGGGTTCAGTCTTGAAGAGCTGGCCAGTTGGCTCTGGTGTAGCTCAGGGCAGAAGCATAACTAGTACATCCTGGGCCCCGGTGCAAGAAATCAGGAAAGACCCCCCTGACCCCATCCCAGGGCCCTTTCTATCTGTCCCGGAGCTCTTGCCCCTGGTCCTGGGGACCTTTCCACTGGTCCCAGGTCCCTTCCCGCTGTTGCTAGGGCCCTTTCCATTGGTCCTGGGGCCCTTCCTACTGATCCTGGGGCCCTTTAGTCTTGTTGTGGAGCTCTTTATTACAGGCCCACAGTGGGACCCTTCCTGCTGTCTTGAGGCCTTCCAGGGAGGCGGAACACCAGGGCCCTAGTGCAAGTGCAACCTTTGGGACCCTGGTAGTTCCATCACTGACATCTTACTCTTACTAAGGGGGCATTTTGGGGGATGTAAGGGGGCACACTGGAAGATAAAAGGAGGTACTAAAATAGTACTAAAATAGTGCCCCCTTACATCCTCCAGAGTGTCCCCGTAGTGTCCCCTTGGTGCCTCCAGAGTGCTCCTTACGTCCTTCGCCATGCCCTCCTTCAGAGCTCAAAAAGAGAATCTGAAATTTGCATTGTCAGTATATGTAATTTAGCCAAAAGTCTGGGCACTCACAAGTTTCATTGTGGGCTTTCAGGAAGTGCAGAAATTGTGTATAGCAGGCCACCTGCAACTCGCAAGCACGCCGGGCTGACGGTAAAACCCTTTAAAATGTATTGTCAGCAATTTGGAACTGCACATGTGCAGGTTCTGATTTCAGCCAGTTAGTGTACTGCTGAGCTCGGTTTATACTCATGCAGCAGGGCGTGTGAATATAAGCCACACCCCACTGCCCAATCCAAGGTTGAACCCAGCACTTCTCTAGTCAGCTGCTTCCAGTACTGTGCATGTGCAGTTAAAAAGTGCTGACAACATTTTTGCACTTTTATCCTGTTTATGGACAGGAGAAAAGTGCTTGTTAACACTGCCCCAGACACGCGGCCGTCTTGCGGGCCCCCACTGTGGCAGAACGCCAGGGCCCGGTCGCAAGTGCGACCTTTGCAGTCCTGGCAGTTCTGCCACTGGCTCTGGGTGTCCACCAGAAAAGAAAAGGAGGCAGGAAAGTTCTTATAGTATAGTAAATTGCTTCAAAAGGGATAAGAGACTTGAAAAGTGGTTCAAGAGTAAGAAAAAGAGAAAATAAAAAATGACTTACATCTGTTAAGGGTTCGGTCACCCCAAAGGGATGGGAACACACAACCTTCCAAGTACGTGGGAGGAGAAAGCCTGTCTCCACACAGGATAAAGGTGGTCGCTCCCTATGCCTCGGGAATTCCTATCCCGGGTCCTCTCCGGGGGTTCTTAGGCAGGTATATGTAATTAAAGAGAAAAAAACGCGCTTAACTTAATACATGTGAATACCACTAAGGTATAATAGGGATATTAAACAGTCCAATATATTGCATAAAAGTCCACAAATGAATTCAAATCTTCAGTGACGAAAAAATTGATGAATCCCAAAAGGATCAAATAGAACGGCAAATAGTAAGTAGAATGCTTACCAGATGGCAAGCCAATTCAAACAGGTGGCTTAAACCCAGCCTGGGCCTTTAAGGAACCAGTCCCGGTGTAATGGGTAAACCTTCCACTCGTGAAGGGTGAACGTGGATTCATGCGAATGCGTTCCGAAAAAAATTAATAAAAAACATAGTGTAATATTGTCAACAAATATAGAGAAAATATATTAAAAGAGAGAGAGGAGCCCTTACACAGTGATAAATCATGTAAGATCATACAAAAACACCCAGTGCCCATGGACACACACAGGGTCTCTGTGCAAGTGACATATGAAATAGTGAATAAGTGAAAATAAACCCAAAAGTGAGTGAACCCAAAAAAAAACTTGCAGGGTTACTGCTTACCAGATGTTTAGTGAATAAAAGTGAATATAGAACAAACACCGGATAGTTGGATGGCAGGAATAACACAACGTGCCGCAAAACACACCAATTTCCTGCTTACCAGATGGAAGCCTTAGATAGACACACTGACACAGCTTGGGAATCAGCCTCCTTCCACCGGACAATGTACGCCAATCACGTCCGTCTTACCAAAGCTCCACGGTATCTGATTCACTTCCGATAAGAGGTTGGTTTGCAAAATGTTGAATAAATTCTTTTATAGATGAGAATTCATTGAATCCAAACTTAAGACTTGTTCCACATTGGTAGACTTGAAAGTGTTCTTGGCCCTTACTGACAATGAGTACACGTTGGCCTTGGAGTCACTTTTCCTCAACAAATAACTGCCATCTTGTCCATTGGTAAGCAAAAGAGCTTCTGCTGAATGTCGGGTCAGATTCTCATGAAACCACCTATATGAAATCTTTGTCCTTTTTTTCACAGAGCTTTCTTTTGGTGGTATTTAATCACCGCTGGGTTCTTTATTTTTTGCGCAAATCCTCCGCACTAGGACCTCAAGACCATAGGCCTGTTGTGGATGTGATGATGTCAAAGGATAGTTCACCACTGGAGCATGGGGGAACCTATATGTAATTGGTAAGTACAAAAAGAGTCTTCAACAATAACTCTTTGGTGGTCCAATGAGACACTCACCTTGGGCACTTTTGCAGATCAGACCACTAATGGGTTATCTTTGTAGATTTCTCTTGTACTTACCGATTACATTGAATTTGATGGCCAAGTTGTGCCCTTGCAGAGCACTTGAAGTTCTAGTTGACCCTTTTCCAATTTGTAGCAAATGTCAAGTCTCTAGCAAGAGCAAAGTTGCAGTGATGAGTCTACAGAAAGAGCTCTGCAAGTCTACAGCATGAAAATTCTGCCACAGTGACCCCCTGTGGTGGGATGACTATTGCACAACTGAACCAGAACTTGTAGCAGACTTGTAGAATGTTTGCAAAGTTGATCTGGAGTCATGCAATATGGACTTGCTGCAATTGTACAATACACTTGTGAAGCCTGGCAAGTCTAGCAATAGCTTATCAAGTCATTTTCAAACATCCAGCACAATTGCTTGCTTTCTGGGTATGAAAGGGTGCTATTTGTCCTGAAGAAGCTGGCCAAATCATGCCCAATTATGCTACTGCTGTGTTTATCCTTTAGAGAGGAAGCAACTGTCTTTACGAAGTGTGTTTGTAGGCCTGCAGAGAGAGACATGTGGTGGCAACTAGGGATGAGCTTCGAGTTCGAGTCGAACTCATGTTCGACTCGAACATTGGCTGTTCGCAAGTTCGCCGAACAGCGAACAATTTGGGATGTTCGCGGCAAATTCGAATGCCGCGGAACACCCTTTAAAAGTCTATGGGAGAAATCAAAAGTGCTCATTTTAAAGGCTTATATGAAAGTTATTGTCATAAAAAGTGTTTGGGGACCTGGGTCCTGCCCCAGGGGACATGGATCAATGCAAAAAAAAGTTTTAAAAACGGCCGTTTTTTCAGGAGCAGTGATTTTAATAATGCTTAAAGTCAAACAATAAAAGTGTAATATCCCTTTAAATTTCGTAGCTCGGGGGTGTCTATAGTATGCCTGTAAAGGGGCGCATGTTTCCTGTGTTTAGAACAGTCTGACAGCAAAATGACATTTCGAAGGAAAAAACCCATTTAAAACTACTCGCGGCTATTGCATTGCCAGTCCGACAATACACATAGAAGTTCATTGATAAAAACGGCATGGGAATTCCCCACAGGGGAACCCCGAACCAAAATTTAAAAAAAAATGACGTGGGGGTCCCCCTAAATTCCATACCAGGCCCTTCAGGTCTGGCATGGATATTAAGGGGAACCCCGGCCAAAATTTTTTAAAAAATGACGTGGCGGTCCCCCTAAATTCCATACCAGACCCTTCAGGTCTGGTATGGATTTTAAGGGGAACCCTGCGCCAAAAAAAAAAAATGGCGTGGGGTCCCCCCAAAAATCCATACCAGACCCTTATCCGAGCACGCAACCTGGCAAGCCGCAGGAAAAGAGGGGGGACGAGAGTGCGGCCCCCCCCCTCCTGAACCATACCAGGCCACATGCCCTCAACATTGGGAGGGTGCTTTGGGGTAGACCCCCAAAACACCTTTTCCCCATGTTGATGAGGACAAGGGCCTCATCCCCACAACCCTGGCCGGTGGTTGTGGGGGTCTGCTAGCGGGGGACTTATCGGAATCTGGAAGCCCCCTTTAACAAGGGGACCCCCAGATCCCGGCCCCCCCCCCCCTGTGTGAAATGGTAAGGGGGTACTTACCCCTACCATTTCACTAAAAAACTGTCAAAAATGTTAAAGATTACAAGAGACAGTTTTTGACAATTCCTTTATTTAAATGCTTCTTCTTTCTTCTATCTTCCTTCATCTTCTTCTTCTTCTGGTTCTTCCTCCGGCGTTCTCGTCCAGCATCTCCTCTGCGGCGTCTTCTATCTTCTTCTCCTCTGGCCGCACCACACCCATGGCATGGGGGGGAGGCTCCCGCTCTTCTCTTCATCTTCTTCTTCTCTTCTTCTTTTCTTCTCTTCTTCTCTTCTTCTCTTCTTCTCTTCTTCATTTTCTTCTCCAGGCCGCTCCGCATCCATGCTGGCATGGAGGGAGGCTCCCGCTGTGTGACAGCGTCTCCTCGTCTGACGGTTCTTAAATAATGGGGGCGGGGCCACCCGGTGACCCCGCCCCCCTATGACACACAGTGACTTGACAGGACTTCCCTGTGACGTCACGGGGAATGCCACAGGGAAGTCCCGTCATGTCCCGTGCGTCAGAGGGGGCGGGGTCACCGGGTAGCCCCGCCCCCCCGTTATTTAAGAACCGTCAGACGAGGAGACGCCGTCACACAGCGGGAGCCTCCCTCCATGCCAGCATGGATGCAGAGAGGCCCGGAGAAGAAAATGAAGAAGAGAAGAAAAGAAGAAGAGAAGAAGATGAAGAGAAGAGCGGGAGCCTCCCCCCATGCCATGGGTGCGGAGCGGCCCGAGGAGAAGAAGATAGAAGACGGCGCGGAGGAGATGCTGGATGAGAACGCCGGAGGAAGAACCAGAAGAACGAGAAGAAGATGAAGGAAGATAGAAGAAAGAAGAAGCATTTAAATAAAGGAATTGTCAAAAACTGTCTCTTGTCATTTAACATTTTTGACAGTTTTTAAGTGAAATGGTAGGGGTAAGTACCCCCTTACCATTTCACACAGGGGGGAGGGCCGGGATCTGGGGGTCCTCTTGTTAAAGGGGGCTTCCAGATTCCGATAAGCCCCCCGCCCGCAGACCCCCACAACCACCGGCCAGGGTTGTGGGGATGAGGCCCTTGTCCTCATCAACATGGGGACAAGGTGTTTTGGGGGGCTACCCCAAAGCACCCTTCCAATGTTGAGGGCATGTGGCCTGGTACTGTTCAGGAGGGGGGGCGCTTTCTCGTCCCCCCCTCTTTTCCTGTGGCTTGCCAGGTTGCGTGCTCGGATAAGGGTCTGGTATGGATCTTTGGGGGGACCCCACGCCATTTTTTTTTTTGGCGCGGGGTTCCCCTTAAAATCCGTACCCGACCTGAAGGGTCTGGTATGGAATTTAGGGGGACCCCCACGTAATTTTTTTAAAAAATTTTGCCCGGGGTTCCCCTTAATATCCATACCAGACCTGAAGGGCCTGGTATGGAATTTAGGGGGACCCCCACGTCATTTTTTTTTTTTAATTTTGGTTCGGGGTTCCCCTGTGGGGAATTACCATGCCGTTTTTATCAATGAACTTCTATGTGTATTGTCGGACTGGCAATGCAATAGCCGCGAGTAGTTTTAAATGGGTTTTTTCCTTCGAAATGTCATTTTGCTGTCAGACTGTTCTAAACACAGGAAACATGCGCCCCTTTACAGGCATACTATAGACACCCCCCAGCTACGAAATTTAAAGGGATATTACACTTTTATTGTTTGACTTTAAGCATTATTAAAATCACTGCTCCTGAAAAAACGTCAGTTTTTAAAACTTTTTTTTGCATTGATCCATGTCCCCTGGGGCAGGACCCAGGTCCCCAAACACTTTTTATGACAATAACTTGCATATAAGCCTTTAAAATTAGCACTTTTGATTATTCATGTTCGTGTCCCATAGACTTTAACGGTGTTCGCGTGTTCGAACAAACTTTTTTCCTGTTCGCATGTTCTGGTGCAAACCGAACAGGGGGGTGTTCGGCTCATCCCTAGTGGCAACCTTGTAAGTTGTTTTGGAAATGCTGCCTATGATCATATAGCCCCCATTCATATGGGGCCAGCGGCCACGAAAAGTCACAGGAGATGTCAACAACCCATTGTTTTCAAATGGCAAGTAAAAACAGACGGCTGAGCCATGATTTTACCCCCCCCCCGGCTGCCCACCTGAACTATCACGATATAGCTAGAAAGGGCTATACACATGCTGCTGTGATGCTTTGCTTCCTGGCAGTGGCATTTTTACTCAGGCTGCAGAGTTTAACAGACGGCACTTAATCAAGAAGTACAGAGCCCCATCGGGGGGAATTTCCTAAGACTGGAGCAGACAGAATCTGGAGCAACTGCACATTGCAACCAATCAGCTTTCAGCCTTTTATTTTAAAAGCTTAACTGAACAAGCTGAAGTTGGAAGGTGATTGGTTATGCACAGCTGCTCCAGATCCTGTCCGAGCCAGTTCTTTGTAAATTCCCCCCAGCGATGATACACTATATTACCAAAAGTATTGGGACGCTTACCTTTACACGCAGATGAACTTTAACAACTTCAATACCAGGCACTTTCGCCCCTTACCGCCCAGGACAATTTTGAGCTTTCAGCGCTGTTGCACTTTGAATGACAATTGCACGATCATGCTACACTGTACCCATACAAAATTTTTATCATTTTGTTCCCACAAATAGAGCTTTCTTTTGGTGGTGTTTGATCACCTCATGGGGTTTTATTTTTTGCAAACAAACTAAAAAAGACCAAAGTTTTTGAAAAAAAAAAAGGTTTTCTTCGTTTCGTTATAAAATTTTGTTTTCTCCTTCACTGACGGGCACTGATGAGGCGTCACTGATCGGCACTGATGTGAAGGCACTGATATGTGGAATTAATGGGCACTGATAGGCAGCACTGATATGCAGCACTGATGGGAACCAATAGGCAGCACTGATATGCAGCACTGATGGGCACTGATAGGCGGCACTGATGGGCACTTATAGGTGGCACTGATGGGCACTAACAGGCGTCTGTGATGGTCACTGACTGGCTAGTGTGATGGGCACTGACTGGCGGCTGTGATGGGCACTGACAGGCGGCACTGATTGGCACTGATATGCGGTACTGATTGGCACTGACAGGTGGCACTGACAGGTGGCACAGATTGGCAGCACTGATGAGGTACTGATGATGTACTGACAGGTTTTACTGCTGGGCACTGACTGGCACTGTGGTGGGCACTCATTGGCACTGATATGGGCACTGATTGGCACTGATCTGGGTACTATTATCTGTTTTTTTATGGGGCACTGACTGGCAGCTGTCACATCTGATGGGGCTGTGCTGATAATCAGTGTGCTAGTTATCAGCACAGACCCCCCCCTCTGACAGGGAGAGCCCCCGATCGGCTCTCCCTGTCAGTGCGAACCGAGGAATTCCGCTTCCTGGTTCACGCGATGATCAGTTGTGATTGGTCACAACTGATCACGTGGTAAGATACCTCTATCAGAGGCTTCTTACCATGATCAGAGATGCGGCGTGTCAGACTGACATGCTGTAGTCGCGATCGCCGCACTGCGCGCCTCCGCGGGTGCGCGCCGACATGTTATCCTGCTGGATGTCATATTACACCCAGTCAGGATAACTGAACCGCTTCCCGGCCATCATTCTGCTATAGGCCGGGCGGGAAGTGGTTAAAGGCATCCCAGTCTTAGTCCGTAGGGTTCAATATTGAGTTGGCCTACACTTTGCAGCTATAACAGCTTCAACTCTTCTAGGAAGGCTGTCCACAAGGTTTAGGAGTGTGTCTATGGGAATGTTTGACCATTCTTCCAGAAGGGCATTTGTGAGGTCAGGCACTGATGTGGACAAGAAAGCCTGGCTCACAGTCTCCGCTCTAATTCATCCCAAAGGTGTTCTATCGGGTTGAGGTCAGGACTTTGTGCAGGCCAGTCAAGTTCCTCCACCCCAAACTCACTCATCCATGTCTTTAGACCTTGCTTTGTGCACTGGTCCAAATCATTTGGTGAAAGGGGGATTTTGGTGTGGGGTTGTTTTTCAGGGGTTGGGCTTGGCCCCTTAGTTCCAGTGAAGGGAACTCTTAAAGGGGTTGTAAAGGTAAAAAAATTTTCACCTTAATGCATAGAATGCATTAAGGTGAAAAAACTTCTGACAATACCGCCGCCCCCAGCCCCCCCGTTTTACTTACCTGACGCCTCGAAAGTCAGCTTCGCGTTCCCGACAGCTATTCCTCCGCTCACCCTGGCCGCTGATTGGCTACAGTGGATGGATTGGAAGCAGCGCAGCCATTGGCTCGCGCTGCTGTCAATCACATCCAATGACGCGGCGCGCTGGGGGCGGGGCCGAGTGATACAGTGAGCGGCTATAGCCGCCGGCTGTATCACAGGAGCGCGCCCGCAAGCACTAACCACCATGCGAGGGAGCTCACATTAAGGTGGTTAATGCTTGCGGGGAGGAGCTGAAACAGCCACCGAGGGACCCCAGAAGAGCAGGTTCAGGGCCACTCTGTGCAGAACGAGCTGCACAGTGAAGGTAAGTATAACATGTTTGTTATTTTAAAAAAAAAAAAAAAAATACCTTTACAACCCCTTTAAGGCGTTAGTATACCAAGACAATTTGGACAATTTCATGCTCCCAACTTTGTGGGAACAGTTTGGGGATGGCCCCTTCTTGTTCCAACATGACTGTTCACCAGTGCACAAAGCAAGGTCCATAAAGACATGGATGAGCAAGTTTGGGGTGGAGGAACTTGACTGTCCTGACCTCAACCCCATAGAACACTTTTGGGATGAATTAGAGCAAAGACTGTGAGCCAGGCCTTCTCTCCAACATGAGTGCCTGACTTCACAATTGCGCTTCTGGAAGAATGGTCAAACATTCCCATAGACACACTCCTAAACCTTGTGGACAGCCTTCCCAGAAGAGTTGAAGCTGTTATAGCTGCAAAGGGAGGGCCAACTCAATATTGAACCCTACGGACTAAGACTGGAATTCCATTAAAGTTCATGTGCGTGTAAAGGCAGGCGTCCCAATACTTTTAGTAATATAGTTTATCTCTAGGTCTAAGATAAAGTACATAGTGAAATTAAAAAAAAGTTTTATTTAAAAATGTCATTAGCATGTTAACAATGAGGGGAGTAAGAAACTAGAGAAGGCAAAATATTATCAGACTAAACATCAAATTTAACATTTGAGTATAGATGCCCCTTTAATTTGTGTAGATGTCAATAGGACCATTTAAAGGTATATAAGGTGAACTTGCTTAGTGCATTGCATACCTCTATTCAAGTTGAATAGATAACTTGTGGCCTAGATAGAATCGCTGGAAAATAAAATAAAAAAAACCTGCAAACCTATTTTAGCAGCTCCCATTTGAATAGAAAATATAGCGTATATAACAAAGAAAAAAAAAAAAAGAAGAAAAACCACTGCTGTGCAGCAAGAGAAGCTTGTTTTATTCAAGGTGTACAAATTCCCCTCTAATACTGCACGAGATTCATATCATTGTTACCCTTCACAGGCAGAGACTTGTATTAGCTACAGTTCAAGAGCAGATTCATTCGACCCCAGAGAATAATGACTATATTACCAAAGAGTCGCTACGGTATCACTTTGAGAGGAAACTGATTCAAACTCCTATTCAGTTGTTAAGAACAAAAAATGCAGAGAACCAGGTACGTGACGGCTAAGAATATCCTGTCGGCTTTTTGTATTCCAGTTTGCTATGCATTTTGGAGATGTAGGGGAACAAAAAATTATAATTGGTGTCTGCATAAAGTCTCCTCTTGGCGTGACAAGCAGGGCCAAGTTTTCACACATTGACGCTCTAAGATGCAAGTAATTGTATAAAATGGTTCAAGATTAAAGGAGAACTCTGCTAGGTACAATTGCTATTGATAGTATTTAAAATGGCTATGTAGGATAATAGCAAAAGTACAATCCTTTTTACAGAAATCAGAGTTATGTTTTATGGTGTGTCTGTGGTTTGGACTGCCTAAAAATACATATATAACAATTTGAATTTTTACACCTGTGCGTGGCCACTCAACTAAGCAGGTTTAACCACTTCAGCCCTGGAAGAATTTACCCCCTTCCTGACCAGAGCACTTTTTGCGATTCGGCACTGCGTCGCTTTAACTGACAATTGCGCCGTCGTGCCACGTGGCTCCCAAACAAAAGTGACGTCCTTTTTTTTCCCATAAGTAGAGCTTTCTTTTGGTGGTATTTGATCACCTCTGCAGTTTTTATTTTTTGCCCTATAAACAAAAAAATAGCGTCAATTTTGAAAAAAAAACACATTATTTTTTACTTTTTTCTATAACAAATATCCCCAAAAAATATTTTAAAAAACATTTTTTTTCCTCAGTTTAGGCCAATATGTATTCTTCTACATATTTTTGGTAAAAAAAATCGCAATAAGCGTTTATTGATTGGTTTGCGCAAACGTTATAGCATCTACAAAATAGGGGATAGTTTGATGCCATTTTTATTGATAATTTTTTTTTTACCAGTAATGGCGGCGATCAGCGATTTTTATCATGACTGCGATATTTTGGCGGACACATCGGACAATTTTGACACATTTTTGGGACCATTGGCATTAATACAACGATCAATGCTAAAAAATTGCATTGATTACTTTAAAAATGTCACTGGCAGTGAAGGGGATAACCACTAGGTGGCGCTGTAGGGGTTAAGTGTGTCCTAGGGAGTGATTCTAACTGTGGGGGGGAGGGGCTGTGTGTGACATGTTACTGATCAGCTCTCCTGATTACAGCGAGAGTTGATCAGTGACAGTGTCACTAGGCAGAACGGGGAGATGCTTGTTTACATTAGCATCTCCCTGTTCTTCCTCACCGTGAGACGATTGCGGTTATCCCTGTGGATCGTGGTTACGGAGCACCCGGCGCGCGCGCGAGCCGCCTGTTAAAGGGAAACGTACAGGTACGTTAATTTGCCTGTACGTGCCCTTCTGCCACAGTATATCTGCGTGAGGCGGTCGGGAAGCAGATAAACAAGAAAAAAAAGTTAGTGTCCATAATGCAAAGTCATCCCTGTGCCTCTAAGCCGACCATAGATGGTTCTAATCTCGGCCGGTTCAGCAGGAACCCCTACCCCCTGGGAGATCACAATGGCTTCGCGGGAGGGATTCCCCCATCAACACAGTCAGTAAATCTCTCCACCTGTAGCCAGCCTTGGAGAAAAAGAGAAAGAAATAGGTCACAGGGCAAGAAAAAAAATAGGCCAACACCCCACAGCGGTGTAAAGAGCAAAAAGGACCCCCTAATGGGACTTTGAAGGCCTAATGGAAAAGTTTTACCGTAGTTATAAATGTAGACATGGTATTAAACAAAATATGTAAAATAGCAAATGTATACTTTATTAAACATGGACATACAAAACACAGCCGGTGTAATGGTTATTAGAGGGGTAGAGAAGGAAGCGCCACCTGAGTGTAGTATTAACAAATGATGTTTAATGACACCAGGTAAAAACACACTTACAGGATAAAAACATATAAAAGGCTCATCTGTATCGGTATGTGGTCCTCGGTGTTCCCTCTGATCCTGTGGTGGTGACACTGCAGGGATGCTGGGCTGCAGAAGGTGGATTACCAGCCGGGAGCTCCTTCTGTGGCCATCAGGAAGAGACTAGGGGCCGGAGTGGAGCGCACGTGGAGCGTGCATGACGTCACAGGTCGTCCGTCTGCTTCCGGGTTCGGTATCCAGGGGAGGGATCGTCCAGGGAGGAGGGCTAGCAGGGATAGCAGGGAGGTTGAGAGAAGGCTACGCGCTCGGAGCCACTGCTCCTTAATAGGGAGGTGTCTGCAATGTGCTTTTATATGGCAGTGCTGTGGGATAACAGGTCCCAGCATCTATCACAAGAAAGCACAGTGCCACCTGTGGGCGGGAGGGGAACTACAAGGTAACATAATATACACAGAGAAAAAAACAGGAGGTTATATAAAAGTCAGTGTCATGGAAACATATATATGAAGAAGTGCATGGTAGTAAACATGGAGACAATAATATTAACAATAGTAAAAATGGGAGTAACAATGGGGCAAAAGATGGAGGTAAGTATAAAAGTATAAATATAAAAAAAAAAGTATAAATATATATATATATATATATATATATATATATATATATATATATATATATATATATATATACATACATACACATATAAATAAATAAATAAATAAATAAATAAATAAGTAGAGAAAGGCAAAAAAATGGTGAAAAAATTATGGTATAAGAAGTGGACATGGATAAAGCATGCGTATTGGGAAAACACAAGAAACAGGGAAGCACGTATCTGTGCAGGGTTCTTAAAGATATATATATTGTAGCAAGGCTACATCTGTAGGGGTGGTCTCATGAGGAAATGGGGTGGCTTAAAGTAGTGTGTGCACCTCAATATCCTCGTTCAACCCCCCAGGTGCTAAAGTGCCCAAAGAGTAGATCCAGTAAGTTTCTTGCTGGCAAAGACGTTTATACCGCTCAGCGGCAGGGTATTTGGCCGGGATTGATTCAATGACCCACACACTGAGGCCAGCTGTAGATCGGCCGTGGTGAGTCAGGAAGTGTTTAGGGACGCTGTGGTGGTCACGGCCTTTTTCGATAAAGCGCCGGTGCTCCCCAAAGCGTGCCCTTAGGGCTCTGATGGTTCTGCCGACATATATTAGGTCACAGGGGCAGGTGAGGCAGTATATAACGAAGTCAGTTGAACAGTTGTAGAATTCTTTTAGGGTATAGTTTTTTCCTTTGACAGTGAAGGTTTTCTGACCGGGTTGTATGAACTGGCAGGTTAAGCAGAGGGGTTTTTTGCATTGATACATCCCTCTGAGGGGTATCAGGGTGAGTGGTGATGAAGTGGGTTGGGTAGGCTTAATTCTACTGGGTGCAATTTTACTCCTAATGTTTCTGGATTTTCTATATGCCACTTTAAGTTTGGTAGCGACTGTGGTTCTGAGATGAGGGTCTTCCAACAGAATAGGCCAGTGTGAAGCCAGGATCTTCTCCATTTTCTTGTATTTGTCATGAAATTGCGTGATGAAGCGGGTAGGTTGTTTACCAGTGGTAGGAGGACGGTTGGGGCCTGGGGATAGACTACGGTAATGATGGAAGGCCGTGTCTATAAGTGGGGTATCCTTTGTCTAGGAATTTTTTTGACAGAAGTTGTCCATGGGTGTCATTGTCTGAGTCTCTGGTACAATTCCTTCGAAGGCGGCAGAATTGGCTGCGGGGGATGTTGTTGACCCATCTCGGATGGTGGCAGCTATCATAGTGTATAAATGAATTACCAGCAGTAGGTTTGGTAAAGTTTCTTGCATATATAGTTTTGTTGTCGTGGCAAAGCTTGAGGTCTAGAAAGGCCAAAGTGTCAGGGTCAGCAACGTGAGTGAAGGATAGGCCCAAGCTGTTATGGTTGCAGTATTGTACAAAGGTCATGATGTCATCAAACGTGCCATCCCAGATGATCACTATATCGTCGTTACCACTGGTAAACAACCTACCTGCTTCATCACGCAATTTCATGACAAATACAAGAAAATGGGGAAGATCCTGGCTTCACACTGGCCTATTCTGTTGGAAGACGCTCATCTCAGAACCACAGTCGATACCAAACCTAAAGTGGCATATAGAAAATCCAGAAACATTAAGAGTAAAATTGCACCCAGTAGAATTAAGCCTACCCAACCCACCTCATCACCACTCACCCTGATACCCCTCAGAGGGATGTATCAATGCAAAAAACCCCTCTGCTTAACCTGCCAGTTCATACAACACGGTCAGAAAACCTTCACTGTCAAAGGAAAAAACTATACCCTAAAAGAATTCTACAACTGTTCAACTGACTTCGTTATATACTGCCTCACCTGCCCCTGTGGCCTAATATATGTCGGCAGAACCATCAGAGCCCTAAGGGCACGCTTTGGGGAGCACCGGCGCTTTATCGAAAAAGGCCGTGACCACCACAGCGTCCCTAAACACTTCCTGACTCACCACGGCCGATCTACAGCTGGCCTCAGTGTGTGGGTCATTGAATCAATCCCGGCCAAATACCCTGCCGCTGAGCGGTATAAACGTCTTTGCCAGCAAGAAACTTACTGGATCTACTCTTTGGGCACTTTAGCACCTGAGGGGTTGAACGAGGATATTGAGGTGCACACACTACTTTAAGCCACCCCATTTCCTCATGAGACCACCCCTACAGATGTAGCCTTGCTACAATATATATATCTTTAAGAACCCTGCACAGATACGTGCTTCCCTGTTTCTTGTGTTTTCCCAATACGCATGCTTTATCCATGTCCACTTCTTATACCATAATTTTTTCACCATTTTTTTGCCTTTCTCTACTTATTTATTTATTTATTTATTTATTTATTTATATGTGCATGTATATATATGTATGTGTGTATGTATGTATATATATATATATATATATATATATATATATATATATATATAATTTTTTTTTTATACTTTTTTTATATTTATACTTTTCTACTTTTATACTACTTTTATACTTACCTCCATCTTTTGCCCCCATTGTTACTCCCATTTTTACTATTGTAAATATTATTGTCTCCATGTTTACTACCATGCACTTCTTCATATATACGTTTCCATGACACTGACTATTATATAACCTCCTGTTTTTTTTTCTGTGTATATTATGTTACCTTGTAGTTCCCCTCCCACCCACAGGTGGCACTGTGCTTTCTTGTGATAGATGCTGGGGCCTGTTATCTCACAGCACTGCCATATAAAAGCACATTGCAGACACCTCCCTATTAGGCCTATTGAAGGAGCAGTGGCTCAGAGCGCGTAGCCTTCTCTCAACCTCCCTGCTATCCCTGCTAGCCCTCCTCCCTGGACGATCCCTCCCCTGGATACCGAACCCGGAAGCAGACGGACGACCTGTGACGTCATGCACGCTCCACGTGCGCTCCACTCCGGCCCCTAGTCTCTTCCTGATGGCCACAGAAGGAGCTCCCGGCTGGTAATCCACCTTCTGCAGCCCAGCATCCCTGCAGCGTCACCACCACAGGATCAGAGGGAACACCGAGGACCACATACCTATACAGATGAGCCTTTTATATGTTTTTATCCTGTAAGTGTGTTTTTACCTGGTGTCATTAAACATCATTTGTTAATACTACACTCAGGTGGCGCTTCCTTCTCTACCCCTCTCTCATCCATCACAGAGCCAGCTCTCTGAGGACAGCAGCTGCCTAGGCTACCAGCCTACTTTAACCATTACATTACCGGTTACCACTTAACCCTTGGACTTCCAGCCTGTCCCCTATGGACTAAGTTGCTCAGCCCTTTATATCTCCTGTTATATATGGACTTGTGTGTTTGCGCTTACAGTTACCAATACTCTGGTGTAATGGTTACTGCATTTACAACATACAAAGCAACATACCTCCTCCTTGGTGGTCCTTGTTTGATCTCCTTGAGCAGTACAGCAGTTATATCATCCCTGGCATTAGGATGGACACCACTGCTTGTTTTTAACTTCTCAGCTGCTGAAAAAAGTGTACATTTTATACAACATAAGTGACTCAGTTCTACTAATATATACCCCTGAAGAGAGAAAGAATATTTCTACTGAAATGCGTCGGCTTATTCTGCTCATGTTTGGTCTCGGTATATGTATCATGACAATCACCAGGATCAAGTAGAACATTGGTCACATGTATATTGCTTTGTATGTTGTAAATGAAATAACTAAAGAAATAATTACACCAGCCATATTTTTTATGTCCATGTTTAATAAAGTTTATTTTACATATTTTGTTTAATACCATGTCTACATTTACAACTACAGTATAGTACAAGTTTTCCATTAGGCCTGATAGGGGGTCCGTTTTGCTCTTTTCTATGGCCAGCCTTAGGAGCCTACTTAAAGGCTAGACCCAGGCTATACATGGGGGTTTGACTTACAGTGCCTTGAAAAAGTATTTATACCCCATGAAATTTTCAACTTTTTGTTACAACCAAAAATGTAAATGTATTTTATTGGGATTTTATATGATAGACCAACACAAAGTGGCACATAATTGTGAAGTGGAAGGATAATGATAAATGGTTTTCAATTTTTTTACAAATAAATATGTGAAAAGTGTGGTGTGTATTTGTATTCAGCCCCCCTGAGTCAATACTTTGTAGAACCACCTTTCACTGCAATTACAGCTGCAACTCTTTTTGGGGATGTCTCTACCAGCTTTGCACATCTATAGAGGGACATTTTTGCCCATTCTTCTTTGCAAAATAGTTCAAGCTTTGTCGATTGGATGGAGAGCATCTGTGAACAGCAATTTTCAAGTCTTGCCACAGCTTCTCAATTGGATTTAGGTCTGGCTTTGATCTTTGATTTAAACCATTCCATTGTAGCTATGGATGTTTAGGGTCGTTGTCCTGCTGGAAGGTGAACCTCCGCCCCCGTCTCAAGTCTTTTGCAGACGCTAACAAATTTTCTTCTAAGATTGCCTTGTATTTTGCTCCATCCATCTTCCCATTACCTTTGACTAGATTCCCTGTCTCTGCTGAAGAAAAGCATCCCCACAACATGATGTTGCCACCACCATGTGTGGATGGTGTGTTCAGGGTGATGCGCAGTGTTAGTTTTCCAGCACACATGTTTTGCTTTTAGGCCAAAAGGTTCAATTTTGGTCTCATCTGACCAGAGCACCTTCTTCCACATGTTTGCTGTGTCTCCCACATGGCTTCTCACAAACTGCAAACGGGACTTCTTATGGCTTTCTTTCAAAAATGGCTTTCTTCTTGCCACTCTTTATTAAGACCAGATTTGTGGAGAGCACGACTAATAGTTGTCCTGTGGACAGATTCTCTCACCTGAGCTGTGGATCTCTGCAGCTCCTCCAGAGTTACCATGGGCCTCTTGGCTGCTTCTCTGATGAATCCTCTCCTTGCCCGGCCTATCAGTTTAGGTGGACGGCCATGTCTTGGTAGGTTTACAGTTGTGCCATACTCTTTCCATTTTCAGATAAAGGATTGAACAGTGTTCCATGAGATGTTCAGTGCTTGGGATATTTTTTTTATAACCTAACCCTGCTTTAAAATTCTCCACAACTTTATCCCTGACCTGTCCTGGTGTGTTCCTTGGTCTTCATGATGCTGTTTGTTCACTAAGGTTCTCTAACAAACTTCTGAGGGCTTCACAGAACAGCTGAGATTAAATTACACACAGGTGGACTCTATTTACTAATAAGGTGAATTCAGAAGGCAATTGGTTCCACTAGAATTTAGTTAGGGGTATCAGAGTAAAGGGGGTTGAATACAAATGCACACCATACTTTTCAGATACGTATTTGTAAAAAAATGTGAAAATCATTTATCATTTTCCTTCCACTTCACATTTATGTGCCACTTTGTGTTGGTCTATCACATAAAATCCCAATCAAAAACATTTTTGGTTGTAACATGACAAAATGTGGAAAATTTCAAGGGGTATATATACTTTCTTAAGGCACTGTATACAGATACAAAGGGTCTAAAGCAGCCTTTCTCAACCTTTATAACACAGAGGCACTCTTTAAATAACCTTCTGGTCTCACTCACTCATGATACTTTAGTGTGATGGTCAGTGGGAGGAATGCTCCTTATATATGTGGTCATTGGGAAGAATGACCCCCTTACAGATAGCTAAAAAGATCAATGGTGTCAGTGGGAACTTATCACTGGGAAATTGCTCATTGCTCAAGGAGCTCCTAGCAACCTCTGGAGGGACCCTAAGGTTACATAGACACCTGGTTGCGAAATCCTGGTCTCTGGTTTAAAGTGGTAGTAAACTTAAGTTTGATATTTGTACCCACAGGTATGCTTATAGTAAGACTTACCTGTAGGCCAAGTGAATACCTCCTAAACTGCGCTGTTTAGGAGATGCGCGTTCTAAACAAACCAAAGTCAGAGGGAAAAGTAGAGGTTCAGCAGCTCACAGAGAACGTTAGAGGGAGGCAGAAAAACCCATTAAAATTAGAATTACAGGGCTGTTAAGTAGTGGATGTGTATGGATCATAGGTGCTTACACAGGGTGTGCCAGGTGTGCCTGGGCACACCCTAATCACCCTGTGCAATGACAATTTCCGATGCTTCCTGGCGCCCCGTCTCCCCCCTGCAGTGGTGCCAGCTTCCCACCTCTCCTCCCAACATCAGCTGCTGCAGACGATGTTTCAGGATGGAGAGCGGGGGAAGGGGCCAGTAAGTATTTCATTTACCGGCCCCTTCCTTTTCTGAACGAACACAGTAAGTGATCTGTATCGGTCGCTCCTGTGTTCATTCTTAACTGAAGCATAGTAACCTATGTTTACTATGCTTCAATTTGTGAATGAACAGGAAAAGTCTCAAAAGTGAGACCTTGATATTTCACCAAAGCCCCCAATGAGGCTCCTAAAAAAATTGTAAAAACAATTCAATAAAAAATAATATTGTAAAAAATAATTAATAAACTAAAATTTTAAAAAATGTATAAAAATAAAAACTACTGACCCCGTCCACTGCTCTGCTGATGTACACACATGTGCGTTTGTGCTCTGGGGTGCACACCCTAATGCAATAGGCTGCGCACACCAATGTCATGGATTATTTTTGGAGAATAAGAATATAATTTAGTATCACTTTAAACAGAAATCAAGGCTAATCAAGAAACAATCCATACTGCATGGACAGCAGCACACTGCTAGCCATTAATTTATGCAAGAATGTGCATCTATATACCATTTATTTACTATAGTTATTGTGGTCGCAAGACCATTCAACCTCCCTTCTCAATTTTTGCATGTCAAGGATGACAATACTGCTACAATGTTAGGAGCAGTCCTGCAGCATTGTCAGTCCTTCTAAAGAAGCAATGTAGAACAGGATATGGTGGCATGATCACTATGTTAACAGGCAGCACAGTACTGTGGATTGTAGTAAGAGGAACATGGAGTAATGTATAGTTCACAGTCCAGAAATACTTATTGCCAAACATAAAGGAGGGAATGAAAAGGGGGCGCTCTGGTGAGGCTGGGTGTCAGTGGAGAGATGGCACTGAAGGAAGCACTTTGTAGAGAAGAAGCAGCTCTGGGGGGTCATAAAGGAAAGAGAAAGGTGCCTCTAAGTGCAGTGGTTAAAAGATTTATTACAGGCACAATGGGATTAAAAACACTTACAAGATAGTAAGAGGTCATAGGCATATAACGATTTGTCCTCATGTGGATCGCTGTAATCCTGCAGCTGTCGGAGTCCCTGGTAACATGGATTGGCGAGGAGGTGAAGATGCGATGAGGCGGCCGGGTTCTGGAACCAAACTGGAACGCACGCGGCCGATGTAACATCAAGTGATGGTGGTGGGCGGTAACGCATTTCGGAGCAGGCACAGCTCCTATGTCAGACCTGTTGAGCTGTGCATGCTCCGAAACACATTACTGCAAGGCAACAAACAAGGATTACAGCGATCTGCATGAGGACAAATCATTATATGCCTATGACCTCTTACTATCTTGTAAGTGTTTTAATCCCATTGTGCCTGTAATAAATCTTTTAACCACTGCACTTAGAGGCACTTTTCTCTTTCCTTTTTGCCGAACATACACTTTAAGCCTGCCCATGATACTAAACTCACCTTTGCCAACCAGCTTCCAAATTCCTGAAGTTCGATGGGCAGTAGGGGTTCTGATATTAAATGATGGGGTGGGCTAGCATTAGAAGAGAGCATGGTTAAATGTCTTTAGATGGTCAGCTAAAAGTCCAGGTATACTCTATTAGCTGAGTATTAAAATCATGAGCTGGAAGCTTCTTGGATGCAGAGAATACTTTACTGTCATGGAGAAATATCAGAACATGTCTTTATCATCATGGAACAGAAAACAGGAAGCTAAACACAAACAAGTGCACACTTAGATACAGAGGGTACTTTCTCTCATTTCATAGAATACAAGAATAATACACTATAATACTACAGCACCACCTTCTGGCATAGATAGGTACAATGCATATGTACAGCCTTGGCCGAAATTGTTGGCACCCCAGAAATTTTTCCAGAAAATCAAGTATTTCTCACAGAAAAGTATTGCAGTAACACATGTGTTGCTATACACATGTTTATTCCCTTTGTGTGTATTGGAACAAAACAAAAAAAGGGAGGAAAAAAAGCAAACTGGACATAATGTCACACAAAATTCCAAAAATGGGCTGGTCAAAATTCTTGGCACCCTTTCAAAATTGTGGATAAATAAGATTGTTTCCAGCATGTGATGCTCCTTTAAACTCACCTGGGGCAAGTAACAGGTGTGGGCAATATAAAAATCACACCTGAAAGCAGATAAAAAGGAGAGAAGTTCACTTAGACCCCTTTAACACTGGGACGTTTTTCAGGCGTATTTCAGGCGCTTTAGTATTAAAAAAGACGCCTGTAAAGCGCCTGAAGGAAGCCTCATCTGCAATCCCAATGTAAAAACCTGAGCCCTTTCACACTGCCAGCGCCCGAAAAACGCTGGTAAAGCGCTGCTTATAACCTCTTTCACACTGGGTCGTTTTTCAAGCGTTTTTCGGGCGCTGGCAGTGTTAAAGGGCTCGGGCCATCTGCGCACCCAGCCCCGGGGCAAAAACACGAAAGCGCTGCAAAGAAGCTGCTTGCAGGACTTTTTTTTTCGCCCTGCCAGCGCAGCGCCCCAGTGTGAAAGCACTCGGGCTTTCACATTGAGATTGCAGATGAGGCTTCTTTCAGGCGCTTTTTTAACGCTAAAGCACCTGAAAAACGCCCCAGTGTGAAAGGGGTCTCAGTGTGAAAGCACTCGGGCTTTCACATTGGGATTGCAGATGAGGCTTCTTTCAGGCGCTTTACAGGCGCTTTTTTTAACGTTAAAGCGCCTGAAAAACGCCTGAAAAACGCCCCAGTGTGAAAGGGGTCTAAGTCTGTTGCATGGACAACAGAAAGAGGAGAAGAGAACTGTCTGAGGACCTGAGAACCAAAATTGTGGAAAAATATCAACAATCTCAAGGTTACAAGTCCATCTCCAGAGATCTAGATTTGCCTTTGTCCACAGTGTGCAACATTTTTAAGAAGTTTGCAACCCATGGCACTGTAGCTAATCTCTCTGGGCGTGGATGGAAGAGAAAAATTGATGAAAGTTTGCAACGCAGGATAGTCCGGATGGTGGATAAGCAGCCCCAAACAAATTCCAAAGAAATTCAAGCTGTCCTGCAGGCTCAGGGAGCATCAATGTCAGCGCGAACTATCCGTCGACATTTAATTAAATGAAACGCTATGGCAAGAAACCCAGGAGGACCCCACTGCTGACACAGAGACATAAAAAAGCAAGACTACAGTTTGCCAAAATGTACTTGAGTAAGCCAAAATCCTTCTGGGAAAACATCTTGCGGACAGATGAGACCAAGATAGAGCTTTTTGGTAAAGCACATCATTCTACTGTTTACCGAAAACGGAATGAGGCCTACAAAGAAAAGAACACAACACCTACAGTGAAATATGGTGGAGGTTCAATGATGTTTTGGAGTTGTTTTGCTGCCTCTGGCACTGGGTGCCTTGAATGTGTGCAAGGCATCATGAAATCTGAGGATTACCAAAGGATTTTGGGTCGCACTGTAGAGCCCAGTGTCAGTGTCAGATCTTGGGTCTTCCAGCAGGACAATGACCCCCAAACATACGTCAAAAAGCACCCAGAAATGGATGGCAACAAAGCGCTGGAGAGTTCTAAAGTGGCCAGCAATGGGTCCAGATCTAAATCCCATTGAACATCTGTGGAGAGATCTTAAAATTGCTGTTGGAAAAAGGCGCTCTTCCAATAAGAGAGACCTGGAGCAGTTTGCAAAGGAAGATTGGTCCAAAATTCCGGGTGAGAGGTGTAAGAATCTTATTGATAGTTATAGGAAGCGACTGATTTCAGTTATTTTTTCCAAAAGGTGTACAACCAAATATTAAGTTAAGGGTGCCAGACCATTTTTGGCGTTTTGTGTGACATTATGTCCAATTTGCTTTTTTTTACTCCCTTTTTTTTGTTTTGTTCCAATACACACAAAGGGAATAAACATGCGTATAGCAAAATGTGTTACTGCAATACTTTTCTGTGAGAAATACTTGATTTTCTGGAAGAATTTCTGGGGTGCCAACAATTTCGGCCATGACTGTATATATACTATATAGTCAGCTTTAGGCTAGGTCAGGTTAAAGTGGAATTCCAGGCTATATCTATCTACTCTTAAAACTGCTTCCACCCCCCTTCAACTTTTATTCTACAAGTAGCTACCTTCTAGAAGGAAGATGCTTATGCTCACCTATTGTCAGGTAGCTCCAAACTGGCCACATGATCTCCCTAGCGGCCAGCTTCAGGGTAGAGGAGGGACAACTGACAACACATGGAATGCCTGGGTAGTGATGCCACCCATAGGCTTACTATGGAGCATCGATTGTCAGCGCTCCCTTCTCTCCCCTAAAACTGGTGCTGGGAGCCAATCATGTGATCGGACCAAAGCGCCCTCAGAATATGTAAGTATAGCCATCTTTCTTCTACAGGGTAGTTAGAATAGGAGGTAACAGTGTGGGGGGGGGGGGGGCACATTTAGGATTAGAGAGTTGAAGCCTGGAATTCCACTTTAACTATTGCAATTATTTATTTATTTATTTATTTTGTATTCATTCATTCCTTTATATATTGTTCTGGATAGAGTAGGGACTTGTTTAAACCGCTGCCAAATTTTCACTTTCTGCTGTCTGCATCCTGTTGGGAAGATTTTCCATTAGTGTCCCTAGGAACTGAGAGAAAACCTTTCCAAATTAAGGAGAATTCCCTTCTTAGACATTAACCACTTAAGCCCCGGAAGGATTTACCCCCTTCCTGACTAGAGCAATTTTTTGCAATGCAGCACTGCGTCGCTTTAACTGACAATTGCGCAGTCGTGCGACGTTGAACCCAAACAAAATTGACGTCCTTTTTTTCCCACAAATAAAGCTTTCCTTTGGTGGTATTTGATCGCCTCGCGGTTTTTATTCTTTGCGCCATAAACAAAAAAAGAGCCAAAATTTTGAAATAAAGCAATATTTTTTACTTTTTGCTATAATAAATATCCCCCAAAAATTATATAAAAAACTATTTTTTTCCTCAGTTTAGGTCGATATGTATTCCTCTACATATTTTTGGTAAAAAAAAATCGCAAAAAGCGTATATTGATTGGTTTGAGCAAAATGTATAGCGTCTACAAAATAGGGGATAGATTTATAGCATTTTTATTATATATTTTTTTTTATTAGTAATGGCGGCGATCTGTGATTTTTATCGGGACTGCGACATTATGGTGGACAGATCGGACACTTTTGACACTATTTTGGGACCATTGTCATTTACACAGCGATCAGTGCTATAAAAATGCATTGATTACTGTGTAAATGACACTGGCAGTTAAGGGGTTAACCACTAGGGGGCGATCAAGGGGTTAAGTGTGTCTTAGGGAGTGATTCTAACTGTGTGGGGGAGGGGCTACACCTCACATGACAGCGATCACTGCTCTCGATGACAGAGTGCAGTGATCTCTGTCCTGTCACTAGGCAGAACGAGGAAATCGTTGTTTACAAAAGCATCTCCCCGTTCTACCTCTCCGTGACACGATTGCGGGCACCTGGCGGACACCGCTTCTTAAAGGGGATATACCTGGAAGCCCTTTTGCCCACCAGTGCCATTCTGCCAACGTAAATCGGCATGCGCTGGTCGGCAAGCGCTTAATCTCCGGAAAAATTGTCCCCACTGGAAGATTTCCACTCCCCGACCCATATGTCCCTAGTGAAAGATTTCACCCTAATGGGTATACAGGCAGCAGTAATCCTGACATGGGTTGCAACCTCTCGCTAGACATGGGCTGAATGACTCCCAGGTCAGTTCGCAGCCGAACTTTCAAACATTGCAAAAGTTTGGAACTGAATAACGAGCCCCATTGAAGTCTATGGGAACTGGAAAAATCCTATGAAGCCGTGTACACACGACCGGACTGGTCCGATGGAATGAATCCATCGGACAATCCGACCGTGTGTGGGCTTCATCGGACCTTCAGCAGACTTTTTCTGTCGAAAATCAGACGGACTTTAGATTTGGAACATGTTTCAAATATTTCCGATGGACTTGAGTCCGGTCAAAAAATCCATTCGTCTGTATGCTTGTCCGACGGACAAAAAAGGACACAAGGGCAGCTATTGGCTACTGGCTATGAACTTCCTTATTCTAATCCCTTCGTACGTCATCACGTTCAAACCAATGGACTTTCGAACGGACTTTAGTCCGTTCGTGTGTGGGCAAGTCTGGTCGTTCGAAAGTCCGCCGTAACTTCGTCGGAAAGACCGTCAGACCTTTGATGCTGAAATGTCCACTCGTGTGTACGCGGCATAAGGCTTATATGCAAGTAATTGGGCATACAATGGTTATGGGGGTCTGGGTACTGCCCTGGGGGACATGTATCAATGAAAAATAGTTTGTAAAAAACATAATTTTTAAATGACAATAACAATGAAAAATTCCTTTAAATATAGTGCCTGGAGATCCCCTTAGTCTACCTGTAAAGTGGCACATGACATTTATAAAGAAAAAAAAGTAACCTATAGGGGTACTCTTGATGAAAGCAAGAATTGGCCTTGCTGTCAAAAATTGAAATGATAGGCACCTGTCAAACAGGTGCAGAAAAATTGGTCTTTGGGTCTGGGCCCCCTCACAGTACCATTGGAACATCTGCCTCTCCGTGTTGGCCTCCCAGACATGATGGGGGGGGGGGGGGTGGGGGGTGGATGCACTTTAATCAATGGAAAGTGGCATTTGGTGCACTTTAACTTGAGTACACACTACTCAGACACACTCCACTGACACACTACAATATACTGCAGTAAAACTGCACTGACGCACTGCAATATACTGTGGTAAATGTGCATCAACGCACTGAAATATACTGTGGTAAACGTGCAATGACACCGTGAAATTTACTGCGTTAAACGTGCACTAACGCACTGCAATATACTGTGGTAACTGTGCAATAATGCACTGAAATATACTGCGTTAAACGTGCACTAACACATGGCAAAATACCGCAGTAAATGTGCAGTAACACACTGCAATGTACTGCAGTAAACGCGCACTAACGCACTGAAATATGGCAGCGCAGTGCATTGTAGTCGTTCGGCGGGTCGAACAAGCAGTCAAACGCTCTGATAATTCGGTTTTTTGTCAAAAGGGTAAACAGCCAATGTTCGGCCCAAACTCATGCTAGAGCCTAACCGTCTGGCCCAAACTCATGCTCAAGCCTAACCATTCTCCCAACACTACCTCTCACCACGCTATCCAACTTTAAAAAAAAAGTCTGGGCTTTGAATATACTTTAAGTAAATGACAACATTATACTTTTTTGTAGTATCAAAGTTTTAACAAAAAAAAAAAAATCATGTCAATGGAAAGCTACTTTTATCTATCCATGACTCTTCCGAGTCTCCTGTTTTTGTAGATTCCTACTCTCCTGCAAGATTTGGTGGAACACGACATGGGACCACTTTCAAAGGCCTCTCCAGGAAAGTTTATGCAATTGGTACAACATTTACGGAGGGCAAGCTTGGAAGAAATTGAAGGCCTATGGAAGCGTTTTTCAGGAAGGCTGCATTACAGGTAAAGTAAACTTGAGTGTGTCAGCAAATATTTGTGTTACTCACTGGCCCACTAGGTAAATTATCCTATACCATTTCCATTTGTGACCTCCATCGGACACATCTCCTTAACGTCAGGCTTAACCTGAAATATATATGTAAGGGATTGCGCATCCCAAAGAAAGTTCATAGAATTGCTCATTAAAAATGGGAACAAACACATGACTTTGCTCCTGAAAAACAGAAAATCACTGTCATCAAATATATCTTTCGGGAACTTAAAGGGATACTAATGGTTCATTTTTTTTTTTTTTTAAACAAACATGTCATATTTACCTCTACTGTGCAGTTCGTTTTGCACAGAGTGGCCCCGATCGTCCTGTTCTGGGGTCCCTCGGCGGCTGTCTCGGCTCCTCCCCGCAATAGCTAACCCCCCTCTGGGAAGCTCTATCCTGAGGGGGTTAGCTTGCAGGCGCGCTCCCTGCCATACACGCTGCATCCATAGACACAGAGTGTATGACTCGGTCCCACCCCCCGGCGAGCCGCGTCATTGGATGTGATTGACAGCAGCGCAAGCCAATGGCTGCGCTGCTATCAATCTATATTATCTATCCAATCAACGGCCAGACTCCGTGGAGAAGAGGATGCCGGGGGACACGCACAGCAGGTGAATGGGCTCAGGTAAGTAAACGGGGGGGCTGGGGGGGGGCGCCATTGCAGGTGTTTTTTCACCTTCATGCATAGTGCATAATGCACACTTGTTTGGGTTTGATTTACTAAAGGCAAATAGACTGTACACTTTGCAAGCGCAGTTGCTCTAGAGTTTGGTTGATGCGATAAAGCTTCACTTTACAAAGAATACCCAATCACATGCAAGGAAAATTAAAAAAAAAAAATGTATTTTCACTTGCACGTGATTGGATGATGGAAGTCAGCAGAGCTTCCTCTCATTTACAAAGCTCTGGGGCAACTGCACTTACAAAGTGCACAGTCTATTTGTCTTTAGTAAATCAACCCCATAGAAAACTCAGAACCCAGAAGAAGATTGAGGCAACCGAGCAATGAAGAGTAGGGTTGGGCAAACAGTTCGGCCCGAGCATAAGTTTGGGCTGAACTTTGGTTGTTCGGGTGTTCTGCAGAACACAGAACAATATGCGGTGTTCATCGCAAATTCGAAAGCCGCCGGAACACTGTTATGGGGCGTACACACGGTCGGACTTTTCGTTTACAAAAGTCCAACGGACGCCGACGGACTAAAGCTGGCTGGTAATCCGATCGTGTGTGGGCTTCTCCGGACTTTCAGCTGACTTTTTCAGCCTCAAATCCGACGGACTTTAGATTTGAAACATTCTTCAAATCTTTACGTCGTAACTACGACGGACCCCGAAATCCGCTCGTCTGTGTGCTAGTCCGATGGACAAAAACCCACGCTAGGGCAGCTATTGGCTACTGGCTATGAACTGCCTTATTTTAGTCCGGTGTATGTCATCACGTACGAATCCGTCTGACTTTTGTGTGGTCGTGTGTAGGCAAGTCCGTTCGTTAGAAAGTCTGCCGCAAGTCCGGCGAAAGTCCACCGGAAGTCTGTCGGACAGGCTGTCGGACTTTTGTAGACGAAAAGTCAGACCGTGTGTACGCCCCATTAAAGTCTATGGGACATTAACATGAAAAATCAAAAGTGTTCATTTTAAAGGCTTATATGCAAGTTATTGTCATAAAAAGTGTTTGGGGACCCGGGTCCTGCCCCAGGGGACATGTATCAATGCAAAAAAAAGTTTTAAAAACGGCCGTTTTTTTGGGAGCAGTGATTTTAATAATGCTTAAAGTGAAACAATAAACGTGAAATATTCCTTTAAATTTCGTACCTGGGGGGTGTCTATAGTATGCCTGTAAAGTGGTGCATTTTTCCCGTGTTTACCACCGTCCCTGCACAAAATGACATTTCTAAAGGAAAAAAAAGTCATTTAAAACTACTCGCGGTTATAATGAATTGTCGACCCCGGCAATACAGATAAAAGTCATTAACCACTTGACGACCGCCTCACGCCGATGTACGTCGGCAAAGTGGCACGGACAGGCAAAATCACGTACAGGGTACGTGATTTGCCTTCCGCGGGTGGGGGGTCCGATCGGACCCCCCCCCGGTGCCCGAGGCGGTCGTCGTTTGTCCAGCGGCGATCGGTGATGAGGGGGAGACCATCCGTTCGTGGCCCCCCCCTCGCGATCGCCGCCGGCCAATGAGAATCTTCCTTTGCTGCTGTATGCTAAACAGCAGCAAAGGAAGTGATGTCATCTCCCCTCGGGTCGGTATTTTCCGTTCCGGCCCGAGGAGAGACGACAAGTATGTGAGTGCACAAACACACACACACACAGTAGAACATGCCAGGCACACAAATCACCCCGATCCCCCCCCCGATCGCCCCCCGATCCCCCCCCAATCACCCCCCCCCCCCTGTCACAAACTGACACCAGCAGTTTTTTTTTTTTTTTTTTTTTTTTTTTTCTGATTACTGCTAGTTGTCAGTTTGTGACAGTAAATGTGTTAGGGCAGTTAGTATTACCCCCCTTTAGGTCTAGGGTACCCCCCTAACCCCCCCCTAATAAAGTTTTAACCCCTTGATCACCCCCTGTCACCAGTGTCACTAAGCGATCATTTTTCTGATCGCTGTATTAGTGTCACTGGTGACGCTAGTTAGTGAGGTAAATATTTAGGTTCGCCGTCAGCGTTTTATATTGTCAGGGACCCCCATATACTACCTAATAAATGTTTTAACCCCTTGATTGCCCCCTAGTTAACCCTTTCACCACTGATCACCGTATAACCGTTACGGTTGACGCTGGTTAGTTTGTTTATTTTTTTATAGTGTCAGGGCACCCGCCGTTTATTACCGAATAAAGGTTTAGCCCCCCGATCGCCCGGCGGTGATATGCGTCGCCCCAGGCAGCGTCAGATTAGCGCCAGTACCGCGAACACCCACGCACGCACCGTACACCTCCCTTAGTGGTATAGTATCTGAACGCATCAATATCTGATCCGATCAGATCTATACTAGCGTCCCCAGCAGTTTAGGGTTCCCAAAAACGCAGTGTTAGCGGGATCAGCCCAGATACCCGCTAGCACCTGCGTTTTGCCCCTCCGCCCGGCCCGGCCCAGCCCACCCAAGTGCAGTATCGATCGATCACTGTCACTTACAAAACACTAAACGCATAACTGCAGCGTTCGCAGAGTCAGGCCTGATCCCTGCGATCGCTAACAGTTTTTTTGGTAGCATTTTGGTGAACTGGCAAGCACCAGCCCCAGGCGTCAGGTTAGCGCCAGTACCACTAACACCCACGCACGCAGCATACGCCTCCCTTAGTGGTATAGTATCTGAACGCATCAATATCTGATCCGATCAGATCTATACTAGCGTCCCCAGCAGTTTAGGGTTCCCAAAAACGCAGTGTTAGCGGGATCAGCCCAGATACCCGCTAGCACCTGCGTTTTGCCCCTCCGCCCGGCCCGGCCCAGCCCAGCCCACCCAAGTGCAGTATCGATCGATCACTGTCACTTACAAAACACTAAACGCATAACTGCAGCGTTCGCAGAGTCAGGCCTGATCCCTGCGATCGCTAACAGTTTTTTTGGTAGTATTTTGGTGAACTGGCAAGCACCAGCCCCAGGCAGCGTCAGATTAGTGCCAGTACCGCTAACACCCACGCACACACCGTACACCTCCCTTAGTGGTATAGTATCTGATCGCATCAATATCTGATCCGATCATATCTATACTAGCGTCACCAGCAGTTTAGGGTTCCCAAAAACGCAGTGTTAGCGGGATCAGCCCAGATACCTGCTAGCACCTGCGTTTTGCCCCTCCGCCCGGCCCGGCCCAGCCCACCCAAGTGCAGTATCGATCACTGTCACTTACAAAACACTAAACGCATAACTGCAGCGTTCGCAGAGTCAGGCCTGATCCCTGCGATCGCTAACAGTTTTTTGGTAGCGTTTTGGTGAACTGGCAAGCGCCAGCGGCCTAGTACACCCCGGTCGTAGTCAAACCAGCACTGCAGTAACACTTGGTGACGTGGCGAGTCCCATAAGTGCAGTTCAAGCTGGTGAGGTGGCAAGCACAAGTAGTGTCCCGCTGCCACCAAAAAGACAAACACAGGCCCGTCGTGCCCATAGTGCCCTTCCTGCTGCATTCGCCAATCCTAATTGGGAACCCACCGCTTCTGCAGCGCCCGTACTTCCCCCATTCACATCCCCAACCAAATGCAGTCGGCTGCATGAGAGGCATTTTTATGTCCTCCCAAGTACCCCTACCCAACGAACCCCCCAAAAAAGATGTCGTGTCTGCAGCAAGCGCGGATATAGGCGTGACGCCCGCTATTATTGTCCCTCCTGTCCTGACAATCCTGGTCTTTGCATTGGTGAATGTTTTGAACGCTACCATGCACTAGTTGAGTATTAGCGTAGGGTACAGCATTGCACAGGCTAGGCGCACTTTCACAGGGTCTCCCAAGATGCCATCGCATTTTGAGAGACCCGAACCTGGAACCGGTTACCGTTATAAAAGTTAGTTACAAAAAAAGTGTAAAAAAAAAAAAAATATATGAAATAAAAAAAAATAGTTGTTGTTTTATTGTTCTCTCTCTCTCTATTCTCTCTCTCTATTGTTCTGCTCTTTTTTACTGTATTCTATTCTGCAATGTTTTATTGTTATTGTTATTGTTATTGTTATTATGTTTTATCATGTTTGTTTTTCAGGTGTGTAATTATTTACACTTTACTGTGCTTTATTGTTAACCATTGTTAACCATTTTTTTGTCTTCAGGTACGCCATTCACGACTTTGAGTGGTTATACCAGAATGATGCCTGCAGGTTTAGGTATCATCTTGGTATCATTCTTTTCAGCCAGCGGTCGGCTTTCATATAAAAGCAATCCTAGCGGCTAATTAGCCTCTAGACTGCTTTTACAAGCCGTGGGAGGGAATGCCCCCCCCCCCACCATCTTCCGTGTTTTTCTCTGGCTCTCCTGTCTCAACAGGGAACCTGAGAATGCAGCCGGTGATTCAGCCAGCTGACCATAGAGCTGATCAGAGACCAGAGTGGCTCCAAACATCTCTATGGCCTAAGAAACCGGAAGCTACGAGTATTTCATGACTTAGATTTCGCCGGATGTAAATAGCGCCATTGGGAAATTGGGGAAGCATTTTATCACACCGATCTTGGTGTGGTCAGATGCTTTGAGGGCAGAGGAGAGATCTAGGGTCTAATAGACCACAATTTTTTCAAAAAAGAGTACCTGTCACTACCTATTGCTATCATAGGGGATATTTACATTCCCCGAGATAACAATAAAAATGATTAAAAAAAAAAATATGAAAGGAACAGTTTAAAAGTAAGATTAAAAAAGCAAAAAAATAATAAAGAAAAAAAAAAAAAAAAAAACACCCCTGTCGCCCCCTGCTCTCGCGCTAAGGCAAACGCAAGCGGCGGTCTGTCGTCAAATGTAAACAGCAATTGCACCATGCATGTGAGGTATCACCGCGAAGGCCAGATCGAGTGCAGTAATTTTTCCAGTAGACCTCCTCTGTAAATCTAAAGTGGTAACCTGTAAAGGCTTTTGAAGGCTTTTAAACATGTATTTATTTTGTTGCCACTGCACGTTTGTGCGCAATTTTAAAGCATGTCATGTTTGGTATCCATGTACTCGGCCTAAGATCATCTTTTTTATTTCATCAAACATTTGGGCAATATAGTGTGTTTTAGTGCATTAAAATTAAAAAAAGTGTGTTTTTTCCCCAAAAAATGCGTTTGAAAAATCGCTGCGCAATTACTGTGTGAAAAAAAAAAATGAAACACCCACCATTTTAATCTGTAGGGCATTTGCTTTAAAAAAATATATAATGTTTGGGGGTTCAAAGTAATTTTTTTGCAAAAAAAAAAAACTTTTTCATGTAAACAATAAGTGTCAGAAAGGGCTTTGTCTTCAAGTGGTTAGAAGAGTGGGTGATGTGTGACATAAGCTTCTAAATGTTGTGCATAAAATGCCAGGACAGTTCAAAACCCCCCCAAATGACCCCATTTTGGAAAGTAGACACCCCAAGCTATTTGCTGAGAGGCATGTCGAGTCCATGGAATATTTTATATTGCGACACAAGTTGCGGGAAAGAGACAAATTTTTTTTTTTTTTTTTTTTTTTTGCACAAAGTTGTCACTAAATGATATATTGCTCAAACATGCCATGGAAATATGTGAAATTACACCCCAAAATACATTCTGCTGCTTCTCCTGAGTACGGGGATACCACATGTGTGAGACTTTTTGGGAGCCTAGCCGCGTACGGGACCCCGAAAACCAAGCACCGCCTTCAGGCTTTCTAAGGGCGTGAATTTTTGATTTCACTCTTCACTGCCTATCACAGTTTCGGAGGCCATGGAATGCCCAGGTGGCACAAAACCCCCCCAAATGACCCCATTTTGGAAAGTAGACACCCCAAGCTATTTGCTGAGAGGTATAGTGAGTATTTTGCAGACCTCACTTTTTGTCACAAAGTTTTGAAAATTGAAAAAAGAAAAAAAAAAAATGTTTTTTCTTGTCTTTCTTCATTTTCAAAAACAAATGAGAGCTGCAAAATACTCACCATGCCTCTCAGCAAATAGCTTGGGGTGTCTACTTTCCAAAATGGGGTCATTTGGGGGGGTTTTGTGCCACCTGGGCATTCCATGGCCTCCGAAACTGTGATAGGCAGTAAAGAGTGAAATCAAAAATTTTTACCCTTAGAAATCCTGAAGGCAGTGATTGGTTTTCGGGGTCCAGTACGCGGCTAGGCTCCCAAAAAGTCCCACACATGTGGTATCCCCATACTCAGGAGAAGCAGCTAAATGTATTTTGGGGTGCAATTCCACATATGCCCATGGCCTGTGTGAGCAATATATCATTTAGTGACAACTTTATGAAAAAAAAAAAAAAAAAAAAAAAAAAGTGTCACTTTCCCGCAACTTGTGTCAAAATATAAAATATTCCATGGACTCAATATGCCTCTCAGCAAATAGCTTGGGGTGTCTACTTTCCAAAATGGGGTCATTTTGGGGGGTTTTGTGCCATCTTGGCATTCCATGGCCTCCGAAACTGTGATAGGCAGTGAAGAGTGAAAGCAAAAATTTACACCCTTAGAAATCCTGAAGGCGGTGATTGGTTTTCGGGGCCCCGTACGCGGCTAGGCTCCCAAAAAGTCCCACACATGTGGTATCCCCATACTCAGGAGAAGCAGCAGAATGTATTTTGGGGTGCAATTCCACATAGGCCCATGGCCTGTGTGAGCAATATATCATTTAGTGACGACTTTTTGTAAATATTTTTTTTTTTTTTTGTCATTTTTCAATCACTTGGGACAAAAAAAATAAATATTCAATGGGTTCAACATGCCTCTCAGCAATTTCCTTGGGGTGTCTACTTTCCAAAATGGGGTCATTTGGGGGGGTTTTGTACTGCCCTGCCATTTTAGCACCTCAAGAAATGACATAGGCAGTCATAAACTAAAAGCTGTGTAAATTCCAGAAAATGTACCCTAGTTTGTAGACGCTATAACTTTTGCGCAAACCAATAAATATACGCTTATTGACATTTTTTTTACCAAAGACATGTGGCCGAATACATTTTGGCCTAAATGTATGACTAAAATTTAGTTTATTGGATTTTTTTTATAACAAAAAGTAGAAAATATCATTTTTTTTCAAAATTTTCGGTCTTTTTCCGTTTATAGCGCAAAAAATAAAAACCGCAGAGGTGATCAAATACCATCAAAAGAAAGCTCTATTTGTGGGAAGAAAAGGACGCAAATTTCGTTTGGGTACAGCATTGCATGACCGCGCAATTAGCAGTTAAAGCGACGCAGTGCCAAATTGGAAAAAGACCTCTGGTCCTTAGGCAGCATAATGGTCCGGGGCTCAAGTGGTTAAAAAAAATGCATGGGATTCCCCCAGTCCATTACCAGGCCCTTTGGGTCTGGTATGAATATTAAGGGGAACCCTGAACCAAAATGTAAAAAAAAATTGCGTGAGGGTCCCCCCAAATTCCATACCAGGTCCTTCAGGTCTGGTATGGATATTAAGGGGAAACCTGCGACAATTAAAAAACAAATGGCATAGGGGTCCCCTTCAAAATCCTTACCAGACCCTTCAGGTCTGGTATGGATTTTAAGGGGAACCCCGCGCTAAAATTTTTTAAAAAATGGCGTGGGGGTCCCCCAAAAATCCATACCAGACCCTTATCTGAGCATGCAACCTGGCAGGCCGCAGGAAAAGAGGGGGAGGGGCGAGAGAGCGCCCCCCCTCCTGAACCATACTAGGCCACATGCCCTCAACATGGGGAGGGTGCTTTGGGGTAGCCCCCCAAAGCCCCTTGTCCCCATTTTGATGAGGACAAGGGCCTCATCCCCACAACCCTTGCCTGGTGGTTGTGGGGATCTGCAGGTGGGGGGCTTATCAGAATCTGGAAGCCCCCTTTAACAAGGGGACCCCCAGATCCCGCCCCCCCTGTGTGAAATGGTAACGGGGTACAAATGTACCCCTACCATTTCACAAAAAAAGTGTCAAAATGGTACAAAAGACAAGACACAGCTTGGGACAAAAAATAAAAAAATAAAAATGTCCCACGAAGTCCATTCATCGTCTTCTCTCGCTCCGCTGACGGACTGAAAAAGAAAGAAAAAAACCAAAGCTGCGACCAACCCGCCTCCATGGGAGGCACCCGTTGTATGACGTGTCCTCGCAGGTGACAGTTCTTTTATAACTGAGGGCGGGCCACGCGGTGACATTCCCAGGTGACCCCGCCTCCCTCTGACGCACAGTGACTTCTCCACGGCTTTCCTTGGGGGGGGGGCGGGGCCACCCGGTTACATAAACGGGTCTAAATATATACCGTATGTATTAAAAAAAAAAGGATACTAATTAAAAAAATACAAATAAATATATATATGTGTGTGTGTACTATACTATATTACCAAAAGTATTGGGACACCTGCCTTTACACGCACATGAACTTTAATGGCATCCCAGTCTTAGTCTGCAGCTTCAACTCTTTGTGGAAGGCTGTCCACAAGGTTTAGGAGTGTGTCTATGAGGATGTTTGACCATTCTTCCAGAAGTGCATTTGTGAGGTCAGGCACTGATGTGGATGAGAAGGCCTGGCTTGCAGTCTCCGCTCTAATTCATCTCAGAGGAGGAATGGGGCCACTCTGTGCATAACCAATTGCACAGCGAAAGAAAAAGGAAAAAAGAAAAATGTTGCCCCTCCAGACAAGAGCTCCTTGAAGCACACGCCCTAATGAGGCACACAGGTGCAAGCTCTGCTCTGCAATGGATCAAGGAGCAAGAAAGAGTCCTGGATGGCCGCACACCAATACAACACCTTTATTTGTGAATTAAAATCCAATAGTCAGTCCATATGATGCAGAGGCAGAGGCGAATAGCTAACGTGTTTCACACTGTGTGTTGGTGCTTAATCATAACTGCACAGCGAAGGAGGAATTACATGTTTGTTTGTTTTTTATATATACTGAACCTTTACAACCCCTTTAAGTCACGTTGGAACAGGAAGGGGCCATCCTCAAACCGTTCCTACAAAATTGGGAGCATGAAATTGTCCAAAATGTCTTGGTATGCTGACGCCTCAGGAGTTTCCTTTACTGGAACTAATGGGCCAAGCCCAACCCCTGAAAAACAACCCCACACCATAATCGCCCTCCACCAAATGAGTTGGACCAGTACACAAAGCAAGGTCCATAAAGACATGGATGAGCGAGTATGGGGTGGAGGAACTTGACTTGACTAGCCTGCACAGAGTCCTGTCCTCAACCCTATAGAACACCTTTGGGATGAATTTGAGTGGAGACTGCGAGCCAGGCCTTCCCGTCCAACATCAGTTCCTGACCTCACAAATGCTCTTCTGGAAGAATGGTCAAACATTCCCATAGACACACTTCTAAACCTTGTGGACAGCCTTCCCAGAAGAGTTGAAGCTGCTATAGCTGCAAAGGGTGAACCAACTCAATATTGAACCCTACGGACTAATGCCCTATACACACGGTCGGACATTGATCAGACATTCCGACAAGAAAATCCATGGATTTTTTCCGACGCATGTTGGCTCAAACTTGTCTTGCATACACACGGTCACACAAAGTTGTCGCAAAATCCGATTGTTCTGAACGCGGTGACGTAAAACATGTACGTCGGGACTATAAACGGGGCAGTAGCCAATAGCTTTTGTCTCTTAATTTATTCTGAGCATGCGTGGCACTTTGTGCGTCGGATTTGTGTACACACTATCGGAATTTCCGACAACGGATTTTGTTGTCGGAAAATTTTATAGCCTGCTCTCAAACTTTGTGTGTCGGAAATTCCGATGGAAAATGTGTGATGGAGCCCACACACGGTCGGAATTTCCGACAACAAGGTCCTATCACACATTTTCCGTCGGAAAATCCGACCGTGTGTACGGGGCATAAGACTGGGATGCCATTAAAGTACATGTGCGTGTAAAGTCAGGCGTCCCAATACTTATATATATGTATGATTCTATATTAATAATAATAGTTATTATAATTATTGAATGTGTACATTTTAAGGTAATTTTTAAGTTGTCAGTTTATTTTCAACTTTTTTATACATATACTTTTTTTTCCAGGCGTTGGATATTAGATGCTATTCCAGCCATCGGAAACCATTTCTCACTAAGGTTTTTAAAACTGAAACTGAAGGAACTGTCAGAGTTTGAAGCAGCACAGGCTGTACCACTGGCCTTACATTTAATTAAAGCGGATCGTGAAGCAATAGCCGAAGCTAAGGTACGTCTTGTCTGAGTGTTATTAAAATACTTCACACATGGCAATGCAGCCTGTTCACACACGTCACACTACCATACATTGCAATCATCACTATTTCTGCTAATGTCCTTTTGTATTTGATTTAAAGTGGACCTATTATTAAAATTCACACCTCACATGAATCAGTAGAAAACATGTCAGCTAAATAACATCACAGCTATTTAGAGTAAAACCTGTAAGTCCTTTTTGCCATAAATTAAAAGCTCTTCTCCTGAGCTAGTGTGACCTGAAACTTAGGTAAAAGATCATACAGTCTATGCTGGCTACCAATTAAATGAAATGACCTCTGAGACCCCAGTTAAAGTTCTGGACTTAGGGCACTGGGCTCCAAGCTTGGTGAAGGTTCTGAATGAATAAGATTGTTAAAGTGTGGTGGTCTTAGAGGATTAGTGGAACTTTGATAGGGTCCTCAGGAAAGTCAGCTTTTGTAGAGTGAAAGGATGAGAGCTCCAGATTTAATTGTTATTTGTCACAAGAAAAAAGTCAAGAGTTGGCAGCCGACATATTTTGGAAGTTATACACAAACCTAACTTCACAGGGCTAAAGCCTCATACACACGATTGGATTTCTGGCAGGGGATTGTGTGATGACAGACTGTTTGCCTAAAATCCGACTGTTAGTACACTCCTTCAGACAATGGTTATCCAACTTTATGCCAACAAATGTTGGATGGCAGGCTAGTACTGTAAATTTTCGATGGACAACGGCCTGTTGTCAGATTTTCATATCGTGTGTACATACCGTATTTATCGGCGTATAACACGCGCCGGCGTATAACACGCACCCCAAGTTTAGGAGGGAATTTTAAGGAAAAAAAACTTACATTTAAATGCCCATCAATGCAGCGTTATCGTGTCCATCTGCAGCCTTGTCAGTGCAGCCTTGCCCCAGTGTCCAGTGCAGCCTTGTCAGTGCAGCTTTGCCCCAGTGCAGCCTTGTCAGTGCAGCCTTGCCCCAGTGCAGCCTTGCCCCAGTGCAGCCTTGCCCCAGTGCAGCCTTGCCCCAGTGGTCAGTGCAGCCTTGTCCCCAGTGTACATTACATGATCGCCGCCGACATACACAAGTTTAGTGTGTAGTTTTAAATATGGCGCCGCGGAGTTCGGAGGGACTCGGCGGCGCTCGTTCATCTGAACGAGCGCCGCCGAGAACACAGTGACTGGGCAGAGCCGAGACACACATAGCCGAGGGTTCTCGGCTCTTCTCGGCGCCGTTCACAGTCACACCCAGTCCCTATGATGGACATAACACAGGTTTAATGGCGGGACTGGGCGTGACTGTGAACGGCGCCGAGAAGAGACGAGAACCCTCGGCTATGTGTATCTCGGCTCCGCCCTGTCACTGTGTTCTCGGCGGCGCTCGTTCAGCTGAACTGAACTCCGCGGCACCATATTTAAAAATACACGCTATGTGAATGTCGGCGGCGATCGCTCCGATAGATCACAAAATAGCGGGGATCGGCGTATAACATGCACCCACGATTTTCCCCAGATTTTAAGGGGAAAAAAGTGCGTGTTATACGCCGATAAATACGGTAAGTCCGTCACACAAAAGTCCAAAGTATAAACACGCATGCTCAGAAGCAAGGACAAGCCGGAAGCGGTCGGTCTTGTAAACTAATGTTCGTAATGGAGATTTAACAATTATGAATTGGCGAAATGCAGCGCACAATTCTCTTCTTCTTTAATGGGATAATAATGAAGTTGCTGGGACTCCATCTGGCTGCTGGACACGGATTCCTCCTGACTGACACTTTCCTGTGTATGAAAATGGGACATAATTAGATTTTCTTTTAGTGTTTGGTCATCAGTCACACACAATTTTGATCTCCTCGCTGTTGCAAATTGATTGTGGACAAATAGCAAAGACTATCATTCTGACCCCATCATTTTTCATTTTTGTTCAAATCATTTTTGGGCACTACTGTGTATTGATATGGAAACCACTTTGTTAAGGCAGAAATATTTGAACAATAAAGTCTAGTTATCATCATTGTATTTTTGGATACAAATATGTTCAACAATGCTATATGTGGGTCAAGCTGGGCTCCTCCACATCTGCATCCTGTGCAGCAGGACCTGTGTGGACCTCTGGAGCTGTGGCCTCAGTAGATGTCAAAGGGAAAGTAGACAGCGATGGCCTGGGTTCTCTCTGGTCGGTCAAAAACCGCAGGCTGTTGTAATAACACAGCCTGGGGACATATCGATCATCTGCTGCTGCTCCAGATCTCTCGGAGTCCATGACCTTATTGTGCTCCCTTTTAAAAGTACTCCTCAGGTCGGAAATTTTGTTCTTGACATAGTTGATGTCTGCCCTGGGTACGAAGGCTTCACCAACGCGAGCAGTTTCTCCAACACTGCCTTCCTCAAGATTTTATTGGAGTAATCTTGACTCTTGACCTTTCAGAGACAGGGCAGCTCCCGGTACAGGTCGATGAATTATGGTAAAAATTCAGGTGCTGTAAATTTTATCCACCATGATAAATGATATGATGCCTGCAAGACAGAACATAAGACAAACCATTATGCCTAGCTTAACTCATAAGCTGGTCCCAATATAGGCCTCAATCTAAGCAGCATAGGCCACTAACCACCTATGCCCCAAAATCACCTGTCCACGAATCCAGCAGTATCTTCACCCAAGCCGATTTTTTTTAACTGGCTCTCAGATGCTGCCGCTGCCACAGCCGATTCCCTACTGCGCATGGGGGAGGAGGGAAAGGAAGAGGCCAAACTTCAGGCTGAGTTCGCCGTGGCAAGCTCAGCCAGAAGTGGGAGCAGATACCTGTCAAAGCCAAGTACACGCTCCCCCCGCCCCCCACCTGAAAGGTGCCAAATGTGGCAGCGGAGAGAGGCCAACAAGCAAAGCTTCCCCTTTTGGGTGGAGCTCCTCTTTAAGTTTCAAATCCCAACCATGACACTACCTGCCTGGAGTTTGCATTTTCTCCCTGTGTCTGCGTGGGTTTCCTTCGGGTCCTCCGGTTTCCTCCCACTATCCAAAGACACTGAATTTCAAAAGAGCGAACTTCCCTAAACTACAAACCTTGCTAGAAGGCATAAATTGGGATAAAATCTTAGGAACAAAGAATACGGAGGAGAGATGGGTTTGCTTTAAGAGCATATTAAATAAGGGCATTAGCCAATGCATACCATTGGGTAATAAATTTAAAAGTACGAACAAAAGTCCAATGTAAAAATGCATATAAAAGCAAAGGAGAAGGCCTTCAAAAAATACAAGGTTGAGGGATCATCATCAGCATTCAAACTTTATAAAGAATGCAACAAGAAATGGAAGGGTGCAATAAGGACAGCCAAGATAGAACATGAAAGACACATAGCAAAGGAGAGCAAAAAAAATCCCAAGAAATTCTTTAAGTATGTAAACAATAAAAAAAGGAGGACAGACCATATTGGCCCCATAATGAATGAGGAAGGACATCTGGTTACAAAGGATGGGGAGATGGCGAAGGTATTGAATTTATTCTTCTCCTCAGTCTTCACGAGGAAATCGTAGGCTTCAAGAGGAGGGCCCATCAAAAAAAAAAAAATTAAAAGTCAGCAGCTACAAATACTGCAGCTGCTGACTTTTAATTGGACACTTACCTAGTGTCCCAGGGTCCAGCGATGCGGGGGATCGAAGCCCCGCTCGTCTCCCCCTCAGTTCAGCGGGGCCTGCATTGCAACTGTGGGTGCCGGGCTGTGGCTTCACAGCCTGGCACCCACTGCGCATGCGCGAGCGGCGCCGCGAGCCGTGATTGGCCGCTCAGTCACCTGGGACCTGTAATGGGTCCCAGATGATTGACAGGAGGGAGGGAGCAGAGCCGAGTCCTTCCTGTGCCGAGGGGGAAGTGATGTCACCAGCCCAGGCACTGGAAGAGGCAGACTACGAGGGACTCCCTAGCAACAGGCATTTAGAGGTAAGTAAAAAAAAAAAATTTCCAAATGTTTTTTATTTTTTTTTAGGCACAGTCATGAATTTTTTTTTTTTATGGTGGAACACCACTTTAAGTAACCAAAACTGCAGTATTTATCCTCAGGACACATCACAGGAAGCACCTCCATGGTTAACAGAGGACAGAATTAAAATTAGACTTGAGAAAATTAACATTAATAAATCACCGGGACCAGATGGCTTTCACCCAAGAGTACTCAGTCAAATGATTGCCAGACCGTTGTTCCTAATTTTTACAGACAGTCTACTGACTGGAATTGTACCAGTTGTTTGGAGAAAAGCCAATGTAGCACCAATATTTAAAAAGGGCCCAAAATACATCCGTGGGAATTACAGACCAGTTAGCCTAACATCAATAGTATGTAAACTCTTGGAGGGGATGATAAGGGACTATATACAAGACTTTAGTAATGAGAACGGTATCATTAGCAGTAATCAGCATGGATTCATGACGAATCGTTCTTGCCAAACCAATCTACTAACCTTCTATGAGGAGGTGAGTTGCCAGCTAGATAAAGGAAGGCCTGTAGACGTGGTGTATCTGGATTTTGCAAAAGCATTTGACACAGTTCCCCATAAACGTTTACTGTTAGGGATGAGCCGAACACCCCCCTGTTCGGTTCGCACCAGAACATGCGAACAGGAAAAAAGTTCGCTCGAACACGCGAACACCGTTAAAGTCTATGGGACACGAACATGAATAATCAAAAGTGCTAATTTTAAAGGCTTATATGCAAGTTATTGTCATAAAAAGTGTTTGGGGACCTGGGTCCTGCCCCAGGGGACATGGATCAATGCAAAAAAAAGTTTTAAAAACAGCCGTTTTTTCAGGAGCAGTGATTTTAATAATGCTTAAAGTCAAACAATAAAAGTGTAATATCCCTTTAAATTTCGTACCTGGGGGGTGTCTATAGTATGCCTGTAAAGGGGCGCAGGTTTCCCGTGTTTAGAACAGCCTGACAGCAAAATGACATTTCGAAGGAACAAAAGCCATTTAAAACTACCCGCGGCTATTGCATTGCCGACAATACACATAGAAGTTGATTGATAAAAACGGCATGGGAATTCCCCACAGGGAAACCCCGAACCAAAATTAAAAAAAAAAAAATGAAGTGGGAGTCCCCCTAAATTCCATACCAGGCCCTTCAGGTCTGGTATGGATATTAAGGGGAACCCCGGCCAAAATTTAAAAAAAAAATGACGTGGGGTTCCCCCTAAATTCCATACCAGACCCTTCAGGTCTGGTATGGATTTTAAGGGGAACCCCGCGCCAAAAAAAAAAAAAAACGGCGTGGGGTTCCCACAAAAATCCATACCAGACCCTTATCCGAGCACGCAACCTGGCAGACCGCAGGAAAAGAGGGGGGGAGAGAGTGCGCCCCCCCCCCTCCTGAACCGTACCAGGCCACATGCCCTCAACATTGGGAGGGTGCTTTGGGGTAGCCCCCCAAAACACCTTGCCCCCATGTTGATGAGGACAAGGGCCTCATCCCCACAACCGTGGCCGGTGGTTGTGGGGGTCTGCGGGCGGGGGGCTTATCAGAATCTGGAAGCCCCCTTTAACAAGGGGACCCCCAGATCCCGGCCCCCCCCCTGTGTGAAATGGTAAGGGGGTACTTACCCCTACCATTTCACTAAAAAAGTGTCAAAATAGTTAAAAATGACAAGAGACAGTTTTTGACAATTCCTTTATTTAAATGCTTCTTCTTTCTTCTATCTTCCTTCATCTTCTTCTTCTTCTGGTTCTTCTGGCTCTTCTGGTTCTTCCTCCGGCGTTCTCGTCCAGCATCTCCTCCGCGGCGTCTTCTATCTTCTTCTCCTCGGGCCGCTCCACACCCATGGCATTGGGGGGAGGCTCCCGCTCTTCTCTTCATCTTCTTCTTCATCCTCTTCTCTTCTTCCTTCTTCTCTTCTTCTCTTCTTCTCTTCTTCTCCGGGCCGCTCCGCATCCATGCATGGAGGGAGGCTCCCGCTGTGTGACGGCGTCTCCTCATCTGACGGTTCTTAAATAACGGGGGGAGGGGCCACCCGGTGACCCCGCCCCCCTCTGACGCACGGTGACTTGACGGGACTTCCCTGTGACGTCACGGGGAATGCCACAGGGAAGTCCCGTCATGTCCCGTGCGTCAGAGGGGGCGGGGTCACCGGGTGGCCCCGCCCCCCGTTATTTAAGAACCGTCAGATGAGGAGACGCCGTCACACAGCGGGAGCCTCCCTCCATGCATGGATGCGGAGCGGCCCGGAGAAGAAAATTAAGAAGAGAAACAGAGAAGAAGAGAAGAAGAAAGAAGAGAAGAGGATGAAGAAGAAGATGAAGAGAAGAGCGGGAGCCTCCCCCCAATGCCATGGGTGCGGAGCGGCCCGAGGAGAAGAAGATAGAAGACGCCGCGGAGGAGATGCTGGACGAGAACGCCGGAGGAAGAACCAGAAGAGCCAGAAGAACCAGAAGAAGATGAAGGAAGAAAGAAGAAGCATTTAAATAAAGGAATTGTCAAAAACTGTCTCTTGTCATTTTTAACTATTTTGACACTTTTTTAGTGAAATGGTAGGGGTAAGTACCCCCTTACCATTTCACACAGGGGGGGGGCCGGGATCTGGGGGTCCCCTTGTTAAAGGGGGCTTCCAGATTCCGATAAGCCCCCCGCCCGCAGACCCCCACAACCACCGGCCACGGTTGTGGGGATGAGGCCCTTGTCCTCATCAACATGGGGACAAGGTGTTTTGGGGGGCTACCCCAAAGCACCCTCCCAATGTTGAGGGCATGTGGCCTGGTACGGTTCAGGAGGGGGGGGGCCGCACTCTCGTCCCCCCCTCTTTTCCTGCGGCCTGCCAGGTTGCGTGCTCGGATAAGGGTCTGGTATGGATTTTTGGGGGAACCCCACGCCGTTTTTTTTTTTTTTTTTGGCGCGGAGTTCCCCTTAAAATCCATACCAGACCTGAAGGGCCTGGTATAGAATTTAGGGGGACTCCCACTTCATTTTTTTTTTTGGTTCGGGGTTTCCCTGTGGGGAATTCCCATGCCGTTTTTATCAATGAACTTCTATGTGTATTGACGGCAATGCAATAGCAGTTTTAAATGAGTTTTTTCCTTCGAAATGTCATTTTGCTGTCAGGCTGTTCTAAACACGGGAAACATGCGCCCCTTTACAGGCATACTATAGACACCCCCCAGGTAAGAAATTTAAAGGGATATTACACTTTTATTGTTTGATTTTAAGCATTATTAAAATCACTGCTCCTGAAAAAACGGCCGTTTTTAAAACTTTTTTTTGCATTGATCCATGTCCCCTGGGGCAGGACCCAGGTCCCCAAACACTTTTTATGACAATAACTTGCATATAAGCCTTTAAAATTAGCACTTTTGATTTCTCCCATAGACTTTTAAAGGGTGTTCCGCGGCATTTGAATTTGCCGCGAACAACCCAAATTGTTCGGTGTTCGGCGAACTTGCGAACAGCCAATGTTCGAGTCGAACATGAGTTCGACTCGAACTCGAAGCTCATCCCTATTTACTGTACAGAATAAGGTCCGTTGGCATGGATCATAGGGTGAGTACATGGATTGATAACTGGCTACAAGGGCGAGTTCAGAGGGTGGTGATAAATGGGGAGTACTCGGAATGGTCAGGGGTGGGTAGTGGGGTCCCCCAGGGTTCTGCGCTGGGACCAATCCTATTTAATTTGTTCATAAACGACCTGGAGGATGGGGTAAACAGTTCAAACTCTGTATTTGCAGACGATACTAAGCTAAGCAGGGCAATAACTTCTCCGCAGGATGTGGAAACCTTGCAAAAAGATCTGAACAAATGAATGGGGTGGGCAACTACATGGCAAATGAGGTTCAATGTAAAAAATGTAAAATAATGCATTTGGGTGGCAAAAATATGAATGCAATCTATACACTGGGGGAGAACCTCTGGGGGAATCTAGGATGGAAAAGGACCTGGGGGTCCTAGCAGATGATAGGCTCAGCAATGGCATGCAATGCAGCCAAGCTGCTGTTAACAAAGCAAACAGAATATTGGCATGCATTAAAAAGGGGGTCAACTCCAGAGATAAAACGATAACTCTGCTGCTCTACAAGACTCTGGTCCGGCCGCACCTAGAGTATGCTGTCCAGTTCTGGGCACCAGTCCTCAGGAAGGATGTACTGGAAATGGAGCGAGTACAAAGAAGGACAACAAAGCTAATAAAGGGTCTGGAGGATATTAGTTATGAGGAAAGGTTGCGAGCGCTGTACTTATTCTCTCTGGAGAAGAGACGCTTGAGAGGGGATATGATTTCAATATACAAATACAATAGGAATAAAACTTTTTCGCAGAAGAGAGTTTAACAAGACTCGTGGCAACTCATTAAAATTAGAAGAAAAGAGGTTTAACCTTAAACTACGTGGATGGTTCTTTACTGTAAGAGCGGCAAGGATGTGGAATTCCCTTCCACAGGCGGTGGTCTCAGTGCGGGGCATCGATAGCTTCAAGAAAGTATTAGATAAGCACCTGAACGACCGCAACATACAGGGATATACAATGTAATACTGACATATAATCACACACACAGGTTGGACTTGATGGACTTGTGTCTTTTTTCAACCTCACCTACTTTGTAACTATGTAACATGCTGGTAGGTTAATTGGTTCCTGTCTAAAGTGTTCCTAGTATGTGTATGTGTAGTGCTGGTAGATTTGCGATCTACCATATGTTAGGTAAATTTAGTAACTTGTTTGTTAGGAAGGTTAGGTTTGCCTCTGTTCCAGCTTGGCTGACGTTGTGTGTGTTTCCATATTGACAGGTGGGTGTCGCTGTTATCACTGGTCAGTGTTGGAAAGGCAACGTGTCGAAGCGTATGGATGCTCTTCTGTCCCGGAGACAACTCGGTGGAGGTGGTCCTCCGAGTTGCATTCTGGGCGAGGGTATTTATGGGACAGACGCCATATTGTGTGTTCGTTTTTTACAGCCACCTGCTGGCCCTCCTGGCCGAAAGGTATGCGTTAGAGAGCAATCTCATGGTCCTCCATTCCGGAGGCCCACGTCACTGCGGCGCAGGGGTGGGCCCAGAAGCTTGTCTGGGGCCTGCCACAGCAGCCGAGGAATGGTCCTGAGCTGTCTATCCAGAGTGAAGAAGCTGGACAACACAAAGAGATCCCAGGGGAGGACTGTCATGGAAGGATCTCGCAGCGTGCTGGTCTGGAGAGGGGCCTGGTGACTCGGTTAGAGGACGTATCCTAAAGTAACTATACAGCATAATGTTGCCGAGTTGGCTTAAAGGTTCAAGCACTGTGACTGACATTCATTGCAGAAAGACCAATACATCATGTGGCAGGGGATCGTAGAGGTTTATCCCAAACAAGTCTGGCAGAGACTTTTGTTTGTGCTACGTACTGGCTTCTAGGCAAGTGAGAGAGGCCTATCCAGGCGTGCAAGGAGTGTGTCCCACGAGGGAAGCACATTCTATTGTAATATCCAAATTCTACCAGGACATTTGTCAAGAACCTTACAAGAAGATATTTGAGTTTAGTTTTTTCTGCAGTTTCCTTTCTGCCTCTTTCCTGCTCCTTGCTTAGTAAATTGTTTAATAAAGCATTGAAAACGTACTCAAGTGTTGGTGCGTGTATCGTCCAGAGGTAAACTCAACGGAACCCTAGACCCGGTGCTGGTGAAATAGAGGGAAGGAGAGTGAAGGTAACAAGCCCGCTTAAACCAGCAGCTCCACCGAGAGTTATCGCTACATATATATGAATGTGAGTTAGGGACCTTAGATTGTAAGCTCCTTGAGGGTAGGGATTAATGTGAATATACAATGTATATGTAAAGCGCTGCGTAAATTGACGGCGCTATATAAGCACCTTAAATAAATATATAAAATAGGTGTCAGACAAAATTTGTAAAATTAAGTAAGGTGAGCAAAGTCATTCATTATTATTACCAGTAATATTATTATAGGTTTTTATATACCGTAGCTCCGTCATTTTATGCAACACATATTGAACATGTAGATTATTAAGCCAAAATATTCAGCTATATTGTGATTTTTAAATGTTTTATCTAAAAGCTTCAAAAGAAATGTACTTCCTTTTTAATGTTTTCCTGACCACGTAATGCATATGCAAGTAGAGTGGACCTTATTGCCACACATATGCCTCTACGACTGTCTGAGGTTGTGTGCCGAGACCATGTTCACTGCGTTCTCCCAGCACATTTACTGAGTTTTTAGACTGCTCTAGGTCACAGCTTCTGATCGGGAACCAGCAGGACAAGCTCTTGATCATGTGAGAGCCAATCACAGCAGTCGCATGATCGAGAAGCTTTGCCACCTCAGTAAATTAAAGCCCATTTAAGTAAGAGCCTATAAGTCTGTATAAAGTTACTGTTCATACACAGGCAGCAAAAATTAAAAATTAAAAGGATAAGCACCACAAAAAGCAGCCACCATTGGGGAGAGGTAAGTTGGGCACAGGGGTGGATTATCTTAGCATAGGTTAGGGGTGTAGGGAGAGGGGACTGTCAACTTTTTAAAATCTAAAAATGTGTCCTGTAAGTGATAATTACTTTTAGTAATGCCATGTTGGTAAACAACAATACAGAATGATGTACTGGAGCCAATTATGGCAATTTGAGAATTAGTGGTTTGTAAATAACATACGTATTTTCCTTCTACAGGCCTTGCTTGAGGCTGTTAATGCCCACTGTGGCTCTCTAGTACGGAAGGTGGGCTATCTGGCCTATGGATCGCTGGTCCACAAATTCTGCAGCCAGACACATTATTGCACAGAAGAAACTCTTCAGGTAATCACCAGAATTGCTATTGCCTTATTAGGAATTTGTAGTATCCTCTTACAGACTGGAAACAATGACATATTCCTAAAAGTGACTATATCTCTTTAAAAAAAAAAAGTGCAGGTATAAAGTGCAGATATCTACAGAGCTTTGGCTTCCCCATCTATGTCTGAACATTGGGTCCTTCTCAATGGACTAAACTCCAACAGTACCTGTTAGTGTCGAAGGTTGCCAGCTCTCTTCATGTTCTTGCTTCTCTGTCACTAAACTCAAAGCTGGAGTAAGAGTTCTCCCATATGGCCAGATGCTGCTGTAATCCTGGGAAACGACCCCCTTACAGTCTCTGCAGAAACTGACACTTCCAGTGGTGTCAATCTCCTATGTCCTACTGCATTTAAAGCGTTTGTTAACCCAAAAAAAAGGATCCTGCTCCTTTAAAGCATGTTATATGACACTGTGTTTGTCCTGTGTCATTAGGCCTCCTGTAATACCTAAAAAACCTGGCTGATCCTGACAGTTTCTCCCCACCCCTCTGTAAACTGACCATGGTGTATGATGGCTGCTGAGCCTGACACCCTGGTCAGTTTACGTGCCTCTGTCATCAGCAGCCTGCTATCTGCTCTCCTCTCTGCTCCTGTGTCCTCCTTCCCCCTCCCCTCTCTGTCTGAGTGTGAGCCGCCCCTTCCTGCTGCTCTCTTAACACTAACCTGTATACACCATCAGCACTGCCACCTATTGCAGTGTACCCCTCTGTGAATGATTTCTGAATATAAATGCTGTAAATCAGGGCTCGACAAACCCCGGGCGCCAGGTCGCATTTGCGACTAGAATTAGCGACCTGGCGCCTGGGGCAGCACAGCTGGAGTATCCTGTGTCCGTTCGACACCCCCCCCCCTCCCGGCGATTGCGTTGGGCCGCGCCGGTAATTGAGGCCCCGGCTTTGCGGCCTACTGCAGTCCTATGGTTCCTTCTGCAATCAGGCGCCCTCTGGTGGTGGCCGTTGGTATGACAAGACATTCATCAATGCTAATGGAGCTTTCCCTACCTGTTTTCACTGCCCACTCATCTCCTTCCCTTTACTTAGAACCCCTAAACATTATATATATTTTTTATTCTAACACCCTAGAGAATAAAATGGCGGTCATTAAAATACTTTCTGTCACACCGTATTTGCGCGGACTTACAAGCGCACTTTTTTGGGAAAAAATACTTTTTTTAATTAAAAAATAAGAAAACAGTAAAGTTAGCCCAATTTTTTTTATATTGTGAAAGATAATGTTACGCCGAGTAAATTGATTCCCAACATGTCACGCTTCAAAATTTCGTCCGCTCGTGGAATGGCGACAAACTTTTACCCTTCAAAATCTCCATAGGCGACGTTTAAAAAATTCTACAGGTTGCATGTTTTGAGTTACAGAGGAGGTCTAAGGCTGGAATTATTGCTCTCGCTCTACCGATCGTGGCGATGCCTCACATGTGTGGTTTGAACACCGCTTTCATATGCGGGTGCTACTCACATATGCGTTCGCTTCTGCAAGCGAGCTCGGCGGGACGGGGCATATTTTAAAAAATTATTATTTTTTCTTATATATTTTACTTTTTATTTTTACACTTTTTAAAAAAAAATAAAAATGGTGTCACTTTTATTTCTATTACAAGGGATGGGGCATATTTAATTTTTTTTTTTTTTCTTATTTATTTTAACTTTTATTTTTTCACTGTTCTTTAAAAAAAAAAAAAAAAAGTCACTTTTATTCCTATTACAAGGAATGTAAAAATCCCTTGTAATAGAAAAAAAGCATGACAGGTCCTCTTAAATATGAGATCTGGGGTCAAAAAGACCTCAGATCTCATATTTACACTAAAATGCATTAAAAAAAAAAAAAAAAAATTGTCATTTGAAAAAAAAATAATAAAATGTCCCTTCAAGAGCTTTGACGTCGCTTCCGCCCTGCAATGACTTGGAGATGGGCGGGGGGGGGGGGGGGCATCTTCCTCTCACTTGTCTCCATGTCAGGCCAGGGACAGATCCGGATCGCCTCCGCCGTTACCGTTAACGGTAAGCGGTGAAGGGCACCGGAGAGCGGCGGTAGGGGGGCCCTCTCCTGCCGCCGATAAAAGTGATCTCGCTGCGAATCTGCTGCAGAGACCACTTTTATCTGAAAGAGAACCACCGGCTCTTGAAGAGAATACCGGGGTTATGGTAGCTAGCTGCTACCATAACAACGGTATTTCTCTTCAAAGACAGGACGTATATAGTCGTCCTGCGGGAAGGAAGTGGTTAATTAAAATGAATTTATTATTTGTCATCTCCCTGCTTGGCCCCTTTCACATGGGCTGTCTGATCAGGTTCCCCTGTCAGTTTTTCAGGTGGACCTGATTGGACCCTTAGCGGGAATATGGTGGTCTTATGTCCCTGCATGGCAGGAAATAAAAGCAGTCACATTCGTTCTAGTCGTCTCTGTGTAAATTTAAGATTGGTTAATTTTTATATTGAAAATAAAGCTTTGTCGGTCGTTTAAAAAAAAAACAAAAAACCTGGCTCCTAACTTTTTTAGCTGGCTCCTAGATTCCAAGCAAATTTGTCAAGCCCTGCTGTAAATACCTGATTTAAGAGCCGGGATTGCGATCACATAACCAGCCAGCTCTCTCCTCCTCCCCTCCAGACTGACATCAGCAGCCCTGCCCACTGCATCTCTCAGAGGAGGATAGAAGAAAGCTGGCTGGTCATGTGATCACAATCTCAGCAGTGAAATTAGGTATTTGCAGCATTTATTTTTATAAATCGCAGAGGGGGAGACTGCAATAGGAGGCAGTGCTGATGGTGTATACAGTTTAGAGAGGCTTAACAACCACTTTAGGGCTTTCTCCTACTGACTGCTACATCACTATTGTGCTTTATGGTGACATGAAGGTCAGCAGGAGGCACTGATGTGTAGCACTAAGCCCCACAAGAGCCACTGATTTTGTTCTAGTCTCTTTCCCACAGTAAACAGTCTATAGGTTGCATTTTTCAAATTGTATTGCCGTTAACTTGGCTGGATCTTAGGGAAGCTGTGGGATACTCCAAACACTGAACAGTAATGAGAGGCAACTCTTCTCTTTGCAGCTACTTCCTGAACAGTATCTTCAGCAATAGGACAGATAATGGACGACACTGGGACACCATAAGTACATTTTCTAGGCCAGGCAAGCCTTAGTATTGATGCACCAGTGGTTACCACATCAACAGTCACTAGCAGTGGTGGCTGGTGGGTTTTCTTTTTGGGGGGGTGGCAAACAAACCACCCCCAGGCATTTATGCCCCTGGGGGCATCCGCCCCCAGGGATTATCTGGAGCCATGTAATTATTAAGGCTACTAATTCGACTGTCCCGCCCACTACATTCTGGAAACCTCCAGAAGACGGGGGAAACAATCAAATCTGCAGCCTGCAGAGCCTAGTGCAGCCAAAAGCAATCACAAGCTGCTCCGATGATTACAGAAGCCATAAAAACTAAATTTACCTAACCTGCTAGCAACCTGACTACATCATACCACTATACAATCCATGTATTAAAGTGATTGTAAACGATCGCTTTATAAAACAACACATTCAGTTTAAAATAGAATTTTGTATAGATATAAAAATAGATTATAAATACCTTTTTTACCCTTTTTATAAGTAATCACATTCCCTCTGTTCTCAGCAGCATAAGAGCTGGGGGGGAGGGGAAGCAGCAGTACACTGATCTTCCCAGTCATAGGCTGTGCAGCAGAAGTGGATCAGGACAACTCTGATCATTGGAGGAGAGTACACTTAGTTCCCAGCATAGCTAGAGAACTGACCACAGTGTGTTCTCTTGCTTAGAGTGGTCAGTTTATAATAGGAAAGCAGAGGGATTGTCAGGAACACCAGGGATTTCACACAAAGGGAGCAATACAAAGAGCACAGGATACTTTTTCATACAAGTACATGGTACAGCAGGCACATATAAAGAATATGAAATATTGGGGTAACAAACACTTTAAACATGTAAGATTTAACCCTCTCATATGGCTATTTTGCATCCTAGTAATGAAAATCTAAATACTTCTCATTTGAGGATAGGATGTTGGTTCTCCACAGTCCACTGCTAGGGATGGGTAAATGAGTTCCAACGCATTTCACCGATGAGACTTCTTCATGGGGACACAGATGAGAGGTTGCAATCTATAATGGAAAACAACCACACAACACACCCAGGACATGCACACACCCTGTGAGCTGATCACTGCGCACATAGATCGGCACAATCAACACTCCAAAAGAAGGGGGAAGAACCTGTACGCAAATAGGAGAACCAAAGTTAGAAAAAGCCCCAAACTCCCAATTTATAAACTATAATAATTACCAATATATCAATGAAAAATGTGATGACATGTGGTCACACATCAAATCAACACCGCCCAAGTCCCAAAGATGTAACAGTTAGATAGTATAACAAAGGAGTTTTTTTTTAATGTGGCTGAGGTCTTATCCCATCAACTACTGATCACGGAGTGGCTGTATTAAAATGCAGAAATCAACTGGAGTGCCAAATCTTCAATAATATAAACATGGTACAGCAAACAGGCAAAAATGTGACATCTACATCAACCATTATATGTGATAAAAATTGCAGTATTCAGTATATGTGGTCACTAAAAGTCCACTATATGTTCCCTTTAAAACATAAACAGTTCTATAAATTCTGGTCTCCTCTGGTTGCCCGGCAAGGTACAAATGAAAAATAAAATGATATTTTCGCAGAGTTCCAATAAAAGAATCCTGACTATTCAAGTGCTTCAGCTGCAAAAGAAAACCTTTGCCTTATCTTGACTGGAATTCAGTAAATCACTCAATGTAGGCAGTATATTGCAGAGCTGAGCCAAGCTGAGCTCCCCTACCCGCCCAGTATAATCGTATCATGTCTTATTTAAGCTAATGCGTTTACAAAGGAAAATGATACCCGATTAGACAGCATAATAGTTTTGTAAATGAGAATGTCAGGTTTAATTCACTATCAGCAAAAATGTATTATTTCATTTGTGCGATGTCATAAATTTCTGGTGACTTCAAAGGTACTGCTTCTAAATTCAAATTGGCTTCTCCCAGGAGTTACAGAGGGACAGGGAGCGTCTATTGTACGCCAATCTGTGTATTTAAGTCATCCGAGTAACTACGCTATAGAGTTTGTACCACGGAGGTGCACACACGCATTCTAAACACTTCTATTGAATGTGTTATTTTTATTTATTTCTTTGGCTAACCTTGAAAGGCATAAGCCATTTATTTCAGCCTGTGGAGCTTGCTGTCTAACGGCTTTATTATGGTCGCACACCCATGTGTAAACATGGCAGGACTAAGATAGAAGCCCAAAAACCTTATAGCAGCCCTCAAAATTTCCACTCGCCTGCTCGCTTTTGGCGAGTGGAAATAAGCTGAGGGCGAGTGGAGCAGGCAGAAGCAGCGGCAGCCAGGATCCTGCTGGGTAGGAGAACACAGACTCTGTGCTGCTGTTAAGGAGAAGACTGTGGCCAGGCCACTAGGCCGCATGTCCTAACAACCACACCAACCTCGTCTCCTCAGCACACATCCTCGCTGCACACACCCCCTCCAGCGCTGACTCACGGCCACACAAAGTGCTGGATCTGGTCTTTCCCTGGCTGAATGCTGATACAGAGAATAAGAGGGGCTCTGTATGTAGACATTGTTTGGCATCCCACCAAGGGCAGTATCTTTGGCACTGAGCAGCTGGGCTCTCTCCCTTCTCCATGCACTGTCCGAACAGCTACTCTGAGACTGCGCTCTGCCCACTGAGACTGGAACATGATTCCCGAGACGTCCAACCATGTCGTGCCCACCATCAAGAACCTACCCGTGCAGAGAATCTCCAGCAGCCCTGTCCCTCTGCAGAGGATCAGGAAAGTGTTTAACAGGTGAGATCACCACCAGGGACAAGTGTCACAAGTCATGGCAAAGTGCAAGTCTCGGCTTCATGCTCTGTCTCTGGATCCATGCACACATCTCTAGGGGAATAGAGGAATGGTACTGGGCTTCCCAACCAAATTCGATCAGATCAAACCTTCATACCTCCAATGATGCACAACCAGGCCCGGAATGGCCATAGAGCACACCGGGCATTTTCTTGGTGGGCCGGGGGGCCACTGGGCCACATGTGCTAACAAGAGCTGGCTAATGCAGGGCCCCCCCCCCCCGTACTGGTCCAGTCCTGTTGATGACCAGGCCACACAGCGGGAGGTAAGAGGCGATCGTAGTCCAGACAGCATAAATGGGTCCGTGGCAGACTGCTGGGCTGGCTGTGATCTGCAGAAATCTCCTCAGATCAGGAGTATAAAACCATAATACCGCTGGATATTATCTTTTCTTTCTCAATTTGGCAATATCCTTCGGAGAGGGAGGAGGTCCGTGTGGAGATGCCGGGCGGAGAGGTAGAGATCCCCAGGAGGAGTAAATGACATAAAGAAAAAAACTTCTAAGAGCGATCCGTTGGAAACCAGTATTCAACATTTATTCGGTTGTTTAAAACAAGAAGACGCTAGCAGAGCGCCAATAAGTGCACGTGCTGTGGCAGTGAGCAACGATGGGACAGACTGCTCATGACAGAACAGCTGTCAGCCAGAGAATGCTGCGGGTGACGGTGGTCAAACAATACCGCCCTCGTACGCGGCGTTACGTCTGAAAGACTTCGTCAGCGAGGGTGGAGAGCACCTGTCACCCGCAGATCCTTAAAATACCCGCCCGATTAATGGGAGTGTCAGAGAGCCGTAGAACCGGAAGTCCCCGAAGGGGAGAAAATCCTCTACGATAAGCTGGGGACATCATCCCGATGTGATCAAATTAAAAGAAAAAGGAATTTAATTTAAAAACATGATAAAGGTAAAAGAGCTTGGTTAACCACAGCTAATAGAATAAGCAGCAGTGGTACCAGAGCTGTTTAATAAAGAACGGAAATTTCAAGAAGTTACAAATGTAACTAATAATGTGTAAAAAATTTTTTTAAAACATTATAAACATTCATATGACTCCTAGTGCACCCGCAACATTCTCCAGCTGGTGGTAAAAAAACAATGTTTCTACACACATCCATAAATGAAGCACGCCTGCATGTAAATAACAGCACAACGATATAAAAACTTTAAATACAAAGTATTATTCTAAATACATAGTGGCAATATAATATAAATACTAAAGATAATAAAAACAGGATACATAATGTCATTTATTAGAAATGAAACAGTTTAAATCAAACTCCACATTTAGTCCTCTCGGGACTGACACCCTGGTTTCATGTATCCAGAAAGATTCTCTCTGGCTGAGATGTCTGATAAAATTACCCCCCCTCCAATGCCTAGTGACCTTTTCTATCCCCCAGAAAAAAAGTTGTTTAGGGTCCCTATTGTGATGGATTCTGAAATGTTTGGACACCGAATGGGTTTTGAGTCCCCGCTTGATGTTACCAACATGTTCAGAAATCCGGACCCCCAGTGATCTGGATGTTCGTCCGACATATTGAAGACCACAGCTACACTGGAGCATGTAAACCACGCCCACAGTGTCACATGTGATCAGGTTTTTAATTTGGTAATTGATGCCAGTAGAATGTGCAGTAAAAGCTTTCTTTTTCTTGTTATTAAATTTACATTGCCTACACGCAGGGCATTTACCACAGGCAAAAAAACCGGACATAAAGTTAAAAATACGGTTTTCTTTGATGACCGGGGGGTCAACAACACTTGGGGCTAATAAATTACGCAGCGTGGGTGGGCGTCTGTAGATAAATCTCGGACGAGATGGAAGTGAGGGTCCTAGGACATTGTCCCTTTTGAGAATAGCCCAGTGTTTCAAAATAATTCTTTCTATTTTTTTATATTGAATGTTATAATCCAGGACTATCCTGTACTGGGAATTGTCCTGGATCATGTTTTCTGATCTATTGGAATCAGCTACCAGTGTAGCTCTGTCAAGGGAACCAACCTTAGTTAATTCTTCCATGATCTGGTTTTTCATGTAGCCCTTTTGTACAAATTTCTCTGCCATAATCTTAGCTTGTGTGTGGTAATCACTGTCTAAAAAGCAGTTCCGACGTAGGCGTATGAACTGTCCTCTCGGGATGTTCATCAACCAGTTGTTATGGTGGCAACTATCCAGAGGAATATAGCCATTTCTGTCGGTAGGTTTGCAGTAATTGCGTGTTCGATAAGCTCCTTCATGTTTAAAGATCTCTAAATCAAGAAACGCTATACTCATGGTGTCAGAATTCCAGGTAAGACGGATGTTTTTGGTGTTGCCGTTAAGTCTGGACATAAAAAGCTGGAGACTGATCAAGTCTCCTTCCCAAATCATGAACAGATCATCAATATATCTTTGGTAGCAGACCAACTGTGGTGGTCTGCTACCAAAGATCGACATCTCCTCCCAGTGGGCCATGAAGAGGTTAGCAACGCTCGGTGCAAACCGAGCGCCCATGGCGACACCAAGAGTCTGTAAGAAGAATTTGCCCCCATACCAGAAATAATTTTTGGCTAAGCAAAAATCTAAAGCTTTTAAAATAAATGCACCAAGTGGAGCAGATAAGTGAGATTTATCAAGAGCCAATTGGACGGAACAGATGGCATCAGAATGTCCAATGATGGTATAAAGTGAACCAACATCAGCTGTTACCAGTATGCTGTTTTCACTACAAGGTAAATTTTCAACAATGTTAATGATGTGTTTGGTGTCTTTCAAGAACGCAGTGGTAGAAGAAACCAAGGGTTTCAGGAAGAAATCGATGTATTGACCCAAGCGAGCAGAGACCGAATCTATCCCATTAACAATAGGTCTACCAGGCGGAGGCTGGAGATCCTTATGAATTTTGGGTAGGAAATAAATGATGGGTCTTCTGCATGCGCTTGGGTTCAAGTACAGTGCCTCTTTCTTATTCAAGACACCGCTAGTTTTACCAAAGGAGACAAGTGTCTCCAATTCCTTTTTATATTGGAGAACAGGATCTTTGCTGAGGACCTGGTAGGTTTTCCGGTCCGACAGCAAACGGTCCATTTCGCCTTGGTAATACAGTTTACTCATAACCACTAACCCGCCCCCCTTATCGGCGGGTCGAATAACCACATTTTTGTTTTTTTCCAATAGGCTGATACCTTTTTTAAGAAAAGATGGGTCACCGACCTTTCTCACTTTTAACTCTTCTAGATCACTAGAAACCATATTTTTAAAGACCTCTATATGTCTATGGTCATTTTTTGGGGGATTAAAAACAGATCGATTAGCTAAATTGGAATGTAATTCCTTATTGGATATGGATGGGCCACAAACAGACCTCTCTCCAGGCTTAGAGAGAAAATACCTTTTGATATTTAAGGTTCTAACGAATTTTTGGAGACTGATATATGTCTTAAATTTACTTATGTTACAGGCTGGAGCGAATTTTAGACCCTTATCAAGCACCCGTAATTCATCATCAGACAGGTCAACCCCGCTGATGTTGAAGATGCCTGTGCCTAATGGGACTTTAATCTTTTTTGTTTTTCGTCCAGCTCTTCTCCCTCTCTTTGTCTTCGTTTCCCGCCCTGTCTGTTTCCGGTCGGAGTGAAATCTCCTCGGTCCGGCCATTGGGATTGGGCCTGTCCTAAAAAATTATTTGGGTAATATGTGTTATCCTGGGATAAGGGAGTGAATCTATTATGCAGGGGAATAGGGGTCCGCTCGTATTGTTGATCATGATGATCATAATACGAGTTATAATCAGAGTATGGATGGTATTCTCTGTGCGGAAATGAACCTGAGCCCCTACCCCTCGGAGGGCGTGCTGGCCTCCAAACATTTTCCCTATGTTCCTGGGAATAATGGTTGGGTTGCTGCTGGTATTGGGTTCTATCTCTGCCCCTCCCAGAGGAGTTCCCCCTACCTCTTGTGTTTCTATTAGGTTTTTTAGGGATGGCTCCCTGTGGGAAAGTTGCCCCACCCTGTGATGATGGATACATGGGTCTAGGGGTATCAAGGGGTAGAGGGTCCACTGTATGGGAGGAGGAGACTTCAGGAGTCTGGGCGGGGGTCTGTATTTTAGATAGCCATTTAAAGACATCTCCTCTAGAAAAATCCCCTGAGTCCCTGATGAACTTAGTGCGTTTTTTCTCCTGTGATTCTTTATCCCACTTAAGCATCTTCGCTTTTAATTCTCCTGATAGTCTAGAAAAATCAGGGGAATTTTGAGCTGACTCTAGTCTGGTTTTTAACTCAGAAATTTGTTGATTAATAAGTACCATTTTTTTCTTTTTCCTGATTAGAAGAAACTCAATAAGTTCTTGGCTCTTACTAATAAAAAACTGGTGCCAATCAGACAGGGATTCCTCATCGGTGAGGCCATCACTGGGGGGTGAATCCCACCTGAGTCTTCTGGGCACCAGTTTGCTTTTTATATACTGTTCGAATGATGCAATATCCCACCATGCTTTGATTTGTTTTTCAAAGAGATAACCCAATTTTCTAAAATTGGTGGAAAGATCATCCGATGAATTGGCAGATGGAGTGTTAGAAAAAATCTCATTAAGTTTGACCTCCCTTTGGTCAAGAAATGAGAAAACTTCCATAGTTGCAGCTGATAGATGGGTGTGACAATATACAGGATAAAATGAAAGAACAATCAGCGCAAACCAAATGTGAAAGAACAATATGCAGGCTGAACACTAGGAGGATAACACCAACCTCAGTGACATACAATTGATAAAATAAGTGCAGCGCAAAAGAATATTAATAATCATGGAGTATTGAACAATCTAATAAATCCTAAGAAGTAACAAAAGTCCTTAAATATGAAATGGTGAAAGTAGCAGATAACTCTTTTCTGGGGAAACTGGTAACAAACTTAAATCCGTGCGGTAAATGTGGAAAGAGATTGCGCTTACCAGATCCAATTGACCCCTTGATTATAGGGGGTCCGAAACAGCATAAATGGGTCCGTGGCAGACTGCTGGGCTGGCTGTGATCTGCAGAAATCTCCTCAGATCAGGAGTATAAAACCATAATACCGCTGGATATTATCTTTTCTTTCTCAATTTGGCAATATCCTTCGGAGAGGGAGGAGGTCCGTGTGGAGATGCCGGGCGGAGAGGTAGAGATCCCCAGGAGGAGTAAATGACATAAAGAAAAAAACTTCTAAGAGCGATCCATTGGAAACCAGTATTCAACATTTATTCGGTTGTTTAAAACAAGAAGACGCTAGCAGAGCGCCAATAAGTGCACGTGCTGTGGCAGTGAGCAACGATGGGACAGACTGCTCATGACAGAACAGCTGTCAGCCAGAGAATGCTGCGGGTGACGGTGGTCAAACAATACCGCCCTCGTACGCGGCGTTACGTCTGAAAGACTTCGTCAGCGAGGGTGGAGAGCACCTGTCACCCGCAGATCCTTAAAATACCCGCCCGATTAATGGGAGTGTCAGAGAGCCGTAGAACCGGAAGTCCCCGAAGGGGAGAAAATCCTCTACGATAAGCTGGGGACATCATCCCGATGTGATCAAATTAAAAGAAAAAGGAATTTAATTTAAAAACATGATAAAGGTAAAAGAGCTTGGTTAACCACAGCTAATAGAATAAGCAGCAGTGGTACCAGAGCTGTTTAATAAAGAACGGAAATTTCAAGAAGTTACAAATGTAACTAATAATGTGTAAAAAAATTTTTTAAAACATTATAAACATTCATATGACTCCTAGTGCACCCGCAACATTCTCCAGCTGGTGGTAAAAAAACAATGTTTCTACACACATCCATAAATGAAGCACGCCTGCATGTAAATAACAGCACAACGATATAAAAACTTTAAATACAAAGTATTATTCTAAATACATAGTGGCAATATAATATAAATACTAAAGATAATAAAAACAGGATACATAATGTCATTTATTAGAAATGAAACAGTTTAAATCAAACTCCACATTTAGTCCTCTCGGGACTGACACCCTGGTTTCATGTATCCAGAAAGATTCTCTCTGGCTGAGATGTCTGATAAAATTACCCCCCCTCCAATGCCTAGTGACCTTTTCTATCCCCCAGAAAAAAAGTTGTTTAGGGTCCCTATTGTGATGGATTCTGAAATGTTTGGACACCGAATGGGTTTTGAGTCCCCGCTTGATGTTACCAACATGTTCAGAAATCCGGACCCCCAGTGATCTGGATGTTCGTCCGACATATTGAAGACCACAGCTACACTGGAGCATGTAAACCACGCCCACAGTGTCACATGTGATCAGGTTTTTAATTTGGTAATTGATGCCAGTAGAATGTGCAGTAAAAGCTTTCTTTTTCTTGTTATTAAATTTACATTGCCTACACGCAGGACATTTACCACAGGCAAAAAAACCGGACATAAAGTTAAAAATACGGTTTTCTTTGATGACCGGGGGGTCAACAACACTTGGGGCTAATAAATTACGCAGCGTGGGTGGGCGTCTGTAGATAAATCTCGGACGAGATGGAAGTGAGGGTCCTAGGACATTGTCCCTTTTGAGAATAGCCCAGTGTTTCAAAATAATTCTTTCTATTTTTTTATATTGAATGTTATAATCCAGGACTATCCTGTACTGGGAATTGTCCTGGATCATGTTTTCTGATCTATTGGAATCAGCTACCAGTGTAGCTCTGTCAAGGGAACCAACCTTAGTTAATTCTTCCATGATCTGGTTTTTCATGTAGCCCTTTTGTACAAATTTCTCTGCCATAATCTTAGCTTGTGTGTGGTAATCACTGTCTAAAAAGCAGTTCCGACGTAGGCGTATGAACTGTCCTCTCGGGATGTTCATCAACCAGTTGTTATGGTGGCAACTATCCAGAGGAATATAGCCATTTCTGTCGGTAGGTTTGCAGTAATTGCGTGTTCGATAAGCTCCTTCATGTTTAAAGATCTCTAAATCAAGAAACGCTATACTCATGGTGTCAGAATTCCAGGTAAGACGGATGTTTTTGGTGTTGCCGTTAAGTCTGGACATAAAAAGCTGGAGACTGATCAAGTCTCCTTCCCAAATCATGAACAGATCATCAATATATCTTTGGTAGCAGACCAACTGTGGTGGTCTGCTACCAAAGATCGACATCTCCTCCCAGTGGGCCATGAAGAGGTTAGCAACGCTCGGTGCAAACCGAGCGCCCATGGCGACACCAAGAGTCTGTAAGAAGAATTTGCCCCCATACCAGAAATAATTTTTGGCTAAGCAAAAATCTAAAGCTTTTAAAATAAATGCACCAAGTGGAGCAGATAAGTGAGATTTATCAAGAGCCAATTGGACGGAACAGATGGCATCAGAATGTCCAATGATGGTATAAAGTGAACCAACATCAGCTGTTACCAGTATGCTGTTTTCACTACAAGGTAAATTTTCAACAATGTTAATGATGTGTTTGGTGTCTTTCAAGAACGCAGTGGTAGAAGAAACCAAGGGTTTCAGGAAGAAATCGATGTATTGACCCAAGCGAGCAGAGACCGAATCTATCCCATTAACAATAGGTCTACCAGGCGGAGGCTGGAGATCCTTATGAATTTTGGGTAGGAAATAAATGATGGGTCTTCTGCATGCGCTTGGGTTCAAGTACAGTGCCTCTTTCTTATTCAAGACACCGCTAGTTTTACCAAAGGAGACAAGTGTCTCCAATTCCTTTTTATATTGGAGAACAGGATCTTTGCTGAGGACCTGGTAGGTTTTCCGGTCCGACAGCAAACGGTCCATTTCGCCTTGGTAATACAGTTTACTCATAACCACTAACCCGCCCCCCTTATCGGCGGGTCGAATAACCACATTTTTGTTTTTTTCCAATAGGCTGATACCTTTTTTAAGAAAAGATGGGTCACCGACCTTTCTCACTTTTAACTCTTCTAGATCACTAGAAACCATATTTTTAAAGACCTCTATATGTCTATGGTCATTTTTTGGGGGATTAAAAACAGATCGATTAGCTAAATTGGAATGTAATTCCTTATTGGATATGGATGGGCCACAAACAGACCTCTCTCCAGGCTTAGAGAGAAAATACCTTTTGATATTTAAGGTTCTAACGAATTTTTGGAGACTGATATATGTCTTAAATTTACTTATGTTACAGGCTGGAGCGAATTTTAGACCCTTATCAAGCACCCGTAATTCATCATCAGACAGGTCAACCCCGCTGATGTTGAAGATGCCTGTGCCTAATGGGACTTTAATCTTTTTTGTTTTTCGTCCAGCTCTTCTCCCTCTCTTTGTCTTCGTTTCCCGCCCTGTCTGTTTCCGGTCGGAGTGAAATCTCCTCGGTCCGGCCATTGGGATTGGGCCTGTCCTAAAAAATTATTTGGGTAATATGTGTTATCCTGGGATAAGGGAGTGAATCTATTATGCAGGGGAATAGGGGTCCGCTCGTATTGTTGATCATGATGATCATAATACGAGTTATAATCAGAGTATGGATGGTATTCTCTGTGCGGAAATGAACCTGAGCCCCTACCCCTCGGAGGGCGTGCTGGCCTCCAAACATTTTCCCTATGTTCCTGGGAATAATGGTTGGGTTGCTGCTGGTATTGGGTTCTATCTCTGCCCCTCCCAGAGGAGTTCCCCCTACCTCTTGTGTTTCTATTAGGTTTTTTAGGGATGGCTCCCTGTGGGAAAGTTGCCCCACCCTGTGATGATGGATACATGGGTCTAGGGGTATCAAGGGGTAGAGGGTCCACTGTATGGGAGGAGGAGACTTCAGGAGTCTGGGCGGGGGTCTGTATTTTAGATAGCCATTTAAAGACATCTCCTCTAGAAAAATCCCCTGAGTCCCTGATGAACTTAGTGCGTTTTTTCTCCTGTGATTCTTTATCCCACTTAAGCATCTTCGCTTTTAATTCTCCTGATAGTCTAGAAAAATCAGGGGAATTTTGAGCTGACTCTAGTCTGGTTTTTAACTCAGAAATTTGTTGATTAATAAGTACCATTTTTTTCTTTTTCCTGATTAGAAGAAACTCAATAAGTTCTTGGCTCTTACTAATAAAAAACTGGTGCCAATCAGACAGGGATTCCTCATCGGTGAGGCCATCACTGGGGGGTGAATCCCACCTGAGTCTTCTGGGCACCAGTTTGCTTTTTATATACTGTTCGAATGATGCAATATCCCACCATGCTTTGATTTGTTTTTCAAAGAGATAACCCAATTTTCTAAAATTGGTGGAAAGATCATCCGATGAATTGGCAGATGGAGTGTTAGAAAAAATCTCATTAAGTTTGACCTCCCTTTGGTCAAGAAATGAGAAAACTTCCATAGTTGCAGCTGATAGATGGGTGTGACAATATACAGGATAAAATGAAAGAACAATCAGCGCAAACCAAATGTGAAAGAACAATATGCAGGCTGAACACTAGGAGGATAACACCAACCTCAGTGACATACAATTGATAAAATAAGTGCAGCGCAAAAGAATATTAATAATCATGGAGTATTGAACAATCTAATAAATCCTAAGAAGTAACAAAAGTCCTTAAATATGAAATGGTGAAAGTAGCAGATAACTCTTTTCTGGGGAAACTGGTAACAAACTTAAATCCGTGCGGTAAATGTGGAAAGAGATTGCGCTTACCAGATCCAATTGACCCCTTGATTATAGGGGGTCCGAAACAGCATAAATGGGTCCGTGGCAGACTGCTGGGCTGGCTGTGATCTGCAGAAATCTCCTCAGATCAGGAGTATAAAACCATAATACCGCTGGATATTATCTTTTCTTTCTCAATTTGGCAATATCCTTCGGAGAGGGAGGAGGTCCGTGTGGAGATGCCGGGCGGAGAGGTAGAGATCCCCAGGAGGAGTAAATGACATAAAGAAAAAAACTTCTAAGAGCGATCCATTGGAAACCAGTATTCAACATTTATTCGGTTGTTTAAAACAAGAAGACGCTAGCAGAGCGCCAATAAGTGCACGTGCTGTGGCAGTGAGCAACGATGGGACAGACTGCTCATGACAGAACAGCTGTCAGCCAGAGAATGCTGCGGGTGACGGTGGTCAAACAATACCGCCCTCGTACGCGGCGTTACGTCTGAAAGACTTCGTCAGCGAGGGTGGAGAGCACCTGTCACCCGCAGATCCTTAAAATACCCGCCCGATTAATGGGAGTGTCAGAGAGCCGTAGAACCGGAAGTCCCCGAAGGGGAGAAAATCCTCTACGATAAGCTGGGGACATCATCCCGATGTGATCAAATTAAAAGAAAAAGGAATTTAATTTAAAAACATGATAAAGGTAAAAGAGCTTGGTTAACCACAGCTAATAGAATAAGCAGCAGTGGTACCAGAGCTGTTTAATAAAGAACGGAAATTTCAAGAAGTTACAAATGTAACTAATAATGTGTAAAAAAATTTTTTAAAACATTATAAACATTCATATGACTCCTAGTGCACCCGCAACATTCTCCAGCTGGTGGTAAAAAAACAATGTTTCTACACACATCCATAAATGAAGCACGCCTGCATGTAAATAACAGCACAACGATATAAAAACTTTAAATACAAAGTATTATTCTAAATACATAGTGGCAATATAATATAAATACTAAAGATAATAAAAACAGGATACATAATGTCATTTATTAGAAATGAAACAGTTTAAATCAAACTCCACATTTAGTCCTCTCGGGACTGACACCCTGGTTTCATGTATCCAGAAAGATTCTCTCTGGCTGAGATGTCTGATAAAATTACCCCCCCTCCAATGCCTAGTGACCTTTTCTATCCCCCAGAAAAAAAGTTGTTTAGGGTCCCTATTGTGATGGATTCTGAAATGTTTGGACACCGAATGGGTTTTGAGTCCCCGCTTGATGTTACCAACATGTTCAGAAATCCGGACCCCCAGTGATCTGGATGTTCGTCCGACATATTGAAGACCACAGCTACACTGGAGCATGTAAACCACGCCCACAGTGTCACATGTGATCAGGTTTTTAATTTGGTAATTGATGCCAGTAGAATGTGCAGTAAAAGCTTTCTTTTTCTTGTTATTAAATTTACATTGCCTACACGCAGGACATTTACCACAGGCAAAAAAACCGGACATAAAGTTAAAAATACGGTTTTCTTTGATGACCGGGGGGTCAACAACACTTGGGGCTAATAAATTACGCAGCGTGGGTGGGCGTCTGTAGATAAATCTCGGACGAGATGGAAGTGAGGGTCCTAGGATATTGTCCCTTTTGAGAATAGCCCAGTGTTTCAAAATAATTCTTTCTATTTTTTTATATTGAATGTTATAATCCAGGACTATCCTGTACTGGGAATTGTCCTGGATCATGTTTTCTGATCTATTGGAATCAGCTACCAGTGTAGCTCTGTCAAGGGAACCAACCTTAGTTAATTCTTCCATGATCTGGTTTTTCATGTAGCCCTTTTGTACAAATTTCTCTGCCATAATCTTAGCTTGTGTGTGGTAATCACTGTCTAAAAAGCAGTTCCGACGTAGGCGTATGAACTGTCCTCTCGGGATGTTCATCAACCAGTTGTTATGGTGGCAACTATCCAGAGGAATATAGCCATTTCTGTCGGTAGGTTTGCAGTAATTGCGTGTTCGATAAGCTCCTTCATGTTTAAAGATTTCTTAATCAAGAAACGCTATACTCATGGTGTCAGAATTCCAGGTAAGACGGATGTTTTTGGTGTTGCCGTTAAGTCTGGACATAAAAAGCTGGAGACTGATCAAGTCTCCTTCCCAAATCATGAACAGATCATCAATATATCTTTGGTAGCAGACCAACTGTGGTGGTCTGCTACCAAAGATCGACATCTCCTCCCAGTGGGCCATGAAGAGGTTAGCAACGCTCGGTGCAAACCGAGCGCCCATGGCGACACCAAGAGTCTGTAAGAAGAATTTGCCCCCATACCAGAAATAATTTTTGGCTAAGCAAAAATCTAAAGCTTTTAAAATAAATGCACCAAGTGGAGCAGATAAGTGAGATTTATCAAGAGCCCATTGGACGGAACAGATGGCATCAGAATGTCCAATGATGGTATAAAGTGAACCAACATCAGCTGTTACCAGTATGCTGTTTTCACTACAAGGTAAATTTTCAACAATGTTAATGATGTGTTTGGTGTCTTTCAAGAACGCAGTGGTAGAAGAAACCAAGGGTTTCAGGAAGAAATCGATGTATTGACCCAAGCGAGCAGAGACCGAATCTATCCCATTAACAATAGGTCTACCAGGCGGAGGCTGGAGATCCTTATGAATTTTGGGTAGGAAATAAATGATGGGTCTTCTGCATGCGCTTGGGTTCAAGTACAGTGCCTCTTTCTTATTCAAGACACCGCTAGTTTTACCAAAGGAGACAAGTGTCTCCAATTCCTTTTTATATTGGAGAACAGGATCTTTGCTGAGGACCTGGTAGGTTTTCCGGTCCGACAGCAAACGGTCCATTTCGCCTTGGTAATACAGTTTACTCATAACCACTAACCCGCCCCCCTTATCGGCGGGTCGAATAACCACATTTTTGTTTTTTTCCAATAGGCTGATACCTTTTTTAAGAAAAGATGGGTCACCGACCTTTCTCACTTTTAACTCTTCTAGATCACTAGAAACCATATTTTTAAAGACCTCTATATGTCTATGGTCATTTTTTGGGGGATTAAAAACAGATCGATTAGCTAAATTGGAATGTAATTCCTTATTGGATATGGATGGGCCACAAACAGACCTCTCTCCAGGCTTAGAGAGAAAATACCTTTTGATATTTAAGGTTCTAACGAATTTTTGGAGACTGATATATGTCTTAAATTTACTTATGTTACAGGCTGGAGCGAATTTTAGACCCTTATCAAGCACCCGTAATTCATCATCAGACAGGTCAACCCCGCTGATGTTGAAGATGCCTGTGCCTAATGGGACTTTAATCTTTTTTGTTTTTCGTCCAGCTCTTCTCCCTCTCTTTGTCTTCGTTTCCCGCCCTGTCTGTTTCCGGTCGGAGTGAAATCTCCTCGGTCCGGCCATTGGGATTGGGCCTGTCCTAAAAAATTATTTGGGTAATATGTGTTATCCTGGGATAAGGGAGTGAATCTATTATGCAGGGGAATAGGGGTCCGCTCGTATTGTTGATCATGATGATCATAATACGAGTTATAATCAGAGTATGGATGGTATTCTCTGTGCGGAAATGAACCTGAGCCCCTACCCCTCGGAGGGCGTGCTGGCCTCCAAACATTTTCCCTATGTTCCTGGGAATAATGGTTGGGTTGCTGCTGGTATTGGGTTCTATCTCTGCCCCTCCCAGAGGAGTTCCCCCTACCTCTTGTGTTTCTATTAGGTTTTTTAGGGATGGCTCCCTGTGGGAAAGTTGCCCCACCCTGTGATGATGGATACATGGGTCTAGGGGTATCAAGGGGTAGAGGGTCCACTGTATGGGAGGAGGAGACTTCAGGAGTCTGGGCGGGGGTCTGTATTTTAGATTGCCATTTAAAGACATCTCCTCTAGAAAAATCCCCTGAGTCCCTGATGAACTTAGTGCGTTTTTTCTCCTGTGATTCTTTATCCCACTTAAGCATCTTCGCTTTTAATTCTCCTGATAGTCTAGAAAAATCAGGGGAATTTTGAGCTGACTCTAGTCTGGTTTTTAACTCAGAAATTTGTTGATTAATAAGTACCATTTTTTTCTTTTTCCTGATTAGAAGAAACTCAATAAGTTCTTGGCTCTTACTAATAAAAAAACTGGTGCCAATCAGACAGGGATTCCTCATCGGTGAGGCCATCACTGGGGGGTGAATCCCACCTGAGTCTTCTGGGCACCAGTTTGCTTTTTATATACTGTTCGAATGATGCAATATCCCACCATGCTTTGATTTGTTTTTCAAAGAGATAACCCAATTTTCTAAAATTGGTGGAAAGATCATCCGATGAATTGGCAGATGGAGTGTTAGAAAAAATCTCATTAAGTTTGACCTCCCTTTGGTCAAGAAATGAGAAAACTTCCATAGTTGCAGCTGATAGATGGGTGTGACAATATACAGGATAAAATGAAAGAACAATCAGCGCAAACCAAATGTGAAAGAACAATATGCAGGCTGAACACTAGGAGGATAACACCAACCTCAGTGACATACAATGGATAAAATAAGTGCAGCGCAAAAGAATATTAATAATCATGGAGTATTGAACAATCTAATAAATCCTAAGAAGTAACAAAAGTCCTTAAATATGAAATGGTGAAAGTAGCAGATAACTCTTTTCTGGGGAAACTGGTAACAAACTTAAATCCATGCGGTAAATGTGGAAAGAGATTGCGCTTACCAGATCCAATTGACCCCTTGATTATAGGGGGTCCGAAACAGCATAAATGGGTCCGTGGCAGACTGCTGGGCTGGCTGTGATCTGCAGAAATCTCCTCAGATCAGGAGTATAAAACCATAATACCGCTGGATATTATCTTTTCTTTCTCAATTTGGCAATATCCTTCGGAGAGGGAGGAGGTCCGTGTGGAGATGCCGGGCGGAGAGGTAGAGATCCCCAGGAGGAGTAAATGACATAAAGAAAAAAACTTCTAAGAGCGATCCGTTGGAGACCAGTATTCAACATTTATTCGGTTGTTTAAAACAAGAAGACGCTAGCAGAGCGCCAATAAGTGCACGTGCTGTGGCAGTGAGCAACGATGGGACAGACTGCTCATGACAGAACAGCTGTCAGCCAGAGAATGCTGCGGGTGACGGTGGTCAAACAATACCGCCCTCGTACGCGGCGTTACGTCTGAAAGACTTCGTCAGCGAGGGTGGAGAGCACCTGTCACCCGCAGATCCTTAAAATACCCGCCCGATTAATGGGAGTGTCAGAGAGCCGTAGAACCGGAAGTCCCCGAAGGGGAGAAAATCCTCTACGATAAGCTGGGGACATCATCCCGATGGGATCAAATTAAAAGAAAAAGGAATTTAATTTAAAAACATGATAAAGGTAAAAGAGCTTGGTTAACCACAGCTAATAGAATAAGCAGCAGTGGTACCAGAGCTGTTTAATAAAGAACGGAAATTTCTAGAAGTTACAAATGTAACTAATAATGTGTAAAAAAATTTTTTAAAACATTATAAACATTCATATGACTCCTAGTGCACCCGCAACATTCTCCAGCTGGTGGTAAAAAAACAATGTTTCTACACACATCCATAAATGAAGCACACCTGCATGTAAATAACAGCACAACGATATAAAAACTTTAAATACAAAGTATTATTCTAAATACATAGAGGAGATGTCTTTAAATGGCAATCTAAAATACAGACCCCCGCCCAGACTCCTGAAGTCTCCTCCTCCCATACAGTGGACCCTCTACCCCTTGATACCCCTAGACCCATGTATCCATCATCACAGGGTGGGGCAACTTTCCCACAGGGAGCCATCCCTAAAAAACCTAATAGAAACACAAGAGGTAGGGGGAACTCCTCTGGGAGGGGCAGAGATAGAACCCAATACCAGCAGCAACCCAACCATTATTCCCAGGAACATAGGGAAAATGTTTGGAGGCCAGCACGCCCTCCGAGGGGTAGGGGCTCAGGTTCATTTCCGCACAGAGAATACCATCCATACTCTGATTATAACTCGTATTATGATCATCATGATCAACAATACGAGCGGACCCCTATTCCCCTGCATAATAGATTCACTCCCTTATCCCAGGATAACACATATTACCCAAATAATTTTTTAGGACAGGCCCAATCCCAATGGCCGGACCGAGGAGATTTCACTCCGACCGGAAACAGACAGGGCGGGAAACGAAGACAAAGAGAGGGAGAAGAGCTGGACGAAAAACAAAAAAGATTAAAGTCCCATTAGGCACAGGCATCTTCAACATCAGCGGGGTTGACCTGTCTGATGATGAATTACGGGTGCTTGATAAGGGTCTAAAATTCGCTCCAGCCTGTAACATGAGTAAATTTAAGACATATATCAGTCTCCAAAAATTCGTTAGAACCTTAAATATCAAAAGGTATTTTCTCTCTAAGCCTGGAGAGAGGTCTGTTTGTGGCCCATCCATATCCAATAAGGAATTACATTCCAATTTAGCTAATCGATCTGTTTTTAATCCCCCAAAAAATGACCATAGACATATAGAGGTCTTTAAAAATATGGTTTCTAGTGATCTAGAAGAGTTAAAAGTGAGAAAGGTCGGTGACCCATCTTTTCTTAAAAAAGGTATCAGCCTATTGGAAAAAAACAAAAATGTGGTTATTCGACCCGCCGATAAGGGGGGCGGGTTAGTGGTTATGAGTAAACTGTATTACCAAGGCGAAATGGACCGTTTGCTGTCGGACCGGAAAACCTACCAGGTCCTCAGCAAAGATCCTGTTCTCCAATATAAAAAGGAATTGGAGACACTTGTCTCCTTTGGTAAAACTAGCGGTGTCTTGAATAAGAAAGAGGCACTGTACTTGAACCCAAGCGCATGCAGAAGACCCATCATTTATTTCCTACCCAAAATTCATAAGGATCTCCAGCCTCCGCCTGGTAGACCTATTGTTAATGGGATAGATTCGGTCTCTGCTCGCTTGGGTCAATACATCGATTTCTTCCTGAAACCCTTGGTTTCTTCTACCACTGCATTCTTGAAAGACACCAAACACATCATTAACATTGTTGAAAATTTACCTTGTAGTGAAAACAGCATACTGGTAACAGCTGATGTTGGTTCACTTTATACCATCATCTGTTCCGTCCAATGGGCTCTTGATAAATCTCACTTATCTGCTCCACTTGGTGCATTTATTTTAAAAGCTTTAGATTTTTGCTTAGCCAAAAATTATTTCTGGTATGGGGGCAAATTCTTCTTACAGACTCTTGGTGTCGCCATGGGCGCTCGGTTTGCACCGAGCGTTGCTAACCTCTTCATGGCCCACTGGGAGGAGATGTCGATCTTTGGTAGCAGACCACCACAGTTGGTCTGTTACCAAAGATATATTGATGATCTGTTCATGATTTGGGAAGGAGACTTGATCAGTCTCCAGCTTTTTATGTCCAGACTTAACGGCAACACCAAAAACATCCGTCTTACCTGGAATTCTGACACCATGAGTATAGCGTTTCTTGATTTAGAAATCTTTAAACATGAAGGAGCTTATCGAACACGCAATTACTGCAAACCTACCGACAGAAATGGCTATATTCCTCTGGATAGTTGCCACCATAACAACTGGTTGATGAACATCCCGAGAGGACAGTTCATACGCCTACGTCGGAACTGCTTTTTAGACAGTGATTACCACACCCAAGCTAAGATTATGGCAGAGAAATTTGTACAAAAGGGCTACATGAAAAACCAGATCATGGAAGAATTAACTAAGGTTGGTTCCCTTGACAGAGCTACACTGGTAGCTGATTCCAATAGATCAGAAAACATGATCCAGGACAATTCCCAGTACAGGATAGTCCTGGATTATAACATTCAATATAAAAAAATAGAAAGAATTATTTTGAAACACTGGGCTATTCTCAAAAGGGACAATGTCCTAGGACCCTCACTTCCATCTCGTCCGAGATTTATCTACAGACGCCCACCCACGCTGCGTAATTTATTAGCCCCAAGTGTTGTTGACCCCCCGGTCATCAAAGAAAACCGTATTTTTAACTTTATGTCCGGTTTTTTTGCCTGTGGTAAAGGCCCTGCGTGTAGGCAATGTAAATTTAATAACAAGAAAAAGAAAGCTTTTACTGCACATTCTACTGGCATCAATTACCAAATTAAAAACCTGATCACATGTGACACTGTGGGCGTGGTTTACATGCTCCAGTGTAGCTGTGGTCTTCAATATGTCGGACGAACATCCAGATCACTGGGGGTCCGGATTTCTGAACATGTTGGTAACATCAAGCGGGGACTCAAAACCCATTCGGTGTCCAAACATTTCAGAATCCATCACAATAGGGACCCTAAACAACTTTTTTTCTGGGGGATAGAAAAGGTCACTAGGCATTGGAGGGGGGGTAATTTTATCAGACATCTCAGCCAGAGAGAATCTTTCTGGATACATGAAACCAGGGTGTCAGTCCCGAGAGGACTAAATGTGGAGTTTGATTTAAACTGTTTCATTTCTAATAAATGACATTATGTATCCTGTTTTTATTATCTTTAGTATTTATATTATATTGCCACTATGTATTTAGAATAATACTTTGTATTTAAAGTTTTTATATCGTTGTGCTGTTATTTACATGCAGGCGTGCTTCATTTATGGATGTGTGTAGAAACATTGTTTTTTTACCACCAGCTGGAGAATGTTGCGGGTGCACTAGGAGTCATATGAATGTTTATAATGTTTTAAAAAAATTTTTTACACATTATTAGTTACATTTGTAACTTCTTGAAATTTCCGTTCTTTATTAAACAGCTCTGGTACCACTGCTGCTTATTCTATTAGCTGTGGTTAACCAAGCTCTTTTACCTTTATCATGTTTTTAAATTAAATTCCTTTTTATTTTAATTTGATCACATCGGGATGATGTCCCCAGCTTATCGTAGAGGATTTTCTCCCCTTCGGGGACTTCCGGTTCTACGGCTCTCTGACACTCCCATTAATCGGGCGGGTATTTTAAGGATCTGCGGGTGACAGGTGCTCTCCACCCTCGCTGACGAAGTCTTTCAGACGTAACGCCGCGTACGAGGGCGGTATTGTTTGACCACCGTCACCCGCAGCATTCTCTGGCTGACAGCTGTTCTGTCATGAGCAGTCTGTCCCATCGTTGCTCACTGCCACAGCACGTGCACTTATTGGCGCTCTGCTAGCGTCTTCTTGTTTTAAACAACCGAATAAATGTTGAATACTGGTTTCCAACGGATCGCTCTTAGAAGTTTTTTTCTTTATGTCATTTACTCCTCCTGGGGATCTCTACCTCTCCGCCCGGCATCTCCACACGGACCTCCTCCCTCTCCGAAGGATATTGCCAAATTGAGAAAGAAAAGATAATATCCAGCGGTATTATGGTTTTATACTCCTGATCTGAGGAGATTTCTGCAGATCACAGCCAGCCCAGCAGTCTGCCACGGACCCATTTATGCTGTTTCGGACCCCCTATAATCAAGGGGTCAATTGGATCTGGTAAGCGCAATCTCTTTCCACATTTACCGCACGGATTTAAGTTTGTTACCAGTTTCCCCAGAAAAGAGTTATCTGCTACTTTCACCATTTCATATTTAAGGACTTTTGTTACTTCTTAGGATTTATTAGATTGTTCAATACTCCATGATTATTAATATTCTTTTGCGCTGCACTTATTTTATCCATTGTATGTCACTGAGGTTGGTGTTATCCTCCTAGTGTTCAGCCTGCATATTGTTCTTTCACATTTGGTTTGCACTGATTGTTCTTTCATTTTATCGTAGTCCAGACAGGGCTGACACAGACCACAGTTGCCACTCACCTCCCGCTATGTGGCCATACCTGTGTCTCCTCTCCTGACTCTCTCGCTCCGCCAACGATGTCATCTTATCAGTAGGGTGGGAGGGGCTGGAGATCTGCACAGAGAGTGTGAGTCTTTTCATATTAACAAGTGGGTAATCACCCGCTTGTTAAAATGATTCAGATCTGCAACTCCTCCTGCCCCCTAACTTGCTGAATGAAAAAAAAACTGAGGAGCTCACTGTACTAACTGTGCAATATTAGTACAGCGACCTCCCTGCTTAGCTATTGTGTTCTGACAGGGGGACTGCCCCCCTCCCTGCTATAACACACCGGTCAGTGCTATTGGCTGATCAGATGCCGGTCGGCAGCTGGTTTTCCAGCAAGCCCATTAGACAGAAGCAGGATCTTAGGTCGGCTTTTGTCGGACAGGCTGCTGTACACACTGGCTGAATGTCGGGCGGTTTCTGTTGAACCAGTCAATACCAGTTGATATTCGGCCAGTGTGTACCAGCCTTTATACTGCCTTGTCTACAGGGTGACAACCCTAATGCGTGGTTTTACTGCAAAACAAGCTGTGTTGTGTTGCTGCTATAAGTTTGCTGCAGAAGATATGTGGTTAGTTCTCCAAGATGTTTGGAACAATCTGCCTGCTGAGTTCCTTCAAAAGGAATGTCAGTACTGTCTGTACCTAGAAGAGTTGATGCTGGTTTGAAAGGCAAAGAGTGGTCACACCAAATATTGATTTGATTTGGATTTCTCTTCTATTCATTAACTTTTCATTTTGTTAATTGATAAAAAATAAACCATCAAGACTTCTATTTCTGAAAGCATTCTTCATTTACAGCATTTTTTCACACCTGCCTAAAACTTTTGCACAGTACTGTATATTCTGTAAACTTTCAGCAAATATTGAAAAAGGCAGCAGGCTTGAATTCGGAAGTAACAGCTTTGTATTTGGAAATGAGGATAGGGCAATTATTTTTGGAGAGAAATTTCCAAGTTGAGATACAAAAAAAAATGAAGCTAATGCAATGATATCTTTGACACACTGGAACAATCAACACATCTTGAATTTAATCAATAAAAATATCAATTATTTTTCTCTTCCTTTTTTTTTTTTTTTTTAATTGTAGCCACTCCATAATTTGCTAGCGGAAGCCAATGAGGCAGTGGATATGATGGACATCATTCTGGCCCTTAAAGGTCTGGGGAATTCTGGACAAGCAACTAGCATTAAGAAGATTCTGAAGTTCCTTCCAAGAATAATTACCACGGTCTCCAACCTACCTCTACCCGTGCAAGTCGCAGCTGCTCTGGCCCTGAAGAACATTGCAATAAAAAACCCTGTAAAGGTATTTGTAGAGAGAACTTTGCTAAACACTGCTTGCTGGATCTACAACATAATCTCTGTTTTGTTCCCCAAACAATACCCTTTCTTTATGAAAAGGCGATTGATGCGTGTAGGGCCCCCATGATTAAAGCAAGCAGATGTAGAATTAAAAAAAAAATACCAAAAAAATGTTTTTATTCTGTTGCCCATGGGACAAAATACATGTGGAGCTTTGCCCATGTTGCTAGGTGCTTCCTGAAATTATATATAAGGTTGGACTGAATTACATCACAGTACAAGCAGCTAAAGAGGTCAGGGATGGCTTAATTTAAAGCTCTTTAAATTAAGCCATCCCTGACCTCTCTAGCTGCTTGTACTGTGATGTAATTCATTCCAAGTATCCTCAGTCCAACCTCATACCTAATGAGTGCACTCGCCTTGTGTCTTGTGTCTATTTGCTCTGTCCCTTAAAGCTGAACTCCAGGGACTAACTGCAAGGGTCAACTGCCCATTTGGTCTAGGCCATGTTTGCAGGTTTTCCTTTATCTTGCACAGGTGCTTTAAATCAGAGTCAATGGCTTGGTATTTTGGACAGCTATTTTAGCTAAGAGAAATTCCCAAAACATGGCCTGTTGGGGGTACTTGAGGACAGGGTTGAGAACCACTTCTGTGGGGGACCAGATATAGTGAATGCAGGCTCCTGGGTTTAGTAACACTTTAACCGGTTCCCGACCAGCCGCCGCAGTTTTACTGCGGCAGAATGGCATGGGTGGGCGAAACAACGTTACCTTACATCGGGCGCGCGGCGCCTAGGGGGCCGCGATGATTGGATTTGTTTCAGGACCGATCAGTCTCCAAGCCCAGGCCAATGATTTCTGGTCTGGACCTGCTGATTGGTTCTGACTAATGAAATGCTTCCCCTGCCTGTAAGTGTAAACACAGGCAGGGGAAGTGATGTCATCTCCCTCTCTGAAATTCTTTTCCGTTCCAGAGAGAGAAGAGAGGACATCCAAATGTGAGTTGCACCAACACTACACTAACACAGTACACGTAAGCACAAATTTCACCCCCCCCCCAGTTAACCCCTTCACTCCCTGTCACTGTGTCACCCAGTGCAGTGTTCATATTTTTCTTTGATCACTGTACTAGTGGCATTTGTGACAATAATGAGTGTTAGGGTACTTAGTAATAGGCCCAGATAGGTCTAGGGATCCCCTCCTTAACTCCTTGATGACCCCAATTGTTAAAGCAACCAATCAGTGTCCAAGCATCCTTTCTACAGGATGAAGTTAATCGTGACATTTTTGTTGTTATGAGCAACAAGAGATGTTCTTAGCACATTTTTCATACATAAGATGTTTAAAATGTAATAATTGCCCCATACCTCTATTCAGATCCTGGATATTTGCCAAGAGTTGTATATGGACATCCAGCAGCACCCAGTCATCCGAAGCATCGCCGCAAGTATTATCCTGGACAATAAGCCCTCTCCCGCTATTGTCATGATGATAGCAAAATCTCTCATGAAAGAAGCTGACATGGAAGTGGGAAGTTTCGTCTATTCTCTGATGAAGAAGTTCAGTAGAAGCGTCAACCCTGAGCTACATGAAGTGTAAGACAGTTCTGATCTACTGGTAACATGTAAATTACATTGACATAAATGGAGGAAAACGCTGTCTAATTGACTGTCTGTGTTGATACAAATGATATGTCCACCCCAGACACATTCCTCCCTCCTTATAACTTTAGGGGTGTGTGACCAGCGATGGCATATAGCATTGTGAAAAGGCCAGCAGTCCAAGAATTTGTTTCATGGGGAAGGAGCAGGGCTTTTTTTTTCAGCGGGAACGTGGGAGAAACGTTGTTCCGGCACCTTCAGCACTGACTGTATGTAATGCCAAGGGTAACTGCATTGTGCTACAATGTCTATGGATGCTGGTTGCTGGGGGATCTGTTGTTGCTAGAGGGTATATTTTTTTAAGAGAAGGGTTATTGTTTCTGGGGAGGTCTGTTGTTGCTGCTGGGTGACCTATTGTCTCTGGAAGGATCTACTTTTGCAGGGGAGGTCTATTGTTGCTGGGGAGGTCTATTGTTGCTCGTGGGGGTCTATTTTGAGGGAGCAGTCTATTGTTGATGGCTGCTGGAGGGTCTATTGGTGCTGTCTGTGGGGAGATCTGTTGTTGCTGCTGGGGGAGTCTATTGCTGCAGGGGGTAACTGCTGTGGGTGGCCCATTGTTGCTGGGGGATCTGTTGTTGCTAGAGGGTATTTTTTTTTTTTTTTGCGAGGGGGTTTATTGTTGCTGGGGAGGTCTGTTGTTGTTGCTGGGGTGACCTATTGTCTCTGGAAGGATATATTTTTTTCAGAGCTATTGTTGCTGGTGGGGGATCTATTGTTTAGCTCTCAGGCGGTTCGGAACGGTTTGGAGGGCAGGAGGCACTGTTTGGCAGAAGGAAGCACCTAGTCGGGGTGCCAAGCGGTTCCGCCACAGGTTCCCTGTGACCACTTTACACCCGGGCCAAATCTGACATTTCTTCCATTTATATGTAAAAAATCATAATTTTTTTTTTTTGCTAGAAAAGTACTTAGAACCACTAAACATTATATATCCTTTTTAAGCAGAGGCCCTAGAGAATATGGGGGAGCTTTTTTTTTTTTTGTAAGTTATTATTTATTTAACAGATTAATAAATAAATGGAATGCAGTTTATTTTTAACAAACCTTTGTTTCCATGTTCCTAGGGCTGCTATTTGCAATATGGCTGTTGAAATGTTGAAGTCCAGATTTGAAGCCACAAGGAGCCGTTTTAGTAGTGGATTATTTTCTGATATATATTCAGGTATTGGGTCAATGTTTACATTCCTGATTACTATAAAAAAAAAAAAAACAGCTGTTTACATTATGCTTTGGACACACTAGTCCTGATCCAGCCTAACTGCAGGCATTCTAGTGTATTCCATTTTTGATTCCATCACAATTCATTTTTTAATCCCTGAAGAAGAGGGAGTTCTTCCCCATGAAACCTGTACCTTATGCTCTTAACCAATAAATATTTTTAAATAATTTCAAGCAAAATTCACATTTATGCTGGGTGCTCTTCATCATGCAGTGTAAGTACCTAAATGTGGCCTGGTAACAGTCTCTTGTACAGCTGGGCTGAAGTGTGAAAGGATGAAGCAGCACAAGGAGCCAATCAGCCCATGTGCTGAAAAGAAGCTAATAGGAGAAGAGAGCACAATGATGCAGAGATGAGCTCATCACTGTGCTGCTTCTCCGTTCACTGTCCAATCACTGGCTGGGGGCATGTCTAGGATAAACTGAACTCAGAGGAAGTGCCTTGAATGATGCTGGCCAGCAGACTCAAGACCTCTAGTGGCAGAAAAATAATACTGCCAGAAAAATCTCTGAATTTAAAATTGCAGCAAAAGTTTGTGCTGTTCCTTTATCTTTCAATGGCCTCCTAATTGTATCTTTTTTTTATTTTTTGCTAGAGTTCTGTTTTAATGTAATGTAATTGGACTGGCTGCTACAGAAAACTGCCCATTGAGATTTTCCCTATTCACACTTGTGCATTTATGGCACGGTTAAATATGTGTGAACCAACACTCACTATAGTGCTTTATAGTAGATTACATGCAATTTTTTACTGCAATACTGTTAATATTTTGGGGCCCCAAAGCACATGTTGATACAGTAAGATTTACGCAGGTTGCATTTGTCAATACACAAATATATGATCAGGTCACTTTAATGACAGTCTTATGTATGCTGCGGTCCCCCTGCCGTAGCCGACTGCATTATATCGCTAGGAACCGCTTAGCAGTGATTGCAGTCTTAAAGAGACTCTATACGGTGCAGGCAGCCTCCAAAACTCTGTACTTATGGCTGAATCCCATGCCATTCTGGCCTAAGCCTCCCTGATAATGGCAAAATGCCTTCCCCTTCTTGTCTACTCCACATTTCTATTGGCAAGTAAAGCAACTCAGCATGGTTATGGGCCAATAGGAATGTGTGGGAGGCAGGGGGTGGCAGCAGACATTGACACTATCTGGAAATGTTGGAACTTTGGCTCCAAGCATATGTCTGTGATGATGTCTCCTCCACTCCTGAGGCTTCCTGGGATTTGCATGTCACCTATTCCAGGGGGCATCATATTCAACACAGTTGACAGAGGAAGGCGGACCCAGTGGTGCATTATCAGGGGGTCGACTGCCTGAACCAGGAAGACATAGCTAGCTTCTGATTAAGTCAGAAAGTAAGATAGTGTTGTGGGACCCAGCGAGCGGGAGCGGTTTGGTGGATCACAGCAGGACAAGGCTGGATTCACTGGGCATGAAAGTTTGCTTTTTGGAGGACAAGCTGGGGAGGTTAAAGTTCCATTTTTTGTCAGAGCTGCCCCCTGAAGACTTTTAAACAATATTTAAGAAGCAGCAGAGGAGGAGGAGGAAGAACAGATAAAATGAAGCAGTGGCAGGGAGATCCTTGCACTGCAGGTCCTCAGGAACGGCTTCCTCTACACTCTACAGCAGTGGTTCTCAACCTGGGGGTCGAATGACGATTTGCCAGGGGTCACCGAATCCTGGGCTGTTCCTAAAGCCCACACCGTTCTCCCAGCCTTTTTGCAGCTGCCCGTTCAATTCACGGCATGGCTGGGGGCAGAGACTAGAGGTCAGCTGACTGCTGAGGAATGTGAAGTGGGAGGGGCTGGAGGAGACCCTATCTCCTGATTTTGGCATAGGTGTCACTGCTACGAGACACCACAAAGTCAGAGACACAGTGAGTAGTAACACTACCTGTGATTAAAGTTGCCATTAAAAGTTCCCACTACAGTTCTCAGATCAGCAGATGACCTCGATCAAGAGCACCTAAGTTGGCTGATCAGAGCTCCCCCCAGCACTGCCACTGATCCCATTCCCCCCACCAAGGAGTAAGAGAAGGAATAAAAATAGAGAATACATGGAAGGGAGAGGAAAAGAGGGGGAGGGACAAAGAAAAAGGGAGAGAAAGAATAAGAGAAAGAACAAGAAAGACGTCTAGAGAGAGGAATAGGGGAAAAAAACAAGAAATTAGGATAGAGAGAGATAAAAGGGAAAAAAAGGAGAACAAAGAGAAAGGGTTGTACATCCCATAAGGGGTTTTAATACTGTACGAGTGGAAGGGACTCAGGGAGCGCTAAACGTCCGTGGGTTAGAGGCGCAAATTACTTGTCTTGCCTTGGGTGCTGACAACCCACGCTACGATAATAGTTTTGCTGTTAAGGGTCCCCACAGCTTGGGAAATGTTATCAAGGGGTCACGGCACAAGTAAGGTTGAGAACCACTGCTCTACAGCAAAGAGAACAGTGAGCAAAGCAGTAGTGACATCACTAAGTCTCACTCCAAATCTCCTGAAACTAGAAGTCAGCAGTCCCTTAGATCTCACACTACAGTTATGGGGCTCATGGCAAAAAGATTAGCCTAGGCACAGAAAGTGCACTGCTGTTTTTTAGGGAGAATTCAGGGCAAAACAATCGATTTTTCAGTGTGCTGCTTAGGCAAAATTACCAACTTCAGATGTTCCCTATACAGTAACACATATTCACACTTTGAATTCAGATCCACTTCTTTACTTCATACTGAAGCTCCCCAAGCCTTCTGTGAACTTGACTTGGCTTGGTCAATATTGGAATCCTAGGTAGCATATACAATACCACTAAAACATTTCTGATTTCTCATAGATTCACTCAAGTCAGGATTGCAAGGCATATTTAACATCCTGCCTAAAGTTGCTGATGCTTTCCCGGTCGCTGCTATTGGTAGGCTCAAAATGCACTTCATGGGTGTTTTCACTGAACTGCTTGAGGTAAAAAAAAAAATAAAAAGAAAGAAATGAAAAAGAATGTCTTTGTCCTTCTACCAAAGCATAAAAATATCATTTTTGTTATTCAATGCTTGCATTTCATTGTTACATATAGATCGGCTACCATGCTGAAGGCCTTCAGGAATTATTAATGAACAGACACTTATTCTCCTCTGGAAGCGGGCTGAACAATATAAAGAAAATTATGGATATGCTCAAAAAGGTAGGAACTTTTCAAGAACTGAGATAATGTCATGAAATGAAACCTGAGCATTAACTTATACACAGCGTGCAACAACACACCGCACATATAAATTATGTAAATCATATAAAATCTCCCACATGGAATTGTACAATAACAGGAAGCAATGAAATATACATTGTTTATCTAGCACAAAGGGGAAAGCCGGCTAAATTACAGGGATGTGCAAATGAAATGTAAAGGGGTCAGGTCCAAATTGTGTCACAGGTTAGGTGGACCTGGCGGATCATTCTGGGAAGTACCGACCACACAAAGCAATTGGCTTTCCTTCGGATCCCGCTAGGTAGCAGGGTCAGTTACACTAATGACAATCTGTGTTTTTATATTTTGTTCAGTATTACTAAACACAGCCTCACTGTGTGCTCAAATCCTGACTCAAGGTGGTAAAATCCACATCTCCTAGGTCTTACAGGGGCCCTACAAATATGGGTTATACTTGTTTAGAGGCTAAAAGTCTCAGTCCCTCTTTAACCCCTCCCATTGGCCAGTGGTACACTTGACATTGGCAAGTGTTGGGGCCCAAGAGGACAATGGAGTGCGTTATGGTAATCCCAATGGTAATAGGGGAGAAAGTCCCCACACTGAATCCTTAAAAAATTTGTGTAGTAATACTGCGCCAACTAAAATAAAAAAGCAGCCAACATAACCAGTAGACAAATGGTGAGACAATAAAACAGTAAGAATGTGGCGCTAAAAAAACAGTGTCCGTTATTGGGCAACCACCAACCAGAATAATCGTCTGGAGGTTAACTGCACAATAAAGTTTTATTGAGATGGAATTCAACTATACAAGGATCAACCAGTGTCAACATTTCTACACGTGTAGATAAGTGTATCAACTTATGAAAAAAATCTAATCTACGTGCTAGGACACATGTGACTAGTGTCCATACAGTAAGAAAAAAAGAACATAAACTAATACACATACATCTGCATACTCTCCTGAATCCTTAATTTAGGGTGGCACTGTCCCATTAAGAGTAGAGTAACACAATGTTAGTAAGCAGCCTCTCCAGTGCTACACTATTTAAAAACTTATCTTTCAAAGTGGAACTTTAGTGTTAACCAAAAAATGCCAGTGGTACATCCAATGTTGGCTAGTGTTGGGGCCCAAGATGGCGTTGGAGCACCTTTAATAAAGTGTTATTGTAATCCCAATGGTATAAGGGGGCAAGAATCCCAAACTTAAACTCTAATTAAGGTGGCAAAGTCCCATTAAGAGGAGAATAACAAGATGTTGGCCAGCAACCTCTCCAGTGCTACACTATTTAAAATCTTTTCTTTTAAAGTGGAACTTTAGTGTTAAAAAAATAACACTTTCAGAAAGCCCTTTATTGTAAAAGAGACCTTATCTGTCTTTTCCTGCAATAAACAATTCTTATTGGGACTTTCCCAGACTGCAGGAGTCCTGGAATACAGTAAAAACCACTACTGAAACTCTGACAGTTGTATCTCTTGCGGACTTCACCATAAACTTTTAGTGATAAAGAATTACAAAATCTTCCTTTTCAAACATCTCCTGACTGCAGCAAGGCATGTATACCGGCAATGTGGAAATAAAAACAAACCCCTCAATAAGACACAGTGGTACGCAAGAATTAGCGAGATCCAACAATTTTCTTCACCTTAGCTTTGAGAAATCAAAGCGAAAAATACTTTTGCATTTGGGCACCCTGGTTCCTTTCTAAGGATACCACAACCCTAACTGAACCAGAAAACCATACCCGCTCGGCTTCATGACTCTATTGACAATGGACCTGACTGGTTGCTCAATGATTAAGGACATTGTATACTCAGACTGCAAATCTGTAGAGTTTTACATATGTTGGTACCCAGGGGCAGACTGATAACTCATGGGGCCCCCGGGCAATAGGAGATTATGGGGCCCCCAGGCAATCAGAGATTATGGGGCCACATAGTATACACACACACAGTATACACATACATGTTTCTATTGGCTGTCCCTGGTCCATACTGTCTATTGGCTGTCCCTGGTCCATACTGTCCCTGGTTTTACTGAGGCTGGCAACCCTGATGGGGCCCCCTAGTGGCCCAGGGCCCTCGGGCAGTGCCCGAGTGGCTCAATGGTCAGTCCGCCCCTGTTGGTACCTTTAGCTTGTAATGTTATCAAAAAATTGTAAAGCCTTCTGTTTAATTCATAAATAAGGAACTAAATAAGTAAATGCATCTTACCTGCCGCCCACCAATGGTTCTTATGAATGTACACTGAGCTGCACCTGTGCAGCTCAATGTGCATTCTTGGCATGCCTTGGTGCTGGCGTGAATAAACTCTCAGAGGAGTTTTATCATCCTGGGCCAGTTAATCAAGATGGCTGAAGATGCTGGAAGACGACACGGAAAAGATGTCTTTGATGCAGAGGGAGTATGCGGACATTGCAGAGCTGACTATAGTTCCATAGGGAATCTATGCATGGGTTGTGTTGTGGTGTACTAAGTTACAAATATGGTGCAGGGAGATTTTCTTGTCCATTGAGGTCCACTGGCAAATGCAATGAGCTATCTTAATGCAAACTAGTTTGACGCACAATAATACTGCAGTAGCGCTGCGCAGTAGAAAAGTGTGAAGGTTTTTGATCAACTACATTTTTCTTTTAATGTTGAATGTTGTTTTAATTGATTTAAATTAATTGATGTTCAAGGCTATACAATCTATCTATCTATCTATCTATCTATCTATCTATCTATCTATCTATCTATCTATCTATCTATCTTATTTATTCATATGTATAGGGGTGGTTAGAGCAACCCTTTTGCAACGTTTGCAGGTTTCCTTTATTGCAGAGTTTATTATCGCTTTAACACTCTTTTGCCATTTACGTGCATTTAAATCCTGTTAGAATTTGATTGGTTGCTATGCCCACTTTCCTGCTAATCTTATACTATGTTGTCATTTTATATATCTTTGAGTCTCATTGCTGAGAGACGGAAGTCCTTGCATAATAAAATCACATTGTTCCTTCTTTTATTATTGTAGGCTAACACAATAAAATTATTATTATACAGAATGTATATAGCGCCTACGGTTTTGTTCAGCACTGCACAGAATATAAGTAGACAGTACAGTTACAACATAGCTTAAAACAAGAGGGGTTGGAGGACCCTGCTCATCAAAGCTTACAATCTAAAATTCTATATGACTTTTTTTTTTTTCAATTGCAGTTCTAATTACTCATCATATTTGCATTTATTATTATTAGCATATTAGCACTTTGTTGCCTTGCTGCTTACTGCTCATCTGATGGCAATATCGTAAGCCTAAAAATGTTACATATCAATGCAAGAGTGCCACCCAGTGGTCGGACTCTGCCAGAATAAGAAAAATGTACAGTATTTATACTATACTGTATGTATAGATAAAAATTATATATAGTATTGCCCGGATAAGGTTTTATATATATATATATATATATATATATATATATATATATATATATATATATATATATATATATATATTTTGCATATACAGTACATGCCGTATTGTACTGGTAAGATTTTTAAGCTTATATACAGTATATATATATATATATATATATATATATATATATATATATATATATATATAGTATCTGTCACTAGACATCCTGTGTTTCAGGTGCTGGGAACAGACAGTCTGTGATCTGTCACTGCTATATCTCACCAATGAGTCACCGCACTCCCAAAAGTTTCTTGCTCAATTTCTTCATTTGTAGAAAGTAACTATTGAGCAAGAAACATTTCTGAGCACGGTGACTGACTCATTGGTATGATATAGTGTATATAAACAGTATATATATATATCGTATATTACAATATTGCTAGCCCACACCCACCTAACAACTGTCCCAAGCCACCCCCATCAAATCATTCCCTGCATCTATTACCTTTTGTACTACCTCCCCCTCCCTTTAGAACAGGGCTCTCAAACTGGCGGCCCTCCAGCTGTTGCAGAACTACAAGTCCCATCATGCCTCTGCTTGACAGAGTCATGCTTGTAACTGTCAGCCTTGCAACGCCTCATGGAACTTGTAGTTTTGCAACAGCTGGAGGGCTGCCCGTTTAAGACCCCTGCTTTAAAATTAAAGCTCTACGAGCAGGGCCCTCCTGTTCCTTCTGTATTGAACTGTACTGTAATTGTGCTGTCCCCCCTCTACATTGTAAAGCGATGCGTAAACTGTTGGCGCTATATAAATCGTGAATAATAATAATAAAATAATAATAATATATATATTTATATATATGTGTGTGTATATATATATATGTGTGTGTATATATATATATATATATATATATATATATATATACCCGGTATGTATATATATATATATATATATATATATATATATATATACTTATCTAAACGCTTTCACATAAATATCTAAGATAACATTAAAAAGACTTTATTTTCCTGATACCCATGATGTTCAAATGTAATTGTAATACTAGATTGGTACAGTAAAGGTACTCTTTAATGTTTTATTAGCCCGGCTAGACTCATTCACAGAAAGCTTATCTCTGCTCGCTGGAAGTTACAGTCCAGTCCTGTGCTTTCAGATAAAGTCTTGGTGTACAGCTAAAATACACCCCAATTCACGCCGCTCTATTTCTTCTGCACAGCTGCACGACTGGAAGCCGTTACCTTGGGATGAACCTCTGGTTTTTGCGCACTTTAAAATGTTTGGACAAGAACTTTTCTATCAAGAATTAAACAAACACTCAATAGAAAACATCCTCAAGGTGAGCAATGGAGGCTGTGAAGTGTCGCTTCTGATCCTCTGTCCTCAAAGAGAATTTATCACACACATGCATCTAACATAAAGCTACATTAAAGGTACACTCTAACATTGAAAATTCACCCTTGAAATGCAAACCTAACTTTTGTACATTTGTAATTCTGTTGAGTGAAAGGTATAAAAGTCGGGGTTTTGAGGCCCAAGGATTAAGGGGAACTGAACTGTGGAAGCTGTTCCTAAAGTAGGACAGGAAGTGGACAAAGGACTAGTCAGCAGTATTGTCTGTGGACTTCCTACAGATGATCGTTCCCCATTACTGACTTACCATGTCTTCATCTGCATGGTGTCTCTGTGGTGGCAGCCATCTTGGTTGAGGCAGGGCTTTGCTTCCTCAAGTCAGAACCTCCAGCAAGGAGAACAGTAGCGATATCACCAAATCAAGCTTTATTTAAAAAAAAAAACTACAGAGTGGTTATAATGGGGGAGTTACTTTTGTTTTGTGTGAAGGTTCGATCCAACAATGGCTTGTAGGTGTCAAGATATAGATGAGTGACAGTTCAAACGGATCCAAACAAACACCCAAGTGAGACTGATCGACAAATATCTGCCACCACCTTATAAAAAACTTGCTTATCAGATGGCAAGCAAAACCAAGCAGACGGCTATAGCCCAGCCAAGGCCTTTACTTGTATGGAAAGATCGTCTGGACAGGTATGGATATGGATTGGTTGCCTATATACTCCAAACGTCCCGATGCCGTGGAACTTCCGATGGATCTCAGTATTACGATCACACGTGTTGCCAGCTGATTCCCGGTTACGTCACGTGACGTAATATCCATATCCATACCTGTCCAGACGATCTTTCCATACAAGTAAAGGCCTTGGCTGGGCTATAGCCATCTGCTTGGTTTTGCTTGCGATCTAGTAAGCAAGTTTTTTTATAAGGTGGTGGCACATATTTGTGGATCAGTCTCACTTGGGTGTTTGTTTGGATCCATTTGAACTGTCACTCATCTATATCTTGATACCTACAAGCCATTGTTGGATCGAACCTTCACACAGCGCAGCTTCTCTTTTCTATTCTGTTTTGTGTATCTCGCAATAAGCTGCTGCTCTTTGGACTTTTCATTTTGCCTTTTTTAATCATTATTGTCAATTTAGATCTAGCGCGGTTTTTTCTTTTATTTTAATTTTTTTTTAGTTGACCATAAATCATTTTTAAAGTGGTTGTAAACCCTCACATATACCCAGTGAAATGACTGTCCTCAGGTGATATACAGAGATGAAACAAATCTTCCTACATAAACTCTACTTGTTTATCTGCAGTCTTCTCTTACATCCTTTCAAAGTCCAGAATTTATAAAGCCTGCCTGAGCTTTCAGGAATCGGGGCAGAGAGCTGAAATTACACTCTGCAGGGCTCAGTGAGGAGAGTCCTGAAAGATGATTGGGAGGAAGGGACACGCTCCCACTTCACACAGACACAGGAACAGAGCTGAGGTTGTCAATCACAGGCTGTGTGCAGGAGCTCTCTCCACTGTCACCTTTTTTCTTTTTGTGTCAGGAAAACTTGTCTGAAGTGATTCATGCTGATAGAAGAGGAAGGGCCAGCAGACAGAAATGACACTTAGTGCTCTGGATGGAGACAAGTACACACTTCAGAAGCATATGCTTTGTTCATATTTCATTTATGAGGTTCACAAGCACTTTAAAGCCCAACTCCAGGTTAAAAAAAACGGCTTTCCCATGCACTGCACAGGGGTAACTGCTTGTTTTTGTCTAGGGGATTGAAGAACGAAGATAAACGGTATATACCCAATCCCCACCTGGGTCCAGTAGTCTTGTGCGGTAAACTGTTCCTGACGTCATCACGCCCATGGGCATGAGGATGTCAGGAACAGTCCACCGCTGGATCATGGGGGAGTGCTGTTTACCCGTGGATCGAAGGATCGGGTGAGTATGCAGCTTCTCCTCACCCCTGGATAAAACGAGCAGTTGACCCAAGCAATGTGGGCACAGCCCCACCGCATGCGAAAACTTTTTTTTTTGCCCGGAGCCAGCCTTTAATTTAATTTCCATGTGTGTTTTTTTTTGTTTAGTTTTTCTCTAGTGGAAAGTCTGCTTTATTACATGCAACTGTAAAGGCTCTGCAGACGGGTCTGGACATACACTGGTCTAAGCCTTTACTGTCGAGTGAAAATCTTCTGATCGTCCCAACGTGTGTGGGTCTGCCATTGGAAACCAGCCTGTACTATTCATCAGTTACAAGGGTGCAATTACAAGGTACGTGCTGAGCTTAACACTCATCTCTCTGAGATGCAATGCTAGAGAAGCCTGAACTCTGGGAAAACAGCTTTATGCACGGATGAAATATATGGGAGCTGTTTAACTTGGTTTGAAAGCCTGTCCATCTAATCCTGACACACACAGCCATCCTAGGCAACACAGCCAGGTCGGTGACCTGACTTTTCATACTGCAGTTAAGCAACACAGGTAAGTCATCTCAACTGCCTTAAACCTGTGATTGGACAATGAAGGAGAAGCAGCAGTCTAAAGCCTCATGCACACAGGTGGTTTGACCTGTCAGCGTCTAATGCCCATGTATTTGGGCGTCCAGAAGGCGTAGGTGCAGCATCCAGCATCCCGCTGCCAGCAACCTGTCAAAATCTATGACAGGCGAATACACAGCAGCTGATTGTTGGGCTTTGGTGTTGGTGTTTAGAATCATATATGTTCAGGGACATATGCCTTGAATTCTGGGTCCTGGTCTAACATCCCTGAATGCATACGGCCCTAAACGTGAGCAGTGCTCGGAACAGCCTTCGCCTTATTTATCCTGTTGTAGATCTTGACAGGCTGCTGGCAGCAGAGCTGGACGCTGCACCTGACTTGCAGAGCTAGACGCTGCACCTGACTTGCAGATCTGGACGCTGCACCTGACTTGCAGATCTGGACGCTGCACCTGACTTGCAGATCTGGACGCTGCACCTGACTTGCAGATCTGGACGCTGCACCTGACTTGCAGATCTGGACGCTGCACCTGATTTGCAGATCTGGACGCTGCACCTGACTTGCAGAGCTGGACGCTGCACCTGACTTGCAGAGCTGGACGCTGCACCTGACTTGCAGAGCTGGACGCTGCACCTGACTTGCAGAGCTGGACGCTGCACCTGACTTGCAGAGCTGGACGCTGCACCTGACGTGCAGAGCTGGACGCCGCACCTGACATGCTGAGCTGGACGCCGCACCTGACATGCTGAGCTGGACGCTGCACCTGACTTGCAGAGCTGGACGCTGCACCTGACATGCTGAGCTGGACGCTGCACCTGACATGCAGAGCTGGACGCTGCACCTGACTAGCAGAGCTGGACGCTGCACCTGACTAGCAGAGCTGGACGCTGCACCTGACTAGCAGAGCTGGACGCTGCACCTGACTAGCAGAGCTGGACACTGCACCTGACTAGCAGAGCTGGACACTGCACCTGACTTGTAGACCTAGACGCTGCACATGATAAGACAAACCACCCTTTTGCTTGAAGCAAATTAAGGTCATCACCCTGCTCCTTCCTGTCTAATTGTTCTATTTTAGTATGTCATAATTGCAAAGCTACACTTCATGTGCAACATTCATACGAATAGCTTAAAAGATGGGGGTGGGGAGAGCTTAGTGAATGAGCCATTTGAACAATAACCTTATATGTATGCTTACGGATGTGGAGTGCGGCATTCTATGTGTAAGGCTCAGACTTCATAAAAAATATCAACAATCAATGATCAATATGCCAACCTTCCTCGATGCATTTCACCACTCCAGGCTTGTTTACAAGAATAGGGAACTCCCAGGAGTGATGAAACGCGTCAAGCAAGGTTGCTTTTGGGGTAGAGACATTGTATACAGTCAATTCACTGATTATAAAAAAAACTCTCCAAGAAAAGCTAATTAGAATGCGGCTGATATTTTTTCCTTTTTTAAATGAAGAATGGAGACGGACTGTGATGGCCAGTTTCAAGCGAAGCTATGGATCTGTGTGTGTTTCTGTTCAGAACTCAGAGTTGGCCATCACCAACTGTTTGGGAAAAAAAAGTCGAGTGGTTCTGTTTCAAATGCTGCTTTATGAATTGATATACCTCCTTAGACCCAGTCTGTTAAGACAGTATGGTCACCTGCTGACTTGGCACCATCCACAGGCAGCTTAAGGTGTTACTAAACCCACAACAGTCTGTATATGCAGTAAAATATGCTTGTTATACTCACTGTGGAACCTAAGGGGTTAATCCTCCGCATTGTGTAAAAAGGCTGTTTGATCCTGTCTTCTCTGATCCTTCCCTTCTTCCACTGTCCCCAAATCCGTCTGCTGATAGAACAGAGCCTTGGAGGCACTCAGAGCCTTATGCCGCGTACACACGACCGGACTTTCCGGCAGAAAAGGTCAGACGGAATCATTTCATCGGATATTCTGATCGTGTGTGGGCTACATCGCACTTTTTCTTTCGAAAATTCTGACGGACCTAGAAATAGAACATGTTTTTAATTTCCGACGGAATCAATTCCTATCGGGAAAACCGTTCGTCTGTATGCTATTCCAACGGACCAAAAACAACGCAAGGGCAGCTATTGGCTACTGGCTATTTAACTTCCTTTTTCTAGTCCCGTTGTACGTGTTGTACGTCATCGCGTTCTAAATGATCGAGCCTTGGTGTGATCGTGTGTAGGCAAGTCCGTTTCAGCGGAACTCCGTCAGAAAAACCATCAGAGTTTATTCTGACAAAAAAAAAACAGTTGTGTGTACGCGGCATCAGAGGCACTCAGTCTGGTGTGTATTGCTAGGAAGGTTTTTTTTTTTTTTCTTGGGAGGGTGCATGTGATCAGCACAGAGCTAATCAGCACTGTCCAGACAGAAGGTCAGGAGTCATGCAGCCTCATAGGACTCAGAGGAGAATGACAACTCCTCCTGCCAGCTTTAACCAGTGCTCAGCTGGACACTGATAGAGTCACAAGACTGCTATATACTGCTGATGGGAAAAGGTATTTAGCAGTTTATTTACTAAAATAATTGCATTTCCATGTTCTGTGTACTGTGGGCGACCAGATATAGTGAATGCAGGGTCCTGGGTTTAGTAACACTTTAACTCTTCAATAGGACACAGAAGTTGAATGCAATTCCATTTTACTTCAAATAATGGCAGTACAGAGGATGTTTTTCCAGTCTTTTAAATTGTAAGAAGACATTGAGATTCCTAATAATGTTTCCTAATATCTTTTCCAATGAAAAAAAAAGAGGGGGGGGGCCTAAGACACTGTCACAAGTGTGAAAGAAGCCTTGTATTTCCAAGGTAAGTTTTCGGGGGTCTACCACATTCTTCTTGGTCCAAGCAGTACTAATATCCTGTTTGTGTCTTTATCAGTACTGTTCATTCGTGGACTAAGAAGATGGGGGTAGACCCCCGAAAGCTTGTATTGAGAATGTAATGGCCTGTACACACGACCACTTTTGCTGTTGGAATAAACTCTGAAGGTTCTTCCGACAAGTGTTTTCCGATGGAATTCCGCTCAAGCTGTCTTGCATACACACGGTCACACCAAATTTCGACCGTCCAGAACGCGGTGACGTACAACACGTACGACGGGACTAGAAAACGGAAGTTCAATAGCCAGTAGCCAATAGCTTCCGTCTCCTACTTGCTTCAGAGCATGCTTCGTTTTTGGTGCGTCGGAACAGCATACAGACGAGCGTTTTTTCCAATAGTAATTTGTTCCGTCGTAAAAACATAGAACATGTTCTCAATCTAAGTCCGTCTGAATTTTCGACAGAAAAAGTCAGATGGGACATACACACGGGCGGAATATACGATGAAAAGCTCCCATCGGACTCTTTCTGTCGGAAATTCCGCTCGTGTGTACGCGGCATTACTGTTAGTGCAAATACAAAAGTACCACAGACTTTATTATACTTAGTTATAAGTGTAATATCCCTTATTAGTATATGACCCTTTTAACCTGCACCATATTACACAGAACTGATATTTTACTGCTTTTTTGTTCATCTGTAAACTATTTTTCAATTACTAGCTCAGTCTCACATCACTCCCGACCCAAAAGATGATCTAAGGATTCTCCAGTTACTTGAATCTAACATTAATCTGAAGGCAAAGCTTTCCTTAAGGTATACACACTATCCTGTATAATGTATGTGCAGTTATTTTGGGTCACAAGACAGTACTGTTCTTTTAACTATTATAATTATTATTATTGTTTTTATTATTATTATGATTCAGGATTTATATAGCGCCAACAGCTTGCGCAGTGCTTTACAACATGAGGGCACACAGTACACTTACAATACAATTCAATTCTGGAGAATCAGAGGACCCTGGTCGTTAGAGCTTACAATCTACAATCTAAAGGGGAGGGTCCAGTGATACAAAAGGTAATAACTGTGGGGGGTGAGCTGATGGAGAAAGTGGAAAAACAGTTGTTAGGTGGGGGCAGGATAGGCTTCTCTGTGGAGAAGGGTTTTTTTAGGGATCCCCTAAAAGTGAGTAGAGTAGGAGATAGCTGGACAGATTGGGGTAGGTAATTCCAAAGAATGGGAGAGGCTTGGCAGAAGTCCTGGAGGTGAGTATGGGAGGAGGTGATGGGGGACCTAGAGAGCAGGAGCTCTTGGGAGAAAGGAAGAGAACCATTTGGTTGGTATTTTGAGACTAGGTTGGTGATGTAGCTGGGGGCCGAGTTGTGGACGGTAAGTTTTTGTTAGTATTTTGAATTGAATTTGTTAGGTGAGCAGAGGCCAGTGGAAGAATTGGCAGAGAGGGGTACTAGACACTGAACAGTTGGTAAGTTGGATGAGTCTGGCAGCAGCACGCATGATGGGCTGAAGGGGGATAGGTTATGTAAAGGTAATCCAATGAGGAGGGAGTTGCAGTAGTGGAGGCGAGAGATGACCAGGCAGTGAATTAGAAGCTTTGTGATGTCATTGGTTAGCAAGTTTGGACAGTGATTGGATGTGGGGCCTGAAGGTAAGTTCACCCTGGCATGTGGGGATGGGTTGATAGTCGTGCCATCGATCCTGACAGAAGAGTCAGGGGAAGAGGCACACGGCGGAGGAAATGTTTTGAGCTCGATTTTGGATAGACTGAGTTTGATGAAGTGGTGTGACATTCAGACTGATATTATTAGTGTATCTAAAGCCATACTTTTTTTTAGTTTTAGATAGAGCAATGAAGTGTTTCATTTCTGCCTGTGTCCTCATTTAGGAGATTCAGAGATTTTTTCCGGGACCACTGCCATCAGGGGAGCATAAGATGGGAAAAACTAAATTTCACTTGTCACCAGAACAGGAATAGAGTGAAAATATTTCAATGAGGACATCTATTCTGGTGACAACGGTTCCCTTACTTTAGAAAGATGCCCTCTCAATGCATGTTGTGTCTCTTTGTAAGGTCCCTTTAAAGGAAATACTATGCTCCTTTAATCTGGAGATGGCACATTGTGAGCCCGGGTTGCTGAGAGTTGTAAGCATGTGGTCCATCACTTACTCCTCTAGATGTCAGTAGTAAACAATGTGATCATCTAACCTCTGTTTACTACTGACACTAGGCAAAGCCTTTAAAAGGACTGCTATGGCCTCTGTCATGGACTCCAGGTGTCCATCTTGGGGAAGCCAGTGCATAATACAGGTGTAAAATTCTCAAGCGATTTGGGTGGCCATCTTGGACACAGAGGTGTGGAGAATGGACATAGGGACAGGTCACCGATTGATAGGGAAAGGGTAGACCTAGACCATGGGTGTCCAACCTGCGGCCCTCTAGCTTTTGCAGAACTACAGGACCCATGAGGCATTGCAATGAAAGTCCCATGAGGCATTGGAAGACTAACAGTTGCAAGCATGACTCCCTAAAGGCAGAGGCATGATGGGACGTGAAGCTCCGCAACAGCTGGAGAGCCGCAGGTTGAACACCCCTGACCTAGACAAAGGGACAGGCTCCTGTTGAGAAGGGAAAGTTCATGCTCTGACCAGGAAATCTTAGAAGAGGACAGCATAAAGAAAGAAGTTGTAGGCCCCATAGCCAGTGTGCTGAAATACTGGGAAATACTTTGTAAAGTGGTAGGGTTAGGATTGCGCCTTCTGTTGGAATAACATTACCCTAGGAATTATAGGAAAAAGTAATTTCTGAGTCAGCCCAAGCAACCATTGTTTTTAAAAAGAAATATGTTGCTGTTTTATCCACATATTGAAGAATCTCCCAGTAAAGTTTAGCCCTTATACCATTTTATATGGTGCTCCCCGTCCCAGCAGTGCCTTAGTAATCCTTTCATTTAGTAGTTACGTCGGTGGCAGCACTGGCATGTAAACAATCTCCTGGCAGCTTTGTAGTAGAAGTGATTGAGGTGGCTATAAAGCTGCCCCCAATTACTTCTACATGCTTAGAAAGGACATTCCCTAACATATAGATGACTACTGCTATTCCATATGATCTATATATGGAATATAATAATCAAAATGATATAACATATCCACCAACTACAAAGTAGAGGTAAATAGTGGCGCTAAGTGATATAACAAACGCTTAAGTAAGTAACACACCCAATGAGTAGTGCTGTGTAAACATGAGAGAAAATATAGTAATATGAAAATAATCCATATAATAAACAATAAAAGTAGAGTGGTATCTTCGTGATGAGAAGTTCAACTGATAGACTGGTCCAACTCCACACCACGTGATAACTATCGCGTCTCCCCTCCCCAATTAGATGTACACTCACCAGCATTAATTTCCTCACACTCTCGTGTTTGGCGTATAAGGCAGTAAACCCCTCAGGTTCAAGTGTGTCCCATCACAGATGTTCCAAGTATCCAGAGACCCAAAGGAATCCATAATATATGGAAGAAAATGAGTCTCCAAATAGTGTGATAACATCAAACATAGGATTCATTAAAATCACACAGCCTAATGGTAATGCACTTACAAGAAGGCAAATTTAAAATCACATTGGTATGGTGTGCAGATGCCAGAGATACCCAGTCACGGCGGACATGGGTTAAAACCGAATTTCACCCGACCAGCGTGTCACAACACATGAAACATCACTTCCGGTGATACCTAAACATCACTTCCGGTTGTCGTACAGCCACACTGACGTGTTTCGTCATAGCGACTTCGTCCTGGGATTGGCTACACGCACGGCAGCCATAGTTATATACTCCCACATATGCAAATGACAGACAATCACTTACCCACCCACATAGTGTCCCCTTAGTGTCCCCATAGTGATATCTCTAGCATCCGCCACAAGAGCACATATATATACTGCGCATATGAACAAACAGACATAATATCTATTGCAGTAACCATGTCTGTTACTCAGTACCATAACAATCAAATACATATAAACAAATATCAATATAAAATAAAGATCAGATTAGAGTTAAAATTAAATTAAAAATATATAAAACTCCAGATAAAATTCATGCACCCACTAATCTTTTTGGTGCATAATAGAATCCCCAACTTATTTAAAAAATGTGTATATTATATCAGCACTAATGAGTTCATTAATTACTGAAATTTACTTATTTAAAGGATCACTAAAAAATATTAATAAACCAATTTAAATCCAATTCTATATTCAAACGTATAATCAGAATACTGATAGTAGACCAGTAAAAATTAAAAAGTCTCATTAAAATGTATTTTTGGATTAACATTACATTTACAATTCAAAATACTGTATATCCTCACTGAATGCAAGCTGTTCTTTCCCTTTAAATATTAAGCTATTTAGTCTGTGAACTAGGACACTGATTTTACGTTAATTTGTACCCCATTTTTAGCATGACCAAAGACATAGTGTTCATGATTGGGGTCAACACCAACCTGATCCAAGCCGGATTGGAGCACAGAACACAGGTCAGCCTTGTATTGCCAGCAAATGTGGACGTGAACTTGAACATTGGGCAAAAACACTTTAAGATGGATTTTATTCCAGAGCTGCCAGACAATGAAGTCTTTGCCATAAGGTATTTACAGTCTGTCAATGTTGCTTCTGCCTGCAAATGAAATGGTATCATTAAAGTGCGTAGATGTAAACAGTAACTCTGTGATAATTTCTTTGCATATCCTAAACAATTGCCAGTTTTTTTTTACCATTGTTTTCACTTCCATCCTTTTTTTTAATTACTTCAGCTCTGGGCCAATTCTAACACTTATCACATATATGAAAAAAATCTATATTTTTAGATATAAAATTACTTAGAACCCCCATTAAACACCCCCATACAAACATTATATATATATTTTTTAAGCAGAGGCCCTAGAGAATAAAATGGTGGGTGTTGCAATTTTTTATGTGACACGGTATTTGTGCAGCATTTTTTAAGTGCATTTTTTTTTGGAGAAAATACACTTTAGTGAATTCTAATGCACAAAAACACAATATAATATCCAATTGTTTGGTAAAATATGAAAGATGATGTTACAGTGAGTAAATAGATACTCAACTTTAACATTTGCAAGTGCTCGTGGAACGGTGCCAAACTATGGTACTTAAAAATCTCTGTAGGCGACACTTTATAAGTGTTTACAGGTTACCAGTATAGAGTTACAGAAAAGGTCTGGTGCCAGAATTATTGCTCTCGCTATAATGCTCCAGGCAATACTTCACATAAGTGGTGTGATCGCCTATTACATACCAACGCATGTGTTCACACTTGTGCGCAAGCATGGGGGGGGGACCTTAAAAAAATATATATTATTTGACTTTTTCTTTTTTTTTTTACACTAACTTTTTTTCCTTATCACATTTATTGCTATCACAAGGGATGAACAACATCCCTTGTGATAGCATGGGCAATGACAGGTCCTCTTTATGGAGAGATATGGGGTCTATTACACCCTAGATTTCTCCTCTGCCCTCCAAAGTATCTAATCAACCGAGATCGGTTTGATCTGATGCTTGTAGAAGCCGATAATGGCTGGTTTACATGAGACCAAATTTCGTCACTTCCAGTCTCTGGTGTCACACAGTGGGAGGAACGACATCCGTTCCTCCCACTGCATCTCAGGAAACAGATGGTACCTGTCACATCCTTGCTGGACTTCCCGATCGCTCTTTACCCAGATGGCAATGGGTGGGGGCACCCCCTTCCACCACCTGTAAAATGAATCCAGCAGCTGCTTAGCTGCTCGGATTCCTTTTACTTTGTTCAGCTTCGCCAGCTCTAAAAAATTATATCTCAGTCAGCAATGCCCGAGAGATCACCCTTGCAATCCAACGACGTACCATGGATGGCAAGTGGTTAAGCATAGTCAACCTTTGGGACCATGTTGTGTGCTACATAGATTTACAGAATTTTTTTTTTGTTTCTTTTATCCTGAATATCCAGGGAGAGCTGGTAATTTATATTTAATGTGAACCAGTGGCGGCCGGTGGAATTTTTTTGTGGAGGGGTGGCAAACAGTATGCCACCCCCGCCCTTCCTGTTCGGTCGATAGCACTTACCCCATCCCCAGCGTCTTGGCGACAGTGACCTCCCGTTCTTCTGCACTCCGCAGGTTATCACGGCGGCGGCTTCCGTTTCCTCCCTCCACCTCGGGGGGGGGGCTAATCTGGAGTCTTCTCTTTTTCGGCCAAAACGGGTATCACACCAGCTTCATTCGCTGTTGTAACACACCTGGATGGGATCTGGCTCTGATCAGTTGCTTAAAAAAAAACCCAGGCCGCTGTAATTCATGTGCCTGGTGTCCTGAAAGGGGCCAGACACATGAATAGGGGGTGGCCACGGCAGCAGTGGTTAGATATTAATACTATGCATGAATCTATCAACTGCATATAGGGGGTGGCCTGGAGAGAGGGGGCAGCGCCCGGGCGCCCCTAATGGACGGGCCGCCACTGATGTGAATCATAGTCACATTCTCCAACACCTTACCCTCAATCTGTCCCCCCCACCCACCCCACTTATTGAGTTCACATGCGCACATTCTAGAGTGCATGACGAAGCCTGCAGGAATTTGTTTCCATGTGCATTTCCGGAATGCGTGAGAGTGAGTCACACTCACAGTGCCATTAATCCTTAATGGCATCCCAAGTGTGCCCAGCTGTCAGAAACCATGAAATCAGACCGAGACATAGTACAGTTAAATCACACTCCGTTCCTGAGTGTTTCCGAGCCTTTCTGAGTTCAGTCGAGCTGTCCCCGAGTATTTCTGAGGCTCTCCGGTGCCCCCCCACCTCTGGCCACATGCTGTATTGCATGCAATAGATGTCAATGTGGAATGAATTATCTTCATTTCCATTGATTCGTATGGGGAAACTCGCTTTGATATGCGAGTGCTTTGGATTACAAGCATTCTGCTGGAACGGATTATGCTCTTAATCCAATGTTCCACTGTACACTGATTTCGGTTATTTTTACCAAAGAAATGTAGCAGAATACATTTTGGTCTAAATTTATGAAGAAAGATTATTTGCAAAATTTTATAACAGAAAGGCCCCTTTCACACGGACATTCTAATTGGGTCTGCCTGTCAGTTTTTCCTGATCAGAACCTCCATTCTTCTCTATGAAGCAGCGGATGTTAACGGACATGTGTCTGTTTACATCCTCTGACATTCAATCTGATCCGATCTGCCAAAAAAGAGACGGATGGGGATCCATTCCACCATTCTGACCAGCGGATCGGGTCAGATGGCAGTCGGGTGTAAACAGACAAGCGGTTCGTTTACATCCAACCGCCCATAGAGGAGAGCTGGCTGTGTCCATGTCTGCTCAGCATAAGCAGAGCGGACATGGAACTGTCACCCGCCTGCTCAGGGGAGATCAACGGATAGATTCCCTGCTGAGCAAGCGGAGCCGCAGTCCACCTCGTGTGAAAGGTGCCTAACAAAGAAAAATGTGGGGGGGTTTTCAAAATGTTCGGTTATTTTTTATTTATTTGGCAAACAATAGACATGTGCACTGACAAAAAATTAGTTTGTTTTTGTTTTCATATCATTCGTTTTTTTTTGTTTGTTTTTTCGGAAATGTGGAAATTGGAAAATTCGGAAATTTGAAAATTCGGGAATTCGAAAATTCAGATTTTTGAATTTTCGAATTTCCGAATTTCGAATTTTCACATTTTCAAATTTTTCGAATTTCGAATTTTCGAATTCCCAAATTTCCGAATTTTCGAATTCTGAATTTCTGAATTTTTGAATTACGAATTTTCGAATTTCCAAAATTTTCCATTTTCCGAATTTCAAATTTCCAAATTTCTGAATTTTTCGAATTTCCGAATTTTCGAAAATTCCAAAATTCTGAATTTCCAAATTCTGAATTTCCAAATTTCGAATTTACAAATTTCGAATTTCCGAATTTCGAATTTCCGAATTTCAAATTTCTGAATTTCAAGTTTCCGAATTTCAAATTTCCGAATTTCAAATTTTCAAATTTTGTGAACTTCTGAGATTCCGAATTTCTGAAATTCGAAATTTCGAACATTTGGAATTTCGGAAATGTCAGAAATTTTGAATTTTCGCCAATTCAGAAATTTGAAAATTCAGAAATTTGAAAATTCAAAATTCGGAAATTCGGAAATTCCAAATTCGGAAATTCGGAAATTGAGAAATTCAGGAAATTCGGAAATTAACAAATTTGTCAAAATTTGTTAAACGAATTCGGAACTAAACAAATGGCACATTTTTAGCAAACAATAAAAATACCCAGTGGTGTTTACATACCACCAAAAGAAAATCTGTCTATAAAAAAATTATAAAAATATAATTTGGTTACAGTATTGTATGACAGAGTTATTGTCTTTCAAAGTGTGACAGCGCTGAAATTTGAAAATTGGCCTGGGCAGGAGGGGGGGAAAGTGTCCGATATTGAAGTGGATATACATGAACTTGTGGCTATTTCATCGTGACAACGGTAGACCATTGCTTGACAACGTGTGTAGGCATGGCCACTTGTCATCCCCGCCAAGGGTGAATGTAACAATGCAAAAACACAAATTGGTGACATTTGTCACCCACAGAAAGTGACTGAGCAAAGACCGTCATTGCCGGATCAGCAGGTGTCCTGCTAATGAAAGCTGCAGATTTAAAAAGACTAAAAACAACTTTTTAAATTACATTAAAATATGAAAACTTTAATGAGGTTTTAGTGATTGAGATTAGATCTGATTAATCTGACCGCAATATATATCTGTGTGTATGTTTCTAATTGTGTATCTGTGATCAGACCTTGGCTACTGCGGTGATATTGGCGATATAATTATTCGCTTATCAGCTTACTTGGCAATGGAGGCCAAAGGTGCCAGTATGCAATATGATTATGTCTTCATATACCAGTAATGAGCAATTTTCATATCTAAACAAAGTGTTCCCACATAAATCTCTGATTATATATGACTGTAAGATGATGCCGCTGCATCGGCTGATTTAACGTATTAGTACATTTACAACAAACACGGGAAAAATGCCTCTTCTCTTTCATTTCATTGTTGGTCATATGACTGTTCTGCCCCCTCTTTTCCCCCCCGCTCCAAGTGTAGCGGGAATCAGCCAAATCCTCTCATTCCACATATGCTCCAGGCACCCCCCCCCCCCCCAAAAAAAAATGTAAAAAAAAAATCCTCCTTGCTAGCACAAATCCACTACCCCTCAAATTTCCCCTCCAAACACAAATCCTCTTCCCCCACTCCAAATCCCCCCTCCCAGCACAAACCCCCCTCCCACAATCATCGCCCCCCCCCAAACATCCCTACTAGCACAAATCCCCCACCCCCAAAAAAACTTCCCCCTCCTAGCACAAATTCCCCCTCCCCTACCATATTACCTTTTCTAGCTCAAATCCCCCCTCCTAGCACAAATCTTCTTCCCCATCACTCCTCTCAACACAAATTACCACTCCTAGCACACCTCCCTAAATTTCCCCTCCTAAAACAATTCTTACCTCCTTCCGCCCCCCAAATTCCACTCTCAACATGAATCCCACCCCCCTCCCTATCTCGTTGTGGTGCCCCCGTACCTCACATGATACCACAGTGCCCTGGGCAGCTGCCCCTCCTGCCCACCCCTTGTCCTGGCCCTGCGTGTAGCCAGGTATTGGGCTGCAGTATATTAACCGGCCTGAAGGTAGCACTGTGCTGTTTCTTCAGGCTGGCAAGAGACCATTGAGGACTAATTTGTTCTCTGCTATGGGCTCCAGGCAGCCATCTTGGAGAGGTCAGCATATCTTATTGGATGTCGAAAATTTGAAGATTTGGGTGGGCATCCTGACACAGAGTTTCATAAACAGGAGAATCTGCATCAGTTGTCATGCCTGCATGTGGACGCAGGGTGACATTCCCTGCCGTCAAAGCCAAGTTGTGGGCTTGTGAAATTCAAGCATTATGGCTCCCATAGCTTAGAGATGAGCCACAGACAGTGTAACGTACAGAGTCCTTCTATAAGACGCTGACCCGCGTCACGACATACCCTTGCTTGGTGTATTTTACATTTAAAAGGGACAACGCTGAGCTCATGCCCTCTCCACCAGTCCAGTGTACCTCTGGCACCTCACTCCCAGTGACAGAATGAGGTCCCCCCCTGCACCTAGAGCAGACCTTTTGTGTGCACTTGGTTAACTCCTTCCACTCTCCCGTAGCATGCAGCCAGATACATGAGGTCTTTGTACCGTGTCCCAGTTACTTTGGGGGAACCGACCGCTAGGGAAGGAGCCAGATAACTGACCCCCTTGCTACCAGACTGGCTGCAATGTACCTTGTATTAGTTACCTATAGCAAGTACGTTCCTCCTCCTGCTTGTCCTAAACAAGAAGTAATGGCCTTGCTTCATACCCCGTAAGTGCTTTACTGAACCAGTTCTTTCATAGTCCAGAAACCATCATGCACCCCTTTGAATTACTTAAGACCAGGCTTAAAACAGTTAATTAGTAACACAGTTCAACAGTACAGCACACAAGAAACAGAGACCAGCCCTAACTATCTAATGCAGGCTGCCAGGTTCATACCTTCCAGAGAAGCAAAGTCCATTTAGCAAGAGTCTAGTGATGGGTAGGTTCTTAATCCAGACAGAATTCCAGTTAAGTGACCCAGAGGAGAACCACAAGCTCCAGTAGGTCTACATGTTGCAGCAGTTCTTCCTCTGTAAATCCCATGTGTAAGAGAGAGAGCCTTCTCTGAGACCTCCCCTGGTATTTATGTGGCTTGCAGCAGTGGGGTAGGCTTCAGAAAGCCCGGGAAAAGAGTCTAGACACAGTTAACCCATTCCCATCCTTAGGCAGCCTGTTACAATCTGTATAATTGCACAGTGCAATTAATACAAAAGCAGAAATACATTACATGACACACCACAAGCACCTGCTTACATGCAGTGTAGGAGTAACCTAGAGACAGAGCTCCGGTGGTTAGGGAGATAATAGAAAAAGTATTATGGAGAGGTACCTGTTGAAGAGGAGAGGATAGGTTTCCCATTACAGTGTATCTCCGCTGTCAGCTCCCTAGAACAGTCTCCCACTGGCAGCTGGAAATCTGCAAGGAAATTTAGGAATCGCAGTGTGACAAAACAATACCATAGCTGCCGCGAGAGAAAAGAAGTGATCCCCAATGCCGCACCTCTGTGTGATCCTACAGTGGTGATAAGAGTGGCAACCTCAGCCTGGACACCAAACAGTCCATGCCCCCAACATGTTTCGCTCCTTCCCCCGGAGCTTAATTATGATCATAATCCCCATGATTAAGCTCCAGGGGGCAGAGCGAAACACGTTGGTTGGAGTCCAGGCTTAGATTGCCACTTTTATTACCACTATATGATCACACAGACGTGCGGCAATGGGGATCACCTCTTTTCTCTGCCTTGAGCTACAGCTAGGAGTCGGGATGGGCTCCATCCCCTGCCAGCACTTCCAGCGACAGATGCCATTGCTGTACATTTTCTGTGAACATTCAATTTCTACACTATAGACCAAGTTTAAAGACTATGTTAACCCACCATGTACTTATATGAAAATGTATGATGTTCTCTTTGTATTGCTTCCTTTGTGTGAAATCCCTGGTATTCCTGCCAGACCCTCTGCTTACCTATTAAAAACTGGCCACACTAAGACCCCTTTCACACTGGGGCCCCTCGTTTTAGCGGTGCTTTTGCAGCGCTTTTTGGCTAGTGGGGCGCATTTAACCCCCGCTAGCGGCCAAATAAGCGGTGAAAAGCACCCGCGTTGAGGCGCTTCTGAATCGCTTTTTAGGCACTTTAGAAGCGCTGCTGTCAGGGCTGAGCTCAGCCCTTCCTTCTCTGAGCTGGCCGCTTAGCTGTCGGCTAATTGCCAGCTCCTTTCTCTCCACAGTGACTCAGCTGTTGATGATCTGCTCGTCAGTCCTGGCTACTTAAAGCCGCCCAGCTCACTTCATCTCTGCCTTCGCCTTTGGTCACATCTCAGAGACTTCTCCTGCGTTCCTGTTGAAGACTTGCTCGGCTGACGTCCCTTCTGGCTCCTGATCCTGCTTGCTGTTCTACTACGTTGATCTCTGGCTCTTTGACATTGGCATATGCTGACTTCCCGATCTGGTTACTGAACTCTGGCTATGTATTGACTACGCTTACTCTGTTTTCCTTTTTTATTATTATTAAACAAGTGTGATAAACTGTACTTCTGTGTCGGTCTGATTTGTGGCTTCTGACAGTAGGCGAAGGCCATGAATTCAGAAGATGCAGTCAGTCCACTTGTTGCTAATATTTTTTCCAGATTGGATGACCAGGATCACCGCATGGATCAGTTTGCCTTGGCGTTACAAATGCTCTTGAGTTGCTCGGCAAACCTGGAATCTTCCACTTTGGCTGCTCCGGTACAATCTGTGTTGCAGGCCATCCCTGCTACTGCTCCAGTCTCTGTGCAGGCACCCGCCTCGAGTATTTCCTCTATAAGAGGCATGTCTGGTTCTGCTCCACTTCCCCTGCGATTTGGGGGGATCCAGTTCAATGCAGAGGGTTTCTCAACTAGGTTCTAGGTACTTTAAGATGCTGCCCCAGGCGTTTCCCCCGGAGAGAAGCAAAGTAGGTTTTGTGATATCTTTGCTTTTTGAGAGAGCCTTGGCCTGGTCAAACCCTCTATGGGAGACGCAAAAACTCGTGGTCCTGAGTTACCCAGAATTTGTGGCTTCTTTCAAAAGGGTATTTGACGTTCCCACACGCTCCGCTTCTGCTGCCAAGAACCTAATTTTCCATCAGAGTACGAGAACTGTTGCCGATTACGCCATTGAATTCCATACCCTGGCAGCAGAGGTTGCTTGGAACAATGAGTCCCTCGTGGCTGCCTTCTCTCATGGTCTCTCGGATAACATCAAGGATGAGATAGCATCCTGAGACATACCAACTGAGCTGGAGAGGTTGATCACATTTGCTATCCTCATTGACTCCAGACTCAGAGAAAGACTCTCTTTTAAGGAGCGCTGGCGCAAGCCTCCTGTACATTTGTCTCCAAGCTTTGCAGTCCCACTCTTGCCTCCCTCACCTCCCATGCCTCCTGGTACCGAGTCGGTCTGTGTAGATGAACCCATGCACTTGGGCTTCACGCATCTCTCTACGGATGAGAGAGCCCTTAGGAGGGAGAGATTGTGCCTTTATTGTGGCCAGGCAGGTCACTTTTTGAAGTCTTGTCCTACCCGTCCAGGGAATGCCCAAACCTTGAGGTCCTGTCACTGACAGACCTTAGGTGGCGTTGTTTCATCTCCAGTTTCCCAGAAAAATAAGCCCCTGGTTTTGGTTACCCTGTCTTGGGCTGAGTCATCCGTCGAGATACAGGCTCTAATTGACTCTGGGGCTGCAGGCCAGTTCATTGATACCGACTTTGTATCGAAGCACTGGATTCCGCTGCAGCTGCGTGACACTCCATTTGCCATTGAGGCTCTTGATGGGAGACCTCTACAGCCTGCCCATGTGACTCATGAGGCTGTTCCATTGTCCATGGCCGTAGGGGCCCTTCACCATGAGATAATCCAATTCCCAGTTATTTCCTATTCTTATTTTTGCTAGGTGATTGTCTCAGACGGGGTAGTCAGTTTGTGCCCTGGTTCTGGCGAGCCTTTTGTGCACAGTTGGGTATTCAGCTTGCTTTCTCCTCTGCGTATCACCCGCAGTCTAATGGGGCCCCAGAACAAGCCAATCAGTCCTTGGAGCAATTCTTAAGCTGCTATATTTCTGACCATCATAAGAACTGGTTAGACCTCTTACCATGGGCGGAGTTTGCTCACAATAGTGCCTTAAATTCAGCTTCCCGTTTGTCCCCGTTTATGGCAAACTATGGTTTCCAACCTTTCGTGTTGCCTGCCTCGTTTGTTCCGCAGAGTATTCCTGCATTGGAGGAGCATCTGCGTGGCCTTCGTTCCACTTGGCCACAAGTCCAGGAGGCTTTGCGACATGCTAATGATAGGTACAGACTCCTGCCTGTGCCTTCCTACTAGGTTGGGGACAGAGTCTGGCTGTCGTCTCGCAAACTCCAACTTCATGTTCCTTCTTTGAAGTTTGCACCTCGGTTTATTGGGCCTTTCCGTATCCTTCGCAGAATTAACCCAGTGGCTTACGTGTTGGACCTTCCTTCTAGTATACGCATCTCTAATGTGTTTCATGTCTGCTTATTGAAACCTTTGGTCTACAACCGCTTTACTACCTCAGTGCCACGTCCTCACCCTATACAGGTTGAGAACCATGAGGAGTATGAAGTACAATCCATTGTTGACTCCCATAGGTTCCGTGGGCGCATACAGTACCTGGTGCATTGGAAGGGGTACGGTCCGGAGGAACACTCTTTGGTATCATCCTCGGATGTCCTCCTCCCTGATTTCCATAGACGTTTTCCCCTCAAGCCCAGTGGTCCTCCAAGGGGGAGGGGTCGTTGAGGAGGGGGTACTGTCAGGGCTGGGTTCAGCCCTTCCTTCTCTGAGCTGGCCGCTCAGCTGTCGGCTAATTGCCAGCTCCTTTCTCTCCACAGTGACTCAGCTGTTGATGATCTGCTCATCAGTCCTGGCTACTTAAAACCGTCCAGCTCACTTCATCTCTGCCTTCACCTTTGGTCACATCTCAGAGACTTCTCCTGCAGTCCTGTTGAAGACTTGCACGGCTGACGTCCCTTCTGGCTCCTGATCCTGCTTGCTGTTCTACTATGTTGATCTCTGGCTCTCTGACATTGGCATTGGCTGACTACCCGATCTGATCTGGTTACTGAACTCTGGCTATGTATTGACTACGCTTACTCTGTTTACCATTTTATTATTTTTAAACAAGTGTGATAAACTGTACTTCTGTCTCGGTCTGATTCATGGTTTCTGACAACTGCCCATTCATTTCAATGGTAATGTATACAGCGCTTCCAAACCATCCCAAAGACTTTTCCTAACGTCTCGCAAGCACACCGCCCCAGTGTGAAAAGTCACACTGAAATGAATGGGAGGCGGTTTTCAGGCATTATTTAGAGGCTATTTCTAGCACTAAAATGCCTGAAAACCACCTCAGTGTGCTGCTGTTTCTTCTGCCCCACCTCTCTGAGCTCCTTATGCAGCTGAGAACAGAAGGAATGTGATCACGTATAAAAAAGAAAAAAAGGTATTTATAGTGTGTTTTTATATATACTGTGTATGTATATATATATATATATATATATATATATATATATATATAGTGGGGACGGAAAGTATTCAGATCACCTTTTTTTCCTTTTTTTCCTCATTAATGTACACACAGCACCCATATTGACAGAAAAACACAGAATTGTTGACATTTTTGCAGAATTATTAAAAAAGAAAAACTGAAATATCACATGGTCCTAAGTATTCAGACCCTTTGCTGTGACACTCATATATTTAACTCAGGTGCTGTCCATTTCTTCTGATCATCCTTGAGACGAAAACCTTCTCCAGAGTGCTCAGGACCTCAGACTGGGCCGAAGGTTTATCTTCCAACAAGACAATGACCCTAAGCACACAGCTAAAATAATGAAGGAGTGGCTTCACAAGAACTCAGTGACTGTTCTTGAATGGCCCAGCCAGAGCCCTGACTTAAACCCAATTGAGCATCTCTGGAGAGACCTAAAAATGGCTGTCCACCAACGTTTACCATCCAACCTGACAGAACTGGAGAGGATCTGCAAGGAGGAATGGCAGAGATCCCCAAATCCAGGTGTGAAAAACTTGTTGCATATTTCCCAAAAAGACTCATGGCTGTATTAGATTAAAAGGGTGCTTCTACTAAATACTGAGCAAAGGGTCTGAATACTTAGGACCATGTGATATTTCAGTTTTTCTTTTTTAATAAATCTACAAAAATGTCAACAATTCTGTGTTTTTCTGTCAATATAGGGTGCTGTGTGTACATTAATGAGGAAAAAAATGAACTTAAATGACAAAGAGTGAAAAATTTAAGGGGGTCTGAATACTTTCCGTCCCCACTGTATATATATGTATATGTATATATATATATATATATATATATATATATATATATATATATATGTGTGTGTATATATATATATATATATATATATATATATATATATATATATATATATATATATATATATATATATATATATATGTGTATATATATATATATATATATATATATATATGTGTATATATATATATATATATATATATATATATATATATATATATACACATACATACACACACATGTTTTGCCTTTCGTTTTTCTATTTTAAACTACATAGGTTGTTTTACAAGGTAAGGGTTCACATACGGTATATGTTTAGTCTCTATGTGCATTTACTCAGTTCTTGGATACACTGGTTACATCCACAAGTAATAGGAGAGAGTTGTCACCCCATACCAGCAAAGACCTTCATTCTCAGATCAGCTGGTATACTGTTAAAGTATAACTAAAGGCATTTTTTTTAGGTTTAGAGAAAGTGGAGATGGATTAGAACTCCTGTCAGGTTTTTACTGCAGTCTGTGATCCTGTTAAGGAGATTCACCCTCTCTATTTTTCGTGTTTACCGTGGTCACCAAAAGTGAAAAGAAATTCCACATTTTTGGTTGTCACCAGAACAGGAATAGAGGGGAAACCTTCCAGTGGGGACATAAATTCTGGTGACAAGCAGACAATCCCTTACTTTAGAAGGATTTCCTCTCATTTCCTGTTTTGGCAATGGGACAGAAAGTTAGGCAAAATCTCCCAACAAAAGTCAACTGGGGTTTTAACCCTCCCTTGCTCTATCCAAAATGAAAACAAAAATGTCTTTAGTGCTATTTTAATGAAAGCTTCCACCCAAAATTCACTTTTTTTCATGTATAGTGTTACTAATCCCACAGCAGTAAAATCAGTCTGTATATGCAGTAAAGCATGTGTCAGGGAAATGGCCAAATAACTGGCAATCTTGCTAACACCTGCGCTCCCGTGTGTATTGGTGTACACAGATGAGCAACAACGCTAACGGGCATAGGCAGATGCGCAACAGCACTAACGGGCGTACGCAGATGCGCGATGGCGCCTCCTGGCCTATATAAACCTGCTGCTGAGACCTGTACATTGCTGGATTATCATTAGCTCCCCTATGTTCCTGTGTATCCTGATCTTTGACCTCCTGTTACCGATCCGACTTGCTTAACCTGCTATCCTGATCTCCTGGTTTGACCTCTGGCTTGTACTACTGACCCTGCTCTTGTCTGCTCCACTGTATTTGATCTCAGCTTGGCTCACCGACTCTGCTGCAACCTGTCTCACCGTGTATGACCCCGGCTTGTTCCAGTTCTGCTACCTGAATTTCACATTGACTGATTTACTGTGCATGACCCCCAGCCTGGCTCCTGGTTCTGTTTCCGGATTGTCCATCTGCCAAGTTTGCCTGGTACTCCACAAGTACACCTGCCCTACAGTACATCTTGCTTGTTCCAGCAACCTTCCGGTGATCAGCGCATCAAACCACAGCAACTGGCAAACCATGCTTCTGTGGGCACTGCACTCCCTATACCACTTCCAGGGGTGCACTGCACTTGGCCACAAGGGAAGCCTTCTCAGCACCTTGGCCTCGCACCTGGTACCTGACAGCATGCTTGTTATACTCACAGTGGAACCTAAGGGGTTAATCCTCTGCACTGTCCCTTAACCATCTCCTGATAAGACAGAGCCATTGGAGTCACTTTGCACATGCTCAGATTGGTGTGTATTGCTAGTAGACATGTGCAATTTATTTCTTAATGAATCAAAATTCGGCCAAATTTTGCATCTTTCGGACATTGGATGCAACCGAATGTCCGAATAAAAAAAGAACGAATTTCAACTAATACGAAAGAAATTATAGCGGATATAACAAATGAATTTGACATGATTCGGTAATTCGTTAAAGATCTAGTAAAACAAAAGGTCAACTCAAAGTAAATCTTACAGTCCAATCAACTGATTAATTTTGTGCTGGAGGTTGGATTACAGGCAAAGTGTATTCCTGACAACTGAGTGAGAAGGGTGTTGTATTGTATTTGAGCAGAGGAGAAGAGATATTGTCATTGTGTGTGTTAATAGATTCAATAAACAAACAACTTTCCAAACTATGAATCATTATCACGAATATATATACATACATAAATACATAAATATCGAATTTCAACTAATACGAAAGAAATTATAGCGGATATAACGAATGAATTCGACATGATTCGAGATTCAGTATAACGAATATCAACACTCTACAGAAATAACGAATTATCCGAAAACTAATTAACGTAACATAATGAATACAACAGAACAAAATGATGTATTTTACGAATGACAACGAACCGAAACTAGACAAAATTTTCCATTGTGCATAAGTCTAATTGCTAGAGCGTTTTTCCTTTCTTCTCTTGGAAGGGTGCATGTGACAGGCACAGGACCAATCAGCACTATCCAGACAGAGGGTCAGGGGTCATGCAGCCTCATAGGGCATTCAGAGGAGAATGAAAGCTCCTCCTACAAGCTTTAACCAGACACTAATAGTAGTCACAAGACTGGTATATACTGCTGAAGAGAAAATGTATTTAGCAGTTTATATTTACTAAAATAATTGCATTTCCATGTTATGCGCTACGTAAACTGCTGGCGCTATATATATCCTGTATAATAATATAGTGAATGCAGGATCCTGGGTTTAGTAACACTTTAAGATTCCATTGAAAAAAAAAAAAGGGTGACTCTTGGGTGAAAATATTCATAATTAAATCTCCTAATAATTTATAGTAAATGACTGCACACCTGGATTAATTAGGAATCTTGAATGATCTGCTCACAATTCAGTTTTATTGTATTATATGCTGCCAACATTTTGTGCAAGCGTTCTGCCAAGCCTGAACCCAGTAATAAGGATGATAACAGCAACACAAAACAAAACAATGACATGAGCAGAATAACAATAGTTTACGTATAGATGAGACTATTTCAACAAGGTAACACATATCTAGAGAGAAGGTAGGGACAATAACCTTGAAAAAGTTGAAAAATATTATAAACAACAGAAAAAAAAAGAAAAACATATTTTCTCTCTTACAGTGCTCACAAATATGTGCTTAAGATAAACTATGCGATGTTTTATGTGCAGGTCAAAAGCGTTCGCTGTAACCAGGAACTCAGAGGATTTAGCTGCAGCAAAGATGACTCCTATTGTAGCAGCTGGAACAGAACCAAACATACTAAAACAGACCGTCAGTCCGAAAGGCTTGTCAGCTGGGGATGCTTCAAGGGCCAAGGTCAGCGCAAAAATTAACTCTTCACTACTGCGAAAAGTATAAAACTAAACTTAGAAACATAAAAGAGTGACAACAGAAAAAATACCAAGTGGTCCATCTTGTCTATCCATTATATATATATATATATATATATATATATATATATATATATATATATATGTGCATTTTTTTGTCTATTTGTTTTTGTTTTGCTTTTTCTGACTATAGATTTATGTTTGTCCCATGTATCCTTTGTGATTGTAAAGTCTCATTTTTTTTTTTTCAATAAAAATAACAAACACGTTATACTTACCTGCTCTGTGTAGTCAATTTGCACAGAGCAGCCCCTCTCCCTCCTCTCCCTCTTCGGCTCTCCTGGCTCCTTCCTCTCCTTTGAGTGCCCCCACAGCAAGCAGCTTGCTATGGGGGCACCCGAGCCAAGCTGCAGCTCTGTGTATCCATTCAGATACGGAGCTGCAGTTTGGCTCCGCCCCCTCTCTCATCTCATTGGCTAACTTTGATTGACAGCAGCGGGAGGCAATGAGTAGGGGAGTCACAGCTGAGGCAGTCGTGGACATCGCAGGATAGAGATGGGGCTCAGGTAAGTATTAGGGTGTTGAGGGGGACTGCTGCACAAGAAGGCTTTTTATCTTCGTGCATAGAATACCAAAGATTATGACACTTAAGAAGTTTAAGTCTTTATTGATCAGGGGAAAACAACGCATTTTAGGGGAAATGCTCTCTCTTCCTTAGGGCTGGAGCTGTGGATGCTATTGGACAAGCAGTGAGATTAAATTAGGAAACATTGCAAGGCATCCCATTGGTACCCTCTACTGTCAATCACAGACAGTGAGTCAATGAGGAGAGAGCAGGGCCGAGCCATGCTCCGTGTGTGAATAGACACAGAGCAGCAGCTCAGGAGAAAGCCTGCTCGGGTGCCCCCATAGCAGTTTGCTTGCTCTGGAGGCACGTGGAAGGAGGGAGGGGCCAGGAGCACCGGCGGGGGAAAAATAATGGGGAATTTCCCCTTACTTTGGAGAGATTTCCTCTAACCTACTTATGTGTTTTTAACAGGAATTGAAGAGAAATTTCACCAATGGAACAGACAGCAAAAAAAATAAAAAATACAGTGAGGTTTCAGTGCTATCCAAAATTTTAAAAGAAAGTTTAGGGATTATTACCCTTTAAAGAAGAATTCTACTATCAGGAGCGGATAGTCCATTAGGGGCGCAGGGACGGCGCCCCCCTAGTTTTCATATGGGGATGGATGCATGACGCCGGACTCATCCGTTTTGTATGAGTTCTTTTTTTTTTTCCAAGCACATAATTAGAGCCTGAGACTGTAATGGGCTTGAAAAAGGTTGGGCTCGAGGCGCAGAACACTGCGCCCCAAACCTACCCACTTGTGACAATAGCGAATTAATATTGGCTAGACATGTGAAATTCATTTTGTTCCGAATGCGTTTTTCGTCAAAAGTCGGCATATTCGTGTATCCGGAAGCATCCGAATGAACAAAAGACTATTTGGCAAAATGTTTTCAAAAACAAATTTACTAAAAGAACGAAAATTAAAAAGAACAAAAATTTGAAAATCAGAAAGAATGAAAATCCGAAATTAAAAACAAAAATTCAAAATAACGAATGAAGATCACAACGATTGATCTGATAAACTAAAACAAAAAAAAAACCAACAAATTTTTCGGCAGTGCACATGTCTAATATTCGCTATTACCATCCGGCTTCTCCTCCCGGCCAATCAGGACAGGAGACAGATCGGGTTTGGCCGGGAGGAGAAGCCGAGGAATCTGTGGAGGGGTGAATGCGGGGGGACCATGCTGTTGAGAGGTGAATGTGGGGGGACCATGCTGTGGAGGGGTGAATGCGGGGGGAGCCATGCTGTGGAGGGGTGAATGCGGGGGGACCATGCTGTGGTGGGCTGAATGCGGAGGGACCATGCTGTGGAGGGGTGAATGCGGAGGGACCATGCTGTGGAGGGGTGAATGTGGGGGGACATGCTGTGGAGGGGTGAATGTGGGGGGACATGCTGTGGAGGGGTGAATGCGAGGGGACCATGCTGTGGAGGGGTGAATGTGGCGGGACCATGCTGTGGAGGGGTGAATGCGGGGGGACCATGCTGTGGAGGGGTAAATGCGGAGGGACCATGCTGTGGAGGGGTGAATGTGGGGGGACCATGCTGTGTAGGGGTGAATGTGGGGGGACCATGCTGTGGAGGGGTGAATATGGTGGGACCATGCTGTGGAGTGGTGAATGTGGGGGAACCATGCTGTGGAGGGGTGAATGTGGGGGGACCATGCTGTGTAGTGGTGAATGCGGGGGGGACCATGCTGTGGAGGGGTGAATGTGGGGGGTCCATGCCATGGACGGGTGAATGCAGAGGGACCATGCTGTGGAGGGGTGAATGCGGGGGGACCATGCTGTGGAGGGGTGAAAATGGTGGGACCATGCTGTGGAGTGGTGAATGTGGGGGAACCATGCTGTGGAGGGGTGAATGTGGGGGGACCATGCTGTGTAGTGGTGAATGCGGGGGGGACCATGCTGTGGAGGGGTGAATGTGGAGGGTCCATGCCGTGGACGGGTGAATGCGGAGGGACCATGCTGTGGAGGGGTGAATGCGGGGGGACCATGCTGTGGAGGGGTGAAAATGGTGGGACCATGCTGTGGAAGGGTGAATGTGGGGGAACCATGCTGTGTAGTGGTGAATGCGGGGGGGACCATGCTGTGGAGGGGTGAATGTGGGGGGACCATGCTGTGTAGTGGTGAATGCGGGGGGGACCATGCTGTGTAGTGGTGAATGCGGGGGGACCATGCTGTGGAGGGGTGAATGTGGGGGGACCATGCTGTGGAGGGGTGAAACTGGTGGGACCATGCTGTGGAAGGGTGAATGTGGGGGGACCATGCTGTGTAGTGGTGAATGCGGGGGGGACCATGCTGTGGAGGGGTGAATGTGGGGTGTCCATGCCGTCGACGGGTGAATGCAGAGGGACCATGCTGTGGAGGGGTGAATGCGGAGGGACCATGCTGTGTAGGTATGAATGCGGAGGGACCATGCTGTGGAGGGGTGAATGTGGGGGGACATGCTGTGGAGGGGTGAATGCGGGGGGACCATGCTGTGGAGAGGTGAATGTGGGGGGACATGCTGTGGAGGGGTGAATGCGGGGGGACCATGCTGTGGAGGGGTGAATGCGGAGGGACCATGCTGTGGAGGGGTGAATGCGGGGGGACCATGCTGTGGAGGGGTGAATGTGGAGGGACCATGCTGTGTAGGGGTGAATGCGGGGGGACCATGCTGTTGAGAGGTGAATGTGGGGGGACCATGCTGTGGAGGGGTGAATGTGGGGGGACATGCTGTGGAGGGGTGAATGCGAGGGGACCATGCTGTGGAGGGGTGAATGTGGCGGGACCATGCTGTGGAGGGGTGAATGCGGGGGGACCATGCTGTGGAGGGGTAAATGCGGAGGGTCCATGCTGTGGAGGGGTGAATGTGGGGGGACCATGCTGTGTAGGGGTGAATGTGGGGGGACCATGCTGTGGAGGGGTGAATATGGTGGGACCATGCTGTGGAGTGGTGAATGTGGGGGAACCATGCTGTGGAGGGGTGAATGTGGGGGGACCATGCTGTGGAGGGGTGAATGTGGGGGGACCATGCTGTGGAGGGGTGAATGTGGGGGGACCATGCTGTGTAGTGGTGAATGCGGGGGGACCATGCTGTGGAGGGGTGAATGTAGGGGGTCCATGCCGTGGACGGGTGAATGCGGAGGGACCATGCTGTGGAGGGGTGAATGCGGGGGGACCATGCTGTGGAGGGGTGAAAATGGTGGGACCATGCTGTGGAGTGGTGAATGTGGGGGAACCATGCTGTGGAGGGGTGAATGTGGGGGGACCATGCTGTATAGTGGTGAATGCGGGGGGGACCATGCTGTGGAGGGGTGAATGTGGGGGGACCATGCTGTGGAGGGGTGAATGTGGGGGGACCATGCTGTGGAGGGGTGAATGTGGGGGGACCATGCTGTGTAGTGGTGAATGCGGGGGGACCATGCTGTGGAGGGGTGAATGTAGGGGGTCCATGCCGTGGATGGGTGAATGCGGAGGGACCATGCTGTGGAGGGGTGAATGCGGGGGGACCATGCTGTGGAGGGGTGAAAATGGTGGGACCATGCTGTGGAAGGGTGAATGTGGGGGAACCATGCTGTGTAGTGGTGAATGCGGGGGGGACCATGCTGTGGAGGGGTGAATGTGGGGGGACCATGCTGTGTAGTGGTGAATGCTGGGGGGACCATGCTGTGTAGTGGTGAATGCGGGGGGACCATGCTGTGGAGGGGTGAATGTGGGGGGACCATGCTGTGGAGGGGTGAAAATGGTGGGACCATGCTGTGGAAGGGTGAATGTGGGGGGACCATGCTGTGTAGTGGTGAATGCGGGGGGGACCATGCTGTGGAGGGGTGAATGTGGGGTGTCCATGCCGTCGACGGGTGAATGCAGAGGGACCATGCTGTGGAGGGGTGAATGCGGAGGGACCATGCTGTGTAGGTATGAATGCGGAGGGACCATGCTGTGGAGGGGTGAATGTGGGGGGACATGCTGTGGAGGGGTGAATGCGGGGGGACCATGCTGTGGAGAGGTGAATGTGGGGGGACATGCTGTGGAGGGGTGAATGCGGGGGGACCATGCTGTGGAGGGGTGAATGCGGAGGGACCATGCTGTGGAGGGGTGAATGCGGAGGGATCATGCTGTGGAGGGGTGAATGCGGGGGGACATGCTGTGGAGGGGTGAATGTGGGGGGACATGCTGTGGAGGGGTGAATGTGGGGGGACATGCTGTGGAGGGGTGAATGCGGGGGGACCATGCTGTGGAGAGGTGAATGTGGGGGGACAATGCTGTGGAGGGGTGAGTGCAGGGGGACCGGGTTTGTTTTCCGCCCCCCACTCCCCCCCAAAAAAAAAGTTTAGCACCAGCTGCCACTGTCTACTATAAAACAAAAATATAAAATGAATGATGGAGAATGGTAGGCAGGACCCGTGCTACCACTAGGCAAACTAGGCAGCCGCCTAGGGTGCACTGCTGCCTAGGGGCGCCCGGCCGCTGGTTTCCCTCCGCGTCTGCATGCTCTGCAGGCTGCAGCATGTAACTAACTCTCAGGCAGTTGCTCCGTCCGACCGGTAGTGTAATTAGAGGTGCAGTGCAGCACTGGAGCTAGTGCTAGAGGAAGCAGAGCCTATGCTTCCTGTATAGTGGTGCCTTCTGTCACACAGGCAGGGCAAAGGGGGTAGAGTCAGGGGTAGAGCCAATGGGGGCGGCAAAATGAGGTTTCGCCTAGGGTGTCAAAAATCTTTGCACCAGCCCTGATGGTAGGTGGATAGTGTTGACATGCATGGTCCCCACCCCTCACAACCCTTGAACGCTAGTCCTGGTAGATCCACTTTTTGAACCTGCAACCTGCATTTGTGCTTTCTGGGATGCTGAAAAAAACCTGCACAGTTCTATAAGGCGAGCACCCCATACAATGGAAAATGTAGAAACTATAGATGGAAAAATTTAGAAACCAAGGGGGTATGGGACCACCAATAAGTCATATTTGTATGTCTCTTCATCTCCCACCAAGCCTTCAATGTACACTCTTTTATAAAAGTGGTTTGTGCTGAGCTGGGTATATATTATCTTAAAACGTCAATGGAATCCTTTTGAACGAAAAACAAAGCAAACATTTTTACATTGCCTGGGAAATTTAGTACATGGAGCACCAGGGACCAAACACCTTGCAGTGATGAAATAAAGCCGCAAGCAATAGCTTCTGATTTGGGGCAGTGGGCCTGTCCCTGTGGCCCTGATATATTATGTTTTATTCTATATACATACATAATACCTATAGCTCTGGACACAGGCTTCATCTGCTGTGTAGATAAATAACTGCTTAGCCTGACACTATGTATATCCCAGTTCTAATAAAGTTAAATGTGTTGCTGTATGTGGGATCTAGGAAGTTTTTATATGACAGTTTCTTTTATCAGAGCCTGTAATCAGCACCAAGGTCAAATAGCAGATAGGATAACCATACAGGCTGACACCTCTGATCTGACAGGGAGAGTATGAAAAGGTGAATAATTAAAAAAAAAAATAATAATTTATGAGAAATAAGGCTGCCCCAGTTATCACAGTGGAGATTCAGATTATTACAAATGCAAAATTAGCTGCTTGCCGACCAGCCGCCGCAGTTTTACTGCGGCAGAATGGCACGTTTGGGCGAAACGACGTTACCTTGCATCGCTTCGCCTTTTGGCCACTAGGGGCCCTTGGCGTGTTTATGGAGCCGATGCGAGTGCTCGGCGGGCGCGATGACCGCCGGGCTCCCGCAATCGCTCGTGACAGAGCGAGAACCGGGATCTGTGCGTGTAAGCACACAGATCCTGGTTCTCACAGGGGAGTATAGACAGATCGTGTGTTCATACACCGATCTCTCTCTCCTCCTAGACAGTCCCATCCCCCCTACAGTTAGAACACGCTCATGGAACACAGTTAACCCCTTCCCTGCCAGTGACATTTATACAGTAATCAGTGCATTTTTTTTAGCACTGATCGCTGTATAATTGTCAATGGTCCCAAAAATGTGTCAAAAGTGTCCAATTTGTCCTCCGCAATATCGCGGTCCCGATAAAAATCACAGATCGCCGTCATTACTAGTAAAAATAAAAATAAAAACTTTTTGCGCAAACCAATCAATATACGCTTATTGCGTTTTGTTTTTTTACCAAAAATATGTAGAAGAATACATACCGGCCTAAACTGAGGAAAAAATGTGTTTTTTTCATAAAAAATGTGGGATATTTATTATAGCAAAAAAGCAAAAGATATTGGGGGTTATTTACAAAAGGAAAATCCACTTTGCACTTTGCACTGAAAGTGCACTTGGAAGTGCAGTCGCTCTAAATCTAAGGGGTAGATCTGAAATGAGGGGAAGCTCTGCTGATTTTATGATCCAATCATGTGCAAGCTAAAATGCTGTTTTTTATTTTCCCTGCATGTCCTCCTCGGATCTACAGTGACTTTACTTCCAAGTGCACTTGCAGTGCAAAGTGGATTTTCCTTTAGTAAATAACCCTCATTGAGTTTTTCTCAAAATCATCGCTCTTCTTTTGTTTATAGCGCAAAAAATAAAAAACGCAATTTTTCGCCTTCACTGATGTGCGCTGATGAGGCGGCACTGATAGGCTGAACTGGTGGGCACTGATGAGGCGCCACTTATGGGCACTGATTAGGTGGCACTGATGAGGAGGCACTAATATGCCGCACTTATGGACATTGATAGGTGGCACTGAGCACTGAGAGGCGGCACTGATGGGCACTGTTAGGCGGCACTAATGGGCACTAATAGCTAATAGGTGGCACTGGTGGGCACTGATAGGTGGCACTGATGGGCAGCACTGATGGGTGACACTGAAGGGCATTACTGATGGGCATTGATTGACAACAGTGATGGGCATTGATAGGCGGCACTGATGGCCAGCACTGACTGCTATTGCTAATGGGCACTGATTGGTCGCACTTGTGGGCAGTGGTGGGCACTGATTGCTGCCACTGGTGGACACTGATAGCTGGCATTGGTGGGCAATGGTGATTTGTGACACTATTTTGCAATATGGTAATCAGGGCACTGATGATCACATGATCATGATTACATTCCTATATGTCCCCCTGCGTGGAGATGCCGCTGATCAGCTCTCCTCGCCACACACTCTGTCAGTGTGAGGTGAGGAGAGCCGATTACCGGCACTTCCTTGTTTATATGTGACCGGCTGTGATTGGACACAGCCAATCACATGGTTAAAGAGCCGGCTCTTTCCAGAGATCGAGGTCGCGCCGTGTCCTAGAAACACGGCGCGGCCGCGATTGGCACGCTGCACGCCCCAGAGGGCGCACGAGAGCGGCCGTTCAGGGACGCTGTCATATAACGGCATCCCAGAACGAGAGCCGCACCACCCCACCATCATTTGACGGTGGGCGGGCGGCAAGCAGTTAAAGAAGAAAAAAAAAAAGTTTGTCAAGTACTAACCTTCAGGCTGGGTTTACACTTATGCTAATTTGAAGCAGGTTTCCCTGCATCCAATTCGCATGACAGGAGAGTGTGACCAGCTCTCAATGCAGCCAGTTCACACATCCCTGGGGCGGCTGCTGTGGGTCCTGTGTGTCTTTGGCTCCGTTTCAGGCCTGAATTCAGAATTTTTGAATTCAAAAATTTCGGACATAATTTGGAGCTGAAACAGTGAACCGAGGCGCTCCGCACTCCCTGCTGCGGGCTGCGCCCACACTGTGAGCCCAGTCTAAATCCAGGACTGACCCCCAGGCCATCTTTTTCCTTGCCTAATAATGTCTTTGCCTATAATGTCTTCCGGACAGAATTATGGCCAGCGTCCCTCAACCTGGAAGACTGAGGACATACTCGAGGGGGGGGGGGGGGTCGGTGGGGGGGTCACCATGGTGACCAGAGAGCAGTCGCCTGACTTCTTTATTTGTGCATCAGCATAGCCATATACTGTCCAACTTGGAAAACAGCCAAAGATGAGGAGGTTTCTGCAATGTCATGTGACCAGCCTGCGGACTTAAGGAAAGTATTAAAACACAATATATTATAGCTAGTAGGATCCACAAAAAGGGTAGCGGTTTTGGGGGGGAGGGGGGGGGTTGGGGGGAGGTTTTTTTGGAGTTCGGTTTAAAATAGCTACTGCAGCACAACTTCTCTTTAACCACTTCAGCCCCGGAAGATTTTACCCCCTTCCTGACCAGAGCACTTTTTACAATTTGGCACTGCGTCACTTTAACTGACAATTGCGCAGTCTTTCAACGCTGTACCCAAACAAAATTTGCATCCTTTTTCCCTTTTCCCACAAACAGAGCTTTCTTTTGGTGGTATTTGATCACCTCTGCAGTTTTTATTTTTTGCACTATAAACAAAAAAAGAGCGACAATTTAAAAATAAAAACAATATTTTTCACTTTTTACTATAATAAATATCCCCCAAAAGTTTAAAAAAAAACAAATTTCTTCATCAGTTTAGGCCGATATATATTCTTCTACATATTTTTAGTAAAAAGAAAATCGCAATAAGCGTATATTGATTGGTTTTTGCAAAAGTTATAGGGGTTGATTTACTAAAGGGAAAAAGACTGTGCACTTTGCAAAGTGCAGTTGCCCTTTCCAAGTGCAGTTGCTCCAGAGCTTGGTAAATGAGCAGAAGCTCTGCTGACTTCTATCATCCAATCATGTGCCAGCAAAAATGCAGTTTTTTTTTATTTTCCTTGCACGGGATTGGTTACTCTTTGCAAAGTGAAGCCTTACCTCATTTACTAAGCTCTGGAGCAATTGCACTTGCAGAGGACAACTGCACTCTGCAAAGTGCACAGTTTTTTTGCTTTTAGTAAATCAACCCCTATAGTGTCTACAAACTATAGGAAAGATTTATGGTATTTTTATTACTATTTTTTTTTACTAGTAATGGCGGCGATCTGCGATTTTTAGCGGTACTGCAACATTGCAACGGACAGATCAGAGACTTTTGACACTTTTTTGGGACCATTGGTATTTATACAGCAATCAGTGCTATAAAAATGCACTGATTACTGTGTAAATGTCACTGGCAGGGAAGAGGTTAACACTAGGAGGCGATCAAGGGGTTAACTGTGTGTTCCCTCAGCGTGTTCTAACTGTGTGGGGATGGGAGTGACTAGGAGAGGAGCCATATCATTTTTCCTACTTGAGGGTCAAGTGTTGTGTGGAGTTATAATTAACGTATCTATAATATGTGTAAAAGAGTAGGACATTTGTCTCATAATAATTCATATTGGAAAGAAAATGTATATACTATACATGTAATTAAATACCTGCATAGAGTAAAATATTGAATGAAAAACTTTATTTCATACATAAGTACATAATTCATAAATAATCCAAAAAATGGATAGCACATGATACATATAGAAAAGCCCAAAATTTGATAACACATGATTGGAATATAATCAAATACATAATGCATGAACAGAATTCACAATGATATGGTAGGATACAGTATACGATTTGAACATGACATCTGTTAGCTCAACGCGTTTCGTGACTTGATGTCACTCATCAGGATCAAGCGTGTACACATGCAAGATATCTAGGGTATCCATGTGCAATTGATAAGGGTACTGAGGGTCATGAGTGTCCCCACATGGAGAACATCTTTTCCGGGAGCTGAGATGGCATGTTAGGCGACAGACAGCCCAACAGGCAACCCTCTAAAGGACGGTCATGCATTAGGCTGTGATATATGAGTAAGCATTTGTGATCGCAAAAACCAAATTGGGGCTGGTGACATCGCACAGAGACAAGCTCTCAGACTTGATGTGCATGTGTGAGGAGAAAAGCCAGAGTATGCAGATTGGTAAAGCCAAAGAAAAGTCATTATTATTACAGGTATTTACAGTGCTTTGAAAAAGTATTCATACCTCCTTGAAATGTTCCACCTTTTTTAATGTTATAATCAAAAACATAAATGTATTTTATTGGGATTTTATGTGATAAACCAACACAAAGTGGCACATAATGGTGAAGTGAAAGGAAAATGATAAATGGTTTTCCAATTTTTTTTACAAATATGTGAAAAGTGGTGTGTATTTATATTCCCCCCTGAGTCAATACTTTGTAGAACCACCTTTCACTGCAATTACAGCTGCAACTCTTTTTGGGGATGTCTTTACCAGCTTTGCACATCTAGAGAGGGACATTTTTGCCCATTCTTCTTTGCAAAATAGCCCAAGCTCTGTGAGATTGGATGGGGAACGTCTATCAACAGCAATTTTCAATTCTTGCTACAGATTCTCAATTGGATTTAGGTCTGGAATTTGACTGGGCCATTCTAACACATGAATATGCTTTGATCTAAACCATTCCATTGTAGCTCTGGCTGTATGTTTAGGGTCGTTGTCCTGCTGGAATGTGAACCTCCGCCCCAGTATCAAGTCTTTTGCAGGCTCTAACTGGTTTTCTTCTGTGATTTCCCTGTATTTGGCTCCATCCATCTTCCCATCAACTCTGACCAGCTTCCCTGTCCCTGCTAAAGAAAAGCATCCCCACAACATGATGCTGCCACCACCATGTTTGACGGTGGGGATGGTGTGTTCAGGGTGATGTGCAGTGTTAGTTTTCTGCCACACATAGCGTTTTGCTTTTTGGCCAAAAAGTTCAATTTTGGTCTCATCGGACCAGGGCATCTTCTTTCAGATATTTGCTGTGTCCCCCACATGGCTTCTCGCAAACTTTCTTTCAACAATGGCTTTCTTCTTGCCACTCTTCCATAAAGGTCAGATTTGTGGAGAGCACAACTAATAGTTGTCCTGTGGACAGATTCTCCCACCTGAGCTGTGGATCTCTGCAGCTCCTCCAGAGGTACCATGGGCCTCTTGGCTGCTTCTCTGATTAATGCTCTCCTTGCCCGGCCGGTCAGTTTAGGTGGACGGCCATGTCTTGGTAGGTTTGCAGTTGTGCCATACTCTTTCCATTTTCGGATGATGGATTGAACAGTGCTCCGTGAGATGTTCAAAGCTTGGGATATTTTTTTCTATAACCTAACCCTGCTTTAATGATATCCTTTATCCCTGAGCTGTCTGGTGTGTTCATTGGCCTTCATGATGCAGTTTGTTCACTAAGGTTCTCTAACAAACCGCTGAGGGCTTCACAGAACAGCTGTGTTTATACTGAGATGAAATGACACACAGGTGGACTCTATTTACTAATTAGGCAATTGGTTCCACTAGATTTTAGTTAGGGGTATCAGAGTAAAGGGGGCTGAATACAAATGCACGCCACACTTTTCAGATATTTGTTTGTTAAAAAAAATTGAAAACCATTTATCATTTTTCTTCCACTTCACAATTATGTGCCACTTTGTGTTGGTCTATCACATAAAAATCCCATTAAAATTATTTTACGTTTTTGGTTGTCACATGACAAAATGTGGAAAATTTCAAGGGGAATTAATACTTTTTCAAGGCACTGTATATAGCATTGACAAATCAGCACTTTACTTATCATACACATTGATATTAGTCCCCGCCCCCAAGGAGCTTACAATGTAGGGTCCCTGTCTCACATGCATACATACATATACGAGGGCCATAGGTGTGCGCAGCCTATTGCATTAGGGTGTGCACCCCAAAGCTCAAACACAGAGCAATAGAGGCAGTGGCTAGGGGTGTACACATGTTGCAGCCGTGATGCTATGCTTCGCAGTCATGGCAGAAATTACTGAGTAAAAACCACCTGTGAATGGGTCCCTAATTTTTTTTAATTCTTTTTTTTCTTTTAGAATTTTTCTTTTCTTTTTTTTTTTTTTTTTACAATTTTTAACTGGCCTTTTGGGGGGCTTTGGTGAAGTCTCAGGGTTCTCCACAGACCCCTGATGTCCTACATTTAAAGAGGAGTTCCACCCAGGGGCTCCATTAAAAAAAAAAATAATTAAAAGTCAGCAGCTAGAAATACTGCAGCTGCTGACTTTTAATTGGACACTTACCTGTCCCTGGGTCCAGCAATGCGGGGGATCGAAGCCCCGCTCGCCCCCCCCCTCCGCTCGTCGGCGCCAGCATTGCAACTGTGGGTGCCGGGCTGTGGCTTCACAGCCTGGCACCCACTGCGCATGCGCGAGCGGCGCCGTGCGCCGTGATTGGCCACTCAATCACCACGGGCCCCAGATGATTGACAGGAGGGAGGGAGCAGAGCCGAGCCCTTCCTGTGCCGAGGGGGAAGTGATGTCACCAGCCCAGGCAAAGAAACAGGCAGACTACGAGGGACCACCTAGCAACAGGCATTTAAAGGTAAGTGAAAAAAAAAATATCCAAATGTTTTTTTGCTTTTTGTTTTTAAATTTTTCAGGTATTTTTGTTTTTTTGGGTGGAACCCCACTTTAAGAGAAAGAGACTAAGGACAGGATGGAGGTGCAGATGCTAGAACTGAACCCCCTGAAGCACAGAAGGAGGGAAAGGAGGAGAAGCCGGCAGCGCTACAGGGGGAGGAAAAAGAGGATGGGTATTTGCAATAAGGCAGTACAGCCCATCCTCCAGCTCGGCAGATGCCCGGTCCCCCCTTTTGAATCAATAGGGCCTGGTACAGGAGGGCAGGCTGTACTGCCTAATAATTTGACCTGGCGCACAGGGTAATTAGGGTGTGCACACCTGGCACACCCCCTGCGCACACCTATGACGAGGGCCAATTTAGTCAGGAGCAAATTAGCCTACCAATATGTCTTTGGAGTTCTTTTATGACAGGTCTCCTGTAATGATAGCAGTAGTTCTAAACCTGGTTCACAATAGCCTATGGAGAAAAATAGGTAAAGACATTGTTTAAGTGACTTTTCTGTAAGGCGATATCTTTTTATCTACCTGCAAATTCTATAAGGTTTGGGAGCCTAAGCGGGAACATTATCTTAGACTCTGGAAGCTCAGCTCGCTAATCAGTAGGCAGTGATTTACATCGGGAATCGGACGACATGAAGCCCTTACAAAGATTTGTTTTAAACTTTTTTTAGAACCTATTTTCAATCAATCTCCCTCAACAAAACCACTAGTTTTCTCCAGAACATAATAACAGACTTGTGAGCGACTACAGGCTTGAAAAGCACTTAAAAAAATAAAGAGAAAAATCCCAGGTCACTTACACAAAAAAATACAAAGTAGCAGCGGGGAATCTTGCATGGATTTTAAGAAGTGTTTCATTCAACACTGAATTGCATTTGAAACATACTTAGTTCTGCATTGAGAGGGCAAAATAATGGTGTTTTTATCCCTTCACTTCACAGGGAAAGTTTTCTGATGAAGTTTTGAGCAAAGAGAACGCGTATTGGTCGGAGCAGCCACGAAGGCGTCCACAGTTGTCCGATGTATCCGTGTGCGCCAAGGCTGGGGATTTGGGTTTTCAAGTTTGTTTCATTAAAAACAGCCTGACGGCTGCCTTTGTCAGAAGCTGCCCTCTTTATCACATAATTGGAGATCATTCTGTAAAAGTGCTGTTTAAGCCAGGTAAGAGATATATATATATATAAATGTGTGTGTGTATGGGAAATTGTCCACAAAGTTTAAGAGTGTGTCTATGGGAATGTTTGACCATTCTTCCAGAAGCACAGAAGGTCAGGCACTGATGTTGGACGAGAAGGCCTGGCTCGCAGTCATAGTTACATAGTAGGTGAGGTTGAAAAAAGACACAAGTCCATCAAGTCCAACCTATGTGTGTGATTTTATGTCAGTATTACATTGTATATCCCTGTATGTTCCGGTGCTTATCCAATAGTTTTTTGAAACTATCAATGCCCCCCCGCTGAGACCACCGCCTGCGGAAGGGAATTCCACATTTTTGCCGCTCTAATGCCCTGTACACACGGTCGGACATTGATCGGACATTCCGACAACAAAATCCATGGATTTTTTCCGACGGATGTTGGCTCAAACTTGTCTTGCATACACACGGTCGCACAAAGCTGTCTGAAAATCCGATCATTCTGAACGCGGTGACGTAAAACACGTACGTCGGGACTATAAACGGGGCAGTAGCCAATAGCTTTCGTCTCTTAATTTATTCTGAGCATGCGTGGCACTTTATGCGTCGGATTTGTGTACACACGATCGGAATTTATCCGATCGGATTTTGTTGTCGGATAATTTTATATCCTGCTCTCAAACTTTGTGTGTCGGAAATTCCGACGGAAAAAGTCCGATGGAGCCTACACACGGTCGGAATTTCTGACAACACAATCCAATCGCACTTTTTCTGTTGGAAAATCCGACCGTGTGTACGCGGCATTACAGTAAAGAACCCTCTATGTAGTTTAAGGTTAAACCTGTTTTCTTCTCATTTTAATGAGTGGCCACGAGTCTTGTTAAACTCCATTCCGCAAAAAAGTTTTATCCCTATTGTGGGGTCACTAGTACGGTATTTGTATATTGAAATCATATCCCCTCTCAAGCGTCTCTTCTCCAGAGAGAATAAGTTCAGTGCTCGCAACCTTTCCTCATAACTAAGAGCTTCCAGATCCTTTATTAGCTTTGTTGTCCTTCTTTGTACTCGCTCCATTTCCAGTACGTCCTTCCTGAGGACTGGTGCCCAGAACTGGACAGCATACTCCAGGTGCGGCCGGACCAGAGTCTTGTAGAGCGGGAGAATTATCGTTTTATCTCTGGAGTTGATCCCCTTTTTAATGCATGCCAATATTCTGTTTGCTTTGTTAGCAGCAGCTTGGCATTGCATGGCATTGCTGAGCCTATCATCTACTAGGACCCCCAGGTCCTTTTCCATCCTAGATTCCCCCAGAGGTTCTCCCCCCAGTGTATAGATTGCATTCATATTTTTGCCACCCAAATGCATTATTTTACATTTTTCTACATTGAACCTCATTTGCCATGTAGTCGCCCACCCCATTCATTTGTTCAGATCTTCTTGCAAGGTTTTCACATCCTGCGGAGAAGTTATTGCCCTGCTTAGCTTAGTGTAGTCCGCAAATACAGAGATTGAACTGTTTACCCCATCCTCCAGATTGTTTATGAACAAAATAAATAGCATTGGTCCCAGCACAGAACCCCGGGGGACCCCACTACCCACCCCTGACCATTCCGGGTACTCCCCATTTATCACCACCCTCTGAACTCTCCCTTGTAGCCGGATCACGGCGTATATATATATATATATATACACAGTATCTCACAAAAGTGAGTACACCCCTCACATTTTTGTAAATATTTTATTATAAACACTGTGGGGTTGATTTACTAAAGGCAAATTGACTGTGCACTTTGCAAAGTGCAGTTGCCCTCTACAAGAGCAGTTGCTCCAGAGCTTAGTAAATGAGCAGAAGCTCTGCTGACTTCCATCATCCAATCACGTGCAAGCAAACATGCTGTTTTTTTTTATTTTCCTTTGCATGTGATTGGGTGTTCTTTGCAAAGTGAAGCTTTACCTCATTTACTAAGCTCTGGAGCAATTGCACCTGCAGAGCGCAACTGCACTTTGCAAAGTGCACAGTCTAGTTGCCTTTAGTAAATCAACCCCTGTTATCCCCTTCCTGCCAAGCGTACGCAGATGTGCATACTCGGCTTTCCGGGGTTATACCGCTGCTGGCATTATCCCAGTACTGTTTTTTAGAGCCGGCGATTGGCTATCCAGGTATAACAATCGTTGCGGCTAAAAGCCGCTCGGCTGTTATACCGGAGGAGCGGGAGGGGACACCCCCCCTCCCGCCGCCTCCCGCCGCTCTTACCGTGCCTCCGTACCATCGGGAGGCCCGATGACCAATCCGCCGCCTCCGGCGGCTAGGGACGGACTGGAATGAAGCCGTGAGCAGCTTCGTTCCAGCCCCCTAATCGTAAACACGGAAGCGACATCATGACGTCACTTCCCGTTTACTCGGCTGCCAATGGCGCCGGTTTAAAACAAATACACAGTATTCAGAATCGCCGACAATGGCGATCTGAATACTTTGAAGTGCAAAGGAGGGATCGGTGGGCCTTTTAGACCCCCGATCCCTCCATAAAGAGTACCTGTCACCACCTATTACTGTCACAAGGGATGTTTACATTCCTTGTGACAGCAATAAAAGTGATCAAAAAATTATTTTTTTTTTAAACACAATTTATTAATATAAAAATAAATAAAATAAATAAGAGAAAAAAAAATTTAAAGCGCCCCTCGTCCCCGCGAGCTTGCGCAGCAAAGAAACCGCGTACGGAAGTCGCGCCCGCATATGTAAACGGTGTTCAAATCACACATGTGAGGTATCGCCGCGATCATCAGAGCGAGAGCATTAATTCTAGCACTAGACCTCCTCTGTAAATCTAACCTGGTAACCGTAAAATAAATTTAAAGCGTCGCCTATGGAGATTTTTAGGTACCGTAGTTTGTCGCCATTCCACGAGTGCGTGCAATTATAAAGTGTGACATGTTTGGTATCTAATTACTCACCATAACTCCATCTTTCACATTATACAAAAAAATTGGGTTAATTTTACTGTTTGTTTTTTTTTAAATACATGAAATTGTCCCTTTTCCCAAAAAGTTGCGTTTAAAACACCGCTGCACAAATACCGTGTGACATAAAATATTCCAACAATCACCATTTTATTCTCTAGATTCTCTTCTAAAATATATATATATATATAATGTTTGGGGGCTCTAAGTAATTTTCTAGCAAAAAATACGGATTTTAACTTGTAAACACCAAATGTCAGAAATAGGGTTATACAAGCTGTACACTCACTACTTTACATTGTAGCAAAGTGTCATTTCTTCAGTGTTGTCACATGAAAAGATATAATAAAATATTTACAAAAATGCGAGGGGTGTACTCACTTTTGTGAGATACTGTATATGTTAAGGACTAATGTCAACAATGTTTTCCCTCAGGATGAGATGGCCAAAGGAGCCCTGCATGAGGAGCACCGAAGGAAAATATGGTTGTATGGTGTCACAGGGGGTTATTTACTAAAACTAAAGAGTTCTAAATCCGGTGCAGCTCTGCATAGAAACCAATCAGCTTCCAGGTTTTATTGTCAAAGCTTAATTGAACAAGCTGAAGTTAGAAGCTTATTGGCTACCATGCACAGCTGCATCAGATTCTGAGTGCTCCCGTTTTAGTAATTCTCCCCCGATGTCACATACAATGTTAAGGGCTGCAACAAGAAGTTCCATAAGGTGCTTAGACACAGGGCTTTTTTTCAGCTGGAACTTGGTGGAACTCAGTTCCACCACCTCTGGCTCAGGCCCTTTGCTCCCTACTCACCACTATCACTTGTAAACACAGAAGTCTGGCTTCTGTGTTTACAAGTGACAGCTTGTCTTCCAACAGCTCCCCTAGATCTGATCTCCTCAGCGGCTCCCATTGAGTGCAGGATGGGGACTTGGGAGATGTAGGTGCCCGGTGTGCAGTGTGGATGCTAACACCCCTACTGGATGATCTCCCTGCAAATGAGAGAGGCGGAGCCACCGTCAGTGTGCAGCAAGGTACTAGGGAAGAAGAGGGGGGAAGGTGAGATGTGGATGGACGATGCAAAGATAAGCAGCCGTGGAAGAAGGCTCTGCCCTCTGTGTAGCGCACCCCGGAACTCTGCACTATGTATGTAGCACAACCCTCAACTCTGCACTCTGTGTGTAACCCTACCAAACTCTGCACTATATACGTAATGCACTCCTGGAATGTAATGCCCCTTTAAGACCCTCTCACTATTAGTATGATTTCACCATAACCACTATTTGTGGTTTGGAGGGGGTGTGTGTGGGGGGAGGGGGTTTTGGGGGTTATGGTTGAGTTCCTGCACCTATTTTCTGAGAAAAAAAGGCCTGCTTAGACATAAAATGTTAAAAATATCCTCAGTAGATCATATACTTCAGCCTTGTATGGATCGAATTCAGCATTTAACCGGTTCTCGACCGGCTCCTGTAGATATACGTCGGCAGAATGGCACGGCTGCGCAAAGTAACGTACCCGTACGTTACTTTGAATTTGCCGCCATGTGCGTGCGCGCACGCCTGCCGCGATCTCCGTGAGTCGGGTCGCGGGTCCCGCGGACTCGATCGCCGTGGGCATGCCCGCGATCGCCTCACGGAGAGGACGAACAGGGAGATGCCATTGTAAACAGCATCTCCCCGTTCTGCCTAGTGACAGTGTCACTGGATCTCTGCTCCCTGTCATCAGGAGCAGAGCTCAGTGACGTCACACACACAGCCCAAACCCCCTACAGTTAGAATCACTACCCTAGGACACACTTAACCCCTCCCCCTAGTGGTTAACCCCTTCACTGCCAGTGTCATTTACACAAGAATCAGTGCATTTTTATAGCACTGATTGCTGTATAAATGACAATAGTCCCAAAAATGTGTCCAAAATGTCCGATGTGTCCGCCATAATGTCGCAGTCACAATAAAAATCGCTGATCGCCGCCAAAACTAGTAAAAAAAACTTTTTTTAAAAACTATTCCCTATTTTGTAAACGCTATAACTTTTGCGCAAATCAATCAATAAATGCTTATTGCGATTTTTTTTTCTACCAAAAATATGTAGAAGAATACGTATCGGCCTAAACTGAGGAACAAAAATGTTTTTTAATATATTTTTTGGGGATATTTATTATAGCAAAAAGTAAAAAATAATGTGTTTCTTTCAAAATTGTCGCTCTTATTTTGTTTGTTTCCGACGGAAAATGTGTGATAGGACCTTGTTGTCGTAAATTCCGACCGTGTGTAGGCTCCATCACACATTTTCCATCGGATTTTCCGACACACAAAGTTTGAGAGCAGGCTATAAAATTTTCCGACAACAAAATCCGTTGTCGGAAATTCCGATCGTGTGTACACAAATCCGACGCACAAAGTGCCACGCATGCTCAGAATAAATAAAGAGATGAAAGCTATTGGCCACTGCCCCGTTTATAGTCCCGACGTACGTGTTTTACGTCACCGCGTTCAGAACGATCGGATTTTCCACCAACTTTGTGTGACCGTGTGTATGCAAGACAAGTTTGAGCCAACATCCGTCAGAAAAAATCCTAGGATTTTGTTGTCAGAATGTCCGATCAATGTCCGACCGTGTGTACGGGGCATTAGGATGATTTCACCATAACCACTATTTGTGGTTTGGATGGGGTGTGTGTGGGGGGAGGGGGTTTTGGGGGTTATGGTTGAGTTCCTGCACCTATTTTCTGAGAAAAAAAAGGCCTGCTTAGACATAAAATGTTAAAAATATCCTCTGTAGATCATATACTTCAGTCTTGTATGGATCGAATTCGACATTTAATTACCATAAATAAATGGAGAAGGTAAGAAATACATAAATGTAAAAGGATTCTGGTGCACTAATCTGTAAAGATGGCTGTACAAAAAAGACAAGACTTTTCTAACAAACTTGCTAGAAAGTTGAAGGTGAGGTTCGGCTCACAAAAATAACTTAAAACTAGCAATATACAATATTACCTACCGAAAAACACACCGCAGTTGAATTCACAGTAATGAGTTTTAGAGCAATTATAACAAGTTTAAAATAAGTAAGTCCATATCAATTGAGGCACATTCACTTAAAAAAACAAAATACCCAATTTTCAAGAGATTTGCTTTTATGCCAAACAGACCTATACAAAGGTGTATTGAGTTTCAGGCTCTTCAATAATTAAACCAGTAAGTGTTCTTCTTTCTAGTGCACACGGGTGCCTCAGTCGAGAAAATACAAATAGAATTTCAAGCAGGGCCTGGGGCAACGATGAAAATGGTGCGTTCAGTTAATGTTCGTAGAGCTGACGGTGGAATACAAGAGCTGGAAAACCCAATAGACCGCATGGCTCTTTCAAAGCTGCAGAAGATTCTTGGCACTAGTGAGATTACGCAAAAGGTAAGTCTATCAACAAACACCTTTAGGTTAAGCCAATCCTGCTGAATACTGATTAGAGCAATGTAACTCTGTGTTCATTTATTTATTTCCTTTATCTATGTAGCAATGATATAGTATATGATGCTTTACAGAGTATATACATGTGGTGTGAGCTGGTGTATTCCTTAGGTGTATTCAAATAGGGTGAATAACTAGTGCACTACTCTGTGTCTGATAAAACAACTACAAAATAAAAGTATTAAGAAGGAAAGAACAAGTATAAAGCTGCTATTCCTTGTAGTCTCACCACATACATAGACCATAATAATCAGAATATATGATCTAAATCCAAAAAGTGCTCACGTACAAAGATATATAAAAACACAGGCTTTTTTCAGCGGGAATGCGGGGGAACGCCGTTCCGGCACCTCCACAACTGAATGTATGCAAGGATTGCTGGGGTGTGCTGGAGGGTCTATTGATGCTGGCTGCTGGGGATCTGTTGTCATTGTTGGGAGTCTATTTTTGTGTGGGGGGGGTCTATTGTTATTGGGCAGGTCTATTGTTGCTGGCAGGGGGTCTACTGTTCCTGGGAAAGATCTACTATTGAGGGAAAGGTCTACTGTTGCTGGCTGCTGGAGGATATGTTGTTGCAGGTGGGGTCTATTGTTGTTGGGGTGGTATTTTGTTGCGGGGGGGAAGGTCTGTTGTTGTGTGGGGGATCTATTGTTGCTGGAGGGTCTACTGTTGCTGGGGTGGGGGTCTATCAAATTCCATACAAATTACTTTGTAGCACAAGATGATACTTGGTTTTGTGTTCTCTAAAAGGGATGATTTTGAGAAGTGGGTAGGGGTTGGAGCCAAGAGACAGTGCTCAGAGGTGGGTAGGGGGCAGAGACGAAGGGTGACTCAGGAGGAGGGAGTTCCTGCACCTATTTTCTGAGAAAGAAAGCCCTGTATAAACATAAATGCAAACAATAAAACAGTTGATAAATGTCATTTAGGAGTGACTGCAATATGCAGTATAACCAAAATCCAGTGAAATAAGTGAAAATAACATAGTTGATGAAAAAATGTTAACATACTAAAAAGTGACCACAATATGTTAAGCGAAAAAAAAAAGTCCAGTGAAAAAACAAAGAGTGAATATCAAAAAAAAATTATAGTTCTTAGTGAGAGTGCTAGGAGATCCAAACTTCTTTCACCCAATCATGTGCAAGCAAAAGGGTTGCTTCAAAATCCAGTATTGAAAAATTACTCATGCAATCCGGTGCTTAGTCCAAAGAGATAGATACATTCCACCAATAAGTGGAAGTCCCTTGATAAAGTCACGTTTCAGTGACGCAATGCGTCTGGAGGAGCCAGATGACGTCGCGGCCGAGTCTATTTTTTTATGTTGATTTCTTTGCAATTAGGTAAATAGTAAATGTGACATATATTTACTTTTCATATTTATTACTTACAGACAGCAGGTGGCAAGTTATAGGTAACAACACCAGCATTCTGAAGTCTTACATAACAGCTGATGTGCTGAAACAGCCCAAAAGCAGAAATAGAGATCATACAAGGTATTAAACAGGCCAGTAAATTGCTTAAAGAAGGAATATACCCCTCTATCTCACCTAGCATGTGTAAAAAATGTCTGACATGTCCGCCATAACATCGCAGTCACAATAAAAATCGCTGATCGCTGCCATTACTAGTAAAAAAAAAAATTATTAATAAAAATGCCATAAAACTATCCCCTATTTAGTAAACGCTATAACTTTTGCGCAAACCAATCAATAAACGCTTATTGCGATTTTTTTTTTTACCAAAAATATGTAGAAGAATACATATCGGCCTAAACTGAGGAAAAAAAAATGTTTTTTTGGGGGGATATTTATTATAGCAAAATGTAAAAAATAATGCGTTTTTTTCAAAATTGTCGCTCTTATTTTGTTTATAGCGTAAAAAATAAACATTGCAGAGGTGATCAAATACCACCAAAAGAAAGCTCTACTTGTGGGGAAAAAAGGACATCAATTTTGTTTGTAAGCCACGTCGCACGACCGCGCAATTGTCAGTTAAAGCGACGCAGTGCCGAATCGCAAAAAACGCTCTGGTCAGGAAGGGGGTAAATTCTTCCGGGGCTGAAGCGGTTAAGAAATAATGGAAACTCAGAGGATTCGTTCCACAATCATTTATTTATAGATCTTTCAGTTTATAGTCTATATAAAAAGATTATAGCCATGTGATTGGTTGTGTAACCATAAAATGTCCATCCACAAATGCAGCCTTCACAAGGAGATTATAAGCAAAATCCAGCAGGAGCTCCAGAGTATAAAAGAGAAGAGAGGCGCCTCTAAGTGTAGCAATAAGGTTACATTTAATGAAGGTACAACATTTAGCAGCTCACATGGTTGACGATTAAAAGAGGCACATCTAAGTATGCAGGCATTCGGGGTAAAGCTGTTCACATAGACCGTCCTCTGCACCGCCGGTGTCTTGCCGAGAAAGTTCCCCCGGCGGATAAGGACCCCCCTGTACTGCGCATGCGCTGCGCTTGTGCAGTACAAACGACTACGGAGCCGCCGAAAGACTCCGAAGTTGAACAGCTGATCGGCAGCTCTACACAGCACCTGCACACTAAGTCCAAGTTCAAGCCCCACCATCCAAGTGGACATAGAGTACGAATAAAAGTATGCCGAGCGAAGCGAGGCCGTGCCCGAAGCGTGGCGAGCGAAGCATGGCGAGCCAAGCGTGGCGAGCCAAGCGTGGTGAGCCAAGCGTGGCGAGCGAAGTGAGCCCGTGAGGGGCCCTGTTACAGGCGCCGTGTCCAGCTGACTCTCATCTGTTCGGCTTTGGCTATTTTCGGCGGCTTGTACTGCGCAAGCGCTGCGCCTGCGCATTGCAGGGGAGTCCTTATCCGCCGGGGGGAACTTTCTCGGCAGAACACCGGCTCTCACCACTGTCAGTCTGCAATCGTGACCGGGAAGACTACCCTGCAGTAGAGCGATTTAAAAGCGAGGCTTCAAGTGTTCGTTGAGCGCAGCGTGAAAGGTATGACATTGATGGTGGTGTGGAGGACGGTCTATGTGGACAGCTTTACCCCGGGTGCCTGCATACTTAGATGTGCCAGTTTTAATTATCAACCATGTGAGTTGCTAAATGTTGTATTTTCATTAAATGTAACCATATTACTACACTTAGAGGCGCCTCTCTTCTCTTTTATACTCAGTTGTGACATGACGCTACTTGTATATCAAGACATAGCTTGTTTATAAAGTCAAAATTTATAAAGAAAATGTTACTTGTCTTGCAAAACGCTCTCAAACCAAGGTCTTACAGTATATCTTTGTATGTGAGCACTTTTTGGATTTAACGCCATTATATATATTCTAATAATTATGTATTCATTAGATGCTACCAGTTTACAGACTTTGGGGTTGATTTACTGAAGGCAAATAGATTGTGCACTTTGCACAAGTACAGTTGCTCCAGAGCTTAGTAAATGAGGTAAAGCTTCACTTTGCAAACAATACCCGATCACGTGCAAGGAAAATAAAATAAAAAAAACAGCATTTTTGCTTGCTTATGGTTGGATGATGGAAGTCAGCAGAGTTTCTGCTCATGTACTAAGCTCTGGAGAGAACTGCACTTGCAGAGCGCAACTTCACTTTGTAAAGTGCACAGTGTATTTGCCTTTAGTAAATTAACCCCTTTTTGCTTCTTCATTTATTATGTCCAGTTAAAAAGAAAGTCTATTTTTTTTATGTTGATTTCTTTGCAATTATGTAAATAGTAAATGTGACAAGTTATAGGTAACAACACCAGCATTCTGAAGTCTTACATAACAGCTGATGTGCTGAAACAGCCCAAAAACAGAAATAGAGATCATACAACGTATTAAACAGTCCAGTAAATGGCTTAAAGAAGGAATATACCCCTCTATCTCACCTAGCATAAACAGGACTGTCCTAAATAGTTTACAACACAATTTCATTTGTCACCCTAAATAGTTGACACAGTGGGGGGTTATTTACTAAAACTGGAAAGTGCAAAATCCAGTGCAACTCTGCATAGAAATCGATCAGTTTCCAGTTTTTATTGATAAAGCTTAAAGTAATATTAAAGTCTTTTTTCTTTTTTTTTTTTTTGTTGAAAAATAATAAACGTGTTATACTTACCTGCTCTGTGTAGTGGTTTTGCACAGAGGAGCCCAGATCCTCCTCTTCTCGGGTCCCTCGCTGGCACTCCTGGCCCCTCCCCCCCTGCTGAGTGCCCCCACTGCGAGCAGCTTGCTATGGGTGCACCCAAGCTGAGCCGCTGCTCTGTGTGTCCATTCAAAGACATAGCCATGTCTTGGCCCTGCCCCCTCTCTTTCCTCATTGGCTCACTGACTTTGGCTGTCTCAGTCAATGAGGAGGGAGAGTCCCGGACAGCCGACACTCTTGTGCAACATCACTGGATTGAGATGGGGCTCAGGTAAGTATTTGGGGGGGGGGGGGGGGGTAGGGGGCTGCTGTACACAGAAGGTTTTTTATCTCAATGCATAGAATGCATTAAGATAAAAAAAACATCTGACTTTAGAACCACTTTAAGCCCAGGTTCACACTGAGGGCGGGTTTGAAATCGAGCGAGTTCAGCTGAACTCGCACAATTTCAAACCGGCAATGCAGTCCGACTCCGGAGGGGTGATTTGACAGACATCTGTGCTGGTTCATGCACAGATGTCTATTCTAATCACCCCCGAAGTCGCCAAAAGTAGTGCAGGAACTACTTTTGGGATTCGGATGGTGCCGTTGCCAGCAATACCTGGCGATTTGACATGTCATATCACATGTTAAAATGGCCCGATGAACGTGGGCTAATTCAACAAGTTGAAGTTAGAAGCTGACTGGCTGCCATGCACAGCTGCACCAGATTATGATTGCACCAGTTTTAGTAAATCTAAACCAACCTGACAAGAAGTAGGTAGTGCTGGGCTTTCCAATTAGAAAGCCCAACAAGTTTAAAAAATTAAGTGAGATGGAGGTATGCTCCAGCTCACACCAGTATATGTGTGTGTGTATAAGGCATTTACCTATACTTGGCTGCAGTGTTGGATAGATGTCAGAGTAGGAAACCTTTACAGCTACTTTAACATAATTTTAACCTATGTTCACATGTCTGTCTTTTCATGTTATTTTCAAAGCATAGCCTTGCATCGTGAAAGCAGTAAAGCATGGCTACTGTGTAGTACCACAAAAAGGAAGCATAGATAATAAGCAAATATAGTAGCTCCCATCTAAATATATAAATTATGCACAGAAAGAAGAATTTTGAAAATGTAATTATGACTATGATTTTTTTTTCATCATAAGCTGATATGTTTTATGTCTAGTATATCTAGAAAAATATTTAAAAATAATATAAATGCCCCCCAAACCCTTTGATACAATTAAAGTGGTTCTCCACCCTGAAAACAAAAAAATAAACATTAGCAGCTACAAATACTGTAGCTGCTGCCTTTTAGAATAGGACACTTACCTGTCCAGGAATCCAGTACTGTCCTCACTTGAGCTGGCACTTCGACAGTCTTCAGGTCCAGGCACCGGCATGTTTACTTTGGGATGCCAGCTGTGACTGCTTGCAGCTTCATAGCCAGCTCCCCACTGCACATGTGCAAGCCACTCTGCGCTTTGTGAATGATCCAGCAGCTTTCTGGGACCTGCGAGGTGTCCCAGAAGGCTGCGGGGGAAGGAGGAGGGGACAAAGTTCCAGTCGGATAGGAAATAACAAGTAGGAGTGGGTACCTGTCAAAACCAGGCTCCCCCTAAAAAAATTAAGTGACAAAACCTAAAGAGGAGGGTGAAGGAAGACAAGCAGAACTTCCTCTTTTGGGTGAAGTTCCACTTTGAGTAATTTACAGAAACTATAAATCGTTCTGAAATAAACAATGATTTTTGTGCAGTTACAGGAGAGAGCATTATGATATTTTGAGGGAAAGTTCAGAAAAAAAGTAAAATTGTTTAAATATTTCTGTGTAAATTACAATATGTGTTTCTTCCTGCTTGACTCACAAAACAGCACAAGAACCTTTGTTGTATCATGATATGCTAAGAATATATATTTTTTTTTTAATGGCTGTCTGAATTGTAATCTTACCAGGTTGGTTCAAGAAATAGCTCATCGTCAAATGAAAGTTCCTCTAATTCTGGGAATACGTCACAATTTTCAACTGCGTCTGAATCCTCAATGAGGGCCAATGCAAGCACAGCTAGCCAAGAAAAGCAAAGACTCCAAAATGGAACGAAGAATAGAGAACAGCAAAAGGAATCTCATCGACATTTAGAGAAAGAAACACATCAAATATATCCGCATCATGCAGGAAAGCACAAGGGTCAGGACAAGAAAAAAGAAATGGAAATCCATTGCAAATGCTGGCCAGAAAACACAGACCACCACAATCCTTCTCATGAGAGATGGGAAAAGGAGCACCGTAAGAAAGGCCAACATACAACCAAAGGCCGTTACAGCAAGGAGCAACATGAGACGCCTCACAAAGATCAATATGAAAGTTGGGAAAATGGCCATCATCAACATAAACACCGTGAAGGTGAAAGAGACAGACAACACAAAAGAGAACATGAAGGAGGAAATAAAGGGGAGCATGAAAAGCAAAAACATAAACAAGGAGAATCAAAAGAACACCACACAGGGCATCATGAAGGAGCACAAGAGCACCAACATAAAGACCAACATACAAAACGAGGACCTGATAGAGAGCAAAAAGGCCAACACAGCAAACATGATATACAACACAAGGATCAATATGAAAGTTGTGAAAATGGCCATCATCAACATAAACACTGTGAAGGTGAAAGAGACAGACAACACAAAAGAGAACATGAAGGAGGAAATAAAGGGGAGCATGAAAAGCAAAAACATAAACAAGGAGAACCAAAAGAACACCACCCAGGGCATCGCGAAGGAGCACAAGAGCACCAACATAAAGACCAACATACAAAACGAGGACCTGATAGAGAGCAAAAAGGCCATCAGAGGAAAAGCCAAACTGAGACTTATCACAAGGACCAATATGAAAGTGGGGGAAATGACCACTATCATAAAAACCAGCATACAAAGGGGGAACCAGATAGTCAACACAAAGGCCCCCACAGCAAGTGGCAACATGTGACAAATCACAAGGGTGAAAATGATAGATGGGAAAATGGCAATCAACATAAACACCATGAAGATGAAGGAGACAGGCAACACAAAGGAGAACATGAAAGAGGAAATCAAGGGAAACATCAAATCCACAAACCTGAACAAGGAGAAGCAAAACAACACCACGCAGGCCAACATAAAGGCGTACAACAGCACCAAGATAAATACCAACATACAAAGGGGGAAGCAGATAGTCAGAACAAAGCCCCCCATGAAACACATCACAAGGGTGAACATGAAAGACAGGAAAATGGCAATCAACAAAAACACCATGAAGGAGAAACAGAAAAACGACACAAGGGTGAACTTAAAAGACAGGAAAATGGCAATCAACAAAAACACCATGAAGGAGAAACAGACAAACGACACAAGGGTGAACATGAAAGACAGGAAAATGGCCATCAACAAAAACACCATGAAGGAGAAACAGAAAAACGACACAAGGGTGAACATGAAAGACAGGAAAATGGCAATCAACAAAAACACCATGAAGGAGAAACAGAAAAACGACACAAGGGTGAACATGAAAGACAGGAAAATGGCCATCAACAAAAACACCATGAAGGAGAAACAGACAAACGACACAAGGGTGAACATGAAAGACAGGAAAATGGCCATCAACAAAAACACCATGAAGGAGAAACAGACAAACGACACAAGGGTGAACATGAAAGACAGGAAAATGGCCATCAACAAAAACACCATGAAGGAGAAACAGACAAAGGACACAAGGGTGAACATGAAAGACAGGAAAATGGCCATCAACAAAAACACCATGAAGGAGAAACAGACAAACGACACAAGGGTGAACATGAAAGACAGGAAAATGGCCATCAACAAAAACACCATGAAGGAGAAACAGACAAACGACACAAGGGTGAACATGAAAGACAGGAAAATGGCCATCAACAAAAACACCATGAAGGAGAAACAGACAAACAACACAAGGGTGAACATGAAAGACAGGAAAATGGCCATCAACAAAAACACCATGAAGGAGAAACAGACAAAGGACACAAGGGTGAACATGAAAGACAGGAAAATGGCCATCAACAAAAACACCATGAAGGAGAAACAGACAAACGACACAAGGGTGAACATGAAAGACAGGAAAATGGCCATCAACAAAAACACCATGAAGGAGAAACAGACAAAGGACACAAGGGTGAACATGAAAGACAGGAAAATGGCCATCAACAAAAACACCATGAAGGAGAAACAGACAAACGACACAAGGGTGAACATGAAAGACAGGAAAATGGCCATCAACAAAAACACCATGAAGGAGAAACAGACAAACGACACAAGGGTGAACATGAAAGACAGGAAAATGGCCATCAACAAAAACACCATGAAGGAGAAACAGACAAACGACACAAGGGTGAACATGAAAAAGAAAACCAACAACATAAACAAGGAGAAGCAAAGGAACATTACAAGGGTCATGATGAAGGAGTACAACGGCACCATCATAAAGACCAACACGGAGGTTATCAGAAGGAAACGCAAATTCCTAACTCAAAAGAACCAAAAAGGAACTGTACATGTTGGCAGCAACCTAAAGAGAGTGGCACCCATCATAAAGAAGAACAAAAAGACCGCCATCACAGAACTAAATGCCACCACTCACAAGGGAAGGCCAGTAATAAGAAGAAATGCAAATTTTTAAGTAGTGAAAGCAGTAGCAGTAGTGGGGACAGCAGCCTGAGTGAAGGCAAACATGAGCGAAAATCAACAAAGTGGCACAAAATACAACAGCAATATAGTGACAGCAAAAGCTTAAGTCTCGGAAAGCAGAGTGGAAACAGAAGACACAGGAAAGGTAGTAAGAAGAGGCACAGTTTAGGTCACCAGAAACAACACAAAGAAAGCAAGAAACATGCAAAAGAGTTCAGAAGACATCTCAAAGATAGCAGTATTACATTTCCAAACACTGGTCTAAATGATACAAGAACACCAATGTCACAAAAGGAAATCTATTCAATTTCACAGATTTCATCAAATCTCTTGGTAAATTATACTTTCCCTTTTACTTCCTTCTCTCTCTTCTTTTTCCCTCCAAGGACTATTTATACCAATTTAACATTATTTCTTTCAAATTTTCAGGAACTCTTTGAAGTAGAAAGTATCAATAGTAAGTTTGAGTCAACATCTACTCTTACGGTATGTAACATTTGTTCCCCAGTTACAACTATGTTTTTATGACATATGACATATGCCTAGCACATACAAATTTGACATGTTCGAATCCTAGCCAGTGTTGTACATGGGTTGAATGTAACTCAGCGTAAACAATTTGAATGGAAATTAAAATTTTAAGTTATAACATGGTGTTTTCCATTCTTTTGCATTCGAAAATGTATAAACTTAACTATATTAGAAATAAAAACCAAATTGTATAGAGTGCTACCCTAAAAAAGATAATAAAATAAAATATTCCTTCTTATGGACTGGTCAGTGTAATATATAACCCATTTCTTATAACAGTAGATATAGTTCACAAATACATTAACATGATATCCATATATAAAGTTCTTCGCGTATATCTTCTGATGTGTAAACTGAATTATTCCATCATGCCCAAAGTACTGTAAACTTCAAATAAAGTGTAAAGGTCCCTTCAGTGTGCCCACTCACTCGTCAGCTTCTATGGACTCCCACCGTTCGGAGTCATGAACATCTGTTAGATATCCTGAGCTTGCTGGTCTTTGTTGTGCTTCTCCTTAGATCTGCTCCTCAGTGGCAGGGCAATAAGGTACTCATGCACAGCTTCTACGAACTCCCACTGATAGGGGTCACGAACGCCTGTTATGTATCCTGGGCTTGCTGGTCTTTGTTGTCCCTCTCCTCGGATCTGCTCCTCAGTATCAGGACCATAAGGTACTCATGTGCAAAATATAGGGAAAATGGCAAGAGAGATCCACATAGCGTAATTCCGTTTATTTGTAAAATGACAGGTTTATAACATGAACACTCACATTTACAGAGACATATCTAAGCATCAAGCAAACCAAAACCAGAAGTGCACTGGGAGTCCATAGAAGCTGGTGGTGAGTGAGAGGGCACGCTGAAGGGAAGCAAGAGAAAGAGAAGGATGCGCCAATCTAAGTGCAGTATTCCAAGAGTTTTAATACAAAAGTAAGATTAAGAACACTGCCAGGGGAAGGATTAAAATGGGCTCATCAGTAAATGGATCTCCAGGGCATGGTGCTTCTCATCAATAGGAGTATGAAGATGGGGAAGATGTGTGGCCTTCCTGTGTCCATGGGGATGTGGTCATCACTTTCCAGGTTGTGTTGATGGATGGATGTTTGCTGTCCTCAGCGTCCTGTGGCCACCAGGAAACAGGAAGTGCAAACAGCGTAGAAGGCGGACCGAAAAAACGGAAGTGATGTCACCGGAACGAGATACGGCAAATGCTGTGAATAGAATAGGCTACGCGCTCGGGGCCTTCAGCTCCTTCTACAGGCCTCGTGTGGCTATGACATGTTGGAAATATAAATAGTCTGTGAGAGATGATGCTGATAGGTGGACTATAATGACCAGCAATACCAATGAGAACTTCAAAAATAAAACAAAAATAAAAACAAACAATGCTTAACCGCTTGCCAACCAGCCGCCGTCATTATACTGTGGCAGGTCGGCACGTTCCCACGAGCCGTCATAGCTGTATGTCGGCTCCTTTAAGCGGGATAGCAGGTGCGTGAACGCCGCCGGAGGCACACGCACGAGCCCACTGCATTGCGGGGGTGCCGATGCTCGTGATGACCGCTGGCCATGAGCTATCACGGGCATGAGAGGCAGAACAGGGACGTGAGTGTAAACATACACATCCCTGTTCGGTTCTGTGAGGAGAGACAGATTGTGAGTTCCTAATAGCTAGGAACCACGATCTGTCATTTCCTATAGTCAGTCCCCTCCCCCTACAGTTTTAACACACAGTCAGGGAACACATTTAACCCCTTGATCGCCCCCCTAGTGTTAACCCCTTCCCTGCCAGTAACATTTGTACAGTAATCAGTGCATTTTTATAGCACTGATTGCTGTATAATTGTCAATCATCCAAAAAATGTGTCAAAAGTGTCCGATGTGTCCGCCATAATGTCGCAGTCACAATAAAAATTGCAAATTGCCGCCATTACTAGTAAAAAAAAAAAAAAATAATAAAAATGCCATAAATCTATCCCCTATTTTGTAGACGCTATAACTTTTGCGCAAACCAATCAATATACGCCTATTGCAATTTTTTTACCAAAAATATGTAGAAGAATACATATCGGCCTAAACTGAGAAAAAAATTCGCGTTTTTTTTTTTTTTTAAATTGGGGGTATTTATCATAGCAAAAAGTACAAAATATTGTGGGGGTTTTTTTTCAAAATTGTCGTTTTTTTTTGTTTATAGCGCAAAAAATAAAAAACGCAGAGATAATTAAATACCACCAAAAGAAAGCTCTATTTGTGGGGAAAAAAGGACGTCAATTTTGTTTGGGTACATCATCGCATGACCATGCAATTGTCAGTTAAAACCACGCAGTGCCGTATCGCAAAAAATGCTCTGGTCATTGAGCAGCCAAATCTTCCGGGGCTGAAGTGGTTAAAAAGCTTAAAACACAGTATGGTGACATGATGATAAAAGATAAAATCATACTAATAATAATGCCAATAAACAAATGTTTAAAAATAGCATAAACATAGTTAAGAATAAACATAAAATTGAGGAGACCTTATCAGAAAAAACTTTAAGCACATTTAAGGGGGATATTTCCTTTCACCAATATACAGAGCCTTCACAACTCTGAGGTCAGCAGCCATAAGTGATCCCTGAACTTTCCCAGTATACCACCAATTCATCACAGCCCTGTGATCACAATAGACTGCCCCCCATCCCATATCATTGTACTGCTTATAAGAGACATTGGGGGTTATTTACAAAAGGCAAATCCACTTTGCACTACAAGTGCACTTGGAAGTGCAGTCGCTGTAAATCTGAGGGGTAGATCTGAAATGAGGGGAAGTTCTGCTGATTTTATTATCCAATCATGTGCAAGCTAAAATGCTGTTTTTTATTGTCCTTGCATGTCCCCCTCGGATCTACAGCGACTGCACTTCCAAGTGCACTTTCAGTTCAATTTCAAGTGCACTTTGCACTTGCAGTGCAAAGTGGATTTGCCTTTCATAAATAACCCCCATTGTTTTCTTAACCTCCCTGGCGGTTTTCCCGAGTGTGGCTCGGGGTTAAAATTTCAGTCCCATTAGCGGTAACCCTGAGCCACACTCGGGATTACATCGCAGGATCCTGGTGTGGCTTTACTTACCTTGTCCCCAGGATCCTGCGATGTCCCCCCGCAGTGTCCGTGGGCTCCGTCCTCCTCCGAAGCCTCTCCTTGCCAGGCTCCGTTCCCTGTGAGCGTCGCGACGCACGGGGGCGGAGCCTGGCGGCAAATTCAAAAAATTTTAAAAATCATAACACATACAGTGCTGTAATCTTACAGATTACAGTGCTGTATGAAATCATTTCACATCCCTTTTGTCCCCAGTGCTTTGGCCCATGCCCTGCATGCAGTTTTATATCATATATACTGTTCTTTCTGCCTGGAAACTGGAGATTGTCCATAGCAACCAAAAAGTGTCCCTTTACATCAAAAGTGGCTTTAGACCAGCTAGAAAACAGCGATAGTAAATTAGAACACTTGCAGAATTGAGCGATAGTGAATTGTGGGGAAATTTATTTTATTATTATTATTTTTTTATTTTTTTTTTTTTTTTTTTATTTATTATATTATAATTTATGTTTTTGTGTTTCAAACTTTATCATACCCGGGATATCTACTAGACTCTTGTTTGGACAGATTTATTGTTAAGAATTACAGACCTACAATATAAAACACCAAATTTCCATGCAAAATAATTGTACCGCTTTCAGCACCTAAAATCCGAAAGAATCATACCGCCAGGGAGGTTAAGCTGGCTGGACTTTACCCCTACGCGCCAGTTGTTTTCTCCTTGACACTGAAAGGAAGCACCTTTGCACTTTATTTGAAGTTTACAGCACTTTGGCCCTTTTGGCACGATAGATTAATTCAGTTTACACATCAGAAGTTATACGCAATGGACTTTATATATGGATATTATGTTAATGTAAAAATAATGCATTTGGGTGGCAAAAATATGAATGCAATCTGTACACTGGGGGGAGAACCTCTGGGGGAATCTAGGATGGAAAAGGACCTGGGGGTCCTAGTAGATGATAGGCTCAGCAATGGCATGCAATGCCAAGCTGCTGCTAACAAAGCAAACAGAATATTGGCATGCATTAAAAAGGGGATCAATTCCAGAGATAAAACGATAATTCTCCCGCCCTAAAAGACTCTGGTCCGGTCGCACCTGGAGTATGCTGTCCAGTTCTGGGCACCAGTCCTCAGGAAGGATGTACTGGAAATGGAGCGAGTACAAAGAAGGGCAACAAAGCTAATAAAGGGTCTGGAGGATATTAGTTATGAGGAAAGGTTGAGAGCACTGAACTTATTCTCTCTGGAGAAGAGACGCTTGAGAGGGGATATGATTTCAATATACAAATACCGTACTGGTGACCCTACGATAGGAATACAACTTTTACACAGAAGAGAGTTTAACAAGACTCGTGGCCACTCATTAAAATTAGAAGAAAAGAGGTTTAACCTTAAACTACGTAGAGGGTTCTTTACTGTAAAAGCGGCAAGGATGTGGAATTCCCTTCCACAGGCGGTGGTCTCAGCGGGTAGCATTGATAGCTTCAAGAAACTATTAGATAATCACCTGAATGACCGCAACATACAGGGATATACAATGTAATGCTGACACATAATCACACATAGGTTGGACTTGATGGACTTGTGTCTTTTTTCAACCTCACCTACTATGTAACTATGTAATGTATTTGTGAACTATATCTATTATTTTTAGAAATGTGTTATATATTACACTGACCAGAGACCACATCTCCACTCCAAACGCCTGAAGCCCAAAAAGGTTTTGGACGCTTTTTTGTGGCTCGAATCAGGTGGATTGGTGCAATTTGAATCTGAAACGCGTAATTTGTGCGCTTTTGACAGTTTTGCACATTTTGTTGCATGTTTTTGGTGAATGTTGGCCAACGGCTCATTCCTGCAGTCAGCAGCAGAGATAAGTCATTGGTTGTTAAGGCACCAGCATTCGCCAGGATCCTAATAACACTGAGTCATCCCTGCTGTCTGCGGGGATTCCAAAACACAAAAAGAGTCGACACTGAAAAAAAAAAAAACAGAGGTTGGGTCCCCCTCCCCAATCCATACTAAAACCTTTGGGTCTGGTATAAATTTTGAAGGGGACCCTACGCCAATAAAACAAAAAAAAAATCCATACCAGACCCTTATGCAAGCATGCTGCTCAGCAGGCCAGAAAAATGGAGATGAGCGGGGCTTTTTTTCAATGCCAGGTCTTTTGTATACCTTCTGCTGACAGCAGGGATGACTCGTTGTTAGGACGCTGGTGGATACCAGCTCCTTAACAACCGATGACTCATCCCTGCTGCTGACAACAGGAATGAGTCACTGGTTGTTAGGACGCTGGCATGTGCTGGCTCCTTAACAACCGATGACTCATCCCTGCTGCTGACAGTAGGAATGAGTCACTGGTTGTTAGGATGCTGGTGGATACCAACTCCTTAACAACCGATGACTCATCCCTGCTGCTGACAACAGGAATGAGTCACTGGTTGTTAGGACGCTGGCATGTGCTGGCTCCTTAACAACTGATGACTCATCCCTGCTGCTGACAGCAGGGATGAGTCACTGGTTAAGAAACTGGTGAGCGCTGGCTCCTCAAAGCTCAAAAACATTGTAAAAACTTTGTACAAAAAACGTGACATGAGCTGATTTTCCTGACAAAGCTTTCAGCTTTCACCTATGACCATGTGCATGAGGGCCAGAAACCTTTAAGCCCCTAGATACTTTGACACCAACCCAAAAAATTGTACTTACTGGTAGCTCCTCCTGGAAGCTGAACCAGGGACGTTCTTTAGGAGGAGTACCAGGGCAAACCCATAACAAGTTGGTAGGATTACATTCCCTAGGTGGCCCTTGTCTTAGGATCTCCCTTGTCAGGGAATGATTTGGAATGCCTCAGGTAAGATCTGGAATTAAACATTAGTCACATGGACCTCTGGACTAACCTGGTTAAGGTTAAGTGGTTTGCAGTGTTAATTTCGTAGACTAAAATATTTTCGTCTACAAAATTAATACTATTTTAGTCGACTAAAATACGACTAAAACTAAAACAATTCAGATGGCATTGCGTGTTCATTTTAGTCAAAAGACTATTACTAAAACTAAATTGAAATTTGACATAAAAATGAACACTGCACTACCATATAAGAATAAGTAGAGGAATCTACTAAGCTGCTGAAAGAAAAAAAAATAAGAAAAAGGCTTAATATTTAATGTTATATAATATATTCAGGTAATATGTGAAATGGCATTACAGCCAATAGAGGTTGCAGTTTTTTGGGCTTTTTTATATGTTCAAGTTGTACTTCTGCTTGTCAAAAAGCAATATTTTTGTTTGTTTATGAACCTCGTTTTTTTTTATAAAGACGCTATATACAACAACGTCTAAATCTGTGCCTGTAGTGCGTGTTCAAACCTTAATACCATAAATATTAATATGTTATTAGATTTTTATTCCAGGAGTTTATAATGTTTGGAAATTCTAAAGATATAATTCTAAAGATATAATGCATTAAAATTTAACGAAAGCCATTCGGTTTTAGTAGACTAAAATGAACTGGAGATTTTAGTCGACTAAAATACGACTAAAACAATTCAAAGGACTAAAATATGACTAAAACTAAAATCGCTTTTTTAGTCAAAAGACTAAAATACGACTAAAACTAAAATGACCTTTTAGTCAAAAGACTATAACTAAAACTAAATTGAAATTTGATGTCCAAATTTGGTTTGAAAATATATAAACTAATGCACTTATAATAAAACTATTTTATATATTCTTTTACAGCATGGAAGAGTCACAAAAAGCAGCAGTAGCAGCAGTTATTATAATCCATCATCCTATAAGGTCAGGAACAACGTACAATAGCCATATATTGTCAAGGTTTTCCATTTACCTTTCCATCAATATTTTATTTTCCAGTTCCTTTAAGCCCAGTTAGTTTTTTTCTACTCATATGGGGTAATTTACTGCTAAGATCTTAAAATAAAACATACAAAAGACGATTTTTTCACGCTGAGTTAATAATATCACTGTCACCACAAAAAAAAAAAAACACTCACCTTGTTTTACCTACGTTACAGCTTTCTCCTTTTCATTCTATACAAGTCAAGATAGCGCTATTGCTGGCAAAGTGATAGAAGAACTGTGGAGTTTTCATTCAGTTTTTAGCCCCACCAGGGCAAAATTTGTATTAGTTTAGGGGTGTCCAACCTGCAGCCTACAGGCCACATGTGGCCCTAAGATGGCATTGAATGTGTCTCATTTGCACTTAGCAAACACACGTGGGTGAAGAAAATTTTGACACTGTCTCTCTATTGACTTTTATAAGTTTTTTCTTCTCAAAGATAAATCTCTCACTCTTCACAATCACACCTTATTCATGTCATCAGTTTTCGGCAGCACCTATATTTGTGAGCAACTATTTTCAAGGATGAAGCACATGAAGGGCAAAACTAGAACCAAAATATCTGATGAGCACCTTGAGAATTCATTGAGAGTCGCTACTACATCCATCCAACCAGATATTGATGTTAGTTTACAGTGTGTCCGGAAAGTATTCACATCAGTTCATTTTTTCCACATTTTGTTATGTTACAGCCTTATTCCAAAATGGATTAAATTCATTATTTTCCTCAAAATTCTACAAACAATACCTCATAATGACAACGTGAAAGAAATTTGTTTGAAATCTTTGCAAATGTATTACAAATAAAAAAATAAGAGAAATCCCATGTACATAAGTATTCACAGCCTTTGCTCAATACTTTGTTGAAGCACCTTTGGCACCAATTACAGCCTCAAGTCTATTTGAGTATGATGCTACAAGCTTGGCACACCTATTTTTGGGAAGTTTCTCCCATTCTTCTTTGCAGGACCTCTCGAGCTCCATCAGGTTGGATGGGGAGCGTCGGTGCACAGCCATTTACAGATCTCTCCAGAGATGTTCAATCGGGTTCAAGTCTGGGCTCTGGCTGGGCCACTCAAGGACATTCACAGAGTTGTCCCATAGCCACTCCTTATTTATCTTGGCTGTGTGCTTAGGGTCATTGTCCTGTTGGAAGATAAACCTTCATCTCAGTCTGTGGTCCTGAGCGCTCTGAAGCAGGTTTTCATCAAGAATGTCTCTGTACATTGCTGTATTCATCTTTCCCTTGATCCTGACTAGTCTCACAGTTCCTGCCGCTGAAAAACATCCCCAAAGCATGATTCTGCCACCACCATGCTTTACTGTAGAAATAGTATTGGCCAGGTGATGAACGATGCCTGGTTTTATTATTATTGTTATACAGGATTTATATAGCGCCAACAGTTTACGCAGCACTTTACAATATAAAAGGGAGACAATACAGTTATAATACAATAAAATACAAGAGGATTAAGAGGGCCCTGCTCAGAAGAGCTTACAATCTAATAGGGTGGGGCAGGTGTTACAAAAGGTTGTAACTGTGGGGAATGAGCTGGTGGAAGTGGTAGAAGATTAGTTGGAGACGTGATAGGCTTTCCTGAAGAGATGAGTTTTCAGGGATCGCCTGAAGGTAGCAAGAGTAGGGGATAGCCGGATAGATGGAGGTAGCGAGTTCCAGAGGATGGGAGAGGCTCTGGAGAAATCCTGGAGACGAGCATGGGAGGAGGAGATGAGAGAGCTTGAAAGCAGGAGGTCTTGAGAAGAGCGGAGAGGTCGATTTGGGTGATATTTGGAGACAAGATTAGTGATGTAGCTTGGGGCAGAGTTGTGAATGGCTTTGTATGTTGTGGTTAGTATTTTGAATTTAATTTGCTGGGTGATTGGGAGCCAGTGTAGGGATTGGTTTCCTCCAGACATGACGCTTGCCATTTAGGCCAAAGAGTTCAATCTTTGTTTCATTCAGAATTTTGTTTCTCGTGGTCTGAGAGTCCTTCGGGTGCCTTTTGGCAAACTCCAGGCGGCTGTCATGTGCCTTTTACTGAGGAGTGCCTTCCATCTGGCCACTCTACCATACAGGCCTGATTGGTAGAGTGATGCAGCAATGGTTGTTCTTCTTGAAGGTTCTCCTCTCTCCACAGAGAAACGCTGGAGCTCTGTTAGAATGACCATCGGTCACCTCCCTGACTAAGGCCCTTCTCCCCCGATTGCTTAATTTTTCCAGTCGTTCCTCTCTAGAAAGAGTCCTGGTGGTTCCAAACATCTTCCATTTTCCATGATGGAGGCCACTGTGCTCATTTTCTGTACCCTTCCCCAGATCTGTGCCTTGATACAATCTTGTCTCCAAGGTCTACAGACAATTCCTTGGACATCATGGCTTGGTTTGTGCTCTGACATGCACTGTTAACTGTGGGACCTTATATAGACAGGTGTGTGCCTTTCCAAATCATGTTCAATCAATGGAATTTACCACAGGTGGACCCCAACTAAGTTGTAGAAACATCTTAAGGATGATCAGTGGAAACAGGATGCACCTGAGCTCAATTTTGAGTGTCATTGCAAAGGCTGTGAACACTTATGTACATGGGATTTTTTTGTTTTCTATTTTTAATAAATTTGCAAAAATTTCAAACAAACTTCTTTCATGTTGTCATTATGGTGTATTGTTTGTAGAATTATGAGCAAAATAATTAATCTATTTGGAATAAGGCTGTCACATAACAAAATGTGGAAAAAGTGAAGCGATATGAATACTTTCCGGATGCACTGTATCAAAAACAGTGTCAGATATCGCACTCGTTTTAAATTGGCCTTTTTTATCCCTATAAGAAAAAATATTACAAAAAAAGAAGTTTTATTACTCAGGCACATTATCTATACTGTATCGGTGACCGTTAACTTGTGATCTGCCCAACTTTTTCTGCTCATCAGCTATCCGTATTGTTAGTTTATTTTATGTGTGGCTCAAGACAATTCCTCTTCTTCCAATGTGGCCCAAAGATCAAAATGCTGAATTTGATCATTGAAAATTTGGACATCCCAGTATTAGGACCAGTTCACAATGGTCCGACATACGCTCCGACTTTAAGAGCACATGTCGCATGACATGTCAAAATCAATGGTTCCCTATGAGAGCCCTCTTAACTGATCCGACTTGTGTTGGTTCGACTTTGAGAAAGGTTCCTGTACTACTTTGGTCCGACTTGGGCACAATTTCAGCCCATTGATTTGAATGTAAGTCAGGTTGTCATCTTAAATGGTCCGACTTGTGGCATAGCACTTGTGCTCTGAGGATCTTGAAAGGGAACCCCACGCCAAAATTAAAGAATAAAAAACGGCGTGGGCATACCAAACCCTTTCGGTATGGATTTTGAGGGGAAACCTCACGGCAAAGGTAAAACGGCGTAGGGCCCCCTCAAGATCCATACCAGACTCAAAGGGCCTGATATGGATCTGGGGGGGACACCATGCCGTTTTTTTGTTTTTTTTTTATAAATTTGACATGAGGTTTCCTCCATACCAGAAGCAAAGGAATTATTTTAATTGGTCAAAGGACAGGTCACAATCATCTTAAATTCGGATCCTGCTCATTGAAGTCGCATAGAAGTCTGACCTGAAGTCGCAGGGCAAAGTTGGATCGAAAGTTGTGCGACTTCCGTGCCAGAGCAGTGTGAACCCAATCTTAGACATTTGTTAGCCAGCGTACAGAGCTGCAGGGCTACAGGGAGAAGCACCAAGTCTCCAAATGTACAAATTATAACAAAGTTTTTCATATTTTGTTTCTCTCTTCTGGCCAGCTGTGAACATTTATGACTTTAGGGAGATCTATGGTCACAACATACACTTTCCTTTTAAAACATCAGCATTGTAATAACAATACAAACAATATTTATATTTGACAATCCAACATAAGCTTACTTAAAAAAAATCTCACGCTGTGAGCTCTGCCTGTCTGCTGGCCATCTCTTTCCACAACCTCTTAAATTTTCTTCATGCTTTGCAGCTTCTCCTCAATTTCTAAGGACTACATATCCCATGGTACCTTGCTGCCTGCAAGCAGTATTCCTGTACTGACTCCGCCTCCTGAAACTCCCCCTCTCAGCACCTCTGTAGGTCAGAAGGCAGGCTCTGTGACACAGCAGTGCCTACTCACAGGGCATTGTGACTACATGTCACAGAATTCAAGGAAGCAAATGTGTTGGGATCTTCACAAAGTAAATTTACAAAAATCAAGATCATTCAGATTAATAGGAAAAGGCAATAAATAATTGAAATACAATGTGGAAATGAATATATGATTTTATATTTTGACCATAGATACACTTTAATTCAATAAAAAAAACTGTAGGGGAAAATGGGTGCAGGGGATGTGAAGTCAGAAGGGTCTTTTCAGCAGAAAACATTAAATTATCTCTGTTTTCTTGGTCTGCAGAGTTGATAACAAGTTAATAAAACCAGCGGTGGACGGTCCATAAGGGGCGCAGAGGCGCCGCCCCCCCTAATTTCCATGCAGGGTGCCAGACTCTATGAGTTTTTTTTTTTTAAGCACATGATTATGAGCCTGAGGCTCTAATTGGCTTCAAAAAGGTTGGGCTTGGGGCGCAGAGCATTGCACCCCCAACCCACCCACTTGTGATATTAGCGAATCAATATTAGCTATTGTCTTCCTGCTTCTCATTCCGGCCAAACAGGACAGGAGGCGGATCTTAAGACCGCATTTGCCGGGAGGAGAAGCTGGGGAAGTCGCAACTGTGGATAGGGTGAGTGCCGAACTGGCGGTGGGTTTGTTTGCCGCCCCCCTCCCCCCCAAAACAATTGAGCACCAGCCGCCACTGAGGCTGACATACTATAGGTAGGTGCTGAGGGATTTTTGAATTGTATTCTCACAGATCACACATTTAAATTAACATATTCCCATGGAAAAATTGGCATTACAAATGTTTAGTGACAAAAGAAAAGGCAGGCCAAATTTAAAGCCAATTCCACACACAATTTCAAATTTGTGTGGCTGCTAGTAAGGTAAATTACTTTCACACGCAGATCCTTACCCATCTCAAATAAAAGTTCTCAGCTATAAGTTTATCAATATGCTAAGACAAATTGGCAATCTGGTGCCAACACAAAACTCCAATTTCTTTGGGAAGCAAAGTCTTATGCCGCGTACACACGACCGGTTTAGCCATTGTAATAAACTCTGACGAAACTCCGACGGAATTCCATTCAAGCGGTCTTGCCTATACACGGTCAACCCAAAGTCCGACCAAAGTCCAACCGTCCAGAACGCGGTGACATACAGCACGTACGACGGGACTAGAAAAAGGAAGTTCAATAGCCAGTAGCCAATAGCTTCCGCCTCGTACTTGCTTCAGAGCATGCGTCTTTTTTGGTCCATCGGACCAGCATACAGACGATCGGTTTTCCCGATAAGAATTGGGTCCGTCGGAAAGATTTAGAACATGTTCCATTTCTAGGTCCGTCAGATTAAAAAAAAAAAAAAAAGTCTGATGAGGCATACACACGATCGGTTTATACGATGAAAAGCTCCCGTCAGACTTTTTCTGTCGGACTTTCCGCTCGTGTGTACGCGGCATTAGAGAAATAAGGGTCAGCCTTAGGATTGTTAACATCCTTTTAAAGTGATATGAGACAAATATTATTGACACATAGGGGTTGCTTTACTAAAGGCAAAGGACTATTTATTTTCCAAGGGAAGGTGCACTTTGCAAGGGAATTTTCATCAGAGGTTAGAGAATGAGCAGAAGCTCTGCTGACTTTTATCATCCAATCATGTGCAGCAAAAATGCTGTAATTTTTACTTCCCTTGCACGTGATTGGGTATTGGGTCTTTGCAAAGTAAAGTTTCACCATGTTCACTAAGCTCTGAGGAAAACTCTCTAGCACAGCAAACAGCATATTTGCTTTGGGTAGAAAAAACCCCACTAAGCCACTCACCCTGAACAAGTATACAGATTAGGAAAGTCAGAGTAAAGACAGAACTCCTGATCTGCATACTTGTGTGGTAAACTTTAGAGTATCCTAGCCATTAAATGAGCATGAATTGGTATTTCCATGGGAGGTAGCCTCTGTACTTCCTCGTTACTTCTTCAAAAGGCTTCTTCACAGTAAGAGCTGTGAAAATGTGGAATAGACTCCCTCAAGAGGGGTCTGGCCAGCTCAGTAGATTGCTTTAAAAAAGGCCTGGATTCTTTCCTAAATGTACATAATATAACTGGATACTGTCATTTATAGGTAAAGTTGATCCAGGGAATATTCCATTGCCTTTTGGGGGATCACAAGGGAATTTTTGAAGTTCTGTAGTGCGTGTTCATACCTTAATACCATAAATATTAACATGTTATTAGATTTTTATGCCAGGAGTATATAATGTTTGGAAATTCTAAAGATACAATTCTAAAGATATAATGCATTAAAATTTAACTAAACCCATTCGATTTTAGTAGACTAAAATGAACTGGAGATTTTAGTAGACTGAAATTCGACTAAAACAATTCAAAGGACTAAAATACGAATAAAACTAAAATGGCATTTTAGTCAAAAGACTAAAATGCGACTAAAACTAAAATGACATTTTAGTTAAAGGACTATAACTAAAACTAAATTGAAATTTGATGTCAAAATTTGGTTTGAAAATATATAAACTAATATACTTATAATAAAACTATTTTATATATCCTTTTACAGTATGGAAGATTCACAAAAAGCAGCAGTAGCAGCAGCTATTATAATCCATCATCCTATAAGGTCAGGAACAACTTACAAGGTTTTCCATTTACCTTTCCATCAATATTTTATTTTCCAGTTCCTTTAAGCCCAGTTAGTTTTGCATTCAATATGTGCCCTTTTTTTCTACTCATATGGGGTAATTTACTGCTCAGATCTTAAAATGAAACATACAAAAGATGATTTTTTCACCCTGAGTTTATAATATCACTGTCACCACATTAAAAAAAAACGCTCACCTCATTTTACCTACATTACAGCTTTCTCCTTTTCATTCTATACAAGTCCAGATAGCGCTATTGCTGGCAAAGTGATAGAAGAACTGTGGAGTTTTCATTCAGTTTTTAGCCCCACCAGGGCAAAATTTGTATTAGTTTAGGGGTGTCCAGCCTGCAGCCTACAGGCCACATGTGGCCCTAAGATGGCATTGAATGCGTCTCATTTGCACTTAGCAAACACACGTGGGCGAAGAAAATTTTGACAGTGTCTCTTTACTGACTTTTATAAGTTTTATCTTCTCAAAGATAAATCTCTCACTCTTCACAATCACACCTTATTCATGTCATCAGTTTTCGGCAGCACCTATATTTGTGAGCAACTATTTTCAAGGATGAAGCACATAAAGGGCAAAACTAGAACCAAAATATCTGATGAGCACCTTGAGAATTCATTGAGAGTCGCTACTACATCCATCCAACCAGATATTGATGTGTTAGTTTACAGTGCATCCGGAAAGTATTCACATCACTTAATTTTTTCCACATTTTGTTATGTTACAGCCTCATTCCAAAAATGGATTAAATTCATTATTTTCCTCAAAATTCTACAAACAATACCTCATAATGACAACATGAAAGAAGTTTGTTTGAAATCTTTGCAAATGTATTAAAAATAAAAAATAAAAGAAATCACATGTACATAAGTATTCACAGCCTTTGCTCAATACTTTGTTGAAGCACCTTTGTCTCCAATCACAGCCTCAAGTCTATTTGAGTATGATGCTACAAGCTTGGCACTCCTATTTTTGGGCAGTTTCTCCCATTCTTCTTTGCAGGACCTCTCAAGCTCCATCAGGTTGGATGGGGAGTGTCGGTGCACAGCCATTTTCAGATCTCTCCAAAGTTGTTCAGTCGGGTTCAAGTCTGGGCTATGGCTGGGCCACTCAAAGACATTTACAAAGTAAGGTGCAGCGCTCAAATAATAAACTAAAAAAAGGGAATGTAACAAATATAACAACAATCCTTCATAGATACACAGAGAACAGTCCTGTAGTGATAATAAAATGTCCAATATTGATAATTAGTGAGTCTCCTTCACACGTGACAGCACGCCAAAATATGCTGACTGATAAGTAGTGCCCAACACCAGTGTACAGAGTGGCCTCTCACCTGATTAACAGGTTAATCATGCATTCCCAGAAAGGGTCAATCAAAACGAAATCCTAGTCCAGATGATGATCCCACAGGACAATACTGGAACTGTCAGTCACGATGGCTCTCAGGCTAGGCTGTAGGCAAGGGTGGCTCTCCCATAACATATAAAATGTAAAAAGGACAAGGATAGTGCTCTCTGTATACTCCAATTTTATTAAGAAGGTAGTGTAAAACAAACTTACAAAAATGGCACTTCACAAGTGCAGGACGAACACAGCATCGAAACTTCCGTGCAGAGACACAGAGTGGAGCATGCGCGGTAGCAGCGGGTGACGTCACGTCGTTACGTTCTGGACGCGTTGCGTCCCAGTGGGCGGGGACTTCTTCAGCAGAGGACGTGACGACGAGACTACGTGGGTACCCGCGCTATAAGGAGGTGAGTTGCCATAACGACAGTGAACGCTTCGCAACAGGGAGAAACCGGAAATGTCCCCTGGTAATGTAAACGGGGAAAACCGGAAACCACTCCATATGAGCTGAGCGTTATGTTTCACCATACAGATTCATTATAATGTTTAACCAAATGATAATGAAACGAGGCAATCAGATGAACACCTTATATGATAAAAACATGCGAAGACATGTATAAAAACCTCATAAAAAAATATCTCATTAAAAAAGTATTTAAAATTATTTATTCAAATAGGTCATAAATATCTGGTAAAAGAATATACATATATATATAGACATAAAATGTCAGAACGAAAAAATTCCGTCACACCGCTGTTACCGACTACTCCAAAAATATTGCAAAATATAAAATCTATCGATCAGAGATAAAACAATTAGTATCGAACTCTACGTTTAACCCTTCGGGGCACATTACTTTCGTCTCATATATCCAATAGGATTCTCTTTTACTAAGTTGTCTAATAAAATTGCCCCCTCGCCAATGTTTATTGACCCTCTCAATGCCCCAAAACTTAAGACCCTTCGGGTTCTGTTCATGAAAGGCCTTAAAATGTCTAGAAACGTTATGGGTCTTAATGCCTTTTTTAATGTTGTTGACATGTTCTGCCAGTCTGACGTGTAAAGGTCTTGAAGTTCTGCCCACATACTGGAGTCCACAACTGCACTCCAGCATGTAGACAACTCCAACCGTATCGCATGTGATCAATTGTTTGATCTCATACTCTTGGTTGGTAGCTGAGGCCAAAAATTTTTTTCTTTTTTTGATGTTCCCTTTGGCATGTCTACAAGGTACGCACCGACCGCAGGACTGTTCTCTGTGTATCTATGAAGGATTGTTGTTATATTTGTTACATTCCCTTTTTTTAGTTTATTATTTGAGCGCTGCACCTTACTTTGTATATTTCGCTTAAGGGATTTGATTGTGTTGACCCTGGTGTACAGCTGCTTTCTAGTTTTTGTTTTGCATATATGCGCTGATTTATTCTATCTTCTTTTGCTGTTTACAACTATCATTAATCTAGCTGCAGTATGGAAGTTTTTAGTTATTTTGATAAAAGGGAAATTAAGATAAATGAGGTATTCTCTAAGAATCCCACTCTTGAATCTCATAATGACCTGCCTCATACATTTAGAAAATTAGGTCATATTTATGAGAAAAAGATTAAAGCATGGTGGGACATCACATCCTTTGAACAATATTTGACAGCCAGACTTATCCCGAGACGTCTGAGGTGGGATTTACCCCCTAATGATGGCCTTACGGATGCACAGTCCATGTCTGAATGGAGTGATTTTTTTGTAAAAAGGGGTTTTGAATTACTTGAATTTCTTTTGATACGTAAGAGAAAGAGAATGACAGCCCTTGACTTACAAATCAATGAAATCACTCGAAATATTGAACCCCTAAAGGATAGTGATGAGTTTTTACGACTGTCAGGAGAGCTTAAAAATAAACTCATGAAATGGGATCTTGAATCTCAGAACAAAAAGAAGAAAAAATTTATCAGGGATTTTGATGATTTTAATGGTGGGGTTATTTTTAAATGGCAAAATACCCCCACAGTAGAGGATACTGCTCAGCCTACTCAGATTGATCAACCCAATACTGGAGCTATACAGTTAAATACTCCTCGTGTTAATCCCATATACCAATATGATTCCCCCCGCCCTAATGAAGCCCAAGCCCCTCCCATTAAGAATGGATTTAAGAAATTTAATAACAGAAGAGGGAAAAATATGAGAGGTAAAGGGAGGGGAGGAGGTTCCCAAGTCCACACTCGAGATATGAACCAACCCAGAGGGACCTATCACTATGACCCTCCTCTACACCGGGATGGGTATTCTTCTCAAAATGATAGGAGAGACTATTGGGATAGAGGGAATTCTTACCAATTTCATGATAGATCTATTTCTACACAAAATAGATATGCCCCACTTGCTGAACATACATCATATGATCGCAATGATTTTTTAGATCAAAGGGGGGCACAGAGGAACCCCCCTCCGCAATACCAGGCAGCTCAAGGGGAATATTGGAGACAGCCTGTACCATACACACCTCCAAACCCCGGTCCCCCCCGAAAGCGAAAACAAAGAGAGGAAGGAGAGGGGGGAAGCGAGTACAAAAAGCCCAGACCGTAACAGGTAAAGGAATTTATAACCTCAGTCATGTTGTTTTGAACGAAGATGAAATCAAGGTTCTTGACAGAGGTCTTAAATTCGCCCCTATAAGAAACCTTAATAAGTTTAATACTTATGTTAACATTCAAAAGTATGTAAGAACTCTCAACATGAAAAAATATTTTCTATCACACCCCTCCCAGGGATCTAAACCATTGGCACAGAATTATTCGTCTCTTCGGAATAAGTCCACTTTTAATCCTCAGATTTCCGATAACAAACATTTGGAGGTTTTTAAAAATATGGTTTCCAGTGACCTAGATAAATTACAGGTGAAAAGAGTGTCTGACCCACAGTCTATCAAGCGGGGTATTAAATCTCTGACGGACTGCAAAGATATCGTTATTCGTCCTGCGGACAAGGGTGGTGGGTTAGTCATTCTCAGTAAAGAATATTACCAGAATGAAATGACTCGTTTGTTATCGGACCAGGATACTTATCTAGTTTTGAACAGGGATCCTATGCTTTCATTTAAGGATGAATTGCATAACATTATTGAAGATGGTAAGGACCGTAAGATCCTTAATAAAAAGGAAGCTTTGTATTTAGATCCTTTATTTTGCAGAACACCTGTTATTTATTTTCTACCGAAAATACATAAGGATGCTGTTAGACCACCAGGGAGACCCATTGTTAATGGGATCGATTCTGTTTCTGCACGATTAGGACAATACATTGATTTCTTTTTACAACCTTTAGTTATGCAAACTCCGGCCTTTTTGAAGGACACAAAACACATCATCCAAATTCTAGACACCTTAAAATGCTCCCCCTCCACCTTCTTAGTCACAGCAGATGTAAGTTCCCTTTACACCATTATTGGCCATCAGGATGCTATGGCTTCGGTGGAATGGGCCCTGACTACATCTTCTCTATCAGGTGGGCATCAGGAGTTTCTTTTAAGTTGTTTAGATTTTTGTCTCACAAGGAACTACTTTTGGTATAACAGAGAATTTTATTTACAGACCAGGGGTGTAGCTATGGGGGCTCGCTTCGCACCCAGCGTGGCTAATATTTTTATGTCCCACTGGGAAAATGAGGCAGTATTCCTCCATCGCCCCCCAGAGTTAGTGTGTTATAGAAGATTTATAGACGATCTTATCCTTGTTTGGAATGGAGATAGATCAAGATTGAATGATTTTATTAAATCACTCAATAATAACACAAAGAATATTTCTCTAACATGGACCATTAGTTCAGAAAAAGTTGTGTTTTTAGATTTGTCCATTAGCATTAAACATGACCAGTTTATTCTCACTAATTATTTTAAACCAACAGATCGTAACTCGTATATTCCCCTGGGGAGTTGTCATCACAGCTCTTGGCTGTGTAACATCCCCAGGGGACAATACATTAGGTTACGTCGTAATTGTACCACTCTCGATGACTTTGTAGATCAATCTCAAGTCCTCTCTTCCAGGTTCGAGCAAAAGGGTTATAATAGATCCACCCTTGATGAAGAGGTCTCTAGAGTGATATCATTAGATAGAAAAGAACTTATTGCTGGGTCCACGAAGGTTCCTATTAATGATCAACACAATTTCAAAATGGTGTTGGATTACAATGTCCAATACCGTAAGTTTGAGAGAATAATTCAAAAAAACTGGGCAATACTTAAACAAGATAGGATTTTGGGCCCTGTACTTCCTGACAGGCCCCAATTTATATATAAAAGAGCCCCCACATTAAGGGACCGTTTGGCTCCTGGAGTACTAGACCCGCCTATACCTACGTCAGATAGGCTTTTTTCTTTTTTGGGGGGTTTTTACGCCTGCGGTCGGTGCGTACCTTGTAGACATGCCAAAGGGAACATCAAAAAAAGAAAAAAATTTTTGGCCTCAGCTACCAACCAAGAGTATGAGATCAAACAATTGATCACATGCGATACGGTTGGAGTTGTCTACATGCTGGAGTGCAGTTGTGGACTCCAGTATGTGGGCAGAACTTCAAGACCTTTACACGTCAGACTGGCAGAACATGTCAACAACATTAAAAAAGGCATTAAGACCCATAACGTTTCTAGACATTTTAAGGCCTTTCATGAACAGAACCCGAAGGGTCTTAAGTTTTGGGGCATTGAGAGGGTCAATAAACATTGGCGAGGGGGCAATTTTATTAGACAACTTAGTAAAAGAGAATCCTATTGGATATATGAGACGAAAGTAATGTGCCCCGAAGGGTTAAACGTAGAGTTCGATACTAATTGTTTTATCTCTGATCGATAGATTTTATATTTTGCAATATTTTTGGAGTAGTCGGTAACAGCGGTGTGACGGAATTTTTTCGTTCTGACATTTTATGTCTATATATATATGTATATTCTTTTACCAGATATTTATGACCTATTTGAATAAATAATTTTAAATACTTTTTTAATGAGATATTTTTTTATGAGGTTTTTATACATGTCTTCGCATGTTTTTATCATATGAGGTGTTCATCTGATTGCCTCGTTTCATTATCATTTGGTTAAACATTATAATGAATCTGTATGGTGAAACATAACGCTCAGCTCATATGGAGTGGTTTCCGGTTTTCCCCGTTTACATTACCAGGGGACATTTCCGGTTTCTCCCTGTTGCGAAGCGTTCACTGTCGTTATGGCAACTCACCTCCTTATAGCGCGGGTACCCACGTAGTCTCGTCGTCACGTCCTCTGCTGAAGAAGTCCCCGCCCACTGGGACGCAACGCGTCCAGAACGTAACGACGTGACGTCACCCGCTGCTACCGCGCATGCTCCACTCTGTGTCTCTGCACGGAAGTTTCGATGCTGTGTTCGTCCTGCACTTGTGAAGTGCCATTTTTGTAAGTTTGTTTTACACTACCTTCTTAATAAAATTGGAGTATACAGAGAGCACTATCCTTGTCCTTTTTACATTTTATATGTTATGGGAGAGCCACCCTTGCCTACAGCCTAGCCTGAGAGCCATCGTGACTGACAGTTCCAGTATTGTCCTGTGGGATCATCATCTGGACTAGGATTTCGTTTTGATTGACCCTTTCTGGGAATGCATGATTAACCTGTTAATCAGGTGAGAGGCCACTCTGTACACTGGTGTTGGGCACTACTTATCAGTCAGCATATTTTGGCGTGCTGTCACGTGTGAAGGAGACTCACTAATTATCAATATTGGACATTTTAATATCACTACAGGACTGTTCTCTGTGTATCTATGAAGGATTGTTGTTATATTTGTTACATTCCCTTTTTTTAGTTTATTATTTGAGCGCTGCACCTTACTTTGTATATTTCGCTTAAGGGATTTGATTGTGTTGACCCTGGTGTACAGCTGCTTTCTAGTTTTTGTTTTGCATATATGCGCTGATTTATTCTATCTTCTTTCACTCAAAGACATTCACAAAATTGTCCCGTAGCCACTCCTTTGTTATCTTGGCTGTGTCCTTAGGGTCATGGTCCTGTTGGAAGATGAACCTTCACCCCAGTCTGAGGTCCAGATTGCTCTGAAGCAGGTTTTCATCAAGAATGTCTCTGTACATTGCTGTATTCATATTTCCCTCGATCCTGACTAGTCTCCCAGTTCCTGCCACTGAAAAACATCCCCACAGCCTGATGCTGCCACCACAATGCTTCACTGTAGGGATGGTATTGGCCAGGAGATGAGTGGTGCCTGATTTCCTCCAGACATGACCCTTGCCACAGCAATTTTCAGATCTCTCCAAAGTTCTTCAATCAGGTTCAAGTCTGGGCTCTGGCTGGGCCACTCAAGGACATTCACAAAATTGTCCCGTAGCCACTCCTTTTTTATCTTGGCTGTGTCCTTAGGATCATTGTCCTGTTGGTGCCTGATTTGGCATTTACCACAGGTGGACTCCAATTAAGGCTCCTTTCACACTTATACGACTTCAAAGTCACACGATTTTACCGCGATTTTACCGCGATTTTACCGCGATTTGGGAGCAGTACTACTTTGCCACGTTTTTGGCATTAACAAATGAAAACATACAGTAGTTGGTATGAATCATAAGGGGGAACTCCACGCCAAGTTTTAAATAAAAAAAACTGGCGTGGGTTCCCCCCAGGGGCATACCAGGCCCTTAGGTCTGGTATGGATTGTAAGGGGAACCCCCTACGCCGAAAAATCGGCGTGGGGGTCCCCCCAAAATCCATACCAGACCCTTATCCGAGCACGCAGCCTGGCCGGTCAGGAATGGGGGTGGGGACGAGCTAGCGCCCCCCCCCTCCTGGACCGTACCAGGCCGCATACCCTCAACATGGGGGGTGGGTGCTTTGGGGCATGGGGGGGCGCCCTGCGGGCCCCCCCCACCCCAAAGCACCTTGTCCCCATGTTGATGAGGACAAGGGCCTCTTCCCGACAACCCTGGCCGTTGGTTGTCGGGGTCTGCGGGCGGGGGGCTTATCGGAATCTGGGAGCCCCCTTTAATAAGGGGGCCCCCAGATCCCGGCCCCCCACCCTATGTGAATAAGTATGGGGTACATGGTACCCCTACCCATTCACCTAGGGAAAAAAGCGTCAATAAAAAACACAGTACACAGGTATTTAAAATAATTTATTAGGCAGCTCCGGGATCTTCTTCCGACTTCGGGGGTCTCTCCGGCGTCTTCTCCCGGTGTCCGCATCTTCTGCCGGCTCCACCGCTATCTTCTGGCGCTCTTTTGCCAGCGGTGGTCCGGACCTCTGGATCGTCTTCTTCCCTCTTCTCTTCCAGAGATGTTGACACGACGCTCTCTCCAGCCAGAATGGTCTCTGTGCGCTCCGCACCGGACTTATATAGGCGGTGACCCCGCCCCCTTATGCCGTCACAGTCCCTGGGCATGCTGGGACTGTGACGTTTTAGGAGGCGTGGTCACCGGGTGATGACCACGCCCCCTTATGACGGCACAGTCCCAGCATGCCCCGGGACAGTGACCTCATAGGGGGGCGGGGTCACCGCCTATATAAGTCTGTTGCGGAGCGTTCAGAGACCATTCCAGCTGGAGAGAGCGTCGTGTCAACATCTCTGGAAGAAAAGAAGAAGGCAGAAGACAGAAGTCCGGACCACCGCTAGCAATTGAGCTGCAGAAGAAAGCGGAGGAGCCGGCAGAAGATCAGGACACCGGGAGGAGACGCCGGAGAGACCCCCGAAGTCGGAAGAGGACCCCCGAAGTCGGAAGAAGACCCCCGAAGTCGGAAGAAGATCCCGGAGCTGCCTAATAAATTATTTTAAATACCTGTGTACTGTGTTTTTTATTGACGCTTTTTTCCCTAGGTGAATGGGTAGGGGTACCATGTACCCCATACTCATTCACATAGGGTGGGGGGCCGGGATCTGGGGGCTCCCTTATTAAAGGGGGCTCCCGGATTCCGATAAGCCCCCCGCCCGTAGACCCGACAACCAACGGCCAGGGTTGTCGGGAAGAGGCCCTTGTCCTCATCAACATGGGGACAAGGTGCTTTGGGGTGGGGGGGGGCTGCAGGGTGCCCCCCATGCCCTAAAGCACCCACCCCCCCATGTTGAGGGCATGCGGCCTGGTACGGTCCAGGAGGGGGGGGCGCTCGCTCGTCCCCACCCCCATTCCTGACCGGCCGGGCTGCATGCTCGGATAAGGGTCTGGTATGGATTTTGGGGGGGACCCCACGCCGATTTTTCGGCGTAGGGGGTTCCCCTTTGATCCATACCAGACCTAAGGGCCTGGTATGCCCCTGGGGGGGAACCCACGCCGTTTTTTTCATTTAAAACTTGGCGTGGAGTTCCCCCTCTGTATTCATACCAGACAGCTGTCAGCACTGCCTGTCGCTCATCGGGAAAGGAAAAAAAAGTTTTCCTTTCCCGATCAGCGAGCCAGGCTTGTGCTTACAAAGTCGTGCTGAAGTCGTGTCTATATTATTCAGGCACGACTTGCATGCTACTTCAGGGTTTAACATTGAGGTCTATGGAGTACAACTCGCATAGAAGTTGGACCAAAGTAGTGCAGGGACTACTTTCAAGTCGGCACGACTTAAAGTCGTGCCAATATGAATGGTAGTCATTGAAAATCATGGAGAATGACTTGTCATACGATTTTGCAGTACAAAATCGTGGGACAAGTCGTGTAAGTGTGAAAGGGGCCTAAGTTGTAGAAACATCTTAAGGATGATCAGTGGAAACAGGATGCACCTGAGCTCAATTTTGAGTATCATTGCAAAGGCTGTGAATGCTTATATACATAGGATTTTTTCAAAAATTTCAAACAAACTTCTTTCACGTTGTCATTATGGGGTATTGTTTGTTGAAATATGAGCAAAATAATGAATTTAATCTATTTTGGAATAAGGCTGTAACATAGCAAAATGTGGAAAAAGTGAAGTGATATGAATACTTTCCAGGTGCACTGTATCAAAAACAGTGTCAGATATCGCACTCGTTTTAAATTGGCCTTTTTTTAGTTCTATAAGAAAAAATACTACAAAAAATACGTTTTATTTCTCAGGCACATTATCCATACTGTATCATGACCGTTAACTTGTGATCTGCCCAACTTTTTCTGCTCATCAGCTATCCATATTGTTAGTTTATTTTATGTGTGGCTCAAGACAATTCCTCTTCTTCCAATGTGGCCCAAAGATCAAAATGTTGAATTTGATCATTGAAAATTTGGACATCCCAGTATTAGGACCAGTTCACAATGGTCTGACATACGCCCTGACTTTGTGAGCATATGTCACGACTAGGGATGAGCTTCGAGTTTGAGTCGAACCCATGTTCGACTCGAACATCGCATGTTCGACCATTCGTCGAATTGCGAACAATATGGGGCGTTCGCACCAAATTCGAGTGGCGTGTCATGGCCCATAATTCACTGCGGCATCGCAGTGCATTGCTCGCTGATGATTGGCCAAGCATGCACTATGACCCGCATGTTTGGCCAATCACAGCGCGGTCTGTACAGAGAGCCATAATTGGCCAAAGCCAGGGTGGCGCGCACGAGTGCATGCAAGTGCCGATCGCGCACGGGGATGCGCAACGGCTGCTGTTTGCATTCCTGTTTGCGCATGCGCACATCTATGCGCCAAAGCCTGGTTTCTGTGTGCAACAGGAATGCGCATTCTTCTGTGCCTTAGAAGTCTTCTGGGGGAACGAGGCTGTCTGCTGATGGGTGCATCCTGACATTGCCCCCCTCCAACGGGCAGCCTCCGGATGCCCAACTGAGCTAGTCTCTCCGGGTGGTTTTGACAGAACGCTTGGACAAGCCTTTTGGCATGAATGTTGCCCTCTGGTTCCCATGAATTTTCCTTAGGTCCGTACCCTTTCCATTTGACTAAGTACTGGACCTGGTTCAGTCTCTTCATGCAATCCATGATCGCCTCGACCTCGTATTCTTCTTCCCCATTTACCATTACAGGTACAGGAGGACTACTACTCCATTCAGGAAATGGATCCGGACCAGCAGGCTTCAGTAGAGCTATATGGAAGACTGGGTGAATTCTGAAGGAATCTGGAAGTGCCAACTCATAAGCCTCGTTATTGATTCTTTTCTTCACCCTGAAGGGTCCCACAAACTTAGGGCCCAGTTTTTTAGATGGACAGGCTAGTTTCAGATTAGTCGTAGCTAACCAGACCTGATCACCAGGTTCCAAGATCAAATCTCCCGCTTCTTCTTGTCAAAAGATCTTTTATAGTCTTCCTGGGCCTTGGTCCTAGTCTTCTGTAACAACTGATTGTTGGAATTGAAAAAATTTATTGTGTCCTGGACTGCCGGAACGGGGCATTCTGGAGTAGAGGCAATCAAAAATGAAGGGTGGAACCCGTAGTTGGCGAAGAACGGGGATTGTCTGATGGCAGAATGTTCTGAATTGTTGTACGCAAACTCCGCCAGACGTAATAGTGCCACCCAGTCATCCTGCGAGGAGGAAGAAAAACAGCGTAAATATTGCTCTAACGTTTGGTTGGTCCTTTCGGTTTGACCATTGGTCTGTGGATGGTATGCTGAGGAAAAGGACAGTTCGATTTTCAAGATTTTACACAAGGTTTCTTCAAAATCTGGACATGAACTGTACCCCACGATCCGACACGATATTGGCAGGAAGTCCATGCAATCTCACGATCTTTTTAATAAAGACCTGCTCTGTCTCAGAAGCTGATGGGAAATGCGCCATCTTGGACAACCGATCAATGACTACAAAGATGGTAGAGTAACCTTCAGAAGGAGGAAGTTCGACAATGAAATCCATTGAAATCATTTGCCAGGGTCTCAACAACCCCCAGGATTTTGTCCTGCTAGACTTATTTCTGGTGCAGGTAGGGCAGGTTCTTCTTGCAATCTTCTTTTAAACATGGCCACCAAAAGGTATGCTGTAAGAGTTCAGTTGTCTTGTGGACTCCAAAGTGTCCTGCAAGGGCATGGTCATGGCAGAGACCCAGGGCTGAGACTCGCAAACTTTCAGGCACAAAGATTTTATTCTTGTGCCAAAAAAAAAATCTTTAGCTTGTAGCATCATCCCAGGGGACAGCGGGATATCAATAGAGGCTTGCCTAATCTGTGACAAGAAATCTTCCTGTAACAAAAGGAAACTTCCGGGAGGAAGAATGGTGTCTGGAGGAGCTGGCTCTTCTGTCATGCCAAACATCCGAGATTCTGGCCTGTAGGTGATGTGAAAAACGAATCTCGTAAAGAGGAGTGCCCACCTGGCCTGCCGGGGTTTCAACCGTTCTGCGACTCGCAGATACTCTAAGTTCCAATGGTCGGTATAGATCAGGATCAGATGGGCTGCCCCTTCCAGCAGGTATCTCCACTCTTCGAGAGCGGTTTTAATTGCCAGAAGCTCACGGTCTCCCACTTCGTAGTTCTTTTTTGCTGGGGACAACTTGCGAGAAAAGAATGCCACAGGGTGCAGTAAGGACTTGGCCCCTTGGCGTTGAGACAGAACTGCCCCTACTGCTGTCTCTGAAGCTTCTACCTCTAGGACGAATGGCAGAGCAGGGTCTGGATGCCGTAATATAGGTGCAGCAGTTAAAAGACCCTTCAAGGTCTCAAATGCGGTTTGCACCTCGGAAGACCACTGGAATCGTTGGGCTTGTCTTGTCAGTTGAGTTATGGGAGAAATTATTGCAGAAAATCCTTTGATGAACTTCATATAGAAATTTGCGAATCCTACGAACCGTTGCACCCCTTTCTTGTCCGTAGGAGCTGGCCAATCCAGGATGGCAGAGACCTTCTGGGGATCCATCTTAATGCCATCTGTGGAGAGGACAAGGCCCAGGAACTGGATACTTTGGCATTCAAACTCGCATTTTTCTACTTTTGCATACAAGCCGTGCTGTCTGAGTCGGGCCAGGACCTTTCTGACATGTTCTCGATGAGCTTCTAGAGAAGAGGAGAAAATGAATATCGTCTAAATACACAATAACAAATAGGTCTAAATAGTCCCGCAAGACATCATTAATAAAGTGCTGGAATGTTGCTGGGGCGTTACAAAGCCCAAAGGGCATCACCAAATATTCAAAGTGTCCAAACCGGGTACGAAAAGCTGTCTTCCATTCGTCACCTTCACGAACATGTACCAAGTTATATGCCCCTCGTAAGTCTAGTTTCGTGAAGATGACATCAGAACGGAGTCTCTGAAACAGCTCTGGTATCGATTTTTAATTCTGAATCCACAATAGCAGGTACTTGGATAACTCTCTCTGGAAGTTGTAGTGAAATCTGTACGGCCAGGTGAGAAGACTTGGGAGGCAGAGATGATTGGCTGGCAGGGAAGAAAGTCAGGCATCTTCGAATCTTGGCAGGACAGGATCTCACATAATGGCCATCCTTCCCATAGTACAGACACAAGTGATTCTGTTGGCGGTACAGTCGTTCCTTAGGAGAGAGGGATGGATGGGACCTGCCGGGTTGAGTTGGGCTAGGTGGACCAGGTTCTTGTGGTAGCAACCCTAAAGGCTGGAATTGTCCAGCTGACCTCTCGGCACTGCGTTCTCTCAAGCGTCAATTGAATTGTCAATTTGAATTGTCAGGTAAATGAGTGCTTCTGAGGACTCAGTTACTCCAACACGAGCCAGTTCATCCTTTAGGGATTCAGATAACCTTAGTCGAAATTGGCAAAGGAGAGCAGCACTATTCCATTCGACATCCGTGCTCCAGCATCTAAAGTCTGTTACATAGTTCCCAGTGCCTCGGTGCCCTTGCTGGAGCGCATGCAGAGCAGACTCGGCTGTGGCAGTTAAAAGAGGGTCCTCATAGAGTCGAGCCATGGTTGCAAAGAAAGAGGTCAGGCTTGTCAGACAGGGGTTACCCTGTTCCAGTAGATGGTGAGCCCAGGACTGAGGCTCACCCTGCAGGAGGGAGATCACAAACCCCAAATAGTGGCTTCCTGAGAGAAGGTCTGGGGTTGTAGCGAAAAGTAAAGGACACAGGCATTCTGAAAAGTCCTGAACTTGCCACGATCGCCTGAGAACTTTTCTGGAATAGGAACCCGGGGTTCAGGTGACTGCATTATTAAAGCAGGTGTCGGAGAGAGTTCATGGATCCGTTCTTCGAGCTGACTGTAGCCTTCTTGCAGGCTCTTGACTGTTTGGGTAAATGCAGTGAGGTGATGACACAGCTGTTCCACCGGGGAGGTTGCTCATTCAGGCTCCATCATGGCTGCTTTGTACTATCACGTACCTGGTAGAAGAGCCTGAATGGACGAGCAAGGCCTCCCTTACCACTCTGATTTAGGGCCCCTGATAGAGCAAACAGAAGGCACCAAAGTACAGAGTCGCACAAGTGCCAGAAAGTCCTTGGTGGAAGCAGGACGGCTGGTTCTGATCGTGCTGGAGAGGACACCGGGAAGCTTCAGCAGAAGACCAGCAGGTGGCATCAGGTGCAGATGACAGCAGCAAGTAGCGAAGTCAGGCAAGCAGGGTCATACACAGCAGATCAAATCGGATACAGGGTGCAGGCAGGATCGAAGTCAGAAAAAAGCCGGGTCAAGCCAGATCAGCAGTGCAGGTGCCAGGGAGGAAGTCGAAGGTTGGTCACTGGATAAGCCGAGGTCGGTACAGGCAGAGTTCAAGGAGAGGTATAAGGACAAGCCAGGTAGACAACAGGAATCAGGATACAGGTTCACTGGATACTGGATACTCAGGAGTAGGGATGAGCCGAACACCCCTCTGTTCGGTTCGCACCAGAACATGCGAACAGGAAAAAAGTTCGTTCGAACACGCGAACACCGTTAAAGTCTATGGGACACGAACATGAATAATCAAAAGTGCTAATTTTAAAGGCTTATATGCAAGTTATTGTCATTAAAAGTGTTTGGGGACCCGGGTCCTGCCCCAGGGGACATGAATCAATGCAAAAAAAAGTTTTAAAAACGGCCGTTTTTTCAGGAGCAGTGATTTTAATAATGCTTAAAGTCAAACAATAAAAGTGTAATATCCCTTTAAATTTCGTACCTGGGGGGTGTCTATAGTATGCCTGTAAAGGGGCGCATGTTTCCCGTGTTTATAACAGTCTGACAGCAAAATGACATTTTGAAGGAAAAAACACATTTAAAACTACCCGCGGCTATTGCATTGCCGACAATACACATAGAAGTTCATTGATAAAAACGGCATGGGAATTCCCCACAGGGCAACCCCGAACCAAAATTAAAAAAAAAAATGATGTGGGAGTCCCCCTAAATTCCATACAAGGCCCTTCAGGTCTGGTATGGATATTAAGGGGAACCCCAGCCAAAATTTAAAAAAAAAATGACGTGGGGTTCCCCCCAAATTCCATACCAGACCCTTCAGGTCTGGTATGGATTTTAAGGGGAACCCCGCACCAAAAAAAAAAAAAAAAACGGCGTGGGGTCCCCCCAAAAATCCATACCAGACCCTTATCCGAGCACGCAACCTGGCAGGCTGCAGGAAAAGAGGGGGGGACGAGAGTGCGGGTAACCCCCCAAAACACCTTGTCCCCATGTTGATGAAGACAAGGGCCTCATCCCCACAACCCTGGCCGGTGGTTGTGGGGGTCTGCGGGCGGGGGGCTTATCGGAATCTGGAAGCCCCCTTTAACAAGGGGACCCCCAGATCCCGCCCCCCCCCCCTGTGTGAAATGGTAAGGGGGTACTTACCCCTACCATTTCACTAAAAAACTGTCAAAAATGTTAAAAATGACAAGAGACAGTTTTTGACAATTCCTTTATTTAAATGCTTCTTCTTTCTTCCTTCATCTTCTTCTGGTTCTTCTGGCTCTTTTGGTTCTTCCTCTGGCGTTCTCGTCCAGCATCTCCTCCGCGGCGTCTTCTATCTTCTTCTCCTCGGGCCGCTCCGCACCCATGGCATGGGGGGGAGGCTCCTGCTCTTCTCTTCATCTTCTTCATCTTCTTCATCTCTTCTTCCTTCTTCTCTTCTTCATTTCTTCTCCGGGCCGCTCCGCAGCCATGCTGGCATGGTGGGAGGCTCCCGCTGTGTGACGGCGTCTCTTCGTCTGACGGTTCTTAAATAACGGGGGGCGGGGCCACCCGGTGACCCCGCCCCCTCTGACGCACGGGACATGACGGGACTTCCCTGTGGCATTCCCCGTGACGTCACAGGGAAGTCCCGTCAAGTCACCGTGCGTCAGAGGGGGGTGGGGTCACCGGGTGGCCCCGCCCCCCGTTATTTAAGAACCGTCAGGCGAAGAGACGCCGTCACACAGCGGGAGCCTCCCTCCATGCCAGCATGGAAGGGTCTGGTATGGAATTTAGGGGGAACCCCACGTCATTTTTTTTTTAAATTTTGGCTGGGGTTCCCCTTAATATCCATACCAGACCTGAAGGGCCTTGTATGGAATTTAGGGGGACTCCCACATCATTTTTTTTTTTTTTTTTGGTTCGGGGTTGCCCTGTGGGGAATTCCCATGCCGTTTTTATCAATGAACTTCTATGTGTATTGTCGGCAATGCAATAGCCGCGGGTAGTTTTAAATGTGTTTTTTTCTTCAAAATGTCATTTTGCTGTCAGACTGTTCTAAACACAGGAAACATGCGCCCCTTTACAGGCATACTATAGACACCCCCCAGGTACGAAATTTAAAGGGATATTACACTTTTATTGTTTGACTTTAAGCATTATTAAAATCACTGCTCCTGAAAAAACGTCCGTTTTTAAAACTTTTTTTTGCATTGATCCATGTCCCCTGGGGCAGGACCCAGGTCCCCAAACACTTTTTATGACAATAACTTGCATATAAGCCTTTAAAATTTGCACTTTTGATTTCTCCCATAGACTTTTAAAGGGTGTTCCGCGGCATTCGAATTTGCCGCGAACACCCCAAATTGTTCGCTGTTCGGCGAACTTGCGAACAGCCAATGTTCGAGTAGAACATGAGTTCGACTCGAACTCGAAGCTCATCCCTACTCAGGAGCTGAAGACAAAGCAGCACCGCCGGACCAAGGCACTGGTTGGACTTAAATAGACTGCTCGGCGCCAATATGGGCGCGCGCCAGTGCGCGCGCTGGCACACGCGGGTGCCTGCAAGTGCCGATGACGCACGGGGATGTGCGACGGCTGCTGTTTGCGCTCCTGTTTGCGCATGCGCACATCTATGGTCCAAAGCCCGGTTTCTGTGTGCAACAGGGATGCGCATTCTTCTGTGCCTTAGAAGTCTTCTGGGGGAACGAGGCTGTCTGCTGATGGGTGCATCCTGACAGTACCACAGGCAGGCAGCTACAGTATTTACAGTTAGTGTACTGTGTCCTCTGCCCAGTGTGCACCTAAAGCTACCTGAAGACAATTGCTGTTGTTCTGATCCTATTAATACCACAGGCAGGCAGCTACAGTATTTAAAGTTAGTGTACTATGTCCTCTGCACAGTGTGCACCTAAAGCTACCTGAAGAAAATTGGTGGTGTTCTTCTGATCCTATTAGTACCACAGGCAGGCAGCTGCAGTATTTACAGTTAGTGTACTGTGTCCTCTGCACAGTGTGCACCTAAAGCTACCTGAAGACAATTGCTGTTGTTCTGATCCTATTAATACCACAGGCAGGCAGCTGCAGTATTTACAGGTAGTGTACTGTTTCCTCTGCACAGTGTGTACCTAAAGCTACCTGAAGACAATTGCTGGTGTTCTCATACTAATAATACTACAGGCAGGCAGTTGATTTTGCTAGCTGCAGTATCAGTATATATATATACATCCCAGCTTTGTGCAGCTACATCTCACTGCAGGCCATTAGTATGTCTGGAAGGCCAACAAGGAGAGGCAGACAGTCACAAGGCAATAAAAGAGGGCAAGCAGGCTCTGTGTCTAGAGGCAACAGTGCTGGTCGTGGAGACGGTGCATCCTCATCAGCACGTGGCCGTGGGACACGCTTGTCCTTTTTTTCGGCAGCTGGCCATGTTGAGCCGCAACATGCGGAAGACTTGGTGGAGTGGATGACCAAGCCGTCCTCATCCTCTCTCACCCAGGCTCAGGGTACTTTGTCTGGTAAAGCAGTTGTCAACGCGGCCTCTTCCCTCGGCTCAATGGCATCAGTCACTGTTTGACCACAGTGTTGGGTACATGCTCCAGGAGGATGCCCAGCGTTTTGCAGGCTCTGATGATGGTACCCAGCTAGAGGAAGGCAGTAACATGAGCCCAGAGAGAGGGGGTGCCCTAGCAGGACAGCAATCTGGCAGTCATGTGTCCCCCAGCTGCAGCATACTGCCAGCTTGGTCCAGTGATGAGGAGGGAGGGGATGATGAAGTCACTGACTCCACGTGGGTGCCTGATAGGAGAGAGGAGGAGGAGGAGGCAAATCTCCAATGAGGCAGGATGCCCTCCAGGGGCCAGCTTAAGGGCAGCACGCCGACTGCATCACACCGCAGAGCTCTGCATGTGCAGGGCGCTGCTGTCTCTGCGCGTTATTCCAAAAGTTCTTTGGTGTGGGCCTTTTTTGAGACGAGTGCATCAGATCCCACCGCTGCTATTTGCAACATACGTCTCAAGCGTATCTCGCGTGGCCAAAACATCACCCGCTTGGGCACCACATGCTTGACCAGACATATGTCGACCTGCCATGCAGTTCGTTGGCAAGCGTACCTAAAAGACCCACACCAAAGAACAAAGCGGACCTCTCCTTGCTCCTCATCAGCTGGGCTCTCCAACCCCACTATACCTTCAGTCCTCCCTGAAACCTGCACTGAGAGGAATGAAGGTGTAGAATTAGGTGTGTCACAGCCAAGTACTTGCAGGCAATCTGCTATCATTACACCGGCGTCAGATCGTAGCAGGCGAATTTCCCTGCCCCAGCTGCTGCACCGCCAAAAGAAGTTCGCACCCAGCCATTCACATGCCAAGTGGTTGAATGCTAGCTTGGCTAAATTGTTGGCACTTCAACTGCTGCCTTTTCAGTTGGTAGCCTCTGCCCCCTTCTGTGAGTTTGTGGAATGTGCAGTTCCTCAGTGGCAGGTTCCCAATTGCCACTTTTTCTCACGGAAGGCGATTCCGGCTCTCTACCGGCATGTGGAAGGCAATGTCTTGGCCTCGCTGGACAGAGCGGTCAGTAGTAAGGTGCATATTACCGCTGACTCATGGTCCAGCAGGCATGGACAGGGACATTACCTATCTTTCACCGCGCACTGGGTGACTTTTCTGGCAGCTGGGAAGGATGCAGGACAGGGTGCAGTAGTGTTGGAGGTTGTTCCGCCACCACGCCTCCAAAATTCTACTAGTGGATATTCTGCCACACCTCTCTCCTCCACCCCCTCCTCTTCTTCCTCCATGGCCTCTTCCTGTGCTGATTTGTCCTCGGAACCAGCGGTGCTCCGTAGGTGTTCAAGGGGCTACGCAATCACGCAGGCAAAAAAAATGCCATGCGGTGCTTGAGCTGGTGTGCTTGGGGGACAGGAGCCACACTGGTGCAGAGATTATGTCAGCTCTGCAGGGGCAGGTTCAGAGGTAGTTAGCACCATGCCAGCTTAAGCCAGGTATGGTGGTTTGCGACAATGGCACCGACCTTCTCATTGCCCTCCGACAGGGACAACTGACCCATGTGCCCTGTTTGGCTCACGTCCTTAACTTGGTGGTGCAGCGGGTTCTTGGGCAGGTACCCAGGCTTACAGGATGTCCTAAGGTAGGCCAGGAAAGTCTGTGTGCATACAGATGCATACACTGTCCTGTCACCATTTGAGGAGGCCTTGAGGATGGTGAGCAGTGACAGTGCATGCATCAGTGACACTGTCCCTCTTGTCCACCTGTTGGAGCACACGCTGCGTGGAATAATGGACAGGGCACTTGAGGAAGAACAGAGGGAGAAAGAGGACTGCCTTACTTCTCAAGGCCCCTTTACACAGACAGTGTTCCTGCGTGCCTGTCGATCACACAGGAAGAGGAGGAGGAGGATTGTGTCAGCATGGAGGTGGAGCCTGGCACTCAGCATCAGCAGCAGTCTTCAAGGGATCATTTACAGTCCGAAGAAACCCATGGACTTGTACGTGGCTGGGAGGAGGCGGCTGCGGATCATGTCGTCCTTAGTGACCCAGAGGACTCTGGACCGAATGCCTCAGCAAACCTACGCTGCATGGCCTCCCTGATCCTGCAAAGCCTGCGGAAGGATCCTCGTATTCGTGGTATCAAGGAGAGGGATGATTACTGGCTGGCAACCCTCCTTGATCCACATTACAAGGGTAAGGTTGCGGACCTTATCTTGCCGTCGCAGAGGGAGCAGAGGATGAAACATCTTCGGGAGGCCTTGCAGAAAGGTTTGTGCAAAGTGTTTCCAGAGCCTGGGAGGTTACAATTTCCTGGTCCTCCTGGACAACATGTTACTGAGGCTTCGGTCAGTCACAGAAGGAGCAGCGGAGAAGGTGGCCGTCTGAGTGATGCGTTCAGACAATTTTTTTAGTCTGCAGCCCCAAGGTCTGATCGGTTCCAGCAACCATCGCCAGCGTCTGATTCACATGGTGCAGGATTACCTAGGGGCAATATCAGACTTGGACACCTTTCCCACCGAAAAACCTCTGGGTTACTGGGTCTTGAGGATGGATCACTGGCCAGAGCTTGCAAAGTATGCAATTGAGCTACTGGCCTATCCAGCATTCTTTCGGAATGCACATTCAGTGCTGCTGGAGGCTTTGTAACCGATCACAGGCCTGTCCACCGAATCGGTCGATCGGCTGACGTTCATAAAAATGAATCAGTCTTAGATCACCAGCTAGCAAGCACCTGATTCTGATGTAACCAATTTTTTTTTTTAATGTGAGATCCCTTCAAGACTGCCTATGCTGATGTTGAGTGACTATCCTGTTATGCTGAGTGACAATCCTCTTCCTCCTCAATTTTCATGCTGATAGTTTGTAAGAACATTTTTGGTTCTGGGCACCGCCACCAGTGGCAAAGGCCCAATTTTTCTGCCCCTGATTAGCAGGGGCGTGTAATCACAATTTTTGATTCAATACTTTGCAGCAGGGCTCATTCCTGTGCTCCAACTATAGTATCTGTGAGGGGTTGCAGTGTTGTGGCACCAGCACCAGTGCCCAAGGCCCAATTTTTCAGCCCCTGTTTAACAGGGATGTATAATTCCAATTTTTGATGCAATACTTTGCAGCAGGGCTCATTCCTGCACTCCAACTATAGCATCTGTGAGGGGTTGCAGTGTTGTGGCAATTTTTCTGCCCCTGTTTAACAGGGGAGTGTAATTACAATTTTGGATGCAATACTTTGTAGCAGGGCTCATTCCTGCGCTCCAACTAGAGTATCTGTGAGGGGTTGCAGTTTTGTGACACCAGCGCCAGTGCCCAAGGCCCAAATTTTCAGCCCCTGTTTCTAGTCCCGTACAAAACTTATGACGGGACTAGAAAAAGGAAGTTCAATAGCCAGTAACCAATAGCTTCCGTCTTGTACTTGCTTCAGAGCATGCGTGTTTTTTGGTCCGTCAGACCAGCATACAGACAATCAGTTTTCCCGATAGGTCCGTCGGAAAGATTTAGAACATGTTCCATTTCTAGGTCCGTCAGATTTTTCGAAAAAAAAAGTCCGATGAGGCCTACACACGATCGGTATATACGATGAAAAGCTTCCGTCTGACTTTTTCTGTCGGACATTCCGCTCATGTGTACGCGGCATTAGAGAAATAAGGGTCAGCCATTGTTAACATTCTTTTAAAGTGATATGAGACAAATATTGGTTTTGACACATAGGGGTTGATTTACTAAAGGCAAATGGACTATTTACTTTCCAAGGGAAGGTGCACTTTGCAAGGGAATTTTCATCAGAGGTCATCCAATCATGTGCAGCAAAAATGCTGGAATTTTTACTTGCACGTGATTGGGTATTGGGTGTTTGCAAAGTAAAGTTTTACCATGTTCACTAAGCTCTGAGGAAAACTCTCTAGCAAAGCAAGTATGCAGATTAGGAAAGTCAGAGTAAAGACAGAACTCCTGATCTGCATACTTGTGTGGTAAACTTTAGAGTATCCTAGCCATTAAATGAGCATGATTTGGTATTTCCACGAGAGGTAGCCTCTGTACTTCCTCGTTACTTCTTCAAAAGGCTTCTTCACAGTAAGAGCTGTGAAAATGTGGAATAGACTCCCTTAGGAGGGGTCTGGCCAGCTCAGTAGATTGCTTTAAATAAGGCCTGGATTCTTTCCTAAATGTACATAATATAACTGGATACTGTCATTTATAGGTAAAGTTGATCCAGGGAATATTCCATTGCCTTTTGGGGATCACAAAGGAATTTTTGAAGTTCTATAGTGCGTGTTCAAACCTTAATACCATAAATATTAACATGTTATTAGATTTTTATTCCAGGAGTACCGGTATATAATGTTTGGAAATTCTAAAGATATAATTCTAAAGATATAATGCATTAAAATTGAACTAAACCCATTCGAATTTAGTAGACTAAAATGAACTGGAGATTTTAGTCGACTAAAATACGACTAAAACAATTCAAAGGACTAAAATACGACTAAAACTAAAATGGCATTTTAGTCAAAGGACTAAAATACGACTAAAACTAAAATGACATTTTAGTCAAAAGACTTTAACTAAAACTACAGTAAATCAAAATTTGATGTCAAAATTTGGTTTGAAAATATATAAACTAATGCACTTATAGTAAAACTATTTTATATATTCTTTTACAGTATGGAAGATTCACAAAAACCAGCAGTAGCAGCAGCTATTATTATCCATCATCCTATAAGGTCAGGAACAACGTACAAGGTTTTCCATTTACCTTTCCATCAATATACTATTTTCCAGTTCCTTTAAGCCCAGTTAGTTTTGCATTCAATATGTGCCCTTTTTTTATACTCATATGGGGTAATTTACTGATAAGATCTTAAAATGAAACATACAAAAGATGATTTTTTCACGCTGAGTTTATAATATCACCATCACCACATAAAAAAAAAAACGCTCACCTCGTTTTACCTACGTTACAGCTTTCTCCTTTTCATTCTATACAAGTCCAGATAGCGCTATTGCTGGCAAAGTGATAGAAGAACTGTGGAGTTTTCATTCAGTTTTTAGCCCCACCAGGGCGAAATTTGTATTAGTTTAGGGGTGTCCAGCCTGCAGCCTACAGGCCACATGTGGCCCTAAGATGGCATTGAATGTGTCTCATTTGCACTTAGCAAACACATGGGCGAAGAAAATTTTGACAGTGTCTCTTTACTGACTTTTATATATAGTTTTATCTTCTCAAAGATAAATCTCTCACTCTTCACAATCACACCTTATTCATGTCATCAGTTTTCGGCAGCACCTATATTTGTGAGCAACTATTTTCAAGGATGAAGCACATGAAGGGCAAAACTAGAACCAAAATATCTGATGAGCACCTTGAGAATTCATTGAGAGTCGCTACTACATCCATCCAACCAGATATTGATGTTAGTTTACAGTGTGTCCGGAAAGTATTCACATCACTTCACTTTATCCACATTTTGTTATGTTACAGCCTTATTCCAAAATGGATTAAATTCATTATTTTCCCCAAAATTCTACAAACAATACCTCATAATGACAACATGAAAGAAGTTTGTTTGAAATCTTTGCAAATGTATTAAAAATAAAAAATAAAAGAAATCACATGTGCATAAGTATTCACAGCCTTTGCTCAATACTTTGTTAAAGCACCTTTGTCTCCAATCACAGCCTCAAGTCTATTTGAGTACGATGCTACAAGCTTGGCACTCCTATTTTTGGGCAGTTTCTCCCATTCTTCTTTGCAGGACCTCTCAAGCTCCATGAGGTTGGATGGGGAGCGTCGGTGCACGGCCATTTTCATATCTCTCCAGAGATGTTCAATCGGGTTCAAGTCTGGGCTCTGGCTGGGCCACTCAAGGACATTCACAAAATTGTCCCGTAGCCACTCCTTATTTATCTTGGCTGTGTCCTTAGGGTCATTGACCTGTTGAAAGATGAACCTTCGCCCCAGTCTGAGGTCCAGAGCGCTCTGAAGCAGGCTTTCATCAAGAATGTCTCTGTACATTGCTGTATTCATCTTTCCCTCGATCCTGACTAGTCTCCCAGTTCCTGCCGCTGAAAAACATCCCCAAAGCATGATGCTGCCACCACCATGCTTCACTGTAGAGATGGTATTGGTGCCTGATTTCCTCCAGATATGACCCTTGCCATTTAGTCCAAAGAGTTCAATCTTTGTGTCATCAGACCAGATAATTTTGTTTCTCATGGTCTGAGAATCCTTCAGGTGCCTTTTGGCAAACAACAGACAGGCTGTCATGTGCCTATTCCTGAGGATTGGCCACGTCTGGCCACTCTACCATACAGGCCTGATTGGTGGAATGCTGCAGAGATGGTTGTTCTTCTGGAAGGTTCTCCTCTCTCCACAGAGAAATGCTAGAGCTCTGAACCATCGGGTTCTTGGTCACCTTCCTTACTAAGGCCCTTCTCCCCCAATTGCTCAGTTTGGCTTGGTGGCCTTTTCTAGGAAGACTCCTGGTGGTTCCAAACCTCTTTCATTTGGGGATATTGGAGGCCACTGTGCTCATTGAGACCTTCAATGCTGCAGAAATCTTTCTGTCCCCTTCTCCAGATATGTGCATCGATACAATCCTGTCTCCAAGGTCTACAGACAACTCCTTGGACTTCATGGCTTGGTTTGTGCTTTGACATGCACTGTTAACTGTGGGACCTTATATAGACAGGTGTGTGCCTTTCCAAATTATGTTCAATCAATGGAATTTACCACAGGTGGACTCCAATTGAGTTGTAGAAACATCTTAAGGATGATCAGTGGAAACAGGATGTACCTGAGCTCAATATTGAGTGTCATTACAAAAGCTGTGAATACTTATGTACATGGGATTTTTTCGTTTTTTATTTTTAATAAATTTGCACAAATTTCAAACAAACTTCTTTCACGTTGTCAATATGGAGTATTGTTTGTAGAAATATGAGTAAAATAATGAATTTAATCTATTTTGTAATAAGGCTGTAACATAACAAAATGTGGAAAAAGTGAAGCGATATGAATACTTTCTGGATGCACTGTATCAAAAACAGTGTCAGATATCGCACTTGTTTTAAATTGGCCTTTTGTCCGTTAACTTGTGATCTGCCCAACTTTTTCTGCTCATCAGCTATCCGTATTGTTGGTTTATTTTATGTGTGACTCAAGACATTTCCTCCTCTTCCATTGTGAACCAAAGATCAAAATGTTGAATTTGATCATTGAAAATTTGGACATCCCAGTATTAGGACCAGTTCACAATGGTCCGACATACGCTCCGACTTTGAGAGCACATGTCATATGACAAGTCAAAATCAATGGCTCCCTATGAGAGGCCTCTTAGCTGATCTGACTTGTGTCAGTTCATCTTTGAGAAAGGTTCCTGTACTACTTTGGTCCAACTTGGGCACAATTTTAGCCCATTGATTTGAATGTAAGTCAGGTCGTCATCTTGACTGATCCGACTTGTGGCATATGACTTGTGCTCTGAGGATCTTGAAAGGGAACCCCATGCCAAAATTTTAAAAAAATAACTTTGGTCTGGTATGGATTTTGAGGGGAAACCCCACGGCAAAGGTAAATGGATTCTTCACAGTAAAAGCAAGAGGGGTCTGGCCAGCTCAGTAGATTGAGAAACTGGAAAATTGGAAATTGGATCATGTTTTATTCGGGTTTCTGCCTTCCTCTGGATCAACTGTGGGTATAGGCTTGTATATGTAGGACTGTATTTTTTTTTTCCTTCTGTTGGTTGAACTAGATGGACTTGTGTCTTTTTTCAACCAGACTAACTATGTAACTAGGTAATTACAGGTTTAATTTATTGATATATACTGTTTCTAGGTTTCTTTTCAAATGACATATTTTCCCCAATTTTGTAACTTCTATCAGTACTCTGGACGATTCTCTCCGGACTTTGTTCTTTTCGTTAAAGCCTTCATGAGTGGCTCCCAGCAGAAAGGATATCAAACCACAGCTCACCTCGAAAGGTCTCATGCGCAGGTGGAGATTGTTTCTTTGGACCAAAGGAGTTCCTGGAAAACATGTTTTGATGCTTCTGTCTCTGGATTCCACAAGGCATCTGTAAGATATTTAAATATACATAGATCCTAAAATAAAAAGTATGCACCCCTTGTAAGGATTGCTACATTAGCTTTCTGTGCCAGGAGCTGGTTTTCAATGCAGAGACCATTGCCCTACCCTACGATTCTTCTCATACTAACCATCCATGTAGCACCAACAATAACACTATATTCCCTTGTAATCACAAACCTAACATTAACACTACTTGCAACTTCAAATCTACAACTAACCCTCCCTGCAACCACAAACTTAAAATTAACCCTCGCCATAACACTAACCCTCACTGTAACCTCAAACCTAACACTAACCCTCATTATAACACTAACTGTCACTGCAACCCCAAACCGAACACTAACCTTCCCCATAACACTAACACGAACCCTCACTGCAACCCCAAGCCTAACACTAACCCTCCCCATAACAATAACACTAATGCTCACTGCAACCCCAAACCTAACACTAACCCTCCCCCTAAAACTAACCCCCACTGCAAACCTTAACTAACCCTCCCCATAACACTAATGTTGGCTACAGATGGATTTTTTTTTTCTTTACTCATCCTCTAAACTATCAATGCTATTACTCCCTGAAACCCAATGCTAACACTCCCTGTAACCCATTATTATTGCTAACCTTCCCTGTAACCCAGGGCTCAAAATTTCAAGTCCTGAGCTACTAGCCAGGCTTTAAGAGTTACTCGCCACCAGTTGCCCCACCCAATCCCTACCCTGCCCCGCCCCTAATTCCGCTCCTAAATACGCCCTCATAAATTATCTCATGAAATGACACAGGTAAATATTTTATGCAGAATTAAGTTACAAAAATAAATATTAACAACAACAACTTTATCAATATTAACAAAAAACATATTTCATTGATCTGACTGTGATAAATAAAATAAGGATAAAATATAATTGGCTACTATAGGCACTGTACATATCATTACTGCCTTCTTAAGTAAATATTTTATTGCTATATTAAATATAGCATTAAAAAAATGAAAACCAATGAATGACACTTCCACTGATCCAGAGAGACCTACACCAGAGCACAGCACTGGACAGGGGAGTAAGCAGCAGCAGCTGGTGGCCAGCCAGCCAACCAACCCCCCAACGACAACCACCCCCCCCCTCCCCGTCCCTCGATCGCTGCATCGCTCACTCACCGCTTGCCAGCCCCGCATTTATCCTATCCAGGTTGTGGTTTTGGCGGCTTTCCCCCCGCCTCTCCTACTGAGTCCTGGCAGTCGCTTCTCCTCCCGGTCAGTCAGGACTTAGGACTCGTGGCCAATCAGGACTTAGGATTCGTAGCCAATTGGGTCTCCTGATTGGCTAGAAGGAGAAACAGGAAGACATTAGCCAATAATAATTTGCTAATGTCACACAACTGGGTTGGCTCCGGGCGCACTGTTCTGTGCCCGGAGCCCACCCTTTTTGAAGCCAATTAGTGCCTCAGGCTCTAATCATGTGTATAAAAAAAAATTGGAATCCATGTGTCCGGCGCCCTGAATGTAGATAAGGGGCCAGGCGCATGGATTAGGAGGACAGCGCCCCTTGCGCCCTGCATGAGTGGCCGCCACTGAGAGTGGGAGCAGCCAAAGTTATCTTTTCCTATTACCAAGCTGGTGATTAGTTGCTAGGTCCGAGCAACCAATCACCAGCTTGTTAATAGGAAAAGTAAACTTTGGCAGCTCCCGCCCAACCTCTCTACCCGCCTTGCTCCCACCTCATCTAGTTCTTTGCCAACTCCCGCTGTATGGCAGGCCCTGCTAAGAGAATGACAGGAGATGGAGGCTGGGAGGAGAATAGCCTCCCATTCAACGCCGCCTGGTGGCGATGCAGCCCCCCCCCCCCAGATGCAGCTCCACACTCACCCACAGCTTATTTCCACTCACCTGATGTGAGCAAGCGAGTGGAAATTTAGGGGGCTGCTGCATCTGCACGCACGGTGAGGAGAAGACTTTTGGGGGATGGCCTGGTGTCAAGAAGGGCAGCAAAGAAGCCACTTCTCTCCAGGAAAAACATCAAGGATAGACTGATATTCTGCAAAAGGAAAAGGGATTGGACTGCTGAGGACTGGATAGTGAAGGGCCAGCATGACAGGGAGATAAGGGTTAGCAACTATGGAGTTAAGGAAGTGTAAGTGGAGAAAAGGGGAGAGCTTGTATTGGCCAGGATCAACAGGATGGGGAGGAGCAGGATAGTTGATTTAAGGGGGAGGTGTGGTCTCCCAGGCATCAGTGGAGGGACAGGTGACAAGGCAGGCAGTTTCATGCTGCTGCTTGTCACATCCACAGAACACGTGGCGGACGTCGTCAGGATCCTGGCCCAGCTACGGGCAGCAGCTGCATCTAAGGGATGAGTGGCTGTAAAGCCAGGTAGCAGCCCTGTTGGAGGACCAGGCATCCGGATTGGGTATGGGAAGGCGGGACATCCCACGCGCGGCGGTCTAGGTTGCCGGAGCATTTTTCGCCTGGACCCTCCCCCGAGTTTTGCGCCAGGGTAGGAGCCCCATACGAGACCTGTCTGACCCACCAGCGGAGCACCCACCGGCTTCCGCGGTTGGCGGGCTTGGACGGAATCCTTATTGGAGGCGGAGCTCGGCGGGCGGGGAGTCAGGTATAGTGCGCACGCCTCCTCCGCCCTCCCCGGCGGCACCGTTCGGAGCACACGGACTCCTCCCCCCTCTGACGTGTAGGGTCAGGGGGAGTCTCGGTGAAGGAGAGACAAGGTCATGGCTGCCTGGCCGTCACCTGACGCAGCCGGTGGCTCCGGTGTGACCGAGAGGATCCCGTCAGGAAGAATATTACAAATTATGTGAGGTGTTGAGTGTTCAATTGAATTTGCAATTGATTTAGAAAACAGGAAACACTGGAGACCCATAGGACAAATACACCAAGATATGCTCCAAGTTTCTAATCAAAGCCAATGAAACGGATGCATGTGTAGCCTGCATTGCTGTCAGATAGTTAAGAGAGACAAACTGTTGCCTTGCTGTAGAAATAAAGATAAAAACAGCCTTCTGCCTGGAAATAGCCCCATTAATAGAATGGTTCAAGCTGAACTTTAAATTACTGTTTTTGACTTGTGTAATGGATGTGACATACATTATTACTTTGTAAGTCTACCCCATCAGAGAACATCAAACATTATTTGTTATCCACTAAAATAATTGTAACATTTTTTATTGGGAGGGCTGTGTTTTACTTATTTCCTTAGTAAAATACAATTTGGAATAAGACACTGACTTGCTGCCTCTAAAGCTATCCTATATTTCTCCCTAGTTATCTACACGCGAGTGATCTTACTTCTCTATTCCATTCTTTAAAGTGTTGCTAAACCCACAACAGTAAAATCAGTCTGTATATGCAGTAAAGCATGCTTGATTTACTCACTGTGGACCTAAGAAGTTTATCCTCTGCATTGTGCGAAAAAGGCTGTTTGATCCTGTCTTCTCTGATCCTCCCCTTCTTCCACTGTCCCCAATCCATCTCCCGATAAGACAAAGCCTTCAAAGGCACTCTGCACATGCTCAGTTGTGGTGTGTATTGCTAGATAGTTGTTTTTTTTTTCTTGGGAGGGTGCATGTGATCAGCACAGGGCCAATCAGCGCTGTTCAGACAGAGGGTCAGGGGTCCTGCAGCCTCATAGGATGAAAATTTCTCCTACAAGTTTTAACCAGACACTCATAGAAGCCACAAGACTGCTATACAGGCATACCCCACTTTTAAGTACACAATGGGGTTTATTTACTAAAGCTGGAAAGTGCAAAATCAGGCTCACTACTGCATAGAAACCAATGAGTTTCTAACCCCAGCTTGTTCAATTAAGCTTTGGTAATAAAACCTGGAAGCTCATTAGTTTTTATGCAGAAGTGAGCCTGATTTTGCACTTTCCAGCTTTAGTAAATTAACCCCATTGCTTACTTAAAAGTGGGATATGCCTGTATACTGCTATATACAGCTGATGAGAAAAGGTATTTAGCAGTTTATATTTACTAAAATCATTGCACTTCAATTTTCTGTGTACTGTGGGAGATCAGTTGTAGTGAATGCAGGGTCCTGGGTTTAGTAACACTTTAAAGAAGAATTTCAGGTATGATATATTCTCACTTAGTTGCACTGGTCCAGCTTGGACCAATTTAACTATTGCTGATGCCCCAGGAATCTGGAAATCACTGAAGTAGACATCCCTACTCCAGATGATCTCCATGTGTTTCTGGGTCCCTTGCTGAAAGGCTGCTCTCCTGAATTGTGAACACAGGAAGTGTGCATTTTCTGAATGCATGCAGAAATATTCTCTGATTGGATGAGGTGGGTTATAACATCATGCTCTCCACCTCGTCCAATCAGATAATGCTTTCCATAAATTCGGTAAAGACAACGCACTCTATAAATGGGGCCCGTGCTGAGCAACCAACTTCCTTTGTTCACAATGCATCCTGCAGGCCATTTAGCGTGGGACCCAGAAGCATGTGAAGGTAACTACATGTCCAATTCAGTGATTTCCAGCTTCCCAGGACATCAGCCAGATATAATATATACTTAGTTGGAGCCAAGCTGGACCTATGTAACTACACAAAATTGTCAAAAGTATTGGGACACCTGCCTTTACACGCACATGAACTTTAACGGCATCCCAGTCTTAGACCTTAGGGCTCAATATTGAGTTGGCCCACCCTTTGCAGCTATAACAGCTTTAACTCTTCTGGGAAGGTCGTCCACAAGGTTTAGGAATGTGTCTATGGGAATGTTTGACCATTCTTCCAGAAGCGCATTTGTGAGGTCAGGCACTGATGTTGGACAAGAAGGCCTGGCTTGGAGTCTTTGCTCTAATTCATCCCAAAGGTGTTCTATCGGGTCAAGTTCCTCCATCCTAAACTCGTTCATGCATGTCTTTATGGACCTTGCTTTGTGCACTGGTCCAAATCATTTGGTGGAGGGGGGATTATGGTGTGGGGTTATTATTCAGGGTTTGGGCTTGGCCCCTTAGTTCCAGTGAAGGGAACTCTTAAAATGGTTGTAAACCCTTACACACCACATTTACTTACAGGTAAGCCTGTAATAAGGCTTACCTGTAAGTACTGGAAATATCTCTATATTTACCATATACCCTTGCGCCAACGTCATCAGAACATGTGCACCAAAGAAAGGGCACGACCATGCCGTTTCAATAGGGCCCATGCCGTGACATCACACGACTCCGCCCAGTCCCAGAGCCGGAATCCACAGCCTCGGAAGGAAGAGGGGTGAAGATGGATGTGGCAACCAGTGGGTACCTCGGGAAATTTGCAGGTAAGTGCAACATAATGGGCTAGTTTTCGATGTATACTAGCCCATTATGCTTTTACTTTGCAGGGGAATAAAGAGGAAATAAAAACCATCAGGGTTTACTTTCTCTTTAAGGCGTCAGCATACTAAGGCATTTTGGACAATTTCATGCTCCCATCTTTGTGGGAACAGTTTGGGGATGGCCCCTTCCTGTTTCAACATGACTGCGCACCAGTGCACAAAGCAAGGTCCATAAAGACATGGATGAGCGAGTTTGGGGTGGAGGAATATGATTGGTGTGCGACCTCAACCTGATAGAAAAACACCTTTGGGATAAATTAGAGTGGAGACTGCGAGCCAGACCTTCTTGTCCAACATCAGTGCCTGACCTCACCAATGCGCTTCTGGAAGAATGGTCAAACATTCCCATAGACACACTCCTAAACCTTGTGGAAAGCCTTCCCAGAAGAGGTGAAGCTGTTTTAGCTGCAAAGGGTGGGCCAACTCAGTATTGAGCCCTACGGACTAAGACTGGGATGTCATTAAAGTTCATGTGCGTGCAAAGGCCGGATTCCCAATACTTTTGAGAATAAAGTGTATGTAGAAATGTAGCCTTTAGCAATGAAAATAGTACAACTCAAATGCCCCCAAACCTGTATCAGTTAAGATCAGCATGTGAATAGACTGGTGCAAGACAGATAGGATTCAGGCTTTAGTAGACTTCAACAAGTCTTTAGTAGACTTCAACAAAATGTCTGCACATAGACACTGACTCTCTGTAGCACGAATGTGAATAAAATGGGTAAAAGATGTCTTCAGCTCCTGTTCTTTACCTGTAGAGAACTCCTCAAACGTGTTTTGCCCTTTTCAGTGCTTAGAGGCCACATGGAACAATACAATGCCTGGAATTCTACTTTAAGGCCGTCATATCTATCTTCCTTCGTATATCTCCAACTTTGGTTGATCTTACTTCTTCATTGTAATTTCACATCTCCTTTTGCTTAGGTAATTCGTAACTTCCTCAAGCTTTCAATACTTGTCCTCCATATAGACATCTATTCCACAATGTCATGTAAAGGTGGAAATGGGAGCACGAATACTATATATCAAGGGAAAGTTCTGAAACCTGGAGGAAGTTGCAAACTAGACAATAAAAAGGAGATGTGAAATTACAAAGAAGAGGAGAGAAGTAAGATAAATTAAAGTTAGGAATGTATGGCGGAAAATAGATAAGAGTGCCCAATGGAGAGGAAGAGAGGAGTGAGGTCATCTGTAGATTCTGTATATGGAGAACAATATATAAGACAACCTTACAGGCACAAATGTAAAGTCTCATTCCAAATTGTATGTTTTGAAGGTGCAATATAAAACACACCACACACAAGAGGATGAATTGTATGTTAAAATGAGTTTATTGGATAATAAATAAAGTATTATTTTTATATTATCTTATGGGGCAGACATACAAAGTAGCAATGTAAGTCGCATCCATTGTGTAAGATAAACTTCAGGTACCAAGAGAAAGAATATTTCTGAAAATATAAACCTTCTACTATTAGTAACAAGCCAAAGTTTAGGCAGATATAGAAATAAAACTAAATATGATAAGTTATGTTCTTACAGGAATATAACAACTTTACATTTATTTTTAAAGCTTAAAGCAGCATTAAATTCAAAAGCAAACATTTATTATATTGCAGCTTACCAATTCTTAGATGCGATGGCTGCATTCATTTTCTTTTATAGATGTCTTTCTTCTCATTTTTATTTGGTGATCCAGCCAGTAAGTCAGTTGTTTTTAAAAAGCACAGGTTCTCCAGCAGAATGTACCAGTTATGCCCTGTACACACGAGCAGACTTTTCGACGGGACTGGTCCGACAGACCGAATCCGGCGGACAATCCGATCGTGTGTGGGCTTCATTGGACCTTCAGCGGACTTTTTCTGTCGAAAATCTGATGGACTTTAGATTTGGAAAATGTTTGAAATCTTTACGTCGGAACTCCGCCGGACCCAGTTCCTATCGAGAAATCCGCTTGTCTGTATGCTAGTCCGACGGACAAAAACTGACGCTAGGGCAGCTATTGGCTACTGGCTATGAACTTCCTTATTTTAGTCCGGTTGTACGTCATCACGCATAAATCCGTCGGACTTTGGTGTGATCGATTGTAGGCAAGTCCGTTCATTCGAAAAGTCCGTCGGCAGTCCGTCAAAAGTACGTTGAAAGTCCGTCGGAAAGACTGTCGGACCTTTGTTGCCGAAAAGTCCGCCTGTGTGTACAGGGCATTAGGGCTAGTTTACACTTGCTTCAAAACATGGCTTCGGACAGGCTTTGTTAAAGATCTCTGAACGCCAGTCAAAACTCCTGTCACTAAATAAAATGGTTAGCTTACAGTCCTGTTTACACCTGCTTGGTGCTTCGATGAGGCTTCGATGAGGCTTTGGTGGAGCTTCAATGAGGCTTTGGTGAGGCTTTAGTGAAGCTTCAGTGAAGCTTCGGTGGGGCTTCAAGTGAGCTTTGCCATAGACTTCTATGGAGGCTTTGAAGACACTTTGAAGCACCACTAAAACTATATGGTTTATAATGTTTGCAGCAAAGCCAAAGCAAAGCAAAAGCAAGGTGTAAACAGGACTGTAAGCTAGCCATTTTATATAGTGGCAAGAGCTTTGACTGGCATTCAGAGAACTTTAACAAAGCCTGTCTGAAGCCATGTTTTGAAGCAATTGTAAACTAGCAGTTAATGTGTGTTGAAGCCGAAGTAAGTGTAAAATGAGCCCTTACAGGAATGAGACAAATTATTTAAAACTGACAGGCTGCTTAGAACCATCAGCTTTTATTTATGCAAAGCCTTTATCCCAAACGGAAAAAAAACGGTTTGCTGTAACCGATTATAAAGCGTGATCAAGAGTTTGGTTTCAGTTAGTTAGTGTATCTAAATCTGCTACTACATCTTACAGTCCCCTCCCCCCAGACTGAAAATGCTGCCATCCAAAAGGTGCCCCCTATGCTCCTTCATCCAGAGTGGGGGCACGCTAATACAGGAGGTGTGTTACTGGCCAGATCACCAGGTGAAAACAGAGGGGAAAAAAGTCTAAAAAAAGTAAAATGAATGCAGCCACTACATGTAATAATTGGTAAGCTGCAATATATTATATTTTTGGTTTTGGACTTAATACCTCTTTAAATTTAGTTAAATGTTGTTCTATAGCTTCCCGCAATGAAAAGTACTCTATGAATGGAGCAGGCAGGTTTTTCATTTATTCCCCAGTCCTCCATTCATAGAGCCAGGGCTGCTGATAAGGCAGTACAACCGGCCCTGTTGTACTGGGCCCAGGCCCCATCGGCTAAACAAGTTGGCCCAGGGCAGCTTCATTGTTTATTCCTGCCTAAATGAATAAATGGATTTTACTAGACCACACCCCCTCTCCTACTATCTTATCAGGGCTTAAATTACATTTCCCTGGGCCCCATCAGGTTAACAGTGGGGCCCAGAAGGTAGGAACAGAAGAGGGACTTTTTTTTAAGTTTTGGGGCGTAGGGGGATAAAGTTAGGGCCGCTGTTCCACTGCACCCTGGGGGGGGGGGGTGTAGGCGGGGCCCCATCAGGAAGGCTGTACAGGGCCCCATGATTTCTAACAGCAGCCCTGCATAGAGAGCTTTTTAATGCTGGACGCTATGGTACCGCTTTTATGAATGGGAGAGGAGTGTGGCAGAAGGGTGGGTATAGTCAGCACTCATAAATAATGCCTATGACAGGCCAAAAGGCTTATAATACCCCTGCAGCACCAGAAGATCACAGCTGCTTCGGTATGGGGGGGAAGGGGGGCAGAGGAATGAAGATTTAAACAAAGAGAGCATCCAACAGCACACAGGACTATTCTCAATAAATCTAAGTACCGTCCCTTGTACTGATTAAAAGAGTAATAATTAAACTTAAAGTTTATTCTCAACTAGTGTAAGTGCCTAAAATTGCAGGATACCAGCATCCTAGTTTTTCCCTGTATAGTCACCAATCAGGTGTGCTGACAGTGAACATGCTGGCATTTTTGAAGAGCAGAGGAATGACTTCATCAGCTTGCTGCTTCTCTTTTACTATCCAATCAGCTAGCAAGGGTGTGTTCTTGACCAATTTATGTTTATGCTGCATTGGAGGTCATCTTTAAAATTACTAGGATCGGTTTTTGAAATATTTAATGAAATATTTAATCGGCTCAAATAATCCAAATTTGATTGATCTAACAGGCCGCAATTAAGTGGGGTAGAAACTGCCAGGACTACATAATTGCTACAAAATTATCTACAGGCCAGATGGCTGGAGATCCGGCCGTGCAGCTGTCATGGAAGTGGAAGAGGCTGCCCTCTTGGATTAATGGGCTGACTGAAAGGTATGTGAATTCTTACTGTATTTCTGTGAAGAAATGTCATTCATATATCTGATAATATTCTTTTTATTCATCTAGTGTCATGCCGTTTGTTCCTGGAGTGGCATATACACTGGGATTTTCAGAGCTACGTCGTCAAAATGCGCCACACCAGGTCACTGTGAGAGTGGCCTCCACCTCTACTGACACAATCAACACCAGCCTGAGGACCCCTGAGGTATATGGCCATTGATACAAGATAGGAAGCAGAACTGTAATGTATCTGTATCACTGCCCCCTCGGACGCAGCCATGACCCTGTGAACTCTCCAGCCCCTCTGACACTCTAGGTTCAGACATGACACATGGACACAAAGCAAGTAGTTTTAACTCTCTCCAATTTTTACTTACTCAAGAAGAGAGGTTTAGATGAAGGATTAGTCAGCCAAGTCCTGGTTACAACCAAGACTAGGTTGAAATAATGCTTGCAGCAATAACAGATAGTATTGACAGTTGAGTGATAACAATATACACAATCACAATTGCATACCTTGAGAAAGCTATTGGTGGGTATAAAGACATGTTTCTGCTTTAAAGAAGAACCCTATAATACCTTTACTCCTAATGAGAGGCTATACGTACTATAGTTACCAGTAAAATGTCTCCTTTAAGAGCAATAAACAACAATGTCCCGAAAGCAAGGCCTTGCACTATCTTCACCAGCAAGTTGGTGCTCATAGAATAAAGATTTCTTACTGTAGCAAAGTGATGATGAACAGGGCAGAGATAGCTGGTTTTGTCTTATAGCAATACTATTTGTAATCCAAATGAATGTTGTCTGTGCAAAATCAACAAAAAAATCTCTCCTGCACTGTGCGGAGTGCCTAGATAAAAATGTTGTACTTCTGTAAGGTGCTTAATGGATGGATTCTGCACGCCCCAACTAGGGGGCTTTCAAAAAAATTAAGCAAGGAAAGAAAGAAAGACGTGGCGTGGCCTAGTGCATTATAAAAAGTTTTATTACAAAGCAGAGTGGAGTATTCACATTTGGTATCTGGAATGACATCATATCATTCCTCTAAGAGGTCATAAAACAAAACCCATGTCTCATGGGATGGTAAGATGTAGTAATTGGCTGACGCGTTTCAAGGGTTTCCCCTCTTCCTCAGAGCCTTATGGAACCGAGTCTGGTCTGCATGTTTATATGTACTGGACTGGATGGATGGTATAGCCTTGGGGGAATAATCCTCCTTCGTTGATGTAATAGTCTTTACTCATCACAGGACACTACATCAGAAAACACCATAGATAGAAGTACACATACTAATGGTAGTACTAGTACTCAAAAGCATATGCGTGTATACATACAGAGGGGCCTACATGCATATAGGTAAAAACTGCAATAGGCGATAAATGATATATATATAAAAATATGTACTGTATATACGTGTGTATAAATGTGTATAAGCATACGATATGCAATATGTGGTAGAGGAAAAGTATATACGTGAGTATATTTCATTGCATGGCTGTAGAGTATTTAAAATCTTTGTAAACAACAATATCAAAAATCACATGATAAAAGTAGGGATTAAAATCTATATACCCGTATATACTCGAGTATAAGTCGTTCCGAGTATAAGTCGAGGCCCTAATTTACCACAAAAAAATGGGAAAAACTTATTGACCCGAGTATAAGACGAGGGTGAGAAATGCACAGCTACTGTAGGTGGAAAAGAGGGTCAACAATGCCCATTTGCAGCCTCACTGTGCCCATTTGCAGCCATAGGTCCCCTGAACTTCAAACTCGGTAGTTAAGGATTCCTAGATGCCCCCTAGCTGCAGCCAAAATTTGGGGTCTCTGAACCCAAAGGGTCCCGAAATGACATTGCTGCAGATGGACACAGTTGACGAATTTGGGACCCCGTATCTCGGGGCCACTTAGTGTTAAGAACCCCAAATTTGGTGTGCAAACCCAGTGGAACTAGCACCATAAAATTTCCAAAGCTGGGGTTCCTAGCATCAAATGGCCCTGAGATATGGGGCCCCAAATTCGGTTCAGAAAATGTCAAGCACTTTTCTGCAGCAGAGAATGACATTTTCCGAACCGATTTTGGGGCCCCATATCTCAGGACCACTTGGTGCTAGGAACCCCAGCTTTGGATATGTTGTGGTACCAGTTCCACTGGGTTTGCACACCAAATTTGGGGTTCCTAGCACTAAGTGGCCCTGAGATACGGGGCCCCAAAGTCTGTTCGGAAAACGAATTTTTTTGCTGCAGAAAAGTGCTTGACTCGAGTATAAGTCGAGGGGGGCACTTTCAGCACAAAAAAATGTGCTGAAAAATTCGACTTATACTCGAGTATATACGGTATATAAAAATAAACTTGTAGATAAAAAGTTTTTTAGGACGCATAGGGTGAAGAGATTATTAGATGAGATAGGCTGGATTGACACGACCCCGGACGGTGAATTGGTCTATGTGTATTTCATCACATGTGTGAATATATAGGCCTGTCAGTACAGTCTTATAGTGCAATAAATAGGGCCCATATATAAGCTGATCATTATGTATGTTCACACCTGAAGTAGCATAGAGTAATCATAAAATAGCATAAAATATATAATAGAGTAGTAAAATGACACAACAATGGAATAAGGAGCACATAGTGCTAACCTACCCAATAAATGGTGATAGTATGGCCCTTCTACCAGATCCTGACCTGTGGATAGGCATCCAGATGTGGTCTGTGCACAGTGTTCAGAGTGTAGTACTTATACAAGGCAATGAGATCTGCGGGCAAAGGCCCCCTCACCAATCCTGATAGACCTCGGCAGCTTCCCAGAGGGACGATCAAACGATTCTTCTTACTGCACTTGGGCAGAGATGGTGATCAGTCGGCTGACTCAGTGAACCGGCCGTTTCCGCTGTGTTCAGCGCTGCTGCAGGGCGTCCTCCTACAAACGGGCCCTCTGGACCCTCTGGGGCTGGAGCTGTAGGCTGTGTGCTGCGTGATAGACTGCGATCTCCTCACACAGCGGTGAGATGGTGCTCACAGGATGAGATCCAAGAAGCAAGAGAGCGTTTTTTTACACTTCTTGTTTACAAGTTAAAATCATTTTTTTTTTTGCTAGAAAATTATTTAGAACCCCAAACATTATATATATATATTTTTTTTTTCTAATACCCTAGAGAATAAAATGGCGGTCGTTGCAATACTTTCTGTAACACCGTATTTGCACAGCAGTCTTACAAGCACATTTTTTTAGGAAAAAATACACTTTTTTTTCTTATTTATTTTACTTTTAATTTTTTATTTTGGCACTGTCTTTTTATAAAAAAAAATTTGGGTCACTTTTATTCATTACAATGAATATAAACATCCCTTGTAATAGAAAAAAAGCATGACAGGACCTCTTAAATATGATATCTGGGGTCAAAAAGACCTCAGATCTTATATTTACACTAAAATGCAATAAAAAAAATAAAATAAAAAAAATGTCACTTGAAAAAAAAAAAAAAAAAATTCTCCTCTAAGACCTATGGGCGCAATTGACATTTGACGTCACTTCTGCCCTCTCATGCTATGGAGCCGAACGGGAGGGCCATCTTCCCCTCAGTCGGCAGCCAGGCATCCACAGGAGAGGACGCGATCGTATCCGCCACTACCGTTCAGGTTGCGCTTTTGCCCTCATTCACATTGACATTTAAATGAGGCTCAACTGCGCATTTTTATGCCCCTCAAGCTGCATGTCTAAATGAAGCCAAAGACCCCTTTCACACTGAGGCAGTTTCAGGCGTTTTAGCGCTAGAAATAGCACCGGTAAAGCACCTGAAAACTGCCTCCCATGCCACCCGAATGTGAAAGCCTCAGTGCTTTCACCCTGGGGCAGTACGCTTGCGGGACGTTAGAAAAAGTCCTGAAAGAAGCATCTTTGGGGCGGTTTGGGAGCGCTGTATACTCCCAAAACGCCCTGTCCATTGAAATCAATCAGCAGCGCTTCTGAAGCACCTGAAAAGCACTTCGGAAACGCCGCAACACGGGCGTTTTTAACCCCTTCTTCGGCCGCTAGCGGGGGTTAAAAGCGCCCCACTAGCAGCCAAAAAGGGCCAATTAAACGAGCGGCGCTTAAGAGCTAACGCACGGGCGGCCCCAGTGTGAAAGTAGCCTAATGCCGCGTACACACGATCGGTTTTCTCGTCGGAAAAAGATATGATGGCTTTTCCGACGGGATTCCGCTCAAGCTTGCCTTGCATACACACGACCACGCAAAAGTCCTCTGAAATTACGACCCCGAAGAACGAGGTGACGTACAACACTACGACGAGCCGAGAAAATGAAGTTCAATGTTTCCAAGCATGCGTCGAATTGGTTCCAAGCATGCGTAGGGATTTTGCGTGTCGGAATTGCCACAGACGATCGCATTTTTGGATAGAAACTTTTCCAGACTGAAAGATTGAGAGCATGCTCTCAATCTTTTGCTGGCTGGAATTCCGCCAACAAAAGACTGATGGAGCATACGCACGGTCGCATTTTCCGACGAAAAACTCTCATCGGTCTTTTGCAGGCTGAAATTCCGGTCATGTGTACGGGGCATAAGACTTTGCATACCTTTTTGTATTGACGCATCTGAAATATATTTAACTAATTATAAGGAGGGGTCTTGGGCTCCATTCACACCTAGGCGATTTGACTTCGGAATCTAGGCAAAACACGGTGCGATTTTGCCGCGATTGTCACACAACAAAGCGCTCAAACAAAATCGCGGGAAGCCCAAAAGAAGTTCCTTGTTTGTGCAATTTTGCTGCAATTTATTGTGCGACATTCATGGCAAAATTGCACCGTGTTTGGGGTGCCATTGAGAAATAATAGCATTGCAAACCCGTCCTGCATTTTGACGTGATTCTGAATCATTCGTGAGCAGAATCCCGGCGATTCCGCCCGCAATTCAAATCACCCAGGTGTGAATGGAGTCTTATGCCCCGTACACACGGTCGGACATTGATCGGACATTCCGACAACAAAGTCCTAGGATGTTTTCCGACGCATGTTGGCTCAAACTTGTCTTGCATACACACGGTCACACAAAGTTGTCGGTAAATCCGATCATTCTGAACGCGGTGATGTAAAACACGTACGTCGGGACTATAAACGGGGCAGTGGCCAATAGCTTTCATCTCTTTATTTATTCTGAGCATGCGTGGCACTTTGTCCGTCGGATTTGTGTACACACAATCGGAATTTCCGACAACAGATCTTGTTGTCGGAAAATTTTATATCCTGCTCTCAAACTTTGTGTGTCGGAAAATGTGTGATGGAGCCTACACGCGGTCGGAATTTCCAACAACAAGGTCCTATCACACATTTTCCGTCGGAAAATCCGACCGTGTGTACGGGGCATAACAGTTTTGCTGATGAGGACAGAGCACAGAAATGAGCCTGCTAACATGCTGCTTAACTGCAGCAGGGAAAAGTGAGGTCACCAGCCTGCCCATGTTCTCTGGTGTACATAAAACCAGCTGAATTGAATTACAAAAGAGTAAAAAGAGATTGCCCATAAATATTTCATCTTTGTATAAAGCTGTTTGTTCTGCTTTACATTCATCTGTGACCCAATAACCAGTGTGTTATTCATCCTTCCTTAGATGACGATTTACAAGCAAGGCATCCCCTTCCCATTGGATTTCTCATTCGCTACTCACTGGCTTAAGAATATTCACCTGACGGACGTCACGGCTCTTCCCGATGTCACATCGTTGGTCAAAAGAACTAGCGAAGGTGATCTCCTAATCTTTTAGAGTCCATTCATACTTGTGTGACTTAAAAATCGTGCGATTTCCATTGCGACTTTACCATGCGACTTTGATGCGATTTCGATATGATTTGCTATGAGTGCGACTTTGTTCCAATTTGACCACTGTAATCATTTTGTTTGTGCTCTACAAAGTCCTTATGCCGCGTACACACGAGCGGACTTTTCGACCGGACTGGTCCGACGGACCGAATCCGGCGGACAATCCGACCGTGTGTGGGCTTCATTGGACCTGCAGCGGACTTTTTCAGTCGAAAATCAGACGGACTTTAGATTTGGAACATGTTTCAAATCTTTCCGACGGACTCGAGTCCGGTCGAAAAATCTGCTCGTCTGTTTGCTAGTCCGACAGACGAAAACCGACGCTAGGGCAGCTATTGGCTACTGTACTGGCTATCAACTTCCTTATTTTAGTCCGGTGTACGTCATCACGTACGAATCCGTCGGACTTTGGTGTGATCGTGTGTAGGCAAGTCCGTTCGTTCAAAAGTCCGTCGGAAGTCCGTCGGAAAGACCGTAGGACCAGTCCAGTCGAAAAGTCCGCCCGTGTGTACGCGGCATTAGGCATGTGCAGAATGGAAAAAAATTGTTTTCTTTCTTTATTCATATTCCACATTTTCAGAACGATTGGAATTTGGATTGGTTGAAAAATTGATCGACTGATCCGAATTCAGTGCGAAGAATAGCTGGTTGTTAAGGAGCGGGGCCGGGAAGCCGGCTGCCGCGTCATTAACAACCAATGACTCATCAGCTGTCAGCGAGTTTCCCCACTGACAGCTGAATGTAAAAAAAAATAATAATAATAATGCCGTCAATTAAAAATAAAGGAAAAGAACAGAGTGGGGTCCCACCTCAATCCATACCAGGCCCTTCATTAGACTAAGATACAAAAACTCTAACTTTGGAAATAAAGTCTTAGATCAAAGAAGTTGTGAGCAGGCAGACTCTTTATTGACTCAATAAACCTACCTGCCTTTGCTCACAGTCTTCTTTAGAATATACACTGAGCTGTGCATGCGCAGCTACAGTAAGTTTAGAATCAAAGCGGAGTTCCACCCACTTTTCCGGGGACCAGTGCGAGTCACGCATGCGCAGTAGGGAACCAGGAACTTCCTGATTCCCTTCACCAAAGATGACGGCGGCAGCACCCGACAGCCGAGGAATAGATCGGCTTTGAGTGCCGGCATCGCGGGCACCCTGGGACAGGTAAGTGTCCTTATTTTAAAAGTCAGCAGCTACAGTATTTGTAGCTGCTGACTTAAAAAAAAATTTAACTAAATTTAAAAAAAAAACGGTGGACCTCCGCTTTAAGCATAGATCCTGTTAGGTTAATTTACTAAAGGCATAGGTGTGTGCAGGGGGTGTGCCAGGTGTGCCTGGGCACACCCTAATCACTCTGTGCAGTGCCGACTTCCACTACTGCCCAGGCCTTCCCGCCTGTTTCCCCACCCCCCACAGTGCTGCTGGCCTCCCTCCTCTTCTCTCCTCTCCCCTCGGCTGCTACTGGATGTTTCAGGATGGAGAGTGGGGGGGAAAGGGTTAGTCAATATGTCATTTACCGGCCCCTACTTTATCTAAAATGAACACACTCACTGTGTTCATTCATAACCAAAGCATAGTAAACACAGTTTACTATGCTTCAGTATGTTTGGGCTTTGGGGTGCACACCCTAATGCAATAGGCTGCGCACACCTATGGATAAAGGCAAATAGACTGCAAGTGCGGTTGCTCCAGAGCTTAGTAAATAAGGTAAAGTTTCACTTTGCAAAAAATACCCAATCACATGCAAGGAAACAAAAAAAAAAACCTGCATTTTTGCTTGCACGTGATTGGATGATGGAAGTCAGCAGAGCTTCTCCTCATTTACTAAGCTCTAGAGCAACTGCTCTTGCAGAGTGCACAGTCTATATGCCTTTGGTAAATCAGCCCCATAGTGTACAGATGTATTCCACAAACGCAGACTTGCGTATACCTGCCTTACAGCCATGCACAGCCATTCATGCCTATGGACGCCTGAGCTTCCTAGTCATGGAAATACACCCAATTTTATATCATACATGATCCCATATGCCTGTGTGCATGGAGTCTAAAGTTAAAGCAGAACTAAACTCCGCTATACTTACTTTTGCATTAATGGTCCAACACCCGTGAGGTCCTTGGACGGCACTTCTGCCAAGTGCCGGTCTTAGGCCATTTTGATTGGCTGGCCCAGGATGACATCACTCCTACACAAGTGCAGGGGGGGGGCAGTCACCCCAGCACACAAGCACTGTGGAGGAATGTAAACTGCTCAGTGTACATTCTACAGAAGACTGTGAGCCGGCAATTAAGTTTATTTTAATCTAGAAAAGAGTTTGCATATCTCTTTTACAATAAAAATCCTACCTGCTCCCAGTCTTTCAATATTAGAATTTAGTTCTGCTTAAAAGTATATGCAAACTTTCTCCTTGTAAAACAACCCATTCAGTTTAACCACTTAAGGACCGAGCCTCTTTTTGAGATTTGTTGTTTACAAGTTAAAAACTGTTTTTTTTTGCTAAAAAATTACTTAGAACCCCCAAACATTATACATTTTTTTTCAAACACCCTAGAGAATAAAATGGCGGGCGTTTCAATACTTTATGCCACACCGTATTTGCGCAGCGGTCTTACAATCGCACTTTTTTGGGAAAAAAATACACTTTTTTAATTAAAAAAATAAGACCACAGTAAAGTTAGCCCAATTTTTTTTATATTGGGAAAGATAATGTTACGCGGAGTAAATTGATACCCAACATGCCACACTTCAAAATTGCCCCCAGCTTGTGGAATGGCGACAAACTTTTACCCTTAAGAATCTCCATAGGCGAGGTTTAAAAAATTCTACAGGGTGCATGTTTTGAGTTACAGAGGAGGTCTAGGGCTAGAATTATTGCTCTCGCTCTACCGATCGCGGCGATACCTCACATGTGTGGTGTGAACACCGTTTTTATATGCGGGCGCTACTCACGTATGCGTTCACTTCTGCACGCGAGCTCGGCGGAACGGGACGCGTTTACATTTTTTTTTCTTATATATTTTACCTTTTATTTTTTATTTTTACACTGTTCTTTTAAAAAAAAGTGTCACTTTTATTCCTATTACAAGGAATGTAAACATCCCTTGTAATAGAAAAAAAAGCATGACATGACCTCTTAAATATGAGATCTGGGGTCAAAAAGACCTCAGATCTCATATTTACACTAAAATGCAATAAAAAAAAAAAGTTGTCATTTAAAAAATAAATAAAAAATAAATGGCCTTTTAAGAGCTATGGGCAAAAGTGAAGTTTTTACGTTGCTTCCGCTCTGCAATGTTATGGAGACGGGCGGGGGCCATTTTCCCCTCACTCGTCTCCATGTCAAGCAAGGGGAAACATCCGATCACCTCCACTGCTGGCGACGGCTCTGGCCCCTCTCCCGCCTCCGATAAAAGTGATCTTGCGGCGAATCCGCCGCACAGACCACTCTTATCGGAAAGCAGACCGCCGGCCGAAGAAGAGGATACTGGGGTTATGGCAGCTAGCTGCTGTCATAACAATGATATTCCTCTTCAAACTCAGGACGTATATCGGCGTGCGGTGGTCCGTAAGTGGTTAAAATAGAAATGAAAGGCAAAACATTTGTGTGTTAGTATAAAAAAAAAATTATAAATACCTTTTTTTTTTTTTGCTTTTTTATAAGTGATCACAAACACTATGTTCTTGGCTGCATAAAGAGCTCAGAGAGCTGGGGGAGGAGAACCAGTGAATGGCTGTGCAGGGGCGCGTGTCAGCACAAGCCTGTTTATTGGAGGAGCGCACACTGAGTTACAAGCACAGCTAGAGAACTGACCACGCTTTGCTCTCTTTCCTAGTGTGGTCAGTTTTTAATAGGAGAGCAGAGGGACTGGCAGGAACACCAGGGATTTCACACAATGGAAGCTATACAAAGAGAACAGGATACTTTTTCATGGGACAACAGGCACATATCAGGAATATGAAATGTTGGGGGTAACATTTTCTTTAAAGTGGACCTGTGCTGCATATAAAAACCAAATTGAAACCAGAAAAATCAACATGTAAGCAGATACAGTATCTCCAAAAGTGAGTACACCCCTCACATTTTTGTAAATATTTTATCTTTTATTTTTGATCTTTTCATGTGACAACACTGAAGAAATGACACTTTGCTACAATGTAAAGTAGTGAGTGTACAGCTTGTATAACAGTGTAAATTTGCTGTCCCCTCAAAATAACTCAACACACAGCCATTAATGTCTAAACTGCTGGCAACAAAAGTGAGTACACCCCTAAGTGAAAATGTCCAAATTGGGCCCAATTATCCATTTTCCCTCCCCGGTGTCATGTGGCTCGTTGGTGTTACAAGGTCTCAGGTGTGAATGGGGAGTAGGTGTGTTAAATTTAGTGTTATCGCTCTCACTCTCTCATACTGGTCACTGGAAGTTCAACATGGCACCTCATGGCAAAGAACTCTCTGAGGATCTGAAAAAAAGAATTGTTGCTCTACATAAAGATGGCCTAGGCCAGTGGTGGCAAACCTTGGCACCCCAGATGTTTTGGGAACTATTATTTCCCATGATGCTCATGCACTCTGCAGTGTAGTTGCGTATCATGGGATATGTAGTTCCAAAACATCTGGGGTGCCAAGGTTTGCCACCACTGGCCTAGGCTATAAAGAAGATTGCCAAGACCCTGAAACTGAGCTGCAGCACGGTGGCCAAGACTTAACAGGACAGGTTCCACTCAGAACAGGCCTCGCCATGGTCGACCAAAGAAGTTGAGTGCACATGCTCAGCGTCAAATCCAGAGGTTGTCTTTGCTGCCAGCATTGCTGCAGAGGTTCAAAGGGTGGGGGGTCAGCCTGTCAATGCTTAGACCATACGCTGCACACTGCATCAAATTGGTCTGCATGGCTGTCGTCCCAGAAGGAAGCCTCTTCTAAAGATGATGCACAAGAAATCCCGCAAACAGTTTGATGACGACAAGCAAACTAGGGACATGGATTACTGGAACCATGTCCTGTGGTCTGATGGTACCAAGATAAACTTATTTGGTTCAGATGGTGTCTAGCATGTATGGCGGCAACCAGGTGAGGAGTACATAGACAAGTGTGTCTTGTCCACAGTCAAGCATGGTGGTGGGAGTGTCATGGTCTGGGGCTGTATGAGTGCTGCCGGCACTGGGGAGCTACAGTTCATTGGGGGAACCATGAATGCCAACATGTACTGTGACATACTGAAGCAGAGCATGATCCCCTCCCTTCAGAGACTGGGCAACAGGGCAGTATTCCAACATGATAACGACCCCAAACACAGCTCTAAGATGACCACCGCCTTGCTAAAGAAGCTGAGGGTAAAGGTGATGGACTGGCCAAGCATGTCTCCAGACCTAAACCCTATTGAGCATCTGTGGGGCATCCTCAAATGGAAGATGGAGGAGCGCAAGGTCTCTAACATCCACCAGCTCTGTTATATCATCATGGTGGAGTGGAAGAGGATTCCAGTGGCAACCTGTGAAGCTCTGGTGAACTCCATGCCCAAGAGGGTTAAGGCAGTGCTTGAAAATAATGGTGGTCACACAAAGTATTGACACGTTGGGCCCAATTTGGACATTTTCACTTAGGGGTGTACTCACTTTTGTTGCCAGCGGTTTAGACATTAATGGCTGTGTGTTGAGTTATTTTGAGGGGACAGCAAATTTACACTGTTATACAAGCTGTACACTCACTACTTTACATTGTAGCAAAGTGTCATTTCTTCAGTGTTGTCACATGAAAAGATAGAATAAAATATTTACAAAAATGTGAGGGGTGTACTCACTTTTGTGAGATACTGTATGGGCCCATATGGGTTTTATGTAGTATTTTATAATTCCATATATTAAGAGTAATTTTATTTGGAGAGATCAACATTGTAAGCACTGAGGGGTGTACTCACTTTTGTGAGATACTGTAGATATTGTACTTGTGCAGGGAGTCTAAATGTGAGTGTGAAGGTTAATACAGACATGCTCCCACTTCTGCACTATCATGTCCAAATAAAGAAGAGTAGCAGGTGGCTACATAGGTTATTACTGACGTGGATTGCATACCAGTTAAAATTGACATAGGCCGCTCTATAAAACCCACAGCCTATAGATTGTACTAATCACATTAATTCACGTGTTGTTGCAGCCGTGTGTAAAGTGGATACTGAAAAGATTCTGACATTCGATGGGATGAACCTGGGGTGCTCCCTCTCCCCTGCACACTGCTATACGGTGATAGCTCAAGACTGCTCCAATCAATTAAGGTTCTTGGTGGCCATGAAAAAAACGGGTCAAGGATTTTCAACTTTTGAATTAAATGTCAAGCTGAGATCTTCGTAAGTACACCTACTAATGAGCTAGAAGCATTTGAAAAGGTTATTCTGACAATCCATTCAGCAGAAATGAGCTTTGTAATACTCACTGCCCCCTTCATTATTACCAGCTCTGTCATTGTAATAGAGATACTGTGCCGATATCAACAGACAAAGTCAGTGCCAAGGACCATTTTTTTTTTCTTTGCTGTAAAGCGATAAATGATGAAGAATTTAAAGGCTTCAATAAAACATGACAGCTAGATAAAGGTTTAATGGGGCTATGTACACTTTAAATAGGAATTATAGTTAAAAGACTGATAAAATGCATTATATTGGTGGCCCTGAAACACCTCTAATGCGCGACACCTGTATAGCTTGTGACTTTTTATTTACCTAATTTATTTATTTATTTTATTTATTACAAATACTTATATAGCGCCATCTATTTATGCAGCGCTTTACATATACAGTGTATCCGGAAAGTATTCACAGCGCTTCACTTTTTCCACATTTTGTGATGTTACAGCCTTATTCCAAAATTGATTAAATTCATTATTTTCCTCAAAATTCTACAAACAATACCTTATAATGACAATGTGAGAGAAGTTTGTTTGAAATCTTTGTAAATTTATTAAAAAAAAAAAATCACATGTGCATAAGTATTCACAGTCTTTTTCTCAATACTTTGTTGAAGCACCTTTGGCACCAATTACAGCCTCAAGTCTTTGTGAGTATGATGCTACAAGCTTGGCACACCTATTTTTGGGCAGTTTCTCCCATTCTTCTTTGCAGGACCTCTCAAGCTCCATCAGGTTGGATGGGGAGCATCGGTGCACAACCATTTTCAGATCTCTCCAGAGATGTTCAATCGGGTTCAAGTCTGGGCTCTGGCTGGGCCACTCAAGGACATTCACAGAGTTGTCCAATAGCCACTCCTATGTATCTTGGCTGTGTGCTTAGGATCGTTGTCCTATTGGAAGATGAACCTTCACCCAATCTGAGGTCCAGAGAGCTCTGGAGCAGGTTTTCATCAAAGATGTCTTTGTACATTGTTGCATTCATCTTTCCCTCGATCCTGACTAGTCTCCCATTTCCTGCTGCTGAAAAACATCCTCACAGCATGATGCTGCCACCACCATGCTTTACTGTAGAAATAGTATTGGCCAGGTGATGAGCGGTGCCTGGTTTCCTCCAGACATGACGCTTGCCATTCAGGCCAAAGAGTTCAGTCTTTGTTTCATCAGACCAGAGAATTTTGTTTCTCGTGGTCTGAGAGTCCTTCAGGTGCCTTTTGGCAAACTCCAGGTGGGCTGTCATGTGCCTTTTACTGAGGAGTGGTTTCCATCTGGCCACTCTACCATACAAGCCTGATTGGTGGAGTGATGCAGAGATGGTTGTTCTTCTTGAAGGTTCTCCTCTCTCCACAGAGAAATGCTGGAGCTCTGTTAGAGTGATCATCGGTCACCTCCCTGACTAAGGCCCTTCTCCCCCGATCGCTTAGTTTTTCTGGGCGGCCCGCTCTAGGAAGAGTCCTGGTGGTTCCAAACTTCTTCCATTGTTAATGATGGAGGCCACTGTGCTCATTTTCTGTACCCTTCCCCAGATCTGTGCCTCGATACAACCTTATCTCAGAGGTCTATAGACTTCATGGCTTGGTTTGTGCTCTGGCATACACTATTGGGACCTTAACTATGGGACCTTATATAGACCGGTGTGTGCCTTTCTAAATCATGTCCAATCAACTGAACTTACCACAGGTGGACTCCAGTCAAATTGTAGAAATATCTCAAGGATGATCAGTGGAAACAGGATGCACCTGAGCTCAATTTTGAGTGTCATGGCAAAGGCTGTGAATACTTATGTACATGTGATTTTTTTCATTTTTAATTTTTAATACATTTGCAAAGATTTAGAAAAAAAACTCCTTCACATTGTCATTATGGGGTATGGTTTGTATAATGTTGAGGAAAATAATTACTTTAATCCATTTTGGAATAAGGTTGTAACATAACAAAATGTGGAAAAAGTGAAGTGCTGTGAATACTTTCCGAATGTATATTATAGATTGACATCAGTCCCTGCCCGCAAGGAGCTTACAATCTAAGGTACCTAACTCACATTCATACATACACATTGGGCCAATTTAGACAGGAGCCAATTAAGCTACCAGCATGTCTTTGGAGTGTGGGAGAAAATCGGAGTACCTGGAGGAAACCCACGCAGGCACAGGAAGAACATGCAAACTCTAGGCAGGTACAGTAGTGTCGTGGTTGGGTTTTCGAACCGATGACCCAGTGCTGCTAGGTGGAAATGCTAACCACGTAGCTTATTGTATGCTAATGTCCTAAAAGTATCCCCTATTTTAATGTATTAGTACACAAAAGAGAAAAAAAGTGTATCTAGAGCCCATATGTTTAGTGTGTAGAAGGGTTAATACCACATTTTTATTTATTGCTGTCTATGTCCCTGCTGGGGAAATTCTCCCTCTTTGTCTTGGTGACCAACTGACCATTGCCATTTAAACAAAAAATGATGGTTTATCCAAAGTATAAAGCTGGTCGTAGATGGGTCCTTTTTTTTTTCATTCAGGCAGCAGGGACTGAACGAAAAAAAATAAAAATAAATGAACAGACTTCTCTATTCACATAAACAAGGTGGATGAAAGAATCCAACCCCTGAGACATTGAATTTTGACAGCGGGACTCTCCACTGTCAAAACACATTGAACTGGAGTTGAGGATTGGTTGATTGCTAAAATTTTTCCAACATTCCCATTTGAAAGAAGACAATCCAACAATAAACTTCTGTTGATCAGGGATAGCCACGAATGGATCGAAATTCGACCGGTTCCTTCTGAACCCGTCGAATTTCGATCCATCTATGGCCAGCTTTAGAGTTTTTACTGGAACAGGACACAATTACAATGGATAAAAAGTCCAAGAGGAGCACCGAACCAAAGAACAGAGAGTCCAAAATTTGAATATTGATGTTCATTACTACAAAACAGCCAACACAATTCAGAGATGCAAAGATCTCCTTCTTCCTTTGGGGCTACCATATCTCATATCTGTTTGTAGCCTTGATGAAGGGGGGCTCTTTATACTCCCGAAACACTTTGGCTGTGTGATAGTGTCTTGTTATGAACAAACACAAATAATAAAATATTTTGGCCTCACAGTTCTTGGGAAATGGCACTGATACTGGACTTTATACTTGGTGTTCACTAATACAAAACAGCTAACACATTTCAGGGGTGCAAAGATCTCTTTCTTTTTCAGGGCTACCATATCTCATATCTGTTTGTAGCCCTACGGAAGGGGCAAATCTTTGTATTTACGTTGGCTGTCTTGTTATGAGCAAACACCAATAATAAAAAATGTTGGACTCACAGATGGCATTGTCACTGGACTTTTTTTTACTTGTGGACTCCAAACTTTAGATCTTCTAGTTAAGGGGGTTCCCTGATGGGCCTCACAAAAGCTACTATGCTCCATATGATTCTAATTCACTATCAACCAGATTCCATTGATGAGTCAAATCCAGCACTTCGGTCATACACATTTCATGATTCCAGTAGGGACACCACACCGCGATTTAAAAGGGTATTTCTTCACACTTTGCAAAGACTTCTTCTCATTTCCTGTTTTAGGAAAAAACAAAGATCTTACTGATTTCCAATTTCTAAAATGGGAAATTAAGGAGAATGCCAGCAAAATAAATAAATAAATAATGGTAATGACTAATGGTAAATCAAAGCCCTGATTATTGAAGAAGTAACCTTACATATCCCATGCTCTTCATGTAACAAAAGATGTGAAAAATCGTCTACTTAGCTGCTTCACTAGTTTCAAGCCCTCTTGATACAATGAAATAAAACAGTGTAACGCTTCTACAAATAAAACCACCTCCTGCAGTGAAAACACATAAGTTACAAGTATGAAAAAAACAAATAAATCCCAATGTGTATCTGGATGATTTCCAAATGAAAATAATAAATCCAAGTGCATTCAAAGTTTCATAAAATGTCTTTCTTATTGTAAAAAATATCTTCACAAAACAACATCAATCTTTACCCAATTCCAGTCGATATGTGTAGCCACTTACGAAATGAATTCACCTTACTCCCTGTTTATTAGAAACACTCCACCAGGTATTTTACCATTATGTTTAAAGGCATATTCCACTTTTTGCAAAAATGTAATAAATGAACACTCATTTGTTATTTTTATTATTATTACTTTTTTTTTTTTGCATTGGAACCTGCAAAGCATTGGAATTGCAATTAGTGTATCATGGGTGCAATGAAATGGCTCCTGCAGACACTTCCTCCGGATCCGGGTCCATACAGTGGTATGGAATTCAGTTATGGTGCTGGAAGAAGTAAACAATGATATCACAACACTTGTGCTCCATTGAGCACAAGGGTAGTGGGGTCCCCAGGGTTCTGTGCTGGGACCAATCCTATTTAATTTGTTGTAGCAGAGCGTCCCAGAGAGAGCCAGGAAAAGTCCTGTTCGGGGTTTATACATCTCCCAGGCTCCTCTCATACAGGTTCAGGGATCTCTGATCCATGGTCCAGTTCAGGTCTTGGTCCTCTCCCCCAGGCTAATTTAAGCTCACCTGAGCAAGACAGCCCTTGCTCTTGGCCTGGGATACTCAGAGAACTTCTGTGTAAGAGAGCAAAAAGGTATGTGGAAGCTGACAAGCTGTAGGCTTGCTCAGCTTAGTAGTTAGGATCTGTAAATATTGTTTAGTTAGTGCCGAGACACGGCTAGGTTTTGTTTTGGCTATTTTTGTTCCTATTTGTTTCTTTTGGAACACTGTACAGCACTTGTATATAGACTTGTAAATATCACAAATAAACACCGCACTGTTTGTCACTATTCCACTGGATTTGGTATCTGTGCCTGAAAGACTGCTCATCCCAGGGAGCTTTGTGCCTGCTACCTGTCCCCCAGGTTACATATGGTGGAGACTGCGACCAGCTGTAGTAAGTTACTACTTAAAAGGCCAGTACCTAGAGTGACTAAACATGGAGGAAATCCTAAAACAATTGGTGATATTCAATGCTGCACAGCAACAATCCAATGCTGCACAGCAACAAGCAAACGCTGCACTGCAGCAAACAAACGCTATCGCACAGGAGCAAACCAAGGCGCTGTGCCAACAGATTGGTGCTGTACAGGAGCTATCGCAGAGGCTGTTTGAACAGCTAGCCACTGATGCAAAAGAGGATAGGAAAACCTTGGCTGCGGTTGTGGAGACGCTAGCACAGTGGTCACCTGCTAAAGTTAATGTTGTTGGAGACAAGCCCTCAGCTATCCATGTGGGTCGCTTTCTTTCCAAGATGACTGCAGATGATGATCCAGAGGCCTTTCTCTTAACCTTTGAACGGACCGCTGAGAGGGAAGGTTGGCCCAAAACCCAGTGGGCAGGACTGGTCGCCCCCTTGCTGTCTGGAGAATCGCAGAAGGCCTACTATGATTTGGAGTCAGCAGAAGCAGGAGACTATGAAAAGGTCAAGCGGGAAATCCTGGCGCGACTTGGTGTCACCCTGGCAGTTCGAGCACAGCGGGTCCACAGCTGGTTCTTCCAAGACGAGAGGCCCCCAAGATCGCAGATGTTCGACCTAATTCACTTGGTGAGAAAATGGCTACAGCCGGAGTCCCTGTCTGGGCCACAAATAGTGGAGCTTGTGGTCATGGACCAGTTCCTGAGGTCACTACCAGTTCCCCTGCAGAAGTGGGTGAGTCAAGGAGACCCCAACTCGGCGGATAACCTCGTGGAACTTGTTGAAAGGTACTTTGCTGCAGAGAACCTGGTCACCACCCCTACAGCCGCACGGACTTTCCGCCCAAAGCCACGGTCTCCCCAGGCAACCGGTAAGACTGTTCCAGGGGAAGTGGGTGGTAAGCATGGCAAGGAAATAGGGGGGAGGATTTTTGGTGCCAGGACTGAAGTTTGGCGTCCCAAACAAGGGAAGCTACTGCCTGTCAGCAAACCAAACTGGGGAAACATCAGGTGTTTTCGTTGCCAAGAACTGGGACATGTTGCAGCAAATTGTCCATTGACAGATGAACCAATGCAGTGTGATCTATCTGTTAGAAGGCAGTCTATGTTTGCTGCTGTTTCATGCGCTGCAGCACCAAGTATGGGAAAACACATGTGCCAAATGACTGTTAATAATAAGCCTATTACGGCCTTGCTGGACTCTGGAAGTCTAGTGACTTTGGTTACAGCTGAGATGGTTGAAACTGTGAATTTGCATACTAAAAAAGTTGCTGTGATCTGTGTACATGGAGATACCCGCGAGTATCCTATAGCCACTGTTCAGTTTAAAACTGGCTTAGGTACGGTGACCCATCCGGTCGGACTTGTGCCCCACTTGGTGCACGAGGCCATCATTGGTAGGGACTTCCCTAAGTTTTGGAAACTGTGGGATCGTCCCGACCCGGTCGCAGTAGCTGACTCAGTGACAGAGCCAGAACTCCTGGCCGCTACTGACAATATGGGTTCAGGGGACTCTTCTCAGGGCTCCCCAGGTTTTCCTTTCTCAGTTATGGCAGGAGAGCTGGAGGAGCCTGAGGAGGTCCCCACAACCAGTGGAGCTGGACAGCCATCTGCTGAATCTGAGCCTACGTTGGAGTTTGCTGACCTTAATGTACACAAGGAAAATTTTGGTACCGAGCAGAGAAAAGACCCAACCCTTGCCAGGGCCTGGGAAAATGTAATGGTGATTAATGATGTACCTGTCGAATCAGGGGACAGGCTCTGTTTTCCTTATTTTAGCAGCAATGAGGATTTATTGTATCGTGTATGTAAAAAAAATGATGAAGTGGTTGAACAGTTGGTGGTCCCTAAGCCATACAGACGGGTGGTGTTGGAACTTGCCCATGGGCACTTGCTAGGAGGTCATTTAGGGGTTGAGAAAACTACTGAAAGGGTGTTGCGCAGGTTTTATTGGCCCGGAATACAGAAGGATATTGAGAATTATTGTCAATCCTGTCCTGTGTGTCAGATGTCAGCCCCACTACAACACTTCCGAAGTCCTTTAGTGCCCTTGCCCATTATTGAAGTGCCCTTTGAGAGGATTGCCATGGACCTTGTGGGTCCACTCCCCAAGTCTGCCCGAGGTCATCAGCATATCCTCGTAATCATGGATTATGCTACCCGTTACCCAGAGGCAATTCCCTTACGCACCGCGTCTGCTAAAAACATTGCCAAAGAGCTGTTTATGGTGTTCAGTCGTGTTGGAATCCCTAAAGAAGTCCTTACAGACCAGGGCACCCCATTTATGTCACGAATAACTAGAGAGCTGTGCAAGTTATTTAAGGTGACGCAATTGCGAACCTCGGTATACCATCCTCAAACGGATGGCTTGGTGGAACGCTTCAATAAAACATTAAAGAGCATGTTAAAAAAGGTTGTTGACAAGGATGGGAAAAACTGGGACTTCCTGATACCATACTTGATGTTTGCCATCAGGGAGGTTCCCCAGTCCTCCACGGGGTACTCTCCCTTTGAGTTGCTTTATGGGAGACACCCTCGGGGACTCTTGGACATAGCCAAAGAAACTTGGGAGGGGGAGCAGACACCCCATAAAAGTGTCATTGAGCATATCGCTCAAATGCAGGACAGGATTGCAGCAATCATGCCGTTGGTAAAAGAACACTTACTGCAGGCCCAAACAGCTCAACAGAGGATATACAACAGGGGGGCCCAACTCCGTGTTTTCTCACCTGGTGACAGGGTCCTGGTGTTAGTTCCCACTGTTGAGAGCAAGTTCCTGGCTAAGTGGCAGGGTCCCTTTGAAGTAATTGAAAGAGTTGGGGAGGTCAATTACAAAATATATCAACCAGGAAAAAGGAAGCCCGAACAGATTTACCACATAAACCTGTTAAAGCCCTGGAAGGATAGACTGGCGTTAACTGCGAGGTCCCTCCCGGTAATGCCTAAGGGTACTGAGTCTCCTCTGATCCCTGAGGTCACGATTCCAGACACCCTGTCATATTCTCAAAAGCAGGAAACTAGAGAATTCCTGATAAGAAATAGAGAGAAATTTTCAGAGTTACCTGGCACGACTTCAGCAGTTCAGCATGATATTGTTACTGAACCTGGGGTCCGTGTCAAGCTAAAACCATACCGAATTCCTGAAGCAAGGAGAAAGGACATCAGCGAGGAAGTTAAAAGAATGTTGGAGCTAGATGTCATTGAGGAATCCAATAGTGACTGGTCTAGCCCCATCGTGTTAGTCCCAAAACCGGATGGCACTTGGAGGTTCTGTAATGACTTCAGGAAGCTTAATGCAGTGACAAAGTTTGACACGTACCCAATGCCCAGAGTGGACGAACTTATAGACCGACTTGGCAAGGCTCGCTATCTGACCACTTTGGACTTGACAAAAGGTTATTGGCAAATACCCCTGACTGGTAGCGCCAAAGAGAAGACTGCATTTGTGACCCCAGAGGGTTCCTTTCAATATAAAAAAATGCCTTTTGGGTTGCAAAATGCCCCCGCCACATTTCAGAGGGCCATGGACAGGACTCTAAGACCCCACCGACAATATGCAGCAGCATATCTAGATGACATAGTGGTACATAGCAGTAGCACTGACTGGGAGTCTCACTTGCCCCGGGTCCAGGCTGTCCTCGATTCCCTCTTCAAAGAAGGTTTTACAGCAAATCCAAAAAAATGTGCCATTGGTCTAGAGGAAGCCAAGTATTTGGGCTACACTATTGGGCGTGGTGTAATAAAACCTCAAGTGAATAAAATAGAAGCCATCCAGGAATGGCCACGTCCTGCAAACAAGAAGCAGGTCAGGGCCTTTCTTGGCATTGCGGGGTATTATAGAAGATTTATCCCAAATTTTGCAACTATAGCTGCCCCACTGACAGACCTTACGAAAGGGAGAGACTCTGTAATGGTGAAATGGTCCTCAGTAGCAGAGGAATCTTTCCAAGTCCTGAAGAAGGCTCTTTGTGCACAACCAGTACTGTACTCCCCTGATTTCTCCAAAGATTTTTTGGTTCAGACGGATGCGTCTGATGTTGGTATCGGGGCAGTACTATCACAGGTACACAATGGGGAAGAACACCCTGTGGTGTACCTAAGCAGAAAACTCAATGACCATGAGCAAAGGTATGCAGTCATTGAAAAGGAGTGTTTAGCCATAAAGTGGGCCGTGGACGCACTCAGGTACTATTTGTTAGGACGCCAGTTTGAGTTAATAACTGACCATGCTCCTCTGAAATGGATGGCCCAAAAGAAGGAGACTAATAGACGGGTGAACCGGTGGTTTTTGGCTCTACAGGATTACTCATTCACTGTAAAACACAGGCCAGGTGTTGAGATGGGAAATGTAGATGCCCTGTCCCGTGTTCACTCCTGTTGGGCTACAGGTGTTCCAACCCTGGGGTTGAAACAAGGGGGGAGGATATGTAGCAGAGCGTCCCAGAGAGAGCCAGGAAAAGTCCTGTTCGGGGTTTATACATCTCCCAGGCTCCTCTCATACAGGTTCAGGGATCTCTGATCCATGGTCCGGTTCAGGTCTTGGTCCTCTCCCCCAGGCTAATTTAAGCTCACCTGAGCAAGACAGCCCTTGCTCTTGGCCTGGGATACTCAGAGAACTTCTGTGTAAGAGTGCAAAAAGGTATGTGGAAGCTGACAAGCTGTAGGCTTGCTCAGCTTAGTAGTTAGGATCTGTAAATATTGTTTAGTTAGTGCCGAGACACGGCTAGGTTTTGTTTTGGCTATTTTTGTTCCTATTTGTTTCTTTTGGAACACTGTACAGCACCTGTATATAGACTTGTAAATATCACAAATAAACACCGCACTGTTTGTCACTATTCCACTGGCTTTGGTATCTGTGCCTGAAAGACTGCTCATCCCAGGGAGCTTTGTGCCTGCTACCTGTCCCCCAGGTTACATAGTTTATAAATGACCTGGAGGATGGGATAAACAGTTCAATCTCTGTATTTGCAGACGATACTAAGCTAAGCAGGGCAATAACTTCTCCGCAGGATGTGGAAACCTTTCAAAAAGACCTGAACAAATTAATGGGGTGGGCGACTACATGGCAAATGAGGTTCAATGTAGAAAAATGTAAAATAATGCATTTGGGTGGCAAAAATATGAATGTAATCTATACACTGGGGGGAGAACCTCTGGGGGAATCTAGGATGGGAAAGGACCTGGGGGTCCTAGTAGATGATAGGCTCAGCAATGGAATGCAATGCTAAGCTGCTGCTAATAAAGCAAACAGAATATTGGCATGCATTAAAAAGGGGATCAACTCCAGAGATAAAACGATAATTCTCCCGCACTACAAGACTCTGGTCCGGCCGCACCTGGAGTATGCTGTCCAGTTCTGGGCACCAGTCCTCAGGAGGGATGTACTGGAAATGGAGCGAGTACAAAGAAGGGCAACAAAGCTAATAAAGGGTCTGGAGGATCTTAGTTATGAGGAAAGGTTGCGAGCGCTGAACTTATTCTATCTGGAGAAGAGACGCTTGAGAGGGGATATGATTTCAATTTACAAATACTGTACTGGTGACCCCACAATAGGGATAAAACTTTTTCGCAGTAGAGAGTTTAATAAGACTCGTGGCCACTCATTACAATTAGAAGAAAAGAGGTTTAACCTTAAACTACGTAGAGGGTTCTTTGCTGTAAGAGCGGCAAGGATGTGGAATTCCCTTCCACAGGCGGTGGTCTCAGCGGGGAGCATTGATAGCTTCAAGAAACTATTAGATAATCACCTGAATGACCGCAACATACAGGGATATGTAATGTAATACTGACACTTAATCACACACATAGGTTGGACTTGATGATCTTGTGTCTTTTTTCAACCTCACCTACTATGTAACTATGTAACTATGAGAACTACATGTCCTCCCTGCCATGGTTGTAATTAAGACTTATGCCGCGTACACACGAGCGGACTTTACGGCAGACTTTGCCCGGCAGACGGGCTTTCGTCAGACAATTCGATCGTGTGTGGGCTCCAGCGGACTTTGTTTTCTCAAAAGTTGGACGGACTTAGATTTGAAACATGTTTTAAATCTTTCCGTCGAACTCGAGTCCGGTCGAAAAGTCCGCTCGTCTGTATGCTAGTTCAACGGACAAAAAGCCACGCTAGGGCAGCTATTTGCTACTGGCTATGAACTTCCTTGTTTTAGTCCGGTCGTAAGTCATCACGTACGAATTCGATGGACTTTGGTGGATTGTGTGTAGGCAAGTCTGTTCATTCAGAAAGTCCCTCATAAAGTCCGTCGAAAAGTCCGCCGGGCAAAGTCTGCCGTAACGTCCGCTCGTGTGTATGTGGCATTATAGTCTTCCACTCACTGATCCATGCTGAATGCAAAAATCGACAAATTTCTGGCTTAGGCCAAAATGATGTCATACATCCTAGGAGTCTTCATAAGCATTGTATTTTCTTTCACCTAGGAAGTGGAAAGGGGAGGAGCTAATCACTCTCTCCTGCCTGCTTCCCCCAGCTAAGGGCAGAGATGCATACCTCCCAAAATTTTGAGATGGGAAAGAGGGACACCTACTAGCAAACGTATGTAGGCATAGGAAAGGCCCCCTGCCACACACCCTTTAAAGGAGAATTGACCCCAAAAAAAGGTTAATTAAATCCACAAGGGCTTTTTTTTTACCACTACTATTCCTTTATATTGGCTTTTAAAATTTACCAATGCAGCAATTTAGAAATTGGATGAAAGGTTTAGCACTGGGAAACACTTTTTGAAAGATATAAAAAGTGCATTTTATAAACAACTATATAGATCAGACCAAAATGAGGGACAAATGAGGAGGAAAGAGGGACAGAGGGACTTTGCTCCAAATCAGGGACAGTCCCTCGAAATCAGGGACAGTTGGGAGCTATGGCAGATGGATTTCAGAAAGTAAATGCTACATTAATCATCTGCCCTTATTACAGCTAGAAATGCTATGAGGGTGTTTTTCTTTTTCTTTGATCAGAAGAAAGTTTTATTCAAGCATACATGTTCCATAAACATTCACAAAATAATGTAAAGTTGTAATGTACAAAAACAGTCAATTACAGCTTCAAAATTCATAGAGCTACTTACTGACGTCAGTTCACTGAAGAGAACATACAACCCCACCTAGTGGCTGAAAACAGAAATGAGAGTACCAATAGAGCACCACTATGGCACATTCCAAAGTCACATAGTAGTAACCAACATTAAGTAATCAAAGGCATTCTACCCCAATATCCTATTGAGGGAGTTTTTCAACGTGATTTCTCAACAAAATAAAGCATGGAGTCATGGATGGATGTGGGAGTTTGCTTTCAATATTAAAAATGAATCAAATATTATTTTCAGTTTGTGGTGCTCATATGAAAAGTTTCATATGAAAAGACTCCCGCTCTCTGTGCGGATCTCCAGCTCCTCCCACCCCCTGCTCTGCTGATAGGTTGACATCATTGGCGAGGCAGGAGAACAGGGAGAGGAGACACAGGCATGGCCGAATAGTGGGAGGTGAGCGCTGACTGCCGTTGTGTGGCCCGGTCATCAAGATCCACTAGGGTTGGGGACCCCTGCATTAGCCAGCTCTTGTTAGGACATGTGGCCTGGCGACCCCGGCCTAACGTGCAAATGCCTGGTGTGTCCTATTGCCAGTCTGAGCCTGTAGGGGACGGAGGGTGGGAGAATCTTTTCAGATGGTGGCACAAGCTCCGACTGAGCTCTGGCAAGATCCTCCTCCTCTCTACACACTACAGACCGCTCCCCCAAGCCTCAAACTCTCCAATCCGGTGAGTAAAAAGTGCATTATTTAAAAATCACCCCACTGAAAACTCCGGTACAACCTCGCCTCTTCTGTATGCCCCAGTCATGCTGATCCCTTCTCTTAGTTTCAGATCTAGGCCATATACTGTATGTTTGAGTGGACATGTGAATTCCAATTAGCATAACCAGGACTTTTTTTCAGCAGGAACGTGGGGGAGCGCAGTTCCGGCACCACCAGCACTGAATGTATGTAATGGCAAGGGGTGTTGGGCTGTGCTGGAGGGTCTATTAATGCTGGCTGCTGGGGGATTTATTGTTGCTGGAGGGGATCTATTTTTGCCTGGTGGTTTATTGTCGCTGGGGAGGTCTAATGTTGCTGGTAGAGATCTATTGTTGCCGAAGGGTCATTTTGTTGCTGGAAGAGATTACTGTTGACATAGGGGGTCTATTGTTGCTAGCTGCTGGAGAGTCTATTGATGTTGGCTGCTTGGAGATCTGTTGTTGCTGCTGAGGTAGGTAGTATTTTGTTGTGGGGGTCCATTGTTGCTGCTGGCTGTAGGGGAACTATTTTACTACTTTTCTTGCTATCATGAACAAATTCCATACAAATACAAATTGTTAGCACAACAAAATGATACTTGGTCCTGTATTCTTTAAAGAGGAACTACAGTCTGCTCACTAATTTGTAATAAAAACATCGTTGCCATTCTGAAGCTTCCCTCCAACCACTTTGCATATTATTTTATATATACTGTGATTCTGTACTTGCCAAATATGCTGCAGAAATCTCCCTCCACTGAGTTTGGCTGCAACCATTTTAACTGTGGGCATCTGAAGCTGCTGCCTGTTCACTTCCTGGATTTACACAGACACACAGAGGCACACCTCCAGCTCTGCAGCTCTTATTGGTCCTCTTATGACTCATCCCCCCTCCCTTCCTGGCAAACTCTCACGAGAGTGAGATAGAGAGAGAGAGCTGTGCATGATGTCATAAGCCTAGGCTAATGACCAGACAGGAAACAGGAAGTGGGATGTATAAGGTCCAAAGTTAAAACAACAAGGGCAGAGGATTTAATAGATGGAAAGATGAAAAAATTACTGAAGTTCTGCTTTAACCATTTCAGCCCCTGAAGGTTTTACCCCCTTAATTGTCAGGCCATTTTTTGCGATACAGCACTGTGTTACTTTAACTGACAATTGTGCGGTCGTGCGACACTGTACCCAAATAACATTGATGTCCTTTTTTTCCCACAAATAGAGCTTTCTTTTGATCACCTCTGCAGTTTTTATGTTTTTGCTCTAAAAACAAAAACAAGAACGACAATTTTGACTTTCTGCTATAAAACACATTCAATAAAAAAATGTAAAAAATCAAATCATTTTTGGTAAAAAAATCCCAATAAGCGTATATTGATTGGTTTGCGAAAAAGTTAAAGCATCTACAAAATAGGGGATATATTTATGGCAGTTCTTATTTATTTATTTATTTTTTTACTTGTAATTGGCGGCAATCAGCGATTTTTAGCGGGAATACGACATTGCTGCAGACAGATTGCACACCTAGCTGGCACTTTTGACACTTTTTTGGGAACCAGGGACATTATTACAGTGATCAGTGCTAAAAATATGCACTGACACTATATGAATGACACTGTCAGGGAAGGCGTTAACATCAGGGGCGGTCAAAGGGTCAAGTGTATTCCGTAATTGTGCTTTGTTACTGGGGGGGGGGGGGGGTGGGCTCACTTCATGGACACTGTAATCTGTGCTCCTGATTAGCATCCGCCGGGCCCACTGATTGGCTCCCCCTGTGGTTAATCAGCGTGCAATCGCGCCTCCAGCGGCAAAAGCACACCCCCCAGTGGCTATTGCACAAAATCACTTACAGGTACATAATTTTGGGCAATAGAGCCGCCTTGCTGCAGTATATGTACGGCAGGCAGTCGGGAACTGGTTAAAAGAAGCGCTCCTGGAAGGTGGGTAGGGAATGGAACCAAGGAACAGTGTTCAGAGGTGGGTAGGGAATGGAACCAAGGAACGGTGCTCAGAGGTGGGCAGGGGGTGGAACCAAGGAACGATGCTCAGAGGTGGGTAGGGAATGAAACTAAGGAACGGTGCTCAGGGGTGGGTAGGGAATGGAACCAAGGAATGGTGCTCGGAGGTGAGTAGAGAATGGAACCAGGGAAAGGTGCTCAGAGGTGGGTAGGGGGTGGAACCAAGGAATGGGGCTCAGAGGTGGGTAGGGGTTGGAACCAAGGAACGGTGCTCAGAGGTGGGTACGAAATGGAACCAAGGAACGGTGCTCAGAGGTTTGGTTTGGGAATGGAACCAAGGAACAGTGTTCGGAGGTGGGTAGGGAATGGAGCCAAGGAACAGTGCTCGGAGGTGGGTAGGGAATGGAACCAAGGGATGGTGCTCGGAGGTGGGTAGGGAATGGAACCAAGGAACAATGCTCAGAGGTGGGTAGGTAATGAAACTAAGGAACGATGCTCGGAGGTGGGTAGGGGGTGGAGACAAGGAACGGTGTTCAGAGGTGGGTAGGGAATGGAACCAGGGAACGGTGCTCGGAGGTGGGTAGAGAATGGAACCAAGGAATGGTGCTCGAAGGTGGGTAGGGGGTGGAACCAAGCAACGATGCTCAGAGGTGGGTAGGGGCAGAGACAAGAAGTGACTCAGAAAGGGGGAGTTCCTGCACCTATTCTCTAAAGCAGTGGTCATCAACCCTGTCCTCAGGGCCCACTAACAGGCCAGGTTTTATAAAAAAAATGGAGAAGAAGTGGGACTTTAAATGAAGCACACAGCAGCACAACGCAGGTCAAGTGACCAAAATTCATTTATTGGGTATAATCCATTGTGTATAAAAAACATTTAGGGCATCCAACCTCTAAAATGCTGTGGGCATCAAGCCTCTATATAATAAACCATGGATTGATTATACATAAGATACACATAAGTTGCATAATAAGTCATGATCCATTGTCACACAGAGAGCAGAGATAACAATCAACATACATGTGTACAATTGTTACTGTGATTAGACCCACAGAGAGCCATGAAGATTAGGACAAATAATGCAGATAATAAAAGGATTTAATGCCATGACAGATACTTATGGAGGTAAATGGAAACATTGAAATCTTGGTATTCCATGATGTGTGAAGATTGGTAATGATCAAAGCTCTACGCGTTTCGCGGTATAGCAACCGCTCATCAGGAGCATACGTCATGGAATGATTCTAAAAAAAATGTATTTTTATAAAAAAAAAAAAAAAAAATTGTTTTCAGTAAATAAACAGGAATTGAAAAAAGGTTTTATATACAAATATTTAACTTGTATAAAATGAGGTAAAGGTTGTGCGTCAAAACTCACGTCTGCATCAGCGATCCAGTGTGCTTCATTTAAAGTCCCACTTCTTCTCCATTTTTTTTATATAACCAATGACCGGGATGGAGGCGAGCATCCCTTTGGTGCTAGCCTCATTTAAAGTCCCAAAACTTTTTCCTTTTTTAAAGGCCAGGTTTTATGTATTACCTTGGGGAGATGCAGACTAGAATACTGCAATCACTGAGCAGTAAATGATATCACCTGTCATGTATTTCAGTTATCTTGCAAACCTGGCCTGTTGGTGGGCCCTGAGGACAGGGTTGATGACCACTGCTTTAAAGGGAAAAAAAGCCTTGAGCATGACAAGGGCTAACTTCTCTACGACTATGCTTTTCAATATATAATTGTAATAATCATAATATTCTTTTTACAAATCCATGACATATAACAGTGTATAACTTAGAAACCAATTTACAAAAGCATTTTTTAATGTTGGTGAAGAGAACACTTAAAAGCCTTTTGTTGGCATCGTGACCCTCGCTTCTATAATACATCATTGTTCTATTATTTTATGTAGATAAACATTCACATCCTATAACTAACGCTCAGATTCCGGTCTTATTTTTCAGAGATATTAAAATCCACTGTGACATTTCGGAGGAGTTCCATGTTCAGCTGAATGGAATGTGGCTGCTGTTAACGAATGACACGTACATCAATGAAAGAGGTACAATAGCAGTAAGGTCATAATAACGGAGAACACAGCTGAGTGCAGGGAGAACTGCTGTCTCTGGATAAAAGAAGTGATCTCTGAAAAATATCTGGATGAAATGTGATAGTAAAAAAAAAATCTAATTGTTAGAGCTATTTTTATTGTATTTTCCCCAATGAGGTTCCAAATGTTCCACATGACATAGGGTTCTGCCGCTTTCGCTTTTTTGTTGGGTTATACAAGTTCTGACATTTTTTATCTCTATAAAAGATCAATGGACGTCAGAACTTAAAGGGCGTTTCCGTTATTTGTCAGATATATCTGGTCCAAAGCCATACAGTATTGTATGCATTGAGTAAAAGTTTGCAAAGCACTCTTAAAAAACCTTTAACAGTTTATGTGTGCCGAAAAACCAAATGCACGGCGGGGTGTCCGCGCTGCTTGAGCTTCTTGTAGTTCCCTCAGTGCAGTACAGAGGCTCATCCTATCTATTGAATCCCTATTATTAACATGTCAGTTTGTAGTGAATACACCCTTCATGTAGGTTGTGTATTCTAAAGTGGGGAATCAAACTTTGAGAGGCATGCAGGTAGGTCAGCCTATACAATCAGTACTTCAGTTTTCATGCAGGAATTGCTGTAGTGTGACCGTCAGGACCAGATTTAGGCCCCATTCACACCTCTGCGTTTTGTAGCTCAAAGCTCCAAAACACTGAAGGAGAAAAAAAATCAATTATTCTCCTCCAGTGTTCACATCTCCACTACAGGTCACCTGAAGCCAAACACCTGAAGCTCAAAAAAGTTCTGGAACTTTTTTTGTAGCTCGAAACGGGCAGATTTGAGCATTTTTGGCGCAGTCTTATTCCCATTGAAATAAATGGAAACGCAGTTTTTGTAAGCATTCGCATGTTTTGTCACGTGTTTTTGCGTATTTTTTTTCTCAAATGAAAAAATGTAAATAATACATGAATAAATAAACATAATATAAATACACAAATAACTAAAAATCATCATAAATAAAATAAATTAATAATATGTAATACATAAATAAATAATAATTAACCCCTAACCTTAAAAAATATTAAATAACCTAATAATAATAAACACCCGAACACATTTTTATTATTATAATTATTATTGATAATTCATTCATTTTTGTTAGGGTGTTTAGTTATTTATACATTTAATTTTTTTTTTAAGAGTTAGGGGTTAAGGTTAGGGGCTCCTTTTTTTATTTAGTTAGGATTTGTATTTATTTGTGTATTTATTTTAGTAGTTTTAGTAGTAGTAGTAGTAGTAGTAGTAGTAGTAACACCTTAACCCTAACAACAACAAAATAACCCCTAACCCCAATTCCTATTTCTAATCCTAAACCTAACCTTAACTCTAGCCCTTTAACCTAACGAAAATAAATAAATAATAAATGAATAATAATAAAAAATACATAAAAGCTAATGTATATGCTTCCTTTGTGACTTGCTTGACTTGCTTTGTGCACTGGTGCACAGTCGTGTTGGAACAGGAAGGGGCCATCCCCAAACTGTTCCCACAAAGTTGGGATTATGATATTGTCCAAAATGTTTGGGAATGGAACTAAGGGGCCAAGCCCAACCCCTGAAAAACAACCCCCACACCATAATCCCCCCTCCACCAAATGATTTGGACCAGTACACAAAACAAGGTCCATAAAGACATGGATGATCGAGTTTGGGGTGGAGAAACTTGACTGGCCTGCACAGAGTCTTGACCTCAACCCGATAGAACACCTTTGGGATGAATTAGAGCGGAGACTGTGAGCCAGGCCTTCTCATCCAACATCAGTGCCTGACCTCACAAATGCGCTTCTGGAAGAATGGTCAAACCTTCCCATAGACACACTCCTAAACCTTGTGGACGGCCTTCCCAGTGAAGCTGTTATAGCTGCAAAGGGTGGGCGAACTCAATATTGAACCCTACGGACTAAGACTGGGATCCCATTAAAGTTCATGTGCGTGTAAAGGCAGGTGTCCCAATACTTTTGACAATATAGTGCATGTTCAGGGAGAGTGAGAGGAAGAGGAAGAGGGGGTAGAGATGCTTGGATGAGCATATGTGTGTATAAACTGGCCTGTAGTGGTCCCTCCATGAAATTATTTTCACAGATGGCACATCATATGTTGTCTATAAAAGCTCTTCATTCATAATGCTCCAAGTGTTACATATATTAACATACAAGGAAGAAATGAGTTATTACAGAAGAATAATTTGGGTTTTTTTTGTTTAGAATGTATCAGAATCCACAAAAATGCTACATCAGTGACAGTGAAGGCTCCAGAAAATGGCGTGGAACAAATCTCCTTCAATGGACATTCTGTCCTGGTATGAGGATTTCTTATCAAATCTTTATAATCTAAATGTTTAACTAAAAGTACTAAATGTTATTAGAAAGTAAAAAATATCCATATTCATATTTATGTTTGCTGCTCAAGACCTGGCATTGTTCATCTTGAATTTATTTCTAACGACCCCAGATTATATACACAATGTAATTCTCAAAGGTGTGCCCAGGGGGTGTGCCAGGTGTGCCTGGGCACACCCTAATCACTACGTGCGGTGCAGATTCCCCCTACTGCCCGTGTCGCCCCCCACCCCACCCTGCAGTGCTGCTTGCTTCCCTCCTCTGTTTCAGGATGAAGAATGGGGGAAGGTGCTGGTAAATATGTCATTTACCAGCACCTTCCTTTTCTAAAGGAACACAGTGAACACACGCACTCATTTTTCTGATCAATCTCTCCCGATCGGATTAATCAATCTATAGTCGACAACCCATTCAATTGATATGACACACATGGGGAAGTAGATTTTGATCGATAATTGGAAGATACTGGGCTGCATTCACAGAACCAGATCGCATGCGGTATTAGACATGCGCATGACGAAAAAAATTATTTTCATTCATTTCGTTTTCTCATTCGTTAATCTAGTTACTTAGTTTCATTAAATTTGGTTGATTTGTTCCATTCGTATTTGGGATTCGTATTCTGAATTTGTTTTATGTATTTTATCGAATTTTCTTCAAATGTGCCGATTTTTATCGATTCGAAACATTGGAATCGATAAATTTTGAATCGGTCGAATAAAAAATGTTAGATCTTTTTTCGATTCGATTGCGGCACCTGAAATGTTTACATTTAAGTCCTCATGCACATGGACGTTTTTACAGCTGCTTTTTTGAGCTTTTTTTGCAGCTTAAAAAGGCCTGTCTATGTTAGTCTATGGCTTCATGCCCACCTAGGCGTTTTTGAGCTGCAAGTGGCATAGGCGTTTTTAAGCTGTAAAAAAAACCCAGGACCAGTGGGTTCTGAAAGACGTTTTTCAGCTGTAAAAACGCTCAAAAACGCTCAAAAACGCTCAAAAACGTCATTCACCAACGTTTTTTAGCGTTTTTGATCCATTGAAAAAAAAAAAAAAATTTTGAAAAAAAAAAACGCTCAAAAACGCTAACGCGGAAAAACGCTCAAAAACGCTAAAAAAACGCTAAAAAACGCTATTGCAAAAACGCTGAAAAAAGCTCAAAAAAGTTAAAAAAATTCACTGCAAAGATACTGGCGTTTTCATAACGTTTTTTTAACAGCCTGTGTGCATGAGGGCTAAAAGTGCATTTGGATTACAATGACTCTTTAAATCACCTTTGGATTAACTAAAACAGCATTATTTAGAAATGGTACTCTAATAACACACAGTCTTTGATTTCAGAAATATGTTTACAGTTCGAATGGTATTTGATGTAAAATTCGATTCAAATTTCCATTAGAATTTTGGAAATTTGGACGAATTTAGTTGAGTTATTCGGAACATTCGGTAAACTTTGTTTATACTGTAATTCGTGTATTCGGATGTATCCGAATCTCCGAATAACGAGAAATATTTATTCGTAGGGAAACGAATTGCAAATACCATATGCGATCCTCAATTCACTATTACTTTATGTGGCATTTACCGCATAAAGCAAAAATGTTCAGTAAATACCACCTAAAACAGGAGTGAAAGCCAATTCCCAAAAAGTAAAAAAAAAAATGCATGTGGTAAATAAGCAGTGGTCCCAGCATGCGATATTTATGGAAATCGCAGCCGCCGGCAACCTTAACAGCATGGTTGTTAAGGAGTGGGCGGCAGTTGCGTCCTTAACAACCGATGAGTCATCAGCTGTCAGCTGAATGTAAAAAAAAAGATTTGCAGGGGAACACCACTGACAGCTGATGACTCATCGGTTGTTACAGGTGCAGCCTGCTCCTTAACAACCATGCTATTTACTAGACATTCGTTTTGTTACTAATTTGTTTTTCAGTGAAACTCGACAAATTCGTTAGTTCAGAAATATTCAAATTAACGAAAACCTGTATAACAAATTTTTCCAAAAACTAAAATTCAGAAAATAAAAAATTCGGAAATTCGAAATTCTGAAAATCCAGAAATTCGAAAATATAAATGAAAATCCGAAAATTCAGAAGAACGAATATCGGAAAATAAGAACGAAAATCCAAAAATTCAGAAGAGCAAAAATCCAAAAATAGGAACGAAAGTCCGAAAATTTGAAAACTCGAAAATCCAAAAATCCAAAATAATAACTAACTAACTAACTAAAAATAACTATTACTAACTATTAAGTTATAGGTATTGGAATTTCCTTGCAAATTTGGCTGTTAGTGAATGTAACGAATACGAATTTATTCCGAATTACCGGAAATAATGAATGCCGCATCTAAACGAATAGAACGTAACAAATTACTAATAATAATAATAAAAACTTTTTATTATAGTTATTATTTTGTATTTTTGTATTTTCGTTCTTGTTTTCGGATTTTCAAATTTTTTGAATTTCTGGATTTTTGAATTTCGGATTTTTGAATTTCGAATTTCAAATTTTCGCGTTTTGATCATAACGAATAACCAAAAAAACTAAAACAAAACATGTAGCGCTACCCCTGGAGGAACCGCTTGAGTTTTTTCAGTCCGTTACTCTGCCTCTTAACCCTCGTAACAGCCTCAGCTCAGCCCCCCCCCCCCCCCCCCCCCCCCCGGCACACCTGACAATAGTGTAAGTGGAATGACCAATGAGAAACACACACGTTATGATAAAACACAGAAATTGCCTTTACTGCAATATTTCTGTGGAAAAGTAACAAACAGTAACGATATATATGTTCAAAGAATGCAATGTGAGAGCAATAACTGAGATTAAGAGCAATATAGCTCAATACTATATTCAGGCTGCTTTCAGGGGATTCAAAACCTGAGAATAACCCCAAGAGAAGAGGCAAACACTTCAATAACAATAAATCACAATATGGCAATCTGTACCGGATTGGTTACCTTTACTCAGGTCGCCTCTATGAGTCCAGGCAGGAGGATAGCAGAGGAATGGCTCCCTTTGTGTCAGGCCTCTCTCTTCTGTCCCCTGACACCAACAGGCCCAACTTTAAACACTTTATTCAAATCAACATAATGGCTTAACTTCTTAGATAAACTGTCCCACACACACCCACTGCATATACAGAGTCCTGAACAGGTGTGTGCGGATCTGTATGGCACTAGTAGCTTCAGTCCTTTTGAAGAAAAGTTAAAACTTTGTGTCTTCAGCTAGCCACTTTCATTGGTGCACCTAAACTCCCGAATAGCAGGGCCAAACATTAAAACTTGCCCTGATTATAATGTAAAGAAGACAGGATCTTTCTCAGCAAGGTGAAAGGACAATGGTGTCTGTATACAGTGTCCCTGGGAATGGATGACCTTATCCTTTTAGCCCTGTGACACTACAAATGCCAGCATGATGACTAACAGCAGTGATGTTTGTATACAGTGTCCATTTAACTTCTTCTGTGGTGCAGTGTCCCTGTTTCCTGCAAATGGGCAAAAGCCCACTCACCCAATCCTGCGGTCAAGGCCCAAACGAATGTCCTGGAACAAGCAGGCTCTCCTGGCAACCCGACTGGTCACCTCACACTGGAACGTTTCACCGTCGGTGCTAGATGTGCACCTGGGATCCCCCTCTCTCAGGCTGGAGCGGCCGAGGCCTAAACCGCACAGTCAAATCACCTAGGAGGCAGTACCCCCTCCCTTAGGTCTGATCTCTTCCTCCGCCTTGTGCTGTCTGAATTCTCCTCAGGAAAACAAAATGGAGTGTCTCCTTTCCTGCCCTCAGAGCATGCTGGTCTTTTGTAGTTCTATACAGTTCAATCTGAATGTGAGTCCTGAAACTACAATTCCCTGTATGCTTTGGTCCCTGATGGTAATCACTCTGCTGACAGGATGTGATGACACAGAGTCTTAGCTGGCACTAGAGGGAAACAGTCTCACTGCAACAATGTTGCAGAGTGTCTTCTGATACTGCCAGTAAGATAGCCAGCTCCCTGCTACAAACGTATGAAACGAAAATGAACAAATCTTTCGGCAGTGCACATGTTTAATAGTTACTGGTTGTTAAGAACGCCCACTCTTTGCCAACCAGCTATTGACAGTAGACATGTGCAATTCGTTTAGTTCCAAATTAGTTTTTTAACGAATTTCGACAAATTCGTTAATTCGGAAATATCCAAATTAACGAAAACCCGTTTAACCAATTTTTCCGAATATTCGAAAATTTGTAAATTCGTACATTCGTAAATGTGTACATTCGTAATTTCGCAAATTCGTACATTCATAAATGCGTACATTTGTAATTTCGCAAATTCGTAAATTCATACATTTGTAAATTCGTAATTAGTAAATTAGTGAATTCGTAAATTTTTAAATTCGGAAATTCAGAAATATAATATAATAATTAACTAATAATAACTTAACTATTACTAACTACGTATTAAATTATAGGTATTGTAATTTCCTTTCAAATTTGGCTGTTAGTGAACGTAACAAATACAAATTTATCCGAAGTTACGAATTATCCGAAATAACGAATGCCGTATCCAAACGAATGGAACATAATGAATTAATAATAATAAATAACAATAATAAAAACTTTTTATTATTATTTATTATTAATTTGTTCCGTTCCATTTGTTTAGATGCAGCATTCATTATTTCGGATAATTCGTAACTTCAGATGAATTCATATTTGTTACATTCCCTAACAGCCAAATTTGAAAGGAAATTACAATACCTATAATTTAATAGTTAGTTACCATTTCAGATTTTCAAATGTTTGGGTTTTTGGATTTTCAAATTTCGAATTTACAAATTTCCGAATTTTCTAATTTAAGAATTTACGAATGTACGAATTTACGAATGTACGAATTTGCAAATGTACGAATGTGCAAATGTACGAATTTACGAATTGTGATCATAACGAACAACTTGAAAAACGAAAAAAAAAATAAACGAATGAAACAAAAACGAACAAATTTTTTGGCAGTGCACATGTATAATTGACAGCCTGTGGTAAGGACGCGGGCACCCACCGGCGGTGAATTACCCCATGCTTTCACTATTAAAATACCACCAACTATCATAAGTTATGAATCACATCTCTGTTTCCTCCATGAAATGTCATATTCTTATTGATCATAATATGATTGCATTGATAAACAAAACATCTCAGTGCTGCCATGTGATCCAATGCATTCCAAAATTTTGTGTCCTGGCCGATCAAATTAGTTTTACCAAATCTGATTTTCATTGAGCCAAAATTGTTTGGAGGGGCAGTTATTCTTTGCCAATTCGATCGTGTTAAATAATTTACACATCAATCAGATAATAAAATCAAAGTGTGTATGACCAACACAGTGTGTATGACAGCAGCAGGAGCCAATAGCTGCGCTGCTATCAATCTTTCCAATCAAGAGCCGGGACCCCGTAGAGAGAGGGACATTGCGTCCCCGCCGAGGAGATGAAGGGGCTCAGGTAAGTAAAATGGGGGGGCTGGGGGGCCGGTGACTGCCAGGTGTTTTTTCACCTTAATGCATAGGATGCATTAAGGTGAAAAAACATGAGGGTTTACAACGCCTTTAACCACTTGACGACCGCCTCACGCCGATGTACGTCGGCAAGGTGGCACGGACAGGCAAAATCACGTACATGTATGTGATTTGCCCTCCGCGGGTGGGGGGTTCGATCGGACCCCCCCGGTGCCCGAGGCGGTCCTGTTTTGTCCCCCGGCGATCGGAGGTGAGGGGGAGGCCATCCATTTGTGCCCCCCCCCCTCGCGATCGCTGCCGGCCAATGAGAATCTTCCTTTGCTGCTGTATGCTAAACAGCAGCAAAGGAAATTATGTCATCTCTCCTCGGCTCGGTATTTTCCGTTCCGGCGCCGAGGAGAGAAGACATCTATGTGAGTGTAAAACACAAACACACATAGTAGAACATGCCAGGCACACAAAACACCCCGATCCCCCCCCCCCCCCCGATCGCCCCCGATCCCCCCCCAATCACCCCCTCCCCCTGTCACAAACTGACACCAAGCAGTTTTTCTTTTTTTTTTTTTCTGATTACTGCATTGGTGTCAGTTTGTGACAGTTACAGTGTTGGGACAGTTAGGGTTAGCCCCCTGTAGGTCTAGGATACCCCCCTAACCCCCCCTAATAAAGTTTTAACCCCTTGATCACCCCCCTTTACCAGTGTCACTAAGCGATCATTTTTCTGATCGCTGTATTAGTGTCGCTGGTGACGCTAGTTAGTGAGGTAAATATTTAGGTTCGCCGTCAGCGTTTTATAGCGTCAGGGACCCCCATATACTACCTAATAAATGTTTTAACCCCTTGATGGCCCCCTAGTTAACCCTTTCACCACTGATCACTGTATAACCGTTACAGGTGACGCTGGTTAGTTCGTTTATTTTTTATAGTGTCAGGGCACCCGCCGTTTATTACCGAATAAAGGTTTAGCCCCCTGATCGCCCGGCGGTGATATGCGTCGCCCCAGGCAGCGTCAGATTAGCGCCAGTACCGCTAACACCCACGCACGCAGCATACGCCTCCCTTAGTGGTATAGTATCTGATCGGATCAATATCTGATCAGATCTATACTGGCGTCCCCAGCAGTTTAGGGTTCCCAAAAATGCAGTGTTAGCGGGATCAGCCCAGATACCTGCTAGCACCTGCGTTTTGCCCCTCCGCCCGGCCCAGCCCACCCAAGTGCAGTATCGATCGATCACTGTCACTTACAAAACACTAAACGCATAACTGCAGCGTTCGCAGAGTCAGGCCTGATCCCTGCGATCACTAACAGTTTTTTTGGTAGCATTTTGGTGAACTGGCAAGCAAGCACCAGCCCCAGGCAGCGTCAGGTTAGCGCCAGTAGCGCTAACACCCACGCACGCACCGTACAACTCCCTTAGTGGTATAGTATCTGAACAGATCAATATCTGATCCGATCAGATCTATACTAGCGTCCCCAGCAGTTTAGGGTTCCCAAAAACGCAGTGTTAGCGGGATCAGCCCAGATACCTGCTAGCACCTGCGTTTTGCCCCTCCGCCCGGCCCAGCCCAGCCCACCCAAGTGCAGTATCGATCGATCACTGACACTTACAAAACACTAAATGCATAACTGCAGCGTTTGCAGAGTCAGGCCTGATCCCTGCGATCGCTAACAGTTTTTTTGGTAGCATTTTGGTGAACTGGCAAGCACCAGCCCCAAGCAGCGTCAGGTTAGCGCCAGTACCGCTAACACCCACGCACGCAGCGTACACCTCCCTTAGTGGTATAGTATCTGAACGGATCAATATCTGATCCGATCAGATCTATACTAGCGTCCCCAGCAGTTTAGGGTTCCAAAAACACAGTGTTAGCGGGATCAGCCCAGATACCTGCTAGCACCTGCGTTTTGCCCCTCCGCCCGGCCCAGCCCAGCCCACCCAAGTGCAGTATCGATCGATCACTGTCACTTACAAAACACTAAACGCATAACTGCAGCGTTCGCAGAGTCAGGCCTGATCCCTGCGATCTGCGAGCAGTTTTTTTTGTAGCGTTTTGGTGAACTGGCAAGCACCAGCGGCCTAGTACACCCCGGTCGTAGTCAAACCAGCACTGCAGTAATACTTGGTGACGTGGCGAGTCCCATAAGTGCAGTTCAAGCTGGTGAGGTGGCAAGCACAAGTAGTGTCCCGCTGCCACCAAAAAGACAAACACAGGCCCATCGTGTCCATAATGCCCTTCCTGCTGCATTCGCCAATCCTAATTGGGAACCCACCGCTTCTGCAGCGCCCGTACTTCCCCCATTCACATCTAGGGTGACCACATTTCCAAACTGCCATTCAGGGACATCCCCCCCCCCCCCCCGCGCCGCCCAAAAAGGATGGTTTTTGATACTTTTTTTGCCAATTTTTGGGAAAAAAAGCAAACAGTGGTAACCAGTTTAGACAGGTGGTATGCAATGTGCACCTGCCTTACACCTTGTACATCACTTACTCTGGCAAGTTCACTGCATCAAAGTTATGATTGAGATTGCTATAAACATAGCTGCCTGTGCATTGTTCAGTATTTTGTGATTACGCCCTGCACACAATCACTGGCTACCTAAAACAGGTCTTACATTTCAAATATGTTAGACATCTCTTAAGAAATAGAAAAAACAAACAGAACAAGTTGCAATAAATTTAACAGATTATTTTTATTGTTTTCTCAACAAGCAAGAACTTAACTAGGTATAAACTAGTAACAGCCATATATAATAAACCACAAAATCCACTTTTTTCTTAAATAACAGATATATATATTACTATAAATATATTCTTGAAAATATAAAAATTAACAAAACAGTCAATTGGAAATATAACTTTGCTGAAATATTAATGCTGTGTCTAATTCAGCTCACATGGCAATATGACCATAATCAAATCCTTCAGACCACATGACACCAGCTGAGTACCTTTTGTTTTCAACACTGTCTAAAAGTGTATTTTTTGTCACTTCTTGCACATTGCAAGAGTTTTTTATTTTGTTTTACAAAGCTAAAAAAAGATTGACAACCCATGTCAAAATTGATTTTCACCTGAAGTTCAGATTTTATTAGATCAATGCTGCATCTATTTCTTGTGTCAGACCAGCACATTCCCATCATGCTGAAGACCCTTTCAACTGCTGCATTTGAGCATGGGATGCTAACAACAAATGACACCACTTTCAAGAGGTTTGGCAGTTTGTCAGGTCCAGCCTTCGTAAATATTGTTGACCATTTAACATCGGTGTTGAGATCATCATCCGCTTCAGTACCGGTAGAAACCTTTTGAAAGTGTGGACAAACGCAAGCAAATTCTTCGTAAAGGTCATCTATTGAAACAGAGTCTAAATTCAGAGCTTCAACAGATGCCACCAGGTTATCAAATGTAAGGTTCTCCTTCAAATTCAGACATTGAATTTTAGACAAATAGTTTTTGTCTGAAAAATCAAACCACTGTTCTAAATACTGAACAGCTTTTTGATAAAATTTTAGGAATTCTGATTCTATTTTTTTTGCTTGCAGGTGAGGTAATTTTTTTAAAGCTTTCCCAACTAGATATCCAAAAAAATGGTCTGTCTGTCTTTGTATTAGTTTGCCTTTGACTGATGTCATGATCTCATATACATCAACTGCAATCAAGTCATTTCGCTCCAGTTTTAATATGGCTGTCTGAAAAATAGGCAAGCAGTTGTGTAAAAACTGGAGATATAACTCAGGAACTGATGGTGGGTCCAGTTCTGTGGTCTCACTATCTTCATCCACAATAAATTGCCATATTACTTTAGGTGTTTCATCCTCACCAACACTTTGGAAGTAAGCTTTTACAGCTGGCCAATTTTTTAAAACTCTCTCGATTGCTGGATAAAGAGACAGCCATCTTGTTGGGACATGGCGAAGAAGTTCTGACCACTCAAGGTCAACAAAGTCAAACATTTCTTTTAGTGTGGAAACTCTCTTGGCTGATATTGAAAAATAATTATATAATTTCAAAATTAGACTTTCCACGTCACAATTTAAGACATCTGAAGCCTTTTTAGCTGTATTGTGAAGTATGTGAGCTGGGCAGCCAGCTGGCAATATCCGATGATTTACAGCATGAAGCTTCTGGTACACACCATTATGCTTACCAAAGTTCACACTTGCATTGTCAGCAGAATATGCAGACATCATATCCACAGATAGGCCATTTGTTTTAATTACATTTAAAATTTGCTCAGAAATTGCAGCAGCACTTTCCTCACCTTCATAAAAATCCAGCAAGCTTGTTACCACTCCTTTGGAGGGCTTAAAGTAACGCAGAACTAAGGGGAAAAGTTTGGTGTGCCCATGGTTAGATGCATCCGATCCAACACTAAAATAAGCATAGCTGTTTTTCAAATCTTTAACTACCATTTCCACACTGTAAGGAGCCAGCACGTTTGTTACAATGGCTTCAGCTTTGGTACGACCACATGACATCCTAGTGGCTTTAGCAGAATCCTGAAATATAACAGGAAGTAGTTTCATGGTGCAGTCCAAAGATCTATATGAATGACTGTGGCACACGGAATGGTAAACCATTGATATTTCAGCTGCTATAATTTCGTCTTGCATTGCCATATCCTTAGAGGGAATCATGAATTTGGAAAGCATCCCACTTTGTTTTGCAGCCCGATCAGCATTTTTGTGACTTTCGCTAGATATGTGGATTTTGATATCACCTTCACCACCATGACCAATTCCAAACTCGCGCCTACACAGAGTACAATATGCTCTATGATAGTTACCGGTCACTGCTGTAATGCATGTATAAGTTGTTTTCCATGAGTCTCGAAAACGGCACAATCGCTTTATCTTCTTTGATTTAGAGGTTGAAGGCCCCTGTTCATCCCCGCTGCTATCCATCTTAGTACCAGTTGCACGATGTGTGAATGATCCTATAGTGATGATCCAAACACATTGACTGATGTATAAAATGGACAAGCCAACTTGTAATACAAAGTATTTACCAACACGCCACAGAGCTCCACAGCAATAAAACTCAGAGAGTCTACAACTAGTGTTTCACTGAAAATTAATCACATCTGATGTACTGATGGCCTCTCTCATTTCTTGAGACACTAATGGCCCATAAAGAAAATTGGGCGAACATTTTTGTCCAAGGAACGATCGTACAATTTTCTAAAAGTGTGTACACAACTTTTGACAGCCGATTCCGAACGAAAATTTCCGAAGGGAAAAACGCCAACATTTTTCTTGTATGGGAACAGAATGTACCATTTTCGTATGATTTTCGTACGAGAAATAGCAGATACGAAAGACTGCGCATGATCAGAAACAACAAATAACAAAAAAGCCTTTGTCGTATGCAAATTTTCGTGCATTATTTCTATCCTCGGTTACGACTTGATGTGAAACAATGAGGAAAACCTGCCGATTGTTTGTCTGAATTTCTCATAGTGTGTACAGGTTAACAAGCCAGATACAAATACCCCCAAATTATTACTTTTTGGAAAGTAGACATTCCAAGGTATTTACTAAGAGGCATGGTGAGTTTTTTCAAGTTGTCATATTTTACCACAATTCTTTGCAAAATGAAGATTTTTAGTTTTCACAAAATTGTCATATTCACAGGTTATTTCTCTAACACAGCATATGCATACTTGCAACTACACCCCAAAATATATTCTGCTGCTAATAAGTGAGTTTTCAGGGATCTCCTAAAGGTAGATAGGGTAGGGGCTGATCGGATATACCGGGGCAGGGAGTTCCAGAGGATGGGAGAGGCTCTGGAGAAGTCCTGAAGGCGAGCATGGGAGGAGGTAACAAGGGAGCTAGAGAGCAGTAGGCGATATCTGCAGATGAGGTTGGTGATGTAGATGGGGGCGATGTTGTGATTGGCCATGTATGTTGTGGTTAGCATTTAGAATTTTATACGGTGGGGTAGGGAAAGACAGTGAAGGGATTGGCAGAGAGGGGCAGCAGTCACGGATCGATTAGTGAGGTGCATTAGTCTAGCAGCAGCATTCATAATAGACTGAAGGGGGATATCCTGCGTAAGGGAATGCCATTAAGAAGAGAGTTGCAGTAGTCGAGGTGGGAAATAATCAAGGAGTGAATAAGTTGCTTTGTGGTGTCATTAGTCAAGAAGGGTCTAATTTTGGAGAGGTTTCTGAGGTTAAGGCGGCAGGATTTAGCCAGCGATTGGATGTGGGGGCTGAAGGAGAGATCAAAGTCAAGGATTACACTCAGCACCCTGACATGTGTGGAGGGACCAATGGTTGTGCTGTTTATCTTAATGGTAAAATCATGGGGGGGGGGGGACCGGGAAGGAGGAAATGTAACAAGCTCCGTTTTAGAAAGACTGAGTTTGAGAAAGTGGTGTGACATCCATACCGATATGTCATTCAGTAAGTTTAGGATCCGTGAGGAGATCGAGGGGGTGAGTTGAGGAGTGGACAGATAGATCTGGGTGGGGGGGGAAAGCAGGATGGAGGGGGAAACGGAGGAAGAACGCAGGGGGACAGCAGGACGGAGGGGGACAGCAGCAGAACGGTAGGGGACACGGAGGAAGAATGGAGGGGGAGAGCAGGACAGAGGGGGACAGCAGCAGAACGGAGGGGGACACGGAGGAAGAATGGAGGGGGAGAGCAGATTTAAATTTACAAATACTGTACTGGTGACCCCACAATAGGGATAAAACTTTTTCGCAGAAGAGAGTTTAATAAGACTCGTGGCCACTCATTACAATTAGAAGAAAAGAGGTTTAACCTTAAACTACGTAGAGGGTTCTTTACTGTAAGAGCGGCAAGGATGTGGAATTCCCTTCCACAGGTGATGGTCTCAGCGGGGAGCATTGATAGCTTCAAGAAACTATTAGATAATCACCTGGATGACCGCAACATACAGGGATATATAATGTAATACTGACACATAATCACACACATAGGTTGGACTTGATGGACTTGTGTCTTTTTTCAACCTCACCTACTATGTAACTATGCATGTAACTATGTAACTATGTAGCAGGACAGAGGGGGACAGCAGCAAAACGGAGGGGGACAGCAGAATGGAGGGGGACAGCAGCAGAATGGAGGGGGACACGGAGGAAGAACGGAGGGGGACAGCAGCAGAACGGAGGGGGACACGGAGGAAGAACGGAGGGGGACACAGAGGAAGAACGGAGGGGGACACAGAGGAAGAACGGAGGGGGACACAGAGGAAGAACGGAGGGGGACACAGAGGAAGAACAGAGGGGGACACAGAGGAAGAACAGAGGGGGACACGGAGGAAGAACAGAGGGGGACACGGAGGGGGACAGCAGCAGAACGGAGGGGGACACAGAAGAAGAACGGAGGGGGACACAGAAGAAGAACGGAGGGGGACACAGAAGAAGAACAGAGGGGGACACAGAGGAAGAACGGAGGGGGACACAGAGGAAGAACAGAGGGGGACACAGAGGAAGAACAGAGGGGGACACAGAGGAAGAACAGAGGGGGACACAGAGGAAGAACGGAGGGGGACACAGAGGAAGAACAGAGGGGGACACAGAGGAAGAACAGAGGGGGACACGAAGGGGGACAGCAGCAGAACGGAGGGGGACACAGAAGAAGAACGGAGGGGGACACAGAAGAAGAACGGAGGGGGACACAGAAGAAGAACGGAGGGGGACACAGAAGAAGAACGGAGGGGGACACAGAAGAAGAACGGAGGGGGACACAGAAGAAGAACGGAGGGGGACACAGAAGAAGAACGGAGGGGGACACAGAGGAAGAACAGAGGGGGACACAGAGGAAGAACAGAGGGGGACACAGAGGAAGAACAGAGGGGGACACGAAGGGGGACAGCAGCAGAACGGAGGGGGACACAGAAGAAGAACGGAGGGGGACACAGAAGAAGAACGGAGGGGGACACAGAGGAAGAACGGAGGGGGACACAGAGGAAGAACGGAGGGGGACACAGAGGAAGAACGGAGGGGGACAGCAGCAGAACGGAGGGGGACACGGAGGAAGAACTTAGGGGGACACGGAGGAAGAACAGAGGGGGACACGGAGAAAGAAAGGAGGGGGACAGCAGCAGAACGGAGGGGGACACGGAGGAAGAATGGAGGGGAACACGAAGGGGGACAGCAGCAGAACGGAGGGTACACAGAAGAAGAACGGAGGGGGACACAGAAGAAGAACGGAGGGGGACACAGAAGAAGAACGGAGGGGGACACAGAAGAAGAACGGAGGGGGACACAGAAGAAGAACGGAGGGGGACACAGAAGAAGAACGGAGGGGGACACAGAAGAAGAACGGAGGGGGACACAGAGGAAGAACGGAGGGGGACAGCAGCAGAACGGAGGGGGACACGGAGGAAGAACAGAGGGGGACACGGAGGAAGAACAGAGGGGGACACGGAAGAAAGGAGGGGGACAGCAGCAGAACGGAGGGGGACACGGAGGAAGAACGGAGGGGGACAGAGAAGAAGAATGGAGGGGGACACAGAGGAAGAACGGAGGGGGACACAGAGGAAGAACGGAGGGGGACACAGAGGAAGAACGGAGGGGGACACAGAGGAAGAACGGAGGGGGACACAGAGGAAGAACGGAGGGGGACAGCAGCAGAACGGAGGGGGACACGGAGGAAGAACAGAGGGGGACACGGAGGAAGAAAGGAGGGGGACACAAAGGAAAAACGGAGGGGGACACAGAGGAAGAACGGAGGGGGACACAGAGGAAGAACGGAGGGGGACACAGAGGAAGAACGGAGGGGGACACAGAGGAAGAACGGAGGGGGACACAGAGGAAAAACGGAGGGGGACACAGAGGAAGAACGGAGGGGGACACAGAGGAAGAACGGAGGGGGACAGCAGCAGAATGGAGGGGGACACGGAGGAAGAACAGAGGGGGACACGGAGGAAAAAAGGAGGGGGACACAGAGGAAGAACGGAGGGGGACACAGAGGAAGAACGGAGGGGGACACAGAGGAAGAACGGAGGGGGACACAGAGGAAGAACGGAGGGGGACACAGAGGAAGAATGGAGGGGGACACAGAGGAAGAATGGAGGGGGACACAGAGGAAGAACGGAGGGGGACACAGAGGAAGAACGGAGGGGGACAGCAGCAGAATGGAGGGGAACACGGAGGAAGAACAGAGGGGGACACAGAGGAAGAACGGAGGGGGACAGCAGCAGAACGGAGGGGGACATGGAGGAAAGATGGAGGGGGAGAGCAGCAGAACTGAGGGGGAGTGTGGGAGACAGCAGCAGATCTGAGGGGGGTGGGGGACAGCAGCAGATCTGAGGGGGGTGGGGGTCTGGGGACAGCAGCAGAACTGAGGGGGGTGGGGGTCTGGGGACAGCAGCAGAACTGAAGGGGGTGGGGGTCTGGGGACAGCAGCAGATTTGAGAGGGAGTGTGTGCATTGCTCACTAGGTAGTGTGCTGTGGAAGTTACACTAACCTGTAGTATCTCTGGCGGGCGGACCTCGTGGGCGGGAGGGAGCCGGAGGGAGGACTCGGACGAGGGTTGCTTGCTGGCTGGCACTGCAGTGGCAATCAATGTGCGGCTGCTGGAGTAGCTGCTGTAGTCGGCTCGGCGCTCCGGGACTGGTGGTCACTGGCAGCGGCACGGCAGGCACCTTCCGTTCCACCACTGTCACTGACTGGGTCTGGGCCGCGCGCAGCACAGGGCAGGCTAGTGGACTCACTGACAATGGTCTGGCACTCAGGCTGGCAGTGGCGGCTGCTCTCTCTCTCAGGCGCGCTGCTCTGCTCAGCCAAAGGCCCGTAGCGTGTAGAGTGAGGCTAGAGTGCGCACTGCGCCGTCACCGCCATGCCGTGCGGGTGCCCAGAGAGCCCACTGCACTGACTCCACGTGCCAGCTGACGTCACTGGTTGCTAGACGCGGGGCGGGCGGCCCTAGCCTAGCAACCAGTTAAGGCACTTAAGCTAAGCTGCGCTACTTGTTGTTGTTGTGTGTATATACTGAGTCTGTGATAAGGGTGGCAGGCAGTCAGACTCGGAGATGGAGTGCCAGCCGCCGGCGGTGTGTTTTTTTTTCATTCCGGGACGCTGTATTGTCCCGGAATGAAGGTACCCGGGACACGGGACAAATATCTTAAATAAGGGACAATCCCGGGCAATCCGGGACACGTGGCCACCCTATTCACATCCCCAACCAAATGCAGTCGGCTGCATGAGAGGCATTTTCTTTATGTCCTCCCGAGTACCCCTACCCAACGAACCCCCCAAAAAAGATGTCGTGTCTGCAGCAAGCGCGGATATAGGCGTGACACCCGCTATTATTGTCCCTCCTGTCCTGACAATCCTGGTTTTTGCATTGGTGAATGTTTTGAACGCTACCATGCACTAGTTGAGTATTAGCGTAGGGTACAGCATTGCACAGACCAGGCACACTTTCACAGGGTCTCCCAAGATGCCATCGCATTTTGAGAGACCCGAACCTGGAACCGGTTGCAGTTATAAAAGTTAGTTACAAAAAAAGTGTAAAAAAAAAAAAATATATAAAATAAAAAAAAATAGTTGTCGTTTTATTGTTCTCTCTCTCTCTATTCTCTCTCTCTATTGTTCTGCTCTTTTTTACTGTATTCTATTCTGCAATGTTTTATTGTTATTATGTTTTATCATGTTTGCTTTTCAGGTATGCAATTTTTTATACTTTACCGTTTACTGTGCTTTATTGTTAACCATTTTTTTGTCTTCAGGTACGCCATTCACGACTTTGAGTGGTTATACCAGAATGATGCCTGCAGGTTTAGGTATCATCTTGGTATCATTCTTTTCAGCCAGCGGTCGGCTTTCATGTAAAAGCAATCCTAGCGGCTAATTAGCCTCTAGACTGCTTTTACAAGCCGTGGGAGGGAATGCCCCCCCCACCGTCTTCCGTGTATTTCTCTGGCTCTCCTGTCTCAACAGGGAACCTGAGAATGCAGCCGGTGATTCAGCCAGCTGACCATAGAGCTGATCAGAGACCAGAGTGGCTCCAAACATCTCTATGGCCTAAGAAATCGGAAGCTACGAGCATTTTATGACTTAGATTTCGCCGGATGTAAATAGCGCCATTGGGAAATTGGGGAAGCATTTTATCACACCGATCTTGGTGTGGTCAGATGCTTTGAGGGCAGAGGAGAGATCTAGTGTCTAATAGACGCCAATTTTTTCAAAAAAGAGTACCTGTCACTACCTATTGCTATCATAGGGGATATTTACATTCCCCGAGATAACAATAAAAATGATTAAAAAAAAAATGAAAGGAACAGTTTAAAAATAAGATAAAAAAGCAAAAAAATAATAAAGAAAAAAAAAAAAAAGCACCCCTGTCGCCCCCTGCTCTCGCGCTAAGGCGAACGCAAGCGGCGGTCTGTCGTCAAACGTAAACAGCAATTGCACCATGCATGTGAGGTATCACCGCAAAGGTCAGATCGAGGGCAGTAATTTTTGCAGTAGATCTCCTCTGTAAATCTAAAGTGGTAACCTGTAAAGGCTTTTAAAGGCTTTTAAAAATGTATTTATTTTGTTGCCACTGCACGTTTGTGCGCAATTGTAAAGCATGTCATGTTTGGTATCCATGTACTCGGCCTAAGATCATCTTTTTTATTTCATCAAACATTTGGGCAATATAGTGTGTTTTAGTGCATTAAAATTTAAAAAAGTGTGTTTTTTCCCCAAAAAATGCGTTTGAAAAATCGCTGCGCAAATACTGTGTGAAAAAAAAATGAAACACCCACCATTTTAATCTGTAGGGCATTTGCTTTAAAAAAATATATAATGTTTGGGGGTTCAAAGTAATTTTCTTGCAAAAAAAAATAACTTTTTCATGTAAACAATAAGTGTCAGAAAGGGCTTTGTCTTCAAGTGGTTAGAAGAGTGGGTGATGTGTGACATAAGCTTCTAAATGTTGTGCATAAAATGCCAGGACAGTTCAAAACCCCCCAAATGACCCCATTTTGGAAAGTAGACACCCCAAGCTATTTGCTGAGAGGCATGTCGAGTCCATGGAATATTTTATATTGCGACATAAGTTGCGGGAATGAGACAAATTTTTTTTTTTTTTTGCACAAAATTGTCACTAAATGATATATTGCTCAAACATGCCATGGGAATATGTGAAATTACACCCCAAAATACATTCTGCTGCTTCTCCTGAGTACGGGGATACCACATGTGTGAGACTTTTTGGGAGCCTAGCCGCGCACGGGACCCCGAAAACCAAGCACCGCCTTCAGGCTTTCTAAGGGCGTGAATTTTTGATTTCACTCTTCACTGCCTATCACAGTTTCGGAGGCCATGGAATGCCCAGGTGGCACAAACCCCCCCCAAATGACCCCATTTTGGAAAGTAGACAGCCAAAGCTATTTGCTGAGAGGTATAGTGAGTATTTTGCAGACCTCACTTTTTGTCACAAAGTTTTGAAAATTGAAAAAAGAAAAAAAAAATGTTTTTTCTTGTCTTTCTTCATTTTCAAAAACAAATGAGAGCTGCAAAATACTCACCATGCCTCTCAGCAAATAGCTTGGGGTGTCTACTTTCCAAAATGGGGTCATTTGGGGGGGTTTTGTGCCACCTGGGCATTCCATGGCCTCCGAAACTGTGATAGGCAGTGAAGAGTGAAATCAAAAATTTTCACCCTTAGAAATCCTGAAGGCGGTGATTAGTTTTCGGGGTCCCGTGCACAGCTAGGCTCCCAAAAAGTCCCACACATGTGGTATCCCCATACTCAGAAGAAGCAGCTAAATGTATTTTGGGTTGCAATTCCACATATGCCGATGGCCTGTGTGAGCAATATATCATTTAGTGACAACTTTGTGCAAAAAAAAAAAAAATGTGTCACTTTCCCGCAACTTCTGTCAAAATATAAAATATTCCATGGACTCAATATGCCTCTCAGCAAATAGCTTGGGGTGTCTACTTTCCAAAATGGGGTCATTTGGGGGGGTTTTGTGCCACCTGCTCATTCCATGGCCTCCGAAACTGTGATAGGCAGTGAAGAGTGAAATCATAAATTTACACCCTTAGAAATCCTGAAGGCGGTGATTGGTTTTCGGGGGCCCGTACGCGGCTAGGCTTCCAAAAAGTCCCACACATGTGGTATCCCCATACTCAGGAGAAGCAGCAGAATGTATTTTGGGGTGCAATTCCACATAGGCCCATGGCCTGTGTGAGCAATATATCATTTAGTGACAACTTTTTGTAAATATTTTTTTTTTTTTTTGTCATTATTCAATCACTTGGGACAAAAAAAATAAATATTCAATGGGTTCAACATGCCTCTCAGCAATTTCCTTGGGGTGTCTACTTTCCAAAATGGGGTCATTTGGGGGGGTTTTGTACTGCCCTGCCATTTTAGCACCTCAAGAAATGACATAGGCAGTCATAAACTAAAAGCTGTGTAAATTACAGAAAATGTACCCTAGTTTGTAGACGCTATAACTTTTGCACAAACCAATAAATATACGCTTATTGACATTTTTTTTACCAAAGACATGTGGCCGAATACATTTTGGCCTAAATGTATGACTAAAATTGAGTTTATTGGATTTTTTTTATAACAAAAAGTAGAAAATATCATTTTTTTTCAAAATTTTCCGTCTTTTTCCGTTTATAGCGCAAAAAATAAAAACCACAGAGGTGATCAAATACCATCAAAAGAAAGCTCTATTTGTGGGAAGAAAAGGACGCAAATTTCGTTTGGGTACAGCATTGTATGACCGCGCAATTAGCAGTTAAAGCGACACAGTGCCAAATTGGAAAAAGACCTCTGGTCCTTAGGCAGCATAATGGTCCGGGGCTCAAGTGGTTAAAAGCAACAGTTCAGCAGTACAATGCCAATTCCCTCTTTGGGACTCCAGCAGCAGCTTCACTCCATAGACTTAATATGACACAGAGCTCACTGCTGACTTACTCTGTAGTAAGCAAGACTGTCTGAGCTTTCAGGAAGCAGGGGATGGAGAGCTAACGTTACACACTGCAGAGCTCAGTGAGGAAAGCCCTGACAGCTGATTGGGGGGAAGAGACACACCACCCTACACACAGCACACAGGGAAGAAAGCTAAGTCTGTCAATCACAGGCTGTGTGCTGGAGATCCCTCCCCTGTCACCTTTTTTTCTCTTGGTGTCAGGAAAACTTGCCAGAATGATTCATGCTGATAGCAGAGGAAGGAGGCAGCAGACAGAAATGACACTTAGTGCTCTGGATTGAGTACACACTGTAGGGGGATATGCTTCACGTCTGAGGTTTACAACCACTTTATTATCTATGGAGATCCACAGTTTAAGCCTTACATTGACTCTTTTCCAGATCCAAATCTCTCCTCTGATGCGTGGACAGACCTGTGGCCTTTGTGGAGATGCCGATCACAACCAACAAAATGACTGGAAAAAGCCAAATCGTGAAAAGGCAAAGAGCTGCAATGGGTTGGTCCATTCATGGACAGCGCCAGAGGATACCTGCCAGTCTGGTACGTCCTCACTTACATCTGACCTCCAACCTTCCCTTCAGTCTTGCACAGTTGTACAGGTTCTTCTTCTGTACTGAAATTACTTACACACTGTGAGCTTCTCACTGTATGCATTAGAAGTTGCAGCAAGTCAGATAGGGCCTGCCTGATTTTCCAGTTGGAGGACATCCAGCATCAGTTAGATCCTTTGTTCCTCAGCTGAACTTTCCTTAGCCTACTTTCTTCATTCATTGGATTTTAGTTCTGCTAATCATGGAAGCCTCGTATCACACGTAGCCTTTACCTAGGGTGGTGCAGCCCCTCCTACCAGCCATGATCACAAAGAAACACAGAGATCCAGTGATGACATCATTGGGTCTAAAAGAAGGTATGCAATTAAAACCTAGGAACTATTATGTGAACGAGTTCAACTGCGTTTGCCAATGCCACATCCCCAAATTGTACTTGAAAGACCAGTTGTGAAAAGATTAAAGAGGTTAAAGGCATTGAGCCCTTCTGCCAGAATGATTACACCAACATGAGTTCATTAAAAACATATATTTATTACAAATTAATTAAAAAATTTGGGGTATCAAACCCTTAAAAGCATCAATACAGCATACCACACTACTAAATGCCAACCCCCAGAAAATATGGCATCCCACTTTCAGAGCATGGACTACATCGTACATAAGATCTAATCATAGAACATTAAATTATAAGTAATACACATTGTCCTACGTAATAAAGAAGGGTTTAATGGGGTGCCTTGAACTGACGCGTTCGGTTTCCCCCTCTAGGCTTCCTCAGGGGTACATGAGGTGCAGTGAGCGTAGTTGCTGAAATAAAGAGAAAATAGATAATAGTACTCAAATAATGTACAAGATATTTACAATAAATCAAACATGTATGAATTTGCATAATTTGTTTACAAAATGTCTCAAAACTCACATTGTTCGAAAAAGGACGTCCATTTACAAAAAAGATAAATCAAATAACGATAGTCACTCTAGATACAGTTCACAATATGGATGGTACAAAGGTGGTCACAAATGTCCAGGCTAAGAGCAGTCACATGGGGCAACCACGCTCACTGGACTCCATGTACCCCTGAGGAAGTCTACAGTGCGAAACATGCCGGGTCCAGGCATCCCACTAAACCCTCCTTTATTACTTAGGACAATGTGTATTACCTATAATTCAATGCTATATGATTAGATCTTATGTACAGTGTAGTCCATGCTCTGGTAGTAGGGTGCCGTAGGCCATAGGGTGAAGTAAACTCATGTTGGCATAATCATTCGGGCAGAAATGCTCAATGCCTTTAAAATCCTGTAACCTTTTCACAAATTGTCTTTCGTATGCAATGATTTGCATGTTATTGAAGAGGCGAATAGGGGAATCAAAGAAGGCAAAATACTATATAATCAGATTAAATTCGGCTTGAAGGGAATTCGGTTTTAAAACAATGGCTAGTGCTGATCTCCTTTTGAGATTTGTAGTTGCCTGGATTTCTCTAGCAAGCTAGAGAATTCTATCTGAAATCAGACACACCTAGCATCCCTTTAGATGTGCATGATTGCAAGGCTAGCAGAAAATCAGAGGCAGGGAAGAGCAAGGAATATTCTCATTTAAAGGGATGCTTGGCATTGTTTTTTCATGTCATCAGAAACCTTTTTAAGTCTCCACTTCTATAACTCATACCTAACTTTTTACAAACTCCTGGTGACTTCACTGAAAGCATATACATAGGACCTGCAGAATGGAAAAAATATTTTGTTTTTTTTCATTTCGATTCGTTGTTTACATAAATTAGTTTAGTTAAATTTGTTAAATATATTTATTTTGTTTTCAGAATTCATTTTGTTTTTTGAATCAATTTAAATTCCATTTGAATTCCATTTGAAATCAAATTTATTCTATTCAAAATTCAAATTTCAGAAGAAGGTTATAGTCTATTTTATTCTATAATATTTTTTTCTATTCTATTATTTCATTTTCAATTCTATTCTTTTCTATTCTATTCTGTTCAAATTCAAATTTATTCGATTTCTGTAAGATGGTTATATTCTATTTTATTTTATTCTATTGTTTTTTTCTATTCTATTCTATTCTATTCTATTATTTTCTATTCTATTCAAATTTATTCTATTCAAAATTCGATTTTCCGAAGAAGGTTATATTCTTTCTATTTTATTCTATTCTATTTCTATTCTATTCTATTCCTTCTTTTTCTACTTGAGTTCTTATTTATTCTATTTGAAATTCGAATTTCAGAGATGGCTGTATTCTTTCTATTTTATTTTATTTTATTCTATTCTATTCCTTTATTTTGTATTCTATTTTATTCTGTTATTTTATTTTCTATTCTATTTTGTTCTGTTTTACTCTATTCTTTTCTATTCTATTCTATTATTTTCTTTACCATTCTATTCATTTTTTTTATTCTATCCCTTTATTTTCTATTCTATTTTTTCCAATCTTGTATTTTGTATTCTGTTCTGTTTTACTCTATTATAGTCTATTTTATTCTATTGTTTTTTTTTTCTATTCTATTCTTTCTTTTTCTACTTTAATTCTTATTTATTCTATTTGAAATTCGAATTTCAGAGATGGTTGTATTCTATTTTATTTTATTTTATTTTTTTCTATTATATTCCTTTATTTTGTGTTCTATTTTATTCTGTTATTTTATTTTCTATTCTATTTTGTTCTGTTTTACTCTAGTCTTTTCTATTCTATTCTATTATTTTCTTTACCATTCTATTCCTTTTTTTTATTCTATCCCTTTATTTTCTATTCTATTTTTTTCCAATCTTTTATTTTGTATTCTGTTTTGTTTTACTCTATTATAGTCTATTTTATTCTATTCTATTGTTTTTTTTCTATTCTATTCCTTCTTTTTCTACTTTAATTCTTATTTATTCTATTTGAAATTCGAATTTCAGAGATGGTTGTATTCTATTTTATTTTATTTTATTCTATTTTATTCCTGTATTTTGTATTCTATTTTTTTCTGTTATTTTATTTTCTATTCTATTATATTCTTTTCTATCCCTTATTTTTTCTATTCTATGGTATTCTCTTCTGAAATTCGAATTCGCTTCCACCTTAGGAAGAAAACTTTTCAGTCTCAGGGAGTGTAAGAAAACACTGGGCCACACAATGAGATTGGAGCAGAAGCGGTTTAACCTTAAGCTGCGTAGGGGTTTTTTTACTGTCAGGGCAATAAGGATGTGGAACTCTCTTCCACAATCGGTGGTCAGCGGGGAGTATTGATGGTTTTAAAAGGCTCTTGGACGTGCAACTTGGTGAACACAATATACAGGGATATGGGAAATGATTATCGACATTGATACAACATACACACCTACACAGGTTGAACTGGGTGGACTATTGTCCTTATTCAACTTTACCTACTACTGTATGAAACTATGGTTTGAAAACGATTCGAATCTGATTAGAAAACTATCCAAATTCAATTTGAAAACTATCCAAATTTCGTCCCAAATTTTCGTTTTGTTATTTTGGATTTCTTTAAATTCGTTACTATTGTAATTCGGAAATTCGGATACATCTGAATTCCAGAATAACGAAAAAAGAGTCTGAATTTCGATTTGCAATGAAACGAACCGCACATGTCTAATATACAATATAAAAATATTGGCTAGAGTTGCTGACATGAAATCAGACAGGTATAAGGAGGCAGTATTATAATATCATCGTAAAGTTACTACCATTCTATTCCAGGCTGTGCAATGACACGCCAGTACGTGATGCTGGAGGATCAGTTCATTGACGAACGCCAATCAACATGTTATTCTGTAGAGCCGGTATTGACGTGTGTGATGGGCTGTCATCCAACAACAATGACAACCTTCCCTGTTGCGTTCCACTGTCTTCCTAAAGGTAAGTGAGATATAACAATAGACACCCCCGAGCAACAACAAATACCCCCAGCAACAAAATAACTCCTGCAATAAACCCCCCCCCCCCCGAGCAATAACAGATCTACCCAAGGAATAATAGCCCCCTACCAGCAACAATAGATCTCCCAGCAGCCAGCATTAATAGATTAATAGACCCCTCCCTCAACAGTAGATTCCCCCACCCAGCACCATTAGATCCCCTCAGCAGTCAGCATCAATGGACCCTTCAGTACACCCCAGCCCCTTCTTACAAATATACATCTCACAGAAACAATATGTACAGAATCCCCCCCCCCCCCCCCCAGCAACAATAGACCCCCCTGCAGCCAGCATTAATAGACCCTCCATCAACCAGCAACAATCGACCCCCCCAGCAACAATAGACCCCTCCCTTCAACAGTAGAGTCCCCACCCAGCAACATTAGATCCCCCATCAGCCAGCATCAATGAACCCCTCAGCACACCCCATCACCCCTTGCCATTATATACTGTACTGTTAGTGCTGGAGGTGCCGGAACTACGTTCCAGTGTTAATTTTTACATCAAGTTTCAATTTTGTTTTAGGTATAGTCTTTTGACTAAAATGCTATTTTAGTTTTATGCCCTGTACACACGACCGGTTTTGCCGTCGGAATAAACTCTGAAGGTTTCTCAGACGGAATTCCACTCAAGCGTTCTTGTCTACACACGGACACACCAAAGTCCGACCGTCCAGAAGGAGGTGACGTAAAACACGTACGACGGGACTAGAAAAAGGAAGTTCAATAGCCGGTAGCCAATAGCTTCCGTCTCGTACTTGCTTCAGAGCATGCGTCGTTTTTGGTGCGTCGGAACAGCATACAGACGATCGGTTTTCCCAATAGGAATTGGTTCCATCAGAAATATTTAGAACATGTTCCATTTCTAGGTCCGTCAGAATTTTCAAAAAAAAAAAAAAGTCCGATGAGGCCTACACACGATCGGAATAGACGATGAAAAGCTCCCGTTGGACTTTTTCTGTCGGACATTCCGCTCGTGTGTACGCGGCATTAGTCGTATTTTAGTCATCTGAGTCGTTTTAGTCGTATTTAAGTCGACTAAAATCTCCAGTACATTTTAGTCGACTAAAATCAAATGTGTTCAGTTAAATTTTAATGCATTATTTCTTTAGAACTGCCAAACATTATATACTCCAGGAGTGAAAAATCTAATAACATGTTTATTATTTATGGTATGAAGGTTTGAACATGCAATACAGCTACAGATTTAGCCGTTGTGATATAAATTCAATTTCGTTTCAGTCATAGTCTTTTGACTAAAATGCCATTTTAGTTTTAGAATTGTTATAGTTTTAGTCATATTTTAGTCGACTAAAATAAGTATTCATTTAGTCAACGGAAATATTTTAGTCGAAAATTTACACTGCTGCGTTCCCCTGCATTCCCACTGAAAAAAAAGCCCTGCCTATAAGACTAAAAGAACACCAGAGAGCGCCAGACTGTGTGGCATTATATAAAGGCATGGTAAATACACATACAGTAGGCAACTCACAAATATGTGGAAGAAGCAGTGCATATCAAAGAGTCCAGGTCCGTAGCTCAATCGTTTCCGCATCAGGTGTCTCCTGTCCTAAAATTCCCAGTTGGGCAGCGGTCTGTGATGTCACTGTGTCCATCCAAGTTTTTCACTATGTTAAGCCCTGATGAAGGAGCGGTGTAACTCCGAAACACGTTGGATGTTTTAATATGACTTTTTTTTTTTTTTACCAACAATTTAAGTTATTTTGGACTCTTTCATCTGGTTTTGGTCTGGCGCTCCTTTCTGTACTTCTATGGTTGGAGCTAATGTTGGGTTCCCAACGAGTGAATCCTTGGGTAGAAGAACTATTGAGCTTGTTTGAAGTTTTTGTTCCTCTGACTACTAATGCAAAACTAAAAGTTTCCAGCGTATGCTGTTCTGGAGACTTCATTATGGATCCCTCATTGCACAAGTGAACATTTAATAATGTATGGAGATATTTTGAACTGTAACCATGCATCCTTTTGCTTATTTAGGCCTTCATGGGAGGTAAGGAAAGCTATTAGCAGCATAGGGTTTCCTATCTGATGCTGCAGTTGCTATCTAGGTACGCTCATTATTCTTATGCAAAGAGGGAGTGGAACTCCGGACATTAATAGATGAGAAGGACTATCTGAGTGTGAAAACTGGGGCAAAGCAACACACACTACAGATGATTCATTGCTTTAAGGAACTTTTACGTAGCTGAACCAATCTGGCACTCATCTGGATATTAAACGTATCTAAACCCAAAGCTCATATAAGATTTAACCACTTGAAGGCCGGCATTTTCTGGCACTTTTTGTTTCCCTGTGAAAATCTGTTGTTTTTTTTTTTTTTTTTGCTAGAAAATTAGTTAGAACCCCCAAACATTTTATTATTATTTTTTTAAAGCAGAGGCCCTAGAGCATAAATTGGTGGGTTTTGCATTATTTTTTTATGTCACACGGTATTCGCGTAGAAAAAAAATACACTTTTTAAAATTTAAAATTTTAAGATTTAAAAATTAAATTAAATTTAAATGTAAAAAAAAAAAAACACAATGTATAAGAGAAATAAGTGGGTAACCTATTATTCAGCAATAAAGTTAAGTGACTAAAATCCAATGGTAAACCCTCTAGGTATCAGAACATTACAAATTCTTCACAATTTATATTATTCTGAAACCTAGAGGGTCCACCATTGGATTTTAGTCACTTAATATTATTGTTGAATAATAGGTTGCCCACTTATTTCTCGTCATAGGTGTGCGCAGCCTATTGCATTAGGGTGTGCACCTTAAAGCTCAAACACGTGTGTACGTGTGTGTGTGTGTATCTATATATATATATATATATATATATATATATCTATATATATATATATATATATATATATAGATATATATATATATATATAGATAGATATATATCTATATCTATATATATATATATAGATATATATCTATATATATCTATATATATCTATATATATATATATATCTATATATATCTATATATATATATATATATATATATATATATATATATATATATATATATATATATCTATACATATATAAATATAAATAGATATATATATATATATATATACATACACGCACGCGCACACGTGCTTCCACACTTCTCTTATAAGCCAAGCCATCAGTGGGAGAACTTCCCCATCTACACACAGAGCCAGGGTGGTCTTAAAAGTATCATGGGCCCCTGGGCAAAGTGATACACTGGGGCCCCTACCAGGGAGGTGGCAACAAAAAATGTGTGTGACAGGGTGAGGGGGGTTAACTTTTGCTTCGTACAGAGTGCAGAGCCCAGGCGTGCACTACATACAGTGTGCAGGGTTCAGAAGAATGCTACATACAGAGTGTACTGTTCAGGAGTGCGCCAGCACAGAGTGCAGACTTCAGGCGTGCGCTACGCACAGGGTGCAGAGTTCAGAAATGCTATATAAAGAGTGTAGAGTTCAGGAGTAAGCTAGGTACAGGGTGCAGAGTTCACACGTGTGCTGTGTACAAAGTTCCGTCGTTCAGAAGTGCACTATGTAGAGTGCAGAGTTCAGGTGTGCGCTACACACAGGGTGCACAGTTCAGGAGTGAGCAGAGATCATGCGTGTTCTATGTACAGAGTTCAGATGTGAGCTACACGCATTGTGCAGAGTTCAGGAGTGTGCTATAGACAGAGTGCACAGTTCAGGAGTGAGCAGAGATCATGCGTGTGCTATGTACAGAGTTCAGACGTGAGCTACGTGCAGGGTGCAGGGTTCAAGAGGGCGCTATGCACAGAGTGCAGAGTTCAGGTGTGCGCTACATACAGGGTGCATAGTTGAGGAGTGAGCTATGCACAGGGTGTAGAGATCAAGCGTGTGCTATGTAGAGAGTTCAGACGTGAGCTACGTGCAAGGTGCAGGTGTTCAGAAGTGCGCTATGTAGAGTGCAGAGTTCAGGAGTGCGCTATACACAGAATGCAAATTTCAGGTATGCACTATGCAAAGAGTACAGAGTTCTGGCCTGCACTACACACAGGGTGCACAGTTCAGGAGTGAGCTAGGTACAGGGTGTGGAAATCATGTGTGTGCTATGTACAGAGTTCAGGAGTGAGCTGCTTGCAGGGTGCAGAGTTCAGAAGTGCGCTATGTACAATGCAGAATTTAGGAATTCCCTATGCACAGGGTGCAGAGTTCAGACGTGTGCTATTGTACAAAGTTCAGGGGATGCTACACCAGTTTACAGACCCTCCCCCCAGTACAGAGCTCTCCCCTACAATATCTCCCCAAGCGAAAGCTCTTCTCTCGTTCCAGTGCAGCTGGAGTTACAGCTCTTCAACCTTCCCTGTCCTATACGCACAGCAGCTCTCCTCTCCCCCGCAGAACAGAATCTTAAACTTACTGTGGCTGGTCAGTGTGCTGCCGCGGGCTTCTCTTGATGCTGCGGGTGTGAGGCTAGAGCGGCCAAGTGGATACTCCGCCCCGCCCCCTCCTCTGTTGTATAGGGAGAGCAGGGAGGGATTTGTGTGCGCAGACACTAGAGGCCAGCGCTGGAGGTTCCGATCATAAAAAACCCAGCCGCCGACAGTGTACTCCTTCCTGTGTCGGGTGCTGGTACACAGAGAGGGTTCCAGCGCCCAGCTTCCGCTGCCACTCTGCTTGCATCTCCTTTCTGTGCCGGCTGCTGGAACACAGAGAGTTCCAGCACTGGCCACCCAACTGCCGCTGTGCGCGTTGCGCTCGGGGTGATTAGGGTGTGCCCAGGCACACTCGGCACACCCCATGCACATGTCTATGTTTCTCTTATATATACTTGTAGTCTTATATTCAGGCTTTTATAAGTAGCAGCACCTTTTATAGTCACATATGTTTTCATAGATATTTTATACATATTTTGAAGACACAATTTGGGTAAGCACAGAATATATAATATATATTTTTTGTCTTAAATAAAAAAAAACACAATAACCCAATTTGTTTGTAAAATATAAAAGATGATGTCAGGCTGAGTAAATAGATACCAAACATGTCCTGCTTTAAAATTGCGCACGCCCGCACAACGTAAATTTTACTATCCACATTTTAAAAGCCTTTACAGGTTACCACTTTAGATGTACAGAGGAGGTCTGAATTACTGCCCATGATCCAATGTTCGCGGCGATACCTCACATGTGTGGGACGATAGCGGTTTGTGTGCATGCGGGACTGACGCATGCGTTTGCACACTAGCACAGGGGGGGGGGGGGGGGATGGAGGTGTTCTGTCAAAGTAGCCAACTCGTCGAAATCTCCAACTACGTCACTTCCGGTGACTCTACACCAACACATTTAGATGAGTTGGCTCTACTGCCCATGCACGCGCGTGCACCTGACAGAATAACAGAAACCCCTGGCAGCTGTTGGAGAAATCAATGAGTTTTCCTCTGATCTACCAATCACCGCAGTGCGCATGCGCAAGGTACGTCACTAACCTTTCTTGAAAACTAGTCGAGTTCTCCAACAGCTGCCGAGGGTTTTGTGTTATCCTGTTGCGTGCACGTGCGTGCATGGGCAGTAGAGCCAACTCGTCGAAATCTGCTGCTGGAGAGTCACCGCAAGTGACGTAGTTGGAGATTGATGAGTTGGCTATTTCAACAGAACAGGGGCGCTTTCATTTTTTTTATTATTATTAATGAATTACATTTTTTAACTGTTGCTTTAATCTTTTTTTTTCGTCATTTTTGAATACTTTAGATTCTCAAAAAATGGCGCCGTTAAGATGCTGGTAAACCGGAAGTAATGTCATGTCATGTCTTCCGGGTTACCATAGCCACGACCCGATCAAAGCCAATTCCGGCTTTCTAAGGGGCTCCGAGTAACCGGTGGACGTGCTGGCTAGTATCTCAGGCCTCCCGGTGGGACAGGAGAGCCCGAGCGAGCCACTGAAGGTTAGCCACTTCGGGTGTCATTACAAGGGAGCCAACTGTCGGCTCTAGAAAACGGCAGCTGCAGACATCACCCCGGTACAACCACTTGAAGTCAAATGATGTACCAGGTATGTGATTTGGCAGCAAGTGGTTAACATAATAATATCATTTCGAAAGTTATTTTACATAATTTTAAATCTGCTGCTTTTATTAAAATAAGGATCTGGTGATCCAGCCACGAAGTCCAGGCACTTCCTGTTATAGGGTGACAACTTTCACCCTGTTGCTTGCGTTGGGGAAAATTCTCTAGCAAAATTCAACTTGCTCCGCAAAGTGAACAGCCTATTTGCCTTAAGTCAATCAACTCCAAAGTCTTATAGTAGCTTTAAGGCTCTATTCACACTTGGCCTTTTGCAATCTCGAGCAGAATCGCTGTGATTCTGTCTGCAATCTCAAAATGCAATACAATCATTGTCACCTAAACATGGTGCAGTTTTGCCACGATTGTCACACGCTTTATCCTGCAGCAATTGCAGCAAAAAGCATTGCGTGAAGCCTGTCGCCCAATAGAAGCTCCAACTCTGCGGCAAATCGCATTGTGCGAAGCTTGCCGCCCAAAAGAAGCTCATGCTCCTTTTTTGGGCAGCAAGCTTCACGTGATGCGATTTGCTGTAATTGCCACATGACCACACTGCGTTGTAGGAGCCATTGAAAATAATGCCACCTAAACCTGTGCTTTGCGATCGCGAGCAAAATCGCCGCAATTCTGCCCAAGATCTCAAAACAACAAGTGTAAATGGAGCCTTGTTCTATTTTACAATGCTCTGGAAAATGAATAAGATTTAATGGGTAATGCAAAGTGCACACATAACAACCAATCAGGAGCCACCTTTCACTGATCTAGGAACCACAAACTGAAATATTTATGGTGTTGGAGGATGGACTTTGCATAGCACTAATGTTCTTTGCATTGCCCAGAAAATAAATGTAAACATTTATTATTCTGTAGTAAGTAGCTAGACACAATTGGTTGCATATAATACAGCCATGGCCAAAAGGTTTGAGAATGACACAAATATTGATTTTCACAAAGTCTGCTTCCTCAGTTTTTATGATGGCAATTTGCATATACTCCAGAATGGTATGAAGAGTGATCAGATGAATTGCAATTCATTTCAAAGTCCCTCTTTGCCATGAAAATGAACTTAATCCCATAAAAAAACATTTCCCCTCCATTTGTGAAAAAGGCTTCAGAGTGCCCAAGAAAGTCCAGCAAGCGTCAGGTCCGTCTCCTATAGATGATTCAGCTGCGGGATCGGGGCACCACCAGTGCAGAGCTTGCTCAGGAATGGCAGCAGGAAAGTGTGAGCACATCTGCACGCACAGTGAGGAGAAGACTTTTGGAGGATGGTCTGGTGTCAAGGAGGGCAGCAAAGTAGCCACTTCTCTCCAGGAAAAACATCAGGGACAGACTGATATTCTGTAAAAAGTACGGGGATTGGACTGCTGAGGACTGGGGTAGAGTCATTTTCTCTGATGAATCCCCTTTCTGATTGTTTGGGGCAACCGGAAAAAACCTTGTCCGGAGAAGAAAAGGTGAGCGCTACCATCAGTCCTGTGTCATGCCAACAGTAAAGCATCCTGAGACCATCCATGTGTGGGGTTGCTTCTCAGCCAAGGTAGTGGGCTCACTTACAATTTTGCCTAAGAACACAGCCATGAATAAAGAATGATATGAAAACATCCTCCGAGAACAACTTCTCCCAACCATCCAAAAACAGTTTGGTGAGGAACAATGCCTTTCCAGCATGATGGAGCACCTTGCCATAAGGCAAAAGTGATAACTAAGTGGCTTGTGTTACAAAACTGTGTAATTTTTGGGTCAGGAAACTCCCTTAATCCCATTGAGAACTTGTGGTCAATCCTCAAGAGGTGGGTGAACAAAGAAAACCCCAAAAATTCTGACAAACTCCAAACATTGATTATGCAAGAATTGGCTGCCATCATTCAGGATGTGGCCCAGAAGTTGACTGACAGCTTGCCAGGGGGGAATTGCAGAGGTCTTGAAAAAGAAGGGTCAACGCTGCAAATATTGACTCTTTGCATAAACCTAATGTACCGTATATACTCGAGTACAAGCCAAGTTTTTCAGCCCATTTTTTAGGATGAACCCCCCCCCCCCTCGGCTTGTACTCAAGTGAGCCGTACAGCAGCCATACCTTTGATTACTAAAACACTGGGTGTCTACCACTGTGTTATGCAGTCTGTTCGGCCGTCCATTGTAACAAAGCCCCACCTGCTCCTCGTCCGTGATAGAGGAACACTGATACAATGCTGGGAAACTGTATTAGTGTTCTGTCTATCACGGACAAGGAGGAGGCGGGGCTTTGTTACAATAGATGGCCGCTGAAGAGACTGCATAACACAGCGGGAGACACCCGCTGTTTTAGTAATCAAAGGTATGGCTGCAGATGAGCACAGTGAGACTGCAAATGTGCTCAATTAGACTGCAAATGGGCACAGTGAGGCTGCAAATGGGTACAGTGAGGCTGCAAATGGGTACAGTGAGGCTGCAAATGGGTACAGTGAGGCTGCAAATGGGCACAGTGAGGCTGCAAATGGGCACAGTGAGGCTTCAGATGGGCATTGTTTACCCAGTAGCTGCTGCATTTTCCACCCTAGGCTTATACTCGAGTCAATACGTTTTCCCAGTTTTTTTGTGGTAAAATTAGGTGCAATTTTATTCCAGCTATTGTCAGTACAGAGGATGTTTTCCAGACTTTTAAGTGTAAAAATATAATGACTTTCCTAAGCTTGTCTCTGTGAAGTACTAACACTGAATGGGAGAACATGGAAGAAACATGAAGGGTCCAGCTAGGAATGAACTAACTAGCAGTAAACAGGAGAGGAGGAGAGAGGGAAAAGGCCCTAAACAGCCACTAGATGTCTGCTTACTACAGAACAATAATAACCTGTGTCCTGGGATGACTATGTGCAGGGGTCACGTCATCCCACAGATGCCAATGAAGATGGCCAAAGACCGGCACCCAACAGTAGATGTGACAGGTCCTCCCACCTTGCACTTTTTTTGGGGGGACTTTACTTGCTTTGGAGCATCAAAATGAAGCGGGTCAGAAAATGCATTTGCAAACTCCAATTCCGTGCCTTATAACTATCTCAAAATATTTATTTTAAAGTAGGTTACATAGTAGGTGAGGTTGAAAAAAGACACAAGTCCATCAAGTCCAACCTATGTGTGTGATTATGTGTCAGTATTACCTTACATATCCCTGTATGTTGCGGTCGTTCAGGTGCTTATCTAATAGTTTCTTGAAGCTATCAATGCTCCCCGCTGAGACCACCGCCTGTGGAAGGGAATTCCACATCCTTACCGCTCTTACAGTAAAGAACCCTCTACGTAGTTTAAGGTTAAACCTCTTTTCTTCTAATTGTAATGAGTGGCCCCGAGTCTTATTAAACTCTCTTCTGCGAAAAAGTTTTATCCCTATTGTGGGGTCACCAGTACAGTATTTGTAAATTGAAATCATATCCCCTCTCAAGCGTCTCTTCTCCAGAGAGAATAAGTTCAATGCTCACAACCTTTCCTCATAACTAAGATCCTCCAGACCCTTTATTAGCTTTGTTGCCCTTCTTTGTACTCGCTCCATTTCCAGTACATCCTTCCTGAGGACTGGTGCCCAGAACTGGACAGCATACTCCAGGTGCGGCCGGACCAGAGTCTTGTAGAGCGGGAGAATTATTGTTTTATCTCTGGAGTTGATCCCCCTTTTAATACATGCCAATATTCTGTTTGCCTTATTAGCAGCAGCTTGGCATTGCATGCCATTGCTGAGCTTATCATCTACTAGGACCACCAGGTCCTTTTCCATCCTAGATTCCCCCAGAGGTTCTCCCCCCAGTGTATAGATTGCATTCATATTTTTGCCACCCAAATGCATTATTTTACATTTTTCTACATTGAACCTCATTTGCCATGTAGTCGCCCACCCCATTAATTTGTTCAGGTCTTTTTGCAAGGTTTCCACATCCTGCAGAGAAGTTATTGCCCTGCTTAGCTTAGTATCGTCTGCAAATACAGAGATTGAACTGTTTATCTCATCCTCCAGATCGTTTATAAACAAATTAAATAGGATTGGTCCCAGCACAGAACCCTGGGGAACCCCACTACCCACCCCTGACCATTCTGAGTACTCCCCATTTATCACCACCCTCTGAACACGCCCTTGTAGCCAGTTTTCAATCCAGGTACTCACCCTATGGTCCATGCCAACACACCTTATTTTGTACAGTAAACGTTTATGGGGAACTGTGTCAAATGCTTTTGCAAAATCCAGATACACCACGTCTACGGGCCTTCCTTTATCTAGATGGCAACTCACCTCCTCATAGAAGGTTAATAGATTGGTTTGGCAAGAACGATTTTTCATGAATCCATGCTGATTACTGCTAATGATATCGTTCTTATTACTAAAATCTTGTATATAGTCCCTTATCATCCCCTCCAAGATTTTACATACTATTGATGTTAGGCTAACTGGTCTGTAATTCCCAGGGATGTTTTTTGGGCCCTTTTTAAATATTGGTGCTACATTGGCTTTTCTCCAATCAGCTGGTACCATTCCAGTCAATAGACTGTCTGTAAAAATTAGGAACAACGGTCTGGCAATCACCTGACTGAGTTCCCTAAGTACCCTCGGATGCAAGCCATCTGGTCCCGGTGATTTATTAATGTTAAGTTTCTCAAGTCTAATTTTAATTCCGTCCTCTGTTAACCATGGAGGTGCTTCCTGTGTTGTGTCATGAGGATAAACACTGCAGTTTTGGTTACTGAAGCCCCCCGATTCACTCGTGAAGACTGAGGAGAAGAACAAATTCAATACCTTTGCCATCTCCCCATCCTTTGTAACCAGATGTCCTTCCTCATTCTTTATGGGGCCAATATGGTCTGTCCTCCCTTTTTTACTGTTTACATACTTAAAGAATTTCTTGGGATTTTTTTTGCTCTCCTCCGCTATGTGTCTTTCATGTTCTATCTTAGCCGTCCTAATTGCACCCTTACATTTCTTATTGCATTCTTTATAAAGTCTGAATGCTGAGGATGATCCCTCAACCTTGTATTTTTTGAAGGCCTTCTCCTTTGCTTTTATATGCATTTTTACATTGGAGTTAAGCCATCCAGGATTTTTGTTCGTTCTTTTAAATTTATTACCCAATGGGATACATTGGCTAATGCCCTTATTTAATATGCTCTTAAAGCAAACCCATCTCTCCTCCGTATTCTTTGTTCCTAATATTTTATCCCAATTTATGCCTTTTAGCAAGGTTTGTAGTTTAGGGAAGTTGGCTCTTTTGAAATTCAGTGTCTTTGTATTCCCTTTATGTTTCCTATTTGTGTAATTTATACTGAAACTAATTGACCTGTGATCGCTGTTACCTAAATTGCCCCGTATTTCCACATCTGTGATCAGGTCTGTATTGTTGGTAATCATTAGATCCAGTATTGTTTTATTTCTAGTTGGTGCGTCTACCATCTGACCCATAAAATTGTCCTGCAAGACATTAAGGAACTGGCGAGCCTTAAATTAATGCGCGGTTCCCTCCGCCCAGTCTATGTCTGGATAATTAAAATCCCCCATTATGATAACACTTCCCATCCTTGCTGCTAAACTAATTTGTGATAGGAGATCCGTCTCCACTTCCTCCTTCAGGTTAGGGGGCCTATAGCATACTCCCAGTATTATTTTCCCCTTAGCTTCATCCCTTTGGAGCTCTACCCATAAGGATTCCACCTCCTCTCTAGCTCCCTCAGTGATGTCATCTCTCACATTTGCTTGTACATTATTCTTGATATATAGGCATACCCCTCCCCCTTTTTTACCCTCTCTATCCTTGCGGTATAGGGTATACCCTTGAATGTTTGCCAGCCAATCATGAGAGCTGTTGAACCAGGTCTCTGAAATTCCCACAAAATCCAAATCCTCCTTGTACAACAGTATCTCTAGTTCACCCATCTTGTCTGCCATGCTCCTGGCATTGGTGAACATGCCACATAGTTTAGACCGGTCGCATATTGTCCTCGTATTGGGTGTTTCAAAATTGCAACTAGGACTTGCTACTATACTCACCTTGTGTTTTTGTGCTTTGGTTAACCTACCACTAATGCCCCCAACACTACCCTCTGGAATACCATCTGCGCTGGCTATCACTGTCTCTGGACCCTCCCCCCCATCGCCTAGTTTAAAAACCCCTCTAACTTTTTGGCCATCTTCATTCCCAGCAGATCTGCACCCACCTCATTTAGGTGCAGTCCGTCCCTTCTATAGTACCGGTTACCGACTGAGAAGTCGGCCCAGTCCTCCAGGAACCCAAAGTGGTTGTAAAGCCTCAAGGTTGTAAAAACCTTCTGTGCTGCACTCCCCCCAGACCTCCCCCCTTTTTCTTACATAAACCTGATCTGATCCAGCGATGTTCACAAGCACAGCGGCTCCAGCAGCTGTCTCTCTCCGCACTGGACAGATTGATAGCAGCAGGAGCCATTGGCTCCTGCTGCTGTCAATCAAATCCAGTGACACAGGAGTGGGGGGGTGGGCCCGAGTCCCACCGTCTGTGCCAATGGACGTAGCAGCAGGACTCGGGAGTGAGCCCGCAAGGGTGCCCCCCCATGGAATGCGGCTCTCTGTGGGGGCACTTGATGAAGAGGAGGGGCCTGGTGCGCTGGCAGGGGACCCCAAAAGAAGAGGATTGGGGCCTCTCTGTGCAAAACAATTACATGGAGCAGGTAAATATAGGCATGTTTGTTATTTTTATTAAAAAAAAACAAGGGTTTTTTAAGCCCTTTAAAACCGTGGTATGGCTGTGGTTAGACCATCTCACTGCTTTATAAATTGACTCCAGAATTCAAATTTCAACACACGGCTGACCATAGATTGTTCAATGGGAAGAAAACAGTCTTCTCAACCACCTGTGACTATTATGCCCCGTACACACGGTCAGATTTTCTGACGGAAAATGTTCGATGGGAGCCTTTTGGTCGGAAATTCCGACCGTGTGTAGGCTCCATCGAACATTTTCCATCGGAATTTCCGTCGCACAAAATTTGAGAGCTGGTTCTCAAATTTTCCGACAACAAAATCCGTTGTCGTAAATTCTGATCGAGCGTAGACAATTCCGACGCACAAAGTTTCACGCATGCTTGGAATCAAGCAGAAGGAGCCGCACTGGCTATTGAACTTAGTTTTTCTCGGCACCTCCTAAGTGTTGTATGTCACCGCGTTCTTGACGTTCGGAATCTCCGACCAGCTTTGTGTGACCGTGTGTATGCAAGACAAGTTTGAGCCGTCGGAAAAAAAAACATGGATTTTGTTGTTGGAATGTGCGATCGTGCGTATGAGGCATTAGGCTGGATTCACACCCGAGCGTAGCGAGAAGTGCTGTTTTTTATTTTTATTTTTTTCCGGAGCGTTTTCCCTTATCGTGCATAGGACAACACATTGACCTGAATATACTGCTCTACACGTGACAAATGCCCCAGAGAAGCCCCAAACATGCCGTGTTTCCAGAATGCATGATAAAGCACAAAGAAAACACATTTCAGAGACGTCACCCCCATTCCTCCACCAAGGCGCGCATTTTCGATTGTGCCAAACTGCATGGTGCCCCAGCACCATACAGTACAGTGCGGCACATTTTTGGAAATGAGTCAAGAACTTCTCTTCTGCGTTTCTCATGCGTAGGGCTGCCCATTGAAATAGATGGTCTGACCTACACACAATGCTCAGAAACGCATCCACGCTCGGTCACACATGTAGATGTGAATCAAGCTTTAGGTAGCTTCTGAGCCACCAGAGGGAAGTAATGAACACCTCAGACTGTCAGAAGTCTACATATTGCATGCTATTGATTTTTTTTTAGCTTGTTGGGGACACCTGCCTGGGAGCGAGTCCAATAGTTCTCTCATCTAGAAGGATCAGGATTAGTGTGCGTGTATTGCTGTTGGCGTCTGGCGTCTACGGCAAGCCTAAGAGGCACGTTTAGAGCCAATGTGTAGATCTTATACAGTGATAATGGGGTTATGTTATGCACTAAATAGCGTCTGTTGGATTTCCTCTTTAGCACAACTGTAAGCAGAAGAACTCCTGTAATCCGGTGTACAGCAGGAGCTGCATTCATAATGTTTTGTTTCTTGGATTTTTCCTTATAACTCAAACACCACTATTAGGTAGAATCACAGTGCCACCTTCTGCACCTAACTTTAATAAATGGCAGAAAAATTCTGAAAATTATAGATGAGTGTATACATTTATTGCACTCTCATAGATGTCCTGATAGATGACTTCCTTAATCCGTTACTTCACTTTCATATATACTATATTGCCAAAAGTATTGGGACACCTGCCTTCACACGCACATCAACTTTAATGGCATCCCAGTCTTATGCCCCGTACACACGGTCGGATTTTCCGACAGAAAATGTGTGATAGGACCTTGTTGTCGGAAATTCCGACCGTGTGTAGGCTCCATCACACATTTTCCATCGGATTTTCCGACACACAAAGTTTGAGAGCAGGCTATAAAATTTTCCGACAACAAAATTCGTTGTCGGGATTTCCGATCGTGTGTACACAAATCCGACGCACAAAGTGCCACGCATGCTCAGAATAAATAAAGAGATGAAAGCTATTGGCCACTTCCCCATTTATAGTCCCGACGTACGTGTTTTACGTCACCGCGTTCAGAATGATCGGATTTCCAGACAACTTTGTGTGACCGTGTGTATGCAAGACAAGTTTGAGCCAACATCTGTCGGAAAAAATCCTAGGATTTTGTTGTCGTAATGTCCGAACAAAGTCCGACCGTGTGTACGGGGCATTAGTCCATAGGGTTCAATATTGAGTTGGCTCCGGCCTTTGCAGCTATAACAGCTTCAACTCTTCTGGGAAGGCTGTCCACAAGGTTTAGGAGTGTGTCTATGGGAATGTTTGATCATTCTTCCAGAAGTGCATTTGTGAGGTCAGACACTGATGTTGATGGCTCGCAGTCTCCGCTCTAATTCATCCCAAAGGTGTTGTATCAGGTTGAGGTCAGGACTCTGTACAGGCCAGTCAAGTTCCTCCACCCCAAATTTGCTCATCCATGTCTTTATGGCCCTTGCTTTGTGCACTGGTGTGCAGTGATGTTGGAACAGGAAGGGGTCATCCCCAAACTGTTCCCACAAAGTTGGGAGCACAAAATGTCTTGGTATGCTGACTCCTTAAGAGTTCCCTTCACTGGAACAAAGGGGCCAACCCCAACCCCTGAGAAACAACCCCCACACCATAATCCTCCCTCCACCAAATGAGTGCACAAAGCAAGGTCCATAAAGACACCGATGAGTGGGTTTGTGGTGGAGGAACTTGACTGGCTTGCACAGAGTCCTGACCTCAACCCGATGGAACACCTTTGGGATGAATTAGAGCGGAGACTGTGAGCCAGGCCTTCTCTCCAACATCAGTGCCTGACCTCACAGATGCACTTCTGGAAGAATGGTCAAACATTCCCATAGACACACTCCTAATCCTTGTGGAAGGCTTGTCTATGCAGTACCGGATGTGGCCAGAGGTGCGGGGGTGCCGGAGACGCTCGGAGACACTCAGAGACATTTGGGAACGGAGTGTCTCCGAGTGTCTTTGAGCATCACCGGCGCCCCCGCACCTCTGGCCAAATGCAGTAGTGCACACCCCAGTGTCTTGAATCCTGCTGGAACGCTCACAAAGCGAGTCAGAATTTCTTTAAAAATAGCTCATATTGCAAAACGCTCGTGAACTGCGTTACTCGCAATCCGAGGTTGCACTGTATAGTGTAGATCACCCAGAGGGGATTTTTTTTTTTACATTTTTTTAACAAAAGTGGAATTATTCTTTAACATGTAAATATATATCTGATGCTAGGTCCACTTTATGGCGGCCACAAAATTGCAAATGGAGCAATGCAGTACTTGCATTGTGCAGCATCCCAAAGTGGAGTCACTCGTTACATTTTTATCACATATTGATGAGATATTTTACTTTTAAATTAAACCATTAAGCTGTTGCATTGTTGACCCCTATCTGAAAATATCATCTGCCTGGCAATTTTTGGTTTCAAAACTGACCAAGAACAAATCTGAACCCATGTATGTCAGAATGAACTCCTTATCTGCTCCAAGTCAGCTATACGGAAAATATTGCCGCTGTTAGGTCAGAATGATCCAGATCAGGGGTCTCAAACTGGCAGCCCGTCAGCTGTTGCGGAACTATAAGTCCCATCATGCCTCTGCCTGTGGGAGTCATGCTTGTAACTGTCAGCCTTGCAATGCCTCATGGGACTTGTAGTTTTGCAACAGCTGGAGGGCCGCCAGTTTGAGACCCCTGATCCAGATGAACCAAGCAACTAGCACTGTGCATTAGCAACTTTTCCTGAACGTAAAAAGTGATGATTTGGGGATAGTTATGGGGAACATCTACAAATGTTAATTGTATCTAGGCAATACCTGGAAAAATATTCTTTTTGTCTAGAATTCCCTCTGCAAAATAGCAGTGCATGTCCTGGTATAAGGCAATGCTGCTCTGACTGCAACCCCAAAAGAATTGGATGGAAATTGGGTGATGTCACTATTTTGCTGCTCTGTGTTCTCTTTGCCGGAATTCCTCCTGAAAACTAGCAGTGCATTTCCTTGCATGTAAGTATGCCTAGGCACCCATATATCTGTAGTGTTAGATCTAAGGAGCTGCTGCTCTGCCTGCTAGCACTAGAAGATTTGGAGATGTTGTCACCACTGTGCTGCTTGCTTTTCTGTTTGTTGGAATTCCTCCTGAAAAATTGCAGTGCACTTTCTGGTATGTGAGAGTGCCCAGGCACCTGTATATATGCACTGTGAGATTTAAGGCACTGTTGCTCTGGCTGCAACCCCAGAAGATTTTGAAGGGCAATTTGTTGATGTCACTACTGTGCTGCTCCCTGTTCTCTTTGCCAGAATGCTTCCTGGTATGTGTGTGCCTAGGCACCTGTATATGGGCAATCTGAGACCTAAGGCACTGCTGCTCTGAATGCTAGCCCCAGAAGAATTGGATGGGCAAATTGGTGATGTCAGTAGTGTGCTGCGCATTGTTCTTTTTTCTGGAATTCCTCCTGAAAAATAGCAGTGTGCTTCCTGGTATGTGAGTGTGCCTAGGCACCTGTAGATCTGCAGTGTGAAATCACAGGCACTGCTGCTCTGACTGCCAGCCCGCATACACACGGTCGGATTTTCTGATGGGAAATGTTGGATGTGGGCTTGTTGTCGCAATGTCCGAAAGTGTGTATGCTCCATCGAACATTTGCTGTCGGAATTTCCGCCCACAAATGTTTGAGTGCAGTTTCTCAAATTTTCAGCCAACTTCACTTTGTTGGGGGAAAGTCCGATCGTGTGTACACAAGTCCTCGCACCAAAGTTCACGCATGCTCGGAATCAAGCAGAAGGACCTGCACTGGCTATTGAACTTCCTTTTTCTCGGCTCGTCGTACGTCATCGTACGTTCTCACGTTCGGAATTTTTGGCCAACATTTGTGTGACCGTGTGTATGCAAGACAAGTTTGAGCCAACATCCTTTGAACAAAAATCCACGGTTTTGTCGGAAAATCCGATCGTGTGTACGAGGCATAAGAAGGGCAATTTGGTGATATCACTACTGTGCTGCTGGTTTTCTTTGTTAGAATTCCTCCTGAAAAATAGCAGCACACTTCCTGGTATGTGAGAATGCCTACCCAGATTGCAAGGATAACTTGCCACAAATTTGTGGCAGTGTTGAATTATATGTCTGTTAACTTGCTGCACATTTTCACTGGCAAGTTGTACACTTGCAGAGCACTTGAAGCACAAGTTCTAGTTTACACTTTTCCAATTTGTAGCAAATTTGTGTGGCGAGTCTCTAGCAAGAGCAAAGTTGCAGTGGTGAGTCTACAGCAAGAGCTCTGCAGTCTACAGCATGAAAATTCAGCCACAGTGACCCCCTGTGGTGGGATGACTATCGCACAGCATAACTGAACCAGAACTTGCAGCAGACTTGCAGAATGTTTGCAAAGAAAGTTGATCTGAAGTCATGCAAAGCGGACTTGCTGCACTTGTGCAACAAACTTGTGAAGCCTGGCAAGTCTAGCAGTAGCTTAGCAAGTCATTTTCAAACTTGCAGCGCAATTGCTTGCTATTTGGGTAGGCACCAGTATATATGCACTATGGGGTCTAAGGCACTGCAGGCCATTCAAGTTCCTCCACCCCAAACTCGCTCATCATTAGGACCCAAGTGTGGTGTAGGTCAGCTTGCACTTTAGTAGACAATGACAATCTCCAGGACTCTCCTCCTCTCCTTTCTATCTGAACTCTCGGCATGTATTTAGGGGAAGAGAATAAATATGCCTCTCATAGCGCAACATGTTTTTATTTTAAATAAGTAAAAAGCAAGATACAGAATAAAACTTGCAGAGTTAAGTGCCCGAGCTGACACCCTGCTGTTTTAGCAGTGTGTGTGTATGTATCATCAGCCACTTCCTCCCCCATGGAATGAATGAATGAATGAATGAGTGACTTGTATAGCGCTACCTATGCGAACTTAATTGCCTCAGGGCGCTTTTTTGCTGCCGGTGTCCATCTGCAGTATAGCACGGTCCTTTGCCCCATGGGGTCCCGACACGCTTACAAACACATACACATAAAACATACACATATTTGGCCAATCTTTCGACAGGATCTAATTAACCTACCAGCATGTCTTTGGAGTGTGGGAGGAAACCCACGCAGGCACAGGGAGAACATGCAAACTCCAGGCAGATGGTGTCGTGTTCGGGATTTGAACCAGCGAACCTATTGCTGCTAGGTGAATGTGCTAACCACTACACCACTGTGCTGTACCATGGAGGTTCGACGTGCGTTCTAGTGGCCAAAGTACACTTTCTCATATCCGCCACGTTTCATTCTTTGAAATAGCTTGTTTTAGATTAGAGCCCCTCCAATGTTGTTCCGTACAATCGATGCCATAAAATTTTAGGCCCTTAGGACCAATAATATAAAAATAATAAGTGGATGGTAGGAAATAGCATTAGAACACTAGAGGGTAGGAGTTAGGAGGTATCCCATTTATGAATGGCAATTGGGGAATTAGCCTATTGGAGGTAAATGGAGATCTGTATCAGTTGCATATATGGGCCTTATGTAGTATTTTATTATTGCATATATTAAAAGTAATTTTATTTGGAGAGATTGACATTGTAAGCAGCGGTTCTAGCGGTGCTATATATAATAAATGGCATATTGGAAGCGAGGAAGTTAAGCTTTTTGCAGCGCGAATTAGAAGGAGGGTATATAAGCACCCTGATTGGCCACGTTTCCAGCCTTCTGATGATGCTGCTACGATGAAACGCATAATGGTGGGATTGCATGGTCTCTGACATCACATCCAGGTGACGGAACTCCTGCCAGTAGTAACACCCGTGTAGCCTCCATGCGGGAGGAAGCAGCCGGGGATACACACACACCACTATAATCGCAGGGTGTCAGCTCAGGCACTTAACTCTGTAAGTTTTATTCTGTATCTTGCTTTTTACTTTAAAATAAAAACATCTGGTGAGTGTCAGTGTGATTATAGGTGGTGAGAATCTCGAAGACACACGTTTTAGAGCACCTAAAGATTGCATGTTTTGTGCACATTTGGGGGTGGACATTCACTCAAAGTCACAAGATTGGACTTTTTGCTTTAACTGTGGATATTATGGACATTTATTACTAGTGACTGTTGTGTTATGTTATTTTATATATTTTTTTGTTTGTCTTTTATTATTTTTTATTGTCCTTTATTATTATTATTATTATTATTATACAGTTTGCACAGCGCTTTACAACGTTAGGGCAGACAGTACAGTCATAATACAATTCAATACAGGAGGAATCAGAGGGCCCTGCTCGTTAGAGCTTACACTCTAAAAGGAAGGGTCAAGTGATACAAAAGATTATAACTGTGGGAGAAGAGCTGATGAAGAAAATAAAAGTACAGTTGTTAGGTAGGGCAAGATAGGCTTCCCTGAGGAGAAAAGTTTTAAGGTAATGCCTAAAGGTGGATAGAGTTGGAGATAGCCGGACAGATTGGGATAGAGAGGCTGGAGGCACGTCGGAGGAGGTGAGGAGGAAGATAGAGAGCAGAAGGTCTTGGGAACAACGAAGAGGATGATTTTGTTGGTATTGTGAGACTAGGTAAGTGATGTAGCTGGTGGCAGTTGTAGATGGCTTTGTAAGTTGTATTTTAAATGGAATTGGTTGCTTACTGGAAGTCAATAGAGGGATTGGCAGAGAGGGGTAGCAGAACACTGAGCGGTTTGTAAGGTGGATGAGCCTGGCGGCAGCATTCATGACTGGCTGGAGGGGGGATAGTCTATGTAAAGGTAATCCAATGAGGAGGGAGTTGCAGTAGTCGAGGTGAGAGATGACCAGGGAGTGAATTAGGAGCTTTGTGGTTTCATATGTTAGAAAGGGACATATTTTAAAGGTATTGCAGAGGTTGAGGCGGTAAGCCTTGGAAAGGGATTGGATGTGGGGCTGAAAGGAGAGTTCAGAGTCCAGGATAACACCTAGCACCCTGGCATGTGGGGATGGGTGGATAGTTGTCCATTGTTCTTGGCAGAGAAGTCAGGGGAAGAGGCACGTGGAGGAGGAAATATTATGCGCTGGGTTTTGGACAAGTTAAGTTTGAAAAAGCGGTGTGACATCCAGATAAATATGTCTGTTAGTAAGTTAGTGATGCGTGAGGAGACTGATGGAGTGAACTGAGGGGTGGAGAGATAGATTTGGGAATCATGACTGTAGAAATGACATTGAAAGCCATGGGAGGCTATCAGCTGACCCAGGGAGGAGATATAGATTGAAAATAGGAGAGGTCCAAGAGCAGAACCATGGGGGACCCCGACGGAGAAAGGATGAGGAGTGAAGGAAGTAGAATTGTAAGTGATACTGAAGGCGCGGTGGGATAGGTAGGATGAGAGCCAGCAAAGAGCACAGTCACAGAGACCAAAGGAGTAAAGTTTTTTGAGGAGGTGGGGGTGGTCAACCGTATCAAAGGCAGACAAAAGGTCCAGAAGATTTTGATGTTAGTAAGTTTCACGTTCGTAACACAGTTGAGATATACACAGGATACGTAGCACCCATAATTATTTATACTTTACACTACTACAGCCTACACTCCATGTTTTCCATGTGTATGAATGATTGCTAATTGCCAGAGACAAACCGATAATGCTACTAAAAATTGCCCATGTGTAACCCACTGAAAGCTCATAAATTGGAGAAAGAACAGTGTATTGAGTTATGAGGGTACGAGATGGTGATAAAACTGGCTTTCTCTGGAAGTGATATGTCTCTAACTCACTATCACTCATGTTGTGTCTCCTAGATGCTGCCATTGGCCTGGCAGACTGGCAGGCATCCCCGAGAGAATCATCCGAGGACTTGATTAAAGACATAGACGTTCCCACCGGCTGTGCCTGTACTGAAGAATGCTCGGCTACCCAGCAATGATCTCAACTTAAAAGCCCTGCAAACTGGGATGGCGACTTTGTATGCGAGTGTAATCAATGTCATTGATGGTTATATGTCTGAGTTTTATGAGTTTATCAGAAATATTAATTTTTCACTTCTGGAAGGAAGCATTCCCCAACACACAGGCGACTTCCTCCCTAATCCCATGAAAGGCCTCTGCAACCTATGGCTAGCCTCAATAAGCCGGAAATGGACGACACCACAAGAAAAGAGGCAACAGTTAACAAATGTAAATACAATGTCATGTTCTCAGACTTTTACATATGTATTAGGATATTAGGATGGTATTGGTACATTTAAATAAAGGTCACTTACATTGTGGGTTTTAAAAATCAGGTCTACTAATAAAACATTTAATTTTGCAACAGAAAAGGCTCAAGAAATATATTTTTTTACAGGGAACCTGTATCCTCTATGGTTTTCCAGGTCTCATTTATCTACAATGCATCCAGGGCTGTATTTAGGAGCATCTATTGATTTTGATTTCACCTTTTTAAATTGATCATTAAAGTGATTGTAAACCCTATTTTTTTTTTTTTAAAGCTGAGCTCTGGGAAGAAAATGTATTGCATGTAAATGCTGCTTCCTTAATAACTTAAAACTGTATTAAACCCGAAACTGTAATAAATTGCAGCTTACCAATTGTTATGCCCCGTACACACGATCGGATTTTCCGACAACAAATGTTGGATGTGGGCTTGTTGTCGGAAAGTCCGACCGTGTGTATGCTTCATCGAACATTTGCTGACGGAATTTCCGCCAACAAATGTTTGAGAGCAGGTTCTCAAATTTTCCGCCAACAAAACTTGTTGTCGGAATTTCCGATCGTGTGTACACAAGTCCGACGCACAAAAGTTCACGCATGCTCAGAATCAAGCAGAAGGAGCCACACTGGCTATTGAACTTCCTTTTTTCTCGGCTCATCGTACATCTTGTACCTCACCGCGTTCCCACGTTCGTAATTGTTGGCCAACATTTGTGTGACCCAGTGGCGGCTGGTGAAGTTTTAGGATGGGGGGCGCCAGGCCCCGCAATCCCTTTTTGACCCCTCCCACTTGGTGAAAATGGGCGTGGTTTCAGCGAAATAGTGGGCGTGGCTCTAAGGTGGTGTGGTTAGTGTCTGAGATGAACGAGGGATGGAGGGAGAGGGAGAGAGGGATGAAGGGACAACAGGCCCAGATCCTACACAACAATAGAAATATGTGTATTCTAGAAAGTTTAACCACTTCAGCCCCGGAAGGTTTTACCCCCTTCCTGACCAGAGCACTTTTTACAATTCGGCACTGCGTCGCTTTAACTGCTAATTGCGCAGTCATGCAATGCTGTACCCAAACGAAATTTGCGTCCTTTTCTTCCCACAAATAGAGCTTTCTTTTGATGGTATTTGATCACCTCTGCCGTTTTTATTTTTTGCGCTATAAACGGAAAAAGACCGAAAATTTTGAAAAAAAATGATATTAACTACTTTTTGTTATAAAAAAAATCCAATAAACTAAATTTTAGTCATACATTTAGGCCAAAATGTATTCGGCCACATGTCTTTGGTAAAAAAAATGTCAATAAGCGTATATTTATTGGTTTGCGCAAAAGTTATAGCATCTACAAACTAGGGTACATTTTCTGGAATTTACACAGCTTTTAGTTTATGACTGCCTATGTCATTTCTTGAGGTGCTAAAATGGCAGGGCAGTACAAAACCCCCCCAAATGACCCCATTTTGGAAAGTAGACACCCCAAGGAAATTGCTGAGAGGCATGTTGAACCCATTGAATATTTTTTTTTTTTATCCCAAGTGATTGAATAATGACAAAAAAAAAAAAAAAAAAATTTACAAAAAGTTGTCACTAAATGATATATTGCTTACACAGACCATGGACATATGTGGAATTGCACCCCAAAATACATTCAGCTGCTTCTCCTGAGTACGGGTATACCACATGTGTGGGACTTTTTGGGAGCCTAGCTGCGTACGGGCCCCCGAAAACCAATCACCGCCTTCAGGATTTCTAAGGGCATACATTTTTGATTTCATTCCTCACTACCTATCACAGTTTTGAAGGCCATAAAATGCCAAGATGGCACAAACCCCCCCCCAAATTACCCCATTTTGGAAAGTAGACACCCCAAGCTATTTGCTGAGAGGCATGGTGAGTATTTTGCAGCTCTCATTTGTTTTTGAAAATGAAGAAAGTCCAGAAAAAATTTTTTTTTTCTTTTTTCAATTTTCAAAACTTTGTGACAAAAAGTGAGGTCTGCAAAATACTCACTATACCTCTCAGCAAATAGCTTGGGGTGTCTACTTTCCAAAATGGGGTCATTTGGGGGGGGGGGGGTTTGTGCCACCTGGGCATTCCATGGCCTCCGAAACTGTGATAGGCAGTGAAGAGTGAAATCAAAAATTTACGCCCTTAGAAAGCCTGAAGGCGGTGCTTGGTTTTGGGGTCCCGTGCGCGGCTAGGCTCTCAAAAAGTCCCACACATGTGGTATCCCCGTACTCAGGAGAAGCAGCAGAATGTATTTTGGGGTGTAATTTCACATATCCCCATGGCATGTTTGAGCAATATATCATTTAGTGACAACTTTGTGCAAAAAAAAAAAAAAATTGTCTCTTTCCCGCAACTTGCGTCACAATATAAAATATTCCATGGACTCGACATGACTCTCAGCAAATAGCTTGAGGTGTCTACTTTCCAAAATGGGGTCATTTGAGGGGGTTTTGAACTATCCTGGCATTTTATGCACAACATTTAGAAGCTTATGTCACACATCACCCACTCTTCTAACCACTTGAAGACAAAACCCTTTCTGACACTTTTTGATTACCGTATATACTCGAGTATAAGTCGTTCCGAGTATAAGTCGAGGCCTTAATTTACCACAAAAAATGGGAAAAACTTATTGACCCGAGTATAAGACGAGGGTGAGAAATGCACAGCTACTGTAAGTGGAAAAGAGGGTCAACAATGCCCATTTGCAGCCATAGGTCCCCTGAACTTCAAACTTGGTAGTTAAGGGTTCCTGGATGCCCCCTAGCTGCAGCCAAAATTTGGGGTCTCTGAACCCAAAGGGTCCCGAAATGACATTGCTGCAGATAGACACAGTTTACCGAATTTGGGGCCCCGTATCTCAGGGCCACTTAGTGCTAAGAACCCCAAATTTGGTGTGCAAACCCAGTGGAACTAGCACCGTAAAATTTCCAAAGCTGGGGTTTCTAGCACCAAGTGGCCCCGAGATACAGGGCCCCAAAAATCAGTTCAGAAAATGTCAAGCATTTTTCTGTAGCAGAGAATGACATTTTCCGAACCCGATTTGGGGCCCCGTATCTCAGGGCCACTTAGTGCTAGGAACCCCAGCTTTGGATATGTTATGGTACCAGTTTCACTGGGTTTGCACACCAAATTTGGGGCTCCTAGAACTAAGTGGCCCTGAGATATGGGGCCCCAAAGTGGGTTCAGAAAATGTCAAGCACTTTTCTGCAGCAGAGAATGACATTTTCCGAACCGATTTTGGGGCCCCGTATCTCGGGGCTTCTTAGTGCTAGGAACGTATGCTTTGGATATGTTGTAGCACTAGGTCCACTGGGTTTGCATACCAAATTTGGGGTTTCTAGCATCAAGTGGCCCTGAGATAGGGGGCTCCAAAGTCGGTTCGGAAAATGAATTTTTTTGCTGCAGAAAAGTGCTTGACTCGAGTATAAGTCGAGGGGGGCACTTTCAGCACAAAAAAATATGTGCTGAAAAATTCGACTTATACTCGAGTATATACGGTACATGAAAAAATTATTTTTTTTTGCAAGAAAATTACTTTGAACCCCCAAACATTATATATTTTTTTAAAGCAAATGCCCTACAGATTAAAATGGTGGGTGTTTCATTTTTTTTTTCACACGGTATTTGTGCAGCGATTTTTCAAACGCATTTTTTGTGGAAAAAACACACTTTTTTAAATTTTAATGCACTAAAACACACTATATTGCCCAAATGTTTGATGGAATAAAAAAGATGATCTTAAGCCGAGTACATGGATACCAAACATGACATGCTTTAAAATTGCGCACAAACGTGCAGTGGCAACAAAATTAATACATTTTTAAAAGCCTTTAAAAGCCTTTACAGGTTACCACTTTAGATTTACAGAGGAGGTCTACTGCAAACATTACTGCCCTCGATCTGACCTTCGCGGTGATACCTCACATGCATGGTGCAATTGCTGTTTACATTTGACGCCAGACCGACGCTTGCGGTCGCCTTAGCGCGAGAGCAGGGGGGACAGGGGTGCTTTTTTTTTTTTTTTTTTCTTTATTATTTTTTTGCTTTTTTATCTTATTTTTAAACTGTTCCTTTCATTTTTTTTTAAATCATTTTTATTGTTATCTCAGGGAATGTAAATATCCCCTATGATAACAATAGGTAGTGACAGGTACTCTTTTTTGAAAAAATTGGGGTCTATTAGACCCTAGATCTCTCCTCTGCCCTCAAAGCATCTGACCACACCAAGATCGGTGTGATAAAATGCTTCCCTAATTTCCCAATGGCGCTGTTTACATCCGGCGAAATCTAAGTCATAAAATGCTCATAGCTTCCGGTTTCTTAGGCCATAGAGATGTTTGGAGCCACTCTGGTCTCTGATCAGCTCTATGGTCAGCTGGCTGAATCACCGGCTGCTTTCTCAGGTTCCCTGTTGAGACAGGAGAGCCAGAGAAAAACACGGAAGATGGTGGGGGGGGGGGCATTCCCTCCCACTGCTTGTAAAAGCAGTCTAGAGGCTAATTAGCCGCTAGGATCGCTTTTACATGAAAGCCGACCGCTGGCTGAAAAGAATGATACCAAGATGATACCTAAACCTGCAGGCATCATTCTGGTATAACCACTCAAAGTCGTGAATGGCGTACCTGAAGACAAAAAAATGGTTAACAATAAAGCACAGTAAACAGTAAAGTATAAAAAATTCATACCTGAAAACCAAACATGATAAAACATAATAACAATAAAACATTGCCGAATAGAACACAGTAAAAAAAAGCAGAACAATAGAGAGAGAATAGAGAGAGAGAGAACAATAAAATGACAACTATTTTTTTTTATTTTTGTTTGTGTTTTTTTGCAAACTTGTAACTTTTATAACTGTAACCGGTTCCAGGTTCGGGTCTCTCAAAATGCGATGGCATCTTGGGAGACCCTGTGAAAGTGTGTCCTAGTCTGTGGAATGCTGTACCCTACACTAATACTCAACTAGTGAATGGTAGCGTTCAAAACATTCACCAATGCAAAGACCAGGATTGTCAGGACAGGAGGGACAATAATAGCGGGTGTCACGCCTACAGTATGCGTTTAGTGTTTTGTAAGTGACAGTGATCGATCGATACTGCACTTGGGTGGGCTGGGCCGGGCGGAGGGGCAAAACGCAGGTGCTAGCAGGTATCTGGGCTGATCCCGCTAACACTGCGTTTTTGGGAACCCTAAACTGCTGGGGACGCTAGTATAGATCTGATCGGATCAGATATTGATCCGATCAGATACTATACCACTAAGGGAGGTGTACGGTGCGTGCGTGGGTGTTAGCGGTACTGGCGCTAACCTGACGCTGCTTGGGGCAGGTGCTTGCCAGTTCACCAAAACGCTACCAAAAAAACTGTTAGCGATCCCAGGGATCAGGCCTGACTCTGCGAACGCTGCAGTTATGCGTTTAGTGTTTTGTAAGTGACAGTGATCGATCGATACTGCACTTGGGTGGGCTGGGCTGGGCCGGGCAGAGGGGCAAAACACAGGTGCTAGCAGGTGTCTGGGCTGATCCCGCTAACACTGCGTTTTTGGGAACCCTAAACTGCTGGGGACGCTAGTATAGATCTGATCGGATCAGATATTGATCCGTTCAGATACTATACCACTAAGGGAGGCGTATGCTGCGTGCGTGGGTGTTAGCGGTACTGGTGCTAATCTGACGCTGCCTGGGGCGACGCATATCACCGCCGGGCGATCAGGGGGCTAAACCTTTATTCGGTAATAAACGGCGGGTGCCCTGACACTATAAAAAATAAACGAACTAACCAGCGTCACCCGTAACACTTATACGGTGATCAGTGGTGAAAGGGTTAACTAGGGGGCAATCAAGGGGTTAAAACATTAGGTAGTATATGGGGGTCCCTGACGCTATAAAACGCTGACGGCGAACCTAAATATTTAGGTCCCTAACTAGCGTCACCAGCGACACTAATACAGCTATCAGAAAAATGATCGCTTAGTGACACTGGTGACGGGGGGTGATCAAGGGGTTAAAACTTTATTAGGGGGGGGTTAGGGGGGTACCCTAGACCTACAGGGGGCTAACACTCACTGCCCTACCACACTAACTGTCACAAACTGACACTATGCAGTAATCAGGAAAAAAAAAAAACCTGCTTGGTGTCAGTTTGTGACGGGGGGGGGGGTGATTGGGGGGGGGGATCGGGGGCGATTGGGGGGGGATCGGGGGTGTTTAGTGTGCCTGGCATGTTCTACTGTGTTGTGTAGTGTTGTGCACTCACTCACATGTCTTCTCTCCTCGGCGCTGGAACGGAAACTGCCAGGCCGAGGAGAGATGACATCACATCCTCTGCCTCTGTGTACTATAAGAGGCAGGGGATGTTCCTCATTGGCTGGGAGCGATCGCGAGGGGGGGCCACGATCGGATGGCCTCCCCCTCGTCTCTCAACGCTCCCAGCCAAATGCCGACCGGCGCTGGCACCGGGGGGGGGGGGGATCGGACCCCCCACCCGCGGGAAGGCAATCACGTACCAGGTACGTGATTTTGCCTGCCCGTGCCATTCTGCTCACGTATATAGGCGTGAGGCGGTCGGCAAGTGGTTAACAATCAGCAGATAAAGATACTCCAAACACCTGGTGTTAGCGCTTCAATCATCCCGGCACCATGGTTGTTATGGTGTCAGGATGATTGAAGCGCATTATTTCTATTATTACATTGTAATATAAAATGAAATCATTCAACTCACTATAATGCAGAATAAGTGGGAGCCCTGAGCATGTCACTAGCCACGTCGCCTGCCACCAGATGCCAGCTGGGTCCCTCCTTACATGCAGCCTGTGTCACATAAAATGCAGCCTGTGTCCCACCAAATGCAGCAGCATGTGTCACCACCAAATTGCAGCAGCATGTGTCACCAAATTGCATTAGTCACCAAATTGCAGCAGCGTGTGTCACCAAGTTGCAGCAGCATGTGTCACCAAATTGCAGCGTGTGTCACCACCAAATTGCAGCAGCATGTGTCACCAAATTACAGCATGTGTCACCAAATTGCAGCGTGTGTCACCAAATTGCAGCAGCGTGTGTCACCAAATTGCAGCAGCGTGTGTCACCAAATTGCAGCAGCATGTGTCACCAAATTGCAGGGTGTGTCACCACCAAATTGCAGCAGCATGTGTCACCAAATTGCAGCGTGTGTCACCAAATTGCAGCATGTGTCACCAAATTGCAGCAGCATGTGTCACCAAATTACAGCATGTGTCACCAAATTGCAGCATGTGTCACCAGATTGCAGCAGCATGTGTCACCAAATTGCAGCAGTGTGTGTCACCAAATTGCAGCAGCATGTGTCACCAAATTGCAGCAGCATGTGTCACCAAATTGCAGCGTGTGTCACCAAATTGCAGCAGTGTGTGTCGCCAAATTGCAGCATGTTTCACCAAATTGTAGCATGTTTCACCAAATTACAGCGTGTGTCACCAAATTACAGCGTGTGTCACCAAATTACAGCGTGTGTCACCAAATTGCAGCATGTGTCACCAGATTGCAGCAGCATGTGTCACCAAATTGCAGCAGTGTGTGTCAACAAATTGCAGCATGTGTCACCAAATTGCAGCAGCATGTGTCACCAAATTGCAGCGTGTGTCACCAAATTGCAGCAGTGTGTGTCGCCAAATTGCAGCATGTTTCACCAAATTGTAGCATGTGTCACCAAATTGCAGCGTGTGTCACCAAATTGCAGCAGTGGGTGTCAACAAATTGCAGCATGTGTCACCAAATTGCAGCATGTGTCACCAAATTGCAGCGTGTGTCGCCAAATTGCAGCAGTGTGTGTCGCCAAATTGCAGCATGTTTCACCAAATTGTAGCATGTGTCACCAAATTGCAGCGTGTGTCACCAAATTACAGCATGTGTCACCAAATTACAGCATGTGTCACCAAATTACAGCATGTGTCACCAGATTGCAGCGTGTGTCACCAGATTGCAGAGTGTGTCACCAGATTGAAGAGTGTATCACCAGATTGAAGAGTGTGTCACCATCAAAACCCCCCTCCCCCGGTTACTTACCTTGCTGTGTGTTGTCCTCTCCAGCGGTGTCTCCTGTGGAGAGCTCCGTTGTTCTCATACTCCCTGCTTCTCTCTCCTGGGCGCAATTGGAGAGAAACAGGAAGTGACATCATACTAAGATGTCAATCAAACCGCCCGACCCTAGTAATAGATACTAGGGCTGGGCGGAAGCTACTTGGCGCTTAAGGAATGCCGCAAGGCGGGCTAAACGCCCGCAAATGAAGCGCCACGTATGCAATCTCGTGAGGGGGGGGGGGGGGCTGCCACTGGTGTGACCGCGTGTATGCAAGACAAGTTTGAGCCAACATCCTTCGGAGAAAAATCCACGGTTTTGTTGTCGGAAAATCCGATCGTGTGTACAGGGCATTAGATGTGGTGGCCAATGTAGTGATATAATATATAGTGTATATATTAAAATGATGATGTAAGTACTCTTCCGCAGCAACCCAATTCTTCCAGAGAGATGCACTTTGACTTCCAACACAGAATAAAGTCCAAAGTCCACAGATGACAAAAAATGACATTTTTTTCTTTTCTTTGGCTTTTTCCCCTCTGTTTTCACCTGGTGATCTAGCCATTAACACACCTCCCGTAAGACACAACTCTGGGTGAAAAGACTCTGGACAGCAGCACTGTCAGTCTTGGAGGAGGGGAGTGTTAAACATAATCCATAGCTCCCAACTGTCCCTGATTTCGAAGGCACTGTTCCTGATTTGGAACAATGTCCCTCTGTCCCTCATTTGTCCCTCATTTTGGTCTGATCTATATAGTTGTATATAAAATGCACTTTTTATCTATCAAAAAGTATTTTCCAGTGCTAAACCTTTCATCCAATTTCTAAAAAGCCAATATAAAGAAATAGTAGTGGTAAAAAAAAAAAAAGCACTCGTGGCTTTAATTAACTTTTTTGGGGTTAATTCTCCTTTATCTGGGCGTGGCAGGGGGGCGTTTCCTATGCCTACATACATTTGCTAGTCGGTGTCCCTTATTCCCAGAATGTTGGGGGGTATGGTAATGGCAGATTTAGACACACTAACAAATTGAAGCCAAACTCCAGCTCACGCTTTATAATCAGTTACAGCAAACCGTTTTTTATCTCCTTTTGGGATAAAGGTTTTACATATCAGCCACGAAAGATTTACCCCCTTCATGACCAGGCCATTTTTTGCGATACGGCACTGCGTCGCTTTAACTGACAATTGCGCGGTCGTGCGATTTTGTACCCAAATAAAATTGACGTCCTTTTTTCCCCACAAATAGAGCTTTCTTTTGGTGGTATTTGATCACCTCTGCAGTTTTTATTTTTTGCGCTATAAACAAACAAAAATTTCAATTTTGAAAAAAAAAATATTTTTTACTTTCTGCCATAAAATATATCCAATAAAATAAAAAGAAAAAAATCTAATTTATTCATAAATTTAGGCCAATATGTATTCTGCTACATATTTTTGGTAAAAAAAAATCCCACTAAGTGTAAATTGATTGGTTTGCGCAAAAGTTTTAGCGTCTACAAACGATGGGATATTTAAAGTTTTTTTTTTTACTGGTAATGGCGGCGATCAGCGACTTATAGCGGGACTGCGACATTGCAGCAGACAAATAAGACACCTGAAACCTTTGACACTTTTTGGGGATCAGTGACACTAACACAGTGATCAGTGCTAAAAATTATGCACTGTCACTGTACTAATGACACTGGCTGGGAAGGGGTTAACATCAGGGGCGATCAAAGGGTTAAATGTGTTCCTAGGGCCGCCGGTCTGCCTGTCTATGGAACAATTCCGCTGATTAGCTCCCGCTTAGGGTTGCCACCCAATCCCTTTAAACATACCTGACAACTTTTTAAGATGAAAATGAGGGACACCCATTAGTAAAAGTATGTTGGCATAGAACACGCCCCCTGCCACGCCCCCTTAAAGGAGAATTATACCAAAAAATGATTAGGTAAATCCACAAGTTTTTTTTACCACTACTATTCCTTTATATTGGCTTTTGAAATTTACAAATGCAGCAATTTAGAAATTGGATGAAAGGTTTAGCGCTGGGAAACACTTTTTGAAAGATAAAAAGTGCATTTTATGTACTATAAAGATCAGACCAAAATGAGCTATGCTTTAAACCAAGACACATATTAATTACACAGGTTCTGTGGCAAATTAAGGTGGTAATTAAACTCACTTAGTACCCTATCTGTATTAAATTAGCCTCAGAACCTGTGTAATTCATATGTGATCGTGTTTTAAGGGATGAGGTTGCAACCCTATTCCCGCTATGTCCAATCACAGCGGGAGCAGGTCGCCGGCGGCGCACGTGCGCACCCCAGACCCGGAAGTGTCAGGTTGCATACTAGGTACGTGATCTGGCACAGGGCGGCCGCCCTGCCGCAGTATATGTGCATGGGGCGGTCCACAAGCGGTTGAAGTATAAGGCTCCATGCACACTGAAGGTCATAAAAACGGCCGTTTTTGGGAGTTTGGGCGTTTTTTTTAACAGCCCCTATGTGTCCATGCACACATGGACGTTTTTGGATATTTATTAGCAGTGGAGTTTATGGGCTGTTTTCTGAACACGATAAAATCGCATTCAGGAGTCGTTTTTCTGACCACAAAAAACGCCAAACGCTCATAAACGCCGATAAATGATTGTCTCACCAGCATTTTTTAATGTTTTTGATCCATTGAAATAAAAAAAATGAATAAGCCAATAAACGCTCAAAAACGTGGCTCACCAGCGTTTTTTTAACGTTTTTGATCCATTGAAAAAAATAAATAAATAAAAAACACTGAAGCGGAAAAACGCTAATAAACGCTATTGCAAAAACGTTGAAAGACTCACTGCAAAGCTACTGGCGTTTTTATAACATTATATTAATGTCCAGTGTGCATGGAGCCTAAGTAAAGGTATTTTTTTTTCGTTGTGAACAGAGTGGAGATGGATTAGAACACTTTTTTTATTGCTGCCTGTGTCCCCGCCACATTTTTGGGTTGACATCAGAACACTAATAGAGGGGAAATCTCCCAATGGGGACACTAGTTCTGGTGACAACCAGAGATGTCCTCACTTTGTAGGGATATCCTCTCACTTCCTGTTTTGGCTATGGGACAGGAAGCGAAGGGAAATCCGCCCCAATGGGACACAGATTGCGAAAAAAATAAAGGGTTATAACCCTCTGTTACTCTTATCCAAAATGAATAATAATTTAAAAAAAAAAAAAGTTTTGCCTATAGTTCTACTTATACCAGCCCTGGCGAATGCGGCGTCTCCACTCGCATTGGTATTCTGCGCCACATACAGATTCCGAAAGCGGTCTGTACCGCGAGCTCAATAAACACTGGATAACCTGACAGAAGGTCGGTAATTGAAAACATGAAACTTTCTCCGTGATTACTTAACATTTACCACCAGGCTCTCATCACCGATGAAAAACAAAATCAAAATGATGTAATACGTTACAAGATTGTACGCTGCGAGCCATCGACTGCTGTCACCCGGTACAGCAAGTTTGTTACGGAACATTAGAGTTACCGGGGAAAATGCCTCGGACGCCGGCTTCTTTTATTTTCACACATCTGTAGCTCACAGCAGGCTCACGCTTTGGTTACAGTTCAATTCTTACAACTGGCAGTTTGCAAATGATTCTCCTCGCAGTGACAAGTGTAATGTGTCTGTGTATCTGGAAGGCAGAACTTTGCAGCCTGGCTGCGTATTGTCAGCGGGGGGTCCGGATTACAGCGCTGTCATATTTCAAGAATATACAGAATTACAAATGCATTACATGGCGGGGGGAGGATGGCAGATCGGCGGGTTTATCGGAGCCTGGAGCTTCCATATGCATGATGTGTTAAATTATTTTTTTTATAGGCATATTTTTTTTTTGCGCACCCGTTCATATATTCTGGCAATCCCGTCCGTGAAAAGACAGTATTGAGATATGCAGATGACTTGTGAATGGGGTGGTGGAGCGAAGTATAGATTTAATTTTTTTTTTTTCCTGGAAGGCAGATGAATTTTTAGTGCTGTAGGAACGTGATCGGGGTTAAAGAGGAAAAAGGTAGAGGGCAAAGAACTAGTCACCAGTGGCAACCCGTCAATATGCCCATAGGGGCGCCACTCCCCTAATCTATGCACCCGGCCCCTAATCTACATACAGCGAGTCGGACGCATGGATTCCAAAGGGTTTTTCTTTCTTTAGAAGCACTGAGGCTCTAATTGGCTTCAAAAAAAGGGTGGGCTCGGGGCACAGAGCACTACGCCCTGAGCCCACCCAGTTGTGTGACAATAGCGAATAAATATTCGCTATTGTCTTCCTGATTCTCCTCCCGGCCAATCAGGATGTGGGTCCTGAGATCCGTCGTCCGATTGGCCGAGAGGAAAAAGCTATTCTATTCTATCGCTGAGGAGGAAATAAACCACCAAAGCCAAGGAGGAAGAGACGCAGAGTGAAGCTGCCACCCAGAGGAAGTTCTGCCCGCGACCTAGATGGGGTAAGTGCTGGGCTGGTGACCGACCAACTGACCGTCTGTGACCGAACCGACTGACTGAAAAAAATATCACCAGCCCCTACTGCTAGTCACTAGTGTTGGCTGTGGTCTTTCCCCTATTACTGACTTACCATGCCTTGTGTCTCCACATGGAGGCGGCCATAGTGGTAGAGGCAGAGCTCTGCATCCTCATGTCAGCAAGCAGCACAGTAGTGACATCACCGAATCTCACTCCATATCTCCTGGGGCTAGCAGTCAGAGCAGCAGTGCCTTAGATCTCACACTGTAGATATACAGGTGCCTAGGCACCAGGGCCACTGATAGGGCAGTACAACCGGTCCTGTTGTACTTGGCTCAAGAGGGGGGCCCAGGCAGTTTTATAGTTCGATTCTCCCAAATTAAAATGACATGCTTCTTCCTAAACCCCCACAAAGACTGACCTGCCAAAAACAGCTCCTGCTCCCAAGAAAACATTGGTAGCCAGGAGGACTTAGTCAGGGGCGGGGTCGAAGAGTGCCCCGTCAGGTAGGCTGTTTGGGGCCCCGTGATTTCCAACAGCGGCCCTGCTAGGCACACTCACATACCAGGAAGCACACTGATATTTTTCTGGTTCAATAATTTTTATTGCAAATATATCAAAGAATGTACAGTACATGCACATGAACTTTAATGGCATCCCAGTCTTAGTCCATAGGGTTTAATATTGAGTTGGCCCACCCTTCGCAGCTATAACAGCTTCAAATCTTTTGGGAAGGCTGTCCACAAGGTTTAGGAGTGTGTCTATGGGTATGTTAGACCATTCTTCCAGAAGCATAGGGAGGGAGGGCCTCCTTCTCAAATAATCACATTAATCTTAAACATTACATATATGTATTTTGGGGGAAACCCTCAACTTTTGCCAAAATAGCCAGGACATATGTGTCAAAGACCCCGTGTGGGTAGTCTTGGACACCAAAAGACAAGAAAGAAATATAAGAACAAAGGGAGGGGAAGAAAGGAAAGGTAGGGACCTGGGATCGCCTGACACCTGGTAAAGTCGACCCACGCTTCTCAGGGGGCATCAGGGAAGGCATAGGTCAACCATGGTTGCCAAATTTCTAAGAACCTAGCATGCGAGTCGTTAAGAATTCTAAACATTTAGTCATTAAGCACCATGGCTGTCAAACGGTCTCTCACTCCCTAGAAGGGGACTGTATTTTTTTTCCAGGCCTGAACAATCATCCTCTTGGCTCCTATGAACAAATAAGATGCCAACTTTTGTTGACAAGCTAATGCAATAAAGCAAATTTAGCCACCTTTCGGCTATTTAGGTGGAACGGGGAATACAGTAGACCAAACACTCGGGACCAAAAGCCCACCAGTCGAGGGCAGGTCCACCAGATATGCAAAACATCCCCATCCTGGCCACCCCCCAAAAATAGCGATCACTAGAGGTCGGGTGAGCATGGACAATACGGGCCGGGACCCAATACCACCGCAACAACACTTTATAAGCCGCCTCTAAAGGTGGCAGTATTAAATGAACATTTAGTAACTGAAGACCAGGCCTTGCTCCAATCCGCCAGACCGATCTCAGTACCCAAATCTTGTTCCCGTTGAGCCACATAAAAAGGTGAAGTACGGGCATTCACATACAGTGCCAGGAAGTGTGCTGCTATTTTTCAGGAAGAATTCCAACAAAAAAAACACCAAGCAGCACAGCAGTGAGATCACCAAATTGTCCAATACTTACAGGGCTAGCAGCCAGAGCAGCAGTGCCTTAGATCTCACACTGCAGATATACCGGTGCCTTGACACATTCACATACCAGGAAGTGCACTGCTATTTTTCAGGAGAAAGAAAAAGAACAATGCACAGCAGACTACTGACATCACCAAATTGCCCTTCCAAATCTTCTGGGACTAGCAGTCAGAGTAGCAGTGCCTTAATTCTCAGATTGCACATATACAGGTGCCTAGGCACACACATACCAGGAAGCACACTGATATTTTTCAGGAGGCATTCTAGTAAAGAGAACAGCGAGCACCACAGTAGTGACATCAACAAATGGACATTCCAAAACGTCTGGGGTTGCAGCCAGAGCAGCAGTGCCTTATATATAGGTGCCTGGGCACTCTCACATAACAGAACGTGCACTGCGTTTTTACAGGAGGAATTCTGGCAAAGAGAAAAGCAAGCAGCACAGTAGTGATGACATCTCCAAATTTCCCTCCTAATCTTCTGGTGATAGCAATCAGAGCTGCAGCACCTTAGATCTCAGCCCGGGCTTCCCCCCATGTTGCCCCCATCTGCTCCACAGTGTTGCTGGCTTCCCTACTCTCCTCCCAGCTGCCGTGGGGATGTTTCAGGATGGAGAGTGGGGAAGGAGCTAGTAAATATGTCATTTCGTCAGACAATTCGATCGTGTGTGGGCTCCAGCGGACTTTGTTTTCTCAAAAGTTGGACGGACTTAGATTTGAAACATGTTTTAAATCAACCCGTCGAAATCGAGTCCGGTCGAAAAGTCCACTCGTCTGTATGCGAGTTCGACGGACAAAAAGCCACGCTAGGGCAGCTATTGGCTACTGGCTATGAACTTCCTTGTTTTAGTCCGGTCGTACGTCATCACGTACGAATTCGACGGACTTTGGTGGATTGTGTGTAGGCAAGTCCGTTCATTCAGAAAGTCCGTTGTAAAGTCCGTTGAAAAGTCCGCCAGGCAAAGTCTGCCGTAAAGTCCGCTCGTGTGTACACGGCATAAGATAATGCTTCTTCATGCCTGCAGCAGACTGATGACATCATCTCAGCCTAGGCAAAGTCACTGGATTGGAGCTCAGGAAAAGGTTTTAATTGATAAAAATTAGAACTTCAGACCTTGGAACCCTCCTGTAGAGAGAGAACCCAGCTCTCCAGTGCTTCAGACCATTTATCGCCTTTCCAGCCCCCTACTGGACACTCCTGTCCAGGGATTAGCTGGAGCATGACACATATTTAGGCTGGTTATTTGCATCTCCCTCCCTTTGAAAGCTTCTTCCAGAGGCAGGGGGAAGCAATCAAACTCCAAGCCTGTGAAACCCTGAACAGACCAGGACAAACAATCACTGCTCCTCTGATTACAGAGGGAGCCAAAAACTAAATTTACTTAGCACCCTACACTAGGAGGGAGGTGTAATGATAAAAAAAAAAAAATATTCTCTCCAGATGAACTGTATACATATCAATGGTTTTAGCAGCTCTATTGCAAAGTCTTACTTTCTCATATTCTGAAGATATTGATGTGAACAATATCACATGAACAGGCTATCGGAACACAATAGCTGCAGTATCAGCATGTTACTTTTATTGCAGTGTTTGTGGCATTTAATCACGGGGCACACCAATCTGAGGGCACGGTGCATACGTGCATGCACGCTCCCGCACATCGCATTTTTTTAATTAGCTGCTTTATGCATGTGAAACAGCATGATTTTAAAATTGCACAGCACCAAAACACATGGGGAGGATTGATTTACTAAAGGCTTCAGATCTTAGCAAATGAGTTAAAGCTTCACTTTACAAAGTATACTTAATCAGATGCAAGGGGGAAAAAAATGCACTTTTGCTTGCACATGATTGGATGATGGAAGTCAACAGAGCGTCTGCTCATTTGCTAAGCTCTGGAGCAACTGCACTTGCAGAGTGCACTGTCTATTTGCCTTTAGTAAATCAACCCCTGTGTGTCGGGATGACTGAACACCTGCGCATGCACAGGAGTGATGTCACCCCACATCGGCCAATGAGGATGGCCTCCACACTCCGCTTGAGTGCTTCAGTCATATACCGCTTCCTCCAGTCTGAACATAAATATCAGATATTATAGCTTTTTTTCTGACAGCTCAGGCAAGCTTTATAAATTCAGCTCTTGGAAGGGATGTAGAGAAGACTGCAGATAAACATGTAGCGCACCCCACGTAGGAGCTGCTGGTGAATAGGGATCCCCCACCCTGCAGAGCCAGGCACACTGAATCTTGACAGTATCCCAAAAGTCAAGAAACAAGCCAGTGCTTGTTTTTATGTTTTATTGAGGGGATAAAACCTGGATAGAAAATAGGGAAATTATGGGATGCCCACTTGACTTAGAACAGGTCTTCCAGGACAACTCTTCCTATATACAGCTATATACACTTCTCACTGCCTCCGCTCCAGCACACTTGCTTGCAGAACTTCAGACTCAGCTGGGATACTTTATTGATCCTGGCAAAAAAAGAGCAACAGCCAGATCCTGTAGCAAAAAGCCGTTTACAGCCAGGGACCCCGGGCCACTTGGGTTGTGTAGCAAAAACGGTGCCAGCTTCTACCCCTGTGGCTACTGATCCCAGCACCACCTCTTAAGGCACTGCCAGCCAACCTGGCTGCAGCTGCCCCTTTCACTAGCCCACCTAGCTAATGCACCACAGTCCTCCCAGACTGTCACACTCACCAGCCACCCGGCTAACTTCTCTCTGGAGATCTTCTGCACGTATTGACTCTCTCCCGCTGTCCACACACCTACTCCCTTGCATCCAGGACAGGACTCCATGTGTTGTAAGAGGATTCCTCCAGCACCCGAGGTCCCCCCTCCCAGACTAGGGGGCTACCCTCAAGGGCCACCAACAGCCTCCTCAGCACTCTATCTCCAGCTTCGCCCCAACTGCCTTCTGCTGGGCTGACCTAGAGTATTTAAGAGGTGCCCGACCCCCCCGCCAGCCTATTTGGTCAGGGATTTGCTGGGGCCCGCATTAATACTCCAAGCTGCTCATCCTAACCTCCCTCCCATTCTTCTGGAAGCTTCTCCAAGGTTCCAGCAAGTAGGGGAGGTACCAGAGGTGCTGCTTGATGAGACATCGAGCCTCCTTAAGTCACTCACCCTGACCCAGATTGAACCCAGCCTGGCTCTCAGCCAGGCTAAATTTTTCTACACTAACACTAGCACCTACAATAGAGGGTGCTACAAACAAGTATAACGTATAATCGATGCAAAGGGTTTTTGTTTAGGGATTATGACGGTGCCCAAGTACATGAAAGATACAATTTTACTTAGAAAATATACATTTTATTACATAGATATACGACAAGAACAGACAGAAGGTGCATAAGAAATGAGCAGAGTAAATATACAGACATTAATATTGGCCAAAGTATCCGAATGTATGGAATGGTCACTGATGCATGTCATGTCCCTATATGTTTCACTAAACAATGGCTTCTTCACGGGATTATATGGTCACCAGTGTTATTACTACTACTAGAGCCATTGTTGAACACTGGTGACCATATAATCCCCTGAAGAAGCCATTGTTTGGCGAAACATGTAGGGACTTTGGCCAGTATTAATGTCTATATATCTACTCTGTTCATTTTTTATGTCTTCTGTCTGTTCTTGCCGTATATCTATGTAATAAAATGTATATTTTTTAAGTAAAATTGTATCGTTCATGTACTTGGGTGTCAGGCTAGAGCAGTGTTTCTCAACTCCAGTCCTCAAGGCGCCCCAACAGGTCATGTTTTCAGGATTTCCCTTCAGATGAAACTGCTGTGGTAATTGCTAAGGCAGTGAAACTGATCAAATCACCTGTGCAAAATAATGGAGATCCTAAAAACATGACCTGTTGGGGCGCCTTGAGGACTGGAGTTGAGAAACACTGGGCTAGAGCATATAACAGGTAACAGTTCAGGTGTTCTGATTATGCAAAGAGTTCAAGGAACAAGAGCACATACCATGAGCAGAGCAGGTCAGCTGGGACTTGTAGTTCACCGCTGTAGATGTAGGTCGATGTTTGCTGGACCTTGTAGTTCACCACTGCAGATGAGGATAGATGGTGTCTGGTGTTGTAGTTCACCGCTGCAGGTGAGGATAGATGTCTGGTGCTTGTAGTTCACCGCTGCAGATGAAGTTACTAGTGGAATCAGGCAAACGTAGTCTAGGCAAGCTGGGTCATACACAGGAAGATCAGAGTCCAAACGGTACCGAATCAGAAGCAAGCAAACAGGGTCAAACGAACCCGGGTCATACACGAAATACACAGAGCAGATATCAACTGGATCAAACACAAGGTAAACTCTAACACGAGCAATGAATGAATGCTGTTGCAAGTTATTTAAAGGTCACCTGGCCAATCATTGTTGTTTCCCAGGTAAAGGCTGTGTCAGGTGAGTTGTGTTGGGTCCTAAAGGGATCCTAGTACTGACAGTACCCCCCCTTTCTCGAGGGGTTGCTCCTGCACCCCCAGGCTTACTTGGATAACGAAGATGGAACTTCTTCTTAAGTCGGTCAGCATGAAGATCACGAGCTGGGACCCAAGATCGATCCTCTGGGCCGAAACCTTTCCAATGAACGAGATACTGTAAGGAATTGCGCACTCGTCTGGAATCAAGAATAAATGCCACTTCATATTCCTGACTGTCCAACACATCCACAGGTTCTGGTTCATTTACTTGGAGGCTGGAATGAACAGGTTTCAACAATGAAACATGAAAGGACATTTGGAATGCGCATGGATGGGGGGAGTTTTAATCTATAAGATACAGGATTAACAGTCTCCGAAATTTCATAGGGCCCGATGAATTTTGGGCCAAGTTTTTTAGATGGAACATGCAGGGACAGATTCCTAGATGATAGCCACACTTTGTCACCAACTTTATATCCTGGTGCCTTTGAGCGCCTCTTGTCCGCCATTTTCTTAAAAGCCTGCACAGAGCGAGAAATAGCATGATTGACATCGGACCAGATTTTGGAGAAATTTTCAATTGTGGTGTTGGCATCTGGCACATCAGAGAGTGGAAGATCAAAAGGAGCACACACAAGGATGCAACCCGTAAACACAGAAGAAGGGAGAGGTCCCTGTAGATGTGCTGGCACAATTATTAAACGCAAACTCTGCCCATGGCAGGACGTTGACCCACTCCACCTCATCATTGGCCATCAGACAACGTACCATCTTCTCTAGAGTCTGATTAGTCCTTTCTGTTTGGCCGTTTGTCTCAGGATGATATGCTGAAGAATATGATAACTTAATCCCTAGCTGAGAGCAAAGGGCCTTCCAAAACTGGGCTATAAACTGAGAGCCACGGTCTGAGACAATGTTGATTGGTGCCCCATGGAGCCTGAAAACATGTTTAATGAATAAAGATGCCAGTTCTTTAGCAGATGGAAGTTTCGGAAGCGGAACAAAGTGGGCCATTTTACTGAACCTGTCTACCACCACCCAGATCATGGAACATCCCTGGGACGGAGGCAAGTCAGTGATAAAGTCCATAGATAAATGGGTCCAGGGACAGGTAGGTATTGGTAGAGGACATAGGAGACCGGGCGGCTTAGAGGTACTGCTCTTGCTTCTGGCACAAACTTCACAGGCCTGGACGAAGGCTAACACATCCTGCCTGATCGATGGCCACCAGAGGTTGCGAGAGATAATCTCAAAAGTTTGTCTAAACCCCGGATGTGCTGCAGGTTTTGATGCATGTACCTGTTGCAATACCTGCAAACGAAGAGCCAGGGGCACAAAAAGCATACCGGAGGGAGTGGAGGGAGGGGCTTCAGCCTGTGCAGGTAACAAGGCCTCAGAGATGTCAGTCTGGGTGAAAGCCAAAATCCTATCCTCAGAGATAATGGGTTGTGGAGGAAGCGGAGGAGGAGACTCTGAAAGAAAGCTGCGAGACAAGGCGTCAGCCTTAATGTTTCTTGGTCCTGGTAAATATGAAATAGTGAAGTCAAATCTGGAGAAGAACAATGACCACCTGGCTTGACGTGAGTTCAGTCTTTTAGCAGAACGGATGTATTCAAGGTTTTTGTGGTCAGTCAGAACTATGAATGGATAGCGAGCTCCCTCCAGCCAATGTCTCCATTCCTCCAAAGCGAGCTTTATGGCTAGAAGTTCTCTGTTGCCTATATCATAATTGCGCTCTGCTGGGGAATATTTCCGAGACAAGAAGGCACAGGGGTGGATGGCAGCATTTACAGGATCCTTTTGTGACAAAAGCGCCCCCACCCCTACTTCAGATGCATCTACCTCCACAATAAAAGGTAGCTCAGGAACAGGATGGCATAGGATTGGTGCAGAGGAAAAGGCTTTCTTTAACTGAGTGAAGGCTGCCTGGGCTTCAGTAGTCCATTTAAAGGTAGTTGGAGTCTTCCTGGTGAGAGAGGTGATGGGATGTGCAATGGTGGCAAAGTTCTTAATGAATTTTCGATAGAAATTTGCAAAGCCCAGGAAGCGCTGAACTGCCTTTAGGTCTGAAGGTGGTGCCCAGTCTAAAATGGCTTGAATCTTGGCTGGATCCATGGTGAGGCCTGTGTCAGAAATTAGGTAGCCTAGAAAAGGTACTTGTTTAACATGGAATGAACATTTCTCAGGCTTTACAAAAAGGGAGTGAGTCTTTAATCGGGCTAATACTGAGCAGACATGTTTCTGATGTGTTTCAAGATTGGGAGAATATATCAAAATGTCGTCTAAATATACAAGCATGAAGCGACCCAACATGTCACGGAAAATGTCATTCATAAAGTTCTGAAAGACAGCTGGTGCATTTCCGAGACCGAAAGGCATGACAAGACATTCGTAATGACCATCCTTGGTGTTAAAGGCTGTCTTCCACTCGTCGCCTGCACGTATGCGCACCAGATTATAGGCTCCCCTTAAGTCCAGTTTGGAGAAGATTTTGGCTCCCTGGATTTGAGAGAACAATTCTGTGATGAGAGGAAGAGGATACCGATTGGGAACAGTTATTTTATTTAGACCTCTGTAATCAACACAAAGTCTCAGTCCCCCATCCTTCTTTGGGACAAAGAAGCATCCTGCTCCTGCGGGAGAAGTGGAGGGACGGATGAAACCCTTAGCTAGGTTTTCCTGGATGTATTCTTGCAAGGCAAGATTCTCTGGCTCAGACAGTGGAAAGACTCTCCCTCGAGGAGGTGTAGTGTCAGGCAAGAGGTCAATGGGACAATCATAACTGCGATGAGGTGGTAAAGTGTCAGCAATCCCTTTAGAAAACACATCCCAAAAGTCCTTATAACAAAGTGGAATCTGTTCCATTCCCACTTGACAGGTAGCCAGTCGAACAGGGTGCTGGATGCAGTTCTGCTTACACTGATCGGACCAAGTCAAAATATTTCCTGTTCGCCAGTCAATTACAGGATTGTGCTTCTGAAGCCAAGGAAGGCCTAGGATCAAAGGAGTGGATGGAGAGTCAATGACAAGACATGAAATCTTCTCCCAATGCAAAGCCCCCAATTGTAACTGGAAAGGATTGGTGGCTTGGAGCACTAGATCTTGTGAGAGAGGCCGATTATCCACGGAAATCAGGCGGACTGGGCAATCTAGAGCATGAGTTTCCAAGGACAAAGAGGTAGTCAGAGTTTTATCAATAAAATTCTCAGCGGCTCCAGAATCTACCAAGGCCAGCAGTTCATGAGCCCCTGTCCCAAAGTGAATGACAGCGGGTAAAAGAATACGCTTGTCCCCCTGGGGAGATGAGAGCAGACCTAAGGTAACCTCCCCGCAATTACCTAGGTCCTGGAGTTTCCCGGACGTGTAGGGCACGAACGAAGCATATGACCCTTGAGGCCACAATACAAGCAGAGTCCCATGTTACGCCGGCGCGTGTGTTCCTGGGCAGATAACCGGGTGGAGCCTAACTGCATAGGTTCTTCCTCAGATTTGGCATTGGAGGTGGAATAGTCAGGCGGCAAGGGAGGTATATAGTTTGCCACAGCTGTAGTTTGTTCTCGTCTCCTCTCTCGCTGGCGGCGGTCAATTCTAATGGCTAGACTCATAGCCTCCTCCAGTGAGGCTGGGTAGGAGAAGTTGACCAGAGCATCCTTAATTGCATCTGAAAGGCCCATTCTAAACTGGCTGCGGAGTGCTGCATCATTCCAGCCAGATTCCGGGGCCCACCTGCGAAACTCTGAGCAATACATTTCAGCTGTGGTAGTTCCTTGCTTTAAGTTACGCAGGGTTGATTCTGCAGTAGCAGCACGATCTGGATCATCATAAAGCAACCCTAGGGCTTCAAAGAAGGCATCTACTGTTAGCAAGGCTGGGTGGTTTGGTTCCAGGTTAAAGGCCCAAGCCTGGGGGTCACCCTGTAGTAGAGAAATAATGATTTGAACCCTCTGAGTTTCAGGGCCAGACGAGGATGGCCTTAACTTGAAATATAATTTGCAACTGTTTTTAAAGTTGCAAAACCCTTTACGGTCACCAGAAAACCGGTCAGGCAAAGGAATTTTTGGTTCAGATGGAGTTTTTGTAGCAGTGGTAATAGAAGGAGATTGCACCTTGGTGAGCTCTGTGGCCATTTCCTGAACTTGATGGGATAAGCGGCAAAGTTCCTGTGCAAACAACTGAGCCTGCTCAGGATCCATGATAGGTTTCCTATATTATGTATGGCTCGTGTTAATGTCAGGCTAGAGCATATAACAGGTAACAGTTCAGGTGTTCTGATTATGCAAAGAGTTCAAGGAACAAGAGCACATACCATGAGCAGGTCTGAGCAGAGCAGGTCAGCTGGGACTTGTAGTTCACCGCTGTAGATGTAGGTCGATGTTTGCTGGACCTTGTAGTTCACCACTGCAGATGAGGATAGATGGTGTCTGGTGTTGTAGTTCACCGCTGCAGGTGAGGATAGATGGTGTCTGGTGTTGTAGTTCACCGCTGCAGGTGAGGATAGATGTCTGGTGCTTGTAGTTCACCGCTGCAGATGAAGTTACTAGTGGAATCAGGCAAACGTAGTCTAGGCAAGCTGGGTCATACACAGGAAGATCAGAGTCCAAACGGTACCGAATCAGAAGCAAGCAAACAGGGTCAAATGAGCCAGGTCATACACGAAATACACAGAGCAGATATCAACTGGATCAAACACAAGGTAAACTCTAACACGAGCAATGAATGAATGCTGTTGCAAGTTATTTAAAGGTCACCTGGCCAATCATTGTTGTTTCCCAGGTAAAGGCTGTGTCAGGTGAGTTGTGCTGGGTCCTAAAGGGATCCTAGTACTGACATTGGGCACCATCATATTCCGTAAACAAAATCCCTTTGCATCAATTCTACCAATACAAGGGATGAGGTGCCGGATCTTATGAGGTCACTCAACTCACACCCTTCCACAGCAGGTATAACGTATGTAGGAGGATTTTTTTAATCTCTGTATCCCCTGAGGCCAGTGGCGGTGCTTCCATAAGGGCGCACGGGCGCCGCCCCTCTCTCCTGCCACCCCCTCTATGCATGAATCTATCTATGGCCACGCTGCCACCCCCTATTCAGGCACCCGGACCCTTTTTGGATGCCAGGCGCCTGAATTACAGCGGCAGGGTTTTTCTTTTTAAGCACCTGATTAAGGCCATAGGCTCTAATAGGCGTCAAAAAAGGTGACCTGCGAGCGCTATGCTGGGCGCTCACAGGTCACTCAGCTGTGTTAGAAAAATGAATGAATATTCGCTTTCCTAACACTAAACCGCCTCTCCGCCAATCAGGTGCTTGGATCTGTTAATCATCACCTGATTATCTGAAACGACAGGCGCTGTGATTGGACGCCTATCAGGCGTCCAATCATAGCAGAGGATGGGCAGAGAGGATGGGAGAAGACATCGAGGAGCTGTCCCACCGCCACCGAGACAGAGTAAGTACAGACGGTGGGCGGGGGGTACACTGGCAGCATTTGATATGGCACAGTGGCTGCGTTTGATGGGACACAGAGGGAGCATTTGATGGGGCACAGAGAGGCTGCATTTGATGGGGCACAGTGAGGCTGCATTTGATGGGCACAGTGAGGCTGCATTTGATGGGCACAGTGGCTGCATATGATCTGCAGAGTGGCTGCATATGATGGGCACAGTGGCTGCATTCGATGCTGCACAGTGGCTGCATTCGATGGGGCACAGTGGCTGCATAGGATGGGCACAGTAGCTGTATTTTATGGGGCACAGTTGCAGCATTTGATATGGCACAGTGGCAGCGTTTGATATGGCACAGTGGCTGCGTATGATGGGCACAGTGGCTGCGTTTGATGGGCACAGTGGCTACGTTTGATGGCACAGTGGCGGCAATTGATGGGCACAGTGGCTGCGTTTGATGGGCACAGTGGCTGCGTTTTATGGCACAGTGGCGGCAATTGATGGGCACAGTGGCTGCGATTGATGGCACAGTGAGGCTGCAATTGATGGGGGGTTTTTTTCAGAATTTTTCAGTTTGCTTGCGCCCCCCCAAAAAATTTTGAGCACCAGCCACTGCCTGGGACCAGTCACTTCACTGGGTATATGGAAGGGTTTACAGCCACTTTATCCATAATTCTGCTCTATGTATGCAGCAGAACATTTACAAGAGGCAGAAATGTATACTCTCACTATAATAGTTTCTATCCACCATTAAATCCAAAACAAACCTCTTCTAGGAAGGGAATCATTTACTGACGCACATAAAACCCCGCACATTTTCCACGTTATTACTCACAATAAGCCATCTCTTGCATTCTTAGGTATTGCACACTTTTTTTTTTCTCCTGCTGGTTTGGTAAACATGTTTTTCTTGAGAATATTTGCGTAACAAATGGAAACAGAAAACTCCCCAGGCCAGTTTTCTATATAATGCAATTACACTGAGCTGGAGGCCAATTCGCGTTCCAGGCTTTCATAGATATTCCAGTGTACTATAAAGAAGCATGGTCATAATCATCCATTTAATAAGGACACTTCGGAATGGTTGGGCACTAGTGATCAATCTCTGCCCTGCTTGGAATGAGCTGAATAAAGGTCAGTCTGTCTCAGAAGGACTCTGAAGTTATGTTTGTGAATTGTAGACTCTTTCATCTCCTCCGCTTGCATAACATCAGCTGAAGTCTACAGATGTCTTGCGCCATGAGCCAGCAGGTGGAAGGAATTGTGAGTATTGTCAATGATCTATGTTACCCACACAGTGATGTCATTACAGGTAATTACTCTTTATTGGAATGTCTAATTATAGCAATATAAACAATTTAGAGCAATTTGCTCTGTAAAAGTGTATGAGCTAACATTGTCGCCCACTTCCATTCCGGGCCTTTTCTGTCACTTTTTCTGTATTTTTTGCAAGAAAATTACCGTATTTTTAACATGCATCTTTAATTTAAGAGGGAAGTTTCAGGAAAAAAACTTTTCAGCCTCAATGGAGCCTGATATGTGCCAATCTGCAGCCTCAATGCAGCAGGATCTGTGCCCATCTGCAAACACAATGCAGCCTGATATGTGCCCATCTGCAGCCACAATGCAGCAGGATCTGTGCCCATCTGCAGACACAATGCAGCCTGATTTGTGCCCATCTGCAGCCTCACTGCAGCCTGATCTGTGCCCATCTGCAACCTCAATGCAGCCTGATCTGTGCCCCTCTGCAGCCTCAATGCAGCCTGATCTGTGCCCATCTGCAGCCTCAATGCAGCCTGATCTGTGCCCATCTGCAGCCTTAATGCAGCCTGATATGTGCCCATCTGCAGCCTCAATGCAGCAGGATCTGTGTCCATCTGCAGCTTCAATGCAGCCTGATATGTGCCCATCTGCAGCCTCAATGCAGCCTGATCTGTGCCCATCTGCAGCCTCAATGCAGCAGGATCTGTGCCCATCTGCAGCTTCAATGCAGCCTGATATGTGCCCAACTGCAGCCTCAATGCAGCCTGATCTGTGCCCATCTGCAGCCTCAATGCAGCCTGATATGTGCCCATCTGCAGCCTCAATGCAGCCTGATCTGTGCCCATCTGCAGCCTCAATGCAGCAGGATCTGTGCCCATCTGCAGCTTCAATGCAGCCTGATATGTGCCCAACTGCAGCCTCAATGCAGCCTGATCTGTGCCCATCTGCAGCCTCAATGCAGCCTGATATGTGCCCATCTGCAGCCTTAATGCAGCCTGATATGTGCCCATCTGCAGCCTCAATGCAGCAGGATCTGTGTCCATCTGCAGCTTCAATGCAGCCTGATATGTGCCCATCTGCAGCCTCAATGCAGCCTGATCTGTGCCCATCTGCAGCCTCAATGCAGCCTGATATGTGCCCATCTGCAGCCTCAATGCAGCCTGATCTGTGCCCATCTGCAGCCTCAATGCAGTATGATATGTGCCCATCTGCAGCCTCAATGCAGCCTGATCTGTGCCCATCTGCAGCCTCAATGCAGCAGGATCTGTGCCCATCTGCAGCTTCAATGCAGCCTAATCTGTGCCCACCTGCAGCCTCAATGCAGCAGGATCTGTGCCCATCTGCAGCTTCAATGCAGCCTGATATGTGCCCCTCTGCAGCCTCAATGCAGCCTGATATGCGCCCATCTCCCATCAATGCAGCCTGATGCCCATCTGCAGCCTTACCATCTCTCATGCAGGAAATCACCAAGCCGTCATCTCCTGTTTACTCGGTTCTCAGTCGGCAGTCACATACACAAACCCGCCTCTGCCATCGGCATTGGACCAGCTCCTGTAAATGACAGAACACTGGCCCAATGCCGGTGGTGGAGGCAGGACTGTGTGTGTGACGTCAGAGCCGAGTGAGAGCCAACCATACAGGAGATGACGGCTCTGTGCATTCTGGCGGCGCTCAAACCCCTCCTTCCCCTCCGAGGTACTCTATCGGCGTATAACACGCACCCGTGATTTGCCCCCTATTTTCAGGGGGGAAAAGTGCATGTTATATGCAGATAAATACAGTACTTGGGTCAAAAACACTTGTAATCTCCAAAAAAGAAGATCATGTACTTTTTTGAGCTTCAGGCACTTTGCTTCAGGCGACAGAACGCTCAGGTGTGAACAGGAGTCATTGAAATTAATGGGATTTGGCTTGTTGAGAGTTGTAGAGCTACAAAAAATTCCAGCAGAAAATCGCTCAGGTGTGAACGAGGCCTTAGAACCCCCCAAATATTATACATTTTTTAAGGCAGAGGCCCTAGAGAATAAATTGGCCGGCTTTGCGATGTTTTATGTTACACCAAATCTCTGCAACGTTTTTTCAAATTCAATAATTCAAAAAATACACTCTTTTGAATTTTGACCAGCCGCCATCATTATACTGCGGCAGGTCGGCTCGTTCCCGCAGATCGCCGTAGCTGTACGTCGGCCCTCGGAGCCCTCTGCTGTGGCCCTCGACCTCATACGAGGAAAGCACATGCCCAGGGTCGGCAACCCATTGATCGTGATCTGGGCTTGCCGACCCGCCATCCCAGAGCATTAGAGGGCACCAAGCTGGCACTAGCCACAGGGGAAGCAGGTGGCCGTGGATTGAGCAGGAGCCCCATAAGCGACTGAATGCAGGAGCTGTGATGCGCTTTCAGAAAATGCACCACACCTGCAAGATATAATAGAAGTCTATGGCAAACCACAGCTAACCCGCAAGAAAGCCAGAGGTGGACTGCGCTGCACCCGTGATGGAGGCAAACGGCAGTGCATCAGTGTGAAAACAGCCTTATAGGGGGCTCAGGACAGTAAGGGCTTGTTTACATTTGCAGTTTGAGGAGCGGTAAACCCCATAGTTGAGACATGTTTTTACCACACACCCCAACTAGTGGTGTAGCATCAGGGTCCACAATAGGGACTCCGCCCAATGCTCCAGGGGGGGCCTGTGTGGGCCACGCTTCAAAATTGTGCCCACTCGTGGAATGACGACAAACTTTGACCCTTAAAAACCTCCATAGGCAATGTTTAAAAATGTCTACAGGCTACCAGTTTTGAGTTACAGAGGAGGTCTTGGGCTAGAATTATTGCTCTCGCTCTAATGATCGCGGCGATACCTCACATGTGTGGTTTGAACACCGTTTTCATATGCGTGCGCAACTTATGTATGCGTTCGCTTCTGCGTGCAAGCTCGGCGGGACGGGGCGCTTTAAATTATTTATTTAGTTTTCTTATTTATTTTTCTTTTTTCTTTTTACACTGTCTTTTTAAAAAAAAATGTTTGGGTCACTTTTATTCCTATTACAAGGAATGTAAACATCACTTGTAATAGACAAAAGCATGACAGGACCTCTTTAATGTGAGATCTGGGGTAAAAAAAAGACCTCAGATCTCACATTTACACTTAAAAGCAATAAGAATGAAAAAAAAGACCATTGGGCGGAAGTGACATTTGACGTCACTTCCTTTATCCAATGGTATGGAGCCGAGTGGGGGTCATCTTTCCCTCACTCGACTCCATGCCTCAGAGGGGAAAGGACCCAATCATCTCCGCCGCTACCGACGGCTCTAGTAAGCGACATGGACCAGCGGGAGGGATGGCACGCCGATAAAAGTAATCTTGCGGTGAATCCGCCGCAGAGACCACTTTTATCTGAAAGCGGACCGCCCGCTGTTTAAAAAGATACAAGTCTTATGGCAGCTATCTGCTGCCATAACAACGGTATTCAACGTCAAACAGCTGATGTATAACGACGGCGGGCGGTCTGTAAGTAGTTAAAAGGATTTACAGGTTAACACTTTACATGTACAGAGGAGGTCTAGTGTGGGACACAAAGTGTGAGAAGTGTGGGGCGAATGCTGTTGTGGGCGAGCTGGGGGGAAGGGGCACTTTAATTTTCTTTTTTAATTATTAATTTATTATAATTTATTCACTATTGCTTTAATTTTTTTTTTTTGGTCACTTTTATTGCTGTCACAAAAAATGTAAACATCCGTGGGACAGCAACAGGCATGGGACAGGTACTCTTTATAGAGAGATCTGGGCAGTGGCGGCTGGTGCTCAAAATTTTTGGGGGGGCGCAAACTGAAAAAAAAAAAAAAAACATCAATTGCAGCCTCACTGTGCCCATCAAACGCAGCTAGTGTGCCCATCAATTGCCGCCGATGTGCCCATCAAACGCAGCCACTGTGGCCATCAAACGCAGCCACTGTGCCATCAGACGCAGCCACTGTACCCATAAATTGCCACCACTGTGCCCATTAAACGCTGCCACTGTGCCCATCAAATGCAGCCACTGTACCCATAAATTGCCACCACTGTGCCCATCAAACGCAGCCACTGTGCCATCAAACGCAGCCACTGTGCCTATATATTGCCACCACTGTGCCCATCAAACGCAGCCACTGTGCCCATCAAACGCAGCCACTGTGCCATCAAACGCAGCCACTGTGCCATCAAACTCAGCCACTGTGCCATCAAACGCAGCCACTGTACCCATAAATTGCCACCACTGTGCCCATTAAACGCTGCCACTGTGCCCATCAAACGCAGCCACTGTACCCATAAATTGCCACCACTGTGCCCATCAAACGCAGCCACTGTGCCATCAAACGCAGCCACTGTGCCCATATATTGCCACCACTGTGCCCATTAAACGCAGCCACTGTGCCATCAAGCGCAGCCACTGTGCCCATCAATTGCCGCCAGTGTGCCCCATCAATTGCCGCCAGTTTGCCCCATCAATTGCCGCCAGTTTGCCCCATCAATTGCCGCCAGTGTGCCCCATCAAATGCTGCCAGTGTCCCCCCGCCCAAAACGTACTGTCTCGGGTCAGTGCATTCCTCCACACTCCCTCCGAGTCCTCGATGTCTTCTCCCATCCTCTTCTGCTATGATTGGACGCCAGATAGGCATCCAATCACATCACCTGTCGCTTCAGCCAATCAGGTGACAGGTAACCAGACACCTGATTGGCTGAGAGGAAGGTCAGTGGTAGGGAAGCGATTTATTTGATTCCCTAACACAGCACTGTGTAAGCAGCGAACGCACAGCAGTGCGCCCACTGTTTACCAATCTGGAAGCCTATTAGAGCCCACGGCTCTAATCAGGACGCCTATTAGAGCCGACGGCTCTAATCAGGCACTTCCAAAAACACCCCCGCCGCTCTAATTCAGATGCCTGGCACCCGACAAGGGGTCAGACACCTGAATAGGGGGCAGCAGCGGCAACAATAGATAGATTCATGTAATGCATGAATCTATCTATTAAAGATTGACGGTGCAGGAGAGAGGGGGCGGCGCTCCTGCGTCCTCTATGGATGCACCGCCACTGGATCTGAGGTCTATGAGACCCCAAATCCCTCCTTTCCCCTTAACACAATCAAAACACCAAGATCAGTGTTTTTGAATGCTTTTGATCTTTGAAAAAATTGCGACGTTGATATCCAGGTAAACTGGAAGTGATGTCAGGTCATCCATCACTTCCAGGTTACCATAGTCGAGAGGCAATTAAAGCTGTAGGTATCTTTGAAAGTTTGAAAAACTGCTACGCAAATACCACGTGACATAAAAAAAAAAAAAAAAGCTGTAGGTATCATCCCAGTAGTCCAACAAGGTACGAGTAGTCTGGAATTGGTTAGTGTGCCTTAATTTTTCTGTTTCCAATGCCTTTTTTTAAACATTGACACAGCTCTTTAGACCCAGTCTGTCTGGATAGTATGGTGACCTGCTGATTTGGCACCATCCACAGGCAGCTTAACTCTACAATAAGATGTAGACATTAAATCCAACACTAATTTACTTCAGATAATTGCAGTACAGAGGATGTTTTTCCAGACTTGTGAAGTGTAAAAAGACTTTATTAATCCCCGTCTCTGCAAAGTACTAACACTGACTGAGGGAACATGGAAAAAACAGGAAAGGTCTAGCTAGGACTGAAATAACTAGCACTAAACAAGAGGGGAGGACACAGGGAGATACAAGTTCACATAAAACACCACTAGATGTCATCATACTATGCAACAATTATAACCTCAGGCAGTTCAATAAAACAGAGAACAGTTACATGAAAGTGGGGCAGAACATTGACCATCTTGTTTCCCCTTAATGGCAGTGTGACGGGAGTCACTTTGGGCGGGGGGCTGGTGGAACCCAGAATCCCCTGGAGAGGTTGGGAAACCCTTGCTTCAGCTCCCCATGCACCTCCTTTGTATAAGTCACCCTGTGTCTGTTAGGGGCATAGAGTGACCAAGAAAATAATGAAAATTAAGAATGTGGCTTGGATTACTTTCCTGGTTATTTGATTCTCAACTATACGTGTTAATTGAAAGAGCTGATCACATTGGCCTCAGTACAATGTAGGAGACAGTCTGTCTGCTAATAGGGGCTGCTGCTATTGTGTAAAGGTGTCCTGTGTTTATAATTATGATACTGTGTGTTGTGTCTTCTGAGCTAAAAGACGGCAAGTCTGCCCTGAAAGGTCATACCTCTGAGTTACCTAGGCTGTTTAAATGATTAGTTAATTAGCTATGTTAATTCTGTTTCTGGTTACAGTTTGCTAGGGTAATATGATCAGAAGAGGGGGGGGGGGGCGGGAAAATGTCCTCCTGGTGTATATATTTGTGTGAGTTTGTCCAATAAAGGATTCCATGTTGCAGTTTTGTAACTGAGCTAGTCTTGCCTGGTTCTTACAATATTTGGGCTGTAATATCTGATATCTGAAGGTCCAGACTGGAGGAAGCTGTGTACTGACAGAAGCACTCAAGCAGAGTGCGATGGGGATTTGTATATATTTTGTGTGCAACTCTCTCCTCTTCCTCCCACATGATTTACTGCTCATGCATCCAGTGCTCTCCCATGGCATTGGGGGGGGGGGGGGTTATTCAGCCCTGTGTATGTTCCAAATTTCAACTTGAACCTCCCACCAGGTTATGGAACACACAGTCAGGGAACACAGTTAACCCCTTGATCGCCCCCTAGTGTTAACCCCTTCCCTGCCAGTGACATTTATACAATAATCAGTGCATTTTTATAGCACTGATCGCTGTATAATTGTCAATCGTCCCAAAAATGTTTTAAAAGTGCCCGATGTGTCCGCCATAATGTGGTAGTCCATTTAAAAATCACAGATCGCCGCCATTACTAGTAAAAAATAAAAACTAATAATAAAAATGCCATAAATCTATCCCCTATTTTGTAGACGCTATAACTTTTGCACAAACCAATAAATATACACTTATTGCGATTTTTATTACCAAAAATATGTAGAAGAATACATATCGGCCTAAACTGAGAAAAAAAATGACCTTTTTTTAAAAAAAAAAAAATTTAAAAATTGGAGATATTTATTATAGCAAAAAGTACAAAATATTGTGGTTTTTTTTCAAAATTGTCGCTCTTTTTTTGTTTATAGCACAAAAAATAAAAGCCACAGAGATGATCAAATACTACCAAAAGAAGGAAAAAAGGGACGTCAATTTTGTTTGGGTGCAGCATCGCATGCAATTGTCAGTTAAAGCGGCGCAGTGCCATATCGCAAAAAATGCGCTGGTCATTGAGCAGCCAAATCTTCCTGGGCTGAAGTGGTTAAACTTTACATATTAACTAAATTATACACCACACTTTTTTTTGTTAAGTTTATAATCCGATTAATCGAAACAATAATTGGCCAACTAATCGAATATAAAAATAATCTATACTATTACTATTATTTAATTTTCACATAAAATCCCAGACGATTACAATATAATGTGACATATTGCTGACTGATGTGAACTTTTCAGTTCATTTTATTATGGAATCGTAAAATCTGCACGTTCTACTATGTAAAATGTCGTCTATATATTTTTACCACTAGAGGACACAATTGTTCAAGACAATAAATCCGTCCACCTCCGTTCCTTCTCTGCAGGTTTATATTCACACGCATTTGTATTGAAAAAGATATATATTAGCGCAGTGGGAACCGATGTTCTCACTCGCTGCACTGGACTTCGCAGTTTATTCACCAATTTAGTATTACAGGCAGAGAGGAGGTGTCATATCCAGACAAATTCATCCCAGATTTCCCAAAATGCATTTTTTTTAAAATAATTTGCACGCTGTTTTTATTTTATCACATGTTCCAGAGCATATTTGCGTGCATCAGCGCAGATGGAGCTGTACCGAGAGCGCGCGCACAGTGTCCGGAAGCTCACGATCGTGTCTTACCTGCCGGATCGTGTCTTACCTGCCGGAATGTCAAACCCCTTAATGGGCATGTGCTGAAGAGAGATTCCAGAGAAGGGCAACTAAATTAATATGGGGAATGGAGTACCTCAATTATGAGGAACGACTTCAAGCGCTAAATGTATTCTCATTGGAGAAGATACACTTGAGAGGAGATATGATAGCGATATACAAAATATCTCAACGGTGATCCCAGCGTAAGTATGAAACTTTTCAGTCCCAGAGAGTGTAAGAGGACACGTGGCCACACAATGAGACTGGAAGAGAAGAGGTTTAACCTTACTTTTCGCTGTCAGGGCGGTAAGGATGTGGAACTCTCTTCCACAATCGGTGGTGTCGGCAGGCAGTATGGATAGTTTTAAAAGACTCTTGGACGTGCATCTTAGCGAAAACAATATACAGTACGGGGATATGGGAAATTATTTTTCTATACACACACACACACACCTACACAGGGTTACACCTGAAGAGTCTGGTATGGATTTTGAGGGGGACCACCACGCCATTTTTTTTTTTTTTTTTGGCACGGGGTTCCCCTTAATATCCATACCAGACCTGAAGGGCCTGGTATGGAATTTAGGGGGACTCCCACGCATTTTTTTTTTTAAATTTTGGTTTGGGGTTCCCCTGTGGGGAAATTCCATGCCGTTTTTATCAATGAACTTTTATGTGTATTGCTGGACCGACAATTCATTATAGCCGGCGCTAGCGATAGTAGTTTTACATGACTTTTTTTCCCTTTAGAAATGTCATTTTGCTGTCAGACTGTTCTAAACACGGGAAACATGCGCCCCTTTACAGGCATACTATAGACACCCCCCAGGTACAAAATTTAAAGGAATATTACACTTTTATTGTTTCACTTTAAGCATTATTAAAATCACTGCTCCCGAAAAAATGGCCGTTTTTCAAACATTTTTTTTGCATTGATACATGTCCTCTGGGGCAGGACCCGGGTCCCCAAACACTTTTTATGACAATATCATGCATATAAGCCTTTAAAATGAGCACTTTTGATTTCTCCTATAGACTTTTAAAGGGTGTTCCGCGGCTTTCGAATTTGCGGCGAACACCCCAAATTGTTCGCTGTTCGGGGAACGGGCGAATAGCCAACGTTCGAGTCGAACTCATGTTCGACCCGAACATAAAGCCCATCCCTAGCTAGCACCATAACTTTCTTTTGCTACACTCTAGGGGCCCCCAGTCGCTGCCTCTAATAAGGAACTTTGCTAAGGCTTGCCTGAAACCAGAGCCTGGCCTAACCATGTGCTAGCTGCGCCTGAAGAATTGTGCTGGAGGGAGGAGGGGAGATAGTCTGCAGCAAGTGTTGTGCTGGAGGAGAGTATCTAAAGTGTCCCAAACCATGGAAGAATCTTTTTCCTGATGGCTCCATGTCAGCACAGCTGTGTGATGCCCCGCCCACCCCCTACGTAATCAGGACCTAACTATAATATTTTAGCACATCTCAGCCTCAGCGTTCCTTTTTCTTCCTCCTAGGATTAGTGGTGTCTTCCCTCCTAGCTGGTATAAAGTGCTGGCTGTTTGTCCGGATTTGTCTGCTGCTGGACGAGGTCCGTGCTTCCTAAGTCTGCTAATAGCAACCCTGTCAGGGAGCCCCGCTGCTGATCCTCAGGGTGGCTTCATGCTGTCTTAAACAGTCAGCTTATGGTGTGCTGGGAGGGGTGCTGTGTCTCTCTCCTCCGGAGCGGAGGATCGATGTTCCTGTTAGGGGCGAGCCGTGCTTGTTCTCTGCCTTTTCTGATTACCCCGGGTAGAGATGAGGGCCAGCATGGAATGCACGCTGGGTGTCCGTTCTGAGAATGCGCCAAGCCGCCCAGCCAATCTTGAGGAGGAGGAGGTGGAGCAAGCCTCACTTGAGGAGCCCTGTCATAATAGACCAAAGGGTGTATGGTCGAAAGCGCAAAAATCTGTGCTATCTGAACCATAAATGGGTTCCGGAAGTGAGTTGGGGGTCAATTAAGCGGAGGCGGAGAGATTCAGCATTTTTCCTCTTTTCTTATCAGATTTAGCGTGCATGCTACTTTAAATATTATCCCTTTATCTTTCTATTTAAAGTTAATGGGAAGATATTTATAAAGTTGTGTGGTGGTCAAATAAGAGAGAGATTAATTTCCAGCAATTAAAAAAAAAAAAAAAGTTTTTGGTGGTGGAAAAACTGTTCATGTCTCTCTGTGCTCTATATAAAGCTTCCCTTTTTTGTATTTCTTTTTCCATATGGTGATATGGAAATATGTAATGATATAGAAAGTTCTCCGGATTCAAACTTGCATGGAGTGTCCCTTATGGATCCACATTCCTTAAAATGGAGTTCCATCCACTCTACAACTCTTCAGCATCCCTCACTAAACTGTGCATTGTAAACGAATTGGATATTTCTTATTTTTTTTCTTAGGACCTACTGTATATCTGCTGTATTCATTTTTCACTTCCTCCTCCCTGGCCGTGGCCCATCGCATCATTTCCTGTTTGCAATGCCTTCTGGGAAGGGGCGGCAACTTCCTCTGACACTGCCATTGGTATGGAAACCTGACCTGAAACCTATTACACTGCTTGTGCTGCACTGAGCATGTGCGAGATTTGCAAGGATGAGATGCAGGAAGAAATACAGTCTGGCTTCAGATGCCCAGACTTAAGATGGCCACGGCCTGCTGTAAGTTTATAAAATAACAAACTACTGCTATAAACTAACAAAACAGACCGTAGTTTACAGACTAACTTTACTAGAATACATTAAGCTTGTGTATTATAGGGGTATTTTTATTTAAAAAGTATCATTTCGGCCGGAACACCACTTTAAGGATTGTCTCAATGTTCTTTGTTTATGTCTTGAAGAAGGGGTAGCCCAGATGGGTGATGATTGTGGCGTAGATGGAGGTCTTGAATTTGATTCAGGATCCAGTAATCCTAATTTGACCAGTAGATCTTTACCTTCTCCGACGTTCAGAACTGTGTACGTGGTGCCATTGTGGGGTACCGTTAGTTTAAACGGAAATCTGTATCTTATATGTGCAGATTGCAGCATGGTTGTTATTTCCTTCATTTTGCGTCTTCTAGTGCTTACATTTTCTAATGCGGGCTGACAATATACAGTATTTTGTTTGTACTGAGTGCTTTTTTTTTTAGCTAAACTATGCACTCTATTCCACTATCTTCATTTCCAAAGCATAGGCACTAATTGGCCTGTAGTCCCCCTGTTAGTGGTAACGATTAAACACTAAGAATGGGCAAGATTGGAACTGGTTTGCTTAATCAGCTCTGTTTTAAAACAGCACCAGTCCCGGTGGCTCCTGCTGGCCCCTGCCAGGGCAAGCGATGAAAGTGTCAGTCGTCAGCTCCTGGGCTTCCAATTCTTCTACATATGGGTGAGTGCAGCGTGATACAACGGCAATAACACACCCTCAGTGCAGATGCAATTGAAAGAACTTGTTTTGAAGTCAAAGGAAAACAGTTCACAACAAGCCTGGTGGAAGGAAGCCCAACCGGGAATACTCACGAATGACTGCAGCGTGTAGCGGAGCAGGTCTCAGCCGAGCTGACAATGTCTGTCTTGAGGGGTGGAATGCGGCCTTGCCAGTCCAAGCCCAAGTGGGGAAGTTTACAGGAAGAGTGGGGGTTGCTATGCTTTCCCTACTGGTCTGGAACCTTTCCCTACCGCTAGTACTGTCCCTGGCAGATGGGTGACCTGTCCCTACACTACCCATATGCTAAATGCGCACCAAACCCAAGAGCCAGGGTCTTAAATAGACTTTGCCTGAGCCAAAATGGCTGGCAGCGTCACATGGGCCGTCAGCATCCAAACAAATTGCTGCCTCAGTGACCCAGGAAACCATAGAGGAACCATGTTCCTCCTGACTTCCTCTCCCTCTGCACTGCCGCTGCGGTTGAGCGCCACCTTCAGTGGAGAAAATAGATTGCATCTACCTACATACAGACTGTCCAGCATTTTCCTACATCAATAGATCACTGCTATAGTGATCATTTGCAGGTTTTTTGTAGCCAGCAATAGATCTCTATTAGAAGTGATGTGTTGGAGCACAGCTGCATAGGGGGTCTGAATCTTGTCTGCATTAACCAGATCCAAATTCCCCATGAAAAACTAAATGTAAACTAAAAACAACGTAAAAAAAAAAAAGAAATGATAAAAAAAAAATATATACATGTAAATAAATAAAATATTTCCTGCACAGATTAATCCTGAGTTTGCAACAATGATGTAGGATGATCTGGATGACATTTACATTCACTGTGTAGGCATCACACAAGTCAATATAATGGCATTGACATTTTTAGCAATTGCACATCCTTGAAAAATCTGCCATTGTGTCAATTTGTACCTCTGTCAACCTGACCAATATTTATCTTAATGTTATGCAAATGATTTGCGCAAGTCATATTTTTCAGCTTTTTTCCACTTTTTCCGGAAGGGAATAGAGCTCCCCTAAAGTAAAATGCATATGTTCACTTTGAGCTTAACTATTCATATGCATTAAAAAGCTGCACCTATTTGATGTCACTTTAATCAGCAGGTGTGAAAAAGTGCTGTAAATGAAGAATGCTTCCAGAAATAGAAGTGTAAATAGTTTATTTGTTTTCAAGTAACAAAATGGAAAGTAAATGAACAGAAGAGAAATCTAAAATCCAATCCACCCTTTGCCTTCAAAACAGCATCAATTCTTCTAGGTACACTTGCACACCGATTTTGAAGGAACTCGACAGGTAGGTTATTCCAAAAATTTTGGAGAACTAACCACAGGTCTCCTGTGGATGTAGGCTGACTCAAATCCTACTGTCTCTTCATGTAATCCCAGACAAACTCCATGATGTTGAGATCGGGGCTCTGTGGGGGCCAAACCATCACTTCCAGGACTCCTTGTTCTTCTTTACGCTGAAGACAGTTCTTAATGACATTGGCTCTCCTCGCCACACACTTTGTCAGTGTGAGGTGAGGAGCACCGATTACCGGCATCTCCGTGTTTACATGTGACCAGCTGTGATTGGACACAGCCCATCACATGGTTAAAGAGCCGCTGATGCGGCTCTTTACAGAGACCGGTGTCCTAGCAACACGGAGCGGCTGCGATCGCCATGCTGCACGCCCCCGCGGGCGTGCGAGAGCTGCCGCTCTGGGACGCCAGAACGAGAGCCGCACCTCCCCACTGTCATTTGACAGTGGGCGGGCGGCAACTAGTTAAAGGCTAAGTTCACGTTTTGTTTAGTTTTTTCTAAATTCCAGCTCCCCAGTGTACTAATATAGCACTAATGTACTTCTTTTGCAAAATTAGAACTGTTTTCCATTAATTTAACACAGGCTTAACTCTCTCTCTCTTCATAGCTGTTTAAACACTGATCCATTTTTTCTACCTTACTTCCTGGACAGACTTTAGGTCCTCACTCAGGAAGGAGTTGACCAGCTGAGGGTAGATGATGCAGGGTGTGTGATAATGAGATCAGCTGGTCATCTCCTTCCTGTGTTATGACCTAAAGTCTGTCCATGAAGTAAGGCAGAAGTAATCGAGCAGTGTGTTTAACCACTTAAGGACCGGAAGATTTTCCCCCTTAATGACCAGGCCATTTTTTGCGATTCGGCACTGCATCGCTTTAACTGACAATTGCATGAATGTCGTGCAACATTGTACGCAAACAAAATTGATGTCCTTTTTTTCCCACAAATAGAGCTTTCTTGTGGTGGTATTTTATCACCTCTGCGTTTTTTATTTTTTGCGCTATAAACAAAAAAAGGGCGACAATTTGAAAAAAAGCAATATTTTAAACTTTTTGCTATAATAAGTATCCCCACAAAAAATATAAAAAAACAAATTTCCTCCTCACTTTAGGCTGATATATATTCTTCTACATATTTTTGGTAAAAAAAATCGCAATAAGCGTATATTGATTGGTTTGCACAAAAGTTATAGCGTCTACAAAATAGGGCCGAAAGTGGGGGAAGATGGTAGTTGCGCTGTGATGAAGGGGGGGGGGGGGGGGAGCTACAAAGATGACTAAAGTGGCAAAGTGAACTAAAAAAGCAGAAACGGGCCAATGCATGAATGGATCCTACATGCTAAAAGAACATGGTGGGGATGCAGTGCAGCGCAACGTAGTTGATCAACATGACTATAATGTTGCGGGCAGACAAAGCCTAATATATAAAGGTAATTGTGAAACAGTGACTGCTTGAATATAGCAAAGCAAAAATGCATATACTAACACAAATAGGATGAATAATGACACAATGCAAAAAAATATATAATGCAAGAAAAATATATGTAGGCTAGTGCCCCATTAGCAAAAACGTGCCAAATCCTGGTGAACTACAAGTGACAAATCCCTAGGGCAAACATGAATATTAGTTCTATCATCCAGTCCAAAAAACAAAAACTCGTGATGAGAAACACAAAACAATTCCAATCGTGAAGGGAAGGGGGATCTTCAGTGAGGACACCTCCGTGTTTGCAAGCCGCTTACCTTACAGCTGTAAGGTGTACAGCCTGTGTTGCAAATGACCCGCAGGTGTAGACGTTCCGTGTATAAGGTAGTGACAATGATGAACATGCCAAGCGAAATATAAAAAATAAAAGGTATACAGCATGTAAAATAAGTCTGCGACGACCACAGTGGAGGGGGGGCAAGACACACACGGGGGAAGGTTGCACTCACTTTCATGAAGTGAGTGGGCATTAATCCACGAGCGCCGAGCTCGTATGCCTCCAGGAGTGTCACCAATCTGGAATCTGTCCCCGTGCCTGGAAACTGGAATATGTCCCCGTGCCTCTTTCCTCAGTGTTCGTCAGGTAGAGTAGTGATGTACAGTGTGAGGGGGAAAGAGACGCACATAGCGTGATCCCATATAAAAGGTATATTTGTTTAATAAAACAAGTCCAATCAACTTACATTTAAAACAATGCTGCAGTGTGTAGTAACTACGAGCGCCAAGCTCGTCTCTTGTTGTTTTTCTGTGGCAGCGTCCCTTGCTCCAATCCTAATGCATATCGTCACGTTACGTTTACATGTTTTACATGCTGTATACTTTAAGTACACTTTAATGAAAAAGTTTACGTATTCAACTTGCTTACGTATCATAAGGTATAGCTGTTTAGACAATAGAAAAAATACCAATGCAAAATCTCAAGTATAGAGCACTCGGGTGGCTTGAATTTATCATCTCAGTGCGTTTGTTACAAAGTTTTTACTTTCTTCTTGGAAGCATTACAGAGTTTCATTACCTGGGAGAATACTTTAGGAAAGAACGTACATTTATTTTATATGGCGGTTCATGCCATTGTAATTACAACATATGGATTGTAAAATCAATGGTCTAAAACAGGACTATGGAAATAACCTATATATTTCGATTTAATGTTCCATAGAACTCCCAAGAGTTCCAAACAATTCCTTTGGATATACGTTACACTGTATCACAAATTCCTTTCTATGCTTTTGTGACCTGTGTTCTGGGCTACGGCAGAACTTAGCAATCTTTTTCATATACTGCCAATTTTTATGCATACGGTATATTTTTCCTCGGGTTCTAAATTCCCAAATGTACATCTGTTAGAATATTCAAGGCGGTTTTTGTCTCCTCTTGCACATAAGATTCAATGAGGAGAGGTAATAAGAGTGTTCATTCAAATTCTGAGCACTGAGGTTTTTATGGGCCAAATTAATAAGGTGTGTGAAATTATGGGCAGTAATGTTGACCATCAGACAGTTCTGTTCAAGATTCCTGACAGTACTTTTCTAAAGACACGGTGTGGTTGGGTTGGTTTAAAGCAGCCCTTCTCAACCTTTTGCAGAGGAACCCTTGAAATTACTTTCCAGTCTCAGAGAACCCCTGCTTAAAAATTATCTACAACTCATAATACATTAGTGTGATGGTCAAAAAAGATCAATGGTGTCAGTGGGAACTTATCTGAGAGGCAGAAATTGCTCATAGCTTAAGGAACCCCTAGCAACCTCTGGATGAAACCTAGGGTTACATGGAACCCTGATTGAGAAAACCTGGTTTAAAATGAACCTTTCTAAGACAAATATAGGACCAGGCATTCCTCTTCCTAAGAAAGCTGGTCGACTGGCTGTTATGCTGACTCTATGTCTTCAATACTTGAGTCACTGTCCCAAAACAAGCATATGGATTGGTAAATGCCAGAAGTCCTTTTTACATAGTTGGTAAGGTTGAATAGGACACAGGTCCATCCAATTTAATCTATATGTACAGTATATGTGTATGTGTGTGACTACCAATTTCCATATTCCTATATACTGAGAAATACATCCGTTTTTGAATTTAACTATGTAGCACCCTCATCTTAGAATAGGGCTGCAGGTAAATTTAGTTATGCTGGGTGGTAGCCAGCCTTGCTAATTTGTAGTGGTCAAAAGACTTCTGCCCTAATCATGTTGGCTGTGGTCTCTCCCTTTTTGTCAGTAGGTGGTGCTGTTGCCTTTGATATTAGAGTGATGAGCTACAGTAAATTTCAGATTATGGATAAATATATCTTTCTCAGCCAATCAGACTGGTAGCTTGGTATGCTGGGAAAGGGTATTTATCTGGAAGAACTCAAGTGATCAGGATCAGTCTTCCCGCCCAGGGCTTCGGCCTGGGTGGATGAGTGTACAGCTCCGGGCTGCTAGGCCTAAAGCCTAAGGCCTATTCAGGTGGCTGCTGGCTGCTAGGCCTGTCCGAGGCCTATCCGGGTGTTCAAGTTTATGCAGAGGAAAGCCTGTCAAAGATCTGGAAATGATTCTAGAGGGATGGAGTAATGGGGAAGCACCAGAGGTGACTTCATGAGCTGGAGGCTATGAAGTGGCTGGGAGGACTTTAATCGGTTGCCGACCTTTTACTGTGGCAGGTTGGCACGATCCCACGAGTGGTTGTAGCTGTACGTCGGCTCCTTTTAAGCGGGATAGCAGGCGTGCGCGCCCACTTCACTGCGGGGGTGCCGATGCTCGTGGCCGGCAGTCGCAATGACTTCCCCTGTTCTGTGAGGAGAGGCAGATTGTGAGTTCCTACTAGCTAGGAACAATGATCTGTCATCTCCTATAGTCAGTCCCATCCCCCTACAGTTAGAAAACTCCATAGGGAACACATTTAACCTCTTGATCGCCCCCTAGTGTTAACCCCTTCCCTGCCAGTGACATTTACACAGTAATTAGTGCATTTTTATAGCCCTGATCGCTGTATAATTGTCAATGGTCCCAAAAATGTGTCAAAAGCGTCCGATCTGTCCGCTATAATGTTGCAGTCCCAATAAAAAACGCAGATCACCGCCATTACTAGTAAAAATATGTAGATGAATACATATCGGCCTAAGCTGAGGAAAAAATTAGCTTTTTTAAAAATAAATTGTGGGTATTTATTATAGCAAAAAGTACAAAATATTGTGTTTTCTTCAAAATTGTCGCCCTTTTTTTGTTTATAGCGCAAATAGGGGTCATGCCGTGACTGGCGGCAAGTGACTCCGGCCAGTCACAGAGCCGGACTTCGCGGCCCTGGAAGGAAGAGGAGCGAAGATGGAAGCTCCCTGCTCGTGGGGACAATGGTGACAGTGTGGGCTTCGGTGTCAGGTAAGTGAAACATAATGGGCTACTATGCGATGCATAGTAGCCCATTATGCTTTACTTTTGCAAGGAAATAAAGAGGAAGTAAAACCCACCAGGGTTTACTTCCTCTTTAACACACAATAAAGGGCCTACTGCTTCAACATTCTTTCTTGATGTGTTTCTGGTGCTTCTGTATTGCTTCGGTAATGCTTCTGTGATGCTTTTTTTGAGGCTTTAATAAATCTTGGCAAATGCCCTGTGTGTGTTGATATTTTATTTGCTTAAATGGGGCTCAGTAGAATCCCAGCTCAGTGGATCCCCAGATTATTAGTACCCCCATTCATTAGATCCCCTGCTCAGTAGTACCCCCAGCTCTGCTGATGCCCCACTAACCCCCAGCTCTACTGAAACCCTTTTCAGTATTAACCCCCAGCTCTGCTGATCCCCCACTCAGTAGTAACCCCCAGCTCTGCTGATCCCCCACTCAGTAGTACCCCCAGCTCTGCTGATCCCCCACTCAGTAGTACCCCCAGCTCTGCTGATCCCCCACTCAGTAGTACCCCCAGCTCTGCTGATCCCCCACTCAGTAGTAACCCCCAGCTCTGCTGATCCCCCACTCAGTAGTACCCCCAGCTCTGCTGATCCCCCACTCAGTAGTACCCCCAGCTCTGCTGATCCCCCACTCAGTAGTACCCCCAGCTCTGCTGATCCCCCACTCAGTAGTAACCCCCAGCTCTGCTGATCCCCCACTCAGTAGTAACCCCCAGTTCTGCTGATCCTTTGGTTTGCTGATCCTCCTTTCTCTCTGGTCCCTGCTCACCTTCCCATTTATTTCTCTCACGCTGCTCGCCATGTGTGACATTGCAGGGTGAAAAGCGCCCACAAAGCGCCGCTTCGCTTTGCAGGCGTTTCAGCAGCGGTGCCCATTGATTTCAATGGCAGGGGTGGTGGAGGAGCGGTGTATACAGCGCTCCCGCACTGCCCGAAAGATGCTGCTTGCAGGACTTTTTCTAACGTCCTGCAAGCGCACCGCCCAGGTGTGAAAGCACTCAGGTTCTCATACTGGGGCTGCAGGGGAGGCGTTTTTCAGGTGCTTTACAGGTGCTATTTTTAGCCCAAAAGCGCCTGAAAAACGCCCCAGTGTGAAAGGGGTCTAACAGTGAAGAACTAATGCAGTTTGAAACGGTTCTCATTCAGCTTCATTGTGTGGCTGCGTGTTTTTTTCAGAGACCTTAGATTAGATAGTTTTTACCCAATACTACAGTACAGTCACCATTAAAAGATTTTTATATTTGCGATCATATCCCCTCTTAAGTTTCTCTTCTCCAGAAAGAATAAATGTAATGTTTGTAGTTGTTCCTCATAACTTATTAGCTTTGCTGCCCTATCTTTGGACTCACTCCAGTTCAAGGATATCCTTTCTAAGGATCAGCGATCAAAACTGGTCAAGATGTGGCCTAACCAGAATTTGGTAGTAGAATTATAGTTTTTTTCTCTTGAGTAAATATCTTAACCGCTTGCCGACGGCCGCACGAACATTTACGTTGGAAGAATGGCACGGACAGGCAAATGGGTGTACAGGTATAACCCTTAAAATTTGCTGCCGTGTAGTCGCGCACGCGCCGCCGGTGGCACGCGCACACGACCCTGCCGCGAGCTCCGTGAGTGTGATCGCGGGTCCTGCGGACTCGATGTCTGCAGGGATACCCATGATCGTCTCATGGAGTGAAAGAATGGGGAAATGCTAATGTAAAGAAGCATTTCCCCATTCTGCCTAGTGACACTGACACTGATCCCAGCTCCCTGTGACAGAATCACTCCCTAGGACACACTTAACCCCTGCAGCGCCCCCTAGTGGTTAACCCCTTCCCTGCCAGTCACATTTACACAGTAATCAGTGCATTTTTAATCGCACTGATCGCTGTATAAATGTGAATGATCCCAAAATAGCGCCAAAAGTGTCCGGTGTGTCCGCCATAATGTCGCAGTCACAATAAAAATTGCAGATCGCCGCCATTACTAATAAAAAAATATTATGAATAAAAATGCCATAAAATTATCCCCTATTTTGTAGACGCTATAACTTTTGCGCAAACCAATTAATACACGCTTATTCCGATTTTTTTTTTTACCAAAAATATGTAGAATATGTATCGGCCTAAACTGAGGAAAAAAATGTTTTTTTTATATATTTTTTGGGGATATTTATAATAGAAAAAAGTAAAAAATATAGCGTTTTTTTCAAAATTGTCGCTCTTTTTTTGTTTATAGCGCAAAAAATAAAAACCGTAGACGTGATCAAATACCAACAAAAGAAAGCTCTATTTGTGGGGCATCGCGCGACCGCGCAATTGTCAGTTAAAGCAACGCAGTGCCGAATCACAAAAAACACTCTGGTCTTTGGGCAGCCAAATGGTGCGGGGCTGAAGTGGTTAAAGGGAGAAGTAGGAGCAAAGCCCTACTTCTCCTGTGGGTCTTCGTTCTGCAATCTCAGCGAGCCCCTGGGAGACGGAGCCAGCTGCTCCCTCCCTCATCATGGCCCAGTGCTCCAGTGAGTCCTGGAGGGGCAGAGCAAAGTCAGTCACCAGGATTCCGCTCAGTGAAGCCAGAGAACCGAGCGATCAGTGGTCTCTGATTGCTTAGTTCTCTGTCTTAGAGCCAGCGGGGAACAGATGCAGCTTCAGACTGCTGCTGCATCCATCTAGGTGAGTGAATATATTTGTTTTTTCAATTCCTGAACTGTTCTTTTAATGCATGCTAATAGTCTGCTAGCGTTTCTTGCTGTAGCTTGGCATTGCATGCTTTTGCTGAGTCTACAAAACCACAGACTCACCACAGACTGATTCACATATCACCGTTGCGGCTGCGGAGCGGCTTGCACAGGAAAGATGTGCGTCTTTGGCTCTGTTTCAGGGGCCAAATTCAGGCAAAAGTTTGCTTCTGATTCGTCCCTGAAACGGAGAACGGGGAGGCCCCGGACCCCTAACATGAAAGTGATGGATGCTGAATATTCTACCAGAGGATCTGCTCACCAGAGATATAAGTCTTCTTTAGTAGAGAGCTTATTTAATTATTTTCAGATAGAAACAGATTTAAATTAAGCTTATTTGTATGATATACCATCCCATGCCTGTAAGCAGCTTTACCTTAAATAATATATAAACTTCCAAAACAGAAATGTAATTATTAAAACCTCAGCATTTTTTTAGTGTAATGGGGCGTACACACGGTCTGACTTTTCAGCTACAAAAGTCCGACAGCCTGTCCGACAGACTTTCGACGGACTTTTGGCGGACTTTCGACGGACTTGCGGCAGACTTTCTAACGAACAGACTTGCCTACACACGATCACACAAAAGTCCGTTGAATTCTTACGTGATGACGTACACCGGACTAAAACAAGGAAGTTCATAGCCAGTAGCCAATAGCTGCCCTAGCGTGGGTTTTTGTCCGTCGGACTAGCATACAGACGAGCGGATTTTTCGACCGGACTCGAGTCCGTCGGAAAGATTTGAAGCATGTTTCAAATCTAAAGTCCGTCGGATTTGAGGCTAAAAAAGTCAGTTGAAAGTCCGGAGAAGCCCACACACGATCGGATTACCAGCCAGCTTTAGTCCGTCAGCGTCCGTTGGACTTTTGTAGACGAAAAGTCCGACCGTGTGTACGCGGCATAACACATTGAGCACAATTAAATATTTCCCAGTAAACTATTTGTTAAAATTCTTACCCCAGCACTTGTAGTTTATAAGTTTCAATGCTGCTGGATCCTGCACTTTAAGTGCTGCTTCCCTGAACTTCCAATCATCACAGGAAAGAGTTCACAGTGGAAATTACAGTAATGTATTTGACGTATTCTCTTTACCATGTGATCAGCTTTGTCCAATCACAGCTAATCACAGTGTAAATAGGAAGTGCCGGTTATCAGCATTCCTCTCCACACTAACAGCGCATGAGTAGAGGAGAGCCGATAATCAGTGCATTGATTATCATTGCAGTCCCATCAGTGATGCCTGCCAGTGCCCACCAGTAATGCCCACCTGTGCCCACCAGGTGGGCCAATCAGTGCCCACCAATGGTGGCAATCGGTGACCATCAGTGCTGCCTTTCAGTTTCCACCAGTGATGCCCACCTGTGCCCACCAGGTGGGCCAATCAGTGCCCACCAATGGTGGCAATCGGTGCCCATCAGTGCTGCCTTTCAGTGCCCACCAGTGATGCCCACCTGTGCCCACCAGGTGGGCCAATCAGTGCCCACCAATGGTGGCAATCAGTGCCCATCAGTGCTGCCTTTCAGTGCCCATCAGTGATGCCTGTCAGTGCCTCCTCATCAGTGCTGCCTATCAGTGCCATCTATCAGTGCCCATGAGTGCCACCCATGAGTACCCACCAGTGCCGCCCATCAGTGGCAGTGAGCAAAAAAGAATTCTGGTTGGCCGCGCGTCCCGTAAAATCACCTTTATTCCAGCAAGTCCATGAAAACACACCCAAAAACACAAATAGAGGGGAACAGCATTACCAGCTAACGCGTTTCACATTCCCTTAGCGCTTAGTCTTAGCTCAGTGAGCTATGACTAAGCACTAAGGGAAACACGTTAGCTGGTGATGTTGTTTCCCTCTATCTGTGTTTTTGGACATGTTTTTTATGGACTTGCTGAAATATAGGTGATTTTAGTGGACGTGCGCCAACCAGAACTCTTTTTTGCTGATTGGAGTCCGTGATGGATGGGGCCAGCACCTGGTCTGTGTGTTAGTGGAGATGGAGATGGGAGACTGACCTAGAGCGATGTTCACACCCACATCTATGCACATCAGTGCTGCTTATCAGTGCCCATAAAGGCTGCGCATAGGTACTGCATATCAGTGCCACCTAGGAGTGCCCATCAGTGCGGCATATTAGTGCCCGTCAGCGCAGCCTCATCAGTGCACATCAGTGAAGGAGAAAAAAATACCCTTTTTAAAACCTTTAAGACCTCATCTGGAATAAGCAGTTCAATTTTGGGCCCCAGTTCACAAAAAGGATATTGGGGAACTGGAGAAAGTGCAGAGAAGGGCAACCAAACTGATAAGAGGCATTGAGGAGCTCAGCTATGAGGAAAGATTAGAGGAACTGAATTTATTCTCGAGAAAATGAGATTAAGGGGGGATTTAATCAACATGTACAAATATATAAGGGGTACATATAGTGAACTTGGTGTTGAGTTATTCACTTTACGGTCAACACAGAGGACAAGGGGGCACTCTTTATGCCTAGAAGAAAAAAGATTTCATCTCCAAATACGAAAAGATTTCTTCACAGTAAGAGCTGTGAAAATATGGAATAGAATCCCTCCAGAGATGGTTCTGGCCAGCTCAGTAGATTGCTTTAAGAAAGGCCTGGATACTTTCCTAAATGTACAGAATATAACTGGGTACTAACATTTATAGATAATGTTGATCCAGGGAAAATTCGATTGCCTCTCGGGGGATCAGGAAGGAATTTTTTTCCCTGCTGTAGCAAATTGGATCATGCTTCGCATGGGTTTTTTACCTTCCTCTGGATCAACTGTGGGTATAGGATTGTGTATATGGGATCGTATGATTTTTAATTCTTTTTATTGGTTGAATTAGATGGACTTGTGTCTTTTTTCAACCTGACTAACTATGTAACTATGTAAAAGATTTTGTAACAGAAACTAAGAAAACTTTTTTTTTTTTCAAAATTTTCAGTCTTTTTTTATTTTTTTTAGCAAAAAATAAAAAGCTCAGTGGCAATTAAATACTACAAAAAGAAAGCACTATCTGTCTCAAAAAAAATGATAAAGATTTTGTTTGGGTACAGTGTTGCATGTCCGCGCAATTGTCATTCAAAGTGCGACAGCGCTGAAAGCTGAAAATTGGTTTTGGCTGCTACAGGGCGGCACCTGTCTGCCAGGTCACGCATATATATGCGATCCGGCTCTTGCTGGTAGGGGGCGCGCATGCATGATCATACACAGAGGGAGTCTAGCGGGGGGGTACCGCGGACTCCATGATCTAGCAGAGAGGCAGCATGGCGGTCTGCCTATGTAAACAAGGCAGATGGCCGTTCTGACAGGAGGGAAAGCATGGATCCTGTGTTCCTGCAAAACAGGGACTAGGATTCATGCCTTCCCCTAGTAAAAGCACCTTCCACATTTTACTAAACACAGGCTAGCCACACAGTTAAACCTTTGATTGCCCCTGATGTTAACCCCTTCCCAGCCAGTGTCATTAGTACAGTGGCAGTGCATATTTTTTAGCACCGTATTAGTGTCACTGGTCCCCAAAAAGTGTCTGTTAGTGTCTGACTGTCCACGGCAATAAGTCGCTGATCGCCGCCATTACTAATAAAAATATAAATACATAAATAAATAAAAATGTCCCATAGTTTGTAGACACTATGGGGGTTATTTACAAAAGGCAAATCTACAGTGCAGTCGCTGTAAATCTGAGGGAAAGATCTGAAATGAGGGGAAGCTCTGCTGATTTTTTCATCCAATCATGTGCAAGCTAAAATGCTGTTTTTTTATTGTCCTTGCATGTCCTCCTCGGATCTACAGCGACTGCACTTCCAAGTGCACTTTCAGTGCAATTTCAAGTGCACTTTGCACTTGTAGTTTGCACTTGTAGTGCAAAATGGATTTGCCTTTCATAAATAACCCCCTATGACTTTTGCACAAACCAATCAATATACACTTATTGGTATTTTTTTTTTTTTACCAAAAATTTGTAGCAGAATACACATTGGCTTAAATTTATGAAGACATTTGATTTTTTTACGTTTTTTTTTTAATGTGTTTTATAGCAGAAAGTAAAAAAAATGTTTTTTTTTCTTAAATTGTCAGTCTTTTTTTGTTTATAGCACAAAAAATGAAATAAAAAACACAGAGGTGATTCAATACCATCAAAAGAAAGCTCTATTTGTGGGGAAAAAAGGACATACATTTTATTTGTGCACAATGTCGCATGACCGCGCAATTGTCAGTTAAAGTAGCGCAGGGCAAAAAAATGTCTTGGTCATGAAGGGGGGGGGGGGTAAATCTTCTGGAGGTCAAGTGGTTAAATTACAACATGGCTTGAGTAATTGTATATGCTATATTATTTATTTATTTTTTTCTATATTTTTTTTCCCTTGAAAGTGGACTTACCTTTTAGCTTGTCATAAATATAATAAAAAATACATGGTATAATATATTAAAATAAATAAGTCATTTAATATTAAGTACAAGAGTAAACAGTGACTGTAATGAATTCTAACCCTGGGTGTCAATGTGAAATCTGTTTCTGTGGAATTTCCTACCCAGATGGTATCTATTTTTTTGGAAAGAATTTCCTCGGCACAGTTCTCGCTGCAGGTGATAATGGAGTGATAGTGGAGTGATAGTTCCATGGATCTGACAATGGATTTCCCGAATCTACAAAGACATAGGTTCTTTCTCTTTCCAGTCATTGTATTGTTGCCTTTTAGATGCTTGTCACTTCGCGGTTTTGAAATAATGTATTGTCCATTACGGTTTGTACAAAATTCGAATGAAATGTATAATTAGAAGGGCTCCTTGTCTATCATCAAGCTGCGATAACACACTAACCAAGGCCTATATTTATTTCACAATGTTCCTGGATGCCACTTCTCGGTTATTGCTCTATTTACAGCTAGCTTTGACAAAAACTAGTAACGGAAATTGCATGAATGACGAGTGTCCTGTGTGCTGTCGGTTGCTCCATTCTTTAAAGTCTTCGTTATTTTGCCCCCTGGATACCACCGCAGCTTTCGATGATGTGGGGGTTAAAACTTGCCCCTGGACCTGTCACACCGGCCCTTGTCAAAAGTCTATGCCCGCCCTCTCCGCCCCTGTGCTCCGTTCATAGAAGGCATACACATAGCTCCCAACTGTCCCTGATTTGGAGCAATGTCCCTCTGTCCCTCTTACCTCCTCAATTGTCCCTCATTTTGGTCTGATCTATATAGATGTATATAAAATGCACTATTTATCTTTCAAAAAGTGTTTCCCAGTGCTAAACCTTTCATCCAATTTCTAAAATGCTGCATTTGTAAATTTCAAAAGCCAATATAAAGAAATAGCAGTGGTAAAAAAAAAGCCCTTGTGGGTTTATCCAATCACTTTTTTTTTTTGTATAATTCTCCTTTAACCTCTTCACGACCGCATTATAGCCGAACGCCGGCTACAACGTAGTTGCACATTGCCAGGAGTGTTTCATGTGACTGCGGCAGGGATCTGATCACAGATCAGGGTAAAGAGCCAATCACAGCGGCTCTTTACCATGTGATCAAAAAACAAAAGGAGAGGAGCGCCTCTAAGTAAAAAGGTTTATTGCAATTGACAATTTAAAAGTATCCACTTACATGTAAAAACGATGTTCTGGGTAGGATGATGTATTTCAGAAGAGAGTGGAGGGACGAACGCCGGTTCCCAGGAAAGCCCCAAACCTATGCCGCAATCCGGCGGAGAGCCGGGACGGAACACGGCCTGTCTTGCAGAGGAGCGGAGCAGCAAACCGAGGAAGCGGCCTGTGACCTCAGTAGCTGGAAAAAACACCATGTGATCAGCTGTGTCCAATCACAGCTGATCACGGTGTAAATAGGATTTGCAGGTTATCGGCAATCCTCTCCTTACGCTGGCGCTCCCTTAGCGCTTAGTCATAGAGCTATGACTAAGTTCTAAGGGAGCGTGAAACGCGTTAGCCGATGAGGCTGTTCACCTCTATTTGTGTTTTTGAACATGTTTTTTATGGACTTGCTGAAATAAAGGTGATTTTACTGGATCGGCGGCCAACCAGAATTCTTTTTTGCTCATTGGAATCTGTGATGGACGGGGGCCTGGTCTGTGTGTTAGTGGAGGTGGAGATGGGAGACTGACCTAGAGTGGTGTTCACACCCATCAGTGCCACCCATCAGTGCTGCCTATCAGTGCCCATTAATGCCACCTTTCAGTGCCAATATCAGTGCAGCCTCATCAGTGCCGCATATCAGTGCAGCCTCATCAGTGCCGCCTCATCAGTGCCCATTAGTGCTGCCTATCAGTGCCGCCTATCAGTGCCCATCAATGCCACCTATCAGTGCCCATCAGTGCTGCATATCAGTGTAGCCTCATCAGTGCCCATCAGTGCCGCCTCATTAGTGCCCATCAGTGCCGCCTCATCAGTGTTCATCAGTGCCACCTATCAGTACCCATCAATGTCACCTATCAGTGCTTATCAGTGCCTCCTCACCAGTGCTCATCAGTGCCTAACAGTGCCACCTCATCAGTGCAGCCTATCATTGCAGCCTATCAGTGCCATCAGTGCAGACTCATCAGCGCACATCAATGAAGGAGAAAAATTGCTTATTTACAAAATTTTATACAGAAATCAAGAAAAAAAATTTTTTCAACATTTTTAGTCTTTTTTTGCTTGTTTAGATAGAAAGCTCTATCTGTCTCAAAAAAAAGATACAAATGTATAAGGGTACAGTGTTTTATGACCGCGCAATTGTCATTCAAAGTGCGACAGCGCTGAAAGCTGAAAATTGGCCTGGACAGGAAGGGGGGAAAGTGCTCAGTAGGCAAGTGGTTAAAGACTGAATGTTTTTTAGCTCTAAAGGAATAACAATAAAAGGTTTCTCTTTGTATGAGAAGCATCATTTAATGACATGTTTCTCTATATCGCCATTCTCTAACCACACAATGCAAAATGTCAATGAAAATGCTTGGTGAACATTGTGTATGGTATGTGGGCAAGACAGAAAAACCAAAAATATTTACTCTGCAGAACCACAGTATCTGTGACTTTGAAATATACAAGCGTGACTGTAACAAAAACATATATTTGATTGCTCAAATATTTTTATGTTAAAGTGACACTGAGCCTAGGTTCACACTGACAGCGGGTTAGAAATCATGAGAGTTCAGCTGAACTTGCACGATTTCATACCGCATGTCAGTCCAACTTCGGGGCCAATTTCAGAGACACCTGTGCGGGTTCATGCACAGATGTCTATACAAATTGCACCCCGAAGTCACCAAAAGTAGTACAGGAAGTACTAAAATAAAAAATATGCAACGTTTGCAAAATGTAACAATGTATTAAACCAATGCCAGAAGTCTGCCAAGCAAAATAGGTGAGTTGGAAGCTCTGGTGCACAAGGAAAACTGTGATCTAGTTGGTATTGCTGAATCTTGGCTTCATTCTTCTCATGACTGGGCTATTAATATTCCTGGCTATGCTCTCTTTCAGAAAGACAGGGTAAAACAGAAAGAGAGTGTGAAAGAGGACCTAGTTGATGGAGAGTGTGATGAGTCTGAAGCATTATGGGTGGAACTGTACATGGGTGTGAGTACTACAAATTTTATCATTGGAGTTTGTTATAGACCTCCCAGTGTTAATGAGGATGTGGAGACTCAGCTCCTTGCACAGATGGAAAGGGCTGCAAGGGCTGGGATAGTGATAATAATGGGGGATTTTAACTACCCGGTAGTTGATTGGAGTAATGGCACTGCTGGAACAGTTAAAGGGCAAAAATTTGCAAACCTATTACAAGACAATTTTATGATCCAGTTTATTGAGGCCCTGACTAGGAATGATGCTCTGCTGGACCTGGTAATCTCAAACAACGCAGAGCTTATTACCAATATTCATAAAAAAAAGAACATCTGGGTAGCAGTGCAGTGGCGACTGGTGAAGTTTTAGGATGAGGGGGCACCAGACACCGCCCTTCCTTTTTGACCCCTCCCACTTGGTGAAAATGGGCATGGTTTCAGCGAAATAGTGGGCGTGGCTCTAAGGTGGTGTGGTTAGCGTCTGAGATGAACGAGGGATGGAGGGAGAGGGAGAGAGGGAGGGACAGCAGACCCAGATTCTACACAACAATAGAAATGTGAATAGAAATGTGTATTCCAGAACATTTAACAATCAGCAGATAAAGATACTCCAAACACCTGGTGTGAGCTCTTCAATCATCCCGGCACCATGGTTGTTATGGTGTCAGGTTGATTGAAGCGCATTATTTCTATTATTACATTGTAACATAAAATTAAATCATTCAACTCACCATAATGCAGAATCAGTGGGAGCCCCGAGCGTGTTACTAGCCATGTCGCCTGCCACCAGATGCCATCAGGTGCCCCCAGCGGAGTCCCTCCTTACATGCAGCCTGTGTCCCATTAAATGCAGCCTGTGTCACATAAAATGCAGCTTCTGTCACATAAAATGCAGCCTGTGTCACATAAAATGCAGCTTCTGTCACATAAAATGCAGCCTGTGTCACATAAAATGCAGCCTGTCACATAAAATGCAGCCTGTCACATAAAATGCAGCTTCTGTCACATAAAATGCAGCAAATGCAGCCTGTGTCCCATTAAATGCAGCCTGTGTCCCATTAAATGCAGCCTGTGTCACATCAAACCCCCCCTTCTCTGCGAGAACACAGCGGTACTTACCTTGCTGTGTTGTCCTCTCCTGCGGTGTCTCCTTCCTCTGGCAACGGCGATGGAGGTGTCTGCTCCTCATACTTCTGGTTTTCTCTCTCTCTCGGGCACAATGGGAGAGAGAAAACAGGAATGTGCAGAGTGACTTCAAAGACCCTGTCTTATCAGGAGATGAACTGGGGACAGTGGAAAAAGGGAAGGATCAGAGAAGACGGGATTAAACAGCTTTTTTACACAATGCGAAGGATATATCCCTTAGGTTCCAAAGCGAGAACAACAATCGTGCTTTCCTGCATATACACACTGATTTCACTGTTGTGGGTTTAGTAACACTTTAAATCTGAAAAGATGTGCACAGAGAAAAATCTATCTGCCTCCAGTGTATTTTTTTTTAAACCAGGCATTGCAGAACTGCAATTTTGTTTCTGGTTGATCTGGGAAGCTTTTTGCTTATCTGTTTATAACACACTCAGTGGTCAGTGGCGGCCCGTCCATAGGGCTCTGATGGGGGACACCTGCTGTGGGGGGCTCTGATGGGGACACCTGCTGTGGGGGGGCTCTGATGGGGGACACCTGCTGTGGGGGGCTCTGATGGGGACACCTGCTGTGGGGGGACTCTGATGGGGACACCTGCTGTTGGGGGGCTCTGATGGGGACACCTGCTGTGGGGGGGCTCTGATGGGGGACACCTGCTGTGGGGGGCTCTGATGGGCGACTCCTGTTTTGGGGGGACTCTGATGGGGACACCTGCTGTGGGGGGACTCTGATTGAGACACCTGGTGTGGGGGACACCTGCTGTGGGGGGCTCTGATGGGGAACACCTGCTGTGGGGGGCTCTGATGGGGGACACCTGCTGTGGGGGGCTCTGATGGGGGACACCTGCTGTGGGGGGATTCTGATGGGGGACACCTGCTGTGGGGGGACTCTGATGGGGGACACCTGCTGTGGGGGGCTCTGATGGGGGACACCTGCTGTGGGGGGCTCTGATGGGGGACACCTGCTGTGGGGGGCTTTGATAGGGGACACCTGCTGTGGGGGGCTCTGGCGGGGGGCTCTGATGGGGACACCTGCTGTGGGGGGACTTTGATGGGGACACCTGCTGTGGGGGGCTCTAAAGGGGACACCTGCTGTTGGGGGCTCTGATGGGGGACACCTGCTGTGGGGGACACATGCTGTGGGGGGCTCTGATGGGGGACACCTGCTGTGGGGGACACATGCCGTGGGGGGCTCTGATGGGGACACATGCTGTGGGGGGACACTGATGGCAACTCTGATGTAAGGGGACAAAGGCTGTATTTGGGGGGGGGCAGAGGCTGCATTTTGTGGGGGGACAGAGGCTGCATTTTGGGGGGGGAACAGAGGCTGCATTTTGGGGGGGGGCAGAGGCTGCATTTTGGGGGGGGACAGAGGCTGTATTTGGGGGGGACAGAGGCTGCATTTGGGGGGGGACAGAGGCTGCATTTTGGGGGGGACAGAGGCTGCATTTGGGGGGGGGCAGAGGCTGCATTTGGGGGGACAGAGGCTGTATTTGGGGGACAGAGGCTGCATTTGGGGGAGCAGTGGATGCATTTAATGGGACACAGGCATGCTGCATTTGGGGGGGGGACAGAGGCTGCATTCGGGGGGGGACAGAGGCTGCATTTGAGGGGGGCAGAGGCTGCATTTGGGGGGGGGACAGAGGCTTCATTTGGGGGGGACACAGGCATGCTGCATTTGGGGGGGGGACAGAGGCTGCATTTGGGGGGACAGAGGCTGCATTTGGGGGAACAGAGGCTGCATTTAATGGGACACAGTCATGCTGCATTTAGGGGGGACAGAGGCTGCATTTTGGAGAACAGAGGCTGCATTTAATGGGACACAGGCATGCTGCATGTAATGGGAGACAGGCATGCTGCATTTGGGGGGGGACAGAGGCTGCATTTGGGGAGACAGAGGCTGCATTTGGGGGGACAGAGGCTGCATTTTATGTGACAGAGGCTGCATTTTATGTGACAGAGGCTGCATTTGATGTGACACAGGCTGCATGTAAGGACGGACTGCTGGGGACACCTGATGGCATCTGGTTGTAGGCGACGTGGCTAGTGACACACTCGGGGCTCCCACTGATTCTGCATTATGGTGAGTTGAATGATTTCATTTTATATTACAATGTAATAATAGTAATAATGCGCTTCAATCATCCTGACACCATAACAACCATGGTGCCGGGATGATTGAAGCGCTAACACCAGGTGTTTGGAGTATCTTTATCTGCTGATTGTTAAACTTTCTAGAATACACATTTCTATTGTTGTGTAGGATCTAGGCCTGCTGTCCCTCTCTCCCTCTCCCTCCATCCCTCGTTCATCTCAGACGCTAACCACACCACCTTAGAGCCACGCCCACTATTTCGCTGAAACCACGCCCATTTTCACCAAGTGGGAGGGGTCAAAAAGGAAGGGTGGGGTCTGGCGCCCCCCATCCTAAAACTTCACCAGCCGCCACTGTCAGTGGTCCTAAACTGACCCATTGTAGGTTTGCTATCCTTACATATAAAAAATTCTAAACATTAAAGTGTCAGTACAAAAGAAGCATCTCACTGCCACCCACCAATCAAACTCAAGCCTGTCTTGATAGTTTTCATTTGATGATACATCAAGCAGACAGAAAAAGGTACAGAAAGTACACAACACGGACTTCTAACTGAACTCCAGGCAACATCTAAGTGCACATTTGAAATGGGAGTTATTTTACCAGACAAAGGATTTGTATTTCTATCCATCCATGCTGGACAAAAGGCCAGTAGAAGGAGCTGTGAGCCCCGAGCGCGTAGCCTGTACTATCCCTGCATTATCCCCAACACCAGCCTGGACGTTTGCCGTGCATCAGTGACGTCATTTCCTCTTCTGCACTCCAGAGTGGTCAGCGTGGAGCTTTCCATGCACTGGATGCAGCAGTTCAGCCTGTGTACAGACTTCACACCCAGACGCCTGAAGGAATGAAATCTGAGCCGGAAACAAGATAACAACACATCCCAGGACACTTTTCCATCTCAAAGAAACACCTCCACCCTGCGAACCAGTAAGTGTAATTGTTACACTAACTTTTATTTTTGCATAAACAAGACAAATTACTGACCTGATTTTATTATGCTGCAGATCAGCAATTCAGTTTGGTTACCTCCATGCCCCAAGCTTGTTAATGGACAATAAATATGTAGCATCAGATCAGTTCCTCTCTATGCTCGCTCCATAACCATAGAACCCAGTGCTTTAAGCAGATCTGCACACTAGGGATGAGCCGAACACCCCCCTGTTTGGTTCGCACCAGAACATGCGAACAGGAAAAAAGTTTGTTCGAACACGCGAACGCCGTTAAAGTCTATGGGACACGAACATGACTAATCAAAAGTGCTAATTTTAAAGGCTTATTTGCAAGTTATTGTCATAAAAAGTGTTTGGGGACCTGGGTCCTGCCCCAGGGGACATGGATCAATGCAAAAAAAAGTTTTAAAAACGGCCGTTTTTTCAGGAGCAGTGATTTTAATAATGCTTAAAGTCAAACAATATAAGTGTAATATCCCTTTAAATTTCGTAGCTCGGGGGTGTCTATAGTATGCCTGTAAAGGGGCGCATGTTTCCTGTGTTTAGAACAGTCTGACAGCAAAATGACATTTCGAAGGAAAAAACCCATTTAAAACTACTCGCGGCTATTGCATTGCCGTCCGACAATACACATAAAAGTTCATTGATAAAAACGGCATGGGAATTCCCCACAGGGGAACCCCGAACCAAAATTTTAAAAAAAAATGACGTGGGGGTCCCCCTAAATTCCATACCAGGCCCTTCAGGTCTGGTATGGATATTAAGGGGAACCCCGGCCAAAATTTAAAAAAAAAATGACGTGGGGGTCCCCCCAAATTCCAGTAGTTTTAAATGGGTTTTTTCCTTCGAAATGTAATTTTGCTGCCAGACTGTTCTAAACACAGGAAACATGCGCCCCTTTACAGGCATACTATAGACACCCCCCAGCTACGAAATTTAAAGGGATATTACACTTTTATTGTTTGACTTTAAGCATTATTAAAATCACTGCTCCTGAAAAAAACGGCCGTTTTTAAAACTTTTTTTTGCATTGATCCATGTCCCCTGGGGCAGGACCCAGGTCCCCAAACACTTTTTATGACAATAACTTGCATATAAGCCTTTAAAATTAGCACTTTTGATTTCTCCCATAGACTTTTAATGGGTGTTCCGCGGCATTCGAATTTGCCGCGAACACCCCAAATTGTTCGCTGTTCGGCGAACTTGCGAACAGCCAATGTTCGAGTCGAACATGAGTTTGACTCGAACTCGAAGCTCATCCCTACTGCACACTGTGTCCTAATGATATTAGCATCATTGCATCATACAACACATGTTATAATGAATATACCTACTGTCTAGCAGTGCAGCCCTCACACAACAACATCCCGTCCATTTGCTGGTGACAAGTTCTGCCTTTATGTCACATAAAAATGACCAGATCCCCCAGAATAATCAGATTTTCAGTAAGTAAAAGCCAGCAGATGATAAACATCCCATGTGCTATTAATATAAAGCATTATTTACTAAGCTCTGAGATGGCACAGTATTTTATCTAAACAGAAGAGGAAGGATAGGTAGATGTGCATAAATTGCTGCACATAGTTCTGCATGAAATAGTGAGCTCATTATCAGTGTGGAATGTAAGAGCACTCTGTAATTCTACTGAAGCCAAACCTTTCTACATAAATCTACAGAAAAGAAAGAGAAGAAACTCTTTTGCACAAGTTCACTCCAAGGCATCAGAATAATTTGCAGTGCTAAAAGACTGTATTTCCTACTGGTAGCTTTATATGCTGAAAAATACGAGCTGCAGATGTATGCATGGTGATGCAAATCACACCCAAAATCTAAAATCCAGCTTTATATAATAGAAGTGTATCCTGAAAATGTTGATTCACTTAGTTTGAGGCTAACCTTGCTGGTACTTACCTTGCTGCTGTTTCCCCTCCTGCGGTGTCTCCTTCCACAACGGAGTCTGCTCTCATACTTCCTGTTTCCTGTCTCTCCTGGGCGCAATGGGAGAGAGAGACAGGAAATGACATCATACTCAGATGTCAATCAAACGATCCGCAAATGAAGCGCCACGTCTGCAATCTCGTGATTGCATACACGTGGCGCTTCCAATAAGTGCACTGTGTCCGGCGTCGCACTGTGTCCTGCGTCCGAACACAGTGCACTTAAGGACCTTTTTTTGTATTATTTTTTTAAAGGGCCAGCTTTAAAAAAAAAATTATTATTATTTTTTTTTTTGACATTTTTTTTTTTTGACTGCCTGGAGGAGGGGGGGGGGGGGGGGGGCGCGCCCAGGCGCCCCCTATGGACGGGCCGCCACTGTAGCAGTGACCATAACATGATTTCATTTAATGTTAGCTCTAAGCAACGAACACATACAGAAAAGATAAAAACACTTAACTTTAAGAGAGCAAACTTTCCAAGTATGAGGGCTGCTCTCCAAGACTTAGACTGAGAGGAAATATTGGCATAAATGGACACAGAACAGAAATGGGAATTCTTCAAAAAGACTGTATGCAAACTCACTGCAAATTATATTCCCATGGCCAATAAGTTTAAAAGGCTATATATAATAAGAAAATTATAAAAATGAAGGAACACTATCATCGTTTAAATACTACAAAGAGAATAACAGAATATGTAAAAAAGGAAATCAAGGATGCAAAAATTCAAAATGAACGGCAGATTGCAAAAGATAGGACAAACCCCAAAAAATTCTTCAAATATATTAATAGTAAAAAGGTCAGGTCTGAGCATGTAGGCCCTTTACAAAATAATCTAGAGTGGGTGACTGGGGACAAAAAAAAGCCAATTTATTAAATATTTTCTTCAGCTCTGTGTATACAAAGGAGCATTGGGAAACTCATGTCCATAATGGGGGTGGTAGTGACACAACCCAAATGATCCACAATGGCTCAAAAGTGATATGGTCCAGAAATATTTAGGCAGAATAAAGGTGGATAAAGCACCTGGACCAGATGGCATCCACCTACAGATCCTAAAATAATTAAGCTCTGTCATTTCAAAGCCATTGTTTCTAATTTTTAGGGAGTCGTTAATGACTGGAATGGTACCACTGGATTGGCGTAGGGCCAATGTGGTGCCCATATTTAAAAAGGGATAAAAATCTTTACCAAGTAACTATAGACCTGTTAGTTTAACTTCTATAGTCAGGAAGATACAGACGGCATGGATTCATAAAAGATAAAGTTGTCAAACAAATCTAATTTATTTTTATTTGGAGGTAAGTAAAACCTTGGACAGAGGGGTGGCTGTGGACTTGGATTTTGCAAAAGTGTTTGACACAGTTCCCCACACACGACTAATGTGTAAGGTAAAGTCTACAGGCTTCGAAAGATCAATTTGTAAATGGATAGAAAACTAGCTAAAAAAACAAATTCATAGAGTAGTAGTTAATGATTTTTACTCTGAATGGTCTAAGGTTATAAGTGGTGTACCCGAAGGTTCAGTGTTGGGACCCTTACTTTTTCAATACCTTTATAAATGATATAGCGTCTGGGATTAAAAGTACCATTCTGTCTTTGCAGATGACACCAAGCTATGCATTGCAATAATGTCTTTACAGGATGTCTCCAATTTACAAGCTGACCTCAATGCACTGTCTAATTGGACAACTAAGTGGCAAATGAGGTTTCATGTTGATAAATGTAAAGTTATGCACTTGGGGGCTAAGAATGTTCATGCATCATAGGGGGAGTACAACTGGGGGAATCCGTAGTGGAGAAGGAGCCAACTCAATATTGAACCCTACGGACTAAGACTGGGATGCCATTAAAGTTTATGTGCGTGTGAAGGCAGGCATCCCAATACTATTTATAATGTATATAATAATAAATCAGTGTGTAGCTCCATATGCTAAAAATGGCAGATCAGTAAATACTCAACAGGGTCATGGACAGTAATATAAAGCTGAAACTCTCTATCCTTCTGCTATGCTGAAAAAAAAAGACTTCTGTCTTTGTTCATGAAGATTTTCCCTTACTTCCTGTCTGCTAAAACCATTCTCACTGTGAGAGGTACAGTAAGGGTGAGGGTAAGTCTAACAGCTTCGGATAGCTGCGAAACCTTACAGGGATTGTAATTTTTAACCACTCTATCCAAAACTAAAAAAAAAGTATTGGCTGGACATACACTTTAAGGAGGGATAGAAGGGGACTGAGAGAAGAAAAGACAGGATAGGTGAAAGAAGAAAGGAGGGAAATAAAAAAGGAAGGAAGGAAGTGAGGGAGGAAGGAAAGGAAGGAACGGAAGGAGTGTGGATACTCCTTCCGTTCCTTCCTTTCCTTCCTCCCTTACTTGGAGAGAACAAGCTAGTAAACCACTTGCCGCCCGCCATCCGTCATATGACAGCCAGGTGGCACAGCTCTCCTTCTGGGTGGTACCGCCCCACTTTGCATGGCGCATGCGTGCGATCTCGAGCGCGCTGCGCGTGCACGTCGGTGGCGGCGTGTTCCTGGGAACACTGCTTGTCACCGATGCTGGTAAACAGTCATTGGCCGATGGCCAACGAGATGTTAACGGGTTCTCCTCCTCACACACCGGTCATGTGTGAGAAGGAGATTGCGGTAACATGTCGTTACTGCTTACAGTGTACACCAATCACACTGATTGCCCCCCCCCCCCCCCAATAAAGAGGACCTGTCACCACCCATCAAAGTACCTGTCACAGTTCATCTGAGTACCTGTCACAGCTCATCTGAGTACCTTTCAGTCCATATGAGTACCTGTCGCAGTCCATCTGAGTACCCAAGTACCTGTCACAGTCCATCAGAGTACCCAAGTACTTGTCACAGTCCATCAGAGTAACCAAGTACCTGTCACAGTCCATCTGAGTACCCGAGTACCTGTCGCAGTCCATCTGAGTACCCGAGTACCTGTCACAGTTTATCTGAGTACCAGAGTATACCTGTCACAGTCCATCTGAGTACCCGAGTACCTGAGTACCTGTCACAGTCCATATGAGTACCTGACTACCTGTCACAGTCCATACGAGTACCCGAGTACCTGAGTAACTGTCACAGTCCATATAAGTACCTGAGTACCTGTCACAGTCCATATTAGTACCGAGTACCTGAGTACCTGTCACTGTCCTTCAGAGTACCCGAATACCAGTCACCAGCCCATCTGAGTACTCAAGTACCTGTCTGTAGCCAATCGGAGTACCCGAGTACCTGTCACCAGGCCATCAGAGTACCCAAGTACCTGTCACCAGCCCATCAGAATAACCGAGTACCTGTCACCAGCCCATCAGAGTAACCGAGTACCTGTCACCAGCCCATCAGCGTACCCGAGTACCTGTCTGCAGCTCATCAAGTTACCCGAGTACCTGTCTCCAGCCCATCAGAGTACCCGAGTACCTATTTTCAGCCAATGCCTCATAGAATATACGTTGGGGTGTTTCCTTTCCAAAATTGGGTCATTTTGTGGGTAATTTTACTGTCCTGGTGCTCAAGGACCTTCAAAAGTGTAGGTAGGAATGACATGAGATGTGTAATTTATGCTCCTAGAACGCCTGAAGGTACTACTTCAATGTTGGGCCTCTGTATGTGGCTAGGCTGTGTAAAAGTCTCACACATGTGGTATCGCCATACTCTGGAAGAGTAGCAGTATGTATTTTGGGGTGTAATTTTGCTATATACATGCTATGTGTTAGAAATATCTTCTAAATTGACAACTTTGTGTAAAAAAAAAAAATGTGTTTTCATTTTTTTTTCCACATTTTCCAAAAATTTTTGGAAAAAAATGAACCATTCAAAAGACTCATTATGCCTCATAGATTATACGTTGGGGTGTTTGCTTTCCAAAATGGGGTCATTTTGTGGGCAATTCCATTGTCCTGGTGCTCCAGGGCCTTCAAAAGTGTAATAGGTGGTTGAGAAATGAGATGTGTCATTTGGGCTACTTCAATGTTGGTCCTTTGTATGTGGCCAGGCTGTGTAAAAGTCTCACACATGTGGTATCGCCATACTCGGGAAGAGTAGCAGAATGTATTTTTGGGTTTAATTTGTTGTACGCATATGCTGTGTGTGAGAAATAACCTAATAATTTGACAATTTTGTAAAAAAAAAAAAAAAAATCTTCATATTGCAAAGAATTGTGGGAAAAAAATACAGCTTAAAAAAACTCACCATGCTACTTACTTAATACCTTGGAATGTCTACTTTCTAAAAAGGGGTCGTTTGGGGGGTATTTGTACTTGACTTGTTAGTGTCTCAAGAAATGAGATTCACCTTATTTCTGAAGGCCTGATCAGATGTGATCAATTTTCAGTGATTGGCACCATAGTTTGTAGACTCTATAACTTTCACAAAGACCAAACAATATACACCAATTTGGGTTATTTTTACCAAAGATGTGTAGCAGTATAAATTTTGGCCAAAATTTATGAAGAAAAATTACTAATTAGCAAAATTTTATGACAGAAACAAATAAAAAGGCATTGTTTTCACCAAATTTCTGGTCTTTTTTTATTTACAGCACAAAAAACCCACTAATGATTAAATACCACCAAAAGAAAACTCTATTTATGTGAAAAAAAGGAAGCAATTTTCATACGGGTACAGTTTTGCATGACTGAGTAATTGTCATTCAAACTGTGAGAGCGCTGAAAGCTGAAAATTGGTCTGGGCAGGAAGGGGGTGTAAGTGCACTGTATTGAGGTGGTTAATCTAAATTTCAGAACAAAGTGTATTCAAATAAATGTAGATCACAGCAACAGCATTGCACCAGAATGCAATAAGCTAGCTCTCCATTAAACTTAATGGATGTGTAGAGTCTGCAAAGCTTGTCAAGAAGAGAAAATTGAAGAGAACATCTGTACAACCTGCTGACCCACATATAACACTTTGTCATTAGTAATCCAAAGTGTAGCACAGTAAAGCCTTCGTAGAACAGAAGGTATTCACTTGTCTCATTGCAAAAAGGAATGATTCACATGGCTCTGTTGACTGTCCTGACATTAGGAATAATCTTGATATTTTGGATATGTGATGGAATGAGACATGTGAGTATCTTCTGTTCTAAGAAGGCTTTACTGTGCTACTCACTGATTCTGTTGGAGGGTGTTTGGATTCCTTTTATCCCTTCTCATTATAACCTGTATGATTATGATGAGATACATCAAGCGAAAGGCAAAAACACTATAGGTGAAAGACATTTGTGTGCTCAGACAACACATACTTAACACATGAGGTGCTGGAAAAAAGTGTAACCAGGTGTAAGAATCTGTGCAGAGAGAGCGTTTGAGTACTGCCCAATAGTGCAAGTCAGGGACCAGACCTAGTTCTGATTGTGTTCACTACCCAACACTAGCACTATGTAGCAATGACTTCCTAAGAAGCCGCTGGATTGTTGGGCCGCCCCCCTCCCCTAACCTTACTGCCAGTGCACTAACTTACTGTTGCCCCAATGTACTCACCAACCCATCAGTGGCTGCCAATTGACTGACTTCACTCTGCCAATCCTTGCCTAAAGATTTTATTTTCTCAAAGTCTACGAAGGTGAGAGTTGGGGACCACAGGATACTCCATAAATAGCAACGCAGTGTATCCTCTGCTCAAAAGAAGGAAAAAATGTAAACTTCTTTCACAGGCCAAGGGATTAGAAATCTTTAATAGGATTCAGGCTTGGGTTTATTCCGAACCTATGTTTGGCTGAACCTGAAAGGAAGCTGTCAATGTCAGGTCAATTAGCTGCACATGCACAAGGGGTGGGGAAGCTTGTGACATCACTGACCTAAAATGGTTATATGGCCATATTATATAAATGATGTCACAAACATCCCCGCCCCTTTGTGTACATGTAGCTGAGGGATGGGCAATCCCCTGACCAGAGGTGATTGGCCTGGCACTGACAGGTTCCTTCTGGGTTTGAACCAAACCCGCGTTTAGACTGAATCGGAGCTCCAAACTAATCTTCAATAATCTGCCTTTGAGATGAGGCCAGAAATCTTCACTAGGTTGCCTTTAAACTGAGACCAGCAATGGTCTTAAGTGAAAGTCTTGAAGGCAGTCCCCTTTTTAGCCACCTTTATATGTTCAAGGCTCAAGTATAGGCCCATTCCCACTCCTATGGACTTACAAACAGGGACCAGTAAGCAAAGTTCCATCTAGCAATCTAGGTACCCCTGGGAGGCTGAGAACCCATCTAACACCACAACCTCTTCGGGACAAGCCTGGGATGCTAAAGACCTTTCGGGGGGGGGGTCCTGAATATATATGTGGGGAGGTGCAGCGTGGTGCCACAGCAGTAAACGCACAGAGTCCAGTTGCAGAGAACAGAATTTGTAATAATGCAGAATTCAGTATGTCAACAACCCAGCAGGAAAGTACCCGAAGGGGAACACTCACAGCATGTAACAGCTGCATGCAGCAGAAAGGGTCTCAGATGTGCCATCAGCATCTGTCTTGAGGGGCAGAATGCAGCCTGCAGTCCGTACCCAAGTGAGGAGGTTTGCAGGAAGGATGGTGTGTCCCCATCTATTCTCTACTCGTCTGGAACCTCTCCCTTCTGCTAACTACTGTCTCTGTCAGAGGGGATATCCTGTCCCCATACTACCCACGCTCTAAATGCCAGGGAGCTAGGGCCTTAAATAGACTCTGCCTGACCCAGAATGTAGCCACCAGAGTCACATGGGATGGCAGCATTCAACCGTATAGCTCCCCTATTGACCCAGAAAACCACAGAGGAACCACGTTCCTCTTGACTTACTCTCCCTGCAATGCCATTGTGGTTCAGTGCCACCTGCAGTGGAGAAAGCAGACTGCACCTGTATAAGTATATATATATATATATATATATATATATATATATATATATATATATATATATATATATATAAAACATTGTTTCTTCTTGCTCTATCTACTGTGGAAGATACTTCCCATCTCTTTGATGACCCGCCCTTTGGCCTGCACTTTGGACCACCAGGTAAGGCTACTCTCTAACAATAGAGGAGGCATGGACTATCATATCACCAGTCTTCAACAGAGTGACTTCATTATAAAGGGTAAGTGGTTGTTACCATTGGCAGGATCACATGGTCATTTCTGTCAGAGATCGCTAAACAGCCAGCCTACTGAAAGCTGATATTTAACTTATGGATGGACTGGTTAGAAAACACCCTACTGGCTTTTTAAAAAACAACAGCAGTGATGACTGATTGGCACCTTTTTGTCTCAGTTCTCCTGGTGTATTTTCTATAATGTAAAAAAAAGTTAAAATGTCAACCAGTATTTCCTGCAATTGTTACCACATGGGAACTCTGGAGCTGGAATGCTAATGCCAGGTCACCTAACTGATAGAAGAGGAGGGTGGCTGATTCAACGCAGGGGAATTCACTCAATAGTAAAAATAAACATTTTTGACTTCCCAACAATTTTAATTTAACTCAATTTAATTTAAAGTACAAAATATTCGATATTTCACAAGACCAGGAATAAAGGTTGTGAAAAAAATTACGAATGACACTGTTACTCATCTGCAATCTGTAAAATATCTCCAGCGCCTCATCATACATAAACTACGTGTCCCTCCTACACATTGCCTGACAAAACATCTTCTTTACACGAGCTTGTGAGAGTTCGAGCCCATTATCCCAAACCTCAGAACATCTGCCAATAATTACAGTAGCAAGGAACAAAAAGAGTATTTTCATTTTCTACGATACATCTCCTGATGCCTTGGCCTTCTGAAGGAATAATTTTCTACTAGTATTCTGCAAGGTTAAAGTACAATGATATGTGTTTATAGGAAATCTCTAGGGAGAATACATGGGCTGCCCTTACTGAATTCCATCTGAAAACCGCCAGTCTGGCTCCAATACATTCTGACTCACTGTAGCAGAACAAGCATGTAGTCAGTGAAGTCAACGTTAGAGCCTGTGTTATTAGGCTTTAGACATGTGTCAACCAAGTGAAACCCACCCATCTGGGTGGAGAGAAAGTGCTGCTAGCCCAAAATATGAATAATTTGAAAAATTGCTCCCAAGGACCTATAGGCAGCTAGAACAAATTGGACTAAATAGAATATATAAAAAAAACGTATTTATTGCGTAGAGATATATGAAAAAAAATACATTAATTAAAAACTACATGAGCTCTGGTATGCATGGTATCCAAACATGAGATGTCAATGTTACAAATGCAAATAGCAAAAAAGAGTTTCTTAGCACTAAATGCTATTGCTCAGAGAAGAGCCCCAACGCGTTTCAATCATATATTGTTCTTATCTTCCTCAGGGGGATGAAGATATCTTCAAACTGAAATATCGTGCATGACCAGAGTCGATTAAAAACATATAGGCGGGGTAGTTTCCAGGTGGTAGTCTGTCCAAGGAGTATGGAACGGGCCCACACTATCCCATGGAAAGCCACATTCCCTTTGTCTCACATTTAGTCTGTGTGACTTTCCATGGGATAGTGTGGGCCCGTTCCATACTCCTTGGACAGACTACCACCTGGAAACCACCCCGCCTATATGTTTTTAATCGACTCTGGTCATGCACGATATTTCAGTTTGAAGATATCGTCATCCCCCTGAGGAAGATAGCTCTGTTGATGTTTAAAGTGGGAGTAAACTCCCATGCATGAAATTTTAGCTATAGGTAAGCCTTTAATGAGGTACAGTAAATATGTTCTAAATGTGCACCGTTGAGAAGATATATACTTTAGATGCAGCCGGTGACATCACCGGCACATGTGGCTGAAGGAACGTAAACTGCGGCTCATACATGCAGGCGCAGGCACGGGAGTGATGGGAGTGACGTCATCGCGCCTCTGGCCACTCACACAGCTAGAGTCCGTGAACCTGGAAGGAAGACCGGGTGAAGATGGAAGTGTCTTCAGTGGTGACAGTGTGCCACTGGAGGGCTTCATTCTAAGGTAAGTCTCACCTAATGTGCTAGTATGTGATGCATGCTAGCACATTATGACATTGCCATGCAAGTTTGAAAAAAAAAAGCAAGCGGTTTACTACCACCTTAAATACAATTAATTAATATGTGGAGTTTGCTCATTGTGAGTACATCAGGACTAAAGTGCATAGTTTGAACAGCAGAAGCTGGATACTGTAAGTATTTCTGATTGCTTTCCTAAATTGCTTACTTTTTTCATTCTTCATTGAAAATACATTCTTTCTCCTCCTCCCTTCCTTCTCTGCCAGTAATGGAAACACTTTTTTTCGGGGGGAGCAGATGCCTGTCACAACTAGTCCTAGGGGATCCCATCAGAACTTCACCCTCCTTCCTTTTTGCCCGCAACCTCCTGGGACACACCACAGGTCCCAGGAGGCTGTGGGACCATTTACACAGCTTAGCATGGCTTATGCATGCGCAGTGAGGAGCCGGCTGTGAAGCTTCTCACAGTCAACATGGCGGAGCCGGAGACCCAAAGGTTGGCAAAGAACTGACCTGGGTGAGGACATTGCTGGATCCCTGGCTTGCTGGGTGTCTGCTTATTTAAAGTCAGCAGCTACAGTATTTGTTTTTAATTGACTGAAGATCCTTCTCTAATTTTGTTTTTGCTACTGTTACTATTGGTGACTGCTCACTAGGTACTGAAGAATTTGTATATTGTGCAGTTGGGAGTACTGGGAGTGTGTCATGTAGTATACAACAGCCTTTTTCAACCAGGGTGCCCAGGCACCCTGGGGTGCCTTGAGGTTTCTTCAGGGGCGCCTTGGCAAATTTCCTAAAAATTGCCCCAAAATTGTATACAAGCCAGCAGATGGATGGAGCCTGCCTTTTAGTTACACAAAGCCACAGGTTTTTATTGTACAGCATTAGACCTTCTAGCAACCGGTGTGCTAACAACCAATAACCCCACCCCCCCCCGCCCCTCTCTTTCACCACTGGGGTCACATTAGCTGAGTGATGGGGGAAAACGGAAGGAGAAAAGAAACATTGGAATACTAGTCAGTACCGATGTGCAAAAGTGTATTGGATTTGGAAGAATAAATCACCGCTACCATTGGGTGTCCTACATGTGTGGATGTTGATGTATTATGTAAAACTATTAGAATAGTTTTTTACAATTTAGAATGGGGTGCCTCAAGACTGTCCATAATTTCAAAGGGTGCCTTGAGATTGTCCATAATTTTAAAGGGTGCCTTGACTGAAAAAAAAAATTGAGAATCACTGGTATACAGTATATTAAGAGTAACAACTAAATACAGTGGAACTCTGATGTGAGGGACTTTAATGTGAAAGGGGAGGTCTTCTAACGTGATTAGAGGCTTCTTGGAGGTGAAGGTTTTTCTTGTAGCATCTTTATTCCTTCATTTAAATTGTATTCATTAATTTATAAAACAGATTTTTGGGCCCATGTATATTTTTGAAATATTCTATGTGGTCCTCCTACTGAAGAGTTTGGAGACCCTTGCTCTAAAAGATGGCAATCATCTAATTAGGGGGGGATACTAAAGACAACTAAGTTTCCTAGGACTGCTGTTGTTTCACTCTCCATATAAAGTGTTGTGCTTCCATAGTGAGTCAGAGCCAGATAAAAGTCTTCTTTGCAAGAGCGATGGGTGAGCTGACAGGAACAGACAAAAGCTTGAACAGCGACACAGCCAAGGTGAAGAAGAATAGCAGACAATGAAAGCCGAAATGACAGCAATTTATCCAAATTTTGTACCTAACATTTTGTGCTAGTGGATTCCCTGCTTTGTTCTTGTTTGTCACAGTTTGTGATATTAATATAATCATATCTATTTTCAATAGTAATAAATAATGAACACATATCATCTTATTTTTCTAAATTAAAGTCTAATTCCATTCATTTTTTTTTTGTTTGGTCACATAAAGCCAGCTTCATAAAGACATGGTTTGATGAGTTTGCTGTTGAGGAACTCAAGCGGCCAACATGGGGGACTGACCTCAACCCTACTGAACACCTTTAGGTTTAATTTGTGATCCAGGTCTTCTCATCCAACATCAGTACCTGACCTCACACAATTGCTCTTTTGGCTGAATGAGAAAACATGGCACAGTTTCCCACAGATACGATTCTAAAATCTTGTGAAAAGCTTTCCCAGAAGAATGGAGGCTGTTAATAGCCACAAAGGGTGAAGTCAACTATATTTTTAATGACCATGGTTTTGGACTGGGATGTCCAACATACTCACATACAGTAGGTGTGAAGGTCAGGTTTCCACAAACTTTTGGTTATATAAAAATTCATGATAGCACTTTCAGTGACAGTGTATCATTCTCCTACTGGGGCTAATTTCCCTCACTCCATTGTGAAACCTGTACAAGAAGTAGGAGTTTGACTATCCCTTCTCCTCCTCTCTCCCAACGGTACTGTCATTGTTAGTGTTTGTGAACCCTGTCTATCTTTAACCATTTGAATAGGGATGAGCTGAACACCCCCCGGTTCGGTTCGCAGAACATGCAAATAGGCAAAAAATGTGTTAGAACACAAGAACACCGTTAAAGTCTAGGGGACGCGAACGTGAAAATTCAAAAGTGCTCATTTTAAAGGCTTATATGCTGTGGTCTAATAATTCTGGGGACTCCTCCGTGCATGATGGTGGGGCTATGGAAGGAGTGACTGTGTACAAGGAGCTGGTGGAATAGGCCGCTTTGGCAGCTGCGTTGGAAGGCAAACTACTCTGAGCCTGGATGACAGAAGATGGGGAGGATGAGGACAGCTTTGTTATCCACTCCACTAACTCTTCTGCATGTTGTGGCTCAATAACACGGCCAGCAGCAGCAAAAAAGGACAAGCGTCCCCCACGACCACCTTCAGAGGATGCACCATGTCCACGACCACCACTGTTGACTGTAGACACAGAGGCTGCTTGCCTGACGTCTATTAAAAACTGTACACACTGTATTAGATAATGTGTACACCACCTGCACTGTATTAGCAACTGTACAACGGCTGCACTGTATTGTATACTGTGTACACCACCAGAAGTGTAGTAGAAACTGTACACACAGTCTTAGATACTGTGTATGTACACCGCCGACACTGTGTTAGCAACTGTACACCACGGAATGCACTGTAGATACAGGCTACACTGAATGCAGAGTATATATATATATATATATATATATATATATATATATATATATATATATATATACTAAATACACTGCCACTAACTGAATAACCTGCCTGCTTAATCTAACTCAAGCTATCTCTATGTCTGCGCCAACAACACTACACACACTGTAAGCAGCCTTATATAGTGTGGGGTGTGGACTTAGTCCCCCTGAGCCATGATTGGCCATAGGCACCCTGCCTTTGGCCACTTATGGCTCTCTCAGCAGAGCGTTCTGTGATTGGCCAAAGCATGCAGGTCAGGCGCATGCTTTGGCCAATCATCATACAACAATGCACTGCGATCTCGCAGTGCATTATGGGGCGTTCGGCGGCGCTCAAATTTTCCGTGAACGCCCCATATGTTCAGTTCCTTTTAGAACAAAGTCGAACTTACGTTCAAACCGCGGGCTTAACTCTACATTTAAACAATGTATAATACTAACCCAAGTTAAACTGCTATGCAGGCGCAACATCCCAGGCAAGGGGCAAGGGTGAAGACACCTTGTGACAATCGTAAGCTTTTGCAAATGTCACATATGCAAGTCACTGTCACTCAAACTGTACAGGGCTGGTCAGGTAGGGTTGCCACCTTTTCTTCAAGTTAAACCCGAACACTTAAGCAGGGCACAGCAACTTTTTTATAGTATAAACTATACCTATATTTTGCGATTGATTTACATCAGAGTCCACAGAGTTTCCCTTTTATATCTGAATGCGCAGAGTTCCCGTTTTACCTGTGAATCTGCAGATTTCCCCTTTTACCTCTGAATCTGCAGAGTTCTCCATTTATATCTAAATCCGCAGAGTTCCCCATTTACATCTGAATTCGCAGAGTTTCCCTTTTACATCTGAATCTGCAGAGTCCCCCCTTTACATCTGAATTTGCAGAGTTCCCTTACAGAGGACTCTGCTGTAAGCGGGAACACTGCGGCCTCTGGTGTAAAGGGGAACTCTGATTTAAGGGGTGCTCTGAGAACCCTAATTTACCTTAGTGTACTCACTCAGAGGCAGGAAAGAGAAGGGGGGAGGGGGGAGACTTCAGTCACAGACAGGGATGGATGGTGAGCTCACTCACCCCTTGGCAGTCAGCACCTCTCATCCAGAATTTTCTGAGGCTGCTGGACTTCAAATTTCCGGCCCCCAATTTTCTTTTTCTCAGGCACAGTGCCTGGGATTGGAGTGTGAGCAAACACAGAGGGACAGGAGGAAGAGGAGCAAATCGAGCCCTTTCTCCTCTTCCGTCAGTGTGGGGGGCGAGGGGGGGGGAGGGGGTTGTTAGTATTGTTAGTGCTGGCTTTGGACAGTGTGAAAGAGAGTGTAACAGACACTCTCTGCTTAGACAACCGCAGACACGGTATCCTGGTGCTTCCAAGCAGAAGGCAGTGCTGGCGGGTGGAAGGGGGTGGCAGCAGTTTTCTGACCACAGAGGTAAAGGGAAGCCACGTGTAGGCATGGTATCCTGTAGCTCCCAAGCAGAAGGCAGGGATGCAAACTGACCATGCTAGGATGGATCTGTTTCCATGCCCAGCATGGTCAGAAAGAAAACAGGGTGAAGGGGACTGACAAGGATCACCAATGCACCCCAACCTGGCAGGACTGTGCCCCTCTGTCTCTTATCTGGAATCATATGACAAATGATTGACTATGGTAGATTTTTGGAGATGATACAATATGGCGGAACAATAAAATAACCAGCTAAGATGCAGGTTATAGTTGCCCCATTAATATAAATTTTGGGGTATCATATTGCAATCAGTGTAGAAGGATTTTTACAACCACATACAGATTGAATTACCCACATGGACTGTGGTTTGATTAATTATTGATATCCTGTAGATCTGATTTTGTGGCCATCCCTGTGCATTCATCTACTGGGCAATTAAAGTGCGCATCTCCATGCTGACTTTTCATTGATGTTACACTGTAAACTAAACATACCCCAGTATGTGGCTGATATAGTCCATGAGATGCACCAAGAATTATATCCCTCCCTGCATACAGGGAAGATCTTTGGACACAGTATAAATTCAAAGTAAAATATTTTTGGATACGTTTTTTAAAATCATTGTGCGAGGCTCAATATTTAACCACGTGCTTACTGGGCACTTAAACCCCCCTCCTATCCACACCAATTTTTAGCTTTCAGCGCTGATGCACTTTGAATGACAATTATGCGGTCATACAACACTGTACCCAAATGAAATTTTTATCATTTTTTCACCACAAATAGAGCTTTCTTTTGGTGGTATTTGATCACCTCTGCAATTTTTACTTTTTGTTAAAAAAATGTAAAAACCTGAATTAAAAAAAAAATAAAATATTTTTTATATTTTGTTATAAAAAAATTTAAAACAGGTAATTTTTCTCCTTCATTGATGTACGCTGATGAGGCGGCAGTGATGGGCACTGATAGGCGGCAGTGATAGGCACTGATGGGTGGCAGTGATGGACAGCACTGCTAGGTGGCACTAATTGGCACTACAGGTGGGCATTGATAGCTGGCACTTGTAGGCATTGAAAGGTGGCACTTGTGGGCATTGATAGGTGGCACTTGTGGGCACTGTTAGGTGGCACTGTGGGCACTGTTAGGTGGCACTATTAGGTGGCACTGATGAGGCAGATGTGCTTCTTCCACTTCGGGACCGATGTCCCTCACAACCCGAGCCGGTGATCGGGTTGTGAGGGACATCGGTCCCGAAGTGGAAGCACTATAGCACTTATTCAATGCAATAGCAATTCAATAGCACTTATTGAATTGTCATCACATTGGTAAGACGTTGATTAGCAGCTTTAGCCTTGAAATGATGCACTTCTAACATTCACAGTCTAATTCCTCTGCATATCTCCTCTGCAGACTATTGCTCCTCCTCCTCTGCACTGACTCCTGCAGAATATCACTCCTCTGAATTCCTCTCCTCTTGTACAAATCCTCCACTGCAAAACTGTTAGATTCCTGTTGCTTCACTTCCAATAGCACAAGAAGGGATCACTCTGAATAACCCCAGCTTGCTGGCTGTACTTTGTTACTGTAGTAAAGTCTCTGTATGGTGTGGCTTTAGCAAATCAATAAGCCAGAGGCATGCAATACCTCTCCCCGGTGGCTCAGTGAATTTGGTAGCTACACAGTCTCTTGTAAGGTATTACCAAAGTGCTTTACCAGGCCAGTGATACTCGGTACCTCTCCCCGATGGCCTAGCACATGGTAATAGGCGGACTACTGTTCCCAGCCAGTCCATAACTGCAAACGCTGCGTTCCCCGGCCACAGCATTCTGCACTACTCTCAACAACTCTCCTTTTGCTTCTTTCACCCTGACCTTCTCCAAAAAAGGGCAAGTTCTGTGTTCCCTGGTCACAGAACGTTGATCTACTCTCCTCATTCCTACTGTTGCTTCTCCTTCACCAATCTTATCCTGTGTGCAAGTCCTGTGTTCCCCGGTCACAGCAGCTTGACACCAACTTCATGATGTAGATCTTTATCCAGGAATACATCCTAGCAGCTCCTCCATCCCTCCTCCGCGCCCCCCCATGTGGGGACACCCTGTGGCAGCTACCTATAACTCCAGTCTCCTTTTCCTGCTCCTTCAGAACTCCTCCCTGGCAGCATGTGACCCCAGCTTATATGGGAGACCTGTGCCCTGCCAATACTGATTGGTAATTGGTCAGAGCTCCTCACATGAGCTGCCTGCCACTCAAACCTCAGGTCCAACCCCTGTTCCAGAACAATTTTCCTGAAAGCAGGGGAGGCGCCTCTGAGTCAGAGCACAGGTGGTCACACCCACCACTACACCAAACACTCCCAGTCCCATATCAAAACAACCAGGCCCAGCCTAAAGCACAGGCCTGGCTAAATTTGCCTACATTGAAAGCTTTAAACCCAAAAAATCCTATTCTAGCACCTACCTAAAGGTAGAGGGTGCTACACTAGTATTTTTACTTGTACTCCCATATTGGTATATTGGTGTTGTAATTCATGTAAGGGTTGTTGATACCCTTCCTTTAAGTCTGAGATACCCTTCTGAGGTTGCAGTCAGTTTGCAATTCGACACTCCATCACTCTCCTAAGTTGTTCTTTTTTCAGAATGACCTCATTCATATCTCTGCTTAGTAAACTCAAATAGCTACAGCAGAGAGAGCTTGTATAAGTGCAACTATATATTGCTTGCATGCATTTACTTCATAGTGTGGGATCATTTGACAGAGTATTTTCCAGGTGATAAAACGTATTGGCTAACTCAGTAGACTGGAAATATAAGCTTTTGAAACGCACTAGGAAGATCACGGCTATCACTGTATGCAGACTGGCCTCCTACAGTGGTTTTCAGCATCAACAGCAGCCCTCCAGATATAGGCTATGGACAATTGCATTGTGCCAAGCTGGAGTAAAGAGAATTTCTGGAGTTCCAGCTTAACTAATTCTCGCCCAGGCTAATTCTGACATTTCTCTCCTCCATGGAAAAAAATCACATTTTTTTCACTAGAAAATTACTCAGAACCACCAAACATTATATATATATATATATACACTATATTGTCAAAGGCATTGGGACGCCTGCCTTCACACACATGAACTTTAATGGTATCCCAGTCTTAGTCTGTAGGGTTCAATATTGAGTTGGCCCACCCTTTGCAGCCATAACAGCTTCAACTCTTCTGGGAAGGCTGTCCACAAGGTTTAGGAGCGTATATATGGGAATGTTTGACCATTCTTCCAGAAGCGCATTTGTGAGGTCAGGCACTAATGTTGGACGAGAAGGCTTGGCTCGTAGTCTCCGCTCTCATTCATCTCAAAGGTGTTCTATCAGGTTGAGGTCAGGACTCTGTGGAGGCCAGTCAAGTTACTCCACCCCAAACTTGCTCACCCATGTCTTTATGGATCTTTCTTTGTGCACTGGTTCTAAATCATTTGGTAGTGGGGGGTTATGGTGCAGGGTTGTTTTTAAGAGGTTGGGCTTGGCCCCTTAGTTCCAGTGTAGGGAACTCTTAAGGCGTCAGCATACCAAAACATTTTGGACAATTTCATGCTCCCAACTTTGTGAGAACAGTTTGGGGATGGCCCCTTCCTGTTCCAACATGACTGTGAACCAGTGCACAACGCAAGGTCCATAAAGACATAGATGAGTGAGTTTGGGGTGGAGGAACTTGATTGGCCTGCACAGAGTCTTGACCTCAACCTGTTTGGATACGGCTCTCCCCGCTTGCATGGGGGAGTCCGGAGAGGTGCCACTGGCTAATAAGAAGCTATGATGATTTTTACAACACAGGGAATCACTGGCTAAAAAAAAAAGATTAGTAATAGGTGATTCACTAAACCTGCCCTTACCTAAAGTGAAATCAACTAGCAGCGCTCACTACAACAAATTATAATAAATAAATATACATGTGTAAATATGACATAATAAACTAAGAAGTGACAACCTGATCAGTGTCACCCCAAAAATAATACCAAATATTCCAGTGTACAAAATGTGAATATATACAGTGAATATTCAATAAATAAAGTTCAACAAATAGTGGCGTAGTGATGTGTGTGGTAAATAATATATAATAATAAAGATCTTCAGTGCACAAAAATCTTCCACCACACCGCTGTGAACTGTGGTCTCCACTCCCCTTCAGCGAGCAAACTCACCAGATACTTTTGCCTTACACTCTCGTGCTCGGCTCACAGGCTATTCCCACACAGTAAGGGGTACCGTGATTATATCCACTTAATTCCCGTTGGATCTCCAGAGCCTATATAGGCGTACCCTCCACATGAAACAAAGAAAAGCGAACCAATAGTGCAGTAACGCAATGAACTTTATTAAAAGAAACACTCTCCTCCACCATTAAACTCACATTTCCACAACTTGAATCAAGCATCAAAGCACAGCAATCATGGACTTCACCAAAAATAGACTCTCCAAATAATAACCGAACGTATAGTGGTCACGGCGGACCCAGGAAGCTCAGTGTTCAGAGACACTCTCACCCGTTCGCCAAGTCCCCTGGAACCGCTTCCCCGCTATTCCCCGACATGTTTCGTCACAAGGGACTTATTCATGGGCAATCCCATGAATAAGTCCCTTGTGACGAAACATGTCGGGGCGTGGCTACGAGGCAATCTGACGCGCTAGACGTAGGACGCTGTGACAGGAGGCGCCATATGGAATAGCGGGGAAGCGGTTCCAGGGGACTTGGCGAACGGGTGAGAGTGTCTCTGAACACTGAGCTTCCTGGGTCCGCCGTGACCACTATACGTTCGGTTATTATTTGGAGAGTCTATTTTTGGTGAAGTCCATGATTGCTGTGCTTTGATGCTTGATTCAAGTTGTGGAAATGTGAGTTTAATGGTGGAGGAGAGTGTTTCTTTTAATAAAGTTCATTGCGTTACTGCACTATTGGTTCGCTTTTCTTTGTTTCATGTGGAGAGTACGCCTATATAGGCTCTGGAGATCCAACGGGAATTAAGTGGATATAATCACGGTACCCCTTACTGTGTGGGAATAGCCTGTGAGCCGAGCACGAGAGTGTAAGGCAAAAGTATCTGGTGAGTTTGCTCGCTGAAGGGGAGTGGAGACCACAGTTCACAGCGGTGTGGTGGAAGATTTTTGTGCACTGAAGATCTTTATTATTATATATTATTTACCACACACATCACTACGCCACTATTTGTTGAACTTTATTTATTGAATATTCACTGTATATATTCACATTTTGTACACTGGAATATTTGGTATTATTTTTGGGGTGACACTGATCAGGTTGTCACTTCTTAGTTTATTATGTCATATTTACACATGTATATTTATTTATTATAATTTGTTGTAGTGAGCGCTGCTAGTTGATTTCACTTTAGGTAAGGGCAGGTTTAGTGAATCATCTATTACTAATTTTTGCACTATTTATATTTAAGCAGCAGCTGTCAGTGAAAGTTAGATCTGTGAGCGCAGCGTTTGGAGCATAGGAGGGGGCGGTATTCCTGTGAACCATATTAAGTAAAAAAAAAAGATGCCAGGATGATGCCTGTAGCTGCAATCATCACCCTGATAGGACCACTGAAAGTCCAGGATGTCATATGATGTCCTACGGGTGGGAAGTGGTTAAATAGGATTTGTTACACACAAGGGCGGACTGACCATTGAGCCACTTGGGCACTGCCTGAGGGCCCTGGGCCACTAGGGGGCCTCATCAGGGTTGCCAGCCTCAGTAAAACCAGGGACAGTATGTATAAATCTGTGTTTTTTTACATCTGTCTGTGTATACTGTGTGTACATGTATGTGTATACTGTGTGATTGTATACTGTGTGTGTGTATACTGTGTGGCCCCATAATCTCCGATTGCCTGGGGGCCCCATAATCTCCTATTGCCCGGGGTCCCCATGAGTTATCAGTTCTCCTCGGTTACACATAATTGTCTCATCTGTTCAGCCTTCTTGGTTGCTCCATTTTCTTCCGGGGTCAGAGTTTTCACCCAACGACCCTTAGCAGGTAGGGATTAACCGCAGTTCAGGAGATGCACGATTACCTAACAGACACTTGAAAAGCCTACAATCCTCCAAATCACCACAACTCCAACATCCCATTAGATCAACTGCCAATCCCGACCAAACCTTCCATAGAAACGGCAGCCCAGCTTCACCTTCCCTATTCTGTACAGGATGCAATATTTTGGAGCCCAGCGATGGAATAACTGGTTCTCGTGGCAGACTGGATTTATTCACTGATTACGCACTTCAGAGTTGTTTATAAGTTAGATGGTTCATAATTGGCATTGGTTTCTGTAACATTGGAGAAAGAAAGGGTTGCTATAAAACAGCTGTCTGTATCTCTCAATGAGCCCATTTATAGGTAGGCTGGGAAATTTTGTATCTGTCAAATTCACTTTTGTTGTACAATAACAGAACTAAACTTGATTTCTCTGAACTTTTGCCATGTTCTGTACATCTGGATTATTTGCTTCCCATAAGTCCAATCTTCTATTTCTAATTTAAATTCTGATTAACCTACTCATTGGTAATTTTTAGTTCAAAAGAAAATAAAAGAAACATAATTTTTTAAAGATGGTTGCTCCGTGATTGCTCTAGCTAAATATTCTTCAAAAGTCAAAGTGTTCTTTATCGGACAGGAGGAGAGATCTTCAGTCATGATAAAAACTAATAAAATAATAAGCTAACATACATGATGTCAAAGTGTGTGCCATAGCTTTTTCCTGCACTGGAGGTTGAAGGTAATGAAGGTGAGAAAGGTGAGATATCAAATCAAGTGAGGCTCCTGGAGATCTTCTTTTAGCTTGCTATGCAAGGTGTGTAATGCCTATTTAGTACTTTATATCCACTTTAAGACCAGGCCTTTTCTGGTACTTTTTGTTTGCAAGTAACAATCAATATTTTTCGCTAGAAAATGGCTTTATTTATTATATATATATATATATATATATATATATATATATATATATATATATATATATATATATATATATATATTTATGTATATATTTTTTTAAACAGAGGCCCTAGAAAATAAAATGGTGGGTGTTGCAGTTTTTTTTTTATGTCACACAGTATTTGCGCAGACGTTTCAAACATAATATTTTGGGTAAAAATACACTCTTTAAAATTTTAATGCTAAATGTACTGCCCATGATCTAACATTTGCGGTGACACCTCACATGTGTGGGACGATCAGTGTCTGCGTGTGTGTGCGGGACCGACGCTTGCATTTCCCTTTGTAAGCAGGGGGGGATGGTGCCACTGGATAGGGGCGTGGTTTATGCTCATTGCTTCCAGTTTCCTATTTCAAAGAGGTGAAGAGAGTGGTTCCCATCTCAGTTTGACTCTATGATCAGTTGGTGGAAGCATCAACTGTTTGATCGGGTCTCCCAGTGGGACAGGAGATCCTGGAAAAGCAGGTGAAGGATGTCCCCTCCTGCTGCTTGTAAAAGCAATCCAGTGGCTAGTTGGCAGATAGGATTGCTCTTTACAAGAGAGCCGACCGTTGGCTCTAAAAAACAGAACCGGGATGTTGCCTGCAGCTGCAGGCATCAACCTGGTATAACCACTTGAAGTATAGTGACATACTGGTACATCGCTGGTCGTCAAGTGGACATGGACAAAAGTATATTATAGAGTTCAGGTGTTTCCAGTGAAGGGTACTGTTAATGCTACATAGAAAGACTTTTTGAACAGTTGTGCATTTCCAACCTTGGCAACAGTTTGAAGGAAAGACCTTTTTTGTTCCAGCACAACTGTGTCCCTGTGTACGGACACATGAAGACATGGTTTGATCACATAATGACAGCTCCATAAAAACATGGTTTCATGAATTTGGTGCTGAGAAACTCAACTAGCCCACACAGAGCCCTACTGAGCACCTTTGGAGTTAATTGTGATCCAGGTCTTCTCGTCCAACATTAGTAGCTGACCTCACATAATTGCTCTTTTTGGCTGAATGAGAAAACATGACACACATTCCTACAGATGCACCACAGGATCTTGTGAAAAGCCTTCCGAGAAGAGTGAAAGCAAGGGCCAACTACATTTTAATGGCCATGGTTTTCGACACAGGGATGTCCAACAAGCTCATATAGGTGTGAAGGTCAGGTTACCACAAAACTTTGACTTTATAGTGTTTACGAAAAACCACAGAAAAACCACAGAAGCACTTTCAGAGACAGCATATCATTTTTGGAGGGCTTGTAGAATACATTTTTATACAAATGGATTATTCCAAAACATAACGTGGGCATAAGTCAATACCATTTAACTGTACTTATTTACTTTAAATATTGATAGGTTGTTAATGCATAATAATGCATTAGTAACCGAAAAGACCAACATAATAGGGACTATATATAGTACAAATTTGGAAGAAGAAAGGTTTTTAAACACTGGTATCGATTTCACTTAGTGGTTAACCATATTCAATAACATCATGCAAAGAGCATGTACTGTATATCGTGAGTAATTCACTGGAATACTGAACTGCTTTCATTTTTCTGACGCCTCTTTTTGATTGCTTAACTCTACATTGTTTGTTCTTTGTCTTTCTTTAAAAACTCAAAAACCCTCAACAAACCAGCAGGGATGTTATACAGCCAGTCACCCCACCCAAAATGACAGCAGAGCACCACTATGGGACACCCATGAGAACAAATGCTACACCTGGTCTTAAAGCCAAAACAGTGTGTAAAACCACATTAAAGCCTATATATGACTAAATATACAGTATATGTGCTCAACAAAATTTGTGTCTGCTGTGTCCACAGCAAAATATGATCAAACTAGTGAGTGCATACAGTAATATATAATACATTTAAAGGTTAATTCATAAAAATCTTCATAAAGCCAATGTTAAAAGTCCACACCCAGTGTCCAGAAATAGCCAGAAAGGCTACTACCACATAATATAAAGTTTGTGCATAAAAATCAAACATTCGGTGCTCCCAACCTTCCAGACCACCAAAAGTGACAACATCTTATCAAGAATATATGACCTCTGTAATATATGGAGATCAAAATGCGCCTGCGGAAAGAGTTAAATCCCTCAAGGCCAGGGCTTTTTTTCAGCGGGAACGTGGGGAAGCGCAATTCTGACACCTTCAGCACTAAATGTGTCTAATGGCAAGGGGTGCTGGGGTGTGCTGGAGGGTTCATTGATCTATTGTTGCTTGGGGGGATCTATTGTTGAGATACGGGTCTATTGTTGCTGGGGAGGGTCTTATGTTGCTGGGGGGTCAATCATTGCTGGGAGGGATCTACTGTTGAGGGAGGGGTCTATTGTTGCTGGCTGATGGAGGATCTTTTAATGCTGGCTGTTGGGAGATCTATTGTTGCTGTTGGGGGTCTATTGTTCCTAGGGTGGATCTGTTATTGTTAGAGGGTACTTTGTTGCAGAGGGTCCATTGTTGCTGGGGAATCTGTTGTTGCTGGGGTAGGGGGGTGTATTGTTGCTGGAGGAATCTATTGTTGCTTGGGAGGCTATTGTTGCTGGCTGCAGGAGATCTATTGTATTGCTTTTTATTATATTCTAACAAATTCCATACAAATTAATTAGCACCACAAAATGATAGTAGCTCTGTTTTATTAAAAGGGGGGGTACTGGGAGGTGGGTAGGGGGTGGAACCAAGGGACGGTGCTCGGAGGTGGGTGGGGGTTGGAGACAAGGGGTGTTTTGGAAGAGGGGAGTACCTGCACCTATTCTATGAGAAAAAAGCCCTGCTAAGGACACACCGTATGCTTCCAAGTATATCACCTTTAGGAACACAGGCAATCTCCTAAAATGCACAGCTCACCTCAGGAATAATAGGTATAAGCCTTAGTGCCACCAATCAACCATGTAATGGAGATGAACAAAGCCAAATATGTTTGAAGTCCAGCCTGTGTGACAGCCATGGCTACCTCCATAGATACAATGGAGAAAGTAGTGTAGACCCCAATGGACCGGAAAGGTCCATCTCATGATTACCAGGTGTGAAAATAAAGGAAAAAAAACACTCTAAAAATGAAAACAAATGCAGCCACTGTATTTAAACTGGTAAGCTTCAATATAGCAAATTAGATAAAAGAGGGGTTGTGGGACTTTATATGAAGCGCATGACAAATTAGTCACCTCCACCCCTATATCTGTAATAGAAAGAGAGGATTGGGACTTTATATGAGGCACATGACACATGACTGGATGAATGATCAAAACATGATGACAAATTTATTTTAGTACAGAAACAGATAAAATGGCACATTGTATGGGATACACACATGGATATTTGATAAATTTAGACTACATCAATACCATAAAAGATATTGCATTTCATACACCGATGTCATCATGATACACTGCGACATATAATAATGTGAGCCGATTTGTACTCTATGTCATATGATTGTTAATATGGCAGAAATATCATAATGGAATCTAAAATGGAAAATATGACAAAACTTAGATATAAAACATAGCTGCTTCCAAAAAAGCTTGACGTATTTCGTGGATTTGCTCCACTTCCTCAGGAGAAAATGTATGATACGTATAAAAACGGCTCTAGGTTCAAACATGCGGTACTAGAAAATGGGGGCTGCTGAAAGTGTCTATTCCGGGACCTGTGGTATTGCAGACCCACGGAAACCAAGGCACACACAGACAAAGCCTCAAAAGGATAGGGGTCTCCATGTTGTAATTTGGTGCAAAGTAATATCTCCAAGGATTTCTTAAATGATCGATAGAAACCCAGATCCACGTGTAAAGGGCTGTGTGTGAGAAACCTGAAAAGCTTTGATTTATAAAATATTTGTTTTGGGATTTAGAGGTGGTCTAATTATAAAACATAAATATAATACATTAAGTGCAAATAGTATAAATTTTATTATATTAATTGAGGAGGCATGTACATATTTTTTAGAGCAGCATCTGGTTGACAGTGCAAAAATATGCATTTTATATATATAAAACTTTGATTGGATTAATGTCACACACATTTTTGCAAGCTACACAAATTTTGGCTGTAATATCTCTAATACAGTGGTCTCCAAATTGTGGCCCCGGGGTCCAGAGGTGACCCTTTGCTTATCTTTATCTGGCCCCTTGGGCGCTATTCCTCCCCTAATACCAAAGACAGAGCATTGTTTACCTACACTGATGCCAATGCATTTTCTACTCCCACTTGCACAAGTCCGGCCCCCTAAAATCTGAAGGACAGTAATCTGGCCCTTTGCTTAGACAGTTTAGAGATACCTGTTCTAAAAGATTAATCCCTTTTATTATCAACGCCATCTACCGTGTTTCCCCGAAAAAGTGACCTACCCCAAAAATGAGCCCTACTGTGATTTTTCAGAGAGGGCTGCAATATGAGCCCTTCCCCAAAAATAAGCCCTAGTTTAAAGTGGTTGTTAAATCCTGGGATGCACTTTATTGCAGTGTTATATAGTGTGAACTGTGTATGTTGCTGTAATCTATGTGTCATTAATGCCTTCTGTGCAGCGCCACTGCTCTCCTCCTCTTCTCCCAGCTGTCAGTGGTGTCTGCAGTGCTCGGAGCAGGAAAGGGAGCTCCAGTGGGCCATGGAAGCATCGAGTGGCACTCAGTTGATCCCCCGCTGCTCTCCTCTTCTGCTAGCTGTCAGCGGGGGATCTCGGGCCCCCATCCCTCTGCAGTGCTCGGAGCAGGAAAGGGAGCTCCAGCAGGCCATGGAAGCATCGAGCAGCGCTCAGCTGATACCCTGCTGCTCTCCTCTTCCCCTCTTCTGCCAGCTGTCAGCAGGGAATCTCAGGCCTCCCTCCCTCTGCAATGCTCGGAATGTGCCTCGGACTGCACCAGCAAATTAAGGTCAGTGCGGGAAAAAGAGGATCGGTGGGTCATGGAAGCGCAGAGCGCCGCTGTAACAGGGTGTTTATCACAGATAGATTGCAGAGAAATGCACGGTTTGCATTGTGTAATACTGTCATACAGTGCGTTTTGGGATTTTACACACAATTTTACTCAGTTCCACTGGCCACTGGGGATTCCTGACAGGCAGGGGAGGAGAGGGGAGAGAAAACAGCACCTGTCAAGCCCTACCCCAAAAATAAGCCCTACTGGTTCTTTTGTTGCCAAAATTAATATAAGACCCAGGCTTGTTTTCGGGGAAATGCAGTAGTGGCCAATATGCAGTATACTGTAGTCTGAATGTAGAGCTCTAGGCAATTTTTTTTTTTTTTTTCATTTTGGATAGAGTAATAGAGAGTTATAACCAGCGTCAGATTTTTTATTTTTTTGCCATTTGTGTCTCATTGGAGAGATTTACCTTCACTTCCTGTCCCATATCCAAAACAAGACGTTAAGGGAATTCCTTGGGGCCCTCGGGTCACCAGAACTAATGTCTCCATTGGAAGATTTCTCCTCTATTACTTTTCTGGGGACAACACAAAATTTGGGATTTTCTTTTACTTTCACTATCAATGCTAATGGTAAACAGGACAAATAGAGAGGGTGAACGGGGACAAAGACACCAATAAAAACTGACAGGGGGTTCTAATCCCTCTCTACTCTATCCAAAACGAAAAAAAAGTTTTGCCTTTAGTTATATTTTGGCCACTAGATGAAACTAACAATCATAGGGATTACTCTTTCTAGAGAAATTACAGCCACAAATTGTGCAGCATGCATGATTCTATTTGACCCCTTAGTGTGTGGGTGACTGTGGTAGGTTCATTAAACAAGGGGTGGATCCAGGGGGGTCAACAGGGCAATTGCCCCCCCTCCCCCCGAAAACATCACACTGACTGCTCTGCCGAGTATCTCTGTCTCACATTAGCCAATCAGCGGCGCAGAGAGAGAGAGACTCTGTGTTATGCCCTGTACACACGGTTGGATTTTCCGACGGAAAAAATGCGATCGGATTGTGTTGTCGGAAATTCCGATCGTGTGTGGGCTCCATCGGACTTTTTCCGTCGGAATTTCCGACACACAAAGTTTGAGAGCAGGCTATAAAATTTTCCGACAACAAAATCCGATCGGTTAATTTCCGATCGTGTGTACACAAATCCGACGCACAAAGTGCCATGCATGCTCAGAATAAATTAAGAGATAAAAGCTATTGGCTACTGCCCCGTTTATAGTCCCGACGTACGTGTTTTACGTCACCGCGTTCAGAACGATCTGATTTTCTGACAACTTTGTGCGACCGTGTGTGTGCAAGACAAGTTTGAGCCAACATCCGTTGGAAAAAATCCATGGATTTTGTTGTCGGAATGTCCGATCAATTTCCGATCGTGTGTACAGGGCATTAGTGTAATTATGCACGCTGCTGCAGGACGCCTGGACCAGGAGGAGGTGGGTGGAGCTGTGCCGCTGGCTTTGCCTCTGTGCTTCTTCCCTGCACTGGTTGCTAGCACCTAGGCTGCCTGGCGTCTAGCAACCAGTGACGTCAGTGAGTCATGTAGGACTTGGAGCCGCTGCTGATGATGAGAGCCAGAGCGCCAACATTCTACCTTCTCCGCCCCTGAGTGTGTGTTGCCCCACCCACCGGTACCTCCTCCCTCCATCTTCTCCACACTGACTGCAGACCTCTGCACCCTGAGTGTGTGTTGGCCCCACCCACCGGCACCTCCTCCCCCCATCTTTTCCACAGTCGACACTTCAGGCCTCCGCCCCTGAGTGGGTGTTGGCTCCACCCACCTCCTCCCTCCATCTTCGCCACATTGCAGAGCGGCGTGAACACAGGAAGAAGCAGTCACCTAAAGCTGTCCTACGGCTGCGGACAGTGCAATTACCGGATCCATCTCTATTGCTCCTGCATGGGAGCCTCTCCCCCCACCAGAGCACCAAAATATTTTACTAATAGTGAGTAAAAGAATGAATGATTGTCATGTGTCAAATCGCAAAATACATGTGTGACATTATGTATGGAAAACAAAAAATGCCCTTTTAGTCTTGACTTGTTCAATCCTAACCCCTTCAACTCCGGAAAGTTTTACCCCCCCCCCTTCATGACCAGGCTATTTTTTGCGATACTGCGCTGCGTTACTTTAACTGACTGACAATTGCGCGGTCGTGCGACACTGTACCCAATTAAAATGTGTGTCCTTTTTTTTCCCACAAATAGAGCTTTCTTTTGGTGGTATTTGATCACCTCTGCTGTTTTCATTTTTTGCGCTATAAGCAACACTTTATTTTTTGGCAGTGCCCCTCCCGAGAGTAGACTCTGGATCCGCCCTTGCATTAGACTCCATGACTCAGGGGTTAGCTGTGTAATATGTCATTGCTATATAAATGGATAAAAATGATGCCATAAATATATGTGTCCCATCGTCTGATCATGTGACCTATAATGATGATGAGACATTTGGATGGGCCATGATTAAAGCGTGCTGTCATTTCACATTATGAGAAGCCCTGCGAAGCCATAGCACAGTCCGCGGGCCTGCGGGATTTCCATAATGAGCATCAAACACAATGTTTATACATCAATTAGGCTGTGCGGATTGATTTGTTTTGACTGCCTAATTGTAATGATTCTAACATTCCTCTATGGCCAACACTAAAACTCATTAGACTAGGACTTACTGGAAGACCGCAGACGCTGTGCTCAATTTATTTATAGCAGTGATCACACATAATCATTGTACATAATCCACCGCGTCAGCGGATGGAATGAAGAGGTGAAAAAAAGGTAAAGGTCACTGATCATTAAAGCTGAACTCTGGGCAGACAGCTATGCACACACACCGCCGAAATACACAAATGGAAATTGAATAATCTAATAAATTTACCAATCTAATAAGAATTTGTAGTTCTGTCCACTCACTAATGCCCTGTACACACGGTCGGACATTGATCGGACATTCCGACAACAAAATCCTAGGATTTTTCCGACGGATGTTGGCTCAAACTTGTCTTGCAAACACACGGTCACACAAAGTTGTCGGAAAATCCGATCATTCTGAACGCGGTGACGTAAAACACGTACGTCGGGACTATAAACGGGGCAGTGGCCAATAGCTTTCATCTCTTTATTTATTCTGAGCATGCGTGGCACTTTGTGCGTCAGATTTGTGTACACACGATCGGAAATTCCGACAACGGATTTTGTTGTCGGAAACTTTTATAGCCTGCTCTCAAACTTTGTGTGTCGGAAAATCCGATGGAAAATGTGTGATGGAGCCTACACACGGTCGGAATTTCCGACAACAAGGTCCTATCACACATTTTCCGTCGGAAAATCCGACCGTGTGTACGGGGCATTAGTGATTCCTAGACTTCAACTAGATAGCACAGCTCGGATGACAATGCTGCTTCTCCATAGATACAGTACAGGGAGATATAGCTGCAGTTGACCCACCAGCCGACCCCTGTACCCTGACTTACTGACCTCCACCCAGCTGACCCCAGTACACGGCCAAGCTGCACCCTGTACACTGCCCTACTGACCTCCACCCATTTGACCCCTTTACACCACCCTACTGACCTCCACCCAGCTGACCCCTGTACACTACCCTACTGATCTCCACCCAGCTGACCCCAGTTCACTGCCCTACTGAGCTCCACCCAGCTGACCCCTATACACTGCCCTACTAACCTTCACCCAGATTACCCCTGTACACTGCCCTACTAACCTCCACCCAGATTTTCCCTGTACACTGCCCTACTGACCTTCATCCAGCTGACCCCTGTACACTGCCCTACTGACCACCATCCCGCTGACCCCTGTACACTGCCCTACTGACCTCCACCAAGCTGACCCCTGTACACTGCCCTACTAACCTCTGCCTAGGTTACCCCTGGATATTGTCCTACTGACCTCCATTCAGCTTACCCCTGCACTCTGCCCTACTGACCTCCATCCAGCTGACCCCTGTACACTGCCCTACTGACCTCCATCCAGCTGACCCCTGTACACTGCCCCACTGTTCTCTGCCAGCGGATCCCTGTACACTGCCCTTCTGATCTCCGCCCAGCTGATCCCTTTACACTGCCCTACTGACCTCCACCCAGCTGACCCCTGTACACTGCCCTACTAACCTCTGCCTAGGTTACCCCTGGATATTGTCCTACTGACCTCCATCCAGCTTACCCCTGCACACTGCCCTACTGACCTCCGTCCAGCTGACCACTGTGCACTGCCCTACTGATCTCCGCCCAGCTGATCCCTTTACACTGCCCTTCTGATCTCCGCTCAGCTGACCCCTTTACACTGCCCTACTGACCTCCACCCAGCTGACCTCTGTACACTGCCCTACTAATCTCTGCCTAGCTTACCCCTGTACATTGCCCTACTTACTTCCATCCAGCTGACCCCTGTGCATTCCTCTACTGACCTCCATCCAGCTGTCTCCTGAACACTGCCCTACTGATCTCCGCCCAGCTGATCCCTTTACACTGCCTACTGACCTCCACCCACCTGACCCCTGTACACTGCCCTACTGACCTCCACCCAGCTGACCCCTATACACCGCCCTACTAACCTTCACCCAGCTTTTCCCTGTACACTGCCCTACTGACCTTCATTCAGCTGACCCCTGTACACTGCCCTACTGATCTCCGCCAACTCATCCCTTTACACTGCCCTTCTGATCTCCGCCCTACTGAGCCCTTTACACTGCCCTACTGACCTCCATCCAGCGGACCCCTGTACACTGCCCTACTAATCTCTGCCTAGCTTATCCCTGTACATTACCCTACTGACCTCCATCCAGCTGACCCCCTGTACATTGCTCTACGGACCTCCATTCAGCTGTCCCCTGAACACTGCCCTACTGATCTCCACCCAGCTGATCCCTTTACACTGCCCTACTGACCACCACCCACCTGACCCCTGTACACTGCCCTACTGACCTCCATCCAGCTGACCCTTGTACACTGCCCTAATGACCTCCATCCAGCTGACCCTTTTACACTCCCCTACTGACCTTCACCCAGATTACCCCTGTACACTGCCCTACTAACCTCCACACAGCTTTTCCCTGTACACTGCCCTACTGACCTTCATCCAGCTGACCCCTGTACACTGCCCCACTGTTCTCCGCCAGCTGAGCCCTGTACACTGCCCTTCTGATTTACGCCCAGCTGATCCCTTTACACTGCCCTACTGACCTCCACCCAGCTGACCCCTGTACACTGCTGTACTAACCTCTGCCTATGTTACCCCTGGATATTGTCCTACTGACCTCCATACAGCTTACCCCTGCACACTGCCCTACTGACCTCCGTCCAGCTGACCACTGTACACTGCCCTACTGATCTCCGCCCAGCTGATCCCTTTACACTGCCCTTCTGATCTCCGCCCAACTGACCCCTTTACACTGCCCTACTGACCTCCACCCAGCTGACCCCTGTACACTGCCCTACTAATCCCTGCCTAGCTTACCCCTGTACATTGCCCTATGGACCTCCATCCAGCTGACCCCTGTACACTGCCCTACTGATCTCCACCAACTATTCCCTTTACACTGCTCTTCTGCTCTCCACCCTGCTGATCCCTTTACACTGCCCTACTGACCTCCGTCCAGCTGACCCCTGTACACCGCCCTACTGATATCCGCCCAGCTGATCCCTTTACACTGCCCTACTGACCTCCACCCACCTGACCCCTGTACACTGCCCTACTGACCTCCATCCAGCTGACCCTTGTACACTGCCCTAATGACCTCCATCCAGCTGACCCTTTTACACTCCCCTACTGACCTTCACCCAGATTACCCCTGTACACTGCCCTACTAACCTCCACACAGCTTTTCCCTGTACACTGCCCTACTGACCTTCATCCAGCTGACCCCTGTACACTGCCCCACTGTTCTCCGCCAGCTGAGCCCTGTACACTGCCCTTCTGATTTACGCCCAGCTGATCCCTTTACACTGCCCTACTGACCTCCACCCAGCTGACCCCTGTACACTGCTGTACTAACCTCTGCCTATGTTACCCCTGGATATTGTCCTACTGACCTCCATACAGCTTACCCCTGCACACTGCCCTACTGACCTCCGTCCAGCTGACCACTGTACACTGCCCTACTGATCTCCGCCCAGCTGATCCCTTTACACTGCCCTTCTGATCTCCGCCCAGCTGACCCCTTTACACTGCCCTACTGACCTCCACCCAGCTGACCCCTGTACACTGCCCTACTAATCCCTGCCTAGCTTACCCCTGTACATTGCCCTATGGACCTCCATCCAGCTGACCCCTGTACACTGCCCTACTGATCTCCACCAACTGATCCCTTTACACTGCTCTTCTGCTCTCCACCCTGCTGATCCCTTTACACTGCCCTACTGACCTCCGTCCAGCTGACCCCTGTACACCGCCCTACTGATATCCGCCCAGCTGATCCCTTTACACTGCCCTTCTGATCTCCGCCCAGCTGACCGCTTTACACTGCCCTACTGATCTCCACCCAGCTGATCCCTTTGCACTGCCCTACTGACCTTCACCCAGCTCACCCCTTTACACTGCCCTACTAATCTCTGCCTAGCTTACACCTGTACATTGCCCTACTGACCTCCATCCGGCTGACCCCCTGTACATTGCTCTACTGACCTCCATCCAGCTGTCCCCGCCCAGCTGATCCCTTTACACTGCCCTACTGACCTCCACCCAGCTGACCCCTGTACACTGCTGCTACTGTACTGATACAGACTTCTGCATCAGACCTGTAGGGGTAACCAAATACTCCCCAGACATGAGAAAAATTTTGAGTGAAAGTGAACAAGTTTCTCACTGAAGCTAACTTAAGGTAGGCTAAATGTTTACAGTGACAATTGGTTTGTTAGATTTTTCTATGTTTTCTCCATGCCATCCTTACTTTTTACTAGGGCCATGCTAGTTAATTTCTTTTTTTATATAAAAAAAATAAAAGGGTGCCGCACCCCAGTGAACCTTGATCTTTTCCATGCTGTTCAGGTAGATCTCCACCCCTCAACGGTTGTCAACCCCTGCTCTACACTTCTACAGATTCACTTTAACTTCCTGTTGTATTTCTGGGGGAGGAAGTAAAGGCAAATACCCACAATAGAACAGAGCCAATGTAAAAAAGCATGAACAGCTTTTAACCATCATCCATTGTATAATTTTATTTTTAAATTGGCTATAGATACACTTTAACAGCTGTCCGACACTTTTTCCAAAGCTATAAAAAAAATTAGAGATTAAATCCAGATTCCCGTATTTCGTGTTGCTCACTGAAATATCTTTTGCAAGACTAAGACTTCATGTCTGTGTCACCCTACAGGTGCGGGAATGTCATTATCATCAGATACACTTAGGATGTTCATTGTCATTTTGATGGAAAGCATTCTCTCCCTTGTGGATCATCAGGATTCCAGTATTGAGCATTGCTCATTTTCATGTTGTTTGATCCGTATTCACCTTCCTCACGTACAGTCTTATGACAAAGAAACTTCTTAATGTAAACCAAACACATAGAAATGCGTGCCGTATGTTGCATGTAAAGATATCCAGCACTGGCACGTGAGAAGAAGAACAGAATGGGACAATATGTGCAGTTATATTTCATTTCTGAGGAATGCTTCAAAAAATTGTGCAGGATGGTCTCAGTATGGTCGGTGAAAGATCATGCTATGACAAAAAGGGACTTCAAGGAGAAGAAAATAGCACAGGGACATCTATTTTTAAAGTAGAACTAAGGGCATTTTTTTCATTTTGTATAGCGTAAGAATGATTATAATCCCTATCGTGTTTTTGCCAAATGTGTCTTATTGGGGAGATTTCCTTCCTGCCCCATAGCCAAAACAGGACATAGGAGGAAATCTTTGCAAAGTGAGGGAGTCCCAGGTTGTCACCAGGGTCACCAAAACTAGTGTCCACGTTGGAAGATGTCCCCTTTGTCCCTGTTTTGGTTGCAACCCAAATTTTGGTATTTTCTTTCACTTTCAGTTATAATGGTCACTAAGACAAATAGAGAGGATGGATCTCCCTAACGGGGGCACAGATAGCATTAAAAACCTGACAGGTGTTCTACTCCCTCTCCACTCCATCCAAAACTAAAATGTGTTGCCTTATTGCCTAGTTATTTTAATTCTGCTCCATAATATCATCATATTAAAATCACAAGTTAATATGTGGAGCAAGCACCAACATGGACCTATGCAACAAACCAAGCTCTGCACCATTAAAGGTCAACTTCAGCCACAAATAAAGTTGTGATAAAATGCATTGATCATCCTGTACAGCAAAAATACACTAGTTTTCATTTTTTTTATTTGGCACATTCTTCCCTAATCTTGACATATACACGGAAGCTGTTTTTTGTAGACGAAAGTAAACCAAAAAAATAGGGACACGCTATAATACAGTGTGGCAATCCAAAAGTTCACATACATAAATATAATCATAATATAAAAGTCCATAAGTAGTGTATTGTGGAAGTCTATAAATAATATTCAATGTCTTAGGAAATACCAGCACACAAATCCACGAGAAACACTACCCACAGTACCATCCCCCAATGAAATAATGCTGACCCCCAATGTTATTGGCACATCAAAGCTCATTTGTATGTATCCACTGCGGCATGCAGGGATTACAGTTCCTCCTCCTGTTATGCAATACTCCCAAAAAAGATACAGAGACCTCAGAATGGTAAAGTACCATTTCAAAATGTGTTAAATCTGTAAAATCCAACCCCAAAACTCACAAACTCCTAGCACCCCAAGCACTATGAAAAAGCACTCCAGTAAAGCTTCACTCAAAATTTTAAACCACAAGCCAGATCACAGAAAGCAGTAATAGGCAGAGCTCCAAATGTAGTCATGTCACAAGGTCCGCCCTACATGTTTTGTCATTGGGGCCACTGATGGAGGAGCTGTACGTGTAAGCCAGGAGGCTGATGAACATTTATTTTTGATTTTTTTGGCAGAGAAATGCTGAAAAACCCTTACAAGGGAAACCTCTGTGTTGAGCTGGAACTTTGTTGAAGCTGGTTCTCACACTGCATGCAATATAAATATGGTAAACCTCGAGCAAGGAAGATTAATAAGCTCTGTCACCTTTTATTCTTGTCTCCATTTAGGGTGCCAAGCTTCGCTTCCATGTTCTTCCTGTTCTTGGAACAGGAAGTTTTAAATGGAGTCAGACTAAAGGTTTAGTCATATTAATATGGGTTTTGGCTGCCGTTACAGTTCACTGCAGGAGATTGTCTAAAGTGTATCCAACCTGAAAAATACTTTAACTTGTTTTGTAAGTCACGAAAAAGAGCACTCTTTTGTTTTGGATAGTGGTGTATTATTCAGTTTTCACCTATTGACATTGACTGGTTTCCTGAGGGTCCAGGGCTTGGTCACTGTAGATCTTAGCATCTCTTCTCATTCCCCAGCCCCCAGGGTGAAGTTTATGGTCTTAATGGCAACACATGTCACGTGTATGCAGAAGTAAATATATAAAAACTTTTTTATACACCCCTGAGGTTCCTGAGGAAGCATACTTTGAAACATGTAGAACCAAGCCACTCCTACTACTGATTACTGATTAAGATGATCCCTGGAGAACCCTGATGGTCAAGTTCTGAAAATCTGGACTAAGAGTGAAGTGAGAAGGCTAGCAGGGGGATTTAGGTTTTGAATTTGTATACTTGTACATATACTAAAATTTATATGACATAATTTTGTACCATAGAGCTAGCATGTTTTGAGTCTAGCATCTTATCTCTGCACAACCAGGCTTTTGCAGAATGTTTTATGATTGTGCACTGAACAGCGTTGGAGTTATGAGTTATGGCACTTTTTAGAATTTTGAAGATTGGGATACACACATTTGTCTCAGAAGCCAGGTGAGACTTTTTACCTCTTAACTGTGCTAATTGGGATGCAGACATACGTGTCCATTGAAAAACACACATAATCTAAATTTATTCCTGCTGTGCAGGTACACAAATTAAACATTTGGCCTCTCTTCAGCACTGTATTTTTTATTTTTTTTTTTATTTAAGGTACTTATATAGCGCCGTCAATTTACTTTACATATATATTGTACATTCACATCAGTCCCTGCCCTCAAGGAGCTTACAACCTAAGCTCCCTAACACACATTCATACATACTAGGGCCAATTTAGACAGGATCCGATTAACCTACCGGCATGTCTTTGGAGTGTGGGAGGAAACCAGAGTACCCAGAGGAAACCCACGTAGGCACAGGGAGAACATGCAAACTCCAGGCAGATGGTGTCGTGGTTGTTAACATCATAACAAACATGTACTGTGAATTTTAAAATAATTGTAAAAATATGTGAAAATATAATCCCTCTTGGCTAGATCGTGACATACAAGATTCACACAACTTTCACCCAAGGCTAACCCATTTTTGCACAAGTTTTCATTACAAATATTAGTGAATTTTGGGTAAAAATTGTGAAAATGTTGGATGAAAACATTAATAAATTAACCCCATAAGTTGGAAATGGTTAAAAAAGTGTTTTTTTTTTCATTGCTCTGTCCTATTGGAAAGATTTCCCTTTACTTGCTATCCATGAATAGGGAGCAAAAACAACTCCAGAAGCTACACCAAGAGCAGACCTTTTTGATACAACCTAAACCAGTGGTTCTCAACCTCAGTCCTGAAGTACCCCCAAAGGGCAATGTTTTGGGAACTTCCCTTAGATAAAATAGCTTTTATCAATACCATGTCATTGATATTGATAAAAAACAGCTGTGCAAAGTAAAGGTAATCCTGAAAACATGGCCCATTGAGGGTACTTGAGGACTGAGGTTGAGAACCACTGACCTAAACAACATAAAACAAACACAACATCTATAACTCCTGCTATCAGTGACTTGAAATCTGATCCAGAATCCCAAGGTATCCCTTGTGTAAATGCCGACCTGACTGAATATGTGGATATAACAGAGTAGGGATGGGCGAACGGTTCAGCCCGAGCATAAGTTTGGGCCGAACTTTAGCTTTTCGGACGTTCGACAACAACAAATAGTCGTTCGGCCGTTTGTTCGGCCACCCCAAACCGAACACAATGCAATGCAGAGCTGAACAGTGCATTGCAAGCCCTGATTGACTGAAGCAGTGAAAGCTTCAGCCAATCAGGGCAAAGAGCACTGTCAAAGTCATGAATGGACACTGTCATTATGACTTTATCCAATCATGGCTCATTCCCACCCCACAGTATAAAAGTATTCTTTTAATGGCAGCCATTTTCAGTGTGATTTTGGCGTGGAGAGAGATAGAACAGGGCTCTGTTCAGTGTTATTAGTTAGTTAGTGTGCTATACTGTGCTATTTTGCTTCAATTGTCAGTGTAGATGTAGCACCCTCTACCAGAAGGCAGGTGCTAGAATAGGATTTTTCTGGGTTTAAGCTATCAGTGTAGGCAAATTTAGACATTCCTGTGCTTTAGGTTAGGTCTGTTTGTATTGATTTGGGATTGGGAGTGTTTGGTGTAGTGGTGGGTGTGACCACCTGTGCTCTGACTCAGAGACGCCTCCCCTGCTTTCAGGAAGATTGTTCTGGAACAGAGTTCGGACCTGAGGTTTGAGTGGCAGGCAGCTCATTTGAGGAGCTCTGACCAATTACCATTCAGTGTTGGCAGGGGGCAGGCCTCCCATATATGCTGGGGTCACATGCTGCCCGTGAGGTTCTGATGGTGCAGGAAAAAGCAGAATGGAGCATTAGGTAGCTGCCGCAAGGCGTCCCCACATGGGGGGTGCGCCAAGCGTGGAGGAGGGCTAGAGGAGCTGCTAGGATGTATTCCTGAATAAAGATCTTCAACATGGAGTTGGTGTCAAGCTGCTGTGACCGGGGAACACAGGACTTGCACTTTGGAGAAGATCAGAGAAGGAGAAGCAACAGTAGGACTGAGGAGAGTAAAACAAAGTTCTGTGACTGGGGAACACAGAACTTGCCCTTTGGAGAAGGTCAGTGTGAAAGAAACAAAAGGAGAATTGTTGAGAGTAGTGCAGAATCCTGTGGCCGGGGAACGCAGCGGTTGCAGTTATGGACTGGCTGGGAACAGTAGTCCGCTTATTACTGTGTGCTAGGCCGTCGGGGAGAGGTACCGAATATCTCTGGCCTGGTAAAGCATTCTGGTAATATCATTCAAGAGACTGTGTAGCTACCAAATTCACTGAACCACCGGGGAGAGGTACTGTATTGCCTCTGACTTATTGATTTGCTCAAGCAACACCATTAAGAGACTTTAGTACAGTAACAAAGTACAGCCAGCAAGCTGGGGCTATTCAGAGTGATCCCTTCTTGTCTTACTGGAAGTGAAGCAACAGGAATCTAACAGTTTTGCAGTAAAGGATTTGTACAAGAAGAGAGGAATCTAGAAGAGTGATAATCTGCAGGATTGAGTGCAGAGGAAGAGGAGCAATAGTCTGCAGAGGAGATATGCAGAGGAAATAGACTGTGAATGTTAGAAGTGCATCATTTTTCAGGGCTAAAGCTGCTAATCAATGTTCTACAAATGTGATGACAATTCAATAAGTGCTATGGGCATCCCATATCTTCCTTTACCCCAACCAAGTTGTATCCCGCAATAAACGCAACAAAACTATGCAAATGACTGCTCATTGTCTCAAAGGTGATAGATGGGGGTCTGGCAGCAGGGTGATTTGGTGGATGTTAGTAACTAGTAGTAACCAACCGCTACATAGAATATTAGTTTAGTTTCAGTCTAAGGATAGTGTGAGTGTAGTGAGGAGGACCATCGTTCAGCTTTGCATAGTGTGCAGCTAGAGTAGGGACAGCTCAGATAGTATCACTGTAGTGTAGTGAGATCGTGTCATTCATACATACATTAGTGTAGAGTAGGGACAGCTCAGATAGTTTCAGTGTAGTGTAGTGAGACCGTGTCAGTAATTTTACATTAGTGTCTAGCTAGAGTAGGGACAGTTTAGATAGCGTCAGTGTAGTGAAGGTTGAACACTGTCTATTTGATTGCGTTACTGCCAATTGAACGCCATATAGTTTTGTGTGCGTTATATAGTTCTGTGTGCGTTACTGCCAGTTTAACGCCATATAGTTTTGTGCGTTACTGCCAGTTTAACTCCATTTACTTTTGTGTGCGTTACTGCCAGGTTAACGCCAAATGGTTCTGTGCATAACTGTTTGTACTGTACGCACCCCTCCCCTTCTTCATTATCCTCTTATTAGTGGCCACCAATGCATAGGAGGAATCCCTTCAGTTCTCCCACATAGAGGAGTTTATCTCGCATGGTTGAGACACAGGTACTTTCATTCTATTACTAGGGTAGGACCCACTAATTCGGGGTACTTTGTCGCAGTAAGTGGGCTTAGCACTATATGACCATATAGTGTGACCAAACCCCCGTATTTTCTAATATGTTCAGGTGTTTTTAACTAGCCTTGCAGGATAAATGTGATTTTTGTATGTGTGCGCTTTAATCTGTTTTGTACTGTTTTTGGTCTTATAGCAGCACCATCTTGAATGTAAAGCATTTTAGGGTGTGCCCCCCAAGTATGTTTTTGTATTTTGTAACTGTACGTTTGGCGCATTATATTGCAGTATATTATAGTGTATCTGTGGAATGTGTCTGTGTAGTGTGAGTACTCAAATTAAAGTGCACCAAACACCTCTTTACATTGATTAAAGCGCATCTACAGATTTCAACTTCTTCTTTACATTTGCTTATAAGCACTGCCCCCTCCCTCCCAATAATGTCTGGGAGGACAATAAGAAGAGGCAGACTTTCCCATGGCACTTTAAGGGGGTCAGCAACAAATGTGTCCACAGGCAAAGGTGGACGTGGTGGTCAGTCCTCTGGCAGGGCATCATTTCCTCCATTTAGTGAGTTTGCCCATGCTATCCAGCCACAACATATAGAGGAAGTGGTGGACTGGCTTACTAAACCTTCCTCATCCTCCTCATCCTCTGTCATGCAAGCAGAGACAAGTGTGCAGTCCCCTGCAGTTGCCAGAGTGGATATACCTGTCTCCTTGTCCACGTCTATTCCTGCCATAGCCCCAACATCAGCCATTGAGAAGTCAGCTGAGTTATTTGACCACAGCGTCAGCCACTTGCTCCTTGATGATGCCCAGCCATTACTGGATTCAGATGTTGGTTCTGAGGTTGAGGATGACAGAAACATGAGCCTATAGTGAGGGAGGAACACTGGTAGACAAATTGGCATTCATGTTCCCCAAGCCGCAGCGTATTGCCAAGTTGTCTCCAGTGGTAATGAGGAAGATGGAGGAGATGGAGATGATGATGATGATGAGGTCACTGATGCGACTTGGGTGCCAGATAGAGCAGAGGAGGAAACTGAAGGTGAGACAGCCCAACCCCAAGGAGGCTGACATAAAAAAAGAGTAGAGAGCAGCCACCCTATTCCATCACATTCTGAAGCTGTTATCTCCCGGCCTACTCCCCAAAGCTCAGCTGTCTGGGCCTTTTTCAGCACGTCTGCAGCAGATTGCACTGTTGATATCTGCAAACTGTGTCTCAGGCACATCAAACGTGGCAAAAACACCAACCGTATGCATATTATTGCAAATTTTTTTTGCCTTCATTAAGAGCACTTCTATAGGGTTACGGTGGGAAGGTGCCCCCAACACCCAAAGTAATTTTTCTGCACCTGTTTGACACCTGCATATCTTTTTCTGCACTTGTTTGACAGGTGCATATCATTGCAATTTTTTACAGAAAGGTCGATCCTTGCTTTCATCAAGAGTACCTCTATAGGGTTACGTTGGGAAGGCGAAACAGACACCCAAAGACCAATTTTTTTTTGCACCCGTTACTTCTATACAAAGTCAAAGTGACACCAGAATGTATCCAAAACATCTCTAATCTTGTTCCCAGTGCACTATATTGTGGTCTCATCATACACACTGGCTTCCCAGGTGTTGCTGAGCAAAATAAAGGCAGCTTGCAGGGAAAATGTCTTTTTATTTTTGGCTTTATAAATGCAATTATTGCTGCAGCAGATTCTAGACATGGTATAGATCTGCCACTTTACAGGTAGACTAAGGGGACCCCCCCCCCCCCCCCCGGCACTATATAGGAAGGATTTTTTCATTTTTAGGCTTTCACTTTAAAAATCAAAAATTCACTGCTCATTTAAAATTGACGTTTTTCACAAACTTTTTTTTTATTGATATATGTCCCGCAGGGCAGGACCCGGACCCCTATAACTAATAACTCCAACTAATCTTTTACCACTTCCATCAGCTCATTCCCCACAGTTACAACCTTTTGTACCACCTGCCCCACCCTATTAGATTGTAAGCTCTTCTGAGCAGGGGCCTCTTAATCATATTGTATTTTATTGTATTATAACTGTATTGTCTCCCTTTTATATTGTAAAGTGATGCGTAAACTGCGCTATATAAATCCTGTATAATAATAATAATAATAATAACCATTGTATGCCCAATTACTTGCATATAAGCCTTCAAAATGGGCACTTTTGATTTTTGACGTTCGGGTCCCATTGACTTTAATGGGGTTCATTACTTGGGTCTGAACTTTCGCGGTGTTCGGAAGTTCTGGGGCGAACCTGTTCAGCCCATCCCTATAACAGAGTAACTTAGAATCATTCATTTGTCAAATCATAAACTTTCTAAACCAAAAATAAAAGTCCTCTCCAAAGGCCTCACAATCTGCCCAACCACCAAATTGGACAATATACAGGTATTGGAAGATATGGAGGAATTCTTCAGGAGACTAGGGCTCAAAGAATATTTTCACAGTAATGAAAGGAATCTGAGGACAATAGAAGGTGACAAAAAGAAAAAGAACAGCAACTTCACACCTCCACAAGGGCACAACCCCAAACTGGACACCTATATTGACAGCTTCAGACTGCAGGTTACATCCCTGATATCTATCCAGCAAAAGGAAATTTTTTACAACTTTTCTCTACTGTAGCGAAGAGCTGTACACGATTTGCGCAATAATCAGGCCAGCACCATTAAACAGCAGATAAAGGTGGAGCAGTCGTTGTGATAGATACAGACAAATATATACAAGAGGGCTAGAGGCAGCTGGCAAATACCACTTACTATAAAAAGCTTGATTATGATCCGACCCAGGATTTTACTAATCAATAAAAAGGTCTCATTAAAACAATACCAACCTATCTACATTCAGAACCTATCAATGCAATTTCGAAAAATCCAGAAATTGTGGACTTCTACATGCTGGCCAAGATTTACAAGCCAGGAAATCTAGGCAGACCCATCAAAATCAGGTAGGAATACACTTACCGAACATATCTCAGGCCTTGTAGAAAATAAGTTAAAACCGTTAGTCATGAATACTGCGAGTTTCCTGCAAGACACAACTGTTTTTCTGAACAAGCTCATAAATATACAACAATTACCACCAAATACACTTCTAGTCATTATGGATGTAGAATCTCTGTGCAGTAACATCACTCACAAGGATGGGTTGGCTGCATGTCACAGATTCTTATCATTCTCACCAAACCACAAATACACTGCTGAGAATTTTACACAGCTCATCAAATTCATTCTTACACACAACTACTTCACTTTCAACAATGACATCTATTTCCAGGATATACAGTAGGTACTGCTATGGGAAGTAAAATGGCACCCCAATATGCAATCTTATTTATGGCTGACCTGAAGGACAAATTCCTGAACAACATACAGCAAAAGCCATATGCCCCTTACACACGATCAGAAATTCCGCTAGCAAAAGTCGGATGTGAGCTTTTGGTCAGAAATTCCAACCGTGTGTATGCTCCATCAGACTTTTGCTGGCAGAATTCCAGCCAGCAAAAGATTGAGAGCAGGTTTTCTATTTTTCGGTCGGAAAAAGTTCCTATCCGAAAATGCGTTCGTCTGTATGCAATTCGGACGCGCAAAAAATCACGCATGCTCGGAAACAATTCGACACATGCTCAGAAGCATTGAACTTCATTTTCTCGGCTCGTCGTAGTGTTGTACGCCACCGCGTTCTTGACGGTCAAAAGTTCCGAGAACTTTTGTGTGACCGTGTGTATGCAAGGCAAGCTTGAGCGGAATTCCGTCGGGAAAACCATCCGAATTTTTTCTGATGGAATTTCTGATCATGTATATGGGGCATTTCAGATATTAGCACTATATCGATGATATCTTCAGCATATGGACAGAAGGTGAAGAAAATCTAAAACAATTTTACTCATTGGAGAACAAATATTGCGCGCTTAGGATCAGTAACAACAAGGAACTGCAGCCCCCCAGGCAAACTGGAAACACCGAAGTGAAATCTACGTACTACAATATATTCTAATAGGGGAATGGCACTGTTCACAGACAATAGAAAAACAAAAAAATTAATGAAAAATATTAAAAATATTAAAAATATTAAAAAAGAAAAGAAAATTGACAATATGTGAAAAGTGTACACCAAAGTCCACAACAGACTAGGTGAGAGATTCCTGCCTAAATCCTGCAAGCTATTCCGTTGCGTATTACGTAAGATGTGGGTGTGCAAATCACTACCATTGGTGAAAAATAAAAATCATATGAAATATAAGAAATAGATAAAAGTGACATTAAAAGATATATCAACATTTAGAAATCCCACTGACGTGCCCAGTGACATAAAAAATACATGTAAATAAGCCAAGTGACATAAAAAATATTAAATATAGACATCTGTAATTCCTCTGACATAGACTGTGGGAATCAAAAATATAAGTGCAAACAGAATATGTGTATATATTAAATGGATCAATCAAAAAAAATGTAGAAAATAGAATGGACTAATATGTGAATATGTGCAATCAAAAAACGTGAGATAATAAATGTGCTCCAATAAAAATAGTCCAATACAAATTGTCCAATATATGTGAAGGAGATCTCTGTACACAGATGGTATGTGTATCCAACAGTTGTGTAATCCCCAGCAGGTTTTCAATACTGATGTGTCCGTGGGGGCCTGCAGAACATTAATTTAATTTTTAATATTTTTAATATTTTTCATTCATTTTTTTGGTTTTCTATTGTCTGTGAACAGCGCCATTCCATTATTAGAATATATAATTTTACTCATTGATCAACACGTTTCACCTATCTATCAAACTAAAAATGGATTATTTTAACACACATTTTAACTTCCTAGACACCACAGTATACATCAGGGATGACAAGCTTCACACTTCGATATACAGAAAACCGACTGACAGATGCAACTATCTCCACAGTTACAGGTTTCACCCCAAACATACTAAACAGGTCATCATACACAGCCAGGCCATCAAATACCAACGAATATGCTCAGATCCTGAAAACAGAAATAAACATCTCAGAACACTAGCAGACTCCTTCCATAAGAAAAGTTATAAAGACAAAACTATTAACAACAGCATAAACACTGCCTTGAAAACCTGAAGAGAAAATCTCCTCCAATACTAAGAGAAAAAACTAATTACCATGTACACCTAGTCACCACATACAATCAAGGACTAGAAGGGATAAAAAAGATAATCAAAGATTTAAAACCCATCATAACAGAGAATGAAACTGAAAGAAATATTCCAAAAACCCCCAATACTGGATTTCAGACAACCACCCAACCTCAGACATAAGTAATAAGCAGGAAACTATATTCTAATTATGAAGCCACAAATAATGGAGGCAAACCCTGCAATAAAAAAACCTGCAAACTGTGGAACCAGATCAATCTATCTAAAAGTGTCACACACACAAATGGGACTTTCAATATCACAGGATCATACAGCTGTACCTCCAGTAATGTCATATACCTCATCCAATGCAAAAGATGTAGCGAAGGACCTTATGTTGACGAAACAGGACAGACGTTAAGAGCAAGGATGAATTTGCACAGACATACCATCAAGGAACATAAAGAAGTTTCTGCACACCTGTTGAACATCATTTCTCACAACCGGACCACACTATAAAATACCTCAATGTTTTAGTTCTCAAAGGGAATTTCAGAACTATCCAGGAAAGGAAAATTTTTGAACTAAGAATGATAATTCTATTTGACCCAAAAAATAACGGGCTAAAATTTAGATATGGGTTTCCTTATTCATTATCCTACAGTTTTATGACCCCCTCTGTGACTATCACCCCCCCCCCCCCCCCCCCAGTTTATAGCTCTCCCTCTGTTTTATCTCACTAACTATGCTAGTTTTAGTACCATCGCCACTGTGTGTGTTTGTTTTTGTCTTTTTTTTCTCTTTCCCTCAGAGATTGTTTTTAACATTCTGCTAAAACATTTGTGAATCAGTACTGCTCAGACCTGGAAGAAGGGGACATTCCCCGAAAGCTTGTCCTAAAAAACTGTATGTTAGTGCAAATAAAAAAAGTACCAAGGGCAGTACTCAATTATCTCTTTCGCAAGTGCACTAATACAGCTACAATCACCTCAAGCTTACTATCCCTGATATACAATGGGAAGTGAGAAGAAATCTCCCTTCCTGTTGTGCCAACCGGCACTGAAGCAGGTGTCTCCATTGGAAGGTTTCCTCTTGCTTCCTTTTTGGATTTGCTATCACTTACTGTCCCAGTAACAATGGTATCAAGGAAGAGAGGTAACAAGGTAAAAAAAGGGGGGTTAAATCTCCCCTAAAGGATAACAAACAGTGGTAAGCACAGGGCAGGAGTTTTAACATTTCTTCAAGCTTTCCAAAACTATATAAAAATTGGCTGCTTTTGGGCTTTAAATAAGTTCAAAAGTTTGTGTTTTGGAAAAAGAAAATATACATTGTGCATTGATGTAGTACTTTAGACTCTTTCATAACTAAAAAAAATGTAAAAGTATGTCACGGATGTTTGTCTGGATGTACCTCTACGAGAAGGAGGGCAGAAATGACAATATTAGGATATTGAAAATGAGAATCAACACAGATTTTTATTAAGATAACACATGGCAATGATCTGAAGGTTGCAACATTTTCCTGGAATTTCAGAAAGTCATAATTGTTTCCTATGCAGGATTCTCCAGAAATAGTTTTCCAATGATAAAAGAAAAATTGGTTTAGGTCGCCAGTCAATATAACATTGATCTATTGGCTTTTGTCAAGTTCAGCACAGAACGCTATGTTCACATTTATATGACTGTCATAAAATGTTAATATACATTCTTTTTGGTCAAATAATTAAGAAAAGAATGTTTGCTTGTTTTTTCAAATCCAGGTATCTTTTTTTTTTATAAAATTGTATACTTTAGAAGATAGCAACAAGATAGCAACTGAAGCAATATTTCTGTTATAGGTTCCCCAAGCCACATGGTACCTTTTCTTTTGGGCACACATGTTTGCTGAAGTGTATAGTTTACATAGATTTACAAATTAACATTTAATGCTTTCAAGAAAGAGGGGAAAGAAATTTAGGGACAAAACCTGGGAGTGTCATCATTCCAGAACAGCTAATGATTACAGCAGAAATAGGGGACATCTTCGGATGGCACCCAAGGATATGAAATAAAGGGAAGGTTATACCGCGCTAGAGATCAAAACAACAAAAAAAATACAGCTGCAACAAAAACCATCAAATATCTCTATGGCAGAACACAATGATAAAAAATAAATTGCACTCGTATTGTGAGTAATCACAAAATTAAAAAAATGACATAAAAAGCGATATTACTTAATTAATAAGAAAAACACACAAAGTGAATTGAGTCCATATATCAAAAAATTTGACAAAACCAATGATGGAAAGAAAAAAAGTCCAATGAAAAGACAAGATCCAAGGTTCATCCACCTTCACCAAGGGAGAGAAGAGGAGGGAAAGGAGGTGTGGGGGAGCCCCCAATTGTAGATGAATCCCACTCAGTATATGAGTGCCCTTACCGGAACTGGTGGACCCCCTAAATAGCAAGGTCTTACACGCAGGCAGATTAAGCCCTCTGCGGGGACAGATAGACCTCCCGTGTCAGCGGAATCTTCATAGGGTGTTCAGACCTCCTCCGTAGTACTCAAATAGAAAGAAAGCTGGAACTCCAATCTAGGGGTAACACACTCTGACCGAAAGTCACGAGTGCAGAGGAACGGAAAAGATATAAATTCACCACCTGAATATCAACGTCACATCATATAAAAGTTTTAAAGAATCACATATTATGCACAATACGATGTTCTATTTTGACACTCTAATAATATATATTAATATATATATTATATATTTGCATTACACTGAGTGTCCCATTCAAACCTAACGACAACTTACAAAGCCATCCATAACTCGGCCCCCAGCTACATCACTAATCTATAGTAGTCTCAAAATACCAATCACATCGTTCTCTTCGTTACTCCCAAGATTTCCTGCTCTCTAGCTCTCTTGTCACTCCCTTCCAGGACGTCTCTCGAGCCTCTCCCATTCTATGGAACTTCTTACCCCAATCTGTCTGACTACCTCCCACTGGGGGATATTTACTTAATCTTGAGCACTCAGAATTCAGTGCAGCTGTGCATGGTAGCTTCTAACGTCAGCTTGTTCAATTAAGCTTTGACAATAAAACCTTGAAGATGATTGGTTTCTATGCAGAGCTGCACCCGATTTTGTACACTCCAGTTTTAGTAAATCTCCCCCACTCTGGCCACTTTTAGGCAATCCTTGAAAACCTTTCTATTCAGAGAAGCCTGTCTTGCCTCCACCCAACAACTGTACTTTCCCTATCAGCTCACCCTCCACTGTTATTACTTTTTGTATCACTTGACCCTTCCTTTTAGATTGTAAGCTCTAACGAGCAGGGCCCTCTGATTCTTCCTGTATTGAATTGTATTGTAACTCTACTGTCTGCCCTCGTGTTGTACAGCGTTGCACAAACTGTTGGCACTATATAAATCCTGTATATTAATATTAATTTCACAGATAAGAGATTGCAGTCAACACGTTTCTTAGATCTCTTTACTTCATCAGGCAGTGAAATGGTTACAAGACACCGATGCAATTTCACTGATACAGTACAGTGGTCACAATTCGTTTCTGGCATCATATGGTTACAGCAATCTAAGGCTACACTCATTTCCACAGGGGAATAACTATTGTTTTATTCCTATATGGGACTAAAGAATGGAGAGGTCCAAGACACACTTTTGTCCTGTCACAGGCTGGTAGTGTTGAAGGAGACCTCTTCCCTTCTTTTCCCAATCCTTAAAATAGAAATGAGCCCAATTTTTTTTTCTTTATTATAATAATTCCATAAAGTAAGAACCATATAGCTTCAAATCCTACAGTATTTAAGAAACAATGACACAAAAAAATACCTGTCTCATAAGCAAAGAAAGTAGAAAGTGGTTATCAAAGAAAGTATTCCAGATGTCCAGCCAAAATATACAGCATCTCGATAATTATTTTCTCTGTTTATTTTTAAAGGAATCAACATAGAACCCCAATGCAAAAACATATGAAAAGGAGGGGGTGGTGCAAAAAAAAAAAAATGAGGAGGAAGAGTTAAACTTACTTAAGTGAGGTATGTCGTAATGTAGGATTTGTTTCGTCTTCTTGGTTATTCACACCCAATATTGCTAGACATGTACTAGAAATACTGGACCCCCAGAGGGAAAAACATGCACCACTGGGTAAAGATTTTAGAGACTGAATTTATATTATAAGAGGAGTCTGGCTGTCTGAGTCAGTCCCTGATTTATTTTACAGTATGTTTAGGATATTCCATCAGAAAGATCTCCCTGCTATAATTCCCAAATCTATTCATGCCCACCTGGAAGTATGGGGAGTCTTTTGTGAGTTCCAACTCCTCCTGTTGTCTCCATAATATGAAATAAAAGCAAAATTCAACAAGCGTGGAGGGCCCTCATATTTGGCCAGAGGAAATTACCCTGTTTCCCCCAAAATAAGACCTAGCGTGATTGTCGGTGAGGGCTGCAATATAAGCCCTATCCCCCAAATAAGCCCTAGTTAAAGTCCTTGTAGGGCTTATTTTCAGGGTAGGGCTTATTTTCGGGGAAACAGGGTAGGGCTTATTTGGGGGGTAGGGCTTATATTGCAGCCAACACTGACAATCACGCTAGGTCTTATTTTCGGGGAAACACGGTAGCAAATAAAAGTAACCAATGTTAATTCTAGAATTGTTACATCATATTTTTTGTTACAAAGGTGTGTCTAAAAAGTTTGGAGAATGGTCCGATATTTTAACAGCAACATGGGCCAGGTGCGTGCACGTGCACATGGCTACCCAGAGACACGTCATAAAGCTCCACCTAGCGTGGAGTACATGTTAGCATCAGGGTAAACAAGCTGTAGGCAGTCGAACGTAGTCATTGTGAGAGGTAGGGTCACAAAATGGATGGAAACCTCTGGAGATTTCATTACCATGTGTGACCATGATCCATTCTTTCTGTCAACCATCGTCACAGGGGATGAGACCTGATGATACCAGTTTGATTCGGAATCCATCATTTACCGTCTTCCCCGCGACCCAAAAAAGAGTTGCCTGCAATGTCCAAGGTCAATAAATTCTGAAAGGCGCACATTTTGCAGACGTGGCAGCAATCCAAAAATGTGTGACAGCGGTTCTGCAATCAATTCCTAAAGAGGCCTTTGCTGACAGTTTCCAGAAGCTTTATGAATGTTGCCAAAAGTGTGTTGTGAAGGACGGCGATTATTTTGAAGGCCAATAAGGCTCGGTTCACACTAGGACGACTTGGGATCCGACTTGTAAGCCCTCAAGTCGCCCCAAGTCGCCCCAAGAAGAGATTCACATTACAGGGAATCAGAGCGTCTTAATAGACACTACTGAAGTCGCTCCGACTTCAGAGCGTACTCCCTGTACTACTTGGATCCGACTTGGTAGGCGACCTGTACCATAGAAATCAATGGAAGTCGCCTCCAAGTCGGATCTCTATCTACAGTCAAGCGACTTTACAGGGAAAAAATTTAGTTTGCCCAGGCAAACCCCTCCCTCCCAGAGAGCTGATTATCCTGTGATTGGCCACAGCCAAAGTCGCCTGTCCTGGAGGCGACTTGAAGTCGCGTTGTAATTTGCTTAAAGTCGCGCTAAGTCGCGTTGAAGTCGCGTTGAAGTCGCCGTGCAAAGTCGCACTGAAGTCCTGTTTTGGCTTTGGGACAGGAAATGAAGGGAAAACTCCCCAATTGGACAGAAATGGCAAAAAAAACTGACATGGGAATAACCCACACTTATTTATCCAAAATGAAAAAAAAAATATGGCTTTAGCTCTACTTTAATTTTCCAGCATCTCCAACAACTATAGTTTTAGTTTTGGGTAGATATACCTATAAAGTTCTTTTCCGTGTGTACCATTCATGTAACTGAAACACCTCATACTGTATGGTGCCATTATATTCTACAAATAAATCAAAGCCTCTGCTTTTTCACATGAAGTCAGGTATTGGACTACAGAAACGTGGAGAAGAAGACATTTCCCTCTTTACAATCGGTTTACTTTCACTTTTTGCTTAATGCTCTTTTGAACTATACCCTTCAGTCAGCGGAGGAAGAGCTATAGTCATAGGATCATGGGATTTGATCTCCAGGAAGTAAGCCATATTGTGGAGCTTATGAACCCTTTGCACTATAATTCCCAAGAAACACTGGGCATTGAGGAGTAATGGAGCTACTTTTCCTAGACTGTCCAGCTACGTTCCTCTGCTTGGGCGCTGAGGGAACCGATGAGAGCACATCTGCTGCATACCAACCAGACTGACCAGAGAGACCAGATCAGCAGACAAACAAGGGACCAGACCAGAGAGGCAGCACAGCACAGACCACAGCGATTGCATTTGTACTCTTACCGCAGGGAGACCAGAGCATCCTCTCACCCTCTACTTCCCACCATTGTATCTCTGGAGGCATCCTGTGGAGAGACTGAGGGGGCCCTCTTTTCCTATAGCAAGAGTTCATAGCCACATTACAAGGACTGTTGAGACCACGCTTCTCATTTTTCACATTGCTAGCAGGGACTGAGTTACTAGAGGCAGGACATTAAGCTTACTGCATCTGTACCGCACCTATTTTTATACTTATACTGCATGCTGGTTTACTAAAACTGTTGTTAAGTGCACCAAGGTTTATTAACCACTTGCTGACGATATACGTTGGCAGAAGCTGCTCAGACACAAAATGCATTAGCGCCTTGAGGCGATTCAGTTCGCATTTGCAGCGCTTTACAAATCATTCATTCATTCAGAAGGGCACGTACAGGCAGATTAACGTTACCTGTACGTTGCCCTTTAAGAAGCGGTTTGTGCCCGCCGCGACCTCCGTGGGTGTGATCGCGGGTCCCGTAGACTCGATGTCCGCAGGGATACCCGCGATCGTCTCACGGAGAGGAAGAACGGGGAAATGCTGATGTAAACAAGCATTTCCCCGTTCTGCCTAGTGACACTGACACTGATCACAGCTCCCTGTAATCGGGAGCGGTGATCAGTGTCGTGTCACACATAGTCCCTCCTCCCAGTTAGAATCAGTCCCTAGGACACACTTAACCCCTACAGAGCCTAGTGGTTAACCCCTTCACTGCCAGTCACATTTACACAGTAATCAATGCATTTTTAATTGCACTGATCGCTGTATAAATGTGAATGGTCCCAAAATCGCGCCAAAAGTGTCCGATCTGTCCGCCATAATGTCGCAGTCACGATAAAAATCGCTGATCGCCGCCATTACTAGTAAAAAAAAAAAAAATAAGTAAAAATGCTATAAAACTATCCCCTATTATGTAGACGTTATAACTTTTGCACAAACCAATCAATAAACGCTTATTGCAATTTTTTTTACCAAAAATATGTAGAAGAATACGTATCGGCCTAAACTGAGGGAAAAAAAATGTTTTTATATATATTTTGGGGATATTTATTATAGCAAAAAGTAAAAAAATAATGCGTTTTTTTCAAAATTGACGCTATTTTTTTGTTTATAGCGCAAAAAATAAAAACCGCAGAGACGATCAAATACCACCAAAAGGAAGCTCTATTTGTGGGGAAAAAAGGATGTCAATTTTGTTTGGGAGCCACGTCGCACGACCGCGCAATTGTCAGTTAAAGCGATGCAGTGCCGGATCGCAAAAAGTGCTCTGGTCTTGGGCAGCCAAATGGTCCGGGGCTTAAGTGGTTAAAGGGCCCAATGATAGCCAGCAAAAGAACAACATAAAGGACTGCCTCTCCTGTAAAACCATCCTGCAAGTTCTCTTTCTTCCTTTCTCTCTTTTCGTTCATTTCTATGGACAGTGTACATCCAGTATGTCTAGGCCTAGCATAGTCGCCATTAATGCTCTTTGGCTATATAGTTCCTGTGTTCCATAAATAAAGCTTTATTACTGCTGACTGCTGCAGTTTAGGTGGTTTGCTAATGTTTATGCTGATCTTGACACCAAGGGTCATCTTATAACTAGTCCTTATTACTAATCACCCTGTATGTTGAATTATGTTATTACCATTGTTAACCCATCTCTATGCTTACTTCATTAACAAGCATGTCAGGTGACAATATATTAAGTTTTACCAACTGGCTCAGTGCTTGTTTTCTTTGATATAATACTACTTCTGTATACTAAGTATTACTTTCAGTGATCTCCTGTGATATTGTATGTTTGTACACCCAACCTGGTATGTCAGAGGGGCTGAAGTTCTTAAAGAGGTCAAGGCAAAGAACAGAGGACCCATGCTAACCAGCAGCTCCTACGGGGCGCTACTGCTACACACAGTACAGTAAAGTATGCTAGGAATCTACCTTTAGGAGGGGACAGCACAGGGATGATCTTAACAGCATGCTACTACTCCTTCACTGTCCAATCACAGGAGTTAACTATGAAATCAAAGTTTAAACTGCCATTGTTCCCATAACAGTCAGCCATCACCCATAACATAACACGATTTTTGCCACCAGTATGTTTGCTAGAGTGTGGGGCTGGGGGAGGTGGACAATCTGGGGGGAGTTTATACAAATATGGAAGGGACATAAAAAAAAGCTTAACAACCAGTAGCGACTGGTGCTCAATTTTCTGGGGGGGGGACTCGTAGCCCCCACCCAGCCAGCCACCCCTAGCCAGCCAACCACCCCGGCGCTCGATCGATCGCCGCTTTTCCCCACCCCGTTGCTCGATCGATCACCGCTTCACTTGTATGTTGCCCGCCAGGCCCCCCAACAACTCTGCACTTACCCCATCCAGGTCGCGGCATCGGCGGCTTCCCCCCACGTGTCTCATCCCGAGTCCCGGCGCTGCTTCTCCTCCCTGAGCCCACCCTTTTTTAAACCAATTAGAGCCTCAGGCTCTAATCATGTGCTTAAAAAAAAAATGCATTGAAAGCCATAAGTCCAGCGCCCTGCATGTAGGTTAGGGTCCAGGCACATGAATTAGGGGGGCTGCGCCCCTGTGCCCCGTGTGAACGGCCGCCACTGTTAACAACGTATGGATTTATGGTCTGAACTAAGCCAAGGACCACAGCACTGCAAGTCTACCATCCTAACAAATACAACCACTTTTGTGTATAATGATAATGTTAGTCTTAAAGTCCATTTCCACTCTCCAACCCTCAGTCTTCCTCCCTGTCCTCCTGCAGCCCCCCCCCCCCCCCCCCATGGATATTTTTTTTCTAATACTTACTTTTTCAGAAGCCTTCTTACCATTTATATGACACAAAGGTTCTTTTTTTGGTCCTCAATGATGCAAGGAGCATCGCTGACATAGTGACATTCCCCACAACATTATACTGTAACTGTAGGGTGTCATGGTGGTGCCCCCAAGCAGTGGAGCTATGATGCCCTACGCTCCTAGGAAGTGGGTTTAATGACACTAAGCTTTACTCAACCAAGTAGAGAGTATTGCAGCCACAGCTCCATTTTTTATTTTAGTACAATCATTGCCCAAACTTTTTCACGCCTTAGCTAACAATTTACAGTTTCTTGTTTTGTTTTCATTTTTTTCAAAGTTAGTTTTATTGATTTTAGGAAAATACTTTACATAACAGAGCCTTTGGACATATCCCGGCTCGAAAAAAAAACATACAAAAAAACAACAATCCCAACTGTAGTCGCAACTCCGGTACCCCTTGATCAACGAAGGTAACAGCATCCACATGATCAAGGTAAGTAATCAGGAGATGGAAGCTAGGTACAGTGATTAGGCACATATCAAATTTCAAAAATAGAAGCAAGAAAATTAAGAGTGTAACACAATAAACAGTAAAGTGCAGAATGAGCAATATATATTCCCAGGGAGATGCTAAAAGGTACAGGCATACCCCACTTTTAAGTACACAATGGGGTTTATTTACTAAAGCTGGAAAGTGCAAAATCAGGCTCACTTCTGCATAGAAACCAATGAGCTTCTAACCCCAGTTTGTTCAATTAAGCTTTTGTAATAAAACATGGAAGCTCATTGGTTTCTATGCAGAAGTGAGCCTGATTTTGCACTTTCCAGCTTTAGTAAATAAACCCCATTGTGTACTTAAAAGTGGGGTATGCCTGTATAGAGGGGATACATAGGGGGTACACATCAGGTCAACCCCCGCATAGCCCCCCACCCTTCAGAGGAACATAGAATTCACACAGTATCCACTTTAGCCAAGCACAGTATCATCTCTAGCATTTATGGTAGAGTGAGATTCAATCCACATGCCCCAGACCTTTTGAAATTTTTGGGGGGAACCTCAGGAAAGATATGTCATTTTATACAATGGGGCCACTAAATTAACCAGTTTCAGCTCTCCAAAGTAGGGGGTCTATCCAATTTCCATGCCAAAACAATTGCTTTTCTAGCATAGAACAGAAAAAGATCCAAAAGCGTTCTGGATACCCTGGGAAAGGCTAGATGTTGACCAAACCCAGTAGACAAATAGCACTGTTTGAGGAACAGAAATTGTGCTTACTGGGCAAATAAACTGTAGGACATCGGCCAATGCTGACCAAAAAACATAAATGATAAAAAAAACTCTGCACCGCCAACAATTAGGTTCTACTGTGGGGAAAATTTGGTGTAATCTCTGTGGTGTAAGGTAGCCCATGTGGAGAATCTTGAATTGGATTAGCCTATCCTGTGTGGCCACCAATTGAGGAAAGGGGTAATCCCAGATATACCTTCCAATCTTCCTCATCCAGATCAGGCACTTCATTGTTTATTTTTTTTTAATGGCAAGAGAATAAATTACTCCACTCCTTTTCTTTCCTTCCAGTTGGAACAAAAACAAAAGAAAGAAGTATATTTAAACTCTTGCCTTTATAAGCTTCATAGTGAGACTGTATTTATTATCTGACCGAAGCAATTTGTTCAGCGTGTATGTAAAGTAATAAAAAATAGGCCATGATGCCTCTGCGTCTGTATAACACATTACCTCCCCGGAGCGTGCGAATATTTTATGCCAGAATTTCTGTAATTGAATCTACAGCCGTGCTGTCACTTCCAGTTACTGCTTGCAGGATTCAGATCTTGAGATTGATTTTTTTGATAGTCTGGCATTTTGACTGTATAAATAAAACCATAGCACGTTTAAGTATAGCTTTGCAGTACAAATCAAAAGTGAGTGTTATATTGTTACACATACCTCTTTTATTCAATGTTTTTGATTTACCAAGATTTTTTCTAACTTAGCTATAGTCACCTCAATCATCTTCTCATGTTAAAGGCGCCAAAAGTGACGTTAACACAGAAAATTCATTCTGTGCTAATAAATGCTATGTGTAAGGGTACTGGTGCTAAATGTGCATATGCAGACCAGACCCACAGGCCACAAAAACAAAAAATACAACACTGGTACAAAAGTTTAGAAAGTCCTACCATGACATAAACAAAACTGCAGAAGTATATAAACTGGAGTAAAGAGTCACCACCAGAATGATCTTGGGAGCTGTACTCACCACTAACCAGGCAACAACAACAAGGCCTCTTTGCTCAAGGATTTCATTGTGGAAGCTTGGATAAACAGTTTAACGCTTAACACCTTAATCCACCAGAAGGAACATTCAATTTCAGCAGACTATTACTGATCTCACAGTAAACGGCAATCAAAATTACTTTCGGTGGGACATCACTCAAGCAAAGCAATGTATTTTTTCCTGTTGACCGTCTAGAGGAGTACATAGTGTGATGCCATAAGCTGCCCTATAAATACCCCATAGAACATGCCTATGACATTACAGTAGGAACTTTATCTTTTAAGGCAGAATTCCAACAATTATTTTTATTGCCAACTTACATCTTTCTAGCTTGGCATGATCTAATTATCTATATCTTATATGGACCACTGGGGACGTTGAAAAACCACTGCAGTCCACACATACATACAGTGATCTTCTGGATACTGCTTGAATATTTTTCTCTCTGCACAGTAACCACAGCAGGCTTATGATGTTACAACCTAACCTTGTTCAATCAGAGAACACCTTGTATTCACTGAAAAAAATGCAGGCATCCTTTGAATGGCAGCGGAGGTGAACAAACAATCCCCTATGGTGTGAAGAGGGGAAGCCACTAGAACAGGACCCGGAAGATCATAGCTATCACTAAATGTAACATAGGCTATTATTTGGTTTTTAGCATCTTTAATGACCCTCCATTACATTGTGCCAATCTGGACCAATATAAGTTGGCACTAAAGTTGAGAGAAAAGATATACCTGTGCTCAAATCCCAAGAGCTCGTACATGTATTTAAACTATCAGGTGCTGTTATGGGTCGGAGGATATACGTTTGTCCTCCGACGCAGCTTTTCTTTCCTTCTTAGTTAAGATGTCTCAAAGTAATTCTTTTGGTGCCACCGTTCAACTGCTCTTTATACAAGCAATGTATGTTTGCTGATGAAAAAATGACATAGTTACATAGTTACATAGTTAGTAAGGTTGAATAAAGACACCAGTCCATCCAGTTCAACCTGAGTGAGTGTATGTGCATGTCTACAATCATCCCTATTTTTATTTAAGGTATTCATCGGTCTCTACCCTCAAGGACAATCTTGACGCTTTGATATAGAACGTGTTTTCTGTCTCTGTTGGCACAATAAACGTCTATTTTGATTTTTTTTTTAAAAAGGTGCTAAAGGGGTGTGACAACATATTAACACTACAAATTCTGAAGTGACCTCCTGCACACTGCTATACACCCTTTCTAGCAAACTATGCAATGAAAAACAGGGATTTTTAGTTCACACATATTGCAATACATGCTTAAGCTGGCCATCTGCGTCAAAGTAATCCCTCTTATGGCTAGTCCTACACTGCTTTGCCAGTGCAAATGCTGTAGTAGACACCATGCCAATATGGGGCAATAAAGACACAAGGTGGGGGAGAAAAAAAAATTGAAGGCATCCTTTGTATGGCAGCGAAAGGTGAACAAGTAATCCCCTGTGGTGTGAGGAGGGTAAGCCACTAGAACAGGACCTGGATGATCATAGCTATCACTAAATGTAACATAGGCTATTATATGGTTTTTAGCATCTTTAATGACCCTCTATTACATTGTGCCAATCTGGAGTAATATAAGTTGGCAATAAAGATGATTCACATAGCTCTGCTTTAAAAACAGGTCTTTTAGGCAGGTGCAGTCTGCTGTCTCCACTGCAGGTGGTGCTAAACCACAGCGGCAATGCAGAGGGAGAGTAAGTCATAGGGAATAGAGTTCCTCTATGGTTTCCTGAGTCACCGGGGAAGTGATCCAATTGGGTTTAGCTCACTTTATGCAAAGGGGTAAAGAAGGTTTCCTGACGAGGAGGGAAAACGTTGGGTTCTGAATACCTTTCCTGATTGGGCATGAGAAGTCCAGGTTGCATTCTGTCCCCTCTCAACAGACGCTGTTGGTTTAGCTGGAACCTACTTCTTCATGTTGCTGGAACTGTGAGTGCGCCTGGCTGGGTATCTGTCTCACCAGGTTTGTTGTGAACTGTTGCTGTATTACTTCAATAAAAGTTTTCCATTGAACCTGACTGTGTGAATTATTGCCGCTGCACCTCACCTACGGGTTGACTTGACAAAAAAAATTTGTATTCCCAGTAAAATGCCTTCTCCCATGAACCATAAAACAATGATGTCTATGATACATAGTAGAAATAACATAATCAATAAGGAAACCACACCAAATTCACAATGCATTGGTTTAAAGGTCCTGGTAAATTAAAAGTTTGATTATTGTGTCTCCATTTGGAGTATCTGGATCACTTTCATGAGCTCTGTTCAATGCAAGAACTTCCTGCGAAGAAGGACCATATCCTATGGACTAGGCTTGGAGACCACCCCCTTCCCTGGTGGACACTCTCCCTCTCAACACCCCACTTATCTCCTCCTGGGACTTTTTTCCCTCCTACACTATCTTTCAATCCCATTCCTTTCATTCTTCTTTTTCTTCTGATACAAAGGATGACTGGAACATTCACACTACCTTACATTCACACCACTCACTTCAATGGCGAACATAGTCACCCCTTACTACACCAAATTAAGACAATTATATAGTCTGAGCCAATTTTTGAACCAAATAATTACACTATAAAGGCTTTCCCGCTTCCTTATTCTCTTTTCCGGTGGATGCCCTGAGCTATACCAGTGACTACTGGCCAATCCTCTAGGACCGAACACCTCAGACCTTAGTTGACCACCAAATCCTAGATCCTAGACTATTATATAGACATACTGTACATATACCTAATACCTAATAAACCTTTACAATTTAATAAAATAATAATAATGATTTATTCAAACTTTTGCCACTTTTTTTGGACAATTTGGTCAGCATGGATAAAAATACAAAATGTGTGAAAATAAAACGGAAGTTGCATAGTGAATATTATATTTCCACATGTGAACCACTTTGCGTTTCTGAATATAATACTTTACAGGTAAGTGGCCCTTTAACCATGTGCACTAAAACCACACCCATATTTACAAACCAACGTCTAAAAAATGTTTACATGTCAATTAAATTACATTTAACATTTAACGTTAACATAAGAATTAAGTTACAACTAAACATGATAGACATAAATTTCCCCTAAAAAAAGAAAAAAAAAAACCATAATGGACATAATACACAAAACCAATACGTTCAAGGAAAAAGAGCAGATTGATTGAATCAGCAGCAGGCAAGAACAATACAATTTCTTTTTGACCATCCAAATACAGGACACAGCAGGACAGAAGAATACAGCTGTGGAGAAAAAAAAAAGGATTTCCTAAAACAAAAAAATACAAGTGATTAATATAAAAATATAAGTAATAACTTCCACATAGGTTTGACTTGATGGACTTGTGTCTTTTTTCAACCTCACCTACTAACTATGTAACAATGTAACTTGTATTTCAAATGCATTATATCTTTACAAGTGTCATATAAACACCATGTTATACAGCACAACAAATTGATCTTTTGCAATCACAATAGATTGCAAAACATTTGTTAAATGTGGATTACCATATGTTAGCTGGTTCTGACAATTTCAGCATCCATTATGCCTCCTACTTCACAAATTTCCATGACATGTACAGCATAACAAACGTTTGTGCTGTTAGAAATAGAGTATTGTAATGCCGTGTATACAAGAGCAGACTTTTCGACCAGACTGGTCCGACGGACTATCCGACGGACTTTCGGCGGACTTCCAATGGACTTTCCCAACGAACGGACTTGTCTACACACGATCACACCAAAGTCAGACGGATTCGTACGTGATGACGTACACTGGACTAAAATAAGGAAGTTGATAGCCAGTAGCCAATAGCTGCCCTAGCGTCAGTTTTCGTCCGTCGGACTAACATACAGACGAGCGGATTTTTCTATAGGTACTGGGTCCAGCGGAGTTCCGACATAAAGATTTGAAACATGTTCCAAATCTAAAGTCCGTCAGATTTTCGACCGAAAAATTCCGCTGCAGGTCCGATGAAGCCTACACACGGTCGAATTGTCCGCCGGACCAGTCCATTCGAAAATTCCGGCCGTGTGTACAGGGCATTACTTGTTCTGGTGGGAGAGTTAGATAGATATACTTTATTGTCATTGTATACATACAACAAAATTTTTCCGGGTACTCTTTACAACAGCAATAAAACACTTCTCAACAAAACCACACATACATACTCCTAGCACATGACCACATATCTATTTAAATATATCAAAATATAAAATGTTATTTAAAAATAAATAAATAAAAGAATATTAGAATTCCACATAAAATTCCTAAAATACTGTACCTGATGAGATTATGGACAATATGGCCCTAGGGGAAAAAACTATGCCTTTAGCAATTAGTGTGCGTTTTAAGTGTTCTATATCTTTTCCCTGATGGCAATGGGACAAACACACTGTAACCTGGGTGGGTTGGATCAATACTAATAGTCTTTGCCCACTTTTTTAATCGGCTGGCATATGCTGTGTCCAAATTCGGTAGCTCTGTTCCTATGATCCGCTGTGCTGTTTTCACCACACGAAACAGGCACTTCTTAGCCTCCGTCCTGCAGCTGGCATACCACACTACAATACTCTCAATGGTACAATGATACAAATTGACCAGAAGCCTTAAGGGCAATCCAGCCTGCTTCAGTCTCCAAAGGAAAACAGTCTCTGCTTCGCTTTTTACACTAAAAAAAAAAAAAGTATTTTGAGACCATGACAACTCCCTTGTAATATGCACGCCCAAAAATGTAATAGTGTCCACCCTTTCCACCTCCTCACCATCTATATAAAGCGGGCAATGATTGATCTTTCTTTCTCCTATAATCCACTATTATTTCTTTAGTTTTTGCCGTATTGAGTATTAAATAATTTTCTCTACACCACTCAACCAAATGTTGAATTTCCTGCCTATAAGCTGTCTCATCATTATCTTGTATGAGTCCCACTAAAGTGGTGTCATCAGCAAACTTCACTATAGTGTTAGACGCATGTATGGGAGTACAGTCGTGCGTGAACAATGTAAACAGGGCCGGACTTAACACACATCCCTGTGGTACCCCTGTATCCAAAATAATAGTGTAATGCCGTGTACACGCGGGCGGACTTTTCGGCATCAAAGGTCCGACGGTCTTTCTGACGGACTTTCGACAGACTTTTGACGGACTTTCGAACGAACGGACTTGCACACACACGATCACACTAAAGTCAGACGGATTCGTACGTGATGACGTACGACCGGACTAAAATAAGGCAGTTGATAGCCAGTAGCCAATAGCTGCCCTAGCGTCGGTTTTCGTCCGTCGAACTAGCATACAGACAATCGGATTTTTCGACCGGACTCAAGTCTTTCGGAAAGATTTGAAACATGTTCCAAATCTAAAGACGAAAAAGTCCGCTGCAGGTCCGATGAAGCCCACACACGGTCGGACCCGTCTGGTCAAAAAGTCTGCCCGTGTGTACACGGCATTAGACACCTGATCTCCTATTCTCACCATTTGTGGCCTGTTTGTTAGAAAATCCATAATCCATGAGCGCAGCAATGGACATAGGCCCAAAGCTTTTAACTTTTTCAATAATTTGTCAGGGACTACTGTGTTAAATGCAGAGCTAAAATCAATGAATAACACCCTAACATATGTGTTTGAGAGCTCAAGGTGTGTCAAGGCAGCATGCAATACAATATCAATTGCATCATCTGTGCATCTATTTGCACGATAGGCAAACTGATACTTATCCAGATCAACAGGAATGCTTGCCTTAAGATGTGATAATACGAGCCTCTCAAAACATTTCATGATGATAGGAGTTAGGGCAACTGGGCGATAATCATTTAAGCATGATACCGTTGATTTTTTAGGTATTGGGACAATAGTAGTAGATTTAAAACAGGAAGGTATTGCAGCCTGCTTCAATGACAAATTAAAAATATCAGTAAAAACACCTAACTGGTCTGCACATCCCCTCAGTATACAGTCTGACACCCCATCTGGTCCTGCTGCCTTTCTGATATCAATCTTCCTCAAATTTGACCTGACCTCATGTATTTTTAATACCAATAAATGGTTGTCCTCCACTAGTTCTTTACTATGGGTTTCACATCTCATATTTTGACCCTCAAAGCGAGCAAAAAATTGGTTTAAGGTGTCAGGGAGCATTTTACAAACCTGTGTATTCCTAGATTTGAAATCTACCATTGTTTTAATCCCCTTCCACATGCTACAAGAATTTTGATTTTCAAAATAAGATTCAATGCGCTGTTTATATCTACGCTTATCCTCCTTAATGCCTTTCTTTAATTCATTCCGAGCTTTCCTATAAGCCATAGGGTCGCCCGATCTAAAGGCCACATTCCTTGCTCTAAGCTGAGCCCTTACTTTACCATCCAACCAAGGCTTTTGGTTTGGGAATACCTTAATAGTTTTTGTAACTAGGAACATCTCCATACAAAAGCGAATATAAGCTAGAACAGATGAAGCATACTCCTCTAATGCCGTGTACACACGGGCGTACTTTTTCGACCAGACTGGTCCGACGGAACGAATCCGTTGGACAATCCGACCGCGTGTGGGCTTCATCGGACCTGCAGCTGACTTTTTCGGTCGAAAATCTGATGGACTTTAGATTTTGAACAGGTTTCAAATCTTTCCGACGGACTCGAGTCCGGTCGCAAAATCCGCTTGTCTGTATGCTAGTCCGACGGACGAAAACCGACGCTAGGGCAGCTATTGGCTATTGGCTATCAACTTCCTTATTTTAGTCCGGTCGTACGTCATCATGTACGAATCCATCGGATTTTGGTGTGATCATGTGTAGGCAAGTCCGTTCATTCGAAAGTCCGTCGGAAGTCCGTCAAAAGTCCGTCGGAAAGACCGTCGGATCTTTGATGCCGAAAAGTCCGCATGTGTGTACACGGCATAAATCTGCATCCTGTGCAAATATATTCCAATCAGTTGATTCAAAGCACTCTTGCAGGAGTGAATTTGACTCCTCGCTCCAAACCTGTATAGTTTTAATATCTGGTTTTGTTCTGAAAACAAGAGGCTTATAACATGGGATCATCATTAAGGAGGTATCATCTGATAGACCAAGATGTGGCAACAAAGTAGCTTTATATGCACTGGAAACATTTGTATATACCTGATCTAAAATATTGTTCTCCCTTGTTGGAAAGTGCACATTCTTATAAAATTTAGGAAGAACCATTTCTAGCTCCACATGGTTGAAATCGCCAGCCACAATCACAACCCCCTCTGGATGTGCATTCAGCTGAATGTTAATAGCATCGTATAATTCCTCCAGAGTCAGCTTATAATTAACCTGTGGAGGTATGTACACAGTCACAATTATAACATTAGTAAATTCTCTTGGTATAAAAAAAAGGTCTACATTTTAGCATAAGATATTCCAAATCAGGTGAACAGTATGTCCCGACAATATTGATAGTTGTACTCCATTTATTGTTAACCTATACACACAGATCACCTCCTTTAGTCTTTCCAGAGTCCGCAGTCCTATCCGCTCGATAGACAGAGCAGCCTGCCAGCTCAATGGCCTCAGGTATAGAACCATCCAGCCAGGTCTCTGTGAGGAAAGTCACACAGCTATTTGTGTGTAATAAACCAGAGCCTGAGTTCACCCATCTTGTTTAAAAGAGATCGGCAATTACTAAGAAAAAGACTTGGCAACACAGGTCTATATGGGCGAGCTTCCAGTCTTCATCTTATACCTGCTCTCTTACCCCGTTTCTGTTTCCTATACCTCCATTTCCTCCGGTGTCTCCCAAGAAAAACATCAGCACCTTCAACAGTTCCTTTGGATACTTTAGTGGCAGCCTCAGCACACTAAGCTAGACATGAGCTCTCCAGGGGAAGTTTTAGTGTGCTGCACCCCCACTGCTTAGCTTGTTCCTCTGCCAAAACTTCAGCTGCTCCCACAGCCGCCCCAGTTGAAACAGCCCCAGCATGGTCACAGGAAGATTTTTGCTTGCTTTTCCTCCAGTGCTTTTCTTGTTTTCCTGTCAGCACTGGCATCGATTGCAGTCTCAGCACACTTCCCAAAGTGCTGAATCTCTGGCAAAGCTCCTAGCAGGGCACACAGTGGGGCAGTCAGTGTCAAGGCAGGTGGCCAAACAGGACATGAAACCAAAGGCACAGAAGCGTAGTCCTGGCCTCCCATAATACACACAGCATTTTCCTGCCAACAGCAAATAGTCAGCAGCTCCTCTCGCTCATAGCAAACAGTCCTCCTCTCACACTGCTGTACAGAGCACTCAGCCGCTGCATCTGCATGCGCCGCCATCTTGGAATAAGGCTATCCACAGATTGGAAACGTTAGGTCTGGAGTAAAAACAAAAAGCATAGATGGAGGGGCTATATGACTGGGTTAAAAGGGAGTGTAAGCATGGGATGAGTTTTGGTAATTTAAAGGATGCAAGGAGATGGGGTACTTACCTAGTTGGTGTGGCTGAACAGGAACAGGTGGGGTTTCAGGGAGTTGTAGGCAGGTGGGGCTTTGGAGAGTTAAAGACATCAGGGAATCTTCTCACCCTCCCTTACGTTTTTTTTTTTATTTTGTTTGTCTTCGTTCTTTTTTGGTTGTGGATTGTTTTAGGTTGAGACGTTTAGTTCTGTCAGCTGGTGGGGATCAAGGTTCTAGAAGGTGTGCAGTAGTTTAAGTGTGAATTGTTAGGGACCCCTCTTGGGTGTGGCTTCCTTCATTCTTGTACATTCATGGTAGTACCTGAGGTTACTGGCAATTGTCTCAGAGTCAGTGTGGTGTTGCCGGAGGCCTACCTTACAGGTTACCACAGGTACTACGTTAAAATTGTCTACAAGGACCTTAAGGCTCCACTCATAGTTACATATTTGGTTAGGTTGAATAAAGACACCAGTCCATCCATTTCAACCTGCGTGTGTGTTCATATCAAAAACCATTTCCCATATCCCTGTATACTGAATACTGTGTTTGCTAAGATGCCCATCTAAGAGTTTTTTGAAACTATCAATGACACCACCCATTGTGGAAGGAAGTTCCACATCCTTACCGCTCTGACAGTGAAAACCCCCCCTACGCAGTTTAAGGTTAAACCACTTCTCTTCCAATTTCATTGAGTAGCCAAGTTTAAGAAGTGTCTTTTTACACTCCCTGAGACTGAATAGTTTATTCCCTATGCTAGAATCACCATTGAGATATTTGTATATTGCGATCATATCTCCTCTCAAGCAGGGAGAATAAATTTAATATTTGTAGTCATTCCTTGTAACTGAGGTCTTCCAGTCCCCGTATTAGCTTTATTGACCTTCTCTGGACTCTCTCAAGTTCCAGCACATCCTTCCTGAGTATTGGTGGCCAGAACTGGACGGCATACTCAAAATGTGGCCTCACCAGAATGTTTTCAATTGGCAGGCTTATCGTTTTATCTCTGGAGTAAATTCCTTTTTTTTATGCATGCCAATATTCTAACAGCTTTGCTTGCTGCAGCTTGGCATTGCATGCCATTGCTGAGTCTGTCATCTACTAGGACCCCTAGATCATTTTTCATCTTGGATTCTCCCAAAGGTTCTCCCCTACCGACTAACTTGCGTTCATATTTTTAGCACCCAGGTGCATTACTTTAAATTTTTCAACATTAAACCTCATTTGCCACACAGTTGCCCACCCCACCCAGGACAGAGCCTTGGGGTACCCCACTTACCACTCTAAACCATTCTGAGTACATGTTATTTAACCAGTTTTCTATCCAGGTACAAGCCCTATAGTCCAGTGGTCATCAACCCTGTCCTCAGGGCCCACTAACAGGCCAGGTTTGCAAGATAACTGAAATACATCACAGGTGATATCATTTGCTGCTCAGTGATTGCAGTATTCTAGTCTTCATCTCTTCAAGGTAATACATAAAACCTGGCCTGTTAGTAGGCCCTGAGGACAGGGTTGATGACCACTGCTATAGTCCATGCCTACAGACCTCAATTTGTATATTATTATGTTTATTTTAGGGGACTGTATCCAATGCTTTTGCAAAATCCAAATATACTCCCATTGTATTGAAAGGTTATTCTTTTTTTATTATTTGTTATTGATATTTGTTATTTATATTTTGTTAATCAAGTGGCTGCTGTGACCATTACAGCTACATTCACACCAGCGATTAGGGCTGGTGCAAATTGTAGCGGCAGTTCCTTGTGCGGCTCTCAGCGGCTCTCAGCAGGTAGGTACGTCCTCCGGCCCTGTTCACTACAATGACAGGTCACTGCCGAATGCAGCTATCTGCCCCTCTCTGTACAGACAGCGATTACCTGCATTGATCGCTTCTGGACACACTTTGTCTTTATGCCTTGATGAGTGGCTTTCACTCTCCCTGCTGGATAATTTATATAGTTTATACTATGGAAAATGTAACTTCATATTATGTCAGTTTACCAATTCTCAGTGACTATGCCTTAGGGTCCGTAGAGACTAGAAAGTACTGCGCCACAACTTACGTATTTTCAAGTGTTGAGGTGCATTGTGGCATGTTGCATTAGGTAGCTGTATCATAATGCTAGTTGCTCTTACCCTCTTTCTTCAAGCACATAAACTCCCTGTTCCTAGAGTTTATATGTTCCTATTGGAAACTGCGCCTTCAATTTCAGCTTCTTCATCTCCCCAAAATTTAGGGGGGTGTGGGCCTCCCAGATGTGTGGGCTTATTATAGAGCTGCTCACCTCACTAGGCTGGTTGACTGGTATTGTCATGCTGAGGCAAAGCACTAGGTGGCCAAAAAGATGGAGGACTCTGCGATATGGTGAGGAGCTGGCCATGGATTGCCTCCCCCCTGCCAAAGGTTCTCAGTGATCATCCTACCCTGGGAAGCACTTTGCAAGTGTCTAGGGATGCCTTCTGTTACTCTTTGATTTCCTCCTTGACTTCCTTCCCCCATGGTCCCTATTTTGGGCAATCCGGGATTTGAGCTCGGTCTCCAGAATACCAAGTTTCCCTGCTTGGTGTCAGACAGTCGTCTTCATCTCTAGTACTTCTTGGGGTTGGATGGCAAATTCTCATCCACGGCACTGGCCTCCGCTGTAGAACCCCCTTAGACTTCTGGAGTGGACTTCAAATTCAGCACTTTCTCTGTCAATGCTCTCATTCCCCAGGTATCTCTTGTCAGCTCACAGGGCTGGAAAGTATTTGCCAGAGGAGGGAACCAATTCACCATAGACTTTCTACCATCTATGCTGCCCTGATTTAACCGGCGACAGATTTTACCCCCTCCTTTATCTCGTGGTGGGAATTTGACCTTGCTATACAGTTTTCCGACTCACAAAAGGAGAAAATCCTCCACTTTGCCCAGAAATCCTCCATAGCCCCTAAGGTCCAAGAGACCAGTTATAACATCCTGATGAGGTGGTATAGAGGCCCACAACCCATCGTATTTTTCTGCAGGTACCTGACATGTGCTGGCGGTGCAACGATGGTCGTGGCACAATGTTACACATTTTCTGGAAGTGCCCGAAACATAGACCATTTTGGCAAGAGGTGGCTAGTGCAATCAAACACTTGACTAATGTCGATGTGGCGGATGACCCTGTAGCATGCTTGCTGCGCCTGCACCTCACGTGCCAGCCCATTAAAAAATACAAGACCTCTCTTACCATTCAGCTATTAAACGTAGCCAAGACGTGCATTCCCTTGTGCTGGAGGTCTGTATACCTGCCCTCAAAGTCTCTCTGGTTCTCCAAAATCATTCAAATCAGGGACATGGAAGACCTTACAGCTACCCTCTACAACTGGGTGGGGTCCTTTCGTGACACTTGGAGGCCATGGCAATATTTTGTTTTTACAGATGCCTATTTACAGGAGGTCTCACAACCTGGCTGATTTTTCCAGGACTTGTTTTGAGGCTCTGGGTGAGAGAATTCGTTTTTTCTGGTTCTTAATGTCTTCTCTTCTCCTGCTGTGGGCTTGTGCCCTTGTTTGTTTTTGCTGTGCGTTTCCTTTCTCCATTTCTCGTCCTTTCCCTCCCATTCCCCTCCCTTCTTCTGTTGTTCCTCCTTTATATATCTTCCCATTCAGTTTGGAAACAGGTAATTTTTCTCCTTCACTGATGTGCGCTGATGAGGCTGCACTGATGGGCACTGGTAGGCTGCACTGATTGGTACTGATAGGCTGCACTGATGGGCACTGATGAGGCGGCACTGATAGGTGGCACTGATGGGCACTGATGAGGCGGCACTGGTGGGCACTGATCAGGAGGCACTCATGATGCTGCACTGATGGGTGGCATGGATGGGCACTGGTAGGCGGCACTGATAGGCAGCACTGATGATGAGGAACTGATTGGCAGCACTGATATATAGCACTTGTGGGCACTGATAGGTGGCACTGGTGGGCACTGATGGGTCCTGAAATGTGGCACTGGTGGGCACTGATGGGCACTGATATGTGGCACTAGTAGGCGCTGATAGATGGCACTGATTAGCAGTACATGCGGGCGCTAAGGGGACCGATGTCCCTCTAACAGAAGCCACGGCTTTATTTTCCTTCACCTTGACAACCAATAATCGGCATCTGTTTATTTCCGTGATTAGCTGTCATTGGCTGACAGCTGATCACGTGGTAAAGGGCCTTCTGTGATTGTCCTTTTACCCGATCTGTGATCAGCGGAGTCTCACGGACTCAGCGATCACAGAGCGCGCCACCCTGGGGCTCGCAGGAAGCACGAGAATAGGAGGACGTCTATGGAAGCCCTCCCAGCAATTTAAGCCCGCGCTGTAGCCGCCTTTCGGAAATTACAAAGGAATTACAAAAAAGAAAGTAAAAAAGTCTCTTTAAAGAAGATCTTCACCTACCCCCCATTTTCTTACCCCCACTTATCAGGTTGTGTGTTGTTCACATATCAGATACTCACCCACCCAGGATCCAGCACTGTCCCACTGAGATCCTCTTGTCTTCTGTCACCTCTTGCTCCGCCATGCTGCTTGTGATACCATTGAGAGGAACCTCTTCCAGGTTCAGCCGGCAATGATGTGGCGCTAGGAACCCCCCCCCCTCCCCCTTCTAAATTACAGACTGTGCCTCCTGGGATTTAGGACGTGCACATCCCAGGAGGCACAGCGAGCACTGCGCACGTCATTCGCCTAGACGAGTGATGTGCATGGAGGGCGGGGCCACACAATTTTTATAGAAAATGCAAATAAACAAAACAAAACAAAAAAGTGCTATTCATGTAGCAGAAGGAAGGAGGGGTGGATCGGAGGGAAGTGTACTCAGAGGGTGAACATCCACTTAAAGCAATCAGAGAAGTGATTGTTATTTGATGTTATCTTACTCACAGTTTGCTTCATCTTACTAGCAGCTGCAACTAAAACAACACATTTTTCTAACAGTTTAAATCTAATCTCATGATTCTGAGGTCACATTTCATCGTAAACAGTGAGCAAACTTCATATTATTCCATTAGCAGTGCAAAGCATTTAACAATTACGTGAGGGGGTGGTGGGGGGGGGGGGTTATATTATACAAACTATCGCGTTCTGAGAATCTCTAATGGACGATGTGCCTGTTGTGTATGTAAATAAATTAACCTTCTGTAAAATCCTGATGAACATAATATGTGATTAGTTATTCACTACAGACGTCACGCTTACAGGAAAAATAAACTTTAGCGCTAGAAAAGACAAACTTTTCCACATCCACAAAATGTTTAGAAACTGAAACCTTGGACTATGAGTGGTTTTAATTCTTAGTTGCTTTTAATAATTCGCTGCAGCTCTGCTGACCACACTTTGGAATTTTAAACAAAATTTGTTTTACAAATAAAATAAAATAAAAACATTTAAAGAATTTCCAGAGCACTATGGGCTAGCTATTAGGACTCAGCCACAGCAGTGCAGGATCTTGCTGGTGGAAGTTGGCTCTGTACGTTGCATGTATGCAATGTTTGAGCAACATTTACATGAATAAAGTTTTACAGTGTAAATGGCCTCAATTGTCCACCACCACTGCTCAGTTAGTTGGTACAAAGCCTGCACTTGCCAACTGTATCCTAGTAAGGATAGCAATCCTACCACCTATGCCATTACATAGGCAGTCAGTTCATCAGATGTGCTCTGGTGGTCACTGGAAGGAGCCAATTCGTCCAGTGTAAAATTTGATTGGCTACTCCTTTAGGCCATCAGACTTGACCTGATGGAGAACTGCAACATTCTAAAACCATTCTGTCTACAACTTCCCTCCATATCCTATCAAGTTCATTCAGATGACTGGTGGGAGGAGCCATTTCTCCATGTGTAGAATTTGAATAGCCCAGCCAATTAAACTTTACATAAATGGCTCTTTTAGAGCTGACCTGACGGAGAAATGCAACACTATAAAACTCTTCTGTCTCCGCCTCCCCCTCCCCCCACTCATCCCATCAGGTGCACTTTGACGGCTAGGGCGAGGAGTTGTTTTTGTATGTGTAAAGTTAGAAAGCGCTGCCTGCAAGCAGCAGCCAATAGGGCCACTAAATGCTGTACAGTGGCACACATTGCCAAACGTTTACATACATACATTGTTGTTTACGGCTGAATAGTCAGCCCTGAATGCAGCCGTGTCCTACTTTTCTTGTATGCTGCAAAACATAGTGCAAATTTACACTACATGGTGCATCTGTGTGTATGGGCCCATAGATTTCCTCCAAAAAGCTTTATAAAGACATGGTTTGATGAGCTTGATGGACAGGAACTCAAGTGGCCTGAATAGCACCTTGACCTCAACCCTACTGAACAGCCTTGGGATGAACTGGAATGCTGATTGTGAGACAGGTCTTCTCATCCAATCTCATCACCTGACTTTACATTTTTCACAAAGGGAAGCCAGCTCCATATTAATGATTTTGAAATGGGATTTCCAATAAGCTCATATAGGTGTGATGGTCAGTTGTCTATAAAAAACCTTTGGCCATATAGCGTAGTTATATAGTAGGTGCAGCCATATATGTTATAATCAGGAAAAAAGGTAATTTTACTGCACTATCCAAATAAATCATATATAATGGAAAACAAGCTGTAACTATAATGTGAGACACACACACTAAATACAACGTAAGAAAAAAAGCTGCGCTATATAAATAGTGATAAAAAAAAAAGTGACTTAAAGAGTATTCATCTAAACGGATGGAGATGTGAAAGCTCCATACGTCACACTATTACATAAATATTTAAATGCAATCATAAGTGAAATGTGCGGAAAATAATTTAAATAATGAAAAAAAAACAAAGTGAAAATTAAAAACTTCTCAAACAGGTTGAGCCCCACTCAGGGCTGTCTTTAACATTGATTGGACCCTGGGCAAAACTTTTCTTGGGGGCCCCCCCATGCATTTTTGCTCTCCACCTGCTCTGAGACATACAATAAATAGCAGCTAGACTGAAAATCAGTTTACTGAATCAGATCAGACAGCGATTGCGATTGGTTGCCAGAGGTTACAGTATATCATTACCGCTCACTGACTGGTTGCTAGAGGTTACAGCACACATTACGGCTCACTTATTAGTTGCTAGAGGTTACAGCACATGATTTCTGCTTGTTGATTGGTTGCTAGAGATTACTGTGGATATGACCTCAGGGGGGAATGATATACATATCAATGCCGCCGGCCGCCGCTATTCACATATGAATGCTGCCGCTATTTACATATGAATGCCGGTAATTTACATGTAAACACAGGGTCTGCAGGTGAGTCATCTGTACACAACAATAGGGCAGAGCTGGACAGCATTAGTAGCAGCACTTCACACTGAGATATTGGGACACAGCACAGGACTAAAACCTCAAGTGAGGAGGGAATTTAGTCCAGGATAGTTGGCAAGTATGAGGCAGCTGCTTAGGGCCCCACAACAATGACAGGGCCCAGGGCAGCTGCCCCTTTTGCTCTGCCTTAAAAACCGCCCTGGCCCCACTGAATATACAGTTCATAGTGATCTTCCAAGTAGTGATATTTCAGCCCTCTAAATAGTAGTGACATGCGACCACAACACCAAGGGAGATGTGATAGAGTGCGACGTCACCACATAACGCGCTAGTCCCGGAAGCAACGGGCAGCAATCGGGAGTCGGCCGACTCGTGTTTTATATACCTAATGCTTTTTGTGTACAGCAAAACTGTAAGTGCAATACTTTATCATTTTTAATAAACACAATTTTTAAACGAGTTACGCTATGAAAACCTTTATGTTCTTTCATGGGGAATGAGCATACATCTGCTGTACAGAGGATACTCCACTTAGAGAGTCCGGTGACATCTAGCCATTCAAGTTCAAAGACCCATGGCTGGGGATAAGAGCCACAGGCACGTACGATCTCCTTAAACAAGAGATCTTAAAAGCTGGTAAGCGGCAGTAATATTACAGGTGGAGGAACTTTCCTGTTGCACTCTATCACATCTCCCTTGGTGTTGTGGTCGCATGTCACTACTATTTAGAGGGCTGAAATATCACTACTTGGAAGATCACTATGAACTGTATATTCAGTGGGGCTTCTATTCAATAGCCCATTGGAGGGGACTCAACCTGTTTGAGAAGTTTTTAATTTTCACTTTGTTTTTTTTCATTATTTAAATTATTTTCCGCACATTTCACTTGTGATTGCATTTAAATATTTATGTAATAGTGTGACATATGGAGCTTTCACATCTCCATCCCTTTAGATGAATACTCTTTTAAAGTGGAGGGCCACCCTGAAAAAAAAAAATTACACCAAAAATCCTAAAAATTTTTTTTAAAAAACACCCTGAAAAATAAAATTAAGCTTACCTAAACCCTTGTTGCTAAGCAGTCTTCCTAATCTGCCTCTTCCTTTTCCGCGGCGTCTTCTGCTCCTCGGTGAGCGGCCCTGTTGTCTTCTGGGAACACCAAAACACCACGGGGCCATTTACAGAGCGCCGCGCCGCTCGTGCGTGCGCAGTAGGAAACTTGCAGTGAAGCCGCAAGGCTCCACTGCCTGTTTCCCTTACCTAGGATGGCGGTGCCGGGACCCAAGAGCCGAGGGACAGGTCGGCCTCGGGTGGCCGACATCGCGGGCACCCAGGACAGGTAAGTACTTATTTGAAGTCAGCAGCTACAGTGTTTGTAGCTGCTGACTTATAAATTTTTTTTTTAAGGCCGGAATCCCGCTTTAAGTCCCTTTTCTTTTTTGATCACTAATTAAATAGCGCAGCTTTTTTTCTTACGATATATGTTATAATAACTGCAATAGGAAAAACGTAAACATCGATCAGAACATCCTGAAGTAGGAAGTGCTGATTAATGTTTATGGGATTTGGTTGGAGCATGTGGATCGTGCAGCTCAAGCTATATTATCAAGGATCGAAGAATGGGTGAATTGACCATTAGTGCTACATTAACATAGCTTCCAACTGTCCGTGATTTAGAGGGACTGTCCCTGATTTGGAACAAAGACCCTCTGTCCCTCTTTCCTCCTCATTTGTCCCTCATTTTGGTCTGATCTATATAGTTGTATATAAAATGCACTAATTATCTATCAAAAAGTGTTTTATAGTGCTAAACCTTTTATCCACTTTCTAAATTGCTGCATTTCTAAATTCCAAAAGCCAGTATAAAGGAATAGTAGTGGTTAAAAAAAGCACTTGTGGGTTTAACCAATCAATTTTTTTTGTGCAATTCCCCTTTAAGGGGGTGTGGCAGTTGGTGTGTTCTATGCCTACATACCTTTGCTAATAGGTGTCCCTCATTCCCATTTCAGAATGTTGGGAGGTCTGCATTAATGAGATCCTGCTGCCATTATTCTCAACCCTGCTCCTGTCCACCTGGAAGTTTAAGAGTGGGAATATCTTAGAATGGATGCAGCAGGTATGTAGACTCAGGAACTCAGCACCCCTCACATTTTTGTAAATATTTGACTCTATCTTTTCATGTGACAACACTGAAGAAATGACACTTTGCTACAATGTAAAGTAGTGAGTGTACAGCTTGTATAACAGTGTAAATTTGCTGTCCCCTCAAAATAACTCAACACACAGCCATTAATATCTAAACCGCTGGCAACAAAAGTGAGTACACCCCTACATGAAAATGTCCACATTTCCCTCCCCGGTGTCATGTGACTTGTTAGTGTTACAAGGTCTCAGGTGTGAATGGGGAGTAGGTGTGTTAAATTTGGTGTTAACGCTCTCACTCTCTCATACTGGTCACTGGAAGTTCAACATGGCACTATGTTGCTCTACATAAAGATGGCCCAGGCTATAAGAAGATTGCCAAGACCCTGAACCTGAGCTTCAGCACGGTGACCAAGACCACACAGTGGTTTAACAGGACAGGTTCCACACAGAGCAGGCCTCGCCACGGTCGACCAAAGAAGTTGAGTGCACGTGCTCGGCATCATATCCAGAGATTGTCTTTAAGAAATAGATGTATGAGTGCTGCCAGCATTGCTGCAGAGGTTGAAGGGGTGGGGGGTCAGCCTGTCAGTGATCAGACCATACGCCGCACACTGCATCAAATTGGTCTGCATGGCTGTCATCCCAGAAGGAAGCCTCTTCTAAAGATCATGCACAAGAAAGCACACAAACAGTTTGCTGAAGACAAGCAGACTAAGGACATAAATTACTGGAACCATGTCCTGCGGTCTAATGAGACCAAGATAAACTTATTTGGTTCAGATGGTGTCAAGCGTGTGTGGCGGCAACCAGGTAAGGAGTAAAAAGACAAGTGTGTCTTGCCTACAGTCAAGCATGGTGGTGGGAGTGTCATGGTCTGGGGCTGCATGAGTGCTGCCGGCACTGGGGAGCTACAGTTCATTGAGGGAACCATGAATGCCAACATGTACTGTGACATACTGAAGCAGAGCATGATCCCCCCCCTCGGAGACTGGGCCACAGGGCAGTATTCCAACATAACGACCCCAAACACACCTCCAAGAAGACCACTGCCTTGCTAAAGAAGCTGAGAGTAAAGGTGATGGACTGGCCAAACATGTCTCCAGACCTAAGCCCTATTGAGCATCTGTGGGACATCCTCAAAGGTAAGGTGGAGGAGCACAAGGTCTCTAACATCCACCAGCTCCGTGATGTCATCATAGAGGAGTGGAAGAGGACTCCAGTGGCAACCTGTGAAGCTCTGGTGAACTAAATGCCTAAGAGGGTTAAGGCAGTGCTGGAAAATAATGTTGGCCACACAAAATATTGACACTTTGGGCCCAATTTGGACATTTTCACTTAGGGGTGTACTCACTTTTGTTGCCAGCGGTTTAGACATTAATGGCTGTGTGTTGAGTTCTGTGTTGGGGACAGCAAATTTACACTGTTATACAAGCTGTACACTCACTACTTTACATTGTAGCAAAGTGTCATTTCTTCAGTGTTGTCACATGAAAAGATATAATAAAATATTCACAAAAATGTGAACCTGACCTGCATGCTTTGGCTAATCACAGCGCGCTCTGCTGAGAGAGCCATAATTGGCCAAAGGCAGGGTATACAGTCATATATATATATATATATATATATATATATATATATATATATATATATATATATATATATATATATATATATATATATATATATATATATATATATATATATATATATATATATATATACAGTATATTCAGTCAATGCGGGCAGTGTAGTTTATATAACACAGTGTATTTAAGTGGTTAAGGGGAACCCTGCACCAAAATTTAAAAAATGGCGGGGGGGCCCCCCAAAATCCACACCAGACCCTTATCCGAGCATGCAACCTGGCAGGCTGCAGGAAAAGGGGGAGATGAGAGAGTGCCCCCTCCTCCTGAACCGTACCAGGCCACATGCCCTCAACATGGGGAGGGTGCTTTGAGGTCCCCTCCAAAGCACCCTATCTCCATGATGATGGGGACAAGGGCCTCATCCCCACAACCCTTGCCCGGTGATTGTGGGGGTCTGCGGGCGGGGGGCTTATCGGATCTGAAAGTCCTTGCCGGAGTGCAGCCTTTTCGCAGTGGCAGCTGTTATATAGCCAAGGGCAGGGCCACCCGGTGACCTAACCGGGTGACCCACCCCTTCTGACGTCATGTGACGTCAGAGTGGGCGGGTCACCTGTTAACATCACCAGGTGGCCCCGCCCTTGACCGCGCCCCCTAGTGGCCACAGGGCCAAGCGACATTACATAACGTTGTTTCGCCCAGCTGTGCCATTCTGCCGCAGTACAACTGCGGCGGCTGGTCGGCAAGTGGTTAACAACATTGCTCAGCCACTGAAACACTAAAATAAAAAGAAACATTGTTTCTTTTTCAATCTTTCTGTTTCTTCATCTGCAGTTTAAAGGGATGAACAAATGTTCCTCTGTTTAAACCCTTAATTTACTCTAGTCAGCCTTAATTAACGCCCTATTCTCCTCCATTTAATTATTTTCCTGCTTTTTTTTTGTTCACGTCTATTTTATAAACGATAAACAATTATAACTTTTTTTTGTTTGCTTTGTTAGTGATTATTTTTACACATATACTTTAATATATATTTACACATTTCACATTGAAAAAGCGCAAAATTTAAAAAAAAATCTATTTATTTCATTTGTAAATAACTTTTCAATGCTTTGTACCATTGCTGACAGCTGAAGGGAAAACAAAACAGTTGCGGTAGGTATTGGTAATTGGTATCGGCGAGTACTACAAAAAAGTATCGGTACTCATACTCATAAAGAAAATGGTATCGGTGCATCCCTATTAGTAACCATATTGGCTTCTTGTCATTAGGCTTTGTTCAGCTTCATCTGCTGAGAGTGAAACATTGAGTTCTGTCATCTGCAGACCAAACAGCATGATCAGATCCAGACACATTTGTTAACGATTTACAGCCGGCATGACATCAGCTTTTCTGTTGTGTTTGTAATCAGCCAAATTACATCCAAACACAGGTCAGAAACAAGACAATAGCTATTATTATACTTTCTTACAGCTAAGTTATGCCGCGTACACACGGTCGGACTTTTCAGCTACAAAAGTCCGACAGCCTGTCCGACATACTTCCGGCGTACTTTCGGCGGACTTGCGGCAGACTTTCTAACGAACGGACTTGCCTACACACGACCACACAAAAGTTCGACAGCCTAGTACGCGGTGACGTACACCAAGTCCGGCGAGACTATAAAACGGAAGTGCAATAGCCCGTACGACACCCTTTGGGCTCCTTCTGCTAATCTCGTGTTTATCTCGTGTTAGTAGAAGTTTGGTGAGAGACGATTCGCGCTTGTGAGACTCGTATTTTTCAGTTCGTTTTAACTGTTGTTCAGTCTGTGCTTGTGAGGTTTGTATCTGCTTTTCAGTGCATTTGGTCAGTTGGCATTGAGAAATCTTTGTTTTATTGTCCGCTCGTTCCTGATTTTCAGGTCGCTCTTCACAGGCCTTGCTGTTCTTCAGTGCGTTCTGTTTAGTGCGTTCTGACCAGCCGACCGTTTTGTAACCATGTTACCTGTACGTACTCATCGTCGAGCTCGTGCATTGTATGTGTTTGGTGCTGTAGTTTATTCTTCAGACCAAGACCAGTCCATGAACAGGGCGAGGAGGAGTTCATGGACCAAGAATTGGTTGCTCCAGCGTGACCAGTTCTGTCACATGCCTTTGCTCCGTGAGATCCGTGAGAATAATCCTGAGGATTTCAGGAACTTTCTCCGGATGACGGACCCCGTTTTTGACCGTTTGTTGGCTTTGCTGACCCCCTATATCAGCAGGCAGGATACCTGCATGAGGCAAGCCATCACTCCGGAGCAGAGGCTAGTTGCCACGTTGCGGTACTTGGCGACAGGGAGAAGCCTGCAGGACCTCAAGTTCTCGACAGGCATCTCCCCCCAGGCTCTGGGGATCATTATCCCAGAGACCTGTTCTGCCATCATACAGGTCCTGCAGAAGGACTATATTAAGGTAAGATATTTTTCTTTGATTAGCATCACATGTTCTTTTATGTAATCTTTGATAATGTAATGTATTTCTTGCTTCAAACACTACTTACCATCATTGCAATATAGTGTGAATGTCCCCTTTTTATCCTCACACATGCTGCATTTTTTTCCTGTTCTTTTTTGTCATGCATGTATATTTTCCTTCAATAACCTCCCCAGCATGCAATGATGGGAACATATCCACCTAGTCTACTCATTTTGAATGTATTTTGTTTGAGTGTATTTAGTGTGCTGCTAATTAGCAATTAGCTTGATTTCCCAACCCCCCACCCCCCACCTAAACTCACTCCAAATAGTGTGCTGCTAATTAGCAATTAGCTTGATCTCCCAACCCCCCACCCCCCACCTAAACTCACTCCAAATAGTGTGCTGCTAATTAGCAATTAGCTTGATCTCCCAACCCCCCACCCCCCACCTAAACTCACTCCAAATAGTGTGCTGCTAATTAGCAATTAGCTTGATCTCCCAACCCCCCACCCCCCACCTAAACTCACTCCAAATAGTGTGCTGCTAATTAGCAATTAGCTTGATTTCCCAACCCCCCACCCCCCACCTAAACTCACTCCAAATAGTGTGCTGCTAATTAGCAATTAGCTTGATCTCCCAACCCCCCACCCCCCACCTAAACTCACTCCAAATAGTGTGCTGCTAATTAGCAATTAGCTTGATCTCCCAACCCCCCACCCCCCACCTAAACTCACTCCAAATAGTGTGCTGCTAATTAGCAATTAGCTTGATCTCCCAACCCCCCACCCCCCACCTAAACTCACTCCAAATAGTGTGCTGCTAATTAGCAATTAGCTTGATTTCCCAACCCCCCACCTAAACTCACTCCAAATAGTGTGCTGCTAATTAGCAATTAGTTTGATCTCCCAACCCCCCACCCCCCACCTAAACTCACTCCAAATAGTGTGCTGCTAATTAGCAATTAGCTTGATCTCCCAACCCCCCACCCCCCACCTAAACTCACTCCAAATAGTGTGCTGCTAATTAGCAATTAGCTTGATTTCCCAACCCCCCCACCTAAACTCACTCCAAATAGTGTGCTGCTAATTAGCAATTAGTTTGATCTCCCAACCCCCCACCCCCCACCTAAACTCACTCCAAATAGTGTGCTGCTAATTAGCAATTAGCTTGATCTCCCAACCCCCCACCCCCCACCTAAACTCACTCCAAATAGTGTGCTGCTAATTAGCAATTAGCTTGATTTCCCAACCCCCCACCCCCCACCTAAACTCACTCCAAATAGTGTGCTGCTAATTAGCAATTAGTTTGATCTCCCAACCCCCCACCCCCCACCTAAACTCACTCCAAATAGTGTGCTGCTAATTAGCAATTAGCTTGATTTCCCAACCCCCCACCCCCCACCTAAACTCACTCCAAATAGTGTGCTGCTAATTAGCAATTAGCTTGATCTCCCAACCCCCCACCCCCCACCTAAACTCACTCCAAATAGTGTGCTGCTAATTAGCAATTAGCTTGATCTCCCAACCCCCCACCCCCCACCTAAACTCACTCCAAATAGTGTGCTGCTAATTAGCAATTAGCTTGATTTCCCAACCCCCCACCCCCCACCTAAACTCACTCCAAATAGTGTGCTGCTAATTAGCACTTAGCTTGATTTACCCCCCTCGTAAAAATTTGCTTGAATGTTCTGTGGTGTTGATTTGTATAAAGCAAATATATGTTGCACTTTGCAAAATGCATGTGCACTCTACAAGTGCATTTGTTCCAGTGCTTTAGTAAATGAGCAGAAGCTCTGCTGATTTCCATCATCAAATCATATGCAAGCCACAAAGTGTTTTCATTAATTGCCCTTGCATGTGATTGTGTACTCCTTGCAACATGACTGCCTTTTTACCTTACCTCATTTACTGTAAGCTGGTTAGCAACTGCACTTGCAGAGTGCGACAACTGCAGTCTTGTAGCCTTTTTAGTCCCTAAATTCCTGCGTGTCCTAAAAGTATTCTTTTTTATGGATTTCACAACCCCCTAAAATGTAATCAATGTTCCATCAGAGGGGGTGAGCAATCTGATAAGTGTGCCTTTCCATATTAGATATTCCAGAAGATTTAAATTATTTAATGTTATACTGATGCTGGGGAATAATGTTTTTAATTGTATAATTTTCTTGCAATGTTAGCTTCCAAATTAATGATTTTTGTTTTCTTGTTTTATTCCCCAGTTTCCTTCAACGCCACAGGAATGGCAGACTGTGGCATCCCATTTTGCCAGCCATTGGGACTTTCCCAATTGTGGAGGGGCTATAGATGGGAAACATGTCCACATCGTGCCACCACCCCATTCGGGGTCATACTATTTTAATTATAAGGGGTTCCACAGTATTGTTTTAATGGCGGTGGTGTCGGCACACTATGAATTTTTATATGTGGACGTGGGGAAGAATGGCCGGATGTCGGATGGAGGAGTATTTGCCCAGACGGAGTTCTGCCAGCGTCTCCAGAGTGGTGGCCTGGGATTGCCACCTGATGCGGATAACGTGGAAGGACTCCCCTTTGTCTTCATTGCCGATGAAGCCTTCGCTCTGAGCAAGCACCTCATGAGGCCATTCCCCCAAAGAACCCTCACCCCGGAGAGGAGGGTTTTTAATTTCCGGCTGGCCAGAGCTAGAAGAGTGGTTGAGAATGCGTTTGGGATTCTGGCCAGCCGGTTCCGCCTGTTTCAAACATCGATTAATTTGGCGGAATACAAACTTAATTTTATCATTTTATCCTGCTGCATTCTGCACAACTTTTTACACAAACATTCTCAAAATTATATCGGAACAGTTGGGCCTGAGGCCGTACTTCTAGATGACCACCTTACGGGCCTGGATACTGTCCGTACTGGCTTGGCCCCCCAAAGTGCCCGTCAAGTTAGACAGCAATATGTTAATTATTTTATGGGTAGGGGGGCCATTGCAATGGGCCAGGATATTTAATTTTTTTAAATAAAAAAAATATTGATGAAATCTGGAATTATATTTATTGCTTGCCTTTCTTTTGGGCTTTCTCCTAGGTTATGGTCGATCAGTTGTAGTGCCAACTGTATTTTCCTTTTAAATGTCTAAATAAGCTCCATTGCCACTGTAAACAACTTTTTGACAATTATAACCAAACTGATACTGAGCATTGAAATAACAAACCACACATTTATTGAATTCCTATAAGGAGATGTTTTTATTAATCGTTGTTATGCATTCAGTTATGCATTTAGTATAAAATGTTCCTAGCCAAAAATATAATGATATCTTAAGAATTTGGAAAAATATAATTATATTTAAAGATTTGTACATAATCCACAAAAAAAAAATTTTGGGCTTTTTGATTTTCGCAAACAGGCTTTTTTTTTTTTTTTTTTTTTTTTAAACTCTTTTTTTTATTTTTTGGGTTTTTTAAAATTCTTTTTTTTTTTTGGGTTTTTTAAAATCCTTTTTTTTTTTTTTTTTGGTTTTTTTAAAATCCTTTTTTTTTTTTTTGTTTTTTTTTTAAATTCAATTTTTTTTTTTTTTTTTTTTTTAAATCAATTTTTTTTTTTTGTATTTTTTAAAATCAATTTTTTTTTTTGTTTTTTTTTTTAAATCAATTTTTTTTTTGTATTTTTTAAAATCAATGTTTTTTTTTTGTTTTTGTTTTTTTTTTAAATCAATATTTTTTTTTTTTTTTTTAAATCCATTATATTTTTTTTTTTTTTTTAAAAATCAAGTTTATTTTTTTTGTGGATTTTTAAGGTATTTTCTATAAACAGCCCTCCTTTTTTAAATTTTGTTAAACAGCCATATAAGTAATGCAAAAATAATAAAGAGAAGGCCCAGAATGGGGTCAGCAAAACAGGAAATGAAGGACATGATCGATGTTTTGGGGTTTCAAAAAGGGCATTTAGATTCGACCCAAAACATCAATCATGTCCTTCATTTCCTGCTGCATACGATCCAGCCGATTCCGCATTTCATCGATCTCCCCATTCCAGGCCATTATTTGACCAATTAGCCGTTGGGCACTGTCTGAGGTAAAATATTCAGTTCTTGTACCTAAAGTGGAATGAAACCAAATAATGTGTTTAGAAATATGCACACATACATATTTTACCTTACCATAACAAAGCTGTTGTCTCAGACACTGACCTGGTGGGGTGCCCATGTCGCATAATTCCTCCACATCCTCGGGGGTGGCGCTGTTGCTTGACTCAAGCACAACCAGATCACCTAAAATAGAGTATAAAAATTACATAAAAGAAAAGGCAGCCATGCATAGATTACCGTAAGCTGGTGTGTCAGACACTCACCTGGTGGGGTGCCCATGTCGCCCACCTCTCCTTCCTCCACATCCTCAGTGGGGCTTGGGCTGATTTCCCAAGTATGTTCTTTGGCTTGGGGTGGACTGTGTTCTTGTTGGCTGAGTGATTTTTCCCCTATGTGAACCAAAAAATTAATCTACTTAGCACACAGATATTTTAGTACATAGTAATTTTCAAACATTTGTAGTGAAGTGGTGTACAAATGTTCTGTTTGTGTAGAGTTCCTATTTTACCTCAATATTTAAAATTATAAAGACATATCGGATAGATAGATATCTAGATATCAATATCTCGAAATATAGTTAATAATCTTTTGATCTCTCTCTCTCTCTCTCTATATCTGGAACAAAATATAAATATCTAACTAAATGTAAATAAAAAAAAAAAAAAAAACTTAAAATATTCCAAAAGAATGTTTTACATTTCTATCTATCTATATCTATCTATCTATCTACCTATATCTATCTCTATCTCTCTCTCTCTATATATATCTATATATATCTATATATATATATATATATATATATATATATATATATATATATATATATATATATATATATATATATATATATATCTATATATATATATATATATACATACACATATATACATACACACATATATATATATAGATAGATATATAGATATTCCTACATACATATATATATAGATATATAGATAGATATATCTATAGATATGTAACAATGTTTATTAAAAGATCGTTTGAAACGAGGAGCAAAAAAATCGTATAGGAATGAAAAGCACATGGAGCAGTATACAAGGTAATAAACACAAGAGAAAAACACGACAAGTACTTACTTTTTTTCAGCACTTTACGGATCCGTCTGTACTGATCCGGCTCCCTGAGCTTGAGGTCAGACCATCTTTTTCGAATTTGATCCTTGGAGCGCTGGACCCCAAAAGAAGCCTGTAAAGTGTCCACCACCTTCGCCATTATTTTGGCCTTGCGCAAATTTGGCCGGGCGTACGGCCCATACTTCCCATCATAGTCCTTTTTTTGAAGAATGGCCACCATCTCCACCATCTCTTCAAAACTCATATTGGAGGCCTTAAATCTAGGCCTCACAGATCTTGTTGACGTTCCAGCCTCCGGGCTTTTTTCGCTACCTGAGGTAGTTAACATGTCATGTGTCTCCGCCATTATTCACCCCACTACGCGCCGTAACTAAAAATGGGCGGAGAACATGAGTTAAAATCGAACGTCAGGGGCGGGCGGCGCAGGCGGAGTTTCACACATGCGTAGTGTATAAAGAGGGGCCTTGTGCACGTGTCGTACGTACGTTCTGTGCGTCGAATTAGGGGGCGGAGAACATGAGTTAAAATCGAACGTCAGGGGCGGGCGACGCAGGCGGAGTTTCACACATGCGTAGTGTATAAAGAGGGGCCTTGTGCACGTGTCGTACGTACGTTCTGTGCGTCGAATTAGGCGCGCGGAGAACATGAGTTAAAATCGAACGTCAGGGGCGGGCGACGCAGGTGGAGTTTCACACATGCGTAGTGTATAAAGAGGGGCCTTGTGCACGTGTCGTACGTACGTTCTGTGCGTCGAATTAGGCGCGCGGAGAACATGAGTTAAAATCGAACGTCAGGGGCGGGCGACGCAGGTGGAGTTTCACACATGCGTAGTGTATAAAGAGGGGCCTTGTGCACGTGTCGTACGTACGTTCTGTGCGTAGGTGATAGTGGACCGGGACGTTACTAAACGAAGGTAATTTTAAAATTATATATTTTTTTTTTGGGTCATGACTTTGTAGCAAGCGGCCTATATGGCTTGACAGATTGATGAGGCCTACATAGGGAGAAGATGATGAGGGTTTAGTAGAAACCTAATAAGTGTTTTTTGTCTTGTGACTTTATCTTTTCCAGATATAATGAATCCCCTATTTAAGGATCCAGAGTTCCTTACAGCTTTCATTACGAAATATCGAGAGATGAGGAATTTATGGGAGGTGAAACACCCTCAGTATTATTCCAAGCATGTGAGGAAGTCAACGCTGGAGAGACTTCTGTCCTTTGTCCAGGCGACCATCCCGGACGCAACAATGGAGACATTGCTCCGGAAAATTGGGGTCTTGAGGAATATGTATAAGAGGGAGCATAAGAAGATCCAGGAATCAAGGAGATCAGGAGCATCAGCAGATGATGTTTATGTACCCAGGCTGTGGTACTACAATCAACTCCGTTTTCTTGATGACCAGACTGAAGCCAGGGCATCACTTTCAACCCTTCCCTCCACCCTTCCCTCCACCCTTCCCTCCACCCCAGCAGAGGCTGATGAGGAGCAAGCTGGGTCTTCCATCCTGGATGAACCGGAGATGACCATCTGGAGTCAGGTAAATTAGTTTAAACAATATTTACTGTACTAATATTAATGAGGTTAACTGGATGTTAGAATTGTCTCAAAGATTTTTTCCCTCAAAATTGTGTATACATATCAATTGACAAGAGTGGCTAAATATGTTTGGCACCTGCTAGAAAAAATGAGGGTGTCTGATTAGACTCTTTTATTAAAGAGATGTATTCACATTGAATTTGCTAGTCATGAGAAGCAAATTGTGTGTCATTGATGAACCCCACAAAAAAAACTAAAACTATGTCCTTTTTTTATACACAGGATGAGTCCATCCAGGAGGAATGTGTGGAAAGTGGCAGGCAGGAGGAGACCGGGCCCATGGACAGCCTGGAGGAGGCCGGATTCAGCATCATCCTGGAGGAGGCTGGGCCCAGTGTCAGGCAGGAGGTGGCTGGTCCCAGTGAGGTGGCTGGGCCAAGTGAGGTGGCTGGTCCCAGTGAGGTGGCTGGGCCCAGTAGGAGCATGACCCAATCCCAAGTGCCTCCCCTCCGCCTTCCCAAAAAAAGGGCCAGGAAGGGGACGGTCACACAGAAGGCATCCCTGCGCCTCATGCAAGAGGCCACCCGTTTTTTGAGGAGCCCCCCCGAAGCGGAAGAGTCCTATGGCTGCTACTTAGCCAGCAGGCTTCTTCAAATGGATTGGGACCAGCGCCTCATTTGCGAGCGCCTATTTGGGTAAACTATCCAGAAGGGGCTGCAGGGCACGTTAACCAGAAACACCCAACTACATGAGGCAGCCCCCCCTCCTCCTCCTCCTCCTCCTCCTCCTCCTCCTGCCACAACTGAAACACCACAGCCACAGCCTCCAAAGAAGGCTACAGGGAAGGCTGCAGGGAAGGCTGCAGGGCAGCGTGGAGGAAAGGCTGCAGGGAAGAGAAGAAAGTGATGACCTGGGTTCAGTCTGGTCTGACAGAAGACGCAGGCTGTTGTAGGACCACAGTCTGGGGACATCTATATCATCTGCTGGTGCTGTTGATCTCTGGGATTCTTGGACCAGATTGTGCTCCCTCTTATATGGACTCCTCAAGATCCCAATTTTCTTGTACACCGACTTTTTCCAGCGTTGACTTCCTCTTTATTTTATTTTGACCATGAATAAATGGATCTTTTTTGAGTTTAGCAAAAGACTTTATGTGTTTTCTTTTAAATCATTGATTTTACACACAATGTTAAATTAACAAGGGACAACAATCTCATTGAGTTTGCAAAAACACACCAAAAATACATTAATAATGTTAATAATGTTCGAGTGGTAAGTCTTGAAAAAAAAAAAAAGATACATAACCAAAAACGGTGCTTTGGGTTAACTTTATCTTAAAAATAAAAAATAATCACTAGAAAAACAAAACTATAATAATGGGTTCTTTGTGGTAACTTTACAAACCTAAAAAAAAATAAAAAAAAATAAAAAAAAATACAAATGGGTTCTTTGTGGTAACTTTACAAACACCAAAAAAAAAAAAAAAAAATCTAGAGATAAACATATAAAAAAGTTCAACACCAATCATAAAATAAATATCTGGATAAAAATTACAAGAAAATATGACTCCACACAAAAAAAACAAAAACAAAAAAAAAGGTAAAAAGTATTATTAGTATGGAAACATTGTTTTTAAAAAGCATACTATATCATTCATGAGATCAAAGAGAAAAAGAATCCAGAAATCAGTTTGGGAGAACTCTGAATATGAACAGCAAAACACCTTCGTTCTTTATAGCATTCGTAAAGAAGAAATAAAATGCGCTGCATTCAACGATCACAGATTTTGCAGCGTGATGAATGTGCTACCTAAAATACGAACACTAGTTTTACTAGACCGAGTGCTTCCGTTTAGTTTTTGCTTATGAGCATGCGTCGTTTTTTTGTCCGTAGGACTAGCATACAGACGAGCGGACTTCGGGGTCCGTCGTAGTTACGACGTAAAGATTTGAAGCATGTTTCAAATCTAATGTACGTCGGATTTGAGGCTAAAAAAGTCCGTTGAAAGTCCGGAGAAGCCCACACACGATCGGATTACCAGCCAGCTTTAGTCCGTCAGCGTCCGTTGGACTTTTGTAGACGAAAAGTCCGACCGTGTGTACGTGGCATAATAGTCTCATTTCACGTACCACTAACCATACTTTCAGGGTCCAAGTGCTGTCTCTGAGGGCTACAGGACCCCTCTCCCTTATGTTATGGAAAAAAGGCGATGGGGAGGGGTTCTGTAGCCCTGTCCTATGGTGACAAAGTTTCTTCACCTTAAAAACAGTACAGTCAGTGAGCTGCATCACCCTACAGCAGGAAGTGTGTCACTGGCAGGATCACCAGGTGAAAATAAAATCAAAAAGTAATTAAATGCAATCTCAATATCTAAGGACTGGCAAGCCACAATATATTACATTTTTGGTTCTAGGTTTATATTTGCTTCCAAGCAAATCTCTTTCCAAGCTTTTTTTTTTTTTTCATATTAGACACATTAGGAAATGGGAAATGGCTATGGTCTCTGGTTTCGTTCAGGTTTCACTGGGGAGATTTTATTTCATGTCCTGCAGACATTCCAGGAGGTGAACTGAAATCCCTATAAGTGAGGATAAAGCCTCTCTTAGTAATCATTGGAACTTCCGGTTCTAGGGACTACTGCAAAATATTTTATTTTGTATCATTCAAAAAAAGTTATCAGAACAATAGAAAGGGGTGACAGGCAGAAACAAAAATCTCTAATGCCGTATACACATGGGCAGACTTTTTGACCGGACTGGTCTGATGGACCGAATCCGGCGGACAATCCAACCGTGTGTGGGTTCCATCGGACCTGCAGCAGACTTTTTCGGTCAAAAAGCTGACGGACTTTAGATTTGGAACATGTTTCAAATTTGTCCGACGGACTCGAGTCCGGTCGAAAAACCCGCTCGTCTGTATGCTAGTCCGATGGACGAAAACCCACGCTAGGGCAGCTATTGGCTACTAGCTATCAACTTCCTTATTTTAGTCCGGTCGTACGTCATCACGTACAAATCCGTTGGACTTTGGTGTGATCGTGTGTAGGCAGGTCTGTTCGTTCAAAAGTCCGTCATAAGTCCGTCAGACCAGTCCGGTCGAAAAGTCCGCCCGTGTGTACAAGACATAAGACTTTTATAAAAACGTTCAACTTTAGATAGACTCTAAAGTTAAAGCACAACATTGCTAATCACAGCAGGATCAACATTTTTATGTTATCACTCTGAGAGCCCATTTACACCACTGTGATGTACAGTAGTAACGTGAATTACAATGGGTATAGAAAAGAATCACCCCCCTTTTAAATGATCACATTTTGTTGCTTTGCAGCCTGAAATGAAGACAGGCCAGTTTTTTTTTTATCCAGCTGTATTTACCAGTTCAACTTTTTACATCCAAGTGAAAGATAACATGTAAAAAATAAATTTAAAAAAACATTCAAAAACAGAATCACTGAGTTGGAAAAAGGATCACCCCCTTATGTCAGTATTTTGTTGAAACACCATTTTCTTTAACCTCCCTAGCAGTAATCCCGAGTGTGGCTCGGGGTGAATTTTCATTACCAAAAGCGGTAACCCCGAACCACACTCAGGATTGCATTGCAGTATCCTGGGAAAGTTACTTACCTTGTCTACAGGATCCTGCAATGTCTCCCCGCTGTGTCCGCGGGCTGTGTACTGCGATCAATCTATTACAGACCCCGGTGCCAAATTCAAAAAGTGAAAAACACACAATACATACAGTACACTGTAATATTACAGATTACATTACTGTATCAAATTATTTCACATCCCTTTTGTCCCTAGTGCTTTGTCCAGTGCCCTGCATGCACTTTTATATTATATATACTGTTCTTTCTGCCTGGAAACTTGATATTGTCCATGGCAACCAAAAAGTGTCCCTTTACGTCAAAAGCGGTTTTAGACCAGCTAGAAAACAGCGATAGTAAATTAGAATCACTCGCTGAATTGAGCGATAGCATTTTGTGGGGAAATTCGTCATCAAACAATGAAAGTAATGACAGCGACAATTCTGCAACTGAGCAAATTTCTGTGTTTTTGATTTGATTACATTATTGAATACATTTTATTATTGTTATATTATGATTTGTTATAATTATTTATAGTTTTTTTATTATAATATAATTTATGATTTCGTGTTTCAAACTTTATCATACCCGGGATGTCTACTAGACTCTGGTTTGGACAGATTTAAGTGAGTTATTCTTAAGAATTACAGGCCTACAATATAAAACGCCAAATTTCCGTGCAAAACAATGTACTGCTTTGAGCATAAAAAATATGATATAATCATACCGCCAGGGAGGTTATTAATTAATTACAGCCTTTTGTCTGTTGGGATATGTCTCTACTAACTTTGCACATCTAGACTTTGCAATATTTGCCCACTCTTCTTTGCAGAACTGCACAAGTTCAGTTAAATTTGATGGTGACTGTTTGTGGACTGCACTATTCACTGTGTGGATATTGTTGCTCTGTGCTTTGGGTCATTGTCATATTGAAAGGTAAACCTTCTTCCCATTGACTGTTTTCTGGCAGAGGACAGCAGATTTTTCTCTGGAATTTGATGGTATTTTGCCCCCATTCCGATTTTTCCTTCTATCCTGACAAGTGCTCTAGTCCTTGCTGCAGAGAAACACCCCCATAACAGGATATTACCACCTCCATGCTTTACTGTAGGAATGGTGTTATTTGGACAGTGAGCTGTATTGGATTTCCACCAGACATATCATTTGGTGTTGAGGCCAAATAATTAAATTTAGCCACTACAAATTTAAGCAGTTCTGCAGAGAAGAGTGGGCAAATATTGCAAAGTCTAAATGTGCGAAGTTAGTAGAGACATATTCCAATAGACTAAAGGCTGTAATTAAAGCAAAATGTGGTCCAACAAAATACTGAAATAAAGGGGGTGATCCTTTTTCCAACTCAGTGATTCTGTTTTTTTTTCTGACATATTGGTGTTATATCTTTCACTTGGATGTTATAAGTTGCACTAGTAAGAACAGCTGGATAAAACAAAAACAGTGTCTGTCTTCATTTCAGGCTGCAAAGCAACAAAATGTAATTATTTTAAAGGGGGGGGGGTGATTCTTTTCTATACCCACTATACGTGTGTTGGCGAGAGGAGATGCCATTTATTTTTGGCGTTATTTAAGCAGCACTGTTAGGTGCCACATAACCCACCAAACCTAACTGAATAAGGGACAGGGGAAAGGAAATACTCTTGTAGGTAGGAGTCACTATGTCTTAAATATCCCTGATGTCTCACCTATCCCCAATGGAGGTCAGTAGCAGGAAGGGAGGACTAGCAAATGGAAGTTCACTGGTCTCGCTCCCATATACCTGGTGGCACCTGACATGCTCATACCAGGTCTGCTGCTGGGTGTGCAGAGACCAGGGGCGCATGCCATTACCACCTGGAAGAGATCAGGTGGTTACACAGCTGGTGAGAGCTACACGGTAATTACATGTGACCCAGGCACAAGCAGGCACAGCATTCATAGACAAATAGAGAGTTCACTCATGGGTGATAATGGGGTTGATTTACTAAAGGCAAATCCACTTTGCACTACAAGTGCACTTGGAAGTACAGTCGCTGTAGATCTGAGGGGAAGATCTGAAATGAGGGGAAGCTCTGCTGATTTTATCATCCAATCATGTGAGAGCTAAAATGCTGTTTTTTTTCCGTGCATGTCCCCCTCAGATCTACAGCAACTGCAATTTCAAGTGCACTTGCAGTGTACTTGTAGTGCAAAGTGGATTTGCCTTTAGTAAACAACCCCCAATGTGTTTGGTCACATTAGCACTCCCACATTTGTGATGCAATACTGAGGGGGTGGTAAGGCATGGATTGGATGCTGTGTGCCCTGTCCCCTTGACACATAAGGACCAGCTATAGTAGCTGCATTGGTACATAGACATAGGGGAATTTAACAGTCAGGAAACAACAACATGCTAATAGCAGTCTAGTAATATGTTGGCCTAGACCAATGATGGCGAATCTTGGCACCCCAGATGTTTTGGAACTACATTTCCCTTGATGCTCTACTACACTGCAGAGTGCATAAGCATCATGGGAAATGTAGTTCCAAAACATCTGGGGTGCCAAGGTTCGCCATTACTGGCCTAGACCAATGTGGGCAGGGGTACGTTCAATGAATATCTAAGAGATTCTGATAATTTTTAGCACCTGTAGAAGGAATATATCCTACTTGATCCAAATACATTAGAAAAAGGATATCTACTGATTCCATGGACACGATTTTAGAAACAACCTTTAGGTGTCCATTTAGTAAGAAAATATACCTAGGGTTATGTATGTTATGGTACTACCATTTTATTTTCTTTCTAAATGAGGCAAATTCATGGAAAACAGCTTTATTAGCAAAGCTATTGGAATCAATATTTCCTGTGAGGATCTGGAAATAATTTTATTAAAAGGCCCCTAAATGAATTGGGTGGACTATTTTAGGCGATATATGAAAATAAATGCTCCCCTGATAGCTCTTCTCCAACCTTTCAGGAAATTGTATGGTTTCTTTGCAATCATGCAGCAAGGTTAACATTTTATGGGAATATTACAATTTATGTAGGAGATGTGTAGTGCCAGATAACATAGCAACCTTTTAAAGAGAATTTTACATGGCAAAGGACGAGCAGCTCAAAGTTTCATGCAATGAAATGCGGTCTATGACTGGAGGACAAGCAGATAAACGAAAGGTCTACCTTCTCAATTGATAGAGCACTTTACATTGCAGGAAGTGATAGTCAGTGACAGCTTTCATCAATGGAGGAGAGGCAGAAAGGGCGGGCATAGTTGTCCTGTGATGTCATCTCTCCACCTTGTCCAATCAGAGAATTCTTTGCATTCATTCTGAAAGTGCAAAGAGTTCTCTGAATTGCACCCTTACCAGGCGCCCAAACTCCTGGGTTTAGATGCTTGGCACAGGATCTGGAAGCTAGTTGCAATCACTGGAGTAGCTGTGTCTATTTCAGTGATTTCCAGCTTCCAGGGGTATCAGCCAGGTATGGTATATACATATGTGAGCAAGTTGCAGCGTGGTGTGACAGACATTGTAGAAAGGTTCAACACATCTTAATCAGGCTTGACACATAGGCACACCTGTCTAAAGCCACTTACAAACTGTGACAGCAGTGTGAAGACCTGAGAATGCCGACAGAGTCTGCAACAAGGAGCGGAATGCTGGCCTGGCCAGTCCACTCCCAAAGGGGAGCCTTCCTGAAGAGAGGTAGACATACTCACTGCACTGTCCCTACTCCTCTGGAACCTTTCCCTACGCTTGCCACTCACATAAAGCATGCCAAACCCAGGAGCTGGAGTCTTAATTAGACTCTGCCTGACTCAAAATGGCCTCTGCCCCCCCCCCCCCACTGTATTGTTGCTTCGGTCGAGCACCACCTGCAGTGGGGAATAAAGACTACACCTGCCTACACTGGGCCAAGCTCTAAGCTGCCAAAAGTATATATCCACTGTCACTCAATGGTGGACATGACGGTGTATTGTTTCAGTACCATTCAAGAAGGGCTATAATATGAAGGGGGACAGTGACATCACAGGTTTCAAAAGTGAACCTCATTAAATGAATTTAGTATGTTGCAGGACCGTTGGTTGATGGCTTGGTTTGACTTCCTGTGCATGCCTGTACAGGCATACACCACTTTTAAGTACACAATGGGGTTTATTTACTAAAGCTAGAAAGTGCAAAATCAGGCTCACTTCTGCATAGAAACCAATCAGCTTCTAACCTTGGCTTGTTCAATTAAGCTTTGGTAATAAAACCTGGAAGCTCATTGGTTTCTATGCAGAAGTGAGCCTGATTTTGCACTTTCCAGCTTTAGTAAATAAACCCCATTGTGTACTTAAAAGTGGGGTATGCCTGTACTCAAATCAACCCACAAGAAAAGGATCTCCATCTTCTGACTGTTGGCTGCAAAAGACTGAACGAAGGTCTGTGGTGCTCCTTTCGAGGATAAGCAATGCTGGTTCCCTCCATTGATGACAAACTTCAACGAAACCTTCAAACTTACTACCTAGAAAAAATGGCACTCCCGTCAATGAAGTTGCAAAGAAGTACCCAGACAGATGGAATGTAGTTAAGTAACCCAAAAAAAGGCCAATCATATTCCCCACTTCACCTGTGAAATGTATCCAAGCCAAATGTTAATCAGGCATAGATGAGTGGACCTGAATCCCTTCTGTAAATTCCCATAGGGAATGACTTATGTTATGCATAAAATCTGCCCTATTATAAAAATATTTCTATTACCTAATGAACCATTTCCAATCTCCAAAGAATGTTCTGTGAAAGGTTCATTGGACCTTTGAAGTTCCATTCTCGCATGCTCTTAATTCAGGCTTTCAGATCTATTTTCTGTATCTCCGCTGTTGTATTCCAGCAATTGTTTAGCTAAATTTTTCCAAGCACGGAATCTTGAGAACATCAAATATTTTCTCCACTCCATACATCGTGCTTCAGAACTGGAACAATGTATTATGTGACATGGTTTTATTTTTCATGACTATTAGTTTCAGACTTCATTTTCTCTGAAACATTGTGATTTGATACTTCACCACTTCTTTGGTCTGACGCTTTGAGGTTTGGAAAAATAAACTCGACTATGGAACAAATGTATTAGGCACAGAGAAAGAAAATAAAGACACAGATTGTGCACTTTGTGTCTGTTCTCTTAACTTGTCATTCCAGTCAGTACATAAATGTACTACCTGCATCTAAAAAATATTCTATGGGGATCTAAGAGTCTGAACCAGATTTACTGAATTACCGAAAGAGATGCTTGAAAGTGCTGCAGACAAATATGTAATATAAATGTGATGTTTTGACAAGACTTTTGCAAGAACATAAAATGAATAAACTCTTTGTGAATTTGCTTTAACAACAGCCAATTACATTCTTCCCAACAAGAGAAAATGTTTTTTAGAGAGGAACTCCAGTTTGCTTTTTTCTTACTATGGTGGCTTCCACCTTTAGAGTGATACTAAACACACACTGTTTAAATTACATTGTCCCTTCCATTTCTGTATGTGGATGATTGCATGGTAATTATCTTAACCTCTTTGCGCCTAAGGGTAAAACAAATCTGAATGCCTAATGCCCCGTACACACGGTCGGATTTTCCGATGGAAAATGTCCGATCGGAGCGTGTTGTCAGAAATTCCGACCGTGTGTGGGCTCCTTCGGACATTTTCCATCGGATTTTCCGACACAAAGTTTGAGAGTAGGATATAAAATTTTCCGACAACAAAATCCGTTGTCGGAAATTCCAATCGTGTGTACACAAATCCGACGGACAAAGTGCCACGCATGCTCAGAATAAATAAAGGGATGAAAGCTATTGGCCACTGCCCCATTTATAGTCCTGACGTACGTGCTTTACGTCACCGCGTTTAGAACGATCGGATTTTCCGACAACTTTGTGTGACCGTGTGTATGCAAGACAAGTTTGAGCCAACATCCGTCGGAAAAAATCCTAGGATTTTGTTGTCGGAATGTCCGAACAAAGTCCGACCGTGTGTACGGGGCATAAGCCCAATTTTGCAACATTGACACGTGTTAGTGAAACCGTACATATCATCACAACAACTACTTTGCGCATCCAGGTGGATTATACCTTGTTTTTTTCAGGACAAATTGGGTTTTTATTTGGTGGTAAATGATAATGGATATCTCCTGTTTTTTTTTTTAAATTATCATTATATATTAATTTTGTGAAAATAGTGCAGCGCTGCCTATCTATAAATCTTATGTAAACAAATAATTATACATTCCATAAAACAATTTATGAAAAATTAAAAAAAACAGTTCATATGTAGGTTTCCAAAGCTGTCACTGCTGTGTAAAATTGTATTTAAATGGATCCAATATTCAGTACACACCACCACCTGTTAAAATGCCTGCTCACCTCAAGGATGAGTATAAAACTCATAGACAGATCACTCCTCGTGTCCACCACGATCAATCCACTTTACCAATGGTAGTAATTCCTACAGTCCCCAGACTGCACCTCTGTGTGGGTAATCAACATTTTAATTGTCTCCAAACAACACCTTCCTCCACTCGCTTTTCAATAATCAATTCCACTTATATTTCCAGGGGCATGAAACAAAAAACACAAGTACCATAGTGTTCTCTGCTTTTAAATGTATTAATAAAGCCCCCCTAAAAACTTACACTTACAAGAAATAACAATAAAAACAGCATTGTCATGTTTCACATACTTGTGATATGACTTTAAATGTTATATGTATTATTCTGTCCCTGGTTCCTCCCCTTCCTGTATCTCAGCTTATTCTGTATAGTTAGTCCCACCCTTTGTTCATTCTCCCAGTAATGCATTTCTGCACACATGTAGACTGGACCACATTATGATCTTTTGACCTATGCGATGTTCATTGTTGTAAGATCCTCATAGTTTATGGATTAAACTTCACAAGATCAACAAGGTGTCGTCTGGATCGAGTCACTGTCTGTTTATCCAAATAAGATTGGGGTTATCGACATCTCAAAACAACTAACTGTAAGTTACAGAGATCACACTTTCAATGCTTAGATTGGAGAGACAGAACAAGAATGTATCAAATCCCCAGCTCATTCACCGCAGATCTAGACTCACGGTTCTTCGCTTGACATCACAGATTTGACTCCTCCCCTCTAAACGCGTGTCGGCCTCTCATTGGCCTTCATCAGTAGATGGGTGGGTCGAATTAGGTGAAACCTTATATACCTAACTGTTGCCTAGGCAACCCTTCAGGCATCACCACAGCCATTAACGGTCTGTGAGGACACTCCCTCTTCCTGTGTACTATGGAGCTCACATTCATTGAGCTTGAGAGTGTCTCCCACATCTGCGTATCTCTCTCGATCACACCGCTGACCTCTGTGGTAATATCCCGTTACAATCTAATCTCCACATGAATGCACGAAGTATCGCCATATACATACAATAAAAAAAACAAGTCTAAAATAAATTTAAATTAAAAAATGTTCCTATTTATATCTTTATCTATGGGGACAAACCATATGTTTATTAGGACCTCCTCGGCCATTCATTAAAAAATAAAAAATTAATATGTATGAATCAATCACATATGTAAAAAATCGATTCTACAACTATGCTTTACACCTTTTTATGACCATATACCACTTTATAAACATATTAAAATCAATCATTAATAAAATCTACTGTGCGTTTATTATGCGACCCCATTTAGCCATTATAGATGAAGCAATTCAGATCGAAATCTATATTAAGGCCCCTGGGCGCTAAAACCTGGGTCTCATATATTCAGGAAGACTCACACTGGCTCAATTGTCTTATATTATTTGCCCCCTCTCCAATGATGCTTCACCTTCTCAATCGCCCAGAATTTTAGTTGTTTGGGATTCCTACCATGAATCTCTCTAAAGTGCTTGGAAACGCAATATTCCTTTCTTCCTTTTTTAATATTGTTGATGTGCTCCCGCACCCTAACCAATAGAGGTCTAGATGTCCAACCAACATATTGAAGTTTGCAGAAACACTCCAACATGTATACCAACCCCTCTGCAGAGCAAGTTAGAAAATCTTTAATTTTATGTGTTCTTCCTGAAGCTGTGGCTGTAAATTCACGTTTCTTCTTTACATTACTCCCTTTCGTGGTCCTACACACCAGGCATCTTCCACAAGCGTAAAAACCCATAAGGAAGGGAGTCAGAGTACCTGTTTGGTTGTTTTTATTGGGGGGGGGGGGGGGGGTCTAACACTCCTGGCACTAAAATGTCTCTCAGATTAGGTGCTTTTTTGTACACAAATGAAGGACACTGGGGGAGAACACCTCCCAATACTTTATCTCTCAGTAATACATTCCAGTGTTTTTTAATTGTATTCTCAATCCTATTCTTCTGAATATTATAACTTAACACCATCCTATATTCCTCTCCTTCTTTCCTTACTACCTTTTCTTTAGTTTTCAGCCAGTCTTTTCTTTCCATATTCTTCACCTCCTCTAGTTGTTTATTAACCAGCTGAACATCATAGCCTTTTTGTATGAATTTTTCTTCAAACATTACTGCTTGTTCCTCAAATTCTTCATTCCTAGTACAGTTCCTCCTGAGTCGGACGAACTGTCCTTTGGGAATATTTAATAACCATGCTCTATGATGGCAACTGTCCATGGCTATATAGCCATTTCTGTCTGTAGGCTTACAGTAATTTTTTGTGAGGATTTCCCCTTCTTGGATGTATATCTCCACATCTAAAAACACCATTTTCTGTTTGTTATACTGCCATGTTAATTTTATATTTTTCTCATTTTGATTCAACCTGTCCATGAAGGAGAGCAGACTGACCTCATCTCCCCTCATGAACAGGTCGTCTATGAATATGTAGTAACTATTCAACTCCTTCAGCGTATCCCTGAAGACAACATCCGACTCCCAGTGGGTCAAAAATAGATTGGCCACACTGGGAGCAAAATGAGCCCCCATGGCTACACCGGTCCTCTGTAAGTAGTAGTCACCATCATACCAGAAGTAGAAAATACAACAGAGGCGGGGGGGAATGTATATCTCCATATACAGGGACTTTAAATGAAGCGCACAAGGAAAGGGGGGTAGTGCGCCTCCATCCCTAATTATAAATTCAAAAAATAATAAAAGAGTATGGGACTTTAAATGAGGCAGGTTCAAACACAAATTTGAGAGTAAAAATACATATTTTTAATGTACATGAATATCACGTTGCGTAACGTTATAAATAACAAAAAATTGCTCAATGCATATGCAGACATCTTGGGAAGTAAGTTGCATACATATAAACAGAGTGTAAAACATGATTGCCATAACAGGGGGACAATAATACATATTTCATGAGTATAACTTGTAATATACAGTAAAATTCATAAAAATCTTGGTGGGAATGTGAGGGGTTACATCCTCAAAAGCTTGACGCATTTCGTCGGTAAGCCAACTCATCAGGAGCAGATATTGAATATCTGTAAATAATGGAGATGTTCTAAATCAAAAAATGGGGCCCATGATATGGAAAGTATTATATGTAAAAATATATACATAGAGCGAAGAGATGGTCAAATTCACAAACTTACATCCCATTGGAACACTGAACTCCGAATAATCCCGGTGTGCAGGAGTCGCCATATCATACCAGAAGCACCGTATATACTCGAGTATAAGTCGAGTTTTTCAGCACATTTTTTTGTGCTGAAAGTACCCCCCTCGACTTATACTCGAGTCAAGCACTTTTCTGCAGCAAAAAATTTCATTTGCCGAACCGAATTTGGGGCCCCGTATCTCAGGGTCATTTGGTGCTAGGAACCCAGTGGAACTGGGTCCACATCATATCCAAAGCTGGAGTTCCTAGCACCAAGTGGCCCCGAGACACGGGGCCCCAAAATCGGTTCGGAAAATGTCATTCTCTGCTGCAGAAAAGTGCTTGACATTTTCTGAACCGATTTTGGGGCCCCGTATCTCAGGGCCACTTAGGGCTAGGAACCCCAGCTTTGGTTAGTTTATGGGGCTAGTTCCACTGGGTTTGCACACCAAATTTGGGGTTCCTAGCACTAAGTGGCCCCGAGATACGGGGCCCCAAAGTCGGTCAACTGTCTCCATCTGCAGCAATGTCATTTCGGGACCCTTTGGGTTCAGAGACCCCAAATTTTGGCTGCGGCTAGGGGGCATCTAGGAACCCTTAACTACCGAGTTTGAAGTTTGGGGGACCTATGGCTGCAAATGGGCACAGTGAGGCATGCAAATGGGCACAGTGAGGCTGCAAATGGGCATTGTTGACCCTCTTTTCCACTTACAGTAGCTGTGCATTTCTCACCCTCGTCTTATACTCGGGTCAATACGTTTTTCCCATTTTTTTGTGGTAAATTAGGGCCTCGACTTATACTCGGAACGACTTATACTCGAGTATATATGGTAGTTGTTTACTAATCCAAATTCTAGACATTGCAAAAGACATCTGCGTTGTCTCTACAGACGCATTTTTCAATGCCCATTTTACCGCTTGTTTGACATTTGAATGCTCAATAATGGTATATAATGAACCTACATCGGCAGTTACCAAAAAAAGGGGAGAATTATCAATAGTAATGTTTTCTAGATTCTGCAATAAATGCTTAGTATCCTTCAGATACGCTGGGGTGGTGGTGACCAAGGGTTGCAAGAAGAAATCCAGGTATTGGCCCAATCTAGAGGTGAGAGAGTCCACGCCATTAACAATGGGCAGTCCTGGAGGCTTCTGAGAATCCTTATGGATTTTGGGGAGGAAGTATATAATTGGGGTATGGCAAGAGGAGGGATTTAAATATTCTGCTTCTTTCTGGCTTAAAATCTTTTTCTTGACTCCTTTAGTTATCAACACTGAAAGCTCATCTCTATATGATTTGACTGGATTAGACAACAATAATGAATATGTATCAGGGTCTCCTAACAATCTTTCCATTTCTTCCTTATAATGGGCTCAAAACATTGAAACGACCCCCCCCCCCCCCCCCCATCTGCTGGTCTTATGACAACTTCTCTCTTTTCTTCCAAAGAACGAATCCCCTTCTTGATGTGTTCTGGGTCATGTCCTTTTCTAATTTTTAATTGTTCCAGATCATGCACAACCAAATTTTTAAATACTTCAGTGAATTTATTATCAGGGATGGGCGGATTGAATTTGGATTGATTCCGTAATCCCGTGCCTGATGCATTATTCTGACTGGTCCCACTTGTGGTATTTGATAAGAATATATTAACTGTCCCAAATTATTTTTTTTATTTAGCTGTATATTTCTTGCTACTACTATAACCTTCCACCAAAAGAACAACCCAAAATAAATGTTCCTGCTCCTGACGATTGCAGCCACATATGTGTATGTTAGTTGTTGTATGTGCAGCTCAAAAACAATAGTGCACATTTTGCATTTTTTTGTTGTTAATCCTACCTAAAACACACTGACACTGATACTAATTAAAAAAAAAAAATCCTTTCCAAAAAATACTGACCCTGACATTGACCTTTGACCCTGACCCAACCACTAACCCTTGCATTGACCTAGATCAAACCTTGATCTAGGCATTTTTTTTTATTATTATTTTTATTTATTTATTTATTTTTCTACACACACTTTTTTCTCTATCTCTGCAAGAACAGAGAAAGATACAATGTATCTTTCTCGTCCATTCACAGAGACGGAAGACACAGGGGGCGGGCTTCACAGTGACTGATCACTGTGATAGCCAATCAGAGGCCATCACAGCGATCCGGTGACCTGGAATTGGACGTTCCAGGTCCCAATCATTAGAACGGGGCCCAGGGTTCTTGGTGAGACCCCGGTCACTGTGCTGGGAGCGCACTATGCAGGAGTTACGCATATTTGTGTGGCGTCAGCGCCAAGGGGTTAATAAAAGAAGACATCCAAGTACCTTTTACCTAATGGATATAGAAATGTCACATGATCCAGCTCTTTCTCAGCCTGTTTGCAGAGAAACATAAGCAGGAGGAGCAAAATGTTCAAAATAAAAAAAACAGCCTTTGGAATACAGAGTAAAAATAATTAATATCAATAAACTGTTTTAAATTGTCATACAAATATATATTTGAAATCAAATCTTTATTATTTTTTGGCAATAACTTGGTATGGGCGGATTTCTGACAGTCACAGAATGTGTCTTAGAATAAGAGGGAGGTGAAGCCTCCCTTAATCTACATGTAATATCCTGCCCCCATTTAGCTGGTTAGTGGGCATGGAAGAGGAGGGAGGGGGTGGGCTGTCATTTACCACTGTGTATACACCCACATGTGTGACTCTATAGTCACGTGGGCTGCTCAGATGTGATAGGCAGGAAATGCTCAGCATAGAAACTAAATGAAAAACTGAGCATGTGCAGAGTTGCCAGCACTGCTACAAACTCCCTAGCTTATTTAGGGACATGGACACAAGGGGGAGATAGAGAAACGCAGGATCAACCAGTTTTTTTGCACAATGCAGAAAAAGAATCTCATAGTGACTGAGTGAGTATGAACAGCATGTAATACACCATTTATTAATAGTTTTTTATGATGTGGGTTTATTGACACTTTAAAAATTAAACAAAAAAAAGCTTTCATTGAAATATTCACATTATGCCTGAGGTGGAGGCATCTAAATCTACTTCCGGTGAGCCCCGGCTGCCAATAAGTCCAATCCCAGATATCACCAGTACACTACATTAAAGGGTCCACTTTAATGTCTCCAACAGAAGGAAGCGACCTTTCAAGGCAATTAGGGACCTTTTCCTCAGAAGTAGTGACTCATTTTTTGTCTTATGCTTTGGTAGGTTCCTTATTAAGTATTGCTACTGTTATTTCTGACATTATGCCAGAGGGAGACCAAGGTAACATTTTTTTTACAGCAAAGGTAAGCAATTTAAGAAAACATAATAGTCTGTTAAACTGTTGTGCAAAAGTGACAACCCACCATCTTGTCGGCAGGTGCAGCTAGCTAGTCTGCCTCTAGGTGGCTCTGTGCGAGAATAGTGTCTGGTCACAGACAACAGTGTCATCAGGTGCTAGACCCCTTTTTGTTAGAGCCCTCCTGCAGTGATGTCAAGGGTGAGTCAGTGCCCAGCTATACCCCAGGTTGGGAGGAGCCCTAGAGCACTTGGGGCATGGGTTCCAAACACCCCACACCAACACAGATGTAACCAGCAAGTGGAGTCAGAAAAAAAAGGTATGAGACGCCGCTCAACCAACCCGATCCATGTTAGGGCTAAATGATGGCTTCAGCCAGTGCTGTTCCATTGACCATGCCAGCTCATGCGTTTCTCCCCGCCCACAGGGAGCTTAGTCATAAAGGTGGGAGACAAGAGCAGGATGAGAGAATGTATGCATCATCAGCCTTGAAAAAAATTGAGCAAACGTGTTGTTAATGTGATGATGGGAAAAATCATGAGATGGAAAAAAAAAAGAGAAAACAGCATAGAAATTAGAAGATAAAATAAGATAACATTGTCAATAAAGGTAAGGTGAAAAAATATTAAAACAAAAAATTAACAAGTTAGTAAAAAAAAAAGTCTTTAATGAAACAAAAGATAAAATTTGTGAAAATAAAAAAATAGAAATATAAATAAAAATCAAGAGTGAAAGAAAGTGAAGGAAGTGTATAAAGTGAACTATGTAAGAAAAAAAGTAGGGAAAAAAAATACAAAATAAATTAAAAAAATATATGTGGGAGGAAACTATATATATATATAAAAGATAAGCTGGGTAATGAAAACGAATTAAGTGTGAAAATGTGCTTCTTACTGAGTCAGAGGAGTGAAGGTTGCTGTTTGCCTGGCTGTCACTACACAAGAGGAAAAGTACCTGGGACACAAATCAGCAGCCCTTGCGGGGGTAGCAGAGCAGTACTCTTCTAAATGGCATCATGCTATTCCCATTTCTTACATATATACTGTAATATATATATATATATATATATATATATATATATATATATATATATACAGTGCCTTGCAAAAGTATTCGGCCCCCTTGAACTTTTCAACCTTTTGCCACATTTCAGGCTTCAAACATAAAGATATAAAATTTTTAATTTTTTGTGAAGAATCACCAACAAGTGGGACACAATTGTGAAGTGGAACGAAATCTATTGGATATTTTAAACTTTTTTAGCAATTAAAAAACTGAAAAGTGGTGCGTGCAAAATTATTCGGCCCCTTTACTTTCAGTGCAGAAAACTCACTCCAGAAGTTCAGCGAGGATCTCTGAATGATCCAATGTTGTCCTAAATGACTGATGGTGATAAATAGAATCCACCTGTGTGTAATCAAGTCTCTGTATAAATGCACCTGCTCTGTGATAGTCTCAGGGTTCTGTTGAAAGCGCAGAGAGCATCATGAAGACCAAGGAACACACCAGGCAGGTCCGTAATACTGTTGTGGAGAAGTTTAAAGCCGGATTTGGATACAAAAAGATTTCCCAAGCTTTAAACATCCCAAGGAGCACTGTGCAAGCGATCATTTTGAAATGGAAGGAGTATCAGACCACTGCAAATCTACCAAGACCTGGCTGTCCCTCTAAACTTTCAGCTCAGACAAGGAGAAGACTGATCAGAGATGCAGCCAAGAGGCCCATGATCACTCTGGATGAACTGCAGAGAACTACAGCTGAGGTGGGAGAGTCTGTCCATAGGACAACAATCAGTCGTACACTGCACAAATCTGCCCTTTATGGAAGAGTGGCAAGAAGAAAGCCATTTCTCAAAGATATCCATAAAAAGTCTCGTCTAAAGTTTGCCACAAGCCACCTGGGAGACACACCAAACATGTGGAAGAAGGTGCTCTGGTCCGATGAAACCAAAATCCAACTTTTTGGCCACAATGCAAAACGATATGTTTGGCGTAAAAGCAACACAGCTCATCACACTCAACACACCATCCCCACCGTGAAACATGGTGGTGGCAGCATCATGGTTTGGACCTGCTTTTCTTCAGCAGGGACGGGGAAGATGGTTAAAATTGAGGGGAAGATGGATGCAGCCAAATACAGGACCATTCTGGATGAAAACCTGTTGGAGTCTGCAAAAGACCTGAAACTGGGACGGAGATTTATCTTCCAACAAGACAATGATCCCAAACATACAGCAAAATCTACAAAGGAATGGTTCACAAATAAACGTATCCAGGTGTTAGAATGGCCAAGTCAAAGTCCAGACCTGAATCCAATCGAGAATCTGTGGAAAGAGCTGAAAACTGCTGTTCACAAACGCTCTCCATCCAACCTCACTGAGCTCGAGCTGTTTTGCAAGGAATAATGGGCAAGAATTTCAGTCTCTCGATGTGCAAAACTGATAGAGACATACCCCAAGCGACTTGCAGCTGTAATCGCAGCAAAAGGTGGCTCTACAAAGTATAGGGGGCCGAATAATTTTGCACGCCCCACTTTTCATTTTTTTACTCGTTAAAAAAGTTTCAACAATCCAATAGATTTCGTTCCACTTCACAATTGTGTCCCACTTGTTGGTGATTCTTCACAAAAAATAAAAATTTTATATCTTTATGTTTGAAGCCTGAAATGTGGCAAAAGGTTGAAAAGTTCAAGGGGGCCGAATACTTTCGCAAGGCACTGTATATATATATATAGCAATAATGCTCAGTGGAGCTGCTGGATTTGGATTAAAGCGGGCTGTTACCTTCACTCCCACCACCTCTGTTTCACCGGCACCGGGTCTAGGGTCCCGTTGAGTTTACCTCCGGACAATGTAGGCACCAAACACTTGAGTATCTTTATGAACGAATCTTTATCTTCTTAATGCATACCTGTCGGCCAGAAGGACCAGCAGGTGGACGGAAAAAAAACCCCTAAACATGGCGTCTGTCCCATAAATACCCTCTCCCAGAATGCAACTCGGAGGACCACCTCCACCAAGTTGTCTCCGGGACAGAGGAGCACCCATACGCTTCAACACGTTGCATTTCCAACACTGGCCCATGGGGACAACGACACCCATCGGCGCAGTGTGGAACTACACGCAACTCAGCCAAGCTGGAACAGAGGCAAATCTAACTTCACCTAACAAGTAACCCACTAAATTTACCTATCAGTAGTAGATTAAAATCTACCAGCACTACATATATATATATATATATATATATATATATATATATATATAGATATATATATATATATATATATATATATATATATATATATATATATATATATGTGTGTGTGTATATATTTATTTTTTTTCCCTCAATGTATATATATATATATATATTTTACAAGGGAATATACAAAGCAATTGTAGCACACTGAAAAACTATATCTATTATGACTCACACTTTCTCAGAAACCTAAAATCTTGGACGCAAGAATATGTTTATATTCTTTGCTTAATATTTAGTCTTTTTGCCAAGAAAAAGCGGTAAATTGAAACCATATGGGTTTACACACTTTTAAAAGGATATAGATACAAATATTGATGAAGGCACAACCCCTGGGAATGTCATCCATATCCTTTCCTCACTACCCAATAGGCATGATCCCAGCATAAGCATTCTGCAAGTCACAAGCTGCAGACTTGTTTTAGGTCAGTAACTGACTAAGTAAATGAAGTGCTCACCTGTTTGGAGGTTACGTGGTCCATATACCAGTTCCATGCACACCAACAACACAGGCTTATGCCGCATACACACGGTCGGACTTTTCAGCTACAAAAGTCCGACAGCCTGTCCGACAGACTTTCGACGGACTTTTGGCGGACCTTCGACGGACTTGCGGCGGACTTTCTAACGAACAGACTTGCCTACACACGATCACACAAAAGTCCGTCGAATTCTTACGTGATGACGTACACCGGACTAAAATAAGGAAGTTCATAGCCAGTAGCCAATAGCTGCCCTAGCGTGGCTTTTTGTCCGTCGGACTAGCATACAGACGAGCGGATTTTTCGACCGGACTCGAGTCCGTCGGAAAGATTTGAAGCATGTGTCAAATCTAAAGTACGTCGGATTTGAGGCTAAAAAAGTCAGTTGAAAGTCCGGAGAAGCCCACACACGATCGGATTACCAGCCAGCTTTAGTCCGTCAGCGTCCGTTGGACTTTTGTAGACGAAAAGTCTGACCGTGTGTACGCGGCATTAGTCTGGGGGATGTATTTGCAGCAGACAACAGGAGAAAGAGATAGAGTGCAGGATACTCCAAAACGCCAACATACAGTATCTCACAAAAGTGAGTACACCCCTCACATTTTTGTGAATATTTTATTATATCTTTTCATGTGACAACACTGAAGAAATTACACTTTGCTACAATGTAAAGTAGTGAGTGTACAGCTTGTATAACAGTGTAAATTTGCTGTGGCCTCAAAATAACTCAACACACAGCCATTAATGTCTAAACCGCTGGCAACAAAAGTAAGTACATCCCTAAGTGAAAATGTCCAAATTGGGCCCAAAGTGTCAATATTTTGTGTGGCCACCATTATTTTCCAGCACTGCCCTAACCCTCTTTGGCATGGAGTTCACCAGAGCTTCACAGGTCACCACTGGAGTCCTCTTCCACTCCTCCATGATGAAATCATGGAGCTGGTGGATGTTAGAGACCTTGCGCTCCTCCACCTTCCATTGAGGATGCCCCACAGATGCTCAATAGGGTTTAGGTCTGGAGACATGCTTGGCCAGTCCATCACCTTTACCCTCAGCTTCTTTAGCAAGGCAGTGGTCGTCTTGGAGGTGTGTTTGGGGTCGTTATTGGAATACTGCCCTGTGGCCCAGTCTCCGAAGGGAGGAGATCATGATCTGCTTCAATATGTCACAGTACATGTTGGCATTCATAGTTCCCTCAATGAACTGTAGCTCCCCAGTGCTGGTGTTCTGCCGAGAAAGGTCCCCCCGGCGGATAATGACCCCCCTGTACTGCGCAGCCGCAGCGCTTGCACAGTACCAACCACAATGGAGCCGCCGAAAATAGCCGGAGATGAACAGCTGTGAGTCAGCTGTACACGGCGCCTGCGCAATGACGACGACATTGTGCTAGACGCTGCCGCACGCTCCCAATGCTCATGCAACTCTGCAAGGGGCAGGTGTATTACTGTTATCTCGTGTAAGGGGCGGTTCCCTGTAGCCATTCTGGCACAGTGGTGTAGTGGTTAGCACTTTTGCCTAGCAGTAAGAAGGGTCGCTGGTTCGAATCCCAACCACGGCACTACCTGCATGGAGTTTGCATGTTCTCCCTGTGTCTGCGTGGGTTTCCTCCAGGTACTCTGGTTTCCTCCCACACTCCAAAGACATGCTGGTAGCTTAATTGGATCCTATCTAAATTGTCCCTAGTATGTATGAATGTAAGTTAGGGACCTTAGATTGTAAGCTCCTTGAGGGTAGGGATTGATGTGAATGTACAATGTATATGTAAAGCGCTGCGTAAATTGACGGCGCTATATAAGTAACTGAAATAAATAAATTCTGTGGTGAAGGGGTTAAGACATAAGCATAATAACAATATACTCTGCCAAGTATTTAAATTGCCCATCAACATTGCAAAACCCGCCCTTCATTTGTTTAAACACGCCCTGCAAAGACGTGTAGTTTATTGTTAAAACCACCCCTAAGTTATCAGCTCTGCCTATCAATTTAAAATTTGGCCTCTTCTGTAGCCATCCGCCCCTTACACTATATAAAAGTAATACACCCGCCCCTTGAAGAGTAGCACAAGCGTCGGGAGCATGTGGTAGTATCTGGCACAATGTCGTGGTTATTGCGCAGGCGCCGTGTACAGCTGACTCATAGCTGTTCATCTTTGGCTATTTTCGGCGGCTCCGTTGTGGTTCGTACTGCGCAAGCTTTGCGCCTGCGCAGTACATGGGGGGCATTATCCGCCGGGGGACCTTTTTCGGCAGGACACCGGCAGAACTCATGCAGCCTCAGACCATGACACTCCCACCACCATGCTTGACTGTAGGCAAGACACACTTGTCTTTGTACTTCTCACCTGGTTGCCGCCACACACGCTTAACACCATCTGAACCAAATAAGTTTATCTTGGTCTCATCAGACCACAGGACATGGTTCCAGTAATCCATATCCTTCTGCTTCTCTTCAGCAAACTGCAGGCTTTCTTGTGCATCGTCTTTAGAAGAGGCTTCTGTCTGGGACGACAGCCATGCAGACCAATTTGATGCAGTGTGCGGCGTATGGTCTGAGCACTGACAGGCTGACCCCCTCACCCCTTCAACCTCTGCAGCAATGCTGGCAGCACTCATACGTCTATTTCCCAAAGACAATCTCTGGATATGATGCTGAGCACGTGCACTCAACATCTTTGGTCTATCTTGCAAGGCCTGTTCTGGGTGGAACCTGTCCTGTTAAACCTCTGTATAGTCTTGGCCACCTTACTGCAGGTCAGTGTCAGGGTCTTGGCAATCTTTTTATAGCCTAGGCCATCTTTATGTAGAGCAACAATTCTTTTTTCAGATCCTCAGAGATTTCTTTGCCATGAGGTGTCATGTTGAACTTCCTGCGACCAGTATGAGAGAGTGAGAGTGATAACACCAAACTTAACACACCTGCTCCCCATTTACACCTGAGACCTTGTAAAACTAATGAGTCATATGATAACGGGGTGGGAAAATGGCTAATTGGGCCCAATTTGGACATTATCACTTAGGGGTGTACTCACTTTTGTTGCCAGTGGTTTAGACATTAATGGCTGTGAGTTGAGTTATTTTGAAGGGACAGCAAATTTACACTGTTATACAAGCTGTACACTCACTACTTTACATTGTAGCAAAGGGTCATTTCTTCAGTGTTGTCACATGAAAAGATATAATAAAATATTTACACAAATGTGAGGGGTGTACTCACTTTTGTGAGATACTGTATATGGAAGGACAATCTCTTAATCACAGATCCTCTAGCAGTTTCCTTGATTGGAGAAAGAGGGGATAGCTAGTTAATCTTGGACTCCTTAGAAGCAGCTCAAGTTCGTACAGCAACTCCTGGTATTCAACCCCTTAAAGGGGTTGTAAACCCTTGTGTTTTTTCACCTTAATGCAGCCTATGCATTAAGGTGAAAAAACACCTGGCAGTGACCGGCCCCCCAGCCCCCCAGCCCCCCCACGTTTTACTTACCTGAGCCCCGTATTTCCTCTCTCCACGGGGTCCCGGCTCTTGATTGGATAGGTTGATAGCAGGGCAGTTATTGGCTCCCGCTGCTGTCAATCAAATCCAATGACCGTGGGGGCAGGGCCGAGTCCGGCATTCGTGTCTATGGACGCAAACCCTGGACTCGAGAGCGCGCCCGCAAGGTAACCCCCCCCCCCCGGGAGAATGCTTCTCCTATGGGGTTATCTTATGCGGGGAGGAGCCACGAGAGCCACCGGGGGACCCCAGAAGTCGAGGATCGGGGCCACACTGTGCAAAACGAGCTGCACTCGGTAAATATGACATGTTTCTTATTTAAAAAAATAAAAAAACAAGCCTTTAAAATCACTTTAAAGTGGGGTTCCACCCAAAAAACAAAAATACCTGGAAAAATTCTAAACAAAAAAACAAAAAAACATTTGGATATTTATTTTTTTTTCACTTACCTCTAAATGCCTGTTGCTAGGTGGTCCCTCGTAGTCTGCCTGTTCCTTAGCCTGGGCTGGTGACATCACTTCCCCCTCGGCACAGGAAGGGCTCCGCTCTGCTCCCTCCCTCCTGTCAATCATCTGGGACCCATTACAGGTCCCAGGTGATTGAGCGGCCAATCACAGCGCGCGGCGTCGCTCGCGCATGCGCAGTGGGTGCCAGGCTGTGAAGCCACAGCCCGGCGCCCACAGTTGAAATGCCGGCGCCAACGAGCGGAGGGGGGGGGCGAGCGGGGCTTCGATCCCCCGCATCGCTGGACCCTGGGACAGGTGAGTGTCCAATTAAAAGTCAGCAGCTGCAGTATTTGTAGCTGCTGACTTTTAATTTTTTTTTTTTTTTGATGGCCCCCCTGGGTGGAACTCCTCTTTAAGCACATGCACACCTGGAGTCTTAAGCAAGGATCCTACTCACAATATCCAAGGGCAGATTTCACCCACCAGCTTCCATGTAACATTCTCTTGTGATAAAAGGCTCAATTTTTAGATCAATTTCCAGAGGTGATGCCCTCCATCAAGCATCTTTGAATCCTGATTCCTTCAGGCTCTCAGCTAAGCACCTGCTGAGGCCTATCTTCAGTTCTTCTGTACACAAGCCGCATCTCAGGGGCAGCAGCCCCAGGACAAGAACACTCTGAACATGCCGCCCAAACATTTATCTTCTCCCTCAGCCACCTTCTGTGTGCATCTCCCAGGCATTGGCTGAGAATAGAATATTTATAACATCAGTGGTTGACCCTCCTACTCTATTCTCTGGAAGCTTCTTCCATAGACAGGCATAAATAATCAACCACCAAGCTTAGAAAGACCTGACCATACCTAGGAAACAGATCACTAGTCCACTGAGTACTGCAGAGCCAAAAAAAAAAAAATCTAAAGCGGTATTAAATCCAAAACCACAATTGTATTGTATTGCGCCTTATCAATAATTAGATGTGGTGGCTGCATTAGTTTCCTTTTTTAGGCTTTTTCCCCTCTGTTTTCAACTGATGATCTGGCCAGTAACACACCTCCTGCCCCCCCTATGGATGAAGGAGCACAGGAGGCACCTTTGAACAGCAGCATTGTCAGTCTGAGGGGAGGGGAGTGTTAGATGTACTAGCAGATTAGGATACACAAACAAATTGAAGCCAGACTCCAGCTAACACTTTGTAAGCAGTTACAGCAACAGTTTTTTTCCATTTGGGGTTAAGGCTTTACATAGATAAATAAAAGCTGATCATTGTAAGCACCGCTGTCAGTGGTAAATGGTTTGTCTCACCCCTCTAACTACTACATAAGCAAGAGAGCTTGTTCTTTTGAAAAACAACAGACATACTGGCCAGATCACCAGATGAAAATAAAGGAAAGAAAGCCTAAAAAGGAAAACGGATGCAGCCATCACATCTAACAACTGGTAAGCTGCAATATAATAAGTTGTCTTTTGGATTTAATACTGCTTTACCAAACCAGGCTAGGTTGCTTCATAAGATGTAAAGCAAAGGTAAAGATGACATTTGGTAAAATGGTGGCGTCTACCCTAATTCTTTCATGACAGATTCCCTTTAAGTATGGCCATATAAATTCATGTCGTCCGCTATGGAAAATCTTATGAGCTATAATGTTTATTGTGCCTCAAGGCAGGACAGAATTTTATTGATAATATATTATAAACCTGAAACTTAAACTGACACTAAACCCCACTATTCCCCCCTTCTGTCCATGCCCCCAATTTAGCTAGGGCTTTTGCAGAGCAGTGTTGGCAGCTCTGCACATGCTCAGTTTTCAGTGAGATTCTATGCTGAGCATTCCCCCCTATCACATCTGAGCAGCCCATGTGACTATATAGTCACACATGTGGGGTGTATACACAGTGGTAAATGACAGCCCACTCCCTCCCTCCTCCTCTATGTTCACTAACCTGCTAAACACAATGGGGGTGGGATATTACATCTTGATTGATGGAGGCTTCACCACCCTCTTATTCTAAGACACAGGCTGGAGGGATGTGACACAGCCTGTGACTGGAAGAAATCTGCACACATTATGTTATTACCAAAAAATAAATAAGATTTAATTTCAAATATATATTTGTATGATGATTTAAAACAATTTATTGATATTAATTATTTATTTTTACTCTGTATTTCAAAGGCTGTTTTTTTTTTGAACATGTGACCAGCAGCAGAGGACTATAAGCTCCTCCTGCATATGTTTCCCTGCAGACAGGCAGAGAGAGAGCTGGGTTATGTGACAGCTGTATATCTATTAGGAAAAAGACACTTAGATTTTTTTATTTTTTATTAAAGTGTAACTCCACTTTTGTTGAGAAAAAAATATTCCCCTCTGGGTGATCGATATACATTGCAAGGATTATAGCAACCTTTGTTGCAGATTCCTACATTTTGTTATTCTGAAGAAATCCCTGTGTGTTTCTCTGTGTCTCTTGGGGAGTGGTTTCATAATTATCAGTCAGCTGTGGCAGCTGCAGGGCACCAATGAGTAAAGTTGCTGGGCCTGCATCCCTTTAGACATGTTCCTATTGGAAATATCTCACCAAAAATGACATTTTTGTTGCAGGGGATGCCTGAAATCTGACTTGTATCTTAGTGCAGACTTCTGGGAAAATTGGTGAGCCAATCACACAAGCAGGAAATGATGTGTCTGGGGAGTGGTCAGTATACTTTAGGTGTACAGAACAGCTCCATGTAGCCATATTGCTTTGCATTTATAGAAAATTACAGCGGCTGCAGATTGAAAATGAAAGGTAATTTTTAATAACATTCAATTACAATATGACTTGTATTGCAATTGTATACGCTATATTATTATTTTTTATTATTATTATTTGCTATTTTTTTCCCCATGAAAGTGGAGTTACCCTTTAAAATTATTACAGAGCCATTATAAATATACAGAAATAGAAGGGACCATGTAAATGAAGCAGTGGGGGTTATTTACGAAAGGCAAATCCACTTTGCACTACAAGTGCAAACTACAAGTACAAAGTGCACTTGAAATTGCACTGAAAGTGCACTTGGAAGTGCAGTCGCTGTAAATCCGAGGAGGACATGCAAGGAAAATAAAAAACAGCATTTTAGCTTGCACATGATTGGATAATAAAATCGGCAGAGCTTCCCCTCATTTCAGATCTACCCCTCAGATTTACAGCGACTGCACTTCCAAGTGCACTTTCAGTGCAATTTCAAGTGCACTTTGCACTTGTAGTTTGCACTTGTAGTGCAAAGTGGATTTGCCTTTCGTAAATAACCCCCAGTGTGTGTTTAGTATAACATTAACATAGATCAGCAGTGGAGGCCTTCATGTTTCAGAATTCTAATTCTGCATCACCGTTCCAGGTCAGTAAGGCTGGATTCACACCTATGCAGTTTTAGTGCTTTTTGCATTTTGCAGATTTGCACTACAGTCCATTTAACATAGTTTCTTTTGGAACACGTTCTGTAGTGCAAATCTGCAAAATGCAAAAAGCACTAAAAATGTATAGGTGTGAATCCAGCCTTAGGCTCGATTCACATCTATGCATGTTGCGTTTGAGCATTTTTGGAGTTTTTTTTTGTGATGCTTGCCACGTTTTTGAGCAGCGTTTTTGCAGCGTTTTTACAGCGTTTTTGCTGCGTTTTGCGTTTTTTTTTTTTACAGTTTTTTTCTAGACTGTATACAGTCTAAATAAAAAAAAACGCCAAAAATGCAAAACGCATCAAAAACGCTGCAAAAACGCTGCACTTGCGTTTTTGATGCTGGTCCATTGAATTCTATTACATGCAAAACGCTGCATTTTGCATGAAAAAAAGTCCCCGACCCTTTCCAAAAACGCAGAGGTACAAAAAGGCATTGATGTGAACATGTTCCATAGGAACCCATGTTAAAAATTTCCCATGCATTTCTGCAAAATGCAAAATGCATCAAAAAACGCGCTAGTGTGAATGGAGCCTAATGCTGGCCATACACTATACAGAAAATCGGCCGAACCCATTTTCGAAAAAAGGAACGTTCGACCGTGACCGCAAACGATCGTGCCATCATATAATGACCGATAAATTGTTCAGTGGACATGAATAAATAATTTTTTTTTCGTTTTTTTACATATACCTAGTGCAGGCAGTTCGGACGGGAAACACATTAACCTTGCAATTTATCGTACGTTCGGCAGAAATTTTCCAAACTTCCCGTTCGTTTTTTTTCCACAAAAACGTCACAAACGATTATCGATTTGTGCCCATTAACTTGCCGAAAAACGAACGAAGTGTCTATACGAACGATTTTTCGGCCGATTTTTCGTATAGTGTATGGCCAGCATTAGACAGATAATACAGAAACCATTGGACCAGCATGGCAGGCAGGCAACTAGCATTTTCAGCAGAGATCAGCAATGGCAACCTTCATAATTCCAAAGTACAGGTTTCCTTTAAGTAACTTTGCTCAGTGATCTTTCTGGTTCAAAAGCACATCAGGTCATCCGGGGAACAGATGTCTATCTGAAAAGCTTCTCCGTGTACTACGCCAAGCTTGCTAATGAAATCCCAGCTATATGTTCCAGGCAAGCACTAATCATCTGCACCTTGCAGAGTCATGTGACCTCTTTCATGTAGAGGTTCTGAGCAGCTTTGGCTTACATAACCATGAACCAATTCAAAATCATGAGCAATTTCGGACTAATAAAATGTTTCCGTATGTCCTGTGATTATGTGCAACGTATATAGATCAGAAGACACATGGAGCTTATGTTCTATGCTACATATTCCATGCACCTGGCTACACCTCCCTGTACAAGTGCTTTGCACCGTGGATGAAGTTTAAAGTGACACTTAACTCTGGTTTAAAAAAAAAATTTAACTTAAAGTAGAACTAAAGACAAAACTTTTTTTATTTGTTTTGAATAGATTAAGGGAGGGTTATAACCCTTGTCAATTTTATTTTTGTCATCTGTGTCCCATTGGAGAGATTTCCCTGCACTTCCTGTCCCATAGTCAAAACAAGAAGTGAGAGGAAATCTCTCCAAAAGTGAGGGAATCTATAGTTATCACCAGGGTCAGCAGAACTAGTGTCACCGTTGGAAGATTCCACCTTTCTTAATGTTCTGAAGACAACCCAAAATGTGGGATTTTCTTTTAGGCTCGATTCACACCTCTGCATGTTGCTTTTGAGCGTTTTTGGAGTTTTTTTTGTGATGCTTGCCACGTTTTTGAGCAGCGTTTTTGTAGCGTTTTTACAGTGTTTTTGCAGCGTTTTTGCCACGTTTTGCGTTTTGCGTTTTTTTTCACAGTCTAAAACGCATCAAAAACGCTGCAAAAATGCTGCAAAAACGGTGCACTTGCGTTTTTGATGCTTGTCCATTGAATTCTATTACATGCAAAATGCTGCATTTTGCATGAAAAAAAGTCCCTGACCCTTTACAAAAATGCAGAGGTACAAAAAGGCATTGATGTGAACATGTTCCATAGGAACCCATGTTAAAAAATTCCCATGCATTTCTGCAAAATGCAAAATGCATCAAAAAACGCGCTAGTGTGAATGGAGCCTTACTCTCACATTTGGTGATAAAAGTAAACAGGACAAATAGACAATGTAAATCTCACAGACAGCAATACAAACCTGACAGGGGTGGGGTTCTCTACCAAATCTTATACCAGGCCTTTGAGGTCTGACATGGATTTTAAGGGGGACCCTATGAAAAACTAGATAAAAAATGGCGAGGGGTCCTTCTAAATTCCATACCAGATCCTTCAACCTCATAACCTAAAGAGGCTACCCACAGTAACTTGCCTCTGCTACAAGATGTCCTCTTCAGAGGAGAATGCCAACCAGCATGTGAGCAAGGTGCAGTGTGGTGTGGTGGGCAGTAAACACACAGAGTCCAAGTCAGACAACAAAGTTATATTGTAAGGTTCAACATAACTTATTCAGGCCCGACGGGTAGGCACTCCCGTCTCGAGCCACTTATGAACTGTGACAGCAGTCTGAAGACTTGAAGATGCCAACAGCATCTGCAACAAGGAACGGAATGTAGTCCAGCCAGTCCACACCCAAAGGGGAGGCTTCCTAAAGAGAGGAAGATGTAGCCCCTGCATTACATAGTTACATAGTTAGTCTGGTTGAAAAAAGACACAAGTCCAGGGCTTTTTTTCAGGGGGAACTTGGTGGTGCCTGCTCACTACAATCACTTGTAAACACAGACGTCTGGTTTCTGTGTTTACAAGTAACAGCTCTGAACTCTGTGTGTAACCCTCATGAACTCTGCACTCTGTATGTAATGCAATGCAATCCTGATATTTAATGCCCCTTTAAGACCCTTCTACTGTTTGTGAAATATGACCACACCCACTATTTGATGGGGTTTTGGTGGGGTCGTGGTTGAGTTCCAGCACCTATTGTTTGAGAAAAAAAGCCCTGCACAAGTCTATTTAGTTCAACCAATAAAAAGGGGAAAAAAGCATACAATCCTATGTACACAATTCTATACCCATAGTTGATCCAGAAGAAGGCAAAAAAAACCAGCAGAGCATGATCCAATTTGCTCCAGCAGGGGAAAAATTCCTTCCCGATCCCCCAAAAGGCAATTGAATATTCCCTGGATCAACTTTAACTATAAATGTTAGTATCCAGTTATATTATGTACATATAGGAAAGACTCTAGGCCTTTTTTTAAAGCAATCTATAGCTCCCAACTGTCCCTGATTTTGAGTGACTGTCCCTGATTTGGAAAAAAGTCCCTCTGTCCCTCTTTCCTCCTCATTTGTCCCTCATTTTGGTCTGATCTCTATAGATGTATATAAAATGTACCACTTATCATTTAAAAAAGTGTTTTCCAGTGCTAAATCTTTCATGCAATTTCTAAATTGCTGCATTTGTAAATTCCAAAAACCAGTATAAAGGAATAGTAGTGGTAAAAAGGCACCTGTTGGTTCAACCAATCATTTTTTTTTTTGTACAATTCTTTAAGAGGGGCATGGCAGGGGGCGTGTCCTATGCCTCCATACTTTTTCTAATATTTGCCCCTCATTCCCATCTCAGAAAGTTGGGAGGTATGGCAATCTACCGAGCTGGCCAGAACCAGCTCTTGAGGGAGTCTATTCCATATTTTTTACAGCTCTTACTGTGAAGAAACCTTTCCGTATTTGGAGATTAAATCTCATTTCCTCCAGATGTAAAGAGTGCCTCCTTGAGCATTATCCCTACTTTTCTGGAATTTTTCTCTACTTCTAAGCACTGTCCCTGCCAGACGGAGGTCCTGTCCCTACACTAGCCACTCACATAAAGCGCACCAAACCCAGGAGCCGGAGTCTTAATTAGACTCTGCCCGACCAAAGATGGCCACTAAAGTCACATGGGGGGACAGCTGTATGCCTGTGACCACAGGAAGTCATAGTCACGACTTCCTTCCCCTTCTGCATTGCCGCTTTGGTTGAGCACCACCTGCAGTGGGGAGTACAGGCTGCACCTGCCTACAAGCATCACTCAACCTGAAAGACTAAGGACATATTATGACAGCTTTAAGTCATGGGCCTGCCCCTGAGGGGAAGTTATCACAGTGCTCTATATTCACTATGTAATGGTGCAGAGAGGGTCTAATGTCATCATATCAGCACTACTTTCATTATGGAAAGCCCAGCCCAGGGAAGAGGCAAAGAGGAACAGGACCATGTGGCATAATGCCCTAATTAAACAAACAAACAAAAAAACAGCACAGCATAGGAAAGAAGCATGGAGCTTAAAAACATGCCACATCCAACTAAATTATCTACCCAATATAAAAAAAACTGTAAGTGGAAAATTCAGGTGCAAAAACAAGTGTACAATATACAAAAAAATCTCAAGAGTTGAGCATGCCAAGCATTGCCTTTGGGGTGGGGGGTTGAATACTGGACGAATTGAGTGTTAAAAAAAATTACAGATTCTGAAATTAACCAAATAATCTATTTATTATAAAGAATTAAATCTTGTTACTAGCTAAGCTGCAAGATACAAGATGCAAAAAAAAATCTCAGGAGCAAAGCACAGCAAACATTGAAGTACAACGTCATGATCATGCTGTGAAGAAGATTCGGGGTTTTAGTAGAAGACCGGTGCATGTGCCCTGGTGCTTAGGTTTAGCAAGGCAACTGATTCTGGAAACTAATCCCAAATAAGCAAAAAAATAAATAAAAATGTGGACCACATGGACTCTCTATGGAACCCCGACCACAGCAATGCAAACAAAACTATGTAGAGTGAAATCTGTTTTTCCATAGAATTATTATTGTTTGAATTTAGAAAATTAGATTAAGGGGAAAACACTGATTAGGAATGTCTGTAAGATTTCACAGAAACTGTAAGAATTTCCCAGAGGAAAATAGGTTCTCAGGTCTGTATTTTATCTTCCTGATTACATCAATATATAAAGCTATTATTTGTTTCAGAACAACATGGAAGATGGCCAGTAAACTCAAGTCTTCCATTGCAGGTGTTTGGCAGGGGATGAGGATTTTGAGTCCAGGGCTAAACAATTAGGCGTGTCCCCTCGCAATGCATGAAAACACTATGCTTCATCAAACTGGGACATAGGAGCATAACAAGTGACAATATTGAATTTAGAGCTTCCAACTGTCATTGTCACACAGTCCTGTTATAGTCTCTAGTGTTTAATGATTGACCTTCAAATGACTGCGTTCTAGCACCTCCTCTATCTCTCGTGGCCAAGGGCACTTAGGGGTTTTACCCAGAATAAAGGAGGTCACATCACATGACTGTGTCCTCTATTTACTAGATCAGGGTGCACTATCACTGAGTGAGCATAGAGTTGTAGTGACAACACCCCCCCCCCCTCCTTCCCACCAAGAACTGCTTGGAGAGCAACAATTTCACTTTCTGAAGTTGACCTAGGCATGGGCGACACCAGAGTGGGGCCTGAGGGGGCCACGACCCCCCCAATTTTACAGTGTGCCCCCCAATTAAGCACTGTCTGTAATAAATGTATTAATTTATTAATGGCCTCCGGCTGGAGCCGCTGCTGTTCGTCCGTCTTGAATGACTCACTGTGACTGTGTGAGCCAGTAAGCGGGGCCAGCCCAGGTGACGTCACCGTCGGACGACAGCCGCCATTATTGTTTATGAGAGTTGTAGTCCGCAGCGGAGGCTGCATGCTCAAGCTCCCGGGGGGTTGGAGACAGAGGAGAGCAGCCAGCCTGAGCCTACGTACTACCTACAACTCCCATCGCCACAGTGGGATATTGCCTGGCCTGCCTGGACACCACATGGCTGGCCTGGGTGCACCTGGTGGCTGCAGACAGTACAGAGTTCTGTGGAGTGGAGACCGACCCCCCAGGAGCAATATCACTGACCGACCCCCATGACTGGAGGAAGCAGCAGTGCAAGGATGGAGAAGGTGGAACTTGGAAGAGAGGACCTGTCTTGTCCTGTTGAGCTCTGAGTCTGCCGAGCAAGGTAGGTGAGAGACCCTGACACCCCCACAGGATCGATCATTCGATCTCCCCCCCATACACCTCATCTACCTTGCTCTTCATGGCCTGTGATTCCTGCTGGGAGCTGCCCATGGCCTACAGGCCACTGAGGCCAGCAGGACCTCCGACCATGACCCACAGGTCAGTGGCCAGCAGGACCCACAGGTCAGTGGCCAGCAGGACCCACAGGTCCACAGCTTGTGGGTCCTCCTGGGAGCTGGCCACTGACCTGTGGGTCTTGCTGGCCACTGACCTGCGGGTCCTTCTGGTCACTGAGGCCAGCAGGACCTCCGACCCACATGCCATGGTCGGCTCCCAGCAGGACCCACAGGTCAGTGGCCAGCAAGACCCACAGGTCAGTGGCCAGCAGGTCCCACAGGTCCGCAGCTTGTGGGTTCTGCTGGAAGCTGGCCACTGACCTGTGGGTCCTTCTGGCCACTGACCTATGGGTCCTGCTGGCCACTGACCTGTGGGTCTTGCTGCTGGCCACTGACCTGTGGGTCCTGCTGGCCACTGACCTGTGGGTCCTGCTGGCCACTGACCTGTGGGTCCTGTTGGCCACTGGCCTGTGGGTCCTGCCAGCTCCTATCCTAGGGTGACTATAAGTCCCCAGCATCACCGGATTACATATATCTCCCGCTTACACGGCACGGCCACTGTGCATGGTCAGGAATATTTCATGTTTATGCGTTGGATGCCTATTGTCAGGAATATTTCATGTTTATGCGTTTGATGCCCATTATCAGGAATATTTCATGTTTGTGCGTTTCGTGTGCATTGTCAGGAATATTTCATGATTATGCGTTTGATGCCCATTGTCAGGAATATTTCATGTTTATACGTTTGATGCCCGTTGTCAGGAATATTTCATGTTTGTGCGTTTTGATGCCCATTATCAGGAATATTTCATGTTTGTGTGTTTCGTGTGCATTGTCAGGAATATTTCATGCTTATGCATTTGATGCCCATTGTCATTAATAAAATGTGTGTGTGTGTTGAGATATATATATATATATATATATATATATATATATATATATATATATATATATATATATATATATATATTGCGTTTTGTGGTTGGCCCCCAACTTTTGTCCTTGTCCCCCCCCCCCAAATATGAAAGCTAGAGATGCCACTGGACCTAGGTAATAAATAAGCAATGTTTCTACTCCACTCTAACAATTTGCCACACTTGGAGATGAAAAAAAATCCTTGCTCATTCATATTTTAAATGTTGCCAGAGCCTGTATTACCCTATTATTGGAATCATACAACTCCACCACCAATATGATTCTAGTGGTGGAAAGTAATAGAGACCCAGAACGTGGAAGTCCTCACCTCCTGTCTTCATCATTGTGATGACATTTTTAGGCAAACCTGGTTACTGGCTGTGATCAAGAAAAAGAGGCAACGGGGGCGCGCTGGTAAAGTAAGTGGGTCAGGGGCCTTTGAAAAGACACTGTCATTTTCCTTCAACTGGGCAACGTGACAATGTCTTTCTAAATCCTATTTTGTGGTCTCACTGGAAAGGTAAGTGTCCTTATTAAAAGTCAGCAGCTACAGTGTTTGTAGCTGCTGACCTAAAAAAAAAAAATGCGGGTGGAACACCGCTTTAAGGTGGGTGGGTAAGGGGGCTTTGAAAAGACTTTTCTTCAACTGGGCAACATGACAATGCCTTTCTAAACCCTCCTTTGCGGTGGAAATGTGTGGAGAACATGGAAATGGGAATTCCTCATTTTTATAGATTATAGTTTGAAAAAAGACACAAATCCACCCAGTTCAACCAATAGAAAAAATAAAAAATAGAAAACCCTCATATACACAATCCTATACCCACAGTTGATCCAGAAAAAGGTTGGATCCTTAGTGATAAAATCAGTGTTTAGCTGATTGAAAACAATGAATGCTACATTACGTTGTCCTGCAATATGATAAATATGGCAAATCTAACCAAGACTTTGCTGAAGTGCTAAATGTGCCTAGAGTTTATGCTCACGTTCATGAGCGTTTATGAGCATTCAGCTTTTTTTGTGGTCAAAAGAACTGCTCTTGAACGCGATTTTAGGGCATTCAGACAAAAGCCCATAAACTCCACTGCTGATAAACTGTTAAAAACGTAAATTGTGTGCATGAACACTTAGGATATATAGAGGAGTTTAAGGGCAGTTTAAAAAAAAACACTCAAACTCACAAAAATGTGAGTTTAACAGCAGCAGTGTGCATGAGGCCTTACAATGCCTTCTTACACAATAAAGATAGTCACTGAATGACATTGGTAGCTGTAACATAGGACCATATGTATTAGTGTGTTCTTAAAGGAGCTGGAGATATTTTTTCCTGGCCACAAACCAGATTAATGCCCCATACACACGGTCGGATTTTCCGATGGAAAATGTCTGATCGGAGCGTGTTGTCGGAAATTCCGACCGTGTGTGGGCTCCATCGGACATTTTCCATCGGATTTTCCGACACACAAAGTTGGAGAGCAGGAGATAAAAATTTCCGACAACAAAATCCGTTGTCGGAAATTCCGATCGTGTGTACACAAATCCGACGGACAAAGTGCACCGCATGCTCAGAATAAATAAAGAGATGAAAGCTATTGGCCACTGCCCCGTTTATAGTCCCGACGTACGTGTTTTACGTCACCGCGTTCAGAACGATCGGATTTTCCGACAACTTTGTGTGACCGTGTGTATGCAAGACAAGTTTGAGCCAACATCCGTCAGAAAAAATACATGGATTTTGTTGTCGGAATGTCCGAACAAAGTCCGACCGTGTGTACGCCCTATAAGGCTACTCTCACACGGGGCAGACTACGATCAGTGGACAGATCCCCTGCTGATCAGAGCAGAGCAGGCGGATGACAAGTCCATGTCTGCTCAGTTTCTGCAGAGCGGACACAGACAGAGCCAACTCTGGGCAGCTGGGAGTAAACAGACCTCACTGTCCATTTACACCCAACTGCTCTCCGATCTAATCTGCCTAGATGGAGGAGGACGGACCCACCTACGTTTTCACCCACCTGTCCTTAGGGATGAATGGGCCTCCCGATCAGGTACGCCTGAGAAACTGACAGGTGGACCTGATCGGATCCTTTATGTGAGATGTAACCCTAGTTCCTAAGCATATGCCCAGCCAGTTAGAAAGATTTCCCTTCATTTTCAGCTCTGCTGACAATGGTTTCACCAGACAGAAAATGATGAAAAACTACAATAGGGACCTAAAATTTTGCTAGACATACCTTTTACAGCCCATCTCTTTGCATAGGGAAAGGATGGACATTACCCCCCCCCCCCCCCCCCCACCTACCCATTCACAATATCTTGTGAATCTGGGTTTCACTTGCTATTGTGAATATCCCTTGCCAGTGTCTTTTCCGGGTGTGGAGACCAGTAAATCAGTGCTATAGTCTGTGCTTGACAACTACAAAAACATATGTGGGGGGCACACCCTAAAATGCGTTTAAATTCAAGATGGTGCTGCTATAAGACCAACAAACAGTACAAAACAGATTACAGCGCGCACACTCAAGAATGACATTTATCCTGCAAGGCTAGCTAAAAACATCTGAACATATTCAAAAAAAATGGGCGTTTGGTCACACTATATGGTCACTTACTGCGACAAAGTACCCCGAATTAGTGGTTCCTACCCTAGTAATAGAATTTTATTTTGTGCTTGACAACTAGTCTCCTCTTTGTGGCATTATCATGCTGTGCAGTTTCTTGAACTTGCGAGGACCCTACTGCTAGACTGTGAATAGGAAGTGCCTACAACAGTTAGGAAATAATATAGGCACCCAAAGAAAGGCTCTCCCAGTGAAAAAAGATAGCAGACTCAAGACCCATACACCATGTTACCATGATAAAGCGGCTTTTAGTGTAGGATATATATTTAACTGACATTTAATTAGCTGGTTTGGGGGTGTGTTGATGCATAGACACAAGCTTTAAAGTTGATCTAAACTCAAAAAGTGAAAATTCGCTATGTTGTAGAGGACAATTAGACATTTTAATTCTGCATAAGCAGCTCCCCACAAATTCACCTTTTCCCTGAATTTCTCCTGAGAAAATTTTGCAACACACTTTCTGGTATATAAATGTGCCTAGGCCCTCCCGTACCTATAAGCTCATCTAAATCTAAAGCACTGCTGCCTCTGACTGCTAGTTTATGGATATTTAGAGTAAGAATGGATTATGTCACTACTACTGCTCACAGTTCACTTGGTGAAGGCTCTGACATCTGACTAACATGGCCACCTATACACATAGACATGGGGCAAATCAAGCCATGGTAAGTCAATAATGAGAAAAAGATCAGCTGCAGGGAGACCACAGGTAATACTTGTGACTAAACATTTGCCCTCTGCCCATCTTGTTTTTTTTTTTTTGGAAAACTTTCAACAGTTCATTTAATTTTGTAAGAATACATTGATGCATAGGGCACTCTTGGTTTTCCTCCAGTAGACAGAGGTGGCCTTGTTCATAGAGACAGTAAAGTTTGTACATCTGACATTTTTATTATTCGTCTTCCTTTTCTGTTTTCTTAACTAATCTTCCATGAAGAACATTTGTCACGGCCCACTTATACAAATCCTGCTATTGCCTAAGTCTGTATAAGTGTTGCCAACTTACTCTGTGGATCAACAGACAGAAGTACTTATTCCCCCGACTATTTCTTACCTTTTCACAGAGGCTGCTTGCTGCTTCCGTTCCGCCATTCTATGCCAGTTTTATAGCTGAAAAAAAGAGAACTACAGAGATGCAATTCAGAGGCTTCTCTTGGTTATTTGACATACTGCATAATTTATAAGAAATAAATTAACCCTCATTAACTTACACCCTGAAGATGAAATTTATCTGGAAGTTATAAAAGTATTAAAGAGTGTCAAGGAGAAATTCATAAACCAAATATAAAAAGAAAACATCTAGGTAGGAAGGCCAGTTACCATAACAGCTGGGCTTTGATGGTTGACCAATCTCTGAATTTGCCCAGAGACATTAAAGGAAGGTCACACATGCAGGTCCTATTTCAGCTGAAAGGACACTTCTAGAGTCACTTACAAGACGAATAAACATGCTCAAAAAAGTTTTTTTCTCTTGTCTGAATGAAGCTACTTACAAGAATTTTAGACAAGCAGGCACCTCCCAGCCACCATAAACGGATGGACCGTGCAACCCCCCCCGTACCCGCCCAAAAAAGATGGTTTTTGATGCTCTTTTTGGCCAATTTTTGGGGGGAAAAGCAAACAGTGGTAACCAGTTTAGACAGGTGGTATGGACAGCAGAACGGAGGGGGACATGGAGAAAGAACGGAGGGGGACAGCAGCAGAACGGGGGGGACACGGATGAAGAATAGAGGGGGACAGCAGAACAGAGGGGGACATGGAGGAAGAACGGAGGGGGACAGCAGAAGAGAGGGGGGACATGGAGGAAGAACGGAGGGGGACAGCAGAACAGAGGGGGACACGGAGGAAGAACGGAGGGGGACAGCAGCAGAACGAAGGGGGACGCAGAGGAAGAACGGAGGGGGACAGCAGAACAGAGGGGACATGGTGAAAGAACGGAGGGGGACACAGAGGAAGAATGGAGGGGGACAGCAGAACAGAGGGGGACATGGTGAAAGAACGGAGGGGGACAGCAGAAGAACGGAGGGGGACACGGAGGAAGAACGGAGGGGGACAGCAGCAGAATGGAGGTGGACACGGAGGAAGAGCGGAGGGGGACAGCAGCAGAACAGAGGGGGACACAGAGGAAGAACGGAGGAGGACAGCAGAACAGAGGGGGACACAGGGAAATTGCTGTTGGTGACCTGTACTCCTTCCAGAGTTAAACACTACATATGGTCACTATTCTTCAACACTGGGGTCATCTACTCACACAGCCACAGGATCATCAGTTGCCTGCTGCTGATATCTACCAGGCTCTTCCCACTTCCTCCTGACTCTCTTTAGTGAGCTTCTCCAGACCCAACTTAATCCCCACATATGGATTTGAAAATAGGCCCCCCAGCTAAGCCTAGCTGGAACTTCTGTGTCTTCCTGAAGTCTTCATCTAGGATCCTGCACCATGGGGCAGAGCCCCCTCACAAGGGTCTCCTCCTGCAGGACTGGACCCAGGAACACTGCACCCTGCTGTGCAGACCTCAGACTATTAGAGCCACCTACAGTGATTGGTTAGAGTGCCATAAATATTAGTGCTGCATGCCCTGTCCTCTCCCCCACTATGATTCTAGAATCCTCTATTAGACAGGGGGAAGTAAAAGAAAAGTAGCCTGTGAAACACTGAGCAGCCCAATCAACCCCTGCTCCACTGATTACAGGGGAGCCAAAGTAAATTTACCTAGCTGCCTATACTACACCATGAGGGTGCTACACACAAACACACACTCATTTTTGGTTAAATGTATTGTTGATGCTTCAAGCAGGCAAACCTTGGCACTGCCTTATTCCCAGAAAACAATAACCAGGATAAATCATCTAGCAAATTGAATTCCCTTGATTGGCGAGGGGATCTTCAAACACATACATCCTGACCTGATGTGCCCCTATACACCATTACAGTGCTCTGCATCTTTTGCTGTCTGTTACCTTAGCAAAACACATCAATCATGGTGTCATGTATTGTGGTGCAGTTCAGTTTCATTGGCACTGGAACACATCTACCAAGTGCATGAAGATGATTCGGCACACAGTCCAAGGTTCCAACATTTGATAATTCAAAAGCATGCAAGGCAGTCAAACCAAAGCATACATCCCCTAATGTGTTTAAGCCCTCTAACTACAGAGCGGGAGTAAAATAGAGCGGGAGTAAATTCTCCTGTGTTGAGACTCTATCAAGCTGCGACCACAATAAAACTAGTTGCAGTGTATGCATTACTGCGAACAAGCTATATAAAAAGATGGCAACCACCCCAATTTACAGCTAGTCTTTGCAGGAAGGTGCACAAAATTACCCAGCACACTTACCATCTACCCTGCAAATAAAAACAAATTGGCCTTGCCTAATAATTCACATTAAAAACAGAGGTTTTAGTTCTACACATTTGTAAATATACTTGGAAGCCACAGTGACTATGTCAAGGATCCTCTGTGTACTGTGGCCCTAAAATCTATATTTTGACAGTCTCCGGGTTAGAGCATGTATAGCAGGTGATAAATTAAGGGCAGGCTTGTCTGAAGAGAGCTCATTCCTTATAAAAAAGCACAGGGACACATTGGATGCCCCTTATGTCATGCCAACACTTAGTAAATAAAAAGAAAAAAAAGAAGCCTGACTGCATTAGAGTAATAAATAGAAAGGATTCGGTTGGGCTTTATTAAAGCTCACTGACATTTTAGTAAGCCCCAGCCCACCTTTTTTTTTTTAAGGCTTGAGAGAGGTTGGTTGAACCCCAATGAAACATTATTATTATTATACATGATTTATATAGCGCCAACAGTTTACACCATGCTTTACAACATGAGGGCAGACAGTACAATTGCAATACAGTTAAATACAGGAGGAATCAGAGAGAAATATACCAGAAATGGGTTTAAATATGTTCCTATGTATGTTTAACTGTAATATTCCACCCATAATCCCCATGTAGAAAAATAATTATATGCATATTCTTATCAGAAATTGGTTAAATATGTTCCTATGTATGTTTAACTACAATATTCCACCCATAATCCCCATGTAGAAAAATTATTATATGCATATTCTTATGAGAAATGGGTTAAGTATGTTCCTAGGTATGTTTAACTACAATATTCCACCCATAATCCCCATGTAGAAAAATAATTATTCGCATATTCTTATCAGAAATGGGTTAAATATGTTCCTATGTATGTTTAACTGTAATATTCCACCCGTTATCCCCATGTAGAAAATAGTTATATGCATATTATTATCAGAAATAGGTAAATATGTTCCTAGGTATGTTTAACTGTAATATTCCACCCATAATCCCCATGCAGAAAAATAATTATATGCATATTCTTATCAGAAATGGGTTAAATATGGTCCTATGTATATTTAACTGTAATATTCCACCTATAATCCCCATGTAGAAAAATAATTATATGCATATTCGTATCAGAAATAGGTTAAATATGTTCATTGTTAGGTGTTAACATGATATTCCACCCATGATCCCCATGAAAAATAATAATTCTACCCATATTTCCATCAAAAACAGGTCAAATGTAATTTTTCCATTAGTTCTGTATAATTTACTATGATCCTGTTGTACAGCTGCATATATATCAGCAAGTGAACAGTTAAACATTAGCAACTGCTTCTTGCAACATTGCATCAAGCACTGCAGAAAAGAAAAACATTATTTGAGAAACAACAGAGTCATTACCATATATATATATATGTGTATAAAGTACACTAACATTTAATGAGAGTTCTGAGTATTGCAGCCAATAATCCAATCATCCCATCATCCCAATATGCAGTTTAGTACGTCCCTCTAAGTTTCCTCTCTATCCATTGCTTATATTTAATTATTGAGAATGGGGGCAAGAAACAAACAGAAAGTCAGTTTGTTTAGAAAGAAAACAAAGTACTATCAATGCTTATAAATCTCTTTCTAGCAGGCTACATTCTAAGTTCTTTAAGCCAGGCCAGAGATGTTCAGAAAGTCATTAGCAATGTTTCATCAGCTCATTGATCCAGATAATGAAAGATGGATTCCAGAGAGAATTACAACATATCCTGAGTAAATAATTTTTTTACATGTTCATTTATCAATATCTCTGTTTCTTTTTATCTATATTTTGTGTTTTTTATCTGCAACTCTCAAACCACAACATGAAAAACAAAGAGAGAAAAAAGCTCTGAAATTCCCTTTAGCGACTAAAAATTATTATCTACAGTAATTACTAGCCTTGGAGTCTAAAGGATTACCCTTTGCTTGATAACCACCATAACACCATCAAAGATAGATGAGGAATATAAATATATGCAGTTTGTATTGTTTTATTAACAGCAATACACCCTCAGGACAATCTCATTTATAAAGCTTTAATTCAAGTGAGCTGAATGAGCAATGTCACCTTATGGCCAATATACTAAGAATCCCCATGTAGAAAAATAATTATATGCATATTCTTATCAAAAATGGGTTAAATATGTTCATATGTATGTTTAAGTATGATATTCCACCTATAATCCCCATGTAGAATAAGTATATGCATATTGTTATCAGAAATTGGTTAAATATGTTCCTATGTATGTTTAACTTCAATATTCCACCCATAATCCCCATGCATAAAAATAATTATATGCATATTCTTATCAGAAATGGGTTAAATATGTTCCTATGTATGTTTAACTGTAATATTCCACCCATAATCCCCATGTAGAAAAATTGTTACATGCATATTCTTATCAGAAATAGGTTAAATATGTTCATGATATTCCACCCATAATCCTCATAAAAAATAATAATTCTACCCATATTTCCATCAAAAACGGGTCAAATGTAATTTTTCTGCTGTAAAGCTTTAGCTTTTAAGCAGCTGTTGATAAAATGGAAATTAAAAAGTTCTCTGTAAAGAAGACACCTAAAGCAGAACTAAACCCTTCTATTGTTCTCAGCCAAGGAAGCTGCCATCTTGGCCTCTGTTTTAATTTTCAACTGCCATGATGCTGCACATGTCCTCAGTTATGACACCGGCCATTTGATGGTTTGGCAGTTTGGTTGGGAACACAACCAATGTGACACATTCCCGGTAGCTGTTTTTTGAAAATGTTAAATTGACCGGTTTTGTTCCGCTTTAAAGGGGTTGTAAACCCTCGTGTTTTTTTCACCTTAATGCATCCTATGCATTAAGGTGAAAAACCTTCTGTAATGCAGCAGCTCCCAGACCCCGTTTTACTTACTCAAATACATTCTTTCTTGCCCCGGGGGACGAGGACACCCGCTCTAGCTGGTGTCTCGGGTCCTGATTGGATAGATTAGGAGCAACGCAGCCATTGGCTCCCGCTGCTGTCAATCAAATCCAATGCCGGGGCGGGGCCGAGTCCTGCTGTCTGTGTCAATAGACGCAGCAGCAGGACACATGAGCGCGCCCACACGGGTGTGCCGAAGGAGAGCGCTTCTCCGATGGGGCACTCGAGAAGAGGAGGAGCCACTGTAACAGATGAGGAAAGCATGACATGTTTGTTATTTTAAAAAACAAAAAAAGAAGTTTTAGTAACCCTTTAACCTCTTCTACTGCCTGTGCTGCCAAGCGCCATCCCTTGAAGTTTCTTCAAAAACCTTCACTTCTGGAAGTGTTGATCTGCTGGTTCTTCCTGCCAACCCTGCATCACTACTGTATTCTGTAGTACATAGGGATTGGTGGGAGGAAACACTGAGGACAGCTGGACAGCGGGGAATCAAGAGATGGAAATGTGTTATTGAAGAGACTTCAAGGGATGACTTCTTTTCACAGGAGTGATGTTCGAGATACATATCAAATGTCTTCTCTACAGGGAACTATCCTCTCTCTATTACTACTCAACACTGCTGCATGTATTTTGCTTCTCCTTCATAAAATGTAGGCTGAAATAAAAAATCTGTGGTACTTCAAGAACCCCATGATGGTCTCATGACCAGGCTCTCCTCCCAGCGTTTTTTCTTTTACATCATCTATTAATTTTTATTGCGGTCTTAAAGTGTTCTGTTTAAAAGGATGATCCTATCATGGGGTATTTAGGCACCAAAGGTACACACAGCACCCTATCCAAACTGAATTTCACAGTGCTCCTCTCACAGTATCCAGCATCCTGGGCAGACAGCTGTCATTCCTGGGCCATATTAGGTCAATGATGTCACAAGTATCCTCTCCCCTTTGTGTAGATGCAGCTGATTTCCCAGTTAGGCCGAATATGGGTTTGGACTAGATCAGGAACTGAACCTAAGCTCATCTCTTTACCACTCTATTCAATTAAGAGAGTTCTCACCAGAACAGAAGGTGAAGAGGAAATCTTTCATGGGGATAGCTATTCTGAAAAACAACTGTCTATAAGGAGGAATTCCCTCACTTTGTACAGATTTTTCTCACTTCCTGTCATGTTGAAAGGACAGGAAGTGAAGGTAATTTTCCCAGAAGGGACATAGGAAGCAAAACATACACAAACAAAGGCTTAACCCAGTGGTCCTCAACTCCTGTCCTCAGGGCCCACTAACAGGCCAGGTTTGCAAGATAACTGAAATATATCACAGGTGATATCATTTGCTGCTCAGTGATTGCAGTATTCTAGTCTGCATCTCTCCACACAAAAATGGAACTTCCACTTTTTGGAACCCTCCCCCCCTCCGGTGTCACATTTGGCACCTTTCAGGGGGGAGGGGGGTGCAGATACCTGTCTAAGACAGGTATTTGCACCCACTTCCGGGCATAGACTCCAGCGGGAGTCTACACCACTTCCCGCCCCCTGCGCTGTCTGCTGGGACATACACGGGTCCCAGAGACAGCAGGGACCATTCGGATTGCGCAGTGTGACTCGCGCATGCGCAGTAAGGAACCGGGAAGTGAAGCCGCAAGGCTTCATTTCCTGATTGTCTTACCGAAGATGGCGGCAGCATCCGAGGACCAACGGACGGTTAGGCCTTGGGTGCCGACATCGCTGGACCCTGGGACAGATAAGTGTCCTTACTTTAAAAGTCAGCAGCTGCAGTATTTGTAGCCGCTGGCTTTAAAAAAAAAAAAAATTTGCGGGACTCCCGCTTTAATACATAAAATCTGGCCTATTAGTGGGTCCCTGGGGACAAGAGATGAGAACCACTGGCTTAACCTGTCCCTGTTCTATTTAAAACTACAAAAAGGTATGGTGATACAAACACTTTGAAGACGGGTAGGAATTTCTATTTGCAGAGCAGACTGATATTGTTTATTGTGTATGACAGTATGAAAATATAGGGCGACATCAAGGCTAATACATTCCAAGGACAAATCTTTACAAATTGATTCTGTCACTGCAACTCCTGGACCGCTGACATAAGATGCTGACCTCGGACATTTTCATTATATTTATTTCACTCCACCTTAGAATTATTTCATTACTGGCACCTCATGTGTCATAAATATGCTTCACACATAAAAATTGACAGTGTAAATAAAATTAGACACTTGCTTGTCGCAGAAATGATATGGACTAAAATAAAGTATTTCCCCAAGAACTATGCCAATGAAAAAAAACTTAATGCATGAGTCACATTGGCAACAAAACTTGTACTTTAGGCTGGAAACAAACAACTAAACATAACCTTAGAAGCACAGAATTGTTGTAATACAATCTGTATACTTAATAGTATTCTGTCAGGGACCATTCACATTATATTGCACTGTATGGTTCATTTTCAATGGACCCCGACGCAGAGGAAATTGCTTAAAGTGTTACTAAACCCAGGACTCTGCATTCACTATATCTGGTCTCCCACAGTACACAGAACATGGAAATGCAATTATTTTAGTAAATATAAACTGCTAAAGACCTTTTCTCATCAGCAGTATATAGCAGTCTTGTGACTTCTATCAGTGTTTGGTTAAAGCTTGTAGGAGGGATTGTCCTATGAGGCTGCAGAACCCCTGACCCTCTGTCTGGACAGTGCTGATTGGCCCTGTGCTGATCACATGCACCCTCCCCCCAAAAAAACCTCTTGCAACACACCAAACTGAGCATGTGCAGAGGGCCTCCCAGGGCTCTGTGCTATCAGTAGGTGCATTGGGGATAGTAAAAGAAGGGGAGGATAAGAGAAGACGGGATCAAACAGCCCTTTTACACAATACAGAGTAGAAGCATACACACTGATTTTATTGTTGCAGATTTAATAACATTTTAATCACCTACTGTGGCATACTGCAGGCAGGGCTGTTGTTAGAAATCACTGGGCCCCATACAGCCTACCTGACAGAACCCCCCCTCCCCCCTTAGGGTTCATTCACATGTAAGGTTGGGCTGCCCTTTTTGCCACCTCACTGATACTCCCTTTAGCTGCAAAGGCAGTAGCTGGAGGTGTTACACATACTGCAGACGCTATGCTTTGTGTAGCAGCCATGACAGATATTATACCCCCTGTCGAACTGGACCCATTCAAGTGAATGGCACTGATTTGCAAGTACCCCACAAGCGTGTGCATTGCAGGCAGTTGCGGTGCACTAGTGTGGGGTTGAAGGGGCTAAAGCAGGCAGTGAGAAGGTGATATAACTGCTCCTCATGCCTTTCAAATGCTCTCTGAAGAGCAGTTCTTTACAATTTTATTTTATTTTGTTACATTTTTTTAAGAGCCCTGTTGGGGAGGCTTTGGTGAAATATCAGGGGTCTAAACTGACGTCTTACTTTTGAGTAAGGGACTAAGGACATTCCTCAATCCCTTTTTCTGCAGCCTTAGCTGTACTGCAGAATGAATGAACAGGAAGCATTCTGTACAGAGGCTTCCTTTTCATTCAGAAACTGATGCATAGTAAACACGGTTTACTATGCTTTAATTATGAATGAACACAGCCTTCGGGAGGGAGAAGAGGAGAAGCCAGCTGCGGTGGAGCACAGATACTGGAAACGATCCCCCTGTAGCTGTTTCTGCAGCAGCTGAAAGCTGGCAAGAGGGAGAGGGGGAGAAGCCAGCTGCACTGCAGGGGATGCCCCAGGGGCCTGCATATGTAATGTAAAGGATACAACTGCTCCCACATACATCTATATTTGCAATCTACACACAGAAACAAAAAAAGCACATTTTGAGCACACATTTTAATAAAATTAATATAGTTTCAGAATATATAACAGTGTTTGTAATATATTCCTTCTGCATAAGCAGTCGTAAAAAGAACAGACATCTGAACAATTGCATATATAACAAATAAACACAAAACCCACATATAGACACCGTCAATATAAATATCTTCATGTCAATCATATTGCACAGTTTAAAAATAATGCTACAAAAAAGCACACAAAAGAAAACATTTACATTCATTTATACATGGGGAGTTCATTTGATCAGTCAGGTTTGAAGGTCCAGACACAAAGACATTTAAAAGTAACTCCCTTGGGTGTGACACTAAGGACCCATAAAGCAGAGGTTTGGCCTCACCGCGGCTATACCGCTGCTTAAAACACCGATGAAGCACAGTGGTGTGCTTTAAAGCTGAACTGTAGCTGAAAAAATGACCCTTGCATTGCACCCTTCCCCCCCCCCCCGTACTTACACTATATTACTATTATTATATTATTGGGACGCCTGCCTTTACACACACTCATGAAATTTAATGGCATCCCAATCTTATGCCCTGACGGAAAATGTGTGATAGGACCTTGTTGTCGGAAATTCCGACCGTGTGTAGGCTCCATCACACATTTTCCATCGGACTTTCCCACACACAAAGTTTGAAAGCTTGCTATAAAATTTTCCGACAACAAAATCCGTTGTCGGAATTTCCGATCGTGTGTACACAAATCCGACGCACAAAGTGCCACGCATGCTCAGAATAAATAAAGAGATGAAAGCTATTGGCTACTGCCCCGTTTATAGTCCCGACGTACGTGTTTTACGTCACCACGTTCACCGGTTTTCCGACAACTTTGTGTGACCGTGTGTATGCAAGACAAGTTTGAGCCAACACCTGTCGGAAAAAATCCTAGGATTTTGTTGTCGGAATGTCTGACCAATGTCTGACCGTGTGTAAGGGGCATTAGTCCGTAGGGTTAAATATTGAGTTGGCCCACCCTTTGCAGCTATAACAGCTTCAACTCTTGTGGGAAGTCTGTCCACAAGGTTTAGGAGTGTGTCTATGGGAATGTTTGACCATTCTTCCAGAAGCGCATTTGTGAGGTCAGGCACTGCAGTCTCTGCTCGAATATATCCCAAAGGTGTTATATCGGGTTGAGGTCAGTCAAGTTCCTCCTCCCCAAACTCGCTCATCCACACTTCTTGCCAAACGTATTGGGCCACCCCTCCAAATCATTTTGGTGAAGGTAGGATTATGGTGTGTGGTTGTTTTTCACGGGTTGGGCTTGGCCCCTAAGTTCCAGTGAAGAGAACTCTTAAGGAGTCAGCATACCAAGACATTTTGGACAATTTCATGCTCCCAACTTTGTGGGAACAGTTTGGGGGATGGCCCCTTCCTATTCCAACTTGACTGCGCACCAGTGCACAAAGCAAGGTCCATACATACATGGATGAGTGAGTTTGGGGTGGAGGAGCTTGACTGGCCTGCGCAGAGTCCAGACCTCAATCCAATAGAACACCTTTGGAATGAATAAGAGTAGAGACTGCGAGCCAGGCTTACTCGTCCACATCAGTGCCTGACCTCACAAATGTGCTTTTGGAAGAATGGTCAAACATTCTCAGACACACTCCTAAACCTAAACTGGGATGCCATTAAAGTTCATATGCGTGTAAACGCAGGTGCCCCAATACTTTTGGTAATATAGTGTACCTTAGTGTTCCTTCTTCTTCTCATCGGTCCCCTGAAGCCTCCTACCTTCCCCACTCTGCCAGTTGCAGGCTCTCCAAAGTCTTTACGTACAATGTAAGACCCGTATCCCTGAATTGTACTTGCAGGTGGCAACGGGCTGCCCAGATCCCAGAGCAGACAGGGAGAGGGAAAGAGAGCTTCAGCGGGAAAGTGGATAAGGAAAATATAGCTTTGTATTCTGTTCCCACTAGACATGAGCATTGAACCCTTGCTACCGCTACAGAGGGTATTTTAAATTAGAGCTTTAAAATATATGCATTGTACTCTGCTGGCTTTTAGATTAATTAGGAGTTTGAACTTAACAAATATAGAAAAAATAACCAGCCATGCTACCTATTAGTCATGTGACTGATGTTTTTCCAATTGTGGGGTTCTCTCTGCTTCTTTAAGTAAAGAGAATTCCCTGAGGTTCAATACCGCAGCCTTTTTTTAAACAATCCTCAAGCCACAATATTAAGTAAGACTGTAGAGTATAACAAAAAGTAAAATGAGCTCCTATGGCAATGGTCTCCAAACTGTGGTCTGGGGGCCATATGTGTTCCTTTGCTAGCTTTTAACTGGTCCTTGGGGCACTTTTTCCTCAAAGGATACCAACAATGGGACATAATTCCCCCCACTGGCACCAAGTAAGGGACACAATTCCTCCCAATGACACCAATGATGGGGCACTATTCCTCCCAATGACACCAACGATGGGGCACAATTCCTCCCAATGACACCAACAATGGGGCACAATTTCTCCTGGTGACACCAACAATAGGGGAACAATTTCTCCCACTGATACTAACAATGGGGCACAATTTCTTCCAATGACACCAGTGAAGGGGCACAATTCCTCCCAGTGACACCAATGATGGGGCACAATTCCTCACATTGACACCAATGATGGGGCTCATTTACTGCCACTGAAAAAAATGATGGAGCATTCATTCTTCCCACTGACATCCAGACTTTTTCTACTCCCAATGGTCACAGTCCGCCCCCCCCCCCCCCCTACAGTCTGAAGTACAGTAAACTGACCCATTGTTTAGATAGTTTGCAGACCCCTGCCCTATGGGAATGGAGGAAATTTGACATACACTGGTAACAGACAAGACAAAATACTCCCCTACAAAGTGCAGATTTTCTGTTTAATATCTTCATTAAATCATAATGCATTCAGTCTCTCTTCAGCCAGATATGGTTATGCTCAGTGATATAGTGAAAGGTGAACATCTTAAAGCGACCCTGTTAGGCTAAAAAAATCTCAAAGGAAAGTCCATGCTATAGAATGTAATGTGCTCAGCACTTGTCTTTTATCTTCACTCCATTTCTGCACTGCAGCCTCTCTCAGTCTCCTTAGCTTTTTGACTCTTCAGGGCTAGTGTCCCCCGCTGCATGTCGTGGTTTATTCCATTGACCCCATACCTCACTGCTGTGTCCTGTAGTGACCTATGCATCAGCAGAAGGAACCACAGAATGCAGCAGGGGACACGGCTATCCAAAATTCCCAGAAGTGTTGAATCCTGAAGAGACTGAAGTTGGTTGAAGTGCTGGGGTGGAGGGTGGGTAGGAGGCTTGGGTCGATGAATATATGAACATAATACCTCTTTTATTGCACGGACATTCCTTAATGGGTCGCTTTAAATGTTGGATGTGTCAAGTGATAGGTTTTTTATGTATATTATCCATGTTTATATTGGCTTTTATTTAAGGCAACAGGAATGTTAGGTTAGTAGTCTTTTAGCCTTGTAAGCAGATGGTTTGCCATGGCAAGGATAGAACAAATCTCAATCTATTTTTCCATCAGAATTACCTGTCTACTAAGGAGAATGTAAAGCCTAGGTGTGGGCATGTATGACCTGACATTTATGTTTTTTAACCAAAAATGTGTTGGAAATAAAATGATTAGAAGTGAACATTCTAAAATATGATTTTTTTTTTGCATTCATTTGTGAAGATTGAAAGAAAGTCCTCCACAATCTAAAGACTAACCTCCTATTGTCTAACTGCAGTGGAGGTCTTTGGCCTCGGTTGGGTTATCTGGTAGGGTGCCTGGATCACACATCAAATTGAACACCAATGAGAATCTTATGGCAAGAAAATAGTTCACATTTACTGTAGGCAGGGGTTTTTTTTCAGCAGGAACGTGGGGGAACACAGTTCCGGCACCTCCAACACTGAATGTATGAAATGGCAAGGGGTGCTGGAGGGTCTATTGATGCTGACTGCCGGGATCTATAGTTGGTGGAGGGTAATCCAACTTTACTGAGGGTGGGTCTTATGTTGCTGGAGGATCAATCATTGCTGGGAAGGTTCTACTGTTGAGAGAGGAGTCTATTGTTGCTGGCTGACAGAGGGGTCCATATTTGCTGGCTGTTGGGAGTCTATTGTAGCTGGAATAGATCTATTGTTGCTGGGGGTTCATTGTTGGTAGCTACAGGGGATCTATTATACTGCTTTTCTTGTCATCATTAACAAATTTAATTTAAATTACTTAGCACCACAAAGTGATACTTGGTTCTGTTTTCTCTAAAAGGGGTGGTTGGGGATGGAACCAAGGCACAGTACCCAGAGGTGGAAAGAGGGCTGAGACAAGGGGTGACTCGGAAGGAGGGAGTTCCCATGCCTATTCTCTGAGCAAAAAAAATCCTGACTGTATGTGTTCTAACTATTTTGATTGGTTGATTATATCCTGGCAAAATATGAACAGTTGCATGCATTTTTTGGGGGGACTGAATTATTCTAGGTGTGTGTGGGGGTAGTTATAGAGCCTAAACTTACTGCTCAAAGTTTTGACTTGTCCAAATATACTTTGGGTATAGTTTTGGCATCCATGATTGTATCTTCCACCTGGCAGATATGAACTAATAAATATTTATTTAAAAAAATTTTAGCAAATAAAAAAAAAATACCTACATGCTAGAGGTATATGTAATCCTGAAATCTAGTTTTCAGTATGTCTGGTATCATGCCTTACCATATACATTTTTCTTAAATGATAAGCTCACCTTTGTTCGTGGGTGCATTTCTTTACAGGCTCCCAATAAAATTAAAATTTGAATTCACATTTTTTTACCTGCAAATAATTTTTATTTTTTAAAAGGTGAACTCATCCTTTAAGCAAAAAATGTTTTGGAAATGTATTGAAAGGATAAGAAATGTATTGCAAACAGTCTGCAACAGGAAGTGCTGTTACTGATAAGAACCTGGAAGACTGATGTGAATGTACAATGTATATGTAAAGCGCTGCGTAAATTGACGGCGCTATATAAGTACCTGAAATAAATAAAATAAATAAAAAATAAAGTAACAGCATTTCATGTTGCAGGCTTACAACACTTAGCCATGGCCTCACGGTTAGCAGTACAGTTGTCAACCTGTTGAGCAAGCCTCTTCAGTTGCCCATTAGATTGCCTTTCAGGTCTATTAGATAATTAGCCAACTGAAAGCATGCCCATACATAGGCCAACAATGCTGCTGATAATTACAAGGCGTTGGCTTAGCGTTGTCAGCCTGCTACAGGCAGTGCTGTAACTGGTGGGATCTCCAGGTAAGAAACTTTGCAACAGGATTCCCTTATCCTTACCACCATTCATATTATATACATTCCCTAAAAAAATGTATGATCATCTCTCCAGTATTCAATTCATTTTAAAGCTGGTCAGTTGTCTTTAAAAAAGTTTCCTGCATTTACTGTACAATTCCTCCAGAGTACCCAATGACCAGGGAGTTCCAATATGGAAGTGGGATCAGTTTTTGTGGTCACCATAGCTGGCTAGCCCCCTCCCATCCCCTGCTCTTCACTATTGGTTAGTGAAGTTTTCTATCACAGAGATAGGCCAGCAGTAAATGTGCAGTAGGTGAGAGGGGATGGGCCAGAGCTGTAAACCACAGTCCTCGAGAGATCTGATGTGAAGGAATTGTCAATATATTGTCAAGATAGTTGTAGAAAGTGCACATTTAGTAACTTTTTAAGTCCCTAGGTACAGGAGGTTTGATTGGTTATTCCACGTCACTGTCACTTTTCCTTCTTTTTTGTTCCTATCACCAGGGGTGAGCAGCACTTTTTTCCTCTTTTTTGTGTCCCCTCTTTGTTATTCCACGTCACTGTATGACTTATGCTGATTTTGTCAGAATACCACTAACTGCAACTCAACATTAAAAGGAAACTATAGAGGATTTTAAGTCATTTTAAACTATTACTGCAATATTAACATCTAAAATACAGATTTGTAGCTGCTCCCTCTAGTACTCACCTTTATATTATGGAAATGTAATTAGCATCCCTGCATAAAGCGTTACTTGCACTAAAATGCAAGGTATGCATACTACATCAGGCCACCTTTCCCCATTAATTTCAAATTGCCATATGATTGCTGTAAAAAACATACCTGTGCAAAATAAATAAATGTTAGAAAGCCTAATTACCTTATGGCAGCATTTCCCTAGAGAAAGTGACATCAATTATCCTTCTATCGAGATCCTAAGAACGCTGAGGATTCCATGTCTTGTAAGAAGATACCATAGCACGTACCCTCTTGTGAGACTTGGGATTTTCAGCTATTTCAGAATCTCACCGGAAGGATTGTTACGTTGCCATAGTCTAGGCTAGCCTTTTTTCAAACAGGGTGCCTCCGTGGTTCTTCAGGGGTACCTTGGCAAAATGCCTAAAATTGGCCAAGGATTGTATACAAGCCAGCAGGTGGGCAAGCTTGCCTTTTAGTTGCACAATTCCACAGGTTTTCATTGTGCACCATTACAACCTTCTAGCCGCCGGCATCCTAACAACCAATGGCATCATCAGTTGATAAGTAGGATATTGGGCACCTGCACAGCAACCATGTTTGTCCTTAACTTGTCCCTCTCTATCACCACTAGGGTCATACCAGCTGGGTGAGGGTGAAAGAAAACGAAAGAGAAGAGAAACATTGGTCATTGCCAGTGTGTATTTGCAATGGACACCAACTTTGGATGTCCTACGTGTGTTTATTTTGCTGCATTATGTAAAACTATTAGTTTAGTTTTACAGTATCTCACAAAAGTGAGTACACACCTCACATTTTTGTAAATATTTTATTATATCTTTTTATGTGACAACACTGAGGAAATGACACTTTGCTACAATGTAAAGTAGTGAGTGTACAGCTTGTATAACAGTGTAAATTTGCTGTCCCTTCAAAATAATTCAACACACAACCATTAACTACTTGCCGACCGCCTCACGCCTATATACGTGAGCAGAATGGCACGGGCAGGCAAAATCACGTACCTGGTACGTGATTGCCTTCCCGCGGGCGGGGGGTCCGATCGGACCCCCCCCCCGGTGCCAGCGGCGGTCGGCATTTGGCTGGGAGAGTTGAGAGACGAGGGGGAGGCCATCCGATCGTGGCCCCCCCCTCGCGATCGCTCCCAGCCAATGAGAAACATCCCCTGCCTCTCTATAGTACACAAAGGCAGAGGATGTGATGTCATCTCTCCTCGGCTCGGGAGTTCCAGGCACACTAAACACCCCCGATCCCCCCCCCGATCGTCCCCCAATCCCCCTCAATCACCCCCCCCCCCCGTCACAAACTGACACCAAGCAGGTTTTTTTTTTTTTCTGATTACTGCATAGTGTCAGTTTGTGACAGTTACAGTGTTAGGGCAGTGAGTATTAGCCCCCTGTAGGTCTAGGATACCCCCCTAACCCCCCCTAATAAAGTTTTAACCCCTTGATCACCCCCCGTCACCAGTGTCGCTAAGCGATCATTTTTCTGATCGCTGTATTAGTGTCGCTGGTGACGCTAGTTAGGGAGGTAAATATTTAGGTTCGCCGTCAGCGTTTTATAGCGTCAGGGACCCCCATATACTACCTAATAAATGTTTTAACCCCTTGATTGCCCCCTAGTTAACCCTTTCACCACTGATCACCGTATAACTGTTACGGGTGACGCTGGTTAGTTCGTTTATTTTTTATAGTGTCAGGGCACCCGTCGTTCATTACCGAATAAAGGTTTAGCCCCCTGATCGCCCGGCGGTGATATGCGTCACCCCAGGCAGCGTCAGATTAGCGCCAGTACCGCTAACATCCACGCACGCAGCATACGCCTCCCTTAGTGGTATAGTATCTGAACGCATCAATATCTGATCCGATCAGATCTATACTAGCGTCCCCAGCAGTTTAGGGTTCCCAAAAACGCAGTGTTAGTGGGATCAGCCCAGATACCTGCTAACACCTGCGTTTTTCCCCTCCGCCCGGCCCAGCCCAGCCCACCCAAGTGCAGTATCGATCGATCACTGTCACTTACAAAACACTAAACGCATAACTGCAGCGTTCGCAGAGTCAGGCCTGATCCCTGCGATCGCTAACAGTTTTTTTTGTAGCGTTTTGGTGAACTGGCAAGCACCAGCCCCAGGCAGCGTCAGGTTAGCGCCAGTACCGCTAACACCCACGCACGCACCGTACACCTCCCTTAGTGGTATAGTATCTGAACGGATCAATATCTGATCCAATCAGATCTATACTAGTGTCCCCAGCAGTTTAGGGTTCCCAAAAACGCAGTGTTAGTGGGATCAGCCCAGATACCTGCTAGCACCTGCGTTTTGCCCCTCCGCCCGGCCCAGCCCAGCCCACCCAAGTGCAGTATCGATCGATCACTGACACTTACAAAACACTAAACGCATAACTGCAGCATTCGCAGAGTCAGGCCTGATCCCTGCGATCGCTAACAGTTTTTTTTGTAGCGTTTTGGTGAACTGGCAAGCGCCAGCGGCCTAGTACACCCCGGTCGTAGTCAAACCAGCACTGCAGTAACACTTGGTGACGTGACGAGTCCCATAAGTGCAGTTCAAGCTGGTGAGGTGGCAAGCACAAGTAGTGTCCCGCTGCCACCAAGAAGAAGACAAACACAGGCCCGTCGTGCCTATAGTGCCCTTCCTACTGCATTCGCCAATCCTAATTGGGAACCCACCGCTTCTGCAGCGCCCGTACTTCCCCCATTCACATCCCCAACCAAATGCAGTCGGCTGCATGAGAGGCATTTTCTTTATGTCCTCCCGAGTACCCCTACCCAACAAACCCCCCAAAATAGATGTCGTGTCTGCAGCAAGCGCAGATATAGGCGTGACACCCGCTATTATTGTCCCTCCTGTCCTGACAATCCTGGTCTTTGCATTGGTGAATGTTTTGAACGCTACCATTCACTAGTTGAGTATTAGCGTAGGATACAGCATTCCACAGACTAGGCACACTTTCACAGGGTCTCCCAAGATGCCATCGCATTTTGAGAGACCCGAACCTGGAACCGGTTACCGTTATAACATTTACAAGTTTGCAAAAAAAACACAAACAAAAATTAAAAAAAATAGTTGTCGTTTTATTGTTCTCTCTCTCTCTCTCTATTCTCTCTCTATTGTTCTGCTCTTTTTTACTGTGTTCTATTCTGCAATGTTTTATTGTTATTATGCTTTATCATGTTTGCTTTTCAGGTATGCAATTTTTTATACTTTACTGTTTACTGTGCTTTATTGTTAACCATTTTTTTATCTTCAGTTACGCCATTCACGACTTTGAGTGGTTATACCAGAAAATGCCTGCAGGTTTAGGTATCATCTTGGTATCATTCTTTTCAGCCAGCGGTCGGCTTTCATGTAAAAGCAATCCTAGTGGCTAATTAGCCTCTAGACTGCTTTTACAAGCAGTGGGAGGGAATGACCCCCCCACCGTCTTCCGTGTTTTTCTCTGGCTCTCCTGTCTCAACAGGGAACCTGAGAAAGCAGCCGGTGATTCAGCCAGCTGACCATAGAGCTGATCAGAGACCAGAGTGGCTCCAAACATCTCTATGGCCTAAGAAACCGGAAGCTACGAGCATTTTATGACTTATGCCGCGTACACACGAGCGGACTTTACGGCGGACTTTGCCCGGCGGACTGGATTTCGTCTGACAATTCGATGTGTGTGGGCTCCAGCGGACTTTGTTTGCTCAAAAGTTGGACGGACTTAGATTTGAAACTTGTTTAAAATTTATCCGTTGAAATCGAGTCCGGTCGAAAAGTCCGCCATCTGTATGCTAGTTCGACGGACAAAAAGCCACGCTAGGGCAGCTATTGGCTACTGGCTATGAACTTCCTTGTTTTAGTCCGGTCGTACGTCATCACGTACGAATTCGACGGACTTTGGTGGATTGTGTGTAGGCAAGTCCGTTCATTCAGAAAGTCCGTCGGAAAGTACGTCGAAAAGTCCGCCGGGCAAAGTCCGCCGTAAAGTCCGCTCGTGTGTACGCGGCATTAGATTTCGCCAGATGTAAACAGCGCCATTGGGAAATTGGGGAAGCATTTTATCACACCGATCTTGGTGTGGTCAGATGCTTTGAGGGCAGAGGAGAGATCTAGGGTCTAATAGACCCCAATTTTTTCAAAAAAGAGTACCTGTCACTACCTATTGCTATCATAGGGGATATTTACATTCCCTGAGATAACAATAAAAATGATTTTAAAAAAAATGAAAGGAACCCGTTTAAAAATAAGATAAAAAAGCAAAAAAATAATAAAGAAAAAAAAAAAAAAAAAAAAAAAAGCACCCCTGTCCCCTCTGCTCTCGCGCTAAGGCGAACGCAAGCGTCGGTCTGGCGTCAAATGTAAACAGCAATTGCACCATGCATGTGAGGTATCACCGCGAAGGTCAGATCGAGGGCAGTATTTTTAGCAGTAGACCTCCTCTGTAAATCTAAAGTGGTAACCTGTAAAGGCTTTTAAAGGCTTTTAAAAATGTATTAATTTTGTTGCCACTGCACATTTGTGCACAATTTTAAAGCATGTCATGTTTGGTATCCATGTACTCAGCTTAAGATCATCTTTTTTATTCCATCAAACATTTGGGCAATATAGTGTGTTTTAGTGCATTAAAATTTAAAAAAGTGTGTTTTTTCCACAAAAAATGCGTTTGAAAAATCGCTGCGCAAATACCGTGTGAAAAAAAAAATGAAACACCCACCATTTTATTCTGTAGGGCATTTGCTTTAAAAAATATATATAATGTTTGGGGGTTCAAAGTAATTTTCTTGCAAAAAAAAATAATTTTTTCACGTAATCAAAAAGTGTCAGAAAGGGTTTTGTCTTCAAGTGGTTAGAAGAGTGGGTGATGTGTGACATAAGCTTCTAAATGTTGTGCATAAAATGCCAGGATAGTTCAAAACGCCCCCAAATGACCCCATTTTGGAAAGTAGACACCCCAAGCTATTTGCTGAGAGTCATGTCGAGTCCATGGAATATTTTATATTGTGACACAAGTTGCGGGAAAGAGACAAATTTTTTTTTTTTTTTTTGCACAAAGTTGTCACTAAATGATATATTGCTCAAACATGCCATGGGGATATGTGAAATTACACCCCAAAATACATTCTGCTGCTTCTCCTGAGTACGGGGATACCACATGTGTGGGACTTTTTGGGAGCCTAGCTGCGCATGGGACCCCGAAAACCAAGCACTGCCTTCAGGCTTTCTAAGGGCGTAAATTTTTGATTTCACTCTTCACTGCCTATCACAGTTTCGGAGGCCATGGAATGCCCAGGTGGCACAAACCCCCCCCCCCCCAAATGACCCCATTTTGGAAAGTAGACACCCCAAGCTATTTGCTGAGAGGTATAGTGAGTATTTTGCAGACCTCACTTTTTGTCACAAAGTTTTGAAAATTGAAAAAAGAAAAAAAAAAATGTTTCTGGTCTTTCTTCTTTTTCAAAAACAAATGAGAGCTGCAAAATACTCACCATGCCTCTCAGCAAATAGATTGGGGTGTCTACTTTCCAAAATGGGGTCATTTGGGGGGGTTTTGTGCCATCTTGGCATTTTATGGCCTTCAAAACTGTGATAGGTAGTGAGGAGTGAAATCAAAAATGTATGCCCTCAGAAATCCTGAAGGCGGTGCTTGGTTTTCGGGGCCCCGTACGCGGCTAGGCTCCCAAAAAGTCCCACACATATGGTATCCCCGTACTCAGGAGAAGCAGCTGAATGTATTTTGGGGTGCAATTCCACATATGCCCATGGCCTGTGTGAGCAATATATCATTTAGTGACAACTTTTTGTAATTTTTTTTTTTTTTTTTTGTCATTATTCAATCACTTGGGACAAAAAAAAAATAAATATTCAATGGGTTCAACATGCCTCTCAGCAATCTCCTTGGGGTGTCTACTTTCCAAAATGGGGTCATTTGGGGGAGTTTTGTACTGCCCTGCCATTTTAGCACCTCAAGAAATGACATAGGCAGTCATAAACTAAAAGCTGTGTAAATTCCAGAAAATGTACCCTAGTTTGTAGACGCTATAACTTTTGCGCAAACCAATAAATATACGCTTATTGACATTTTTTTTACCAAAGACATGTGGCCGAATACATTTTGGCCTAAATGTATGACTAAAATTTAGTTTATTGGATTTTTTTTATAACAAAAAGTAGAAAATATCATTTTTTTTCAAAATTTTCGGTCTTTTTCCGTTTATAGCACAAAAAATAAAAACGGCAGAGGTGATCAAATACCATCAAAAGAAAGCTCTATTTGTGGGAAGAAAAGGACGCAAATTTCGTTTGGGTACAGCATTGCATGACCGCGCAATTAGCAGTTAAAGCGACGCAGTGCCAAATTGTAAAAAGTGCTCTGGTCAGGAAGGGGGTAAAATCTTCCGGGGCTGAAGTGGTTAATGTCTAAACTACTGGCAACAAAAGTGAGTACACCCCTAAGTGAAAATGTCCAAATTGGACCCAATTAGCCATTTTCCCTCCCCGATGTGATGTGACTCGTTAGTGTTATGAGATCTCAGGTGTGAATGGGGAGCAGGTGTGTTAAATTTGGTATTATCGTTCTCACTCTTTCATACTGGTCACTTGAAGTTCAACATGGCACCTCATGTCAAAGAACTCTCGGAGGATCTGAAAACAAGAATTGTTGCTCTACATTAAGATGGCCTAGGCTATAAGAAGAGAGATTGAAAATTGGAAAATGGACTTTATAGGCACACGCATAGGATTAGTAAAAATAAATTGAAGTTTTTAATTGGATAAAGTTAAAATCATGGTTTACAAACATATATTAAAATAGAAAACATTATAATTTTATATGACCCCAAAGACTCGAATAACACCTCCAAAATAACTTTGAATCCAATTAGGTGCAATGTTAAGGATAACCAGTAGCAGCATCCAATGGAGATAAAGTGCTCCTTTGGATGCTGCTACTGGTTATCCTTAACATTGCACCTAATTGGATTAATATTTATTTTGGAGGTGTTCTTCAAGTCTACGGGGTCATATAACATTATAATGTTTTTTATTATAATATATGTTTGTAAACCATGATTTTAACTTTATCCAATTTAAAACTTCAATTTATTTTTACTAATCCTATGCATGTGCCTGTAAAGTCCATTTTCCAATTTTCAATCTTTCTTCCAAACAATATTAGGACGTTGGCACATTATTATCTGTGTATCCACAGTGTCACCCTGTGAGGATACACTTTAAACCTAAAAAATCTTTTATCCTAGGCTATAAGAAGATTGCCAAGACCCTGAAACTGAGCTGCAGCATGGTGGCCAAGACCATACAGTGGTTTAACAGGTCAGGTTCCACTCAGAAACAGGCCTCGCCATAATCGACCAAAGAAGTTGAGTGCACATGCTCAGCGTCATATCCAGAGGTTCTCTTTGGGAAATAGACGTATGAGTGCTGCCAGCATTGCTGCAGAGGTTGAAGGGGTGGAGGGTCAGCCTGTCAGTGCTCAGATCATACGCCGCACACTGCATCAATTTAGTCTGCATGGCTGTGGTCCCAGAAGGAAGCCTTTTCTAAAGATGATGCATAAGAAAGCCCGCAAACAGTTTGCTGAAGACAAGCAGACTAAGGACATGGATTACTTACTGGAACCATGTCCTGTGGTCTGATGAGGCCAAGATAAACTTATTTAGTTCAGATGGTGTCAAGCGTGTGTGGCGGGCAACCAGGTGTGGAGAACAAAGACAAGTGTGTCTTGCCTACAGTCAAGCATGGTGGTGACAGTGTCATGGTCTGGGGCTGCATGAGTGCTGCCGGCACTGGGGAGCTACAGTTCATTGAGGGAACCATGAATGCCAACATGCACTGTGACATACTGAAGCAGAGCATGATCCCCTCCCTTCAGAGACTGGGTCGCAGGGCAGTATTCCAACATGATAACAACCCCAAACACACCTCCAAGACAACCACAGCCTTGCTAAAGAAGCTGAGGGTAAAGGTGATGGACTGGCCAAGTATGTCTCCAAACCTAAACCCTATTGAGCATCTGTGAGGCACCCTCAAACGGAGGGTGAAGGAGGCCAAGGTCTCTAATGCCTCATTTCTGAGCGGATGGGTTTGGGTCAGTACAGTTTGGAAGGCCTGGAATGGTCCAGCCTATTCAGGTGAGCGTTTCCACTGCAAGTCGGACCGACAGGGGCCATACGTAGGTTTAGAAAAAATGCCTAGCATGACGTCACACGTTCGCCAATCAGTGGAATGTATCGTAGCTCCGCCCTAACCGAACCATTCCATTTTCTATGGCCCCACATCTGAAGCAGGACCCTGAATGGAGCGGTTCGGTTCGGTTGTATGGGCCGCTTTCACAATGGAAACACCCAAAATAGCGTACTGTACCGAACCGATCCGCTCGGTGGAAACGAGGTATAACAGCCACCAACTCCGTGATGTCGTCATGGTGGAGTGGAAAAGGACTCCAGTGGCAACCTGTGAAGCTCTGGTGAACTCCATGCCCAAGAGGGTTAAGGCAGTGCTGGAAAATAATGGTGGCCACACAAAATATTGATACTTTAGGCCTAATTTGGACATTTTCACTTAGGGGTGTACTCACTTTTGTTGCCAACGGTTTAAACATTAATGGCTGTGTGTTGAGTTATTTTGAGTGGACAGCAAATTTACACTGTTATACAAGCTGTACACTCACTACTTTACATTATAGCAAAGTGTCATTTCTTCAGTGTTGTCACATAAAAAGATATAATAAAATATTTACAAAAATGTCAGGGGTGTACTCACTTTTGTGAGATACTGTATATATTTTAGAATGGGGTGCCTTGAGATTGTGCAGAATTTTAAAGAATGCCTTAACTGGAAAAAGGTTGAGAGACACTAGTCTAGGCACCGTGAGCAGAAGCCAGCTATAAGGTAAGTATATATTCTAACCTATTTACCACGGATGTATTTTGTACAGCTATCATGTAGAAATTTGAGATTGATGGAAGGAGGGGTTGATGTACTAGTCGGACATTGCATTTCAGTGCAAGGTCTAATTTAATACCTGCTGAGATATAGTTAATTCGATTTACAGATAGTCTACTGATTTGTCAGTCGGATCTGACCTATGGTCCTGTACTTGAGACAGAAGCAGTGATTTAGCAGGAAGCAGAGCCTGCATATAGAATGAGGAAATACGGATGCTTACATATACACATTTATTTACAAACTATACACAAAAACATAATTTTTCAAAATATTAACACACATTGATACAGTATTTACACAAAGCTGTTCACATTCACATACTGTACATATTTAAAAAACAAATTGGTAAAATACTATAGTTTCCCTTTAAACTGGTCTTAAGCAATTGCTCTGTTCAGCAATCTTTGACCCAAAGTAAAAGATTTACTGTTACTGGTTTCTCTGAGATAATTTTGCTCTATATTATGAACTAGGCTCATGACCTCAGTTTAATATTTATTAGTATATGGGAAGAATGCCAAGCTTATACTGTATTTGTTCACTAAATCTTTTGGAATTCAAAAAATAGCCAATGAGAAATTATAGATTATTATTAAATTCCAGCATTCACAAATCTGAGTCTTCAATTTGGGATTTCCAACTGCTACTAAATCCCTAGGCAAGAAGGCAATGGGTAAGTCGCACAACCAAGATGGAAGATCTTTGGCATAAATATGTTCTAGATACAACCTGCTAAAGGGTAACCATAGGGTGTAAATTGAAACAGGCCATTTGATATTTTTGCGGTTTGACCCTCCTAGGCTTCTGATTAGACAAACTATGATATTCGTCTTTCTAATAATTATTTACTATAAGTAACTGTTACATGACCCGTTTTAGGATACTGTTGTTTGACTTACAGTACTGTAAGGCAAATAAACAATTTATTTGGTACTGATATTGTCTTGTCTATCTCTGGTGAGATATCACTCAGCTACCATGGATGGACTAATTTCATCATCAATGAACCATCACCTCACGGCTCATATTATACAACACCAGCCAATAGCAGAATCAGATTGTCTCTTAAAAATGGCTTATTTTGTTTCAATGAGTTCACATTTTTGTTCTGTATCAGATTTTTGGGAGATGCTGAATGTGTTTGTTCGCGTGCAGCTTGGGGAGTCTGATATGGTGGCAACTTTCAGAGAATTCTTGATGGAGCTGAATTCCCAAGCATGTAAATCGATAATTTCCACCCCACAGCAGCGTCTGGCAATCCTGAACAGTTTTCTGAGGACTGTCTTCCGCAAGAGGATGTACACCCATGGGTCAAGTATTTGATTCCACGTGGCCATTCGAAGAGCGAAAAGAATTGTCTGATTAGTCTCTTGGGATTGGGAACCATATCTCTTTAATCCAATGTTGGCCATTGTGAACTAAAAGAAAAAGAAACATGGAAATGTTAAATAACCTTCAATGTCATTGCAGAGTATAAAAAGCACATTGCAAAGAATTCTAAAATGTAACATGGCCGGGCAGAGCCGGGCCGCGATCAGAGAAGGCCGCTTGAGCCGCACTATCTGCTGTCACAGGGGACACAGCAGCGCCGACACGCCAATCCTGCCACCGCAAACCACCCGAACTAGCTCTGCCTGGGGACCCTGCAGCTATGTCCTGAAAATGGAACAACAAGCCGCAGAACCCCCCCGGTTGTCTGAATTCTTCAGCAGCTCGCGGGTGCATGGAACCAAAGATGGCACCGGGCAGAAAGGACAGGCAGCAGCACACGCTTCCCCGCCACGTTCTGCACAGCCTGAACCTCCTCACATGGAGCACTCCAGCACTATGACTACACCCAGCAAGGATAGAAGCAAGAGGGCTGCTACATCGCCCTTTGCGTCTCCAAGTCAGGTGGCCCCGGTAAGGAAAAAGTCACTGCACTTTTATAATGACAGGGGAGAGATGGATGATGATGATGATGACGATGATGGGGATGGGGAGATTGCTGACTCTCTGGCTGACCTTCCTACATCTGACAATGCAGTGTCTGAGCACACCTTGAAGCAGATGCTCATGTGAGCCTGCAGAAAGGCATACAGAAAGATCTTTCCAGATCAATCTCCCGCATCCAATTGCAAGATGACAATGCACTGACAAGGTAGAGAGACAACCCACAGATTTCACCGATGCTTACAATGAATTAGTTGATGCCCATCGCGAACAGACAACTGAGCTCCAACGCGTTCAATCTAAGCTAGCAGATCTTGAAGATCGCTTTTGCAGAAACAATCTAAAAATCAGTGGTGTCCCTGAATCAGTCCCCCCTCAGGAATTCACACAATATCTGCAAGGTCTTTTCAAAGTTCTCGTAGTCTCCCTGTCTGAACAAGACCTACTGATCGACAGGGCCCACAGGATCTTTGAGGTCTCCACACATTGCAGCAGACAAGCTGAGAGATGTCCTCACTTGCATTCACTTTTTTTCATTCCAAAGAGAAAATAGTAAGGGCCATTGGAAATATGTCCCCCTTTCGGGAACCCTACCTCCACCTTGCCATCTTCTCCGACCTCTCTGCAGCCACAGCACAGGATTGTAAAGAGCTTGGCTCAATCACTAAAATCCTCCAAAAAAACAACATCCCATATAAATAGGGCTTCCCGACCAAGCTATCTATCACCCACCAGGGCAAAACCATTGCCATTCTCTTTCTTACCCCCCCCTGTGGGGATGACACTCAGATACATACCCACTATTTGATATTTGAAACACTCCATTCTCTCTGTGTAAATAGTAATGCTACATGCTTTAGAAGGCTGTGCTCTCTTTCGTTGTCTGTACTCACGGTCACATTAACCCTAATCCCTTCTTATCTCTTTTTACCCCATGTCACTTAAAATTGTATCTTTAAATGTTAAAGGGCTTAAAAGCCCCTACAAACGTTCTTTCCTTTGGAAGGTAGCCCTCGCATCTAAATGCAATGTCATTTGTGTACAAGAGACCCACTTTGACTATATTAGATCCCTGAGATGTACCCATCCCAAATTTCCCCAACGAGGAAACGACTAACGAGGTTCCTGACCCATCACTTGATTCAACGAATCCCTCTCGTAAGAAATCACTTACATTAACTTCCTTCCTAAACTCAGAAGATCTATACGAGATCTGGCACTGTGCACATGGCAACGAAAGGGATTACATCTTTTTTTCCCCCTGCCCATGGGGTATACTCCAGAATCGACTTTTTTCTCTCAGACAAATACACCTTAAAAAAAGTCTTGGCATCTTCTATTGGGGTACCCACATGGTCTGATCAAGCACCCATCTCTATTGACCTAATCCTGTCCAATGCACCAAGCTCCCCTTCACCCTGGAGAATCCTTTCCTCTCTACTTGCTAACCAAACACATAAGCAACAGCTTGAAAGGGATCTTGACTTCTTTTTTCATACTAATGCCAGTCCTGACCCAACTCTCTTATGGAATACGCACAAAGTTTATGTTAGAGGTATTCTCATTAAACTCTCTGCCTACGAGAAGAAGCATCGCACACAGATAACCTCTCTGGTTGATCTAATTAAAACTTTGGAATCTCTTAACAAAAGCCACCATGACCCACATGTTTCCAAGGAAAACACGGCGCACCAAATACAGCAGAAGAGCTGCGACTTCTATATATTAAACGTCTCAAACTAACCTTGTACATCTCCGGCAATAAACTGGGAGCGCTCCTGGCTAAACAATTTACCCCCCTTCATAGCCGGGCTATTTTTTGCAATATTGCACTGCGTTGCTTTAACTGACAATTGCGTGGTAATGGAACGCTTTACATAAATTCAATTTATGTCCTTTTTTCCCACAAATTGAGCTTTCTTTTGGTGGTATTTGACCACCTCTGCATTTTTTATGTTTGCATTATACACAAATACCGACAATTTAAAAAAAAAAACTAATATTCTTTCATTTCTGCTATAAAACATCCAATAATTTTTTATTTAAATCCATTTTCTTCATAAATTTAGGCCAATATGTATTCTGCTATATATTTTTGGTAAAAAAGCGTATATTGATTAGTTTACGCAAAAGTCTACAAAAGCATCTACAAACTATGGTATATATATACTGAAATTTTTCAAATTTTATTTTTGCATACTAGCAATGGCAGAGATCAGTGACTTATAGTGGGACTGCGATATTGTGGCAGACATTCTGACACTAATTGACACTTTTGGCACTTTGTGGGAATCAGGTACACTAATACAGTGGAAAAAAAGGGGGGAAAAAACTGCGCTATAAGGTGTTAGGATATATGCTGAGGCCGCCACTACTCAGCTAACAGAATCCAGAAATGTCAGTGCAACACTGGATGAGAGATGCAAGGGTCTGTCAGGAGTCCAGAAACTCATTGACCTTTTATACACACACACCAATTACAAGAAAACAGATCACAGGTACGTCCCTTCCACGAGTTCACTGCTGATGGTGTGACGACCCCTAGTGGATGCTGATGTGGGTTCCTATTGCCAGTGCTAATGTGTATCTGCGAGCTATGATCCTCTGTAGTGGGGGATCGTGGCCATTCGGTAAGGAGTGACCCCTTCTATTCCTGGTAGTGGATTTCTTCCTGTTTTTCACAGATGAACATTTGTTAATCACTTGGACTTTTATTTACATTTTTATATTGGTGGTTTAGGGCCACCTCTTTCACTGCAGTTTAAGATTTATTTTTTGGACTATAAGCAGTTTTCACGAGGTTTTATTTATTTTTTCACATTCACTTTGTGCATCAATTGCTTTTTAAATTCTGTCACTGCATAATTTATGTAACAGTTTTCACTTATTTAGCGCAATTCTTTTTTCTTTTTAATTCTCACTAATACAGTGATCAGTCCTAAAAATATGCATGCATTCTGTGTTTTTCGGACGATCAGCGGGTTCCGGCCAATAGATCAGCTGATCGACATATGCTGTGTCTAACCAGAGAACAGCCGGGTCGCCGGCAGCGCACACAAATGCCCCCTACCCGGAAGTGCCAGATCACGTACTAGATATGTTATCTGGTGTAGAAGGGTCACCTTGCTGCCGTAAATCTAGGTTATACGGTCGGCAAGAACAAATAGATAAAAATTCCAGTATGTATTTCATAGTTTGTAGACGCTATAACTTTCATCCAAACCAATTAATATACGCTTACTGGGATTTTTTTTTTTTTTTACTAAAGACATGTAGCAGAATACATTTTGGTCTAAATTTAGGAAGAAATTAGATTTTTTTAATTTTTATATTGGATGTGTTTTATACCAGAAAGTAAAAAATGTAGTTTTGTTTTTTTTATAATAAAATAAAAAACCCAGTGGTGACCAAATACCACCAAAACAAAGCTCTATCTGTGTGAAAAAAATTATATAGATTTTGTTTGGGTACTGTGTTGCATGACCATGCAATTACCAGTTAGAGCGGTAGTAAACGGTAGTAAACCACGGCAGAGTTTAAAAAAAACACCCGTAAGACAATGGCTTTGCATACTAGCACATTATGAAAATACCTTAGAATGAAGCCCTCCAGTGGCACGCTGTGACCACTGAGAGGGCTGACATTTTCTTTCTTGCAGGTTAGTGGGCTCTGGCGCTGTGAGTGGCCAGAGCCACGGTGACGTCACTCCTGAGCATGCGCGCGGGTGCCCTCGGTTGCAGCATTAAGCTCTGAAGGTCCGGCATAGTATGCCAGACCTTCAGAGCAAATGCGTGGTGATGTCACTAGCTGCATCCAGGGTAAATATCTCCTAAAGGGTGTAGTTTAGGAGATATTCATTTATTATAGAGTTACCTGTAGGTAAAAATCACAGAGCGGGCTTTACTACCGCCTTAAAGTAGCGCAGTGCCGATTAGCAAAGAATGGCCTGGTCATGAAGGAGGTGAAACCTTCCAGAGCTGAAGTGGCTAAAATGTTCAAACAACAGCTGAAGAAGCTCAAGTGTGAACCTTATCTTACAGGCAGGTAGTTTTGAGCAGAGATCTGGTTTAATACCCTCCTAAATTGATTGTCTACTTAACATGAACACAGATTTAATGGACTCTTTGGTGGCACCAGATCTTTTTAATGCCAGCACTGCTGGTGGTGTATGAGTAGGTTTGGTTTATTTAATATAACTGGAGCCTGGACCACCAGAGAGTCGAGATCCCTTAGCAGACCTGCACAGTATTACACAACCTGTAGGAAAAGAAAGCCATCTGTGGTCTACATAGCATACTCTGAACTTCAACAGCAAGGCTCAGAGGTCAACACAGTGTGAAAGAGAAGGCTGTGGGTGGTCTTGACAGACAAGAACACACAGAAGCAGTATCTAGAAAACACAGACTCATACAGGTCAACTAGTTAAAGGGGTTTTTTGATGTAGGTGCACCCCTGAATAATACAGGTTCTATGGTGACAACAAATCCCTCCTGGACCCTCCAACCGGACTGGAAAACCTTTAGTAAATTAAACCCTTGATTTTGGTTATCAATGCATGTTTGCATACGTAAGAAAACATGTAATAACATGTTAAAAATGCACATAACTGTGTGCAAATACATATAAATGAAGCTAACAATTACTCTTATTTGCTCCCTTTTAAATACACAATGGTTTTATAATATCTGTTTGATGAGGGCGAAAAAAAAAACCTGTTGACCTTATTGGAAATCCAGCAAGCTGCTAATTTCCTGTGCTCTCTGCCTCGATTGATGTTATTTTTTAGAAGGGAACAATGGGATAAAAAGTTCAATCTCTGTATTTGCGAACAATACTAAGCTAAGCAGGGCAATAACTTCTACGCGGGATGTGGAAACCTTGCAAGAAGATCTAAACAAATTAATGGGGTGGGCAACTACATGGCAAATGACGTTTAATGTAATAATGCATTTGGATGGCAAAAATATGAATGCAATCTTCTCACTGGGAGGAGAACCTCTGGGGGAATCCAGGATGGAAAAGGACCTGGGGGTCCTAGTAGATGATAGGCTCAGCAATGGAATGCAATGCCAAGCTGCTGCAAGCAAAGCAAACAGAATATTGGCATTAAAAAGGGGATCAACTCCAGAGATAAAACAATAATTCTCCCGCTCTACAAGACTCTGGTCCGGCCGCACCTGGAGTATGCTGTCCAGTTCTGGGCACCAGTCCTCAGGAAGGATGTGCTGGAACTGGAGAGAGTCCAGAGAAAGGCAACAAAACTAATAAAGTGACTGGAGGACATTAGTTATAAGGAAAAGTTGCGAGCACTGAACTTATTCTCTCTGGAGAAGAGACGCTTGAGAGGGGATATGATTTCAATTTACAAATACTGTACTGGTGACCCCACAATAGGGATAAAACTTTTCAGCGTAAGGGAATTTAATAAGACGCGTGGCCATTCATTAAAATTAGAAGAAAAGCGGTTTAACCTTAAACTGCATTGAGGGTTCTTTACTGTAAGAGTGGTTAGGATGTGGAATTCCCTTCCACAGGCGGTGGTTTCAGCGGAGAGCATCGACAATTTCAAAAAACTATAAGATAAGCACCTGAACGACCACAACATACAGGGATATACAATGTAATACTGACGTAAAATCACACATAGGTTGGACTTCATGGACTTTTTTCAACGCTGCCTGCTATGTAACTATGTAACAAAAATGGAAATTGAAGCACCACACCAAGATGTCCAGATAGAACTTTATTTGAAAAATAAATAAATCAGGGGGACAATCCAAAAACAGTCTATTGCATTTTGGGTGTCCAAGAATGGCCATTTAATCAGTGCTTGATAAACAATAATGTAAATAGACTAGAAGTGAACTGGATCTTTAGTGTTATATCTTCCAGTGTGATTGCAATCACAGGCATTGTCAGCAACTGGTCTGCCCCCTTCTGCCTTATTCCAATTTCTTTTGGCTTCCATAGTCAATAACATTAATTTCCTACTTTGATGTTCATACGTGAGCATTAAATGTCCTTCATGCAATCAATAACGAGCATCTCTAAATGAAAAGTATCTCATTCACTCTTATTTTTTTTAATTATAATTAGGAGGCACTCTCCTGAGACTAACGGAACAGTGTAATGATCCACTATCTGTCACCATCATTCATTTTTGGCCATAAATTTGGGTTATGCCCTACGCTCTGTCCACAGATGCTTTATAACAGTCCCGAGTATAATGCTTATTCTCTGACATAATTCATATTAAGACATAAAACATCCCAACGTTCTTCCCTTAGAGAAATGAAAGTTTTGTAAAGTGTGTGACTCAACAAAGATGATCATAGAAAAAACAGAATACTTATAGTCCTGAGTCATTTAAGCCGTGACCATTATTTCCTTCTGCATCTAGCATTTAAAAGGCAACTCTAGGTGCCTTCTTTGCCTTGTTCAAATCCCAACCATGCCTTGCCTTTCCTTATTTCCTACTCTAGTGGACTAGTGGTTATCACTTCTGCTTTGCTGCACCAGGACTCTTGGTTCAAATACCAAGTATGCCTTACCTTATTCCCTACTCTAGAGCATAGTGGCTCATTGGTTGACACTTCTGCCTAGCCGTACCAAAGCCCTTGGTTCAAATCCCAACCAGGACAATACCTACATGGAGTTTACATGCTCTCCCTGTGTCTGTGTGGCTTCCCCCTCAAACTCCAAAGATTGGATTCCTAGCCCTTCACTAAATGTTGTGGTTCAATCTGATGGTCCCTGTACCACTAATGTGCCTTGTAGTGACCTAGGGGTTGGTGGAAGGAGCCACAGCATGCAGAGGACCGGGATATAAACACTCCTGGAAGTGTCAGATTCTGCTGAGAAGGCATCAAAGGATGATGGAAAAGTGAGAATTTTATGTCTCCTTTACATGGGGCCCTTGTGTTTATAGACTAATTTTATAAATCAAGTCTCTTTTATAACGAAATGCCGTCCCTTAAGGCCCGAACACACAATCCGAAAATCGGATGAAAAAATACCGCTTTTGACTCGATCGTACGATAATCGGATCGTTGGTACATAGGTTTCGAGAGCCGATCACGACAATTCATCCGATATTATTCGACCGGACAAGCACGAAAATTTTCCTCGTACGATACCAGATTGTACGATTTTCGTTTAGTCAGTATAGTTGTCATCCGAAAATACAATACAAATACATTACAACACATGACATCACTTCCCATTTTTTTTTTCTGTAGTACGAGAATTTTCGTGACTTTAGTTACCTATTCAATTTCTACTTGCGACTATTAAGCGAAAAAAGTGGTACAAATTTTTTTTATAGTATAAACTATACATATATTTTGCTATTAAATAACATTTCTAATCATATGAAGTTAATAACAAGAGTCCCCCTCTACATCAGAGTCCACAGAGTTCCCCTTTTACATCTGAACTCGCAGAGTTCCCTTTCACTGTAAGGGAGGACTCTGCAGACTCTGATGTAAGGGAGAATTCTAGGGACTCTGACACAAGGGATGCTCTGGGAACCCTGATTTAAGGGGGAACACTGAGAACTCTGATGTACGGAGGGGAACACTGTGGCCTCTGGTGTAAAGGGGAACTCTGATGTAAGGGGTTCTCTGAGAACCCTGATTTACCTTAGTGTACTCAGAGGCAGGAGAGAGAAGGGGGGACTTCAGTCACAGACAGGGATGGATGGTGAGCTCACTCACCCCTTGGCAGTCAGCACCTCTCATCCAGATGTCTCTGAGGCTGCTGGACTTCAAATTTCCAGCCCACACTATCCTTTTCTAAGGAGTGTGGGCAGACACAGCGGGGTGGGGCCAGGAGGAAGAGGTGCAGATCGAGCCCTCTCTCCTCTCCCGTCTGTGTGTGTGTTTGGGGGGGGGGGGGGATTGGTAGTATCGTTAGTGCTGGCTTTGGGTAGCATGAAAGAGAGTGTAACAGACACTCTCAGCTTGGACAACTGCAACCAGCAACCCTGCTGGGAAGTCATAGTCCAGTCTGAATAATGTGTCTGGGTTTCAGGTAGTCTGAAACCCGGACGCATGATTCCAAACTCAAACTGTCTGGGTGAATCCTGGACAGATGGCTACCCTACGCTGAATTCCTGTTCAAATAGCATGCGATTCTTTGCAGTGTGATTTGCGCCCATTAATTTTGTATGGACACAAATCACACCGCAAAGTATCGGCACTCAGTATCGTCGAGTACTTGACTCAAAGTATCGGTACTTAAAAAACGGTATTGGTGCATCCCTAATAGTAATCAATCAGCTTCTAGCTTCAGCTTGTTAAATTTTCTTTGACAATAAACCCTAGAAGTTGATTGGTTACTATGCACAGTTGCACCAGATTCTGTGTGCACCAGTTTTACTAAATATCCCCCAGTGAGGGATTCATGCTTCTCTGTACACATCTGTGAGGATTATTTAGAGTCTATTTTTGTAAACCCATCCATTTTGAGAATTATTTTTATAATTTTTTATGTATTCCGGGGTACTTTATATAAAACAGTTCTACTTTGCACTCATTATAGCTCTACCGCTTTACTAAATTCAGGCTGGGTTCACACTTATGCGAATTGGATGTGAGTTTCTCCGCATTCAATTTGTATGACAGGAGAGTGTAACCGGCTCTCACAGCTCCGGGGCGGCCGCGGTCCGGATTGCAGAAGGGTCCTGTGCGTCTTTGGCTCCGTTTCAGGTACAGATTTTGTGTATTCAGTCAATCGGTGTACAGGGACGCACCGGACCCCCTGCTGTGAGCTGCGACCGCAGAAAGTGTGAACCCAGCCTTAAAGGACTTGTAAAGGCAGAATGTTTTTTTTATCTGAATGCATTCTATGCATTCAGATAAAAAAACCTTCTGTGTGTAGCAGCCCCCCCCCCCCCATAGCACCCCCCAATTACCTACCTGAGCTCCTTCTCTCTCTAGCGATATCCACGATCCCCTCAGCCATCCAGTACACTCCTCCTGATTGGCTGAGACAGAGCAGCGGCGCCATTGGCTCCCGCGGCTGTCAATCAAAGTCAGGCAGGCAATCAGGGGAGAGAGGGGGTGGCGCCAGTTTGGGGCTCCATGTCTGAATGGATACATGGAGCTCTGACTTGGCTTAGGTGCCCCCTGTAGCAAGCTGTTGGCTGAGGGACTAGGAGCAGCAAAGAGGGACCCGAGAAGAGGAGGATCGAGGCTGTTCTGTGCAAAACCAGCTGCACAGAGGAGGTAAGTATAACATGTTTGTTATTTAAAAAATAAAAAAAAACGAGCCTTTACAATCACTTTGAGACCCCTTTCACACTGAGGCGGTTTTCAGGCATTTTAGTGCTAGAAATAGCGCCTGTAAACCACCTGAAAACTGCCTCCCATTCATTTCAGTGTGACTTTTCACACTGGGGCGGTGCGCTTGCGGGACGTTAGGAAAAGTCCTGCAAGCAGCATCTTTGGGGCTGTTTGGGAGTGATGTATTTAGCGCCCCCAAAATGCCCTGCCCATTGAAATGAATAGGTAGCGCTTCCAAAGTGCCTGAAAAGCGCTTCGGAAGGGCTGCAACACAGGCGCTTTTAACCCATTCTTTGGGGTTAAAAGCGTGGTCACGGCCCCAGTGTGAAAGGGGTCTAAGGATGAATTTTTATATTTTCATTGAATCCGTTTAAATGGGGGTTATTTACCAAACCTGGAGAGTGCAAAGACAGGTGCATCTCTGCAAAAAATAAACCAATCAGCTTTCATGTTTTAATGCCAAAGCTTTAAGGGGTTGTAAACCCTCGTGTTTTTTCACCTTAGTGCATCCTATGGTGAAAAAACTGACAGTGACCGGCCCCCCAGCCCCCCTCCCCCCCCCCCCGTTTTACTCACCTGAGCCCTTCGATCCCTCGCGCTCTTCCTCTATGCCCGGGGTTCTTGGCTCTTGATTAGATAGATTAATAGCAGCGCAGCCATTGGCTCCCGCTTCTGTCAATCAAATCCAATGATGCAGGCGCCGGGAGTCCGGCATTCTGTGTGTATAGACGCCGAATGCTGGAATCGGGAACACGCCCACAAGGTAAATGCCCAGAAGAGCGCTTCTCCCAGGGGGTTTACTGATGCGAGGAGGAGCCGCAGGCATCGGGGGGACCCCAGAAGACGAGGTTCGGGGCCACACTGTGCAAAACAAACTGTACAATGGAGGTAAGTATGAAAAAAAGCAAAAAAACAAAGGTTTAGTGTCACTTTAATTGAACAAGCTGAAGTTAGAAGCTGGTTGGTTACCATGTACAGCTGCACCAGATTCCGAGTGCTCCAGTTGTAGTAAATCTCCCCCCATGTCATTACAAATTAATTGCAAACAAATCATTTTCTCTCTCCCGCTTTCTCTTTCTTTTTTCCATCACTTCACTTTTACTCTACATTGGGCATAGCTGCACATTTCAACAAAGATGCCACATTTATCTTTTCTGTATCCTGTTTGCTGCAAGCTGTGGCTGTTGCTTTGGCCGGTAGCAGAACATTCCAGGAAGGATGTACTTGCTGGGAGCAATACGGTTTAGGAGAATGACGGGGTTTTGACCTAATATGTAGTATTTAAACACATGTTCAGACCTTATAAAGCCACATTCTTGGGAGCCCATGCAATTAATAATCCTGATCCGCTGGAATGTGTCTCCTGTGCTAATTATTGGGAGTTCTCAAACTACAAGTAGATGTGGTGCATCTGGATTTGGATTTTGCAAAAGCATTTTACACAGTTCCCCATAAACGTTTACTGTACAAAATAAGGTCCGTTGGCATGGACCATAGGGTGAGTACATGGATTGAAAACTGGCTACAAGGGCGAGTTCAGAGGGTGGTGATAAATGGGGAGTACTCGGAATGGTCAGGGGTGGATAGTGGGGTCCCACGGGGTTCTGTGCTGGGACCAATCCTGTTTAATTTGTTCATAAACGTCCTGGAGGATGGGATAAACAGTTCAATCTCTGTATTTGCGGACGATACTAAGCTAAGCAGGGCAATAACTTCTCCGCAGGATGTGGAAACCTTGCAAAAAGATCTGAACAAATTAATGGGGTGGGCGACTACATGGCAAATGAGGTTCAATGTAGAAAAATGTAAAATAATGCATTTGGGTGGCAAAAATCTGAATGCAATCTATACACTGGGGGGAGAACCTCTGGGGGAATCTAGGATGGAAAAGGACCTGGGGGTCCTAGTAGATGATAGGCTCAGCAATGCCATGCAATGCCAATCTGCTGCTAACAAAGCAAACAGAATATTGGCATGCATTAAAAAGGGGATCAACTCCAGAGATAAAACGATAATTCTCCTGCTCTACAAGACTCTGGTCCGGCCGCACCTGGAGTATGCTGTCCAGTTCTGGGCACCAGTCCTCAGGAAGGATGTACTGGAAATGGAGCGAGTACAATGAAGGGCAACAAAGCTAATAAAGGGTCTGGAGGATATTAGTTATGAGGAAAGGTTGCGAGCACTGAACTTATAAAACTCTCTGGAGAAGAGACGCTTGAGAGGGGATATGATATCAATATACAAATACTGTACTGGTGACCCCACAATAGGGAGAAAACTTTTTTGCAGAAGGGAGTTTGACAAGACTCGTGGCCACTCATTAAAATTAGAAGAAAAGAGGTTTAACCTTAAACTACGTAGAGGGTTCTTTACTGTAAGAGCGGCCAGGATGTGGAATTCCCTTCCATAGGCGGTGGTCTCAGCGGGGGGCATTGATAGTTTCGATAGTTTCAAGAAACTATTAGATAAGCACCTAAACGACCGCAACATACAGGGATATACAATGTAATACTGACATATAATCACACACATAGGTTGGACTTGATGGACTTGTGTCTTTTTTTTTACCTCACCTACTATGTAATACAACATGCATTTTATGATCTTCTTAACCACTTCAGCCCCGGAAGAATTTACCCCTTCCTGACCAGAGCACTTTGTGCGATTTGGCACTGCGTTGCTTTAACTGACAATTGTGCGGTCGTGCAACGTTGCTCCCAAAGAAAATTGACATCTTTTTTTTCCCCACAAATAGAGCTTTCTTTTGGTGGTATTTGATCAACTCTGCGGTTTTTATTTATTGCTCTATAAACAAAAAAATAGCGACAATTTTGAAAAAAACGCATTATTTTTTACTTTTTGCTATAATAAATCCTCATAATAAATCCCCAAAAAATATATAAAAAAAACATTTTTTTTCCCTCAGTTTAGGCAGATATGTATTCTTCTACATATTTTTGGTAAAAAAAATGTATTGATTGGTTTGCGCAAAAGTTATAGCGTCTACAAAATAGGGGATAGTTTTATGGCATTTTTATTGATAATTTTTTTTTTACTAGTAATGGCGGCGAACAGCGATTTTTATCGTGACTGCGACATTATGGCGGACACATCGGACAATTTTGACACATTTTTGGGACCATTGGCATTAATACAGCGATCAATGCTATAAAATTGCATTGATTACTGTAAAAATGTCACTGGCAGTGAAGGGGTTAACCACTAGGTGGCGCTGTAGGGGTTAAGTGTGTCCTAGGGAGTGACTCTAACTGTGGGGGGGGGGGGCTGTGTGTGACACGTCACTGATCACCGCTCCCGATTACAGGGAGCAGAGATCAGTGTCAGTGCCATTAGGTAGAATGGGGAGATGCTTGTTTACATTAGCATCACCCCATTCTTCCTCACCGTGAGACGATCGCGGGTATGGGACCCGCGATCCCGGTCACAGATCCCACGAGCCGCCTCTTAAAGGGCAGCGTACAGGTACCATAATCTGCCTGTACGTGCCCTTCTGCCGCAGTATATCTGCGTGAGGCGGACGGGAAGCAGTTAGGGTGCACTAAATGTACAGTATAGTGATGACAAGCACAGGCTAATAGTAATGACAAGCTTCCTGTTGCACATAATGTTTTATGTAGAACATAGAGGATAATGGGAACCAATGGAGGTTGTAACAGGTACCAGAAAACAGCCCATTAACACTGGAATGCATTCTGTATGTATACTGCTAAAGACACAGCGCACTGCAGTGCAACACAATGCATGATTTGTACCACTGTGAAAAAATATAGAAATAGCTATTTCCCTTGCTTTTGGGCGTTATTCAGAATAAATGAGCTTCGGGTAGCAGGGTGCCGTAACGCAGACTAAAAAGTGTTGCGGCGTATGCATTACCACTGTGCCATATAATGTGAACAGGCCTTTAAAACAATAGACAAGAAAAATCTTTCAGCAAACTAGTCAGCTTCTCCAGGGACTGGCAACATAAGGTATTTTAACCCTTGCTGCAACACTTAGCAGTATAAAAAAAAAAAGATGCATATTGTGTTCAATTTTGCTTTAAAGAGGAACTGCAGTCTGCTCACATAATTTGTAATAAAAACATCTTTGCCATTCTGAAGCTTCCCTCCAACCACTTTGCATATTATTTTATATATACTGGGATTCTGTACTTGCCAAATATGCTGCAGAAATCTCCCTCCACTGAGTCTGGCTGCAGCCATTTTAACTGTGGGCAGCTGAAAGTAGTTGTAAACCCACTTTAAAAAAAACAAAACAAAACTAACACCTGCAAGACAAAGGCATAATCAGCTAGTATACATAGCATACTAGCTGATTATGTAATACTCACCTGAGATCAAAGCCCTCGCTGCGATGACCGTACACAGCACCGGCCGGCCACATCACTCCCGGGGGTTACTTCCGGGTATCGCGGGCTCCGGCGCTGTGATTGGCCGGAGGCACAATGACGTCACTCCCGCGCATGAGCGCGGGAGCCGCCGGTAGCGGCACACTCACTGAAGCAACGGCACATACGAGCCATTGCTTCAGTTTGCTTCAGTGTGCTTGTGCCAATGACATTGGCACATGCAGGGGACATTTAAAACCACTTGAAGCTGCTGCCTGTTCACTTTCTGGATTTACACAGACACACAGAGGCATACCCCCAGCTCTGCAGCTTTCACTGGCTCTCTTATGACTCAACCCCCCTCACTTCCTGGGAAACTCTCAGGAGAGTGAGAGAGAGAGCTGTGCATGATGTCATAAGCCTAGGCTTTTTACCAGACAAGAAACAGGAAGTGGGCTGTATAAAGTATTTACTGGCAGAAAAAAAATGTTTTACTATCCAAAGTTAAAACAATAAGGGCAGAAGATTTAATAGATGGAAAGATGAAAAAATCACTGAAGTTCCGCTTTAAATTAGCAATACTGCGGGAGAGTGCAAAATCTGGTGGAGCTCTGCATAGAAACGAATCAGCTTCCAGGTTTTTTTGTCAACCTAAAGCATTCCACACTAATTTAGAACTTTTAAAAGAAATCATCCTGGCAGCATAATAATTGTGAAATGGCCACATATTTTTTTATTTATTTTTTTGTGAATGTTTACCTATTTTATATGCAGCGGTCCTTGCCACCCGCGGATATGCCCATAATATCCGGCGCACTGTCTCCTGGGAGCCATGTGTCATAATTCCCAGGAGTCACTGTGGATGGCCGCCGCTCGTTCTCGCGATCTTTCGAAACCGGAAGTGACGCAATGACTGTGTTTTGGTGATTTTGTTTATCTTCATTACCATCACAACAGGGCGGGCACTTCCGCCGCCGACACCCATTGTGATGGCAACGTCAGAAGTGTACGGCGCGCGAGAACGGAGCGATGCACACTGGTCGCTCAGCTGCACCGTAACCAGGAAGATAGTGCTTGTGAGCTTCACATGCCCACAAGCAAGATGGAACATGCAAGGCATAAATAAGACATTTTACGATCTAAATCGGCAATCAATTCGACAACGATCAATAAACAATGAGTCATATTATAATATAATATTATAATATATAATAATAGCATTTAACAAAATATACTTTAACTGAACAAGCTGAAGTGAGAAGCTGATTGGCTACAATGCACAGCTGCACCAGATTCTGAGTGCTTCAGTTTTAGTAAATCTTTCCCATAGTGTGCTGATAAATCAGTGCTGGGACAAGGGCATCTAGAACCCAGGGCGAACAGGCCAGATTCTGTGAGACACCCCCCCCCCCCCCCCAGGTGTATGAGGTGTATAAGGTGTATGAGCATTATTTGTCAACAAAAATCCCCTCCCCCTAAAAAAGAAAGATTGAGCACTAATCTACATGCTTACGCCCTAAGCATAAATCCCCCCTCCTCCCAATACAAGTCCGCCCCCTACTTAAATCCCCCATCCCAGGAAAAATCTTTGCCCCCAAGCTCAAATTCTCTCTCTCCCCATATGCCCCCAAAACAAACCCCCCCTCCCCTAAAAAAAAATCTCCCCTCCTAGCACAAATCCTCTACCCCTCAAATTTCCCCTCTGAGCACAAATCCTCTCCCATTCCATACCCCCCCTCCAGTAAAAATTCCCCTCCTCCAATCCCCCCATCCTAGCACAAATAATCCCCCCGGCCCAAAACAAATCTCCCCTCCTAGCACAAATACCCCCAAATCACAACACTTCCCCAAATTTCCCCTCCAAGCACAATTCTTACCCCCTGCCATTCCCCAAATTCCCCCTCCCAACACAAATCCCTCCCTCACCCCCACCTCACATGACACCACAGTGCCCAGGGCAGCCGCCCCTCCTGCCCGCCCTTGTCCCGGCTCTGTGATAAATGTATGTAATTATTTCATGAGGTTACAGTACTCCAATTATGAATTATTTTGCCTTTATTTATTCCTTTCTCCCCATTTACCTGAAAACCAACCTGTCCAGTAAGGCCCAATGCACACCGGGCATTTAGCCCTGGTGCATGAGGCTGCAATGATTAGGTGTGGGCGGAATTCACAGATGCACCATGCAGCCTTGCTGCTGGCAGCCAGTAAAAGTCTAATGCCGTGTACACACGAGCAGAATGTCCGACAGAAAAAGTTCGAGATGGAAGCTATTGGCTACTGGCTATTGAACTTCCGTTTTCTAGTCCCGTCGTACGTGTTGTAGGTCACCTCGTTCTGGACGGTCGGAATTTGGTGTGACCGTGTGTATGCAAGACCGCTTGAGCGGAATTCCGTCGGAACTTAGTCGGAAAAACCTTCAGAGTTTATTCCGACGGGAAAACCGGTCGTGCGTGCAGGGCATAAGGCTCCATTCACACCTGAGCGTTTTGTAGCTTGAAGCCTGAAGCTACAAAAAGAAGAAAAAAATCAATTATTCTCTATGGAGATGGGTCACATCTACACTCCAAAACACCTGAAGCCAGATGCTCCAAAACACCTGAAGCTCAAACAAGTTCTGGAGCTTTTTTTTTTAGGCAGATTTGGGCGTTTTTCTACTTTTTACATTGGTGACCTTTTGACCTGTATAAAAAAATCAGGGCTAAAACGCGTCAACATCGCGGTAAAATCCATGGCAAAAATCGCTGCAAAATCGTGCTGACAGCTTCTGTGACTGGACGGTGCACTCAGTGGTACTAACTTCTGGGGAAGTATGCACCGAGGGATGAATGTCCGGTAAGCAGACTTCTTGTATTCCAGCCATTGGTCCCTGGGCGCATACTACCCTAAGCATTAGTAGCACCATCAAGCCTCATGTAGCCACAGCAGGCGTTATACCTAAACACCAGAGCCTCATGCACCAAGTCTAAACACCCATTGTGTATGGGGCCTGGACAGTGACATTGGTCTATAAAGCTGCCTGGGGTGCTTGAACCTTTTTTAATAATGTAATAAAAATAAAATAATGAAACCATGTGAGTAACTACTGTAAAAGGTGACAGTTGTACACACCCATAGCATACCTCCCAACTGTCCCTGATTTCGAGGGACTGTCCCTGATTTGGAGCAATGTCCCTCTGTCCCTCATTCCTCCTCATTTCTCCCTCATTTTGGTCTGATCTATATAGTTGTATATAAAATGCACTTTTTATCTATCAAAAAGTATTTCCCAGCGCTAAACCTTTCATCTGATTTCTAAATTGCTGCATTTGTAAATTCCAAAAGCCAATATAAAGGAATAGTAGTGATTAAAAAAAAGCACTTGTGGGTTTAACCAGGCTTGTTTTTTTGTACAATTCTCCTTTAAGGGGGCGTGGCAAAGGGTGTGTCCTATGCCTGCCTACTTTTGCTGATAGGTGTCCCTCATTCCTATCTCAAAACATTGGGAGGTATGCCCTAGCAGTATTATATAGTTTGCATGTAAATGTGGAAGAAAGAAATATAAATCAAAGATTAGCTAAAAAGGAATTATCATACTGAATGCAATCATTACATGTGCTATCCACAATCCAGTTATCAAAACACATTGGGGGTTATTTACGAAAAGGCAACTCCGCTTTGCACTACAAGTGCTCTGCAAGTGCACTTGGAAGTGCAGTCACTGTAAATCTGAGGGGTAGATCTGAAATGAAGGGAAGCTCTGCTGATTTTATCTTCCAATCACGTGCAAGCTAAAATGCTTTTTTTTATTTTCCTTGCATGTCCCCCTCGGATTTACAGCGACTGCCCTTCCAAGTGTAATTGTAGTGCAAAGTGGATTTGCCTTTTCGTAAATATCCCCCAGTGTTTCATAGAATAGCAGCCTTTCAAACATTTTCAGCACATTATAGTCACTGACTATTGTGCTACAGGCGCTGTTTCTGGCCGTGTCATTCAATCGCAGTCCTCGCAGAACAGATTCCGCAATGTCAGTACAATTCCCAGCATGACTCCGCTAATAGACAGCTAATGTGCTACTGACAAATACAATTTTCTGTTTGATCTCCACTGTCTGGCACATTTAATGACACGTGTAGCATGATGGCTTTGAAACGTACTGCCTGGAGCTAGTCTCCCTACATTCGTTGCATCATAAAATTGCTTAATTTTTGCTAATAAACATGACATTTACTTTCTGGACAATAATATCCCCAGAATGTTGCAACGCCAATACTGGCTCTGTGCACAGTGTATACAGTATACATTATGTATATACTGTACGTGTGTGAATATTTGAACAGACACATATTGTATATCGTATATAGTGTAGTAACGTTGTAATAACTTTATAACATACAGTGGGGACGGAAAGTATACAGACCCCCTTAAATTTTTCACTCTTTGTTATATTGCAGCCATTTGCTAAAATCATTTAAGTTAATTTTTTTTCCTCATTAATGTACACACAGCACCCCATATTGACAGAAAAACATTTTTGCAGATTTATTGAAAAAGAAAAACTGAAATATCACATGGTCCTAAGTATTCAGACCCTTTGCTCAGTATTTAGTAGAAGCACCCTTTTGATCTAATACAGCCATGAGTCTTTTTGGGAAAGATGCAACAAGTTTTTCACACCTGGATTTGGGGATCCTCTGCCATTCCTCCTTGCAGATCCTCTCCAGTTCTGTCAGGTTGGATGGTGAACGTTGGTGGACAGCCATTTTTAGGTCTCTCCAGAGATGCTCAATTGGGTTTAAGTCAGGGCTCTGGCTGGGCCATTCAAGAAAAGTCAAGGAGTTGTTGTGAAGCCACTCCTTCGTTATTTTAGCTGTGTGCTTAGGGTCATTGTCTTGTTGGAAGGTAAACCTTCGGCCCAGTCTGAGGTCCTGAGGACTCTGGAGATAGTTTTCGTCCAGGATATCCCTGTACTTGGCCGCATTCATCTTTCCCTCAATTGCAACCAGTCGTCCTGTCCCTGCAGCTGAAAAACACCCCTACAGCATGATGCTGCCACCACCATGCTTCACTGTTGGGACTGTATTGGACAGGTGATGAGCAGTGCCTGGTTTTCTCCACACATACCGCTTAGAATTAAGGCCAAAAAGTTCTATCTTGGTCCCATCAGACTAGAGAATCTTATTTCTCACCATCTTGGAGTCCTTCAGGTGTTTTTTAGCAAACTCCATGCGGGCTTTCATGTGTCTTGCACTGAGGAGAGACTTCCGTCGGGCCACTCTGCCATGAAGCCCCGACTGGTGGAGGGCTGCAGTGATGGTTGACTTTCTACAATTTTCTCCCATCTCCCGACTACATCTCTGGAGCTCAGCCACAGTGATCTTTGGGTTCTTCTTTACCTCTCTCACTAAGGCTCTTCTCCCCCGACAGCTCAGTTTGACCAGACAGCCAGCTCTAGGAAGGGTTCTGGTTGTCCCAAACGTCTTCCATTTAAGGATTATGGAGGCCACTGTGCTCTTAGGAACCTTAAGTGCAGCAGAATTTTTTTTGTCTCTGAGCTCTTTAGGCAGTTCCTTTGATCTCCTGATTCTCATTTGCTCTGACATGCACTGTGAGCTGTAAGGTCTTATATAGACAGGTGTGTGGCTTTCCTAATCAAGTCCAATCAGTATAATCAAACACAGCTGGATTCAAATGAAGGTGTAGAACCATCTCAAGGATGATCAGAAGAAATGGACAGCACCTGAGTTAAATATATGAGTGTCACAGCAAAGGGTCTGAATACTTAGGACCATGTGATATTTCAGTTTTCCTTTTTTAATAAATCTGCAAAAATGTCAACAATTCTGTGTTTTTCTGTCAATATGGGGTGCTGTGTGTACATTAATGAGGAAAAAATTAACTTAAATGATTTTAGCAAATGGCTGCAATATAAAAAAGAGTGAAAAATTTAAGGGGGTCTGAATACTTTCCGTCCCCACTGCATATATATATATATATATATATATATATATATATATATATATATATATATATATATATATATATATATATACTCAAACCCATTTCATTCTACTTCTTCCAATTTCAGCTGTACCTGGAGTTTCACTTGTGTTTTTAACAGACATTTTCTCTAGACGAGATGCTGTGGTCAACAACACCACTACTGTAACGAATCCAGACATAAAAGCAAAATGTCTCGCTGATCAATAAAATATATGTCTCACAAATTGGTAATACAACCCACTTAAAGTGTATGTGAACTCCAATAATGAACTTCTCCTTTTTTTTGCTCCCTTTTGGTCTTGTGTATATTGCAGTGTTTGTCTCAAGAAATGTTATCACCACTGACTCTGTGAGCTACAAAACACTTCACCCACCATGTTACGTAGATGAGGAGTGGAGGAGATGTTCTGTATTTCTTAAAGGGGTTGTAAAGGTAAATAAAAAAAAAAAAAAAATAACAAACATGTCATACTTACCTTCAATGTGCAGCTCGTTCTGCACAGAGTGGCCCCGAACCTGCTCTTCTGGGGTCCCTCGGCGGCTGTTTCAGCTCCTCCCCGCAAGCACTAACCACCTTAATGCGAGCTCCCTCGCATGGTTGTTAGTTATTGCGGGCGCGCTCCCGTGATACAGCCGGCGGCTATAGCCGCTCACTGTATCACTCGGCCCCGCCCCCCGCCGCGTCGCGTCATTGGATGTGATTGAGAGCAGCGCGAGCCAATGGCTGCACTGCTTTCAATCCATCCACTGTAGCCAATCAGCGACCAGGCTGAGCTGCAAAAGAGAAGACGGGAGCGAGCAGCGGAGATTCAAGGTGTCAGGTAAGTAAAACGGGGGGGCTGTGGGCGGCGGTATTGTCAAAAGTTTTTTCACCTTAATGCATATAATGCATTAAGGTGAAAAAACTTTTACCTTTACAACCCCTGTAGCCTCCCCGGCGGTTTTCCCGAGTGTGGCTCGGGGTTAAAATTCAGCACCATTAGCGGTAACCCCGAGCCACACTCGGGATTGCATCGCAGGATCCTGGTGCCTCCTTACTTACCTTGTCCCCGGGATCCTGCGATGTCCCCCGCAGTGTCCGCGGGCTGTGTCCTGTTCCGAAGCCTCTCTGTGCCAGGCTCCGTTCCCTGCGAGCGTCGCGACGCACGGGGGCGGAGCCTGGCGGCAAATTCAAAAAATGTAAAAATCATAACACATACAGTACTGTAATCTTACAGATTACAGTACTGTATGAAATCATTTCACATCCCATTTGTCCCCAGTGCTTTGGCCCATGCCCTGCATGCAGTTTTATATTGCATATACTGTTCTTTCTGCCTGGAAACATGAGATTGTCCATAGCAACCAAAAAGTGTCCCTTTACATCAAAAATGGCTTTAGACCAGCTAGAAAACAGCGATAGTAAATTAGAACACTTGCAGAATTGAGCGATAGTGAATCGGGTGGAAATGTATTTTATTACTATTTATTTTTATTTTTTTTAATTATTATTTTTTTTTTATTATATTATAATTTATGTTTTTGTGTTTCAAACTTTATCATACCCGGGATATCTACTAGACTCTTGTTTGGACAGATTTAAGTGTGTTATTGTTAATAATTACAGACCTACAATATAAAACGCCAAATTTCCATGCAAAATAATTGTACCGCTTTCAGCACCTAAAATCAGAAAGAATCATACCGCCAGGGAGGTTAAACTCTCTTTCCTAGGGCGACAACACATACATAGATGCAGTAATTCCAGTGAGAGCTGTCAATCACCTTAGGACAGGAAGTGTATTCCTGGTAGGACCAACAGGTGTAAAAGAAGACTATGGCTTCACACTGTTGCCGTGCATTAGCACATATTAAATTCACATTGCATTGTGTAAAGGCAGCCCATTCATTTAAATGAATTAATGACCAGTGTTGATGCCGTAATATACATGCGGAGAAATAGCCAGCACACCATGATAAAACCTCAGTCCTTTACTACGGTCATAAAAAAGTCCAGCTACAAAGAATTAATTATACCAACATGTCAGAGACATGCTGGTCCCCTTCCACAAGGTAACAGACAAATATATGCATTGACAATCACAAATACATATACACACACATTGATTATCCAAAAATAATACACCCGCAGAGTTATCAATGCCTTATGCTTGGTCCTGTGTATGCCAAAAAGTAAGAGATGTACTAAAATATCCCCAAACCTATGTCAAACAATGTGTTGCATACTCAGGATGAAGAGGATTGTCCAAAGATGCCTCATACCCAATAAGGGCGAAGAGTGTCTAAACATGCCCCATACTCAGGATGGATAATGGTGCCCAAACACGCCCCATACTCATACACACGATCGGACTTTCCAACAACAAAACCGTGGAATTTTGTCCGAAGGGCATTGGCTCAAACTTGTCTTGCATACACACGGTCACACAAATGTTGGCCAACAATTACGAACGTACTAGACGTACTACGTGTTTTTTCATCGCTTTAGCGCCACCCTTTGGGCTCCTTATGCTAATTTCGTGTTAGTAGAAGTTTGGTGAGTGTTGATTCGCGCTTTTCTTTTTGCGTTTTTTATTTAGCGCGTTTCAGTTCGCGCTTTTCAGTTTGTTTCTGAATGGCCATTCGTCAACCAGACATGTTGCGGAATCGGAGGAGATAACGTGTTATTTCTTATTGGCCTTGAAGTATTTGCTTTGACATTATTTTTTTGGTTGAATAATGATTTGATTTGGTATATTTTCTATATTTTGGATGCATAGAATGCACTTTTTGGTTAAGTTCTATTGGCAGATAGCATGTCTAATTGTATTTGTTTTCTTTTTTTAATGCACAATAAAAAAATAGTGAAGAATAATACTTGGCTATGTGTTTTACTTCAAATGACAGTTTGGAAGTAGACAGTTACATTTTAAAAAATACAACGTAAGATTGACAGGGGACACCAACATAGTTGTATCTTTGATCTTAAAAACTACAAGATAATGGTGTTGTGGTAACTTGCACAAATAAAAAAAAAAAATAATAATAATATTATTCTTGATATCACTAGAAAAAAAAAAGCCTTTGAAAATTTGTTTGCAATAACTCCATCAGTATCACCAGCAAAGCAGCTTCATTATTATCCCATTAAACTCCTTGGCGGTATGATTATTTCAGATTTTTGTTGCTGAAAACGGTATAAATATTTTGCATGGAAATTTGGTGTTTTATATTGTAGGCCTGTAATTCTTAGGAATAACTCACTTAAATATGTCCAAACCAGAGTCTAGTAGACATCCCGGGTATGATAAAGTTTGAAACACAAAATCATAACTTATAATATAATAAATAACTATAAATAATTATACCAAATAATAATATAATAATAATAAAAAATATTCAATAATGTAATCAAATCAAAAAGACAGAAATTTGCTCAGTTGCAGAATTGTCACTGTCATTACTTTTCAGTGTTTGATGACGGATCTCCCCACAAATCACTATCGCTCAATTCTTCGAGTGATTCTAATTTACCATCGCTGTTTTCTAGCTGGTCTAAAACCACTTTTGATGTAAAGGGACGGTTTTGGTCGCTATGGACAATCTCCAGTTTCCAGGCAGAAAGAACAGTTTTTATAATATAAAACTGCATGTTGGGCACTGGACAAACCACTAGGGACAAAAGGGATGTGAAATAATTTTATACAATAATGTAATCTGTAAGATTACAATATACTGTATGTATAGTGTGTGTTTCACTTTTTGAATTTGGCGCCATTCTCCGTCCCCGTGCGTCGCAACGCCTGCAAGGAACGGAGCCCGGCTCTGTGATGAATCGAGTGGAGGACGAGCCGCTCACACTGCGGGGACACATCGCAGGATCCAGGGGACAAGGTAAGTAAGCTCTTCCTGGATCCTGCAATGCGATCCCGAGTCTGGCTATGAGTAAGCGCTCATCATGAGTGCGAAACGCGTCAGCTGAGCCTGTACATCCTGCCAGATTGTCCTGTATTTTTGATGATCCAGTTTTTATAATAAAGACATTTTTTCAACTTTATCCGGTGTGCGGCATCCAGATTCTCTCGTTCAAAGCTTTGCTCTGGCTCGGGGTTACCGCTTTTGGTTCTGAAATTTCACCCCGAGCCACACTCGGGAATACCGCCAGGGAGGTTAAAGAAGAGAATTGTGAGCTACATTTGGAGATTTCATAAATTGCTGCGTCACGATTGTTAATTCTCCATTACGATCGCTAGTTTACAAGACCGACCGCTTCTGGCTCGTCCTTGCTTTCGAGCATGCGTGTTTGTACTTTGGACTTTTGTCCGGTGGACTTGTGTACACACGATCGGAAAATCCAACAACACACATTTGTTGGTGGAAAATTTTTAAAACATGCTAGCCAACATTTGTTGGCGGAAAGTCTGACAACAATTGTCCGATGGAGCATACACACGATCAGATTTTCCGCCAAAAGCCTGACATCCAACATTTCCCATCGGAAATTCCGATCGTGTGTACAGGGCTTAAATCTCTTAGATAAAAAATCCTGGGTTTGTATACAAATGGTTTACCATCAGTATTTTTAGAACATGGAATGTCAGTGTTAACTTTTTCGAGACATTCTACAAATACAGATAGGATACCACTTGTACAGACCCACAATTTTTAATCCAAGAGATTTAAGAAAATCATGAACAGGCACAGTTATATTCTAAATTGTGCTGAAATTAAACAGCCACCACTTCATGTTGAGTGATAAATCTTGAAGATTTATTAATCAGAGCAAACCCTTGTGATAAGTACCAGAAAACCTAAATTAGCATATCAGAGAAGAAAGGTTGCTTTAAATATCACAAATGAACCGGGTGCAGTGCTCTCATCTGCAGTCCAACATTTTCACCTTCACATTCAGCTCGCCGATATCTTATCCTTGATTATTTCAAAAGAAACATGGATTTTTTTTTTTTTGCTTTCATCTTGTGAATTGTTTTTGTTCCTGTGTCTATATTGGCAAGACAACCGGACTTTTCAAGTGTAGGTTTCAGGAGCATAGGAGTGACATAAAGATGTCTACCATCTGCAGAGACCAATTACCTATGACAAGCCTGCTGCAGTTCCTTTTGTTCATGCCCGGGATCCAACTCATGAACGTAGGGGCATGGTTATTCTGACCCTGGTGTGAATCATGGCGAAGACAGAAATCGTAACTTATTTCAAAGAAAGCTATTTCGATATACTATTTGCAGAGGTTAAAACACCAAATTGTTGCAGTTATTTACCTGTCTGTAGAAATTTTTTATTTGCATTAGTGCTTTTGACATATTTATTGGTTCTTTTAATGTTCTGTTTAGTCTAATCATTTTTATTTATTCTTTAGTTTTAAAATGTTTGAGTATTGGTCTATTTTTCACAACCAATTGTTCAATCTAGCATGGGTTCTTTTTTTTAATCTGATGTATGAATTAAAAAAATCAACATATTTCTGGCTCACAAACCCCCCTTCTTCGGGGCTTTCGGGCTGAAAATGAGAACAAAACTGTACAGGTCCAGAGGATGGATCTACAAGGCAGCAGCCAGACCGACTCCAATGGTTCATTGTGGCGCTCTCATTCTTCCAGAATATAGTTCTTCAAACTTCTTAAAGAAGAATTCCAGGTATTGATAAGTTTACACAGTTACATTGGTCTAGCTTGGCAAATGCAGCAGGGGTCGAGTCCCGTAGCTGCTTGGCACGGAACTCAAAAGCTAGTGGAGAATGCTGTAGCAGGGGTGATTTCCAACATCTAGAGGGATGTCACAGGTATGCTATAAAAAGATACATTGGTTCAAGTTGGTCTTTGGTCTTTAGTCTTAAAATGTTTGAGTTTTGTTCTTTTTATTCAGAACCACTCTTTCCTTAATGTTATTGTAGTGTGTTTGACTTTGTTGTCCATTTCACTTCCTGTGTTGTATAATTTATATTGTCTTTTTGTTTTAGTTTTCGCTTCATGCCCACCATTTTGTTTACAACATCTGGTTGCCCTAATAAAGGGGCCACACAAATAGGAAATTTACATGAATAAAATAAAACCTAGCACATCTCCTTTAATATCATTTACCAAATCCTATTAAATAACATCATATACCTTAACACAAACCATAAAAAATTCAAACAATTAATAATGTAATAGTCTCTTCTGCCTTACAATTGTTTGTTGAATAACAATGAACATTTGTGTGGTGGAAAAGACTATTATATTATCAATTGTTTTAATTTTTTATGGCTTGTGTTAAACAAGTATGGGCTATAAAACAATCCTGAGTATGAAGCATCTTTGGACACCATTCTCCATCCTTCATATGGGGCATGTTTTAATGCCATTCACCATCTTGAGTATGGAGTATGTTTTGACACCATTCACCATTCTGAGTATGGGGCATGTTTGGACACCGTTTACCATCCTGAGTATGGAATATATTTGGACAATGTTCACCATTCTGAGTATGCAGCATGTTTGGACACCATTCACCATCCTTCATATGGGGCCTGTTTGGACACCGTTCACCATCCTTCGTATGGGGCATGTTTGGACACCATTCACCATCCTTCATATGGGGCCTGTTTGGACACCGTTCACCATCCTTCGTATGGGGCATGTTTGGACACCATTCACCATCCTTCATATGGGGCATGTTTGGATACCATTCACCATCCTAAGTATTGAGCAGGTTTGGATACCATTCACCATCCTTCATATTGGGCATGTTTGGATATCATTCACCATCCTAAGTATTGAGCGTGTTTGGATACCGTTCATCATCCTTCATATGGGGCATCTTTGGACACCATTCACCATCCTGAGTATGGAGCATGTTTGGACGCCATTCACCATCCTTCATATGGGGTATGTTTGGACACTGTTTACCATCCTGAGTATTTACGTACGTTGCCTCACATAGGTAAGGGGGTGTTTTTTTTAATATCTCCTATTTTTTGGTGTGCACAGGACCAAGCATGAGGCATGGCTAACTCTGCAGGTGTATTGATTGTTGGATAATTAATGGGTGTATATATATATATATATATTTGCCGAAAATGGTGTTATCGGCTAAATGTCGATAAGAGAAAAAGGTCCAATTAATGGCACTGAAAAAGCACGCAATGTTGTCGTGAATTTGCCACTATTTTGTGGCAATTTTACAGTGATTTTGGACCGATTTTACCGTTCTTATGGTGTGTTTTTCATAGGTCATGTGACTCAAAAACCACATCAAAAACGTAACAGGGGTGCGTTAATGATGCATTCTTTCTGCGTTTTCAATGCATTTGAACTGGGAGGCGCGTCTTTTGTGCATTTTCTTTTTTAACTGACCAAAAATGCAGCAAGCAGGATTTTTAACACCACAATGGAAGCCCAACTGACCAGTGTGCAGACATCGAATTTAAAGGGATACATTTTTCTTGGGCTTTTCTTGCGCTAAAGGTGCCAATAATGGCCGACGATAAATTCATATTCATTTAAATTGATGATATTAATTAAAAAGTTGAATATAATACATATAAAAATATAATTACTTTTTAAAAACTGTTATTTTCAGTTTCGGTTTTCGCCAAGTGTGTCCTGCATTTTTGGTTTCAGTTTTGGCACCAAAATTTCTATTCGGTGCACCTCTAATATATAGATAGATAGATAGATAGATAGATAGATAGATAGATAGATATACAGATAATCTATCTATCTATCTATCTATCTATCTATCTATCTATCTATCTATCTATCTATCTATCTATCTATCTATCTATCTATCTATCTATCTATCTATCTATCTATCTATCTATCTATCTATCTATCTATCTATCTCTCTATCTATCTATCTATCTATCTATCTCTCTATCTATCTCTCTATATACTGTATATTTTGTGATTATCAAGGCATGCTCAGGATGGTGAACTGTGTCTAAACATGCTCCATACTCAGGATGGTGAAAGGTATCCAAATAAGTCCCATTCTCAGGATGGTGAACGGTGTCCAAAGATGCTCCATACTCAGAATGGTGAATGGTGCCTAGACATGCCCCATATGAAGGGTGGTGAATGGTGTTCAAACATGCTCCACACAAATGCCCCGTACACACGATCGGACATTGATCGGACATTCCGACAACAAAATCCCAGGATTTTTTCCGACGGATGTTGGCTCAAACTTGTCTTGCATACACGCGGTCGCACAAAGTTGTCGGAAAATCAGATCATTCTGAACGCGGTGACGTAAAACACATACGTCGGGACTATAAACGGGGCAGTAGCCAGTAGCTTTCATCTCTTTATTTATTCTGAGCATGCGTGGCACTTTGTGCGTCGGATTTGTGTACACACGGTCGGAAATTCCGACAACGGATTTTGTTGTCGGAAAATTTTATAGCCTGCTCTCCAACTTTGTGTGTCGGAAAATCCGATGGAAAATGTGTGATGGAGCCTACACACGGTCGGAATTTCCGACAACAAGGTCCTATCACACATTTTCCGTTGGAAAATCCGACCGTATGTACAGGGCATAAGGATGGTGAATGGTATCCAAATATGCTCCACACTTAGGATGGTGATTGGTGTCCAAATATGTTACCTATAACCGACACATCAGTGAAATCATTTTTATACTTTTATATACATTTATGACCTCAATAAAGGGTTGAGGTTTTATTTTGGTGTGCTACCTATTTTTCCACACATTCGTTTAAATGGGCTGCCTAACACACTAAAAAGCACCACAAATGGTGCATGCACTTTTTATAGCGCAGCCCAACATAACACACACAGTAGTGCACTTCCTTGTGTTGTAGTGCACTGCAATGCATATCCATTGGTGGGGTGCCAATAACAATGAATGGCACCGCAGCGTTTTTGCAAATTGCTGCAGCACAACAGTGTGAATCCAGCTTCATACACCCGCCAGATCTAAGGACTGGTTGACTGCAATATATTACATTTTTGTTCTTGGGTTTGCATACACTGTATTGGACTTTCAGGCTATACATTGAAAAGTGTATTATGTGTTAGCAGGAATTTTAAACATGTACAGAGTTTTCCCGGTCAGACAAATAAGCCGTTCAAAATAAATACGATTTTTTTATAGATAATTATCTGACCACTCAGTAAATGCAGGATTGGCTAAAAGAGAGAGGTGGAAGGTATTCAGGACGCTTGCAGAGGGTGTGATGTGCAAACCCTCAGCTGAGTATAAAGATTTTCTTATCCTCCCGGCTCCCTAACATTATTCATTGCAATACACAAACTTAACTGTGTTCCAGTTTTAAGCACACCAAAATACGAACACGCCTGGAAAAGCTGGAGTGTTAGAAACTTTTACAAGACAAGCGTTCCAAACAAACAGATCTCCTGCTTAAACAATTTGGTGCAAGGAGGAAATAAAATCCAAAACCATTTTCCGTGTGCCTATGAAAAATGACTAGGAGGAGGTGCCCATAGAAAATAAAACATCATTAATGCTTCCCAGTCCAGGAAATTTAATTGGTGTTGATACACGGTTGAAGATTACTTTTCCTGACCATAGATGGGTATCAAGATTTGTGAGAGGATGGGCACATTCAGATCACTTTTCAAAGGTGATTTATAGGTGGTGAGGAGGCAATGGGACTCCCCTTTACACTGTACTACTATGGGGGGTGATCGGGGATTCGTTTTTATTTTTTTGTTACACTTTGTTTGCTGTCACATTGATGATTATTTTACCAGCAACGTTTTCAACTGTCATTACTAGTGATCTGTGATTGACTACAGCTAATTACATGGTAAAGGGTGCTGTGATTGGCCCAGTACCATGTGACAGCTGTGGGCCAATCACAGCATAGGAACACACAGCTGTTTTGAATGAATTCATTAATAACAGCTTTGTTGACATTGTGATCATGTGATCACAAAGTGATCACATGATCCCCCAAGCAATTGAAGGGGCCCTGTGGAGCCCCAGGGAGCGCACAAGTATGCATGTGGTAAGTGACATACGGGTACGTCACCTACCCTGTCGCCCGTTCACAGAACATGTACTGTGGGCAGTCAGCAACTGGTTAAGAAACACTTGTATATGCATTTTTTACAACTGTGAGAATGATGCCTTATTTTCATGAATTTTATGCTCGGTTGGTCAGTGACTCAAAAAATATTGATGCCAGAGCCTACGAGCAAGGCAGAGGCGTAACTACCACCATAGCGACCCATGCAGGCGCTATGGGGCCCACAGCTGAGTGGGGCCCAGTGAGGATAAGAGCACCGCCGGAACAGTCTCCCAGCCAGGGGAAGAGAGAGGAAAGGAAGAGGCGAGCTGTCCGTATCAGCAGAGAGCTGAATTGCCCGATGTAAGAGCTTTCATTAGAACTTCCAGTGTTCCCGGGGCTCACGTCACATAGCTCCACCTTTTGGCCCGGTGCCTTTGATAGACAGAACGCCAATCCAATGCGGGACATGTGACGTCATCAAAGGCGTAGGGCCAAGAGGTGGGGCTATGTGACGATGAGCCCTGGGAAGACAGGAAATTCAAATGAAAGCTATTACAGCGGGCAATCCCGCTCTCTGCTGATCCGGGTGGCTTGCCTCTTCCTCTGCATAGGTGGGGCTGTATGGGGCACAGGCAGACCAGGCTGTATTGGGCACAGGCCACGCTGTATGGGGCACAGGTCACGCTGTATTGGGCACAGGTCACGCTGTATTGGACACAGGTCACGCTGCATTGGGCACAGGTCACGCTGTATGTGGCACAGGTCACGCTGCATTGACACTAGGGCAACTGTGGGGGGGGGCTGTTTGCAGGGGGGCCCATACAACATTTTGCTATGGGGCCCTGCTATTTCTAGTTACGCCCCTGCAGCAAGGACTTCAATATTCCATTCAGTACAGGTTTTCTTTAAGAAAAAAATCTGGCAAAGAGATGACAAGTTACGTGTTTAGCTTACTGACAAGACAGGCAACGTCGTAAGTACACAAAAACGTTTCCTGATGTGCGTGAGAGCTTACCAAGAACGGAGTCCAGCAAATACAAGAGACACACATGATGGCCAGGAGCTGGGTTATCATCTCTATGTGGTGTGATCTGCCTTGTCTGTGCTGCTGGCTTTTCAACCTAGCTTTCAGTAATGTTATTCCAGTTATAGCATTGCATAAGAAAGAGATAGCCAGAGCCAAGAACCCCAGAGATGAAAACAGCAGAAGATGAAACTGATCCATCCAGGTTTCAATGTGCTCCGTTTTTAGAAAGCACCACGTCTTGGTGGCCTGGATGTGATAAGATCTCAAAGTCAATATTGGCAGCAACGCCACCAGGATGGCAAACAGCCAAACAAAAGTCAAGATGATTTTGGCGTGCCTTGACGTCATGGTGGTAGAATGAAAGATTGGCTCAGTGACTCCAACACACCGTTCCACAGCCATGACGCTCCCAAGCAACAGCGGACACAGTCCAAAGAACACCATGCACATGCCAAATATACTGCAAAGAGCATCGGCATGGTCGAATTTTGACCAGTTCCTATCTGATGCATAGATGTACACAGCTATGGCTCCATTAATGAGGTGGCCAAAGAGGTCCGTGATGACCAAGCCGCTGGCGAACAACAAGAACGAGGCCTTGGATTTTTTCCTAAATCTTTGGTAGGCTTTCATGAGTATTGCTATAGCGAGGCTGTTAGATGTAATTCCCACGGTCATGAAAACGATGCTGAAGAACACTGAGATCTTATGTTCAGTGCGGTGGGTGGTATTAGTTGGGGACGTGGGTCCGCCATACAGATCCGGGACCAGGCTGTTGTTCATGGTGGGATATGAAGAGGCTAAATTTGCATCATCTCCACTGTGCAATGTAACCTGCAGAGATAAAAGGTATTTTAATATTGGAGATGACGAATATGATAAATACAGATTTTTGGATGCATTCGGTGAATAAGACTTTATCATATCTTATAAAAAATGATAGATATCCCCATACCATAAATCCTTTGCATGTCATAAGTTTATATAATTAACATTTAGAAAAAACTTCTTATTTGCTCCCTTCTGGTCTATTAAGCTCTTCCCGCCCAGCCCTGGCATCCCTTTAATGGGAATGTGCTCAGGGGGATGAGAAGGATCGGCCGATCCTATGACCAATGTGAGGAGGTAGTCCCAACGACTCCCAATCATTAGTGCAGACCAAGAGCGATCTTTGTGCAATCTCAGCAGAGAAAGCTCTGCCACCCATTGATGCATATGTGCAGCACGTGTTACGTGGGCGGCAAGAGGTTAAAGTATAATTTAAAGTGGTTCTAAAGGCTGACGTTTTTTTACCTTCATGCATTCTATGCATGAAGGAGAAAAAACCTTCTGTGTGCAGCTCCACCCCAGCTCCCATAATACTTACCTGAGCCCATTCTCGATCCAGCATTGGCTCACAGACAGCAGCAGGAGGCATTGGTTCTCATTGCTGTCAATCACAGCCAGTGAGGAGGGAGCAGGGGGTGGGGCTGAGCCCCATTCTGTGTGTCAATGGACATGCAGAGAGGGGCTTGGGAGAGAGCATGCACAAGCAGCTTGCTATGGGGCACTGAGCAGAGGAGGAGGAGCCAGGAACGCCAACGGGGAACCCTAGAAAAGGAGGATCAGGGCTACTCTGTGTAAAACCTTTACAAGACATGTTTGTTATTTTAAAAAAAATGTACCTTTAATATCAAGGGCTCTTCCAGATGATTGGGAGGGGGGTGCTAAACACCTGATCCTGTGTTCTGTGTGCATGGGGAGTGTGTCCCTACACTCCAATCAGCTCTCAGAGCTCTCCTCACTGAGCTCTGAAAAGTGTAATTTCAGCTCTCTGCTCCCTGTTTTCTGACAGTTCAGACAAGCTTTATAAATTCTGGGTTTTGAATTGATGTGAAGAAGAGAAGACTGCAGATAAACAGGTACAACTTATGTAAGAGGATTTGTTTCATCTCTGTGTATCACCTGAGGCTAGTCACTTCATTGGCTATAATATGTAGAGGATTTACACTCACTAAAGATGTAATCCTGTAATCTTGTAATCTGTTTTCATTGGATTAATTTTTACTGCCTTCTTGTAATGTCTGTGATGTCCTTTTTCACCTCATATCTGTTTCATTGGAACGAGCAGTGCACATTACTTGCGGTCATGTACTCTGTTCTATGCACATTACAAATCCCATAGTTTATAGTAAAAGTGGTTGTAAACCCTCATGTTTTTTCACCTTGATACATCCTATGCATTAAGGTGATGATCAGTGCTCTGATGATCAGTGCAGATGTCCCCTTTCACACTAGCCGGCTACCGGCTTTCTCCTCTCAGCGCAAGGAATGGAATGCCAATAACCGACAAGTGTTTTTACATCGTGATCAGCTGTGATTAGACACAGCCGATCACGTGATAAAGAGCCTCTGTCATTGGCTCTTTACCCTAATCGGTGATGTTCTGCATCCTACGAACACAGCTTACCACCAATCACCGCGCGCCTGTGCGACAAGGGTGAGAGGACATCGTGTGAACTACAGCAGTCCCGCCCAGCCTGTTATTTGACTATACTGCAGGCGGGAACCAGTTAAGGTGGGCTCAATCAAAGCAATCAAAGCTAATTTTATAGGTACAAGGCGCTAAGCATTCCTACATACAATGGGACCATGGAGAATGAATGTAACCACTCTCCAATAGGAAGTCAGATGACAGCAGCAAAATAAAGGAATCTGAAAATTTGGAGTAGACTGAGAGCAATAAAAGGTGCAGATACTGACCAATCAGAATCACTGTGGTCTGTCCCGGGGAGGCACTGCACAGAGAAGAGGGCGATGAGTGGTGATTTCAAATCCCTGGAGCGCTGGGCTGGCTGCGTGGGCACTGACAGCTCAGCAATCATACCCCGGAGGTAAGTAAAGCAGGGATCGGGGGTGGGGAGGATGCATGCTGTTAGTTCACTTTTTCATTTTTTTCTGAACAGGTGAACTAATAATATGAAAACACAAATCAAATGAGTTTCAGAAAGAGAAGAGGCATTGAAGAGATCTGCAGTATGGAAAATGAAGGCACTAGGCATGCAAGGCAATCAATAATCATATTTAAAAAAAAAAGAAAAAGTATTCCCGATCAATAATAACAATAAAATATTGCTTTAAAAATTAGACTAAAAGGCTACAATCTATTGTGCTGTCTTCCTGACAGTGGCAGAAGAAACATAAGAAAGTGATAACATGAAAACCTGAATCCTATAAAGCAGTCTTTTTCTCAACCTTTTTACCCCAGAGGAACCCTTGAAAATCATTTTCTAGTCTCGAGGAACCCTTACTAAAACCAATTCATTGGTGGTCAGTGAAAAAAAATGCCCCTTACATTTGTGGTCAAAATGCAATCCCTATGGACGGCTTAAAAGATTGTTGGCTTCATGCAACTGGCTCTTCCAAGTGGCATTGACCCCAGAACTATGCAGACACCTTAAGATAGGAGGTCAATCGGCCACAGTTCAAGGAACCCCTAGCGACCTTTGGAGGAACCCTAGGGTTCCATGGAACCCTGGTTGAGAATGGCTGCTATAAAGAATGGAAACTTGACCCCAGTTCATTGTAAGGCTTTTAGCGAGCTCTTACCTTCTCTCTGTTCAGAGGCTGTGTGCTGTGTGCCCGGTCATGTCTCTTCTCACACTGACTAGGAGAGTGGGAGGTTTTGCTCTTTATGATTTCCTGAGAATATGTGTTCTTACAAGAAAATGAACTGCATCCCTTTAGCCATATAGCGTCTTAGGAATTATCTCAGAAAAAAAATGAAACTCCTGTTGCAGGAGATGCTTCTAATTTGATTTCCATCGATGCAGACGGCTGGGACAAGCAACGGACTCATCATACAAGCATGACATGAGATACTTGGGGACAGTCTATCTATAAAACACAATGGCCCTCGCTTGTCACATTGCAATGAAGTGACATTTGACTGTCTTCTTCATATCAAAGAACCTTACCCTGATATAACCGGAATAATTGTTAATACCAGTAAGAGCTCATTCACATCAGAACACATTCATTTTTTATGTTTTGTATTGAACTGCATCAGGTGATTGTTCAATAGCATGCCAACATCTAGTGGAGGTATTGGGCCACTAAAAACGTGTTTACTATGAGATTTTGGTTTTTCCCTTTGCCTCCCCCCCCCCCCCCCCCACCTAATAGGACCTTGCAGTCTCCTTTATGGGGCAGCGGATGTCAGCAGACACATATCCGCTGCTATCTAATCCAGACCTCCCAACATTTTGAGATGGGAATGAGGGACACCTACTAGCAAATGTATGTAGGCATAGGACACGCCCCCTGCCACACCCCCTTAAAGGAGAATTAACCCAAAAAAAAAGGTTAATTAAATCCACAAGTGCTTTTTTTACCACTACTATTCCTTTATATTGGCTTTTAAAATGTACAAATGCAGAAATTTAGAATTTGGATGAAATGTTTAGCGCTGGGAAACACTTTTTGAAAGATAAAAAGTGCATTTTATATACAACTATATAGATCAGACCAAAATGAGGGACAACTGAGGAGGAATGAGGGACAGAGGGACATTGTTCTAAATCAGGGATGGTCCCTCGAAATCAGGGACATTTGGGAGGTATGTCTAATACGATCCTGCCTGTGAAATCCAGATGGATGAAGGTCCTATTTTCCATCTGACTGGCAGATCAGATAGGATTGGATGAAAACGAACAGGCAGTCCATTTCCACCCGATTTCCCCATAGAGGAGAGCTGGACTGTGTCCGTGTCCGCTCTGCACAGCAGAGCAGACAGGACCTCTCATCGGCCTGCTCAGCGGGGATCAGGGGAGCGATCCCTCACTGAGAAAAAGGAATCCATTGCACGAAGGCACCCAATGATAGCAAACCACCACCGCTGGAGGTGCTCAAAGGGCTGGAGCAGATGCTCTGTAGTCCATCCCCCAAGCTGACATCCCTTCCGTATTATACCTACAGGAGTCCTGGAACTTCTCCTCCAGCCTTGTGAGCACCTCCAGCGGCCGTGGTTTGCTATCATTGGTGGGGCGGGGACACTGCAGATATGGATTTGAATAGATATTCACTTTGTGAGTTGTTATAAAATTTTAATAAACTGCCTATTGCTGCACTACATGGCGCTTTGCTTTCCTTACTGCACAGGTGTCAAACACAAGGCCCGGGGGCCGAATCCGGCCCTCCAGGCAATTTCATGTGGCCCTCGCACCTCTCCTGCAACTGCAGGAGAGCTCTGGTCCTCCTCCAGACCCCTACTTTCTGCTTTCAAGCAATGCATCCAGCTTCTTCCCAGCAGCAGCATAAGGAAAGGGGGGTGCACTGTGATGTAAGGGAGAGTAGGGGACTCAACTTCTGATGGTGGGGTGGCTCTTGACATCTAATGTAAGGGGAGGGGATGCGCTGGACATCTAATCTTACAGATACAACCGGCCCTTTTGAGGGCAATCATAATGCTGATGCGGCCCACGATGAAATTGAGTTTGACACCCCTGCCTTACTGGGTTCACACACACACAGCAGCGGTGGGGGAACGTACATGCAATTCGGATTTGGATTTGTGCCCATTCAATTTGTCTGGACACAAATTGCACCCCAAAGATAACATTTTGGTATCGTGTATGAGTAGTTGTGAAAATATCCGGTATCGGAACCGAAAGGTTCCCTGACCCGCCAATGATAGCAAGCCACCGCCACTGGAGGTTCTCACAAGGCTGGAGGAGATGTTCGGCACCCCTCCCCCCCCCCCCCCCCCCCCAAGCTGACATCACTTCTGCTTTATACCCACAGAAGATCCAGAACTTCTACCCCAGCCCTGTGAGCACCTCCAGTGGCCGTGGTTTGCTATCATCGGTTGGACGAGGACACTGCAGATATACATTTGACTAGATATTTTCACTGTGAGTTATTATAACATTTTAATAAACTGCCTATTGCTGTACTACATGGCGCTTTTCTTTCTTTACTGGATTCACACACACAGGCATATTGGGGGAAATTACATGCAAATCGGGTAAGGATTTGTGCCCATTCATTTTGTCTGGACACAAATTTCACCCCAAAGATTCCATTTGGGTATCGGGAGCATTGTCACGAGTATGAGTAGTCGTGGAATTACTTGGTATCGGCACCAATACTGATATTGGTATCAGTGCATCCCTACTTCTTATACTTCAAAAGACTGGAAAAACATCCCCAGCACTACAATTAGCTGAAGTAAACGTGCATTGTATTCAACTTCTGTGTCTTGAAGAGTTGAGGATTGAAGAGTTAAGGTGCCTGTGGATGGTGCCAAGTCAGCAGGTGACCATACTCTCCAGACAGACTGGGTCTATGGAGGTATGTCCACTCATGAAAAGAAAGAGGATAGAACGTTCCACTCCAAGGAAACAATTTAGGTGTAAAGAGGAGTAGAAACGGCTCCAGCCCAACTCCTCCCAGGCCCCTCCCAAGTTCTATTGGCTGCGGTATGATGTGATACGGTGGTTTGCTTCACACCAGGTTGCTCTGAAAAAAGTATTGCATGCCATAATTTTATTCAGCATACATTAACTGAATAAATAGGTGTGAACTGGCATGATGGGAAAGGGGCTTTCTAACTTATCTTGGCCCAATGTAGTCCCAACCTACCTGGCATGACTGGCCCTTATGGTTGCCACAAATGCTTTGATTTTATTATCTGATTGATTCGTTACTCGATCAAAACTTTCTTTCCAATCGACTCAATTTCAATTGGAATCTATCAAACTGAGGGGATTAGCCAGGGCACAATATCATTGATTTAGCATCGATTGTCAGCATGAATACGATCGTATTTCAATCAATCAGATTATGGGATTACATGGTGGAAGCAGAGAAATGATTAATAATTTACAATCATAAACTATGATCGTATCTTAACTGTTGATTGGAATACACTTCCCTGCACGTAGCATATTGATCTAATGGGATGTCGGCTATGGATCAATTATTCAGATTGGAAAAGATTGATTGGAGAAGAAATCGGCCATTTATCGAAGTGTGTATGGCCACCATTGGTCTTTTCCTGTCATCATTCTTCTATAATTCTTCAATTTATAAAATATATAACACATAATTTAGTTGCTAGTTTTATGTAAAATATTGTTTTTTTTTATATCTGCTAATGGTTCAGTATTAAAAAATAATGACTAAAATAGACAGCTTTTGTCTCTTCCATAATGAGTAGTGTCATGACTCTCACCTGCTAAAACTAGAAATACAGAGGAATACAGAGGAAGTTTCTGGTGTTAACTATTTGTATTACTGCAGCATATTTGTCTCCCACTCACTTCCCCCAGATTAACTAACTCTTCTGCGAGCTGTGTACAGACGTCATGTAATGTTCTCTGCAGAGGTGGATGGTTTCTGGTTCTCCGGATGATGAAGCACTTTAGGTTTATGCTTCTCTCCTCTGAATGGAGAGCACCCTGCAAACAGTAATTATATCCCAAGAACCATCTTCTGAAACTTGTACTTCTACATTAGCTAATGTCATATAGTAGTTTGGTTCAAAAAGGGTTCTAGAAAGCACTTTTCTTGACAACATTTCAGAGATTTTAGAGATCTGACCAACCAGTCTGTGTATACCAGCCATGCTCTACCAGGGTTCCTCTAGGTCAGCCATTCTCCATCAGTATTCCTCTAGGTCATCCATTCTCCACCAGGGCTCCTCTAAGTCAGCCATTCTCCACCAGTATTGCTCTAGGTCAGCCATTCTCCACCAGGGCTCCTCTAAGTCAGCCATTCTCCACCAGTATTGCTCTAGGTCAGCCATTCTCCACCAGGGTTCCTCTAAGTCAGCCATTCTCCACCAGGGTTCCTCTAAGTCAGCTATTCTCCACCAGGGCTCCTCTAAGTCAGCCATTCTCCATCAGTATTCCTCTAGGTCAGCCATTCTCCACCAGGGCTCCTCTAAGTCAGCCATTCTCCATCAGTATTCCTCTAGGTCAGCCATTCTCCACCAGGGCTCCTCTAAGTCAGCTATTCTCCACCAGGGCTCCTCTAAGTCAGCCATTCTCCATCAGTATTCCTCTAGGTCAGCCATTCTCCACCAGGGCTCCTCTAAGTCAGCTATTCTCCACCAGGGCTCCTCTAAGTCAGCCATTCTCCATCAGTATTCCTCTAGGTCATCCATTCTCCACCAGGGCTCCTCTAAGTCAGCCATTCTCCACCAGTATTGCTCTAGGTCAGCCATTCTCCACCAGGGTTCCTCTAAGTCAGAAATTCTCCACCAGTATTCCTCTAGGTCATCAGCCATTCTCCACCAGGGATCCTCTAGGTCATCCATTCTCCACCAGGGATCCTCTAGGTCATCCATTCTCCACCAGGGATCCTCTAGGTCATCCATTCTCTACCAGGGTTCCTCTAGGCCAGCCATTCTCCACCAGCCTTCCCCTAGGTCAGCCGTTACCACCAGGGTTCCGCTAGGTCAACCACTCTCTACCAGAGTTCCCTTAGGTCACTCATTCTCCACCAGGGTTTTCCTAGGTCAACCATTCTCTACCACAGCTCCTCTAAGTCAGCCATTCCCTGCCAGGGTTCTTCTAGGCCCCTCATTCTCTACTTAGAGTTCCTCTAGGTTGGCCCTTTTTTACCAGAGTTACTCCAGAGGTTGGTAGGGGTTCCTTGAGCTGTGGCTGATTGACCTCCCATTTGATGATGCCTGCATAGTTTTAGGTTCAGCGCCACTTGGCAAAGCTAGCAGCATGACACCAATTATTTTTTAACTGTCTTTAGGGGGAATGCTGACAATAACTGTAAGGGTTTCAGTCTTGCCTCTGACCTTTCAATGCAAGGGACATTTTAGAGCTGAACTCTCGGTACAAAAGCTGTCACTTAAATACTGTATATTCCTCCAAGGATATACTGTAAATCTTCTTTGTATGCAATACTTTGCAAACCCAGATATTACCATATAAAAGAAGCAGTGACATAATCGCTGTGCTGTGCTTAGCCCGTAGAGCAGTGGTTCTCAACCTGGGGGTCGGGACCCCCTCAGGGGTCGAATGACGATTTGCCAGGGGTCACCGAATCCTAGGCTGTTCCTGAAGCCCGCACCGTTCTCCAGCCTTTTTGCAGTCGCCCAGCAGGGCTGCTCCTGGAGCCTGTGGCCACCCAGCTGGGCTGTTCCTGGAACCTGTGGCTGCCCACCGCATGACTGGGAGGCAGAGACCAGAGGTCAGCTGACTGGTGAGGAATGTGAAGTGGGAGGGGCTGGAGGAGACCCTATCTCCTGATTTCAGCATAGGTGTCACTGCTACGAGACACCACAAAGTCAGAGACATAGTGAAGCCGGAGACACAGTGAGTAACACTACCTGTGATTATAGCTGCCATTAAAAGTCCCCACTACAGTTCTCAGATCAGCAGATGACCTTGATCAAGAGCAACTAAGTTGGCTGATCAAAACTCCCCCCAGCACTGCCACTGATCCCACGCCCCACCAGCACTGCCACTCATCCCACCCCCCTCCCCCCACCAAGGAGTAAGAGAAGGAATAAAAATTGAGAATAAATGGAAGGGAGAGGAAAAGAGGGGGAGGAGCAAAGAAAAAAGGGAGAGAAAGAATAAGAGAAAGAACAAGAAAGACGGCTAGAGAGAGGGATGGGGGAAAAAACAAAAAATTAGGATAGAGAGAGGTAAAAGGGAAAGAAAGGAGAACAAAGAGAAAGAGTGGTACATCCTAAAATGTACCATAAGGGGTTTTAATACTGTACAAGGGACTCAGTGGGCACTATATGTCTGTGGGTTAGGGGCGCAAATTACTTGTCTTGCCTTGGGTGCTGACAACCCATGCTACGAAAATAATTTTACTGTTAGGGGTCCTCATAACTCAGGAAATTTTATCAAGGGGTCACGGCACTAGAAGGGTTGAGAACCACTGCCGTAGAGAGAACAGAGCCGTGGGAGGGATGCAGCAGACCCCATTTACAAGACCGTTACAAGACTAAACACCTTGCATAAGGAACGAGAGCAACAGTGACCGCTCCTTATTACAGGAAGCCCCTTCACAAAGAAATTGTACAGATTTGTACATTGTACAGATCTCGAAGAAATACACAAAGTACACCAACATTCCAGTAAGAATATGCATTACTCTTGTATTTAGACAATAATTGCTTATTCCGAAATTCAGTTTTAAAGCTTTCCTAACCTACAGTAATTATTCCTCATAACATACATAAGGAAGTTATTTGATCAGCACACTTTACCATTAAGCATGCCTCCCTGCTTTGTGAGAGTGTTTCCGAGCCTTTTCGAGGGTTTCCGAGTTCAGCCGAGCTGCCCCAGAGTATTTCCAAGGCCCCCCCCCCCCTCTGGCCACATGCGGTATTGCATGCAATAGAAGTCAATGCGGAATGAATTATCTTCGTTTCCATTGACTTCTATGGGGAAATTCGCTTTGATATGCGAGTGTTTTGGATTACAAGCATTCTCCTGGAACAGATAATGCTCATAATCCAAGGTTCCTCTGTATAGACAAATGGCATGGCCCTTCCATTCCTCCAGTGTCCTGGACCATGAGGAATAATGTGCAAATAAATTGATTGGTTTTACCCAATTTTTTGGCTTTTAAAATAATAAATAGAATAACTTAGTTCAGTAAAACATTTTTGATAGTTAAATAATACATTTCGTTATATGGATCCTAGCACCAGGCCAAAAAGAGGGACAACTAAGGAAGGTTCCGAAAGAGGGGCAAGCCCTGCAAATCATGGAGGGTTGGGAGGTATGCAATCTATTGATTTGCAGTATTTAATGGCCTTGTATAATTTGAATAAAATCGTTAAATTGTTACATGTTTTCAGACCTCGGACACAACATGTTTAAAGAATCCTGTCTAGATTTAGGAATTCGTACCTCCGAGGGATGTGCCTTCAGTAGTGTACAGTACTGGGAATTTCCTAAAACGCATACTTCCGATTCCAGAGTGAATTTTCTATCTTTGTACAGGAGTTGAGCAACATCTTTAAAGGCTTTCATAATAATAACCTTTTCATTCTGCTTTTAACAAGCTGGACCGTAGCCCCCACCCAGGCAAAAAAAAAAAATCTCACTGCAAATACCGAGAGCAGAATTAAACACAAACCTCACAGAAGTAGTATACAGCATTATACAAGAATAGGGAGTCCGATTTGTCTCATCCCCAGGCTGTTCAGACCTTAATCCATCTCCAAGGACTCTGCTTTGTAATGACAAATATAATGGGGGTCATTTACTAAAACTGGAGCGTGCAAAATCTGGTTCAGCTGTGCATAGAAACCAATCAGATTCCAGGTTTTATTGCCAAAGCTTAATTGAACAATTCCCTCTTAGATTGTAAGTCCCTCTTAGATTGTAAGCTCTAAGGAGCAGGGCCCTCTGATTCCTACTGTATTAAAGTGTATTGTATTTGTACTGTCTACCCTCAAGTTGTAAAGCGCTACGTAAACTGTATATAAATCCTGTATAATAATAATAATAATAATAATTGAACAAACTGGAGTTAGAAGCTGATTGGCTACCATGCACAGCTGTACCAGATTCTGACTGCACCAGTTTTAGTAAATGTCCTCCAATGTGTTACTTGATAGTACTTATTGATACTGTACTATATGCTCTTTCCTGGAAGATGTGTCAATACCTAATGCTGAATCACTATGGGGGTTATTTACGAAAGGCAAATCCCCTTTGCACTGCAAGTGCACTTGGAAGTGCAGTCGCTCTAAATCTAAGGGGTAGATCTGAAATGAGGGGAAGCTCTGCTGATTTTACCATCCAATCATGTGCAAGCTAAAATGCTGTTTTTTTATTTTCCTTGCACGTCCCCCTCGGATCTACAGCGACTGCACTTCCAAGTGTACTTGTAGTGCAAAGTGGCTTTTCCTTTAGTTAATAACCTGGTATGTGTTTCTTTTTTTCATGCAAGCAGTTTGTAGGCAGATGCCTAAAAGTTAAACTATATTACCAAAAGTATTGGGGCGCCTGCCTTTACACGCACTTGAACTTTAATGCCATCCCAGTCTTAGTCCGTTGGGTTTAATATTGAGTTGGCCCACCCTTCGCAGCTATAACAGCTTCAACTCTTCTGGGAAGGCTGTCCACAAGGTTTAGGAGTGTGTCTATGGGAATGTTTGACCATTCTTCCAGAAGCGCATTTGTGAGGTCAGGCACTGATGTTGGGCGAGAAGACCTGGCTCGCAGTCTCCGCTCTAATTCATCCCAAAGGTGTTCTATCAGGTTGAGGTCAGGACTCTGTGCAGGCCAGTCAAGTTCCTCCACCCCAAACTCGCTCATCCATGTCTTTACGGACCTTGCTTTGTGCACTGGTGCGCAGTCATTTTGGAACAGGAAGGGGCCATCCCCAAACTGTTCCCACAATGTTAGGAACATGAAATTTTCCTGACCTCAACCCGACAGAACACCTCTGGGATGAATTAGTGCAGAGACTCCGAGCCAGGCCTTCTCGTCCAACATCAGTGCCTGACCTCACAAATGCACTTCTGGAAGAATGATCAAACATTCCCATAGACACACTCCTAAACCTTGTGGACAGCCTTCCCAGAAGAGTTGAAGCTGTTATAGCTGCAAAGGGTGGGCCAACTCAATATTGAACCCTACGGACTAAGACTGGGACGCCATTAAAGTTCATGTGCGTGTAAAGGCAGGCGTCCCAATACTTTCGGTATTAAACAGTATTTGCATTTTGTACATACATTTGGGGTTAATATCTGGAAATGTATGGGTTAACATGCTGTGGCGTGTCCCTACCTGATTCTGCACAGAAGGCCCCCCCCCCCCCCCTGTAGCAGTAAATCTGTTTTGGGGCGGTCGTTAAGTGATTAAAGGAAGTTGAAAAATAACTGACTAACCGGCAGGATCATCAGGTAAAATAAGCTTAAAAAAGCTTAGCGAAAAAGGAAACCAATGCAGCCACCACATCTAATGCCGCGTACACACGAGCGGACTTTACGGCGGACTTTTCGACGTACTTTCCGACGGACTTTCTGAATGAACGGACTTGCCTACACACAATCCACCAAAGTCCGTCGAATTCGTACGTGATGACGTACGACCGGACTAAAACAAGGAAGTTCATAGCCAGTAGCCAATAGCTGCCCTAGCGTGGCTTTTTATCCGTCGAACTAGCATACAGACGGCGGACTTTTCGACCGGACTCGATTTCAACGGATAAATTTTAAACAAGTTTCAAATCTAAGTCCGTCCAACTTTTGAGAAAACAAAGTCCGCTGGAGCCCACACACGATCGAATTGTCCGACCAAATCCAGTCCGCCGGGCAAAGTCCGCCGTAAAGTCCGCTCGTGTGTACGCGGCATCAGAATCAGCAAGCCGCAATATATTACATTTTTGTTTTTTGGGTATAATCCCGCTTTAATGTCTAGCAGCAGAGTAAAGGACCATTAGATGGTGATTTGGAGTTGTCATAAAAAAAGAAATCACTGAAAGCCTTCAGACTCAAATAAATCTGATCATAAAAATGATCCCTAGTCATTAGTGGGCTATAGAACTCAGCTAATCACTGCTTTCATCTAACATGGTCACATAATATATTATTGTGTTGATGTTGAGAAAAACCACATTTCTTTTTTTTTTCCAAGCCTTTACTGTAAACCCAAGTCTCTGTTTGTCAGCCACAAATGGATGTGGTCCCTTCGTGTATTAAAGAAACTGTCATGAACTGTCATTATTGTCCTCATAAAATAAATGCCAATTCCTTTATGATATTCCAATATCATAAAGCCTAACCCCAGGAAACTTGAAAAACCCTACCTTGCAGTGGTGCTGCGCCCCCACTGAAAGGGTTAACCTCTCGTTTAGTTCTAGGGGGCATGGAAACGTAGATATACTTTACCCACTCCTCTGCACCACTAGACCTGCCCCCGAAGTGCCTTCTCCTCCATGCTCCAGCATTCTAATGACCTGACATCATTAAAGTGCTTCTCAAGCAGTGTTGCCAACTTACCAGATTGAAATTTACTGACATGACACCCAAAATTTACTGGCACAGCCAAGTTTATTACTGCCATTTCCAAAAGTTACACAATTACAGTTTTAAGTGCAAGTTTTATCATTTAGGCTACAAACAAGTACAATGTGCAATTAGCAATGCGTTTTTAAGGTAGATATTAGGGCAAAAAACATATTTCTATTTTATTTTTAATATAGTAAGTAATTAGCTCAGGGACAGGACTTAAGAGGGCAAGAAATTAGAATTGGAAGGCGCACACACATATGAAATTGACTCTCACAGTGACAATGACAGAAGTGTGCAGCAGCACAGATGATGATGACATCTCACTGACAAGACACGTCCCCCTCCTGAGTCACAGTGACAGTCTCCCTCCACGCCAGGTGGTCCCTCCAATCCACTCCAGTCCAAACAGCACTGAGCGTCCTGCTCCCAGCTTGCCTTGCTCCCATCCGCAGACCCGCAAATGAGGCTCCGGCCACTCCGCTATGATCCCTTGCACCATGACATTACACCACACACTCAGGCACCGCCTAACCCCACCACTGCCGGATGGTCTCGACCGGGCGTCACAGCCATCTTTTTTACTGGCAACTTTTTGCTGTTACTGGAAGGAGAAAAGTGCCCATTTTTTACTAGCTGCCAGTAAAAATACTGACAGTTGGCAACACTGTTCTCAAGGCAGATGGTATTGCATTCTGTGCATTAAAGTGGTTGTAAAGTTTTTTTTTATCTTAATCCATGCATTCTATGCTTTAAAATAAAAAGCCTTCTGTGTGCAGCAGCCCCCCTCAGCTCCCCTAATACTTACCCGAGGTCCATCTCCATCCAGCGAGGCTCTCCCTCCCCAATGGCTGAGACAGCAGCGGGCGCCATTGGCTCCCACTGTTGTCAATCAAAGTCAGTGATCCAATGAGGAGAGAGAGGGAGATATACACAGAGCAGCCGCTCGACTCGCTTGCTGTGGGGGCACTTGGCAGGAGGGAGGGACCAGGAGTCCTGAAGAAGGACCCGAGAAGAGAAGGATCCGGGCTGCTCTGTGCAAAGCCACTGAAGAGAGCAGGCAAGTATGACATAAAAGCAAAAAAGTGGGGTGAGTGGCGCTACCCTAATAACTATCGGGTGAGGGTAATCAGTAGATAGATAAAAAAGAGGTAGATATGACTACCTGTAATGGGGGAAATAACACACACATTATTTTCTTCAGAATAACAAAAGGACCCAGCCCTGAGAAGCCGCTAAATAACCCTTTGGGCACGGTGACTGGTGATGTGCTGAGTGGAAGATCCTTCCGGATGCCCTGACCTGGTGGAGCGAGTTGCAGAGGCCCGATAGGCCACAAGAGGCTACGGACGGACCACTGGCAGAGCCACCAAGGGAGACCACCCACGGCTATCCATACATGCCCATCACACCTGTAGGGGTAACAGGAGCTGGTGAGTGGAGACCCATAAGGGGGAGCACACGAGTCACCTGATTTGTCGAGCACAAGAGTCACTTGATCGCTTTGAACATTTGGTTATTTTGGAGCTTTACCATTTTTATCAACACTGTTTTTGGGACTTTTTTTCACTTGGTCTTTTCATACATACATTCTCTTTGCAACAATATTTTTTGATATAATTTGCTGATGAATTTTTGATGACTTTAAGACTATTTATGGCTCACTATAACATTTTTATCACTATATATGATTAGCCTCTTATATTTATATGTCACTTTTGATTTAGTTTATTTACACTTTATAAATCTATGAGGTTACTATGATCGGTTTATTATGTCTGTGTATCTAATATTTATTATTTGGTTATTTAATAATTGAGCACTGTCACTTGGAGGGTGCACACTTTTTGTACAACTAGGGAGAATTATTTCCCCCATTACAGGTAGTCATATCTACCTCTTTTTTATCTATCTATCTAGCGCCACTCACCCCACTTTTTTTGCTTTTATTATTTGTAAGTTTCTTTTGGGAACTGATTAGGGCAGGCTGCAGCCCGGTAGTATCCTGAGCGCGGAGTATATCATAATTTAGGCAAGTATGACATGTTTGTGTTTTTTTTCTACAAAAAAACAAGACTTTAGAATCACTTTAAGGTTAAAAACCTTCTGGGTGCAGCTCCACAGTAGGGTTGCCACATCATCCCTTTAATCCAGGACACACTGAACTTATTCTCTCTGGAGAAGAGACGCTTGAGAGGGGATATGATTTCAATTTACAATTACTGTACTGGTGACCCCACAATAGGGATAAAACTTTTTCGCAGAAGAGAGTTTAATAAGACTCGTGGCCACTCATTACAATTAGAAGAAAAGAGGTTTAACCTTAAACTACGTAGAGGGTTCTTTACTGTAAGAGCGGCAAGGATGTGGAATTCCCTTCCACAGGCGGTGGTCTCAGTGGGGAGCATTGATAGCTTCAAGAAACTATTAGATAATCACCTGAATGACCGCAACATACAGGGATATATAATGTAATACTGACACATAATCACACACATGGGTTGGACTTGATGGACTTGTGTCTTTTTTCAACCTCACCTACTATGTAACTATGTAACATTAATTACACAGGTTCTGTGGCTGATTTAGGTGGTAATCAGCCTCAGAACCGGTGTAATTAAAATGTGTCCTGGATTAAAGGGATGATGTGGCAACCCTACTCCACAGCCCCCACCCCTTTATACTTACCTGAGCCCCATCTTGATCCAGCAATGTGCATAAGAGCAGTGGCTCTCCTGGGTCTCTCTCTTCTCAATGGCTCACACAGCAGCCAGAGCCATTGGCTACTGCTGCTGTCAATCACAGCCAGTCAGCCATTGAGGAGAGAGCAGGGGGTGGGGCCTAGCCACACTCTGTGCGTGAATGGACAATGTCTATTCACAGGAGCGCGGTTTCCATAGCAAGAGGATTGCTACTTGGGGCACTCGGCAGGGGGGAGGAGCCAGCACCACCAGCGGGGGACCAAAAAAGAAGAGGATCGCGACTCTTCAATAGTTTTGCACAGAGCAGGTAAGTATAACATGTTTGTTATTTATAAAACAATACAACCTTTATAATCCCCATAGATGAGAATATACCAAGGGACAGTCCACCCCTGTGAGCATGGGGGAGATTTCAGCAGATTGGGTAGGCAAACGTAATTTTTTTCTCCCCTGGACCTAAATGAGCAGCTAAGCCTTGCAGTCCAGGCACAACCCCACTGCAAGCAGGAATTCTCAGATTTTCCGGAGTTGGACTTTAAGAATGAGAGATCATAAAAGGGAAGGTTCGCTCTCGTGAAGCATTACTATCTTAACATTGTGTTTATTGACAGGCTCCGTTTCTGTTGGCTTTTGAAAAACCAACTTGAAGGACCAGCTGTGCCCTTTTTGCTTAGCAGGAAGGAGAGACAAGTGCACAGAGAACACTTAAACACATAACTAAGCTATAAAAAAAATATTGAACCGGATAACCCTCTCACAAAATCCAACAAAAGCGTTTGTTGAACTCTTGAGAGTTTGTTGGACTCTTGAAAGGCTATGGCTAATTTTGTCCATGGAGGAAAAAAAATCCTTTCTGGTCCTACGAGCTATATCAGTTTCCTGGATCAAAATACATTTATGCTTCCCTTAGGAATAATATCTGTTCCCATTCCATTAAAATGTGCATATAACCAAAACTTTTTGTTTTAGTTTTGAATAGGGTGGAAAAGGATTACAACATGTCAGGTTTTTACTGCTGTCTCTGTTCTAGGTGGCTTCACCCTTCCTATTTGTCCAGGGGACCGTTTGTCAGTGAAACAAAAGTATAAGGATCACCAGTATTTTATGGTTGTCACCAGAAAAAGAAATGAGAGATAATCTTGCAATGAGTTTCAGTGTAGACTGCAGCAAAGCTTGTATGTGGTCTCAGAACCAGGAAAGGTTCATCTAGTGTCCAGGGCAAGGATGCAGAACTGCTCCCCCTCCTCCACTGTTAATGCATGCCGTAGAATGGGTTTACTGCTCTGTGTCCATTCTCTGCCCCCTTGTTCTAATGTGCTCAGGGCAACTTCCCCTCCTGTCCAACCCTTGTCCCTGCCCTGAGTGGTCTGATCCGGAGAGTCCTCAGAGAGCCTCCCCCTTCCATCAGGGTACCCAGAGGGCCCCCCCACTTACATCAGGGTTCCCAGAGAGGCCCCCTTACATTAGGGTCCCCAGAGAGCCTCCCCCTTAAATATGGGTCCCCAGAGAGCCTCTCCCTTACATCAGGGTCCCCAGAGAGCCCTCCACTTACATAAGGGTCCCCAGAGAGCCTCCCCTCCCCTTGGGGACCCCTGCAGAGACTCGGGGCTATTGGCCTCAGATTCGGGGCTATAGCCCCAAAAGCCACCCCCTAGCAACGCCCCTGATGTTAGGTGTAGTGCAGAGATGTCATCAGGTCCATCTACATAGCTAGGGCTACTAGGTACAGTATCTAGCCGGACTCAATAATATTACCTCACTGCACCTAACATATTAGAATGGATGCCTTTGTAGATCAGACCGCCCACGGGCCCACAGGCTATGGCATGTATACCAATTTTATACACCCTCCTGAGAATGCCGATGAGGACCCAGGATTGGGATCAAGAACAACCACCTTCATCTTGCGTCGAGACAGGTTTTTCTCCAAACACATACTTGGAAGGTTGCATGTTCCTACCTCTTAGGCCAGGGGGAGGCAAACTGGGGCCCTCCAGCTGTTGCAGAACTACAAGTCCCATCATGCCTCTGGGAGTAATTGTAACTGCCAGCCTTGCAATGCCTCATGGGAAATGTAGTTCCACAACAGCTGGAGGGCCCCAGGTTGCCTACCCCTGCCTCAGGGTAACGGCAGCCTCGACATTTGTAAGTCATTTTCCGTTTTCTTGTACAATTGTTGACCCACTTTTGAGAAAATTATTGTTTTTAAATCAGTTAACTACACTTGAAGGACTCTCCAGCCTCCCTCCTTTCTTTTCCGGTGGACACCCTGAGCTGTACCAAAGACCATTGGTCATTCTTCAGGACTAAACCCCTCACGCCTCCAGTTGACCACCACATCCTATATCCTAATCTTGAAATGGGACACTTGTTTCATTAACAACTGAGATTTCCCCTCAATTTGTAGAGCTTTTCTCACAATTTCTGTTACGTCTACCCAATTCAAAACTCAAAAAGGTTTTGGCTATACAGTAAATACTTTTTTTTAAATACAAATCACCTCTGAGTAATCTTTTTTTGACCCTAACAAGCCCATTTTTCTGACCTTTCATTCTAATTCAGATCTCTCATCTCCTTTATGAATTTGTATTAGTTTCCCCATCCTGATGTTGTGATGAGGAGATTCATTTGTAAATCAGCAAATCAACTAATTGCTCATTTTTATTTTTACTTGAATATGTGATTTGTTAAGTCTGTATATACTGTTATTATACAATCGCTGAATCACAAATTCCTGAAATAACAAACTGTGTACATGTTCTTTGAGCGGTCAAATCCACATGCAATCAAAAGTTTGTGGACTGCAGATTCTCGTGCTTTGATTATTATTACTCTGACATCATTGGACAAGTACTGTAAATAAAGCGGTCCCAAACCAAACTGATCATATGCTGTAAAAAGACAGTAAGTACATGTTAGTACCTGTAGATTGTCACCTGCTGGAGACCTTCAATTTCCCATATTTACTTTGAGAAAGCAGCAGTTATTTTAAAGTAAACCTGCCATAAGGGCTGTCATTGCTGCACTCCGTGCTTAAAGAGGAACTCCGGCTGACCTCCCCATTTTTTATTTTTTGTTCCCCCGATTACCTGATGATGGTATCTGTACATTTCAGATACTCGCCCATCCAGTGGATCCAGTATTGACCAGCTGAGATCATCTCATGCCCGACCACAGCTTTGCCCGCAGCCACCATGTTCTCTCTGACATCATCGAGAGGCCCACCGCCTCTTCCCGGCTCAGCTGGCGGGCCTCTTGATAGGCCCGCCCCCTCCTCCTGTTCAATGAAAGGCTATGCCTCCTGGGATATGTGGTGTACATATCCCAGGAGACACAGGAGGCAGGGTGGGCGTCATTCACATAAGGCGAGTGACGTGCATGGGGAGGTGAGGTGTGCTTTTAATTAAAAAAAACATAAACAAAAGGAAAAAAAATGCCCTATTCCTGCAGAGGAAGGGAGGAGGGGTGAAGAGGTGGGATCTTCCTTGGGAGGTTGGAGGTCCGCTTTAAAGTGGTTATAAACCTCACACATGATTATTGAACAAAGCATATCCCTCTATAGCAACGGTCTCCAAACTGTGGCCCAGGGGCCAGGTGCGGCCATTTGCCTGCTTTTATCCGGTCCTTGGGGCACTTTTTCATCCACTGACACCAACAAAAGGGCACAATTCCTCCCAATGACACCAATGATGGGGCACAATTTCTACCAATGACAATAACAATGGGGCCCAATAACACCAATGTTGGGGCACAATTCCACTCACTGACACCAAAGATGGGGCATTGTTTATTTACACTGATGCAGGGACATTTTTTACTACCGATGGCCACAGTCTGGCCCCCCTAAAGTCTGAAGGACAGTAAACTGGCCCTTTGCTTAGAAAGTTTGAAGACCCCCTGCTCTATACTTGTCAGAGCTCTAAGTGTCATTTCTCTCTGCTGCCCCGTTCCTCTGCTATCAGCATGAGTCACTTCTGATGAGTTTTTCTGACACCAAGAGAAAATGGTGACAGGGGAGGGACGTCCAGCTGATTGACAGCCTCAGCTCTGTTTCTGTGATTCGTGTGGAGGGGGTGTCTTTCCTCCAAGCAGCTTTTAGAGCTCTCCTCACTGAGCTTTGTAGAGTGTAATTTCAGCTCTCCGCCCCCTTTTTTCTGAACTCTCAGACAAGCTTTTTGAAATTCTGGACTTTGAACAGATGTTAAAGAAGACTGCAGATAGACAGATACAGCTTATGTAGGAGGATTTGTTTCATCTTTGTGTATCACCTGAGGCCAGTCACTTCACTGGGTATATGGAAGGGTTTATAACCACTTTTTAACTGCTGGTTACCTCACTAATCGGCTCACATTCTGACTTTAAGTGCCGATTCACACAGGGGCAACACGACTTCAGCGTGACTTTGCATGGCGACTTCAACGTGGGTTCAGCGCGACTTCAGCGCGACTTTAAGCAACTTACAGCGCGACTTCAAGTTGCCTCCAGGACAGGCAACTTTGGCTGTGGCCAATCACAGAATAATCAGCTCTCTTGGAGGGAGGGGTTTGCCTGGGTAAACTAATTTCTTGTCCTGTAAAGTCGCTTCAATATAGATGGAGATCCGACTTGGAGGCGACTTTCATTGAATTCTATGGGTACAGGTCGCCTAGAAGTTGGATTGAAGTAGTACAGGAACCTTTTTTGAAGTCAGAGCAACTTTAGTAGTGTACATTAGGACACTCTCATTGACTATAATGCATTTCCCAAAGTCAAGCGACTTGGGGCGACTTGAGGGCTGACAAGTCAGATCCCAAGTCGTTGTAGTGTGAACCGACCCTAACTGTTTAAATCACTGATCTTGCGGTATGCAGATCTGCAAAGTCACAGAAATGTTTTTTATGTGCATGTTTGTTCCAAGTCAGAGAATTTAAACTCAGAATGATCTTTATCCCCACATGCACTCCCAGCAGCCGCATACTGGCATATTCAGTAAAAGCTTAGAAGAGCAATAACATGCAAAGAGCCTATAACAGCCAATCAGAACTCAGTTTACAGCCGTCATATCGGTAAATGATGATTTATAATTGGTTGCCATGGGTTTCTGCACTTTGCACATCACTATATATCTCAAACTGCTTGCTGGGTATGCACCTATCCCAAAAGTACAACATTTTAAAAAGTGTGTTTTATTATATTAACGCTTTGTTCACATCTATGCATGTCAGGAATGCACAAAGCCGCATGGTTTCCCAACATGCACAGAAACACACTACGTTTTAGCAGATGTGTAGGGGTGCCTTTAATTTTTAAAGGCACCCCCACTCATCTGCAACTGCATGCGTTTTCATGTGCTCCAAACCGCATGGTGCTGCACGATTTTTCAAAAGGGTCGAGGACTTCTTTGTCCACATTTCTCACGGGTAGGACAGCCTATTGAAATGAACGGGCTGCCCTACACGCAACACGTGGGAATGCATGTGAAACGCACAAGCGCACCCATGCATGCAGTAGTGTGAACCAAGCCTAAGACACCCTCTGCACCTATTCCAAGAGAAGAATAGACTGCAAAATTCCTACATTGACAATAGAAATATAAAATCAACTCAGTTATGGGTGAAGTTTACCACCATCGCTCACAAGCTCATACTATACATGTACTATATTCCTCTAATTGGATCATAAGGGCAAACAAAAGACTTTAAAGTGGTTGTAAATCCTCTTCTATACCCAGTGAAGTGGACAGCCTCAGATGATACACAGAGATTAAACAAATCCTCCTACATAAGTTTTACTTGCATATCTGCAGTCTTCTCTTGTCTACGCCCCTTCAAAAGGGCAAAAAAGTGTTCAAATCCTTCTTCATCTGTTAGCATCACAGAGGAGGGGGCGGAGAGGCTGCAGCTACAGTGTGTGAGAGCTGATTGGAGGAAAGGAACACACCTCCCTCCAAACTGTGTTGTGAATGGGCAAGCTCCGCACTGAGCTCGCCCCCCTCCCTCCCGACACAATTTTATCTCATGTGTCGGGGAAATTTTTCAGAAGTGACTCAAGCTGATAACAGAGAAGCAGAGCACCAGAGAGAAACGACACTTAGAGCTTTGGAAATAGATAAGTAAACACTACAGATACATGTGCTTAACTCAGATTTAATTTACAACCACTTTGAATACATTTTTCATAAAGGATCAATTTTATTACAATCCTTAAAAGTATGTCCAGCAATAAAATCCATTGTTACAAAAAGTTTGCTTCACCGTGTCATCCTTATAAACAATATGCTTTTGCATTAAAGTGATACACCCAGACTGGTTCCTACTGTAGAGCTATATGCTTTCTAATTGCAGTAAGTCCATGTGCTGGGAAAAACTAACACGTTTTGGATTTGTTACATTCTTTTCTCTTCTTCAGGGACACTCTGAGATGCTCGGAGACACTCGGGAACTGAGTGTCTCAGAGCGTTACCGGCGCCCCTGAACCTCTGGCCACATGCGGTACTGCACACCCCAGCGGCTTGAATCGAGCTCGTCTTCGAGCTTTTTTTTTTTCGTCTTTTTTAAAAAAAATAGCTCGGATTGTGAAACGCTCGTAAACCACCTTACTCGCAATCCAAGATTCCACTACAAATGGCTGTACAGTAGGAACCACTTTAATGCAAAAGCATATTGTTTATAAGGATGGCATGGGGAAACAAACTTTTTGTAACAATGGATTTTATTGATGAATGTACTTTTAAGTATTGTAATAAAATGTATATTTTATGAAAAATTTACAAAAAGTCTTTTGGGTTGGCTTTAAAGTGGATGTAAACCCGATTTTTTTTTTTTATGTCATACTGTAGAGTATGAGATTTCCTATCATTTGAGCCCAGTCTTGCCACAAAGAGTTAATCCAGCTCTGAGCAATCCTCTTTTATTGTTCAGTGAGATAAATCTTGACAAACAGAGAAAAACTTTGTTAAATCCTCCCCCTTGCTGTGAGTGACAGGTGATTTACATATCTTGTGCACTAGCCTAAGACATGCATTATTTTTTAATTCCCACCTGCACTCCTTTCTTCAGCAGCTCTGCAAGGATTGGCTGTTCCACACCTCACCATGATTTGGCATGCTGAAGTCATGTGGTTACTTTCCTGTCTTTTCAATGGATGTTAGAGATCATAGCAGAAGTTCGGTGTAAGAAATACACAGGAGAAAATGAATATTGACAAGGGGAGTGTAGAGGTGGGCGGGGAGTGTAGAGGTGGGCGGGGAGTCTACTGACATCACGACTCCACCCACCGAGCTCCAGACAACAGACCCGCCCACAGAATCTCCATTTTTTTTTGGGTCTCATAACAGACAGAGGGGAGACATTTGACAGGTAAAGATACATGCAGGAGGCATGTATATCCTTATCCACGTTAAACTCCCATTAGAGGAATATAGTAAGTGTATATATATATTGACAGCATGTGTTTTCCCGGAGGTGGCCCAAGATCTGCTGATATCATAGCTACCCCATAGCCGTACATCTATTGTCCAGTGTTGTATCAATCTCGGTTATTGATAGACGACATCTAACGGGCACAAACTTCAAGAAATATAATGTAAAATGCTGTGCTGTAAGCCCAACAGTCTAAGAATAGAGCAGGTCTGTCATAATCATAAATTACATCGTCCCCTCTCTCTCTATATATATCGATGGATAGAATGTACTGAACAAGCTGTAGGTTAAAATACACCAACATAAATCTTGCTGAACATCATATCATGCCTCCGGTGTATGCTGATCTTAACAGGGGCCATTAAATATATATTGTAGCAATTCTTTTCCAGTAATATTTAATTGAACCTTGAGTACTTCCCAGTGATAACCTATTTACTAAAGACCAGCTTCATATTTCAAAAGCACAAACCATTTATTTTCAACTAGGGTTCCTCCAAAGGTTGCTAGGGGGTCCTTCATCTGTGAATGATTGAAGTGGTATAAAAACCCAAAAACAAAAAATGTATATATTTCAGCTTACCAAACCTTAAATGAGGTGGCTGCATTATTTTTCTTTTTATAGTTTTTGGACAGCAGCATTTTCAGTCTGGGGAGAGTGTAGTGTTAGGCTAGCAGATTTAGGCTGGGTTCACATATGTGTGAATTGGATGCGGTTTTGACAGCAATCAATTCGCATGACATTCGAGTGTGACAGGTCCGGGGGTGACCGCGGTGCGAATTCCAAAAGGGTTCTGTGCATTTTTGGGTTCGGGTTCAGGTGCGAATTGAGGTAAAAATTTAGACATGAATCACACCGGAACCAGTGAACAGGAATGCATCGGACCCCCGGCTGGAAACTGCGGCCGCCCCTGTGTGAACCCGGCCTGAGACAGACTTGGCTACAGAATTGATGCCGAACTCCAGCTAACACTTTTTAAGCAGTTACAGCAGTTTTTTTTTTCTTTTTTCACAGTGGCCGCCCCCCCTATCCAAGCACCTGCCCCCCTAATCTACATGCGGGCGCCGGACACAGAGATTTCAATGTTTTTTTTTTTTTTAAGCACGTGATTAGAGCCTGAGACTCTAATAGGCTTTAAAAAAGGGTGGGCTCGAAGTGCAGAGCACTGTGCCCTGAGCCCACCCAGTTGTGTGACAATAGCTAATGAATATGCGGATGACCCGACCGACGGGGGGAGGGTGGGCTGTGGGTGCATTGTTTGCCGCCTCCCCTCCCAAAAAAATACCTATTAGCCATCACTGTTTTTAGGATAAAGGTTTTACATAATTTAACCACTTCAGCTATGAAAGATTTTACACCCTTCATGTCCAGGCCATTTTTTGCTATACTGCACTGTGCTAATTTAACTGGCAATTGCGCGGTCATGCAACACTGTACACAAACAAAATTTGTATCATTTTATTCACCCAAATAGAGATTTCTTTTGGTGGTATTTGATCACCACTGGGGTTTTTATTTTTTATTATATAAATAAAAAAATGATCAAAAATTTTGAAACTTTTTTCTATAAAACATATCCAATAAAACAATAAGAAAAAAAATCAAATTTCTTCATACATTTTAGCCAAAATATATTCTGCTACATGTTTTTGATTAAAAAAAAAATCCCATTGAGTGTATTGATTGGTTTGTGTAAAAGGTATAGCGTCTCCAAACTATCATTTATATACTGTTTTTTTATTTTTATACTACTAATGGTGGCGATCGACATCTTATAATGGGACTGCAATAGTGCAGCGGGAAATCTGACACTAACTGACGCTAGGGGGGAATTAACTAACTGCCACTGACATCACCAGAGACAATAATACAGTGATCAGTGATAATACTATACATGGTCACTGTACTAATGAATGGCTGGGAAGGGATTAACATCTAGGGCCATCATGGGGTTAAATGTGTGCCTAACTATGTGTAATGTGTGTAAAGTGTGCTGCTTTACTAACTGATCTGTCAGTTTCTCATCCCTGCTTTGCAGGGATGAGAAACTGACAGATCGCTCCCTCTGTATAGAGCTCTGTGTTGTTTGCCAACACAGAGCTCTGGGCTGTGTTTGCACACAGTCAATCAGCAGGTCCCAGCCATGAACCATTGGATGGGACTTGGTAACAGGTTCCCGATTTACACTCACAGCGGGTGATGAAAAAATACCAGACTAACTGGTTGAATCACCAGGTAAAAATAAAGCATAAAAGCCTACAAAAAGAAAACGAATGTAACCACTACATCCAAGTATTGATAAGCTGCAATATATTACATTCTTGTTTTTGGGTTTAATACGACTTTAATCTCCCGTCTGATCTGGGTCTAACGTGACTTGGCACCACCAGCAGAATGGCACCAATAATCTTTTAAGTTGCCTGTAAAGGTGGTATTCTGACCACCACTATAAAAAAGGGGCATTCTTGCCATTAACCATCAATGTAATGCCTAATTAATTCAGTAAAAATCCAAACCAATTTTTAATTTTTTAATTCTCTCAACTCTACTCTTCTAAAGAGTTCCCATAGGTTTGGTTCTCACCAGCCACTGAATTGCAGCGCAGCGGCTGGTGTACAATGTGATCCGGCTGAGCTCAGTGCAGGGATGAAGCACTGAGCTCAACGGATCGTTTTCTTTTTTTATTTTAAAGGATCTTTATTGAGATTTAACACAGACATAAAGTTCAATGGCCGGGCGTGCGGTGTGAGGCAGTGGATTGCTGTGCACTGCACTGCTAAATAGTACTATAGATATACTATAGTACTTCTTCTCAGTGCATTGTGTCCTTACACCACCGCAATGCAGTGGTGTGAACCGGGCACATTGAAGACAAGGCATTTTGCCTTGTCCATGCGGTAAGGCACGGTTCACATATATGCAAACTGCATCCTATTTGCATAACATGCAAATCAGACCGGCTTTCAACGGAGGCGGTTCACACAGGGCGGCTGCGGTCTGTTTCTGAAAAGGGTCCTGTGCGATTTTGGGTCCAGTTTAGGTGTGAATTCAAGTTAAAAAATTTGCACCTGAATCGCACCTGAACCAGTGAACAAAACCTGGACTCCAGACTGCAAACTGCAGCCAGACATGTGTGAACCTAGCCTAAGCGTTTTTTACTGCTTTTTGCAGAATCACACTACAGTCCATTTAACATGGTTTCCTATGGGACACGTTCACATCTATGCTTTTTTCAGCCACTGCATTTTTGGAAAGGGTCAGGGACTTTTTTAAATGCAAAATGGTGCTTTTTTCTGCTTTTTTGGTTATGGACTTCAATGGAGATGCTGCAGAAAAGCATGTAGTGCGTTTATGCCGTGGTTTTATCATGATTTTGCCACGATTTGCATTTTTTTAATCTGCCCGACAACAAATTGGCCAAAAAAAAAATTAAATAAATAAATAAATGCAAAATGCACTGTAGAACGCACCAATCGCAAACTGCATAGATGTGAATCGAGCCTAAGACTGCTCTGGAATAGCCGCCCAACTCAGTCCCACCGTACCTGATGTGAATATACCCTTAGGGGTACATTTTCACATCTGTTTATTCTTTTTTTACATCCTTTTTTTTTTTTTTTTTTTTGTTTATAAAACAGATTGGACTTGACAGCAACATACAAATGCACACATAAAAAAAGTAACTTTTTTCTTTCTTTTTAGTTTATTTATAGTACTTGTTACTTTTTTCTTTTTAGTTAATTTATAGTACTTTTTATTTTTTTATTTTCTAGTTTATTTATAGTACTTGTTACTTTTTTCTTTTTAGTTTATTTATAGTACGTGTTAGTTTTTTCTTTTTAGTTAATTTATAGTACTTGTTATTTTTTTTTCTTTTTCATTTATTTATAGTACGTGTTACTTTTTTCTTTTTAGTTTATTTATAGTACTTGTTGCTGTTTTATGTTTAGTTTATTTATACTGTTTGTTTAGGTTCTTTGCACTGTGTTTATTTTCATCCTGCGCTTTGAAAAACAGGCAAAAACTATGTGACCAAAACATTTTTCCTGTAACAAACTCAAAAAACACCAAGACTACCTCTGGATTAGAAGAAGCCTGTGGTCCTTGACAATAGGGAACATGAAGATAAATGTATTTCCTGAAGGGCTTAGTATTGCTAAAAATATTGTACACTTGCAACAGTGTAGGGTTTAGTCTCGGTTCACACTGATGCGATGCGGGAACCAACGCAATTTCTGTGCGTTCCCGCTTCACATCTGACTCGCAGGCAGTTTACATTGTCAATGTAAAGTTAATGACACCCCCCAAATGGGTTCGCAGAACGCAGTGCGAACTGTGGAATCGGATTGCATGGGATCCGATTCCAGTACAACCATGCGATCCGATTCCAGTACAGACCAAAAAAAAGGGTCCTGCATCATTTTGGTACGAATCGATGCGATTTCAGCCATACAAACTGTATGGCTGAATTCGCATTGCACAGACATCGCATGTGATGTGCACAGCAATGCGTGTGCGAATCTCATGCGATGTCTGGTATCGCATTAGTGTGAATCCAGCCTAATACCTGTAATGATAGTACACAGTATACAAAATCCTTTTAGGCTCGGTTCACACTACTGCAATGTGATTTTCAGTGCAATTATGTAGTGTGACTTTGTTGTGACTTTGGATGTGGTTAGCATATTCTGTGGAGCTAGATCACACTGAGATCACACCAAAGTGGCACAGAAACCTTTTCCAAAATTGCATCACATTGATGTGAACGGGCACCATTGAAAAGAATGTGATTTCCCTGGTCATGCGATTTTGCGTAACAGAAGTCGTTCCAGTGTGAAGCAGCACTTACTATTTATATTTTTCATCACATTTACAAGAGGATCAAGCTGTCCAGCAAACTCCACAGCTATAGGGTTAAGGAAAACCATACGGCACTACCGGGGTTCCTACAAATGTCAGCATACTTTAAATGGTTTGAACCATTTCTCTTCAAAAAAACAGAAAACTGTTTCTGTAAATTTTTAAAAGGTGTTAGCTGGAGTGACATTTTACTTTGGACATAAAGTCTATTTTAGATTGTACTGGTGATCAGGGCCCTTGTATTAAAACTGTACAGTCTCCCTTAACTGTGTAAAGTGCTGAACAAACTTTCGGCACTATATAAATCTTGTATAATAATAATAACTAGTAAAAAAAAAAAAATAATAATAAAAATGCAATAAAAATGCCATAAATCTTTCCCATAGTTTGTAGACGCTATAACTTTTGCATAAATCAATCAATATACTCTTATTGCGTTTTTTTTTGTAGAAGAATATATATCAGCCTAAACTGATGAAGAAATTTGTTTTTTAAAAACATTTTTGGGGATATTTATTATAGCAAAAAGTAAAAAATATAGTTTTTTTTTTTTCAAAATTGTTGCTCTTTTTTTGTGTATAGCACAAAAAATAAAAACCGCAGAGGTGATCAAATACCACCAAAAGAAAGTTATATTTGTGGGAATAAAAGGACGTAAATTTTGATTGGATACAGCATTGCATGACCGCGCAATTGTCAGTTAAATTGACGCAGTGCCAAATTGTAAAAAAGGGCTCTGGTCAGGAAGGGGGTAAAATCTTCCGTGGCTGAAGCGGTTAATTGGCTCCTGTCTAAACTGGCCCTAGTATGTGTATGTATGAATGTGAGTTAGGGACCTTAGATTGTAAGCTCCTCGAGGGCAGGAACTGATGTGAATGTACAATATATATGTAAAGTGCTGTGTAAATTGATGGTGCTATATAAGTACCAATAATAAATGAAAAAATAATAATAATATAATATAAAACTACATGTCCATTTAGACTACCCGGTCCAAATGGTGACAACATTTCTGTATTGATTTTACTGTACAAATGATGTTGTCACTCTGAAAGTAAGTGGAAAAATAATAGATCTGCTGTAAGGACCAACACATGACAGATTGTAGCATAGATGTCATTAAAAATGTTTCCCATAGTTCTACTTTAATGTAAAATCTAGGTATATTTGCATCTGTACTGGTGCAAAGAAACATTTGATTGTTTACGTGGAATTTACGAATATCGTTTACAAATCTTTATATACAGAAGGCATAAAAACTTTAAATAAGTAAATAAAATAAGTTAACTAATAAAAATAAATGCAGAGTTATTTTACGCCTGCTTAATCACATTTTACAAGGCGATCAATTTTCCATTTCTCAATAACCTCCCTTTAGATTGTAAGCTCCATGAGCTTGGCCCTCCCGTCCCTTCTGTATTGAACTGTATTGTAATTGTACTGTCCCCCCTCTACATTGTAAAGCGCTGCACAAACTGTTGGCACTATATAGATTCTGTATAATAATAATAATAATAACCTATTGATATTATTCAATCTTGTGTTTAAAAAGTACAGTTTAACTTTTGGGTTTTTTTGTCTGTACCTGTACCTAGGGTCCCGCAGGCTCTTATCAGCCCCCGATGGCTTCATCTTGTTCGCTATTCATGGTCGCTGCCAAATTCGGAGAAGTATGGAATTTCAGAGTGAACGTTGAACTGGTAAATCCTTGGATCTTGCCAGCATCTCCATCTGTAGACTTGTTGTCTGAATGTGGTCTTGCAGTTTCCTCCCCTTACTTATAAACAGGCAGTGTTATAGAGAGCCGGACTTACTTGCAGCAGCCACTTATCCGTTCTGAACATAAAAATCAATGTGGTGCTCTAGGAGTCTCTCAGCCCCTCCCACCTCAGTTAACTATTGTGAGCCCTATGACATTCTATTACGCTATTACTATACGGAGCCAATGTGTTACAGGGGCAGGAAGTCTGATGAAATATGTAATGATATCGGACCTTTCTGGCTGCATTACAAAGGGCATGACTCTGTTATATTAATAAAATGTATATATACCCTCTTTTATTAAGCTAATATCGATTATTTCAATCAACTTACTTAATTTACTAAACCAGGGGTTGGCAACCTTTTGAGCACAGTGTGCCGAAAAATGTTTTCAAAGAAATTAAGCGTGCTGATTTTATAACAAAAAATCAACTTCACACTCTCAATCACAAATAGTATTTTTTATAAAGCAAATGCTGTAAACTACTTCAGTAATAGAGGCATATTAACATCCTGCACTCTCATGCCTCATATCAGCCCCAATTCTTGTAACTCCAGTCCTCATATCAGCCCCAATTCTTGTAACTCCAGTCCTCATATCAGCCCCAATTCTTGTAACTCCAGTCCTCATATCAGCCCCAATTCTTGTAACTCCAGTCCTCATATCAGCCCCAATTCTTGTAACTCCAGTCCTCATATCAGCCCCAATTCTTGTAACTCCAGTCCTCATATCAGCCCCAATTCTTGTAACTCCAGTCCTCATATCAGCCCCAATTCTTGTAACTCCAGTCCTCATATCAGCCCCAATTCTTGTAACTCCAGTCCTCATATCAGCCCCAATTCTTGTAACTCCAGTCCTCATATCAGCCCCAATTCTTGTAACTCCAGTCCTCATATCAGCCCCAATTCTTGTAACTCCAGTCCTCATATCAGCCCCAATTCTTGCACCTCCAGTCCGAAAATCAGCCCCAATTCCTGTAACTCCAGCCCCATATCAGCCCCAATTCCAGCACCTCCAGTCCTTAGATCAGCCCCAATTCCTGCACTTTACCACCACAGATCACTGTACTCCCCTGTAAATCTGCCCCACCTCTGTAACCCTCTGCTCATCTGTCCCACCATTGTAACCCCCACGGTGTCTCACTGACACTGCGCTACTCTGCTGATGGGGAGGGAGTCAGCCTCAGATCAGCCCCCATTCCAGCACCTCCAGTCCTCAGATCAGCCCCAATTCTTGCACCTTCCCAACTCAGATCAGCCCCAATTCCTCCACTTCCAGTCCTCAGATCAGCCCCAATTCCTCCACTTCCAGTCCTCAGATCAGCTCCAATTCCTGCACCTCCAGTCCTCAGATCAGCCCCAATTCCTGCACCTCCAGTCCTCAGATCAGCCCCAATTCCTGTACCTCCAGTCCTGAGATCAGCCCCAATTCCTGTACCTCCAGTCCCCAAATCAGCCCCAATTCCTGTACCTCCAGTCCTGAGATCAGCCCCAATTCCTGTACCTCCAGTCCCCAAATCAGCCCCAATTCCTGCACCTCCAGTCCTCAGATCAGCCCCAATTCCTGCACCTCCAGTCCTTAGATCAGCCCCAATTCCTGCACCTCCAGTCCTGAGATCAGCCCCAATTCCTGTACCTCCAGTCCCCAAATCAGCCCCAATTCCTGTACCTCCAGTCCTCAAATCAGCCCCAATTCCTGTACCTCCAGTCCTCCAATCAGCCACAATTCCTACACCTCCAGTCTTCAGATAAGCCCAAATTCCTACACCTACAGTCCTCAGATCAGCCACAATTCCTGCACTTTACCACCACAGATCACTGTACTCCCATGTAAATCTGCCCCACCTCTGTAACCCCCTGCTCATCTGTCCCATCATTGTAACCCCCTACTGTGTCTCACTGACACTGCGCTACTCTGCTGATAGGGAGGGAGTCAGCCTCAGATCAGCCCCAATTCTAGCACCTCCAGTCCTCAGATCAGCCCCAATTCTAGCACCTCCAGTCCTCAGATCAGCCCCAATTCCTGCACCTCCAGTCCTAAGATAGCCCCAATTCCTGCAACTTCCCACCTCAGATCAGCCCCAATTCCTGCACCTCCAGTCCTAAGATCAGCTCCAATTCCTGTACCTTCCCACCTCGGATCAACCCCAATTCCTGTACCTCCAGTCCTAAGATCAGCTCCAATTCCTGCACCTCCAGTCCTAAGATCAGCCCAATTCCTGCAACTTCCCACCTCAGATCAGCCCCAATTCCTGTACCTCCAGTCCTCTAATCAACCCCAATTCCTGCACCTCTAGTCCTCAGATCAGCCCCAATTCCCGCACCTCCAGTCCTCTAATCAACCCCAATTCCTGTACCTCTAGTCCTCAGATCAGCCCCAATTCCTGCACCTCTAGTCCTCAGATCAGCCCCAATTCCTGCACCTCCAGTCCTAAGATCAGCCTCACTTCCTGCACTTTACCACCTCAGATCAGTGTACCCCCTGCAAATCTGCCCCACCACTGTAACCCCCTGCTGTGTCTCACTGACACTGCACTGTTCTGCTAATGGGGAGGGTGTTGTGTGTCCATAAAAGAGGCTTTGCATGCCGGGGGTTGCCTACCCCTGTACTAAACCCTAACTAAATGACATTTAGTTTGCTAAAAAAAAAAAAAATATACAGTGTGTCATATATATCTTTTATTTTCATTAAAGTGTTACTAAACACAGCACCCTGCATTCACTTTATCTGATCTCCCACAGTATACAGAACATGGAAATGCAATTATTTCAGTAAATATAAAATGCTTAATATCTTTTCTCATCAGCAGTATATAGCAGTCTTATGGCTTCTATCAGTGCTTGGTTAAAGCTTGTAGGAAGAGTTTTCATTCTCCTCTGATTGTCCTATGAGGCTGCAGGACCCCTGACCCTCTGTCTGGACAGTGCTGATTGGCTCTGTGATGCTCACATGCACCCTCCCAAGAAAAAAAAAACTCTCTAGCAATACACGCCAAACTGAGCATGTGCACAGTGACTCCAAGGCTCTGTACTATCAGGAGATGGATTAGGGACAGTGGAAGAAGGGGAGGATGAGAGAAGACAGGATCAAACAGTCTTTTTACACAATGCGGAGGATTAACCCCTTTGGTTCCACAGTGAGTATAACAAGCATGCTTTCCTGCATATACAGACTGATTTTACTGTTGTGGGTTTAGTAACACTTTAAGCCCCCATTTACACCGGTGCGACTTGTCATGGGATTTGACAGTTCCAAAACAAGTTGCATCCTATTGTTGGCAATGGAACAATTCAAATCGGTGCAACTCCAACTTCACTTCACTTCAAGTGAAGTAGCACGATTTGAAAGTAGCATCAATGTGAACCAGGGCTAAGACTGCTTTGGCATTGCTGCGTTTTTACCTTGCTAAAAACTATTGATTGTAAGCTCCATGAGCAAGGCTCTGCTGTTCCTTCTGTATTTAAATGTACAGTAACCATACTGTTCCCTTTTATATTGTAAAGCACTGCGTAAACTATTGGTGCTTTATAAATCCTGTATGTTTGCCCTTTAATCCTAGGGGACTCCTCACACCACTGCAGCATCTTTGGTGCGCTCTTCAAACCCTGCACTAAAAAGGCTCCCCATTGAAATGAATGAAAAACATGTCAAAAACCCATATGTGTTTTATGCATTTTTTTTTTTTAAAAGCACCCTTAGGCTCACATCTATGCGTTTTGTTTAGTGCATTTGCAGATGCACAGAAACACACTTCATTCCATTTAACCTTATTTTCAATAGGTCCTGTTCACATTTATGCAATGTGTTTGTAGCACCCTCTACCCTCACTCTCTAGGTAGGTGCTAGAGTAATGTTTTTGTGTGTACTGCCAGTGCAGGTAAATTTAGGCAGGCCTAGCTGTGAGCTAGGCCTGTTTGTTTTTGATCTGGGGGCAGGGGAGTGGTTTAGTGTAGCAGCAGGTGACTGACATGTACTTTATCTCTCTGGTGCCTCTTTGTTTCCAGAGGCTTCTGGATAAGAGGCAGGGAAGAGAGTGAGAGTAACATGCAGCATATCTTTGAGCCCTGACCAATCCCCAACTAGGATTGGCAGGGGGCAGGCCTCCTATACATGCTCATGGCCAGCTTGTTGTGGGAGGAGTTGTCGGGTGGAAGAACTGAATGATGGTGTGTTAGGCTGTGGTGGCCCTGGTGGGACCCCCTTTCTGGGGGGGGGGGGCGGGGGTGACCTCAAGCCAGGAGCTTGGGAGCTGGGAGGGAGCCTCTCTTTACACGGTCATTGAGAGGTGTCCTGGAACAGGAGGAAGACAGCGGGGAGCACTTCCAGGAAAGTAATTCAGGAGGGATCCATGCTGGGGTCGGTGAGTGAGAAGCACAGTGAGAAGGTCTAGGAGAGACATGCCAGCATTGGATGTGGGGTCAGAGGGAGAGACTGTGGTGTTGTTGAAGTCATGTCGCTGCAGCCAGGGGGTTGGCAGGATTTGCACCAGACTTGCTGGGATCAGTAGTCCACCACGTATCAGTTAGCACAACTATCCGTTTTCCTCTAAAATGGTTGCTACCACAGTGGGGACTGCAAGCTCCCGCCTGCAAATGGTTACTAGGAAAATGTTAGGACTTATTCAGAGTGAGGCCTAGCCATGTGCTAAAGGTGACAGGAATCTAGAATTGGACAGTTAAGCCCATACACACGATCGGACTTTCCGACAGGAAATGTTGGATGTCAGGCTGTTGTCGGTAAATCCGACCATGTGTATGCTCCATTGGACAATTGTTGTCAGACATTCCGCCAACAAATGTTGGCTAGCCGGTTTTCAAATTTTTGACAAATGTGTGTTGTCGGATTTTCCGAGCGTGTGTACACAAGTCCATCGGACAAAAGTCCAAAGTACAAACACGCATGCTCTGAAGCAAGGACGAGCCAGAAGCGGTCGGTCTTGTAAACTAGCGTTCGTAAAGGAGAATTAACATTTGTGACGTGGCAAATTATGAAATCTCCAAATGCAGCGCACAATTCTCTTCTTCTTTAATGGGATAATAATGAAGTTGCTTTGCTGGTGATACTGATGGAGTTATTGCAAACAAATTTTCAAAGGCTTTTTTTTTTTAGTGATATCAAGAATAATATTATGCTTTTATTTTTTTTATTTGAGCAAGTTACCACAACACCACTATCCTGTAGTTTTTTAAGATCAAAGATACAACTATGTTGGTGTCCCTGGTCAATTTTACATTGTATTATTTAAAATGTAACTGCCTACTCCCAAACTGTCATTTGAAGTAAAACACATAGCCAAGTATTATTCTTCACAATTTTTTTATTGTGCATTAAAAAAATAAAACAAATACAATTAGACATGATATCTGTCAATAGAACTAAACCAAAAAGTGCATTCTATGCATCCAAAAATATAGAAAATATACCAAATCAAATCATTATTCAACCAAAATGTCAAAGCAATAACTCCAAGGCCAATAATAAATAACACGTTATCTCCTCCGATTCCACAACATATCTGGTTGACGAACGGCCGTTCAGAAACTAATTGAAAAGCGCAAACTGAAAAGTGCAAAATGAAAAGTGCGAAATGAAAAGCGCGAATCAACACTCACCAAACTTCAACTAACACGAAATTAGCAGAAGGAGCCGAAAGGGTGGCGCTAAAGAGCTGAAAAACCACGTAGTACGTCACTACAGTCTTAATTGTTGGCCAACAATTGTGTGGCCGTGTGTATGCAAGACAAGTTTGAGCCAACGCCCTTCGGACAAAATTCCACGGTTTTGTTGGCCAACAATCCAATCATGTGTACGAGGCTTAAGAGGAAAGCAAGTGATCTCAAGTAGTGTGCTGGCGGAGATGTGAAGTAACAGAGACTGTCAATTTAGATTCAACTACCTTTATTTCTACTAAGAATGATTCATTATCTGGGCATCACATGTCCCTTTTCCCCATCCAAGTTTAATCCCCTAATAAAAACAACAAAAAAAAGCAAGAGACTATTCATTGACTGGGGAAAGTGTGCCAAAACGGATGTCTGACCGAGCAGGGTGATGTGCGGATGCTGAAACACGCAGTGACCCTACGGGGCACCGCTACACTTTTTTTTTTTTTTTTTTTTTTTGGGAAAGACACAGGGACTTTGTTGGATACAGCGCAGTGCAATTTTTAGCTCTATAGACTTCAGTGAAATTGCATGAAAAAAGCATAAAAGGGAACCTAGCCTAAAGTTGTAGTTAACTCCAAAAAAAAGAAAGAAAAGAAAATAGAAAATGGTCCCCTGCAGGTTAATTCCATAATGTGCTAGCAAGCACTGGCTTCCTAATAGTATTAAAATTGGATCATGACTGCACAATGAGCATCAGCATGGTTGCTTTTGGTCTCAATAAAAGGGGCATGTGACAGGGGACAATGCAGGAGCACAGATGAAAGGCAGTTGTCACCTCAGAACGGAAAGTGCCTAAACAAGGTCAAATCACCAGGTGTTCTTTAAAAGTGAAACTATAGGCAAAAAAAATGACATATATTATTTAGTCTGTCAAATGGCACACAGCAGTTTTTATTTTTTGTAAATCCTTTCCCTAACATAGTTTATTATTTGTTGATCCTGCCAGTAGGTCTGTCAGTTCTCCACTTCCTTTAGCAGGTGACAATGCTAATGATTTTACCAGGAAATCTCACAGCAGCAATGTCACCCTTTGGTGGACATGTAGGCAGGTGCAGTTTTTTTTACTGCACGGCAGGTGGCGCTTGACCGGAGCAGCTCTGCAGCTGGAGAGGAAGTCATGAGGAACATGTTTCCTCTGCGCTTTCCCGGGTCACTGGGTAAGTGATCCAGATGGATGCTGTGGTCCCATGTGAATCTGGTGGCCATCTTAGATCAGGCAGAGCCTATTTAATGGCCTGTCTCCCAGGTTTGGCATGCTTTATGCGAGTGGGTAGTGTAGGGAAAGGTACCCCAACTGGTAGGGACATCGCTAGCGGTAGGGAGAGGTTACATAGTTACATAGTTACATAGTAGGTGAGGTTGAAAAAAGACACAAGTCCATCAAGTCCAACCTATGTGTGTGATTATGTGTCAGTATTACATTGTATATCCCTGTATGTTGCGGTCATTCAGGTGCTTATCTAATAGTTTCTTGAAGCTATCGATGCTCCCCGCTGAGACCACCGCCTGTGGAAGGGAATTCCACATCCTTAAGGTTAAACCTTTTTTCTTCTAATTTTAATGAGTGGCCACGAGTCTTGTTGAACTCTCTTCTGCGAAAAAGTTTTATTCCTATTGTGGTGTCACCAGTACGGTATTTGTATATTGAAATCATATCTCCTCTCAAGCGTCTCTTCTCCAGAGAGAATAAGTTCAGTGCTCGCAACCTTTCCTCATAACTAAGATCCTCCAGACCCTTTGTTAGCTTTGTTGCCCTTCTTTGTACTCGCTCCATTTCCAGTACATCCCTTGTGAGGACTGGTGCCCCGAACTGGACAGCATACTCTAGGTGCGGCTGGACCAGAGTCTTGTAGAGCGGGGGAATTATCGTTTTATCTCTGGAGTTGATCCCCTTTTTAATGCATAGCAATATTCTGTTTGCTTTGTTAGCAGCAGCTTGGCATTGCATGCCATTGCTGAGCCTATCATCTACTAGGACCCCCAGGTCCTTTTTCATCCTAGATTCCCCCAGCGGTTCTCCCCCAGTCTATAGATTGCATTCATATTTTTGCCACCCAAATGCATTATTTTACATTTTTCTACATTGAACCTTATTTTCCATGTAGTTGCCCACCCCATTAATTTGTTCAGATCTTTTTGCAAGGTTTCCACATCCTGTGGAGAAGTTATTGCCCTGCTTAGCTTAGTATCATCTGCAAATACAGAGATTGAACTGTTTATCCCATCCTCCAGGTCGTTTATGAACACATTAAATAGGATTGGTCCCAGCACAGAACCCTGGGGAACCCCACTACCTACCCCTGACCATTCCGAGTACTCCCCATTTATCACCACCCTCTGAACTCGCCCTTGTAGCCAGTTTTCAATCCATGTACTCACCCTATGGTCCATGCCAACGGACCTTATTTTGTACAGTAAACGTTTATGGGGAACTGTGTCAAATGCTTTTGCAAAATCCAGATACACCATGTCTACGGACCTTCCTTTATCTAGATGGCTTGAACGGGTCTTCATGAATCCATGCTGATTACTGCTAATGATACCGTTCTCATTAGTAAAATCTTGTATATAGTCCCTTATCATCCCCTCCAAAAGTTTACATACTATTGATGTTAGGCTAACTGGTCTGTAATTCCCGGGGATGTATTTTGGGCCCTTTTTAAATATTGGTACTATATTGGCTTTTCTCCAATCAGCTGGTACAATTCCAGTCAGTAGACTGTTAAAATTAGGAACAACGGTCTGGCAATCACTTGACTGAGTTCCCTAAGTATCCTCAGATACAAGCCATCTGGTCCCAGTGATTTATTAATGTTAAGTTTCTCAAGTCTAATTTTAATTCTGTCCTCTGTTAGGAGGTGCTTCCTGTGATGTGTCATGAGGATAAACACTGCAGTTTTGGTTACTGAAGCCCCCCGATTCACTCGTGAAGACTGAGGAGAAGAATTCAATACCTTTGCCATATCCCCATCCTTTGTAAACAGATGTCCTTCCTCATTCTTTATGGGGCCAATATGGTCTGTCCTCCTTTTTTTACTGTTTACATACTTTTCTTGGGATTTTTTTTGCTCTCCTCCGCTATGTGTCTTTCATGTTCTATCTTAGCCATCCTAGCCGTCCCTTACATTTCTTGTTGCATTATTTATAAAGTCTGAATGCTGATGATGATCCCTCAACCTTGTATTTTTGAAGGCCTTCTCCTTTGCTTTTATATGCATTTTTACATTGGAGTTAAGCCATCCAGGACTTTTCTTCGCTCTTTTAAATTTATTACCCAATGGGATGCATTGGCTAATACCCTTGAAGCAAACCCATCTCTCCTCCATGTTCTTTGTTCCTAATATTTTATCCCAATTATTGCCTTTTAGCAAGGTTTGTAGTTTAGGGAAGTTGGCTCTTTTGAAATTCAGTGTCTTTGTATTCCCTATATGTTACCTATTTGTGTGATTTATACTGAAACTAACTAATTCCTAATGAGGAGGGAAAGTGTAGGGTCGCAACTGATCTGGACACCTTCCTGTTTGGGCACGAGGCGGCCAAGCCGCTTTCTGTCCCTTTTCAATAGACAATATCAGTCCGGCTGAAATCTGCTCCTTTCACGTTGCTGGAAATCACAAGTGCACCCGGCTGGGCAGCATTCCCACCAGGTTTGTTGTAAACTGTTACTACATTACCTCAGTACAAGTTTTGTATTGCACATGACTGTGAATTATTGCTGCAGCACCACACTCCACCCCACTTACAGACATGTTGTTTTAGGTGAACTTTAAAGTGGTTGTAAACCTCATACATGAAATATGGACAAAGCATATCCCTCTATAGCGTGTACTTGTCTCAATCCAGAGCATTAAGTGTCATTTCTGTCAGCTGCCTCATTCCTCTGCTATCAGTATGACTCACTTCTGATAAGTTTTCCTGGCAGCAAGAGAAAAAAGTTGACAAGTGAGGGTACTCCATCACACAGCCTGCGATTAACAGCCTAACAGACCAAACTATCCAACAAATGTGATGACTCTCTGGTGGCGCTAGGCAGTGTGGTTCTTTTTCTGGTGGCGCTGGGCAGTATGGCGCTCTCTCTGGTGGCGCTGGAAAATGTGGTTCTCTTTCTGGTGGTGCTGGGCAGTGTGGTTCTGTTTCTGGTGGCGCTGGGCAGCATGGTTCTCTTTCTGGTGGCGCTGGGCAGCATGGTTCTCTTTCTGGTGGCGCTGGGCAATGTGGCACTCTCTCTGGTGGCACTGGGCAGCATAGTCCTGTTTCTAGTGGCGCTGGGCAGCATGGTTCTCTTTCTGTTGGTGCTGGGCAGTGTGGCACTCTCTCTGGTGGCACTGGTCAACGGGGTTCTGTTTCTGGTGGCGCTGGGCAGCGTGGTTCTCTTTCTGGTGGCGCTGGGCAGTGTGGAGCTCTCTATGGTGGCGCTGGGCAGTGTGGTTCTCTTTCTGGTGGCGCTGGGCAGTGTGGCGCTCTTTCTGGTGGCGCTGGGCAGCGTGGTTCACTTTCTGGTGGTGCTGGGCAGTGTGGAGCTCTCTATGGTGGCACTGGGCAGTTTGGTTCTCTTTCTGGTGGCACTGAGCAGCGTGGCGCTCTTTCTGGTGGCGCTGGGCAGCATGCATCTCATTCTTGGCTTCCCCCAGTACAGTCTCTTTCATTTTCCTTTCTCCTGTAGCTGCTACTACTATGTGTAGCACATACTTCCTCAGCTTGCTTCTCTCTCTTCCCTCAGCAGAGTGCATGCTGGGGGCTGTAACCTGCTCCCTGTGGAGAACACTGGACTACATGTCCCATGATGCTCCCCTTCTTCCTTCTGGGCAAGAAGCTCTCTCTTCTCCTGTGCTGCTGAAGGAGAAAGGGGAGCGAGTGGGGGAAACATTCAGACAGCCCACCCCGCAGCTCGTCTCTCCCTGCCACAGCACCACCACTACTGCGAGTGCTCTGCAGGTGAGCAGCTGCCCGCTGCCACCCCTTTACTTATGGCGAGGGGGGCTCGACAGCAACCACTAAATCTGCCTCCTTGTTGGTGCCACCTTTCTGGAGGGTGTCACCCGGGTGTGGTCTGCCCCCCCCGCACCCCCATAATGACGCCACTGGGAGCGAAGAGTACTGACGGACCAGAGAAGAGGAGGATCGGGCTGCTCTATGACATATTTGCTATTTAAAAAGAATTCCCAAGAATTTACATTTGTATATTTAGTCAGGTTGAAAAAAGACACAAGTCTATGTAGTTCAACCAATAAAAGGGGGAAAGAAAATCATACAATCCCATATACACAATAGAGAGGAAGGAAAAAAAAAAACAGCAAAGCATGATCCAATTTGCTCCAGCAGGGGAAAAAAATCCTTCCTGTTTCCCCAAGAGGCAATCGGATTTTCCCTGGATCAACTTTACCTCTAAATGTCAGTACCCAGTTATATTGTGTACATGTAGGAAAGTATCTAGGCCTTTCTTAAAGCAATCTACTGAGTAGGGATGAGCCGAACACCCCCCGGTTCGGTTCGCACCAGAACCCGCGAATGGACCGCAAGTTCGCACGAACGTTAGAACCCCATTGACGTCTATGGGACTCGAACGTTCGAAATCAAAAGTGCTCATTTTAAAGGCTAATTTGCATGGTATTGTCCTAAAAAGGGTGTGGGGACCCGGGTCCTACCCCAGGGGACATGTATCAATGCAAAAAAAACTTTTAAAAACGGCCGTTTTTTCGGGAGCAGTGATTTTAATGATGCTTAAAGTAAAAAAAAAAAAGTGAAATATTCCTTTAAATATCGTACCTGGGGGGTGTCTATAGTATGCCTGTAAAGTGACGCGTGTTTCCCATGTTTAGAACAGTCCCTGCACCAAATGTCATTTTTAAAGGAAAAAATCTCATTTAAAACTGCTTGCGGGTTTAATGTCATGTCGGGTCCTGCCAATATGGATGAAAATCAGTGAGACAAACGGCATGGGTACCCCCCAGTCCATTACCAGGCCCTTTGGGTCTTGTATGGATATTAAGGGGAACCCCGCACCCAAATTAAAATAAGGAAAGGTCCCTATATACTCTGAACAGCAGTATACAGGCGGTGCAAACAAGACAGGGACTGTAGGTTTGTTGTTAAGTAGAATCTGTTTGTAATTTTGAACATTTTTAACGTGTTTAGCTCCAGCCAAAAAATCTTTTCTAAGCTTTTTGGAAAACATAGGGAAGGGTTATCACCCCTGTGACATTTGTTTTGCGTCTTTCCTCCTCTTCAGAAGATTTCACCTCACTTTTTTGTCCCAATGAAAAATGTTTTTTGAAAATTTGGGTTTTTTTGTGGAACAATGATTGGAAAGCATCAGTGGAAAGGAGAAATTGTTTTCCCATATTAACTCTTACATGAGAGAATTTCCCTTCCTATGGGTAGATTTCATCTCACTTCCTGTTGTCTCCTTCCGTTTGCAAGTAGGAGTCGTTTGTAAGTTAGATGTTTGAAAGTAGGGTCCTGCCCTATATACTCAGCAGAAATTTGGGCCTTAGGTGTTGCTGTGGCCAAAACACTGTAAGCCCTCACAGGGCCCTGCTGTGAAATATTAGATCAAGAATTGTAATTACATGCCCCTGTTGAACAGGAGCTGAAAAATTAGGCCTTAGGCACTGGTGCTGGTGCCACAACACTGCAACCCCTCACAGACACTCTAGTTGGAACGCAGGAACGAGCCCTGCTGCAAAGTATTGCATCAAAAATTGTAATTACACGCCCCTGTTAGACAGGGGCAGAAAAATTGGGCCTTAGGCACTGGTGCTGGTGCCACAACACTGCAACCCCTCACAGACACTCTAGTTGGAACGCAGGAACGAGCACTGCTGCAAAGTATTGCATCAAAAATTGTAATTACACGCCCCTGTTAGACAGGGGCAGAAAAATTGGGCCTTAGGCACTGGTGCTGGTGCCACAACACTGCAACCCCTCACAGACACTCTAGTTGGAACGCAGGAACGAGCCCTGCTGCAAAGTATTGCATCAAAAATTGTAATTACACGCCCCTGTTAGACAGGGGCAGAAAAATTGGGCCTTAGGCACTGGTGCTGGTGCCACAACACTGCAACCCCTCACAGACACTCTAGTTGGAATGCAGGAACGAGCCGTGCTGCAAAGTATTACATCAAAAATTGTAATTACACGCCCCTGTTATACAGGGGCTGAAAAATTGTGCCTTAGGCACTGGTGGTGGCGCCCAGAACCAAAAATGTTCTTACAAGCTATCAGCGTGATGATTGAGGAGGAAGAGGATAATTACTCAGGGATAATCACTCAGCATCAGCATAGGCAGTCTTTGAAGGGATCTGAAAAAAATTATTCAGTTACATCAGCATCAGGTGCTTGGTAGCTGGTGGTGATCCAAGACTGATTCATTTTTATGAAGGTCAGCCGATCGACCGAGTCAGTGGACAGACGCACCCTGTGATCGGTTACCACGCCTCCAGCAGCACTGAATGTACGTTCCGAAAGAACGCTGGATGCAGGACAGGCCAGTAGCTCAATTGCATACTGTGCAAGCTCTGGCCAGTGATCCATCCTCAAGACCCAGTAACCCAGAGGATTTTCGGTGGGAAAGGTGTCCAAGTCTGATCTTGCCCCTAGGTATTCCTGCACCATGTAAAACAGACGCTGGCGATGGTTGCTGGAACCGATCATACCTTGGGGCTGCGGACCAAAAAATTGTCTGAACGCATCGGTCAGACGGCCACCTTCTCCACCGCTCCTTCTTTGACTGACCGAAGCCTCAGCAACACGTTGTCCAGAAACAGGAGTTTGTAACCTCCCAGTCTCTGGGAACGCGTTGCACAGACCTTTCTGCAAGGCCTCCCGAAGATGTTTCATCCTCTGCTCCCTCTGCGATGGCAAGATAAGGTCCGCAACCTTACCCTTGTAACGTGGATCAAGGAGGGTTGCCAGCCAGTATTGGTCCTTCTCCTTGATACCACGAATACGAGGATCCTTACGCAGGCTTTGCAGGATCAGGGAGGCCATGCAGCGTAGGTTTGCTGAGGCATTCGGTCCGGAGTCCTCTGGGTCACTAAGGACAACAACGTCCGCAGCCACCTCCTCCCAGCCACGTACAAGTCCATGTGTTCCTTGGGACTGATCCCTTAAAGACTGCTGATGCTGAGTGCCAGGCTCCACCTCCATACTGACACAATCTTCCTCCTCCTCCTCCTCCTCCTCCTCGTCCTCTTCCTGTGTGATCGGCGGGCACGCAGGAACACTGTCTGGATAAAGGGGGCCTTGAGAGCTAAGGAAGTCCTCCTCTTCCTGCCTCTGTTCTGCCTCAAGTGCCCTGTCCATTATTCCACGCAGCGTGTGCTCCAACAGGTGGACAAGGGGGACAGTGTCACTGATGCATGCACTGTCAGTGCTCACCATCCTCGTGGCCTCCTCAAATGGTGACAGGACAGTGCATGCATCCCTGATCATGGCCCACTGGCGTGGGGAAAAAAAACCAAGCTCCCCTGACCCTGTCCTGGTGCCATAGTCGCACAGGTACTCATTTATGGCCCTCTGCTGCATGTGCAGCCGCTGCAGCATGGCCAATGTCGAGTTCCACCTGGTGGGCATGTCACAGATTAGGCGGTTCTTGGGCAGGTTAAACTCCTTTTGGAGGTCCGTCAGCCGAGCACTGGCATTATATGACCGGCGGAAATGCACACAGACTTTCCTGGCCTGCCTCAGGACATCCTGTAAGCCCGGGTACCTGCCCAAGAACCGCTGCACCACCAAGTTAAGGACGTGAGCCAAACAGGGCACATGGGTCAGTTGTCCCTGTCGGAGGGCAGAGAGGAGGTTGGTGCCATTGTCGCAAACCACCATTCCTGCCTTAAGTTGGCGTGGCGTCAACCACCTCTGAACCTGCCCCTGCAGAGCTGACAGAACCTCTGCCCCAGTGTGGCTCCTGTCCCCCAAGCACACCAGCTCAAGCACCGCATGGCATCTTTTGGCCTGCGTACTTGCGTAGCCCCTTGAACGCCTACGGAGCACCGCTGGTTCCGAGGAAGAGGCCATGGAGGAAGAAGAAGAGGAGGGGGTGGAGGAGAGAGGTGTGTCACAATCAGCATTTTGGAGGCGTGGTGGCGGAACAACCTCCAACACTACTGCACCTTGTCCTGCATCCTTCCCAGCTGCCAGCAGAGTCACCCAATGCGCCGTGAAACTTAAGTAACGTCCCTGTCCATGCCTGCTGGACCATGAGTCAGCGGTAATATGCACCTTACCGCTGACCGCCCTGTCCAGCGAGGCATGGACATTGCCTTCCACATGCCGGTAGAGAGCTGGAATCGCCTTCCGTGAGAAAAAGTGGCGTTTGGGTACCTGCCACTGAGGAACCGCACATTCCACAAACTCACGGAAGGGGGCAGAGTCTACCAACTGAAAAGGCAGCAGTTGAAGTGCTAGCAATTTTGCCAAGCTAGCATTCAACCGCTGGGCATGTGGATGGCTGGGAGCAAACTTCTTTCGGCGGTGCAGCAGCTGGGGCAGGGAAATTTGCCTGGTACAATCTGGCGTCGGTGTACCAAAAGCAGATTGCCCACAAGTACTTGGCTGTGACACACCTAATTCTACACCTTCATTCCTCTCACTGCAGGTCTCAGAGAGGACTGAAGGTCTAGTGGGGTTGGAAATCTCAGCTGATGAGGAGCAAGGAGAGATCCTCTTTGTTCTTTGGTGTGGGTCTTTTAGATATGCTTGCCAACGAACTGCATGGCAGGTCAACATATGTCTGGTCAAGCATGTGGTACCCAAGCGGGAGATGTTTTGGCCACGCGAGATACGCTTGAGACATATGTTGCAAATAGCAGCGGTGCGATCTGATGCACTCGTCTCAAAAAAGGCCCACACCAAAGAACTTTTTGAATAACGCGCAGAGACTGCAGCGCCCTGCACATGTGGAGCTTTGGGGTGTGATGCAGTCAATGTGCTGCCCTTAGGCTGGCCCCTGGAGGGCATCCTGCCTCGTTGGTGATGTGCCGCCTCCTCCTCCTCCTCCTCTCTCCTATCAGGCACCCACGTTGAGTCAGTGACCTCATCATCCCCTCCCTCCTCATCACTGGAGCAAACCTGGCAGTATGCTGCAGCAGGGGGAGCATGACTGCCAGATTGCTGTCCTTCTTGGGCACCCCCTCTGTCCGTGCTCATGTTACTGCCTTCATCGAGCTCAGTATCATCATCAGAGCCTTCCAAACGCTGGGCATCCTCCTGGAGCATGTACCCAACACTGTGGTCAAACAGTTCGAGGGAATCCTCATGAGGACATGGTGGAGCTAGGGAAGGAGTCACTGATGACATTGAGCTGAGGGAAGAGGCCGCTGCTTTGCCAGACAAAGCACCCTGGGCATGGGTGAGAGAGGATGAGGAGGATGAGGACGGCTTGGTCATCCACTCGACCAAGTTTTCCGCATGTTGCGGCTCAACACGGCCAGCTGCCGAAAAAAAGGCCAAGCGTGTCCCATGGCCACGTGCTGATGAGGATGCACCGTCTCCACGACCAGCACTAGACACAGAGCCTGCTTGCCCTCTCTTATTGGCTTGTGACTGTCTGCCTCTCCTTCTTGGCCTTCCAGACATACTAATGGCCTGTAGCTGCACTAAGCTGGGATAGAACACCTGTAATTTTCTTCAGGTAGCTTTATATACTGTAACCAGACAAGCCTGCCTGTCAGTAGGAAGATAACAGGAACGGATCTAGCTGAACACTGTGAGCAGGACGCACTGCACTAAATGTAAATAGCAGGAACGGATCTAGCTGAACACTGTGAGCAGGACGCACTGACTGCACTAAATGTAAATAGCAGGAACGGATCTAGCTGAACACTGTGAGCAGGACGCACTGCACTAAATGTAAATAGCAGGAACAGATCTAGCTGAACACTGTGAGCAGGACGCACTGCACTAAATGTAAATAGCAGGAACGGATCTAGCTGAACACTGTGAGCAGGACGCACTGACTGCACTAAATGTAAATAGCAGGAACAGATCTAGCTGAACACTGTGAGCAGGACGCACTGCACTAAATGTAAATAGCAGGAACGGATCTAGCTGAACACTGTGAGCAGGACGCACTGACTGCACTAAATGTAAATAGCAGGAACAGATCTAGCTGAACACTGTGATCAGGACGCACTGCACTAAATGTAAATAGCAGGAACAGATCTAGCTGAACACTGTGAGCAGGACGCACTGCACTAAATGTAAATAGCAGGAACGGATCTAGCTGAACACTGTGAGCAGGACGCACTGACTGCACTAAATGTAAATAGCAGGAACAGATCTAGCTGAACACTGTGAGCAGGACGCACTGCACTAAATGTAAATAGCAGGAACGGATCTAGCTGAACACTGTGAGCAGGACGCACTGACTGCACTAAATGTAAATAGCAGGAACGGATCTAGCTGAACACTGTGAGCAGGACGCACTGCACTAAATGTAAATAGCAGGAACGGATCTAGCTGAACACTGTGAGCAGGACGCACTGCACTAAATGTAAATAGCAGGAACGGATCTAGCTGAACACTGTGAGCAGGACGCACTGCACTAAATGTAAATAGCAGGAACGGATCTAGCTGAACACTGTGAGCAGGACGCACTGCACTAAATGTAAATAGCAGGAACGGATCTAGCTGAACACTGTGAGCAGGACGCACTGCACTAAATGTAAATAGCAGGAACGGATCTAGCTGAACACTGTGAGCAGGACGCACTGCACTAAATGTAAATAGCAGGAACGGATCTAGCTGAACACTGTGAGCAGGACGCACTGACTGCACTAAATGTAAATAGCAGGAACAGATCTAGCTGAACACTGTGAGCAGGACGCACTGCACTAAATGTAAATAGCAGGAACAGATCTAGCTGAACACTGTGAGCAGGACGCACTGCACTAAATGTAAATAGCAGGAACGGATCTAGCTGAACACTGTGAGCAGGACGCACTGACTGCACTAAATGTAAATAGCAGGAACAGATCTAGCTGAACACTGTGAGCAGGACGCACTGCACTAAATGTAAATAGCAGGAACGGATCTAGCTGAACACTGTGAGCAGGACGCACTGCACTAAATGTAAATAGCAGGAACGGATCTAGCTGAACACTGTGAGCAGGACGCACTGACTGCACTAAATGTAAATAGCAGGAACGGATCTAGCTGAACACTGTGAGCAGGACGCACTGCACTAAATGTAAATAGCAGGAACGGATCTAGCTGAACACTGTGAGCAGGACGCACTGCACTAAATGTAAATAGCAGGAACGGATCTAGCTGAACACTGTGAGCAGGACGCACTGCACTAAATGTAAATAGCAGGAACGGATCTAGCTGAACACTGTGAGCAGGACGCACTGCACTAAATGTAAATAGCAGGAACGGATCTAGCTGAACACTGTGAGCAGGACGCACTGCACTAAATGTAAATAGCAGGAACGGATCTAGCTGAACACTGTGAGCAGGACGCACTGCACTAAATGTAAATAGCAGGAACGGATCTAGCTGAACACTGTGAGCAGGACGCACTGCACTAAATGTAAATAGCAGGAACGGATCTAGCTGAACACTGTGAGCAGGACGCACTGCACTAAATGTAAATAGCAGGAACGGATCTAGCTGAACACTGTGAGCAGGACGCACTGCACTAAATGTAAATACCAGGAACGGATCTAGCTGAACACTGTGAGCAGGACGCACTGACTGCACTAAATGTAAATAGCAGGAACGGATCTAGCTGAACACTGTGAGCAGGACGCACTGACTGCACTAAATGTAAATAGCAGGAACAGATCTAGCTGAACACTGTGAGCAGGACGCACTGCACTAAATGTAAAGAGCAGGAACGGATCTAGCTGAACACTGTGAGCAGGACGCACTGCACTAAATGTAAAGAGCAGGAACAGATCTAGCCTAATCTAGCTCTCAAATCAAATGACACTGTCTGTCTCTCTCTCTATCAGCACACCGGAACACACTACACAGGGCCGTCGTGAAGGCGGCCTTATATAGTGTGGGGCGTGTACTAAATCCCCTGAGCCATAATTGGCCAAAGCCACCCTGGCTTTGGCCAATTACAGCTCTCTCTACTGATGGCGCTGTGATTGGCCAAGCATGCGGGTCATAGTGCATGCTTGGCCAATCATCAGCCAGCAATGCACTGCGATGCCGCAGTGAATTATGGGCCGTGACGCGCCACACGAATTTGGCGCGAACGGCCCATAACGTTCGCAATTCGACGGACGGTCGAACAGCCGATGTTCGAGTCGAACATGGGTTCGACTCGAACACGAAGCTCATCCCTACTACTGAGCTGGACAGAAACAGCTCTGGAGGGAGTCTATTCCACATTTTTACAGCTCTTACTGTGAAGAAACCTTTCTGTATTTGGAGATGAAATCTCTTTTCCTCCAGACGTAAAGAGTGCCCCCTTGTCCTCTGTGATGACCTTAACCACTTGCTTACTAGGCACTTATTCCCCCTTCCTGCCCAGGCCAATTTTCAGCTTTCGCACTGTCACTCTTTGAATGACAATTGCGCAGTCATGCAACACTGTACCAATATGAAATTTTTATCATGTTTTCCTACAAATAGAGCTTCTTTTTGGTGGTATTTAATCACTGATGGGTTTTTTTATTTTTTTGCTAAAAAAATGAAAAAAGACAGAAAATTTTGAAAAAAAAATAAAATCGTATATTTTGTTATAAAATTTTGCAAACAGGTGATTTTTCTCCTTCATTGGTGAGCGCTAATGAGGCTGCACTAATGGGCACTGATAAGGCGTCACTGATGGGCACTGATAGTTGGCACTGAGAAGTGGCACTGATGGGCACTGATGGGCAGCACTGAATGGCATTGATAGGTGGCACTGATAGGTGGCATTGATGGGTGGCAGTGATGGGAACTGATGGGCATTGATAGGTGGCACTGAGAAGTGGCACTGATGGGCGGCACTGAAGGGCATTGATAGGGGGCACTGAAGGGCACCGATAGGGGGCATTTATGGGTGGCAGTGATGGGCACTGGTAGGTGACACTGATAGGTAGCACTGATAGGTGGTACTGATGGGCCCTGGTTGGCACCAATGATGGGCATTGATAGGTGACCCTGGTGGGCACTGATTGGCGGCACTGATAAGCACTGGTGTGCACTGGCAGGCGGCACTGGTGGGCACAGATGATGTGGTGGTGTCTCACCCTCTTTGGGGCTGATGTCCCTTTGACAGAAGCCGGTGTTCGGCTTTTCTGTCTCCTCACGATGTCAGAACGAGGAGAAAAAAAAGCCGATTACCAATCTTCTGTTTACATAATGTGAACAACTGTCATTGGCTGACAGCTGATCATGTGGTAAGGGCCCGGGATTAGCCGGTTTTACTCCGCTCTGTGATCAGCCGAGTCTCATTGACTCCCTGATCACAGAGGACGCCACACGTGCCCCGCAGGCAATTTAGGCCTGTGCTGTAGCCGCCATTCCGCTATAGCGTGGGCAGGAGGAGATTAATGTGACTAACAACACCAAGTTCACTATATGGACCACTTATGTATTTGTACATGTTGATCATATCCCCCCTTAATTTTCATCTTCTCAAGAGATAATAAATTCAGTTACTCTAATCCAGGGTTGCCCAATTCTGCAGAAGTATGCACAGGAAAGCAGATAAGAGAATTTCATAACTTCTGTCATTTCAGCAAATTTTGTTCTCTAGATTTAGATTCTATTTCTTCTTACATTTTTTTTTAGAACAAAATTATTGACCTCACTCTCTGTGTGGATAGTATATATATATATATATATATATATATATATATATATATATACAGTGGCTTGCGAAAGTATTCGGCCCCCTTGAACTTTTCAACCTTTTGCCACATTTCAGGCTTCAAACATAAAGATATAAAATTTTAATTTTTTGTGAAGAATCACCAACAATTGGGACACAATTGTGAAGTGGAACGAAATCTATTGGATTTTTTAAACTTTTTTAGCAATTAAAAAACTGAAAAGTGGTGCGTGCAAAATTATTCGGCCCCTTTACTTTCAGTGCAGAAAACTCACTCCAGAAGTTCAGCGAGGATCTCTGAATGATCCAATGTTGTCCTAAATGACTGATGGTGATAAATATAATCCACCTGTGTGTAATCAAGTCTCTGTATAAATGCACCTGCTCTGTGATAGTCTCAGGGTTCTGTTGAAAGCGCAGAGAGCATCATGAAGACCAAGGAACACACCAGGCAGTTCCGTAATACTGTTGTGGAGAAGTTTAAAGCCGGATTTGGATACAAAAAGATTTCCCAAGCTTTAAACATCCCAAGGAGCACTGTGCAAGCGATCATTTTGAAATGGAAGGAGTATCAGACCACTGCAAATCTACCAAGACCTGGCTGTCCCTCTAAACTTTCAGCTCAGACAAGGAGAAGACTGATCAGAGATGCAGCCAAGAGGCCCATGATCACTCTGGATGAACTGCAGAGAACTACAGCTGAGGTGGGAGAGTCTGTCCATAGGACAACAATCAGTCGTACACTGCACAAATCTGGCCTTTATGGAACAGTGGCAAGAAGAAAGCCATTTCTTAAAGATATCCATAAAAAGTCTTGTCTAAAGTTTGCCACACTCCACCTGGGAGACACACCAAACATGTGGAAGAAGGTGCTCTGGTCCGATGAAACCAAAATTTAACTTTTTGGCCACAATGCAAAACGATATGTTTGGCGTAAAAGCAACACAGCTCATCACACTCAACACACCATCCCCACCGTGAAACATGGTGGTGGCAGCATCATGGTTTGGGCCTGCTTTTCTCCAGCAGGGACAGGGAAGATGGTTAAAATTGAGGGGAAGATGGATGCAGCCAAATACAGGACCATTCTGGATGAAAACCTGTTGGAGTCTGGAAAAGACCTGAAACTGGGACTGAGATTTATCTTCCAACAAGACAATGATCCCAAACATACAGCAAAATCTACAAAGGAATGGTTCACAAATAAATGTATCCAGGTGTTAGAATGGCCAAGTCAAAGTCCAGACCTGAATCCAATCGAGAATCTGTGGAAAGAGCTGAAAACTGCTGTTCACAAACGCTCTCCATCCAACCTCACTGAGCTCGAGCTGTTTTGCAAGGAAGAATGGGCAAGAATTTCAGTCTCTCGATGTGCAAAACTGATAGAGACCTACCCCAAGCAGCTTGCAGCTGTAATCACAGCAAAAGGTGGCTCTACAAAGTATTAACGCAAGGGGGCCGAATAATTTTGCACGCCCCACTTTTCATTTTTTTATTGGTTAAAAAAGTTTCAAAAATCCAATAGATTTCGTTCCACTTCACAATTGTGTCCCACTTGTTGGTGATTCTTCACAAAAAATTAAAATTTTATATCTTTATGTTTGAAGCCTGAAATGTGGCAAAAGGTTGAAAAGTTCAAGGGGGCCGAATACTTTCGCAAGCCACTGTATATAGTATCTCACAAAAGTGAGTACACCACTCACATTTTTGTAAATATTTTATTCTAACTTCTCATGTGACAACACTGAAGAAATGACACTTTGCTACAATGTAAAGTAGTGAGTGTACAGCTTGTATAACAGTGTAAATTTGCTGTCCCCTCAAAATAACTCAACACACAGCCATTAATGTCTAAACCGCTGGCAACAAAAGTGAGTACACCCCTAAGTGAAAATGTCCAAATTGGGCCCAATTAGCCATTTTCTCTCCCCGGTGTGTTGCGTTGTTTTGAGGGGACAGCAAATTTACACTGTTATACAAGCTGTACACTCACTACTTTACATTTTATCAAGTGTCATTTCTTCAGTGTTGTCACATGAAAAGATATAATAAAATATTTACAAAATGTGAGGGGTGTACTCACTTTTGTGAGATACTGTATATATTTTTTTGCCCTTAGTTCCTTATGGGGCCTAACAGCCCAAACTGTCCAGCAAATGTGATTATTTGCGAATGATTGGCCTAGACACAGACTGTTTGCGCCCAGGGCCGATCATTCACAGGTAATTACTTCATGAGCTTTATGCGATTGGCCACAAATAGCTGTAGGAGCTGTCAGTCTCCTGATGCTTTCAGTGGGGCTTCCCAGCTGCAGCTAATCACAAGAAACTGCCTGGTTCTCCCAATGACAGTTACATAGCTACATATTTAAAAAAAATAGCCTGAAAACAAGTTCTGACACAAACATATTCATAAGGTCAGATGAGATTTTATTGATCTATTTTAAAGTATTGAGTTTTTTTCCTTAGCCAGAGGAGGTGGATATTGTATAGCTTATATACAACAATAATAATCGTATGATATTATTTTGTCGGAGGCGATGTGAAAGTTTGCAATTTCAAAAGCTAGTCTGAAAGCGTTCACAAGAGATCCCATGCAGGGACAAATTTCCAGGGTCATAGATAAATAAATACATGTAGAGGTCCTTCCCTGAAGACATGAAATATTTCTTGACCATATGGTGGCCCAGAGAGGTTGTAGACCTTATGTATGTTTTTATTGTGGAATTAGTTACAATTGGCTGCAATGATGACCCTGGTGGACCACCCATCCATTGGTGTGCATCAGGGTGAGCTGTTGACTTTATATAATCATGGGCATGTCACCACAATTCTGCAGAAGTATGCACAGGAAAGCAGATAAGAGAATGTCTTAACTTCTTCTGTCATTTCATCAAATTTTGTTCTCTAGATTTAGATTCTTACATTTTTTTTAGAACAAAATTATTGACCTCACCCTCTGTGTGGATAGCATATATATATATATATATATATATATATATATATATATATATATATATATATATATATATATATATATATATATATATATATATATATATATAATCTCACAAAAGTGAGTACACCCCTAACAATTTTGTAAATATTTTATTATATCTTTTCATGTGACAACACTGCAGAAATGACACTTGTCTACAATGTAAAGTAGTGAGTGTACAGCTTGTATAACAGTGTAAATTTACTGTCCCCTCAAAATAACTCAACACACAGCCCTTAATGTCTAAACCGCTGGCAACAAAAGTGAGTACACCCCTAAGTGAATATGTCCAAATTGGGCCCAATTAGCCATTTTCCCTCCCGTGTGTCATGTGACTCGTTAGTGTTACAAGGTCTCAGGTATGAATGGGGAGCAGGTGTGTTAAATTTTGTGTTATCGCTCTCACTCTCTCATACTGGTCACTGGAAGTTCAACATGGCACCTCATGGCAAAGAACTCTCTGAGGATCTGAAAAATATAATTGTTGCTCTACAAAAAGATGGCCTAGGCCATGGGTGCCCAACCAGTTGCCTGGGGGAGCCCTTTGATGTGGCCCCTGACCTCCTGCTCTGGGATGGCTGGTTGGCAATCTCAGAGCATCAGTGTTGTGAATGAAGGCGGCGGTAGGGGATACAAGCGGCTGCGAATCAGAGAGGCATAAGGCGCTGCTTACTGTGAAGCACCGCCTCCTGTCACAGGCAGAGTGATACCAAATGCACTCTGCCTGGGACAGCAACAGTCTGTGATACATGAATGGAAGACTGTTATTATAGGTAAGTTTATTACTAAAATCACAACGTATATCTGGGCATATCTGTTCTTCAGTGGTTACTGAGCTGCTTTAAAACTGATTTGCAGGTGCAGTGCAGTGCACTTGCGGGTTACCTGCACTGAGCCATTGACTTCTGTTATTACCTGCCAGTTTGGTGTGCTTTCAGAAAGTGCACTTCATCTGCAGGATATAATAGAAACCTATGGCAAAGTGCAGCTAGCCCGCAGGAAAGCCACAGGTGCACTGCGCTGGGGTAAAACCCAGCGCATCAGCTTGAAAGCAGCCTTAGACCCCTTTCACACAATCGGTCAGAACCAATGAGACCCTCTATTCACCTCTATGGAGATGTAAACGAACTTGTTTCCATTTACACCCACCTACCTCCAGTCTGATCCGCAAAAAAAAAAAAAAACAGAAGGGGATCCGTTTCCTTCCGTCTGAGCAGATCAGATTGGAGGGCCCATAGAGTAGAGTGGACTGTGTCATTGTCCACTCTGCATAAGCAGAGTCCGCTCATTGTGGCCCGCGAACGGTTATCAAGTCACTTGAGTGGCCCTCTCTCTTCAAAAGGTTGGGCACCCCTGCCCTAGGCTAAAAGAAGATTGCCAAGACCCTGAAACTGAGCTGCAGCATGGTGGCCAAGACCATACAGTGGTTTAACAGAACAGGTTCCACTCGTCATGGCCAAAAAAGTTGAGTGCACATGCTCAGCATCCTAACCAGAGGTTGTCTTTGGGAAATAGATGTATGAGTGCTGCCAGCATTGCTGCAGAGGTTGAAGAGGTGGGGGGTCAGCCTGTCAGTGCTCAGACCATACTCCGCACACTGCATCAAATTGGTCTGCATGGCTGTTGTTCCAGAAGGAAACCTCTTCTAAAGATGATGCACAAGAAAGCCCGCAAACCGTTTGCTGAAGACAAGCAGACAAAGGACATGGAGTACTAGAACCATGTCCTGTGGTCTGATGAGACCAAGATAAACTTATTTGGTTCAGATGGTGTCAAGCGTGTGTGGTGGCAACCAGGTGAGGAGTACAAAGACAAGTGTGTCTTGCCTACAGTCAAGCATGGTGGTGGGAGTGTCATTGTCTGGGACTGCATGAGTGCCGCCGGCACTGGGGAGCTACAGTTCAATGAGGGAACCATAAATGCCAACATGTACTGTGACATACTGAAGCAGAGCATGATCCCCTCCCTTTGGAGACTGGGCCGCAGGGCAGTATTCCAACATGATAATGACCCCAAACACACCTCAAAGACGACCACTGCCTTGCTAAAGAAGCTGAGGGTTAAGGTGATGGACTGGCCAAGCATATCTCCAGACCTAAACCCTATTGAGCATTTGTGGGGCATCCTAAAATGGAAGGTGGAGGAGCGCAAGGTCTCTAACATCCACCAGCTCTGTGATGTCATCATGGAGGAGTAGAAGAGGACTCCAGTGGCAACCTGTGAAGCTCTGGTGAACTCCATGGCCAAGAGGGTTAAGGCAGTGCTGGAAAATAATGGTGGCCACACAAAATATTGACACTTTGGGCCCAATTTGGACATTTTCACTTAGGGGTGTACTCACTTTTGTTGCCAGCGGTTTAAACATTAATGGCTGTGTGTTGAGTTATTTTGAGGGGACAGCAAATTTACACTGTTATACAAGCTGTACACTCACTACTTTACATTGTAGCAAAGTGTAATTTCTTCAGTGTTGTCACATTAAAAGATCTTAGAAAATATCTACAAAAATGTGAGGGGTGTACTAACTTTTGTGAGATACTGTGTATATATATATATATATATATATATATATATATATATATGTTTTTCAGCCCTGCCTCCCAGCTTTTAAAACCCTTAAAGTGGTGGTAGTAAAGTCTTCTTTTTGACTTGTACCTACAGGTAATCCTATAATAAGGCTTACCTGTAGGTACAGTGAATATCTCCTAAACTTGCAGTTTAGGAGATATTCATACTGCATGCAGCCGGTGACATCACCACATACCTGTGCCATCCCTTTAGAGCTTCGTGCCGTGGTTGTGACTCCTGTGCGCATTTGCAGGAGTGACGTTGTCACGACTCGGCCAATCAGATGGCCAGAGCATTTGAACCAGGAAGGAAGATCAGGTAAAGATAAGATGGAAGCCCTGTCAGCGGAGAGGGGGGCTTTGTTCTAAGGCAAGTATTTCATAATGTGCTAGTATGTGATGCATACTAGCACATTATGCCATTGTCTTGCAGGGGTTATTTTTTTTTTTTAGAGGTGCGGTTTAGGACCGCTTTAAAGTGCCAGGAGGCGGTTGGTGGGAAGGAGTTAAAGGGTAAGTTCACTTTTACGGAAAAATCTGTAAGGTGAACTTACACAGGACCCCCTCCCCCATTCTCGCTGACCTGGATCGCGGTGATCACCCGGCAATCTCCCGTTCTGAGCCCTGGTATAGCCTCCTCAGGAGTCCAGGGCCACCTTAGAAATCCCCGCAGCTGAATCACATGGGCGATGCTGACCAATCAGAAGCCGCGTAGCCTGTCTTGTCAGCTGGGAAGAAGATGCGTGAATGCCGAGGGAATTTCTAAGCCCCGGACTCCTGAGGAGGCTATAGCAGGGCTCAGAACGGGAGATCGCCATGGTCCAGGTCAGCGGGACTGGTGGGGGGTGAGGAGAGGGTCCTTTGTAAGTTCACCATACAGATTTTTCTGTAAAGATAAACTTACCCTTTAAGGAAAAATATTCTGCCATCCTCATTAAACCTAAAAGTATATGTAAAGCTAAAGTAAAAAAACAAAAATTGGAAGAATATAGATGGGTTAGTACTGCTAACAGATGTTCTTGGCATTTGTGTTTCCACTGGGGAGATTCACAATCTTTATTGGTCCTGTTGACTATTGTCTCCAGTACAGAAAGTGATGGGAAATACAAGAATGAATGTTGTCACAGGGACAGGATGTGAAATCTTACCATGGGGAAACTTGTTCTGGTCTGTCCGGGGGGGGGTATTTCCTTACTTTGAAGAGATCTTCCTGCCATGTCCATGAGACAGGAGGTAAAGGGAGTTCTCCCCGACAGGATATAGACCCCTGCAGCCTGGGGGCCAGATGTGGCCCTTTGCACTATTTGTGCAGGCCTTGGGGCCACTGCAGACACCAGTCTGCGTTTCCCTATTGGCCTGAATAATACAAATCCTTTGGCTTGTAAAACAGCTCCCACCTATGTAGTTCATCTTCAGCGGTTTCATGTTTTGGCAGCACAGACAATCTTTTTGCTAAATGTTTCTCACTCACTTTGCATAATGCATGAGCAAAAAAATGTGATAAAGTAAAAAAAAAATAAAAAAAATAAATACACGCTTAAAACATACAAATATACAGCTAAATACGCAGAAAAAAAAATATGTGTTACTGCATATGCAAAGGTGTGAATGGGCCCTAAGCCAGTCAAATGCTAGGCAAAGATAATACAGCCCCTGACTACCGGGTGTAATCTAGGTGTAACGCGTCATTAGGCACTGCCGAAAGTCAATCAGTCACACTTTATCAGTGAGATAAGCAGGAAGCAGAATATGCTTACATAATGAGCAAATATGGCTTCACTAATAGTTACACAGTTAGGTGGGAAAAAAAACCCATATCTGTCGAGTTCTACCAAAGAAAAGAAAAATTAAGTATTAAAAGCACCTTTCACTTTCAGTAATTGTTCCAGAACTGTTTATCCAGTGGAAAGCAAAAAACCTCCAGTTTACTCACCCAAGGCAATTAGGGTAGGAGATTCCCTGGATCAACAAATCGGTGTGTTATTTCTTCTATATTAATAGCTGGTTATATGTTGTGCATTTAGGGTCCAGGCTTAAAGAAACCCCAGTTCCTTTGGCAGAATAAAACGCTCATATACAGCGTTTTTGCACAGAAGTTAAGAGAGCTTAGGAGCTTTTAGGAGAGTTTAGGGGCATTTAGCGTTTTTTTGTGCCAGAAAACACGCAAAACAGAAGGGTTTTTTCCCTGCCTCTAAATGCGGAGCTTAAAGAGGAAGTAAAGTCTTCCTCTTTAATTGTACCTACAGGTAGGCCATAATAAGGCTTACCTGTAGGTACTGTAAATAGCTTCTAAACTTGCAAAGTTTAGGAGATATTTACTATATACGCTGTCGCCAATGTCATGCGCACTGAAGGAACAAGCCCGTTTGTGCCATTTCTCTCAGAGCCCGCGCCTAGAATGGCGGCACCCACGTGTATGCGCGGGAGTGACATAATCGCGGCTCTGGCTAATTACAGCGCCGGAGCCAGCGAACCCGGAAGTAACTCCAGGAAACATGTCAGCCGTGTGAGCAGTGTGCGGGCGCTGATCCAGGGCATCGTTCCAAGGTAAGTATTTCATAAATAGCCAGTATGCGATGCATACTAGCTCATTATGCCTTTGTCTTGCAGGTTTTTTTTGGGGGGGGGGGATTTTTTTTGGAGGTTTACAACCTCTTTAAAATATGCCTCTGTAGCACCCTCCTAGGTAAGTGCTAGGATTAGATAGCTAGATCTAGGATTGGCTCACTGCATTTTGTGGAGCTGTGTTTTGATAGATAAATTTAGTTGCCTTACTGTACCCATTCTGGCTGTAATTGTTGTTAGGTAAATTTTGTTTTCTCACTGTAATCAGTGCAGCTGCATTCTGTTAGGTAGGTCTACTCAGTATGCTCAGCTGCTGCCAGACTGATAGCCCCCTCTGTCTCCAGAGACCTTGAGAAGCTTGTGGATCATAGGTGTGGACTTATGCAGATGGTAGCATGAACATTGATACAGCCCTGGCCATTCCCAGAGAGACAGTCTCTGAAGGCATTCTGGGAGTCTGTATATATTTTGTGAGCACACTGGGCTTTGGGTCTTTTCCTGGAGAGGATTAGTCCAGCCAGGGGGGAGCCCTGCCCTTCCAGGCAATGCTGCTATATGTCTGCTGTCGTGAGGCCTCAGGTGGGCAACTTGGGGGGCCTGGGATGCTGAGAGCATGGGAGAGCTGACTGAGGAGCCTGTCTGCTGCAGATCTGGTCCGGTACCAATGGAGGGTGTCGCTTGGGAGTTGTTAGGAGGCAACCAGCTATCCTTGGGCCTTGTGAGTACAGACAGTTCTGAGAGATCTTAGAGACTTTTGGGCTGCTGCCACACCACTCTTTGGTATAGAGATAGAGTCAGCTGTGGGTCTAGTTAAAGGGAACACCGGCTGGTGTTCCAAAGAGCTTAGTCCATTCATTCTCCAATAAACAGACTCTGCTCTTATGGCTCTAAGGAAGGAGTTTACAGTCCTCGCGATGTACATAGCTCCTGTTCTTGGAATATTCCCTAAACCCTATCCAAGTTCTCCAAAAATAAACAGAAACAACCCTCCTAGACCGGTCATTGAGAAATGTGTGGATGAGCCTGTGTGCCGGGCTTGTGGGGAAGATGTGGACAGTATTTCTGCGGCTCCTACAGGAGTAGTGCATGGACACCTAGGATAACATTGAGCTGCTTCTACAGGCAACATGTTAAACCCCTCTAGCCAGTGTGCATGGACCCATAAAAACATCCATCATAAGAAACTAGTGCATAAGAAACTGTGGTACATCATATATATGTAAGAACACACCGTGCCAAAGATGGCATAGCACAAATCAATAAGTCTTTCAGGGAAATACAGTTCAGGATTGCAAATATATATGTGAACCATGTAATAAATTTAAACCGATGAATAAGTCTTTCAGTGAAATGCAGCTTGAAAGGAAATCCACAATACTTAAGCCTAGTACACATACAATTTGATTTACCAAAATTGGAGAGTGCAAAATCTGGTGCAGCTGTGCGTGGTAGCCATACAGCTTCCAACGTCAGCTTGTTCAATTAAGCTTTGACCAAAAAATCCTGGAAGCTGATTGGTTTCTATGCACAGATGCACCAGATTTTGTACTCTCCAGTTTTAGTAAATCAACTCCAAAGGCCGAATGTCCCCAACAGGACAGAACCAACAAAAGATAAACTGACAGGTGCTTTAATGTTTCATGTTTTGAAGTACCCTACTCTATCCATAAAGCTTAGGCTGGTCATAGATGGACAGAATTTTGAACAACAAATCTTGGGAATAGAAAGTTCTAAGAAAGTTTGTTTGTTTTTCTAATCATTAAAGCGGTTCTAAAGGCTGAAGCTTTTTTTATCTTCATGCATTCTAAGCAGTAAGGTAAAAAAAAAATGTGTTCTGCTCCCTCCCACAGCCCCCTTATTACTCACCTGAGCTCCCTCTTGATCCAACGATCTGCACGAGAGCCTCGGCTGTCCCGGGACTCCCTCTCCTCATTGGCTTCCACTGCTGTCAATCACAGCCAGTGAGCCAATGAGGAGAGAGTTGGGGGCAGGGCTGAGCCACGGCTCTATGTGTCTTATGGATGCATAGAGCAAGGAGTGGGAGCGAGCATGTACCAGTATTTAAAGGAGAGATCTGGGGAATTGGCGCTGCCCTATTAACAATAGATGTTAATTAAAGATCACAGAAACATATAAAGTTGTGAATAAAACGAAAAAAGCTAAATGTGTGGCCCTTAGGTGGATGTACCCCTCCGCTTGTGCCAAAATATATAAATAAATAAAATTAGTGTAAAGGTGTGATTCTTTAAAGTGAGCGTGCAATTCCTCTGTATTGCGTAAGTGAATATTACAATATATGGGTTTGGTTTAAATTTGCCCCACCTCCATTGCAAAACTCCACGTTTACAACATATCAAACTATTTGAAAAATTATTATTAAGTAGCCTCCTATAGTATTGTTGGGGTTCGTAACAAACCACACTAATTGGGGGCTATCAGTAACCGTGTGAGGTCACCAAATATCCCTAATTATATATGGTGACTAAAGTGCACTGTGCATAAGGTGAAACCAAAGTGCATTATACTTCTATGATACAATCCCAAAATGCATATATAATAAATTCATATATAAAAAATTCATAAAAATAAATATAAAAATCCAAACCATTGACACTCAAATAAAAAGTAACGGATATAAATACACATCTGTGAAAGAAGTCCCTGTGATGGACCCAAACAGGGTTAAAAAGTCTTATTCTTCGAGACAAGGATATTGAGAACGTCAGGATCGGTTGACATGCATTTACAAATGCCCAAGGGGTGGTAAAAGGTGACTTCCGTGCATGTAGAAGTTGGTGACTCCAAGTGCTCCCCCCCGTGCTCCCCCACTCACCAGAATCCGTCACCCCCTAGGGGGTATTAGGCAGAGGAGTGGGTGTCTCAAGATGACTGCCTGTGATGGATGTCCCTCTTAGGCTTAGCTGCTCCGTGAGTTCCTTCTATTACACTGGTGGTGAGGGTCCCCTTCTGCTGGTCCAGGTCCAGGTGCCTCCACTAATATCCACCTCCGTGCTGCTAGATCCTCCTCCGAATGACACACTAGCTCCCCCCACGTGGCGTCGACTGTTCCCTGGTGGTCCCGGCCTTCGGGCTCCCCCGGACTTTCACGTTCTCCTCCTTGGTGCTGTGTAAACAGGAGGGGGCAAACTTCTTCCTCCTCCGAGTGAGAGTCCTGGCACTGACACAGCAGTGCGCCAACCAGTGCCCCCATAGCAAGCGGATTTTCTTTTGGGGGAACTGGTCATGGTGGAGGAGCCAGGAGCGCCTATGTGGGACCTTATAAGAGGAGGATCGGGGCAGCTCTGTGCAAAATTATTACACAGAGCAAGTAAGTATAACATGATTGTTATATTTTTTTTAAAAAAGCCAAACCGTTAACATCACTTTAATGGGGTAAAATCGACATTCGTTTTCACTTGCAGTGACAAGAAAATTTAAAGGAGCAGGATGGAATATTTTTTTGAACTAACTAATTTCTAATTGTATGTGGTTTTCGTTCGGTAAAGTCCATTCATTCCAAAACCAAATGTAAAAGTAAACAAAACCTTTTGAACAACAAACGAATGTTCTGAGAATGTTTGTATGAATTTTCCTAAGAATTTTTGTTTGAAATTCTATTCATGTATGGCCAGCTTTAGAGTAGATGTAAACACAATCAAAAAAATCCCATATAATCTTTAACATGTTAATACAATTTCAAATATCGTTTTCAGTCTTTTTTTTTTTTTTTGCCTTTTTCTGGATCAACTTTGGGTATAGGGTTCAGTATATTGAAGTTTTCAATATATTAATTTATTTACATTTTTTCTGTTGGTTGAACTAGATGGACTTGTGTCTTTATTCAACCTGAATAAATGTAAATCTACACCTTTCATTAACCGTTTGCCGACCAGCCACCATCATTATACTGCAGCAGGTCAACACGATCCGACGAACCGCCGTAGCTATACGTAGGCTCGCGGGATAGGGATAACAGGCGCGCGCCCGCTGAACAGTGGGGGTGCTGATGCTCGTGGCCGACGATCGCGATGACCACCGGACAGGAGCGATCGCAAGCATGAGGGACAGAACACGGAAGTTAATTAAAAAACTGAGCAGGAAGGTGGGACTTTGAATGAGGCGCTAGGTGTGTAGAGCCACGCGCCTCCATCCCCGATAATTTGGACAAAAAAAGGGAGCAGAAACGTGGGACTTTAAATGAAACATGCACTCCAGGAGACAACACAGCGACCATGAACATGGCAGGTATCCAAGATTAGAGCAGAACCAAGAACGTTGAGTGGAAGCATCACATGACATCCATTGGCATTAAATGGTTTAATAGCGTAAAATAGTAACAAGAGTACAGATTGTAACATGATCCATGCTAGTACTAAAGAAACCCAGCTCTATGAAAGACAAGTCTTACATTATACATAAAATGTAGCAGAAATGCAATGTGGTAACATAATTGGTGTATACTGTAAACATTGTAGAAAGCAGTTTCATAAAAAGCAGGTCTCCATAACAATCCATTGTAATCTTAGTTGGTGGGTAAAATTCAAATAGATTTAAAAAATAAATATCAGAATAAAAATACAAAATGATGCAATTATAGACATAAGGGGGCAATTGTTGGCTCACAATCCCATAGTAAAACAACCTAATTGGTTCATGCCGTACATATTGTAAATAGCCAGATTCACTGATGTGTGTCTCCATGGTAGATAATTATAGTCATAGTTAATTGGTATAGTCCAATTGGTATATATGTAGTAGTAGAGTAATAATAGTATAGTGTAAACTGAAAGAATTTATTGGCTCGACGCGTTTCGTGGCGACCGCCACTCCTCAGGAGCAAGTATGAGGTAGGTGTCTCTGAATATTCAAAAGCATCTATATTGAAGGAAAATTTTCTAGGTAATCCTCTCGGCCCTATTTTTCACCATTTTTTGTCTTTCTCTTCCCTCTTTATGCTTTCCCTTTGGTGTTATATTCCCCTCATATCTCTACACTGCTTGCACTTTTTGTCACTCTTTCCTGTTTTTTACTCACACCTACACCAATATACTTTTCTCACCATTCACACTAGTTATTTCTCCACTCACATACACACATACAGATATCTACCACATATCCCTGTTTCTTTTAGATGGTTACCACGTGGATCACACCCATTCTTCATTAGCATGGGGATGTACCTTTGGGGATTGTCGTCTGCTACCGGACTTCCATCTGTGAGTTCAGGGCCAGTCAACCTCAGCTCCCAACAGGCTGATGTCTCGCCGGTTGGCCCCCAGCCTCCCATGCCTATGCTCAACCTCATAGGAGTACATGTGAGTAGCTTGGAGAATCGGGCTCTACCCCCCCTTTTCTCCTCCCCCCTCCTCCCCATTTACACAGACTGATTATACATTTTCCTTCAATATAGATGCTTTTGAATATTCAGAGACACCTACCTCATACTTGCTCCTGAGGAGTGGCGGTCGCCACGAAACGCGTCAAGCCAATAAATGCCCTTCCGTTTACACTATACTATTATTACTCTACTACTACATATATACCAATTGGACTATACCAATTAACTATGACTATAATTATCTACCATGGAGACACACATCAGTGAATCTGGCTATCTACGATATGTATAAGTAATAGGTATTATAAATGGTATACCGCCCTTCACCCAAAAACGAATACCTCCACCGCGCCACTATTTTTCACAAACTGAATGTGAATGTGCTCAAAATCAATCTATACAATAACCCACGTGGGGAATTGAATTCCCACACCCACTATGCAGCAGCCCCTTTAAATTATAATGCATATACTAAGTATTTAATCGGAGATGTCTGTAACCTACCCAAATCCTCCCACAGACATCTAGGAAAAAATAAGAGGCGCTTTCAAACAAACAAAAAAAATAAAAATAAATAAAAAAAATAAATAAATATCAAGTGTATTAAACACAGTGATGGTGTGACCCTCTACACATGTGTATGTGAACACTAATGCAAAGGTGAAATCTATACACAAATCTACACAAAATGTATATAGGTGTAAATGTACCAGCCAGATCAGTGGTCAAATATCGATCAACACAGTGATGGTGCGACCCTCTTAATGTGTATAAACCTTACATGCAGTGTAATCTTAGGAAATACATATCTCAATACATTTCCAGTGATAAAACCTATCCTGCCACTTCATATCATGCTGTACATGCAAAAAATATTACCAAATATACCCAAAAATAAAAAATACAAAATACAAATTAACTTCAAAAATATAAATCAGTCCACAATAAAACGTGACCACACACGTGAGAAAAATGTGTCCGAATAAAGTGGTAATAAATCTTGATAAAGCACAGGTGATGTTGTGTCTCCTCCACCTCTCCTCTTGTGTGCAGTGATTCCACTCCCTCAAGACCTCCACTCACCGACTTAATTTGCCAGCACTCTCATGCAAGGCAATAATCGCTTATCTACCATACACCAAGGTAGTAGGATCAATCGTTGTTCCACAGTGAATGTTTCTAACCCGGTCCACATGAAAAAAAAAATAATATGTGCTCCAATAGTGTAAATCAGTATCATACATTTATTAAAATCACTGCAATCTTCAATCAGTACACTCACATGTAAAATGATAAAATACAGCTCAAATAAAGTGCAAATCACATCAAACGTAATTCCAGTGGATCCAAATAAAACAAGTGGTCACGGCGGACCCGAGGTGTGCTGGTGCAGGGTTATCAATCTCACCCCTCCCTTGGATGTCCTCCGTCCCTCCGTATAAACAATGCTCCTCTCCTTCAGTGTGGCTCACAGTGCTGCACGTCAAGTCTCTCTACAATATGTACGGCATGAACCAATTAGGTTGTTTTACTATGGGATTGTGAGCCAACAATGTCTATAATTGCATCATTTTGTATTTTTAATCTAATATTTATTTTTTACATCTATTTGAATTTTACCCACCAACTAAGATTACAATGGATTGTTATGGAGACCTGCTTTTTATGAAACTGCTTTCTACAATGTTTACAGTATACACCAATTATGTTACCACATTGCATTTCTGCTACATTTTATGTATAATGTAAGACTTGTCTTTCATAGAGCTGGGTTTCTTTAGTACTAGCATGGATCATGTTACAATCTGTACTCTTGTTACTATTTTACGCTATTAAACCATTTAATGCCAATGGATGTCATGTGATGCTTCCACTCAACGTTCTTGGTTCTGCTCTAATCTTGGATACCTGCCATGTTCATGGTCGCTGTGTTGTCTCCTGGAGTGCATGTTTCATTTAAAGTCCCACGTTTCTGCTCCCTTTTTTTGTCCAGAACACGGAAGTGTTTGTGTAAACACACAAATCCGTGTTTTGTTCTGAGAGGAATGACAGATCGTGAGTTGCTATTAGCTAGGAACCACAATCTGTCATTTCCTCCAGTCATCTCTGCGGTTTTTATTTTTTGCGCTATAAGCAAAAAAAGAGCGACAATTTTGAAAAAAACACAATATTTTGTACTTTTTGCTATAATAAATATCGCCAATTTTTTTTAAAAAAGCATTTTTTTTTTCTCAGGTTAAGGCTGATATGTATTCTTCCACATACTTTCGGTAATAAAAACCGCAATAAGCATATATTGATTGGTTTGCGCAAAAGTTATAGCATCTACAAAATAAGGGATAGATTTATGGCATTTGTATTATTATTATGTTTTTTACTAGTAATGACGGCGATCTGCAATTTTTATTAGGACTGCGACATTATGGCGGACACATCGGACACTTTTGACACATTTTTGGGACGATTGACAATTATACAGCGATCAGTGCTATAAAAATGCACTGATTACTGTTTTAATGTCACAGGCAGGGAAGGGGTTAACACTAGGGGGCGATCAAGGGGCTATCTGTGTTCCCTGACTGTGTGTTCTAACTGTAGGGGGGAGGGGACTGACTAGAGGAGATGACAGATTGCTGTTCCTAGCTATTAGGAACTCACAATATGCATCTCCTCTCAGAACAGAACAGGGATTCGTGTGTTTACACGCACACGTCCCAGTTCTGCCTCTCGTGCCGCGATCGCTCGTGGCCGGCGGTCATTGCGACCGCCAGTCATGAGCATCAGCACCCCCGCAGTGCTGCTATCCGGCTTAAAGGAGGCGACGTACAGTTACAACAGCTCGCGGGATCGTGCCAACCTGCCGCAGTATAATGACGGTGGCTGGTCGTCAAGTGGTTAAAAAAGAAAAATAATGTAGCCATCACATCTAAGACTTGGTAGGTTGCAGTATATAATAAATGATTGCTTTTGGGTTTAATAATGCTTTAATTTAGGGCTTAGATCTACTTTTCTATAGGCATATAAAATAATAATGATGCTCAACAGTCTAGAAGTTCAAAAAGTTTATTTTTAACTTTTTTTTAATGCTGTAAAGAGCTAGTAAATATTTATACAGATGGTATGTTGCATTTTCTATATATACTGCATACATTTACATCAGTGTATACTATACCATGACATACACAATGGAAAACAAAAAATAGTTTAGACCACATTTGTCCGAGCTGTGGGATAATGGAGCGAGTGGTTTACTAACTAGAAAAAAATTGCTTAAGTGGGCTAAGTGATCATTGCAACATACAAGATGATAGCCTGGTATGAAAAATAAGCAACAGCTTGGCAGAGAGCCCGCTGTCTGAGGCGTGTACGCTCCCGGAAGGAGACTCCTAAATATCAGAATGATATTTGTTTTTACAACAAGGAAACTGAGCCACATATATTAGGTTTTACCCCTTATCCCTCCTAATTTTAAAGTGCATTTCCACGGTTATAGTCAAATTGGGATAACACCTACTTTATGTTTGGTACATGTCCCCATTTATATAGCTTAACTTAACCACTTCAATACCGGGCACTTTCCCCCCTTCCTGCCCAGGACAATTTTCAGCTTTCAGCGCTGTCACATTTTGAATGACATTTGTGCGGTCATGCTACACTGTACCCAAACAAAATTTTTATCATTTTATTCCCACAAATAGAGCTTTCTTTTGGTGGTATTTGATCACCTCTGGGATTTTTATTTTCTGCTAAACAAATAAAAAAAGACAGTTTCTGTTACAAATAAGTAAATAAGTAAGTTTTCTCCTTCACTGGCGGGCACTGATGAGGCTGCACTGACGGGCACTGATAAGGTGGCAATTATGGGCACTGATGAGGTGGCACTGGTGGGCACTGGTGATGGGAACTAATATTCAGCACTGATGGGCACTGATAGGCGGCACTGATAGGCGGCACTGATAGGTGGCACTGATATACAGCACTGATGGACGTTCATAGGCGGCACTGATGGGCACGCATAGGTGGCACTGATGGCACCAATAGGCGACATTGCTGGGTACTGAAAGGTGGCACTGATGGGCACTGAAAGGCAGCACTGATGGGCACTTATAGGCGGCACTGATGGGCATGGATGGGCACTGATGTGTGGCACTGATGTACACTGATAGATGGCACTGATGGGCATCACTGATTGGCAGACACTGGCAGGCATTAGTGATGGGCACTGATTGGCATCAATTGTGGGCACTGATTGGCATCCCTGGTGGCCATGGGTGGCATACCTGGTGGTCATCCCGGGTGGTCCTGGTGGCGTCCCTGGTGGTCCTGGGTGGGCATCCTTGGGGGGGCTGCGCTGATAATCAATCAGCGCGGACCCCCCCCTATCAGAGGAGCAGTCCATCGGCTCTCCTCTACTCGTGTCTGACACACGGCTTTTCCTGTTTACTGTGATTGGACACAGCTGATCACGTGGTAAAGAGTCTCCATCAGAGACTCTTTATCTAGGTCAGAGTTGCAGTGTGTCAGACTGACACGCCGTACCAGCAATCGCCGCACTGTGCGCCCCCACTAGTTATCCTGATCACCTCATATGATGTTCGATCAGGATAACGAAACCACTTTGCCAACGTCATTTTGCTATATGGCGGGCGGCAAGTGGTTAAAGAAAAAGAAATTGCAGCTTTCTCCCTTACTCTATACTGGACCCTCCAGCAAGAAAAAATACTAAGTAGTTATTTTTGTTTATGGGGGGGGGGGGGGGCTGAGCAACTGCAGACAGATCTTCATTATCAATTGTAACTAGATTTGAACACTGTCTGTCCTTACAAAGGATTCAAGGTGTAGCAGCTTGGCTTCTTGTATTTTATGAGGACAGACTTGGGACAAGCTCACTGTAATATTGTCCAAGTAACATTGCAGTCAACTTTGACAGCATTGCCTTTATGATTGTTGGCAGCCTGTGTACACTTTGACACATTTTACCCAGGAAATTGGCATAATAATCCCAGCTGAGAATGTCTGGAACCACAGTTGTCAATTTCCAGTACAATTTTATATATGGCAATGTTGGCTGTGTGGCTTGCTACTTCTTTGTAGAGCACTGTCAGGACACTATCCGCAGTAGAAGCACATGAAGACCTGGCATTCCTGCCAGTATTCCACATGGCCACCCAAATGCATGCCAGCTTGCACAATTGCGCACTGGCACGCAGGTGCATGCATGAATGCGCGCAGGTGCCCAGGTGCTCGCACAGCCGGACCAGACTGGCGCCAAACAGCCTTTATAAGGGAGCTAGTTTCTCTCTGTGGTTGCTGGTTGATCTTTGGCTCTCCAAGCATTTGTTCCTGTGATTCCCTTGCACCAGTGGATGCCTGTTACTGACTTGGGTTGCCCCTGGACCTGTCTCCTTCCTGGCTCCTGATCTGACCTCGGCTTGTTAAACGGACTGTCTGATCCTGCTCTTCTGTGTATGACTTGGCTAACCTTCTGACCACACTTGCTCTTGTCCACACCCAGTACCTGGCCCTGGCTTTGAACTGGCTTCTCTCCAGACTCCTGCTCTGCCTGAGTCCTGCTACTTTCCACAGGTGCCATCTGTCTGCAGACACTATCATGGCGTCTCATCTGAATGCCTGGACATCTCATCTGACAACACTCCTGTCAGAACATCCCTGCAAGCCATTTCAAGAAGGCCACCTATGTTTCGTTGAGCCTGGCTCCTCCTGTTTCACCTTCAGTCTGGATCTTAGCCACAAGGGAAGCCCTCTCTCCATTGGCCTCCAGCACTGGGTACATGATAAGTGCAGATGAGGGAGAATGACTTCTGAAGGCACAGCACAAATAGCCGGCCACAGCACCCGGAGTGGTGCGTTGTTGATAGTAGAACTGATAAACATGTGTTACATAATTACAAAGACATATACCCAGTGGCGTAGCGTGAGGGGTGCGAGGGGGGCGGAGGCCCCGGGCGCAACATTTGGGGGGGCGCAATCCCATGTCAGTGTGTGTCACTCTGGCTCCGTCATCCTAATTTCTATTTACTGTGCCCCCTGCGATCCGGCCGCCATGTTCATTGTCAGCTGGGTGGCCGGCGCCCTGTGATTGGGTGAATGGGGTCATGTGAGGCGTGGAGCTGACCTGTCCTTAAAGTGGTATTCCGGCCGAAATTATACTTTTTAAATAAAAATACCCCTATAATACACAAGCTTAATGTATTCTAGTAAAGTTATGCCGCGTACACACGGTCGGACTTTCCGGCATACTTGGTCCGGCGGACCAGAGTGTGCCGGACAATCCGCCCGTGTGTAGGCGGCGGCGGACTTTTCCGGCGGACTTTTTCCCAAAAGCCCGCCGGACCTAGATTTGAAACAAGCTTTAAATCTTTCCGTCGGACTCAGTTTCGGGCGGAAAGTCCGCTCGTGTGTGTGCTGGTCCGACGGAAAGCCCGCTCGTGTGTATGCTGGTCCGACGGACCAGATACGACGCGAAGGGAAGGGTATTGCATCTCGCGCTCGCTGCAATAGGAAAAACTAATTTTCCTATTGCGGCGAGCGCGGAGCATACCAGGCCCTTAGGTGTGGTATGGATTATAAAGGGAAGCCCCTACGCCGAAAAAACGGCGTGGGGTCCCCCCTAAAATCCATACCAGACCCCGATCCGAGCACGCAGCCTGGCCGGTCAGGAAAGGGGGTGGGGACGAGCGAGCGCCCCCCCCCTCCTGAACCGTACCAGGCCGCATGCCCTCAACATGGGGGGGTGGGTGCTTTGGGGGAGGGGGGCGCCCTGCGGGCCCCCCCCCACCTCAAAGCACCTTGTCCCCATGTTGATGAGGACAAGGGCCTCTTCCCGACAACCCTAGCCGTTGGTTGTCGGGGTCTGCGGGCGGGGGCTTATCGGAATCTGGGAGCCCCCTTTAATAAGGGGGCCCCCAGATCCCGGCCCCCCACCCTATGTAAATGAGTATGGGGTACATGGTACCCCTACCCATTTACCTAGGAAAAAAGTGTAAGTAATAAAACACACTACACAGGTTTTTAAAATATTTTATTAAACAGCTCCGGGGGGGGGATCTTCCTCCGGCTTCGGGGGTCTTCTTCCGGCTTCGGGGGTCCCTCCGCTTCATCTTCTCCCGGCGTCCGGTTGGTTCTTCTCCGCTCTCTTCTCCCGGTGTTCCAGTTCTTCGGCCGGCTCCTCTGCTGTGTTCAGGTAGCTCTCTTGCCAGCAGAGGTCCGGACTTCTGAGCTGCTGGGCTTCGCTTCTTCTCTTCTCTTCTCTTCTCTTCCCCCAGATGTTGACACGACGCTCTCTCCGGCTGGACTGGTCTCCGAGGGCTGCGTTGTGACTTATATAGGCGGAGACCCCGCCCCCATATGATGTCACAGTCCCTGGGCATGCTGGGACTGTGACGTTTTAGGGGGCGTGGTCGACCACGCCCCCTAAAACATCACAGTCCCAGCATGCCCAGGGACTGTGACATCATATGGGGGCGGGGTCTCCGCCTATATAAGTCACAACGCAGCCCTCGGAGACCAGTCCAGCCGGAGAGAGCGTCGTGTCAACATCTGGGGGAAGAGAAGAGAAGAGAAGAGAAGAGAAGAGAAGAGAAGAGAAGAGAAGAGAAGAAGCGAAGCCCAGCAGCTCAGAAGTCCGGACCTCTGCTGGCAAGAGAGCTACCTGAACACAGCAGAGGAGCCGGCCGAAGAACTGGAACACCGGGAGAAGAGAGCGGAGAAGAACCAACCGGACGCCGGGAGAAGATGAAGCGGAGGGACCCCCGAAGCCGGAAGAAGACCCCCGAAGCCGGAGGAAGATCCCCCCCCGGAGCTGTTTAATAAAATATTTTAAAAACCTGTGTAGTGTGTTTTATTACTTACACTTTTTTCCTAGGTAAATGGGTAGGGGTACCATGTACCCCATACTCATTTACATAGGGTGGGGGGCCGGGATCTGGGGGCCCCCTTATTAAAGGGGGCTCCCAGATTCCGATAAGCCCCCGCCCGCAGACCCCGACAACCAACGGCCAGGGTTGTCGGGAAGAGCCCCTTGTCCTCATCAACATGGGGACAAGGTGCTTTGAGGTGGGGGGGGCCCGCAGGGCGCCCCCCTCCCCCAAAGCACCCACCCCCCCCCATGTTGAGGGCATGCGGCCTGGTACGGTTCAGGAGGGGGGGGGGGCGCTCGCTCGTCCCCACCCCCTTTCCTGACCGGCCAGGCTGCGTGCTCGGATCGGGGTCTGGTATGGATTTTAGGGGGGACCCCACGCCGTTTTTTCGGCGTAGCGGGGTTCCCTTTATAATCCATACCAGACCTAAGGGCCTGGTATGCCCCGCGACGGGGCTCGCAAGGTGTCAATCTCGCCGATAAAAGCGGCAAGATTGACATCCTTTTCTGGTCCCGTCGCACCTGAGTCACGTTCAAAATGAACGGACTTGGCCGTGTGTGGGCAAGTCCGTTCATTCTGAAAGTCCGCCGGAACTCCGGCGAAAGTCCGTCGGAAAGACGGGCGGACTTAGCCCGCCGGAAAGTCCCGGCGTGTGTGGGCAAGTCCGTCCGTTTTAAAGTCCGGCGCACCTGGCGGACAAAGTCCGTCGGAAAGTGTGCCGGACCAAGTAGGATAGAAAGTCCGACCGTGTGTACGCGGCATTAGTCTGTAAACTAAGGTCGGTTTTGTTAGTTTATAGCAGTAGTTTGTTATTTTATAAACTTACAGCAGGCCGCGGCCATCTTAAGTGTGGGCATCTGAAACCAGACTGTATTTCTTCCTGGATCTCATCCTTGCAGATCTCGCACATGCTCAGTGCAGCACAAGCAGTGTAATAGATTTCAGGTCAGGTTTCCATAGCAACGGCAGTTTCAGAGGAAGTTGCCGCCCCTTCCCAGAAGGCATTGCAAACAGGAAATGATGCGATGGGCCGCGGCCAGGGAGGAGGAAGTGAAAAATTAATACAGCAGATATACAGTAGGTGCTGAGAAAAAAAATAAAAAAAATATCCAATTTGTTTACAGTACACAGTTTAGTGAGGGATGCTGAAGAGTTGTAAAAGTGGGTGGAACTCCACTTTAATGCTCCTGGAGTCCCGCCTCTGCCATCTTCTTTTCCTCCTCCTCTCCTCCTGACCGCAGCATCTGGGACTTGAATCATGCCCCGTTGGTTGTGGCAGACAGCCAGTGAGTGTGGCAGACAGAGGTCAGATCGATGGTGAGCAAAAAAAAATAGCAGGTGAGACGAGGGAGCAGCCGTTACTGCAGCTAATCATCCTCTCCAAGGTAAAGCCAGCATCGTGAGTTCTGCCTCTCTCCTCACAAGAAGTGCATGCATACTTTCCTGGCTTCCTATTGGCTGTAAGACTCGGGACACTGAGCTGCTTCCAGTCCAATGAGTCCATGCAGCATACTGCTCAGAGCTCCTCTGCTGTTCCATGGACATGTGTGCTGCTGTACCCAACATGTAATGACATGGACGTCTCTGGGTCACTCACTGTGGTATGTGACACTCAGCATGTATAACACAGTCACATAGGACAAACTACACTTACAGTCTACACAGTACTACACACATACACAGAGCATCACCCTCTTCTCCACTTATTCCAAATGCCCCCCTCTCCTCCCACTTATCCCAAATGTCCCTCCTCTCCTCCCACTTAACCCAAATGTCCCTCCTCTCCTCCCACTTATCCCAAATGTCCCTCCTCTCCTCCCACTTATCCCAAATGTCCCCCCTCTCCTCCCACTTATCCCAAATGCCCCCCTCTCCTCCCACTTATCCCAAATGTCCCCCCTCTCCTCCCACTTATCCCAAATGTCCCTCCTCTCCCCCCACTTATCCCCAACATCCCTCCTCTCCCCCCCACTTATCCCCAACGTCCCTCCTCTCCCCCCACTTATCCCCAACGTCCCTCCTCTCCTCCCATTTATCCCAAACGTCCCTCCTCTCCTCCTCTCCTCCCACTTATCCCAAACGTCCCTCCTCTCCTCCCACTTATCCCCAATGTCCCTCCTCTCCCCCACTTATCCCCAATGTCCCTCCTCTCCCCCACTTATCCCAATGTCCCTCCTCTCCCCCCACTTATCCCCAATGTCCCTCCTCTCCCCCTACTATCCCCAATATCCCTCCTTTCCCCCCAATTATCCCCAATGTCCCTCCTCTCCCACCACTTATCCCCAATGTCCCTCCTCTCCCTTCACTTATCCCCAATGTCCCTCCTCTCCCCCTCTTATCCCAACGTCCCTCCTCTCCTCCCACTTATCCCCAACATCCCTCCTCTCCCCCACTATCCCCAACATCCCTCCTCTCCCCCCACTTATCCCCAACGTCCCTCCTCTCCCCCCACTTATCCCCAACGTCCCTCCTCTCCTCCCATTTATCCCAAACGTCCCCTCCTCTCCCTCCCACTTATCCCCAAACGTCCCTCCTCTCCTCCCACTTATCCCCAATGTCCCTCCTCTCCCCCCACTTATCCCCAATGTCCCTCCTCTTCCCCCCACTTATCCCCAATGTCCCTCCTCTCCCCCCACTTATCCCCAATGTCCCTCCTCTCCACCCACTTATCCCAAATTTCCCTCCTCTCCTCCCACTTATCCCAAATGTCCCTCCTCTCCCCCCACTTATCCAAATGTCCCTCCTCTCCCCCCACTTATCCCAATGTCCCTCCTCTCCCCCACTTATCCCCAATGTCCCTCCTCTCCCCCCACTTATCCCCAATGTCCCTCCTCTCCCCCCACTTATCCCAAATGTCCCTCCTCTCCTCCCACTTATCCCCAATGTCCCTCCTCTCCTCCCACTTATCCCCAATGTCCCTCCTCTCCTCCCATTTATCCCCAATGTCCCTCCTCTCCCCCCACTTATCCCAAATGTCCCTCCTCTCCCCCCACTTATCCCCAATGTCCCTCCTCTCCCCCCACTTATCCCCAATGTCCCTCCTCTCCTCCCACTTATCCCCAATGTCCCTCCTCTCCTCCCACTTATCCCCAATGTCCCTCCTCTCCTCCCACTTATCCCAAATGTCCCTCCTTTGCCCCCACTTATCCCAAATGTCCCTCCTCTCCCCTCACTTATCCCAAATGTCCCTCCTCTCCCCCCACTTATCCCAAAAGTCCCTCCTCTCCCCCCACTTATCCCAAATGTCCCTCCTTTCCCCCCACTTATCCCAAATGTCCCTCCTCTCCTCCCATATATCACCCACTTATCCTCAATGTCCCCCTTCCTCGTCTACGCATCCCCAATGTTCCGCTTCTCCCACTTATTCCAAATGTCCCTCATTTCCCCCCACTTAGCACCAATGCCCCCCTCCCCCCCACTTAGCAACAATGTTCACACTCTCCCCCAAGTTAGAAATTAACACATTGCCCCCCCCCCCTCATTTAGCACCAATGCCCCATTAACTTAGCACCAATGTCATCCCCTATCCACTCTCTTTGCACTAATGACCCCTCTCTCCACTTAACATTGCACTCCTATACTGTAAGTTGTAGCTGCTTTTGGTGGGGAAGAGAAGATTTGGGATTGGAAGGAGAGCTCTGTACTGGAAGGGGGGTTATAAACTGTCCTGTTCGAAATGCAGTCCTGATCCCTGCAATCTGTACGTAGCACTATCATGAACTCTGCACTCTGTATGCAGTGTACTCCTGAACTCCGCACTCTGTACGTAGTACAATCTTGATCTCTGCATTTTGTATATAGCACACTCCTGATCTTTGCATTCTGTATGTAGCAAACTCCTGAACTCTTCACTCTGTGCAGAATGCATAAGTGGTATTTAACAATGCCCCATTAAGACTCTCGCACTGATAGGTGGTGGTTGCGGCATGGTTAAGTTCCTGCACCTATTATCTGAGGAAAATAGCCCTGCATATAGTATGTCTGCAGTCTTTCACTGTATCTCCTGTAGTATGTCTGCAGTCTCTGATCATCTCCTGTATCATGTCTGCAGTCTCTGATCATTTCCTGTATTATGTCTGCAGTCTCTGATCATCTCCTGTATCATGTCTGCAGTCTCTGACCATCCTCTGTACTATGTCTGCAGTCTCTGACCATCTCCTGTATCATGTCTGCAGTCTCTGACCATCTCCTGTATCATGTCTGCAGTCTCTGACCATCTCCTGTACTATGTCTGCAGTCTCTGACCATCTCCTGTATCATGTCTGCAGTCTCTGACCATCTCCTGTACTATGTCTGCAGTCTCTGACCATCTCCTGTATCATGTCTGCAGTCTCTGACCATCTCCTGTATCATGTCTAGCACTAAATATTATGCACAACCCGTAAATCTGGGTTATTATTAGGCAGCCAATCAGAGGCTCAGGCTGTGAGTGGGGCAACACTTTGTGTTTCGACATCCACAGCACGTAAGCAGCAGCAGAGCAGTCCCTGAGCCCCCCTTCTTAGATGCTAAAAAGTCCACAGGTTAGGGGGCGCAAATTACTTGCCTTGCCCCGGGTGCTGACAACCCATGCTACGCCACTGCATATACCTGTGACAGACCCAACCAGGACAGGGGCTTTTGGAGAGACTGCATGGCGGCCTCTTGCCTACTGACTATGGGCTTTTGAGAGAACAGATCATTCTATAATGATGGGCATCCACGTGATGAATGCTGAGAGCGAGGCTTGGATTAATTCTCTGAAAAGGACAAACTTAGCTTGCCTGGAGTGGATGGAAAGGTTAATGGTCAGAGGGAATATGGTGGCCCTCCTGTAGACTGGGTTGGGGAGACTCCTTCAACAGAAATATTTATCAACAATATCCCTCAAGAGATCTATGAAGATAATTAAAATGGAGGGCCACCCTGAAAAAAAAATTGCACCAAAAATCTTAGAAAATAAATAAAAAACATTTGAAAAAAAAAAAGTAAACTTACCTGAACCCTTGTTGCTAGGCAGTCTTCCTAATCTGCCTCTTCCTTTTCCGCGGCGTGTCCTGTTCCTCGGTGAGCGGCCTGTTGCCTTCTGGGAACTGTGTGTGTTCCCAGAAAACCACAGGGCCATTCACAGAGCGCCGCGCCACTCGCGCGTACGCAGTAGGAAACTGGCAGTGAAGCCGCAAGGCTCCGCTGCCTGTTCTCTTAGTTAGGATGGCGGTGCCGGGACCCAAGAGCCGAGGGACGGGTCTGCCTCGGGCGGCCGACATCGCGGGCACCCAGGACAGGTAAGTGTACTTATTAAAGTCAGCAGCTACAGTGTTTGTAGCTGCTGACTTTAAAAAAAAAATTTCGCTGGCCAGAATCCCGCTTTAATTCCACATTTCAGACTGCTGGAACATGGTATAGGTTTTGCCTCATAGACTATTGTAGACTGTTGCCTGACTGTCAGGGAAGACAGGCTTTCCATGTAAGCACCCGGCGTGCACGCATGCGTACTACCACTTTAAGACACACACCTGTCACTAATACTGAAGTCAGGCGGCTATTTAAACAGGGCTCCTACAGAGGTTCATTGCTGTTTGGTCTGCAGCTCCTGTGTTGTATCCTGTTTCCTGTGTGACCTCTGATTCTGATCCAGCTTGTTGTTACCTGTGATTGCCTGCTGCCTGTTCTGATCCCGGCTTCCCATAGACTCTGATCCTGCCTGCTGATTCTGTCTGCTGATCTTCCGGTACTACTTGGCTTGTGACCTGACCTCTCTTCTGCCTACCGTCTATGCCTGATCTGCCTGATTATTACCGACCCGGCCTGTCTGACCCTGCATCTCGCTCATCCAGCCTGCTACAGCTCCCAGCCCTGCAAGCCTGCATCTGGTGCTGCTCTGTGGTTCATCCCAGCCTGCCATCAGTCAAGCATCGTGTCAGCTCATCTACTATCTGCCTGCTGATCACTGCTACTACACGGACTATTGAACTGTTTACAGGCACTCATACCCCACCGTGCTCCTGTGGCTGCTGTATCACTACCAGTGGTCCGCGAGCTGGAGTTGTACGAGAGGCCTTCTCCTACACGTCAGGCTCACATCCAGGTACGTAACACTGACAGTCTGGGATCACTGATTAATCAAAGCATTGTTTAGGTGTGAATTCCCATTGTTTAAATGTATCCATTGAGTCACTTATTGTTTCTGTCCTGTTTGGCCAATTTGGCCAATGTTCCTACATGATGGGATTAGCTTTGTGTCAACTCTATCTCGTTATCTAACCATTGTGTGATGTTTTTGGTAACATTTGGTTTTATTGTTCATGTGGTGACTGACCTTCTTCTGTGAGTATAAAACTGTATAAAGTGTACAAAAACCTGTATTTCTGTACAATATTGAGTTCCAGTTTGCATCTAAGCTAGTGTTGCCAAGTCTTGGGCGCTCAATGATAATACCTGGTTCCTAGGTCCAGACTGGAGGAAGCTATATCTTGACGGAGCCACCCAATCTGGGTGCTGTATGGTTCCGTCAAAATACCCATCAAATTCAACCAGTTTACATTGTAATGGTGCTTTTTCTGTTTTTGATAAGTGACATTAGAATTTACCATAAGTGGATAATTTAAAAAATAGGGTAAATGTGAATCCATCAGGAAGAAAAATGCCTGCCTGAGAAGCCTTTGATGGGTAACCAAAATGCATTGTCTGCCAAGGCCACATATACTACTTCTGCAGTAGCAAAGTCATAACAATTAAGCTTATATGAGTTTGTTACTGCCCCTGAAACAGCATGCAGCTTGCAGGCAGAATTCCAGCATCCATCTATGGTTTTTCACATGGGTATTTTTCTTTGCCACTGCCTCCCTTAAATGGTGGAATCTTCCTATAAGTTTTCTTACAGTATATGTAGCACTGATCAGATGGTCAACACCTCTGCTGTCAAGCAATCAATGTGTCCACATAGAATAACGAATGTTCTGGCGGCTCGCGCTGGTTCTCACAGTACAATAAAGATTAAAAGATAATTTTAATGTAAACAGACCATCCATCTTGGTCTATGGGATCAAAGTTTCCTGGAGTGGCATCAAGGCCCAGAGTTAGGAAAACAATTTTCAGTTGATAAATTTGAGGCAGTTTAACCGATTTTGCAATCTCACCAGACAGACAGAGGTCAAGTACATCGACCAGGGAGATTAAACTTGTATATTTAGATGGTGGCCTAATAGCATTGACATTGGTCCAGAAATTTACAGGCAATTTATAAATAATACAGGTTGATAGAGGTTGCACCTAAAGTGTACAAAAAATACATTAAGATATTTTTATTAATGCATGTGATCAGCCAACTAAACTAATAAAAGGACCAGCTTGACAGTTAAAACTACTTGAGTACTGTCCCTATCACATAAAAAAGTTGTAAAAAACACCCATTTAAGTATTCATTTAAATCATAGATTAATGTGTGTTTGAATATTGCTAGCAGTACCTTCAAAGTGAATTTAACTGTATCTAAGCACCACAAACCAAAGATTCTTTTTAATTTAATTGCTTTTAATATTCAAAGCAAACTATTCCAACCATCCATGTCCCCATGCTTTATTTTGTTGAGAAATCACTTTGACACCCCCCCCCCCCCCCATTTCTGGCTGTGGCCATCTTGAGTAAGGGCAGATGATTCATGTAGCATTTACTTCCTGGAATCCAACTGCCCCTAGCTCGGGTATGCAGGCAGAGGGTGTGCTTAACTGAGAAAACCCCTCCCCCTCATTCAGATGAAAGAAAAGATGCCCGTGAAGACTCTTGGGATGCTAATTTGGCCTAAGCCAGAAACCAGTAAGCAACTGAAAAATTTAAGTTTAACACAAGTAAATGTATGACATGCCTTGCTATCTATTTACTAAGGCAAGTAGCAAAGGGATTATAATGAATAAAAATAGTTATAGTTGATGAGAGAGTAAAGTTCCACTTTAAATAATCCTTATAGTAGCTCTCCAAATTTCCCTGCTTACTATAAGTGAAGTTGTTCGAGTTGGAGACCGTACAGGACTGATTTAATTGGTCACTGGTAATTAGTGGGTGGTATCATGGGGAGTAAGGGAGGATTGCTTCCAGTAGGTTGGCCCCAATGGTGCGTGTAATGACAGATGATAGACCCTTAGGGGTTTGGACTGCTACCTTGCTGGTGCGATGGGTGCTTGAATGAGGAGAGAGGAGCGGTATCCAGAATAAATGCAACTCTTAATGTGGTATTACAATCATTTACTGAGAGTATAAAAATATAAAAAAAACATTAGAAATCATGATGAGATTGGAAAGGCCAGCAAACAATTAGGTTGGCCATACACTGGTTGAATTTCTTCCAGTTCCTTCAGACTTGGCCAAAATCTGAGCAGAGTATTGTCATGGAAGTGTTAATTCTTTCCACAAAAATCCATTGATCAACAGCCCACTGGAATCTGTTATGCCGCGTATACACGATCGGTTTCTTGTCGGAAAAAGATAGGATGGCTTTTCCAACGGGATTCCGCTCAAGTTGCCTGCATACACACGATCACGCAAAAGTTTGCTGAAATTACGACCGTCAAGAATGCGGTGACTTACAACACTGCGACGGGCAAAGAAAATGACGTGTATGCTTCCGACTAGCATGCGTCGAATCATTTCCGAGCATGCGTAGGGATTTTGCACGTCAGAATTGCCACAGACGATCGCATTTTCGGATAGGAACTTTCCCGACCGAAAAATTGAGAGCATGCTCTTAATCTTGATCTCAAACTGAGATTTTTTTCGTCGAAAAATGCGACCGTGTGTATGCTCCACCGGTCTTTTGCTGACGGAAAAAAAAACTGATGGAGCATACACACGGTCGCATTTTCCGACGAAAAAATCTCAGTCTTTTGCGGGCCGAAATTCCGATCGTGTGTACGTGGCATTAGACTGAAGGAAAGAAATCTAGAGGTGTGGAGCTAGCTTTAGGCCTGTTCAGTTCTAGCAATCTTACTTGTTTTCCCGGCACTGGGGGCTTTCTTGTAGGAGGGGAGTTTTGTTCACAAAAAATTGATTTACTGGACAGGCAGGCGCCACCAATACCGCATAGTTCAACTTTACACTTCTTTTTCACCATAATATAGCCTTAATTTTCCAGGTAGATTGTACCAAGGGTTACTCAACCCGATAAATTGAGGAGATACTTTGCATGAAGGGTGTTATGGGCCCACCACGTGACAGGTGCAATCACAGCGCCTTCATAATGATGCACATCTGCATCATCTGCATCATCCAGGACTGCTCACCATCAGGAGAAGATTTTCTTCAAGACCCCCTGCTCTCTTGTCATCTACTCCCATGCTTACCTCAAGGATTTCCCCAAATCCTCTTCCATCTTCTGAAACTCCTTACCCTTCTGTCCAGCTATCTCCTTCTCTGGCTTTAGGTGAAAAACTCATCTGTTCAGGGTAGCCTATCCTGACACCACCTAAACCCAGTACTTTTACTTAGAGCCCTTGCACACTGGGGCGGGGGCGGCGTCGGCGGTAAAACGCTGCTATTATTAGCGGCGTTTTACCGTCGGTATGCGGCCGCTAGCGGGGCGGTTTTACCCCCCGCTAGCGGCCAAGAAGGGGTTAAATACCACCGCAAAGCGCCTCTGCAGAGGCGCTTTGCCGGCGGTATAGCGCGCCGTCCCATTGATTTCAATGGGCAGGAGCGGTAAAGGAGCGGTATACACACCGCTCCTTCACCGCTCCGAAGATGCTGCTGGCAGGACTTTTTTTACCGTCCTGCCAGCGCATCGCTCCAGTGTGCAAGCCCTCGGGGCTTTCACACTGGAATGAAAGCAGCGGCACTTTCGGGGCGGTTGCAGGCGCTATTATTAGCGCAATAGCGCCTGCAAACCGCCCCAGTGTGCAAGGGCTCTAACTTCATTAACTCTTTCCCTCGCATTAATTAGCTTTTGTACCACTTGCCCCTTCCCTTTTCAGATTGTAAGCTCTAACGAGCAGGGCCCTCCTAACCTTCTCTGTATTGAATTGTATTGTAATTGTACTGTCTTTTGCTTTATTTTGTAAAGCGCTGAGCAAATAGTTGCCATTATAATAATTTTATCAAAAAAGAGGCTTTCACCATATCAGACCAGTGTGTTGCTGCCACATCCCTAATAGTATAAGCAGGGCTTTTTTTTCTCAGAAAATAGGTGCAGGAACTCCCCCGTCTGAGTCACCCTTGTCTCTGCCCCTACCCACCTCTGACCACCGTCCCTTGATTCCACCCCTACCCACCTACCAGTACTGCCCCTTTTAGAGAATACAGAACCAAGTATCATTTTGTGGTGCCAAATCATTTGTATGGAACATGTTAATGATAAAAAGAAAAGCAGTAAAATAGATCCCCTGCAGCCAGGAACAATAGAATCACAGCGATAGATCCCCACACAATATTAGACTCCCCCAGCAACAATGGACTCCACCCCAACAATAATAGATTCCCTGCAGCAACAGTGAACTACCCACAACAAAATATCACACCCAGTAACAAAATATCTACCCAAGCAACATTAGACCCTCCCTCCCCCCAGCAGCAGCAACAGATCTCTCAGCAGCCAGCATCAATGGATCCTCCAGCAGCCAGTAAAAATAGATCTCTCCCTCAACAGTAGATCCCTTCCAGCAACATAAGACCTCCCCAGCAACAATAGATTCCCATCAGCAACAATAGACCCTCACACAAAATCAGATCCCCACCCAGTGACAATAGATCCCCCAGCAGCCAACATCAATAGACCCTCCAACACACCCCACACCCCATGCTATTACATACATTTAGTGCTGGAGGTGCCGGAACTGCGTCCCCCCACGTTCCCGCTGAAAAAAAGCCCTGAGTATATCAAGAAAAGAAAATCTCCCTTCATTGGGACTTTGCAGGCAACAACCACACATGTGTAAATTTAGAAAATATACCGGAGATCACTTTGTACCGGAGAGTAACAACTATATTTTTGTTGTCATGCAAACCATGTAACCTGTTATTTTTTGTCTCTTATTTGTTTTTTCTTGTTTTTTCTTTTTTTCAATTTTTGTACACTTTTGTATTATTTTGCTATACCTTTTTAAACATACGGTCATTCCCATGTCCGAACGATTTTATGTACACTTAATAAATTATATTTTCTAAATGTACACGTGTGGTTGTTGCCTGCAAAGTCCCAATGAAGGGGGATTTTCTTTTGTTATAATAATTCTAGTAATAATGATGATAATAATAACAGCGCTGCATGACTGTTATTAATCAGACACTCACTCAATAATCTTTATGGACAGTCTATTATAGAATGTGTTTTTATCTATTATTTTGTGGCTGCTTGTTCCTTACAAATAAGTTTTGGCCTGTCAGTATGGCCTGCATGATAAAATGATGAGCATTTTAATTATAATAAGCCGCAGGAAGAAGAGCTCTGGACTTAATGAAAAGCATTGTAAAAAGGTTGAATAAAAAATTGTAAGGCGTTAATGCAGTCTTAAGTGGATGCTAATGCTTTGCCAAGGCTGAATAACTGACTGTAAGACACATTTCACCTTTACTTGCCCCTGTTGTGATTAGTTGGTTTTCCTAAACTTTGGCAAAATGTACAAATCTTTGTACAACATTTTCATCTCACTTTTATTTACATTTCATTTAATATGAAACCTCATTAACTGGCACCCTGCCGCTACATGGTGTTCGGACAGCAGAATTCAAATTGTAATGGAAATGTTGTACATTAATATTTTTTTTATTGATTTCCAGTTAGCAGATGTCAAGTCCTTTTCACATAATTACCTTTTCTGTTCTTAGGCTCTATAAAATGCCTGTTGTTCATGGAGTTCAATAGCTCAAACTCATATTCTACACACAAAACTGAATGAGTCAGAAATTAAACTCATCCCCCCTCTCTCCCCAGCCTACTCTGTTCAGAGAGGGAAAATCTGCTGTTTCAGTTATGGCCATGCACACGATCCAAAAATCATATGAAAAATACCGCTTTCGAAGCGATCGAACAATAATAAAAACATTAGTGCACAGCTTTCGAGAGCCAATCATGACAGTTCATCCGATATTATCAGATCGGACAAGCACGAAACATTTTCTCGTACGATAGCAGATTGTACAATTTTCCTTTAACCGCTTGGAGACTGCCCCATGTACATTTACTGCCACCAGCGACCAGCTCCCGCTGTGATTGGACACAGCAGGAGCCAATCAGCGGGTCTAGGGAACCCAATGTCCGTCGGGACCCGCCAATCGTTTCCAAGGCAGACAGAATGGTGGTCTGCCTATGTAAACAAGGCAGATCGCCATTCTGTGACAGGAGAAGACAGAGATCCTGTGTTTCTGCTAAGCAGGAACACAGATCTCTGTCTTCTTACAGTACAAGCATCCCCTCCCCCCCACAGTTAGAAAGCACTCCCTAGGGACACATTTAACCCTTGAGATTGCCCCTGATGTTAACTCCTTCCCTGCCAGTGTCATTAGTATGGGTGCAGCAATAGGGGTAACAGGGGTCGCACTTTCCAGGGGGCCTGTACAGCCTCCCCAGTGCACCCATGAATGAGACAAGCCTGAGGTGCTGCAGCTGCGCCTATCACTGCCCGATATCTGGCTCCTGTCACAGAGGATCCTGTGTGACTTGTTTCTCAGTTACACAAAGATCTTTTTGCTGGAGCTTTAGGTGGCAGTCTGAGGGTGGGAACTGCATCTCTGAAGGGGGCAGGGGGGGGTGATATCATTAGGAAAGGAAATCTGCCATCCCTTTGAGAGAGAGAGAGATGTGATTCTGAGGTGAGCTCCGTGAATTTAGGGAGGAGGGGGACTTGTACAGACTGGAGGGACTTGTACAGACTAGGGGGGACAACTTGTGCAATCTGGGGGGAAACTTGTGCAGACTGGAGGAGACACTGAGGGGTAGCTTGTGCAGATTGGGGGGGGGGGGTGTGAGCAGACTGGGGGGGAGCTTATGCAGACTGAAGGGGCGGACTTGTGCAGACTGGACGGGGGTCGTTGGGAGTATATTGGCACGTGGTGGAAGAGGCGGATGGAAGTGGGGGGGCTAGGTCAACTTTTGCATCGGGGCCCACAAGCTTCAAGCTACACCTCTGGTCATTAGTACAGTTACAGTGCATATTATTTAGCACTGATCACTGTATTGGTGTCACTGGTCCCCAAAAGAAGTGTCAAAAGTGTCACTTAGTGTCCGATTTGTCCGCCGCAATGTCACAGTCACGCTATAAGTCGCTGATCACCGCCATTAGTAGTAAAAAGTAAATAAACAAATAAAAATTCCATAAAAAGATCCCATAGTTTGTAGACTTTTGCCCAAACCAATCAATATAGGCTTATTGGAATGTTTTACCAAAAATATGTAGCAGAATACATATTGGCCTAAACTGAAGAAGAAATTAGATTTTTTACAAAAAATAAAAACCGCCGAGGTGATCAAATACCACCAAAAGAAAGCTCTATTTGTGGGGAAAAGGGACATCAATTTTATCGGTGTACAGCGTCGCACGACCGCGCCATTGTCAGTTAAAATAACGCAGTGCCGTATCGCAAAAAATGGCCGGGGTCATGAAGGGGGGGAAACCTTCCGGGGCTGAAGTGGTTCATCAGTACAGTTGTCGTTCGAAAATACAATACAAATACACTATAACACATGACATCACTTCCCATTTTGTATTCTGTCGTACAAGAATTTTCCTAACTTTGTTAACCTATTCAATTTCTACTTGTGACTAGCAAGGGAAAAAAGTCGGACGATCTGTCGTCCGATTTTCGGATCATGTGCTTAGAGAGAGACAGTCTGTAGGCAAACAGCTACTTCTGTACTCTCCATTTAAAAACCCATTGCCCTCAGTGACATTTGAGTGGACCCTGTTATAAATATTTATTTGAAAAATAAGGAACCTTTACAACAATAAAAATAAAACTTACAAATGTTATTCTAATGAAAGAATTCTCTGATATCTGAAGACTCAATTAGCAAAACCTTAAGGGAACCAGCCACAACTGGGTTTATGCATGAACCGGAACATTTAATCCTATTCTTTTCCTTATTTAGCTTTTCTTAGCTGGCCTTACACCTGTAGAATTTCAATCAAAAGATATTGTCTTCAGAACAATGGTTTGACTATCTAGTTAAAGGAGATGGTTCAACAATCGATTTCTACAAAAGGGAATGAAAAAAAGAAAGGTCAAGGGTGGAATATTTTTATCAGATCTAATGGAAATAAATACGTTTCTAATTGTTGAATTCGTTCCTGGCTGAGAAAAATGGAACAAGTCTTATGCGCATGCACTTGGTTAACCCGGAAATAGAATGTTCTTTCCACAAAAACACGAGACTTTGACATTGTATTTGAAAAGTACTTCAAAATTTGTCGAATATGCAAATGCATCATTGGAGGTTATTTACTAAAGGACCCTTGAAAGTGCACTTGGAAGTGCAGTCGCTGTAGATCCGAAGGGGACATGCAAGGAAAATAAAAAACAGCATTTTAGCTTGCACATGATTGGATAATAAAATCAGCAGAGCTTCCCCTCATTTCAGATCTACCCCTCAGATTTAGAGTGACTGCACTTCCAAGTGCACTTTCAGTGCAAAGTGGATTTGCCTTTCGTAAATAATAAATATTTTGTGTGTATTGCTAGAATTTTTTTGGGGGATGGGGGGGGGGTCATGTGATCAGCACAGGGCCAATCAGCACTGTCCAGACAGAGGATTAGGGGTCATGCAGCCTCATACGACAGTCAGAGGAGAGTGAAAACTCCTCCTACAAGCTTTAACAAGTTCTCAGCCGGACGCTGATAGAAGTCACAAGACTGCTGTAACTGCTGATGAGAAAAGATATTTAGCAGTTTATATTTACTAAAATAATTGCATTTCCATGTTCTGTGTACTGTGGGGGATCAGATATAGTGAATGCAGGATCCTGGGTTTAGTAACACTTTAGGACTCCTTAGTATTCCTTTCTGTTAGATCCCTCCTAAACAAACAAACCTTATATCTTGCATATGCTGGAGGGGACAGCACAGAGCTGGGCTTTAAAGCATTTGAGTTGGACAGATTAATGTCAAAGTTTTTTTTTTTTTTATTGACTCCAAGGAGCCACTATGATATTACTACTACTGTCACAGCCAAGTGAGAATATATATTGCAGCAAACTCTGCAGTCATTTACATGGCGCTCAGATGGCAAGAAAAAAAGTGGTTCATTAATACAGTGCTGAGCTAGAAATGCTGATGACAGCTTGTATTTTCTATACAGTGATCGGACATTGCATCACATTCTTCTGTGTGTATTCACCTCGATAAAGAGGTCCTGCTTGTAATTGAAATGTTGAAACCTTATCTATATTGTCCAATGTGATTTATCACCTACATTATTAACACCAGGCATTGGCTTTCCTTCTACAAGGAAATTGCAAGGGATTCAGGACATTTTTCAGTGTTAAATAAAGAAAGAGCTAATTCTTGTTATGTCCAACAAGAACACTGCTTAATGTATAGTCAATATATATATATATATATATATATATATATATATATATATATATATATATATATATATATATATATATATATATATATATATATATATTTTTTTTTTTTATTTTTTTTTTTTAATTCAGTGTAGAAGGATTGGAACCCCTGTTATCTATTTCTGAATCAATATATCTTAATATATGGCCTTCATGTGATAGCTGGTTATCTCTGCATTTTGATCATTTGAGCTTTTGTTTTTTTTTTGCTGTCTGTATCTCCACTGGGGAAATTCACCCCGTCTGTTCTCCATTTGTTCACCAAGACAGAACGTGATGGGAATTTCAAAGTTTTTCATTCTTCACAATACGGGAAGTGAGGGGAAATCTTCCAATGGGAACACCTGCTCCAGCAACAATTATCTAAAAGTTGATTTCCCCTCCTCTGAAGGGAAATCATCTCAACAGGACATAGACAGTAAAAAATAAACTGGCATCATGGTTTGTATCTTTCCTTACTCTATTCTAAATGTAAAAAAAAAAATGCATTTTACACATTATAGTGCATCTATCCCTAGTGTAATGGTATCAGGGCCGGTGCTACCACTAGGAAAACTAGGCAGCCTCCTAGGGCGCACTGCTGCCTATGGCGCCCGGCCACTGGTGTTCCTACTCTCTTCTCTCTGCAGCAAGCAACTAAGTCTCAGCATCAGCAGGCAGCCAAGCTCTTTTCACACATAGTGTCAGAGGCGCAGCAGCGGTGGAGGACTGTGTCTGTGTTCCGACTTCTGAATGAATGGAAGCAAGCAAACATTCATTGATGGGCACTGGTAGGCTGCATTGATGGGCGCTGGTGAGGCGGCATTTCATGGGCGCTGGTGAGGTGGCATTTGATGGGCGCTGGTGAGGTGGCATTTAATGGGTGCTGGTGAGGCGGCATTTGATGGACACTGATAGGCAGCATTGATAGGCGCTGGTAGGCTGCACTGATGGGCGCTGGTGAGGCGGCATTTACTGGGCACTGGTAGGCAGCATTGATGGGCGCTGGTAGGCAGCATTGATGGGAGCTGGTGAGGCTGCATTTGATGTGCGCTGGTGAGGCTACATTTGATGTGCGCTGGTGAGGCTGCATTTGATGTGCGCTGGTGAGGCTGCATTTGATGGGCGCTGGTGAGGCTGCATTTGATGGGCGCTGGTGAGGCTGCATTCATTAAAAAGGTGGGGTATACATGGGCAGGGCAAAGGGGGTGGGGTCAGGGGTGGAGCCAAGGGGGGAGGCCGCAAAATGAGGTTTCGCCTAGGATGTCAAATATCCTTGCACCAGCCCTGAATGGTATTGAGAAGGCTCCAAAAGTACAATGCGGGCACCCATACCTGTACCTATAAAAAGCAAGTCTTGTCAATTCCTGGTAGTGTTAAGGGTTGACTCACTCCTTCTCCCACATTTTGCTATTGCCAATAAAACCACCTGTTATATTGAGCGGCCGAAAGGAACTTGTGGGGAGGGGCGAACCACCACAATGGATGCTTTGCTCTGCACTGCAAAAAATTGTAAACAGCACCTATTTTTTAATGCATGGAGGTTTACTTTTAATAGACTATCTAAGGCAGTGTACCCCAAAATGCATCAACGTTAAAAATGGGTGCCGTAGATTGTGATATGAATGGGCTCTTAAACATGTGATCTGAGCAAGAGTAAAGGAGACATTTTTCAATTGAGACACATCTTCTAGTGACAGCTGTCAAAGTTTTGATTTCCTCTTGTTGCTAAATTTTTCTTAGGGACTAAGAGCAAAAGGAAACCTCCCCAATGGAAGCATAACAATAAAAAAACTGATAAAATTGTTTAACTATCTAAACCATGTGGCCCTCCAGCTGTTGAATTTCAAGTCCCATCATGCCTTTGGGAGTCATGCTTCCAAGATAGCAAGAATAACTTGCCACAACTTTGTAGTAGTGTTGAATTGTAAGTCTTGTTAACTTGTTGCACATTTTCACTGGCAAGTTGTACACTTGCAGAGCACTTGAAGCACAAGTTCTAGTTGACACTTTTCAAATTTGTAGAAAACTTGTGTGGCAAGTCTCTAGCAAGAGCAAAGTTGCAGTGGTGAGTCTACAGCAAGAGCTCTGCAACAAGTCTACAGTATGAATATTCAGCAACAGTGACCCCCTGTGGTTGGATGACTATTGCACGAGATACCGTAACTGAACCAAAACTTGCACCAGACTTGCAAATTGTTTGCAAAAAAAGTTGATATGGAGTCATGTAATGTGGACTTGCTGCAATTGTGCAACAAACTTGTGAGTCCTGGCAAGTCTAGCAATAGCTTAGCAAGTCATTTTCAAATTTGCAGCACAATTGCTTGCTATCTGATTTGTAACTGTCCTTGCAATGCCTCATGGGATGTGTAGTTTTGCAACAGCTGGAGGGCCACAGGTTGAGCATCCATTATCTAAATTATTTAAAATAAAAATAAATTGGCTGTATTTCCACCTTAACCACTTGTCGACCAGCCGCCGTTATTATTCAGCGACAGGTCGGCTTATTCCCACTAATTGCCGTACTGGTACGTTGGCTCCTTTAAGAGGCCTCAGGGGGGACCCAATGCGCGTGGCCGCGATATCCGCTGCCCACACACGATCGCGGGCACGAGAGCCAGAACGGGAATGTGTGTATGTAACACACATCCCTGTTCTGACAAGGGAGGAGAGACAGATCTGCTGTTCCTAGTAATTAGGAACAGCGATCTGTCTCCTCCTCTAGTCAGTCCCATCCCCCACAGTTAAAAACACACATGAGGGAACACATTTAACCCCTTGATTGCCCTCTAGTGTTAACCACTTCCCTGCCAGTGACATTTACACAGTAATTAGTGCATCTTTATAGCACTGATCGCTGTATAAAGTCAGTGGCCCCAAAAAAGTGTCAAAAGTGTCCGATGTGTCCGCCACAAGGTCACAGTCCTGCTAAAAATCGCAGATCGCCGCCATTACTAGTAAAAAATAAAAATGCCATAAATCTATCCCCTATTTTGCAGACACTATAACTTTTGCGCAGACCAATTAATATACGCTTATTGCAATTTTTTTACCAAAAATATGTAGTAGAATACATATCGGCTCCTAGATTGTAAGCTCTAAGGAGCAGGGCCCTCTGATTCCTCCTGTATTGAATTGTATTGTACTTGTACTGTCTGCCCTAATGTTGTAAAGCGATGCGTAAACTGTTGGTGCTATAAAAATCCTGTATAATAATAATAATAATGTCGGCCTAAACTGAGGAAGAAATTTTGTTTTTTTACATAATTTTTTTTTAAATATTTATCATAGCAAAAAGTAAAACATTTTTTTTTTTTTTAAATTGTCCCTCTTTTTTTGTTTAAAGCGCAAAAAATAAAAACCGCAGAGGTGATCAAATACCACCAAAAGAAAGCTCTATTTGTGGGAGAAAAAGGGCATCAATTTTGTTTGGGTACAGCGTCGCACGACCGCGCAATTGTCAGTTAAAGCGACGCAGTGCCGTATCGCGAGCAATGGCCTGGTCATTAAGTGGTTGAGGCACCAACATCTTTGTCCACTGTTCATCTTGGAATTTCAGCCATCTTAACCAGGCAAGAATGACATAACACATTCATTTCAGCAATGAGGCATGTGGAGCGTTCAAACAGGAAGGTAAGTTTGTTTTATTGCAGAAAAGACATAACAATGTCTGCTCACAGTTGTTCTATTTGTACAGTACAGTTCCGCTTTAAATTTAGAAACAATATTATAAACTCTGTCACACTGACCAAACCTTACCCCGTCTAAAGGACTGCCAAAAAAGTGCTCATAGTTTCAGCTGAGCTTGAAGTGGGTTACAACAGTGCACACCTCCCAACTTTTTGAGAGGAGAATGAGGGACACCTATCAGCAAAAGTATGCAGGCATAGGACACACCCCCTGTCACGCCCCCTTAAAGGAGCATTGTACACAAAAAACAAGATTGGTTAAACCCACAAGTGCTTTTTTTAACACTATTATTCCTTTATTTTGGCTTTTGGAATTTACAAATGCAACAATTTAAAAATCAGATGAAAGTGCATTTTATATACACTACCGTTCAAAAGTTTGGGGTCACCCAAACAATTTTGTGTTTTCCATGAAAAGTCACACTTATTCACCACCATACATTGTGAAATGAATAGAAAATAGAGTCAAGACATTGACAAGGTTAGAAATAATGATTTGTATTTGAAATAACATTGTTTTTACATCAAACTTTGCTTTCATCAAAGAATCCTCCTTTTGCAGCAATTACAGCATTGCACACCTTTGGCATTCTAGCTGTTAATTTATTGAGGTAAGCTGGAGAAATTGCACCCCACGCTTCTAGAAGCAGCTCCCACAAGTTGGATTGGTTGGATGGGCACTTCTGGCGTACCATACGGTCAAGCTGCTCCCACAACAGCTCAATGGGGTTCAGATCTGGTGACTGTGCTGGCCACTCCATTACCGATAGAATACCAGCTGCCTGCTTCTGCTGTAAATAGTTCTTGCACAATTTGGAGGTGTGTTTAGGGTCATTGTCCTGTTGTAGGATGAAATTGGCTCCAATCAAGCGCTGTCCACTGGGTATGGCATGGCGTTGCAAAATGGAGTGATAGCCTTCCTTATTCAGAATCCCTTTTACCCTGTACAAAGCTCCCACCTTACCAGCACCAAAGCAACCCCAGACCACCACATTACCTCCACCATGCTTAACAGATGGCGTCAGGCATTCTTCCAGCATCTTTTCATTTGTTCTGCGTCTCACAAACGTTCTTCTTTGTGATCCAAACACCTCAAACTTGGATTCATCCATCCACAACACTTTTTTCCAGTCTTCCTCTGTCCAATGTCTGTGTTCTTTTGCCCATCTTAATCTTTTTCTTTTATTGGCCAGTCTCAGATATGGCTTTTTCTTTGCCACTCTGCCCTGAAGCCCAAAATCCCGCAGCCGCCTCTTCACTGTAGATGTTGACACTGGTGTTTTGCGGGTACTATTTAATGAAGATGCCAGTTGGGGACCTGTGAGGCGTCTGTTTCTCAAACTAGAGACTCTAATGTGCTTATCTTCTTGCTTAGTTGTGCAACGCGGCCTCCCACTTCTTTTTCTACTCTGGTTAGAGCCTGTTTGTGCTGTCCTCTGAAGGGAGTAGTACACACCGTTGTAGGAAATCTTCAATTTCTTTGCAATTTCTCACATGGAATAGCCTTCATTTCTAAGAACAAGAATAGACTGTCGAGTTTCAGATGAAAGTTCTCTTTTTCTGGCCATTTTGAGCGTTTAATTGACCCCACAAATGTGATGCTCCAGAAACTCAATCTGCTCACAGGAAGGTCAGTTTTGTAGCTTCTGGAAGGAGCTAGACTGTTTTTAGATGTGTGAACATGATTGCACAAGGGTTTGCTAATCATCAATTAGCCTTCTGAGCCAATGAGCAAACACATTGTACCATTAGAACACTGGAGTGATAGTTGCTGGAAATGGGCCTCTATACACCTATGTAGATATTGCACCAAAAACTAGACATTTGCAGTTAGAATAGTCATTTACCACATTAGCAATGTATAGAGTATATTTGTTTAAAGTTAGGACTAGTTTAAAGTTAGCTTCATTTAAAAGTACAGTGCTTTTCCTTCAAAAATAAGGACATTTCAATGTGACCCCAAACTTTTGAACGGTAGTGTACATCTATATAGAGCAGACCAAAATGAGGGACAAATGAGGAGGAAAGAGGGACAGAGGGACATTGCTCCAAATCAGGGACAGTCTCTCGAAATCAGGGACAGTTGGGAGCTATGAACAGTGAACAAGGGACATGACTGTGGACATGCATGCAAAATTACCATACCAAAGGACATTTTCCCGTACTCCTAATTGCAACAGCCTGTGCCATCTTATATCTTCATGCAGGAGTATAATAGAAATGATTTTACAATTAAATAACACTATACTGTTTTAATGCAGTTTTATTGTTGGCTATAGTTTTTATAATTATTGTAATGCTTTGCTGCTAAATGTAAGGATCTACCCTAAACATATTGCTTTGTAAGCAATTTTAAACTAAAACTTTTCTCATAATACAATTTTCTCTGTGGGGCATTCAGGAATGTTTAATTGTGTATTTCAAATAGAGGGTTGCAGGCCTATTAATTACCCAGGATGCTTGCAATAATGCTGATCATCCCATCTGGGAGTAAATCAGGCAATTACAGAAGCCAAGCACAAAACTATTTGCTTTATTCTCAGTGATAATAAGGACAAATTTACATTAACTTACTGATGAGGCCTGACAGAACAGCGATAATACTTTGAAAGAAATACAGATTAGCTAAAGAGACATCCTCATTGTGTTTAAAATCTCATTCTATTCAATTTACGTTTGAATTCAAACTGAATCCTTTTAAAATAATGCATTGGATTTTAGAAGAACACGTGCTGCACCTTTATAAGTAATCAGTTAAACCAAATGACATAAAATAAACATCGAACATAACAGTCAAAACATATCAGAATAAAGTGTTCACATCCTAAACAAGTGATAAAATAACAATTATACTGACAAAGTCCCAAAATATAATAAATTGTGTAAAAAATTCAGTAATGTGCCTAAAAATTCAATGATGCACAAAAAAGATCCATCAACGAACCTTTTCAATTTATAGATGTTCTAATAGTATGTGATGACAATATTCAGTGCTGCCACCACCTCACCTAGTGGACACACTCTCACCTGATATGGTGGACCTTGAGGCTGGGTTCACATATGTGCAAATTGGATGTGGGTTTCCCTGCATTCCAATTTGCATGACAGGCGAGTGTGCCCAGCTCGCAATAGAGACGGTTCACACAGCTCCGGGGCGGCCGCGGTCCACATTCCAAAGGGGTCCTGTGCGTCTTTGGGTCCGGTTCAGGTGCGCATTCAGGAAAAAATTAGGACCTAAATCACACCTGAACTGGTGAACAGGGACGCACTGGACCCCATGCTGGGGACCTCAGACGCACATATGTGAACCCGGCCTCAAATTATAAAATGTCTAAAGCCAGCATCCCCCTTTGAGCTAGGAACAGCTTTCATCAATTAATGACCACCTTGATAGCTTCAATTCTTTATTTTCACAAAACTCAGTATATAAAGAAATAATTAAAAAGCTGCATAGTTGTCAGGGCTGGGCTCAGCCCTTCCTTCTCTGAGCTGGCTGCTCAGCTGCTGGCTAATTGCCACCTCCTATCTCTCCACAGTTACTCAGCTGTTGATGATATCCTGCTCGTTAGTCCTGCCTACTTAAGCCATCCAGTCCAGAGGAGCTCTGCCTTTGCCTTGATCAACATCACAGAAACTATCTCCTGCGTTCCTGTTTAAAGACTTGCTTTGCTAACATCCCTTCTGGCTCCAGATCCTGCTTGCTGTTTCACTATGCTGATCCCTGACTTCTGGCTTGGCTGACTATCCGTTCCGGTTACTGAACTTTGGCTATGTTTTGATTACGTTTGTTTTTTTAACCTTTATTATTAAACAAGTGTGATTTAACTGTACTTCTGTCTTGGTCTGTTTTCATGGTTTCTGACAATAGTGCTCTCCATTGCATAAAAAAAAAATATTAAAAACAAAATAAAACACTCACATAATGTGGTGCACCCATATCATGCACCGGTTACCATGAACAGACAATAGTGTGTGTTTATATTCAAACAATTCAGCGCCTGTCAGGGAATCCCTGTGAGAAATCTGGTGCACAGATATGCGCTATATGGCTAACAAGCATGTGCATGCACGCTAGAAGTCAAAAACGTGCACGCACACAATTCCTATTGGCGCCAGATGGGCTATTTAAAGGGTGCTCATTCCCATGTCCTTTACTGACTGATCTTCAGCTGTGCCCTGTGCCCTGAGTTTATCCTGTTTGATTCCCTTGTTGATGACCTGATGATGACCTTGCTGTTCTTGACCTGATCCTGGATTATGCTTCTGTCTTGTTGTTTAATCTTGACCCGGCTCCATTCCTGACTTTGGCTCTGCTCATGATTTGATACCTCGCTACCCGCCTGTTAATGACCCCGGCTATTCCTGTGACCATGCTTCTGTCTCTGATACTGGCTTCCTGTCCTATTCAAGTGTCTGTTTGGCCATCTGCTGTACCAGCTCTTGGCATCACGAGTGTTCCAGCCTCCGGTCTGCTGAGAGTCCTGACAAGCTATACATCCTGAACCAACAGCGTAAGTGGAGTTCCCCTTTAACCCGGGCTAGACTTCTGAACAATATTACTGTTCCTGATCCATTGGTTCGCCAGTCTCCTGGGAGTGGCATCTGCTGCTGCAGGTTCTTCAATCAACATCCACAGGCACTCGTATTCCTCCTGTCCCTCGGTACCCTTTGTTTCAACTTTAGTTGGGCCCGGGCTGGAGATATAAGAGAGGCCAACCTTGTCATTTCAATCTCCTATCAGGTATGTAACAGTGCCACAGCTGTGAGTCCTGGTGCACGCTCTCATCTACTTGTCATAGATGACTTCATCAGGGAAACCAAATATCATTATAACATACTATTGGAACACCTATGAATTGAGAAGTTTTGTTGATGGATCCTTTTTGCAGATCATTAACATTTTTTGCACATTATTGAATTTTTGTACACAATGTATTAATTTTGGCACACTATTAGTATACTCATTGTATTTTTGCACTTGTTTATGATGTGAGCACCAATCACTTTATATTGATATGATTTTGACTTTTATGTCAAGGCAAAACTTTTTTTTTTGATATAGTGGAGAGGGATGAGAGCATCTACCTCCTGCCCCTAGCTCAAGAATGCATGCAGGAGAGTGCGCTTAGCTGAGAAACCCCTTCCTCCTCCTCTCCTCCCCTCCTGAAGACTCCTGGGATGTATGACATAATTTGCCTAGGCAAGAAACCAGGATGTAACTGAAGAAATGTAAAAAAAAAGTTTAAAACAAGTAAATATGATATACTTTCCTATCTATTTACTAATGCTAGCAGCATGAGGATTAAAAATAATCAATGTTAATTGGGAGAGCGAAGTTCCACTTTAAGTGTTTATAGGTGTTTAAGTAAACACGTACTTTGAGGTTACCTTACATTTAAGTTTAATGCAAGAAGATTCAGCAGACTTTACATAGGTCTTCTGGGAGCAGGGGCGCAGGCTCTTGTCTTATGACTCTTAATTGTGCACCTCTTAGAGAACTACATTGGAGGGTGCTATGGACATGAAAGTGCTTAGCAAGTTTTAGCAAGTAGGCAACCAACTGCACAAGATGAATTCCAGGGCAAAAAGTTAAGTTAGTCACAACAAAGTCAGAATATGCCACTGCAAACAATGGCTAATACTCCCAGAGAGAGCTGGTCTATTTTCGAAGTTCTAATCTGCACTGCGATGCATTAATCAGATATAAAATGTTAAGTATGCTACTAATGGATTGCTAATTGCTTGTTGTTTGCTAATTGCTAGATACAAGCTACTTTAAACCCATCTTACTGGAATTCAAACAAACAAACACAGTGAAGACCAACCAATGTGGCTTGATTTTTATCTCAATATGACTGAATGTACTTTCCAAAGTACACTTGCATTTTACCCAATGTGGGCACTACTTCAGGAAGTAGCAAGGAAGGGGTTCCCCACAATCACAGCAACTGGAAGTACAGATTCATCTCACAGCACCCCCTGTAGATGAAACCTGGTATTGCAACCTGGCCATTAAAGACTATTTTTTTTCTTTATGTTTTATGTTTTCATAGTTTTGAGAGTATTATTATTTTTTTATTATTACCGGTACTAATAGTTTTATTATTTTCATGCAAGCAAAAAAATAGTGATTGCAGACACCTTTCAAAATGCTAGTTGCCTTGCTATAATACAGACCCACTACTTTTAATACTTCTTGAGTCCAAGACCTGGAAGAGGTATACTGATTACTAGATCTGACTTCACTGGCTGTATGTTAGACGATCCCTGCTGTTCAAGTTGTTAAGCCAGGACATGGACCCTTAACTTTCATTGCCTTTCCCTTGTTCTATGGGTTAAGGGCCCAGCTGTGTTCACCCTCCAAAAGAGGGGACACTTTCAATGTCAAGCAGACTATTCCACTTTTCCTTCACCGGCCCAGAGCCGACCAAAATGTACTCCTCCCTCTATCCCTTTACTAAATAACCCAGGGGAAGGATGTCTTAGACAAGGTTCCATGCTCAAGAACGCTGGACCAAACCAAAGGGACAGCAACCCTTTATTATATGCATGCTGGTATTATTCACTGCCAGGTCACTTAAAAAGTATTGAAGTCAGATACAGCCAACTAGCATTTTCAGACAAAGGTCAGAAATAGCAGGACTAAAAATGTTATTATGGCAAGTTTCCTTTAATGTACATGCAAAGCCAGGGGCGTTGCTAGGGGGTGGCTTTTGGGGCTATAGCCCCGAATCTGAGGCCAATAGCCCTGAGTCTCTGTTGGGGTCCCCAAGGGGAGGGGAGGCTTTCTGGGGACCCTTATGTAAGTGGGGGGCTCTCTGGGGACCCTGATTTTAAGGCCTAGGCTCTCTAGGGACCCAGATTTAAGGGGGAGGCTCTCTGGGGACCCTAATGTAAGGGGGCCTCTCTGGGAACCCTGATGTAAGTGGAGGGGGCCCTCTGGGTACCCTGATGGAAGGGGGAGGCTCTCTGAGGACTCTGATGTAAGGAGGAGGCTCTCTGGGGACCCTGATGTAAGGTGATGTAAGGGGGGGCTCTTTGGGGACCCTGATGTAAGCGGGGGGCTCTCTGGGGATATATATATACACCCACACGTATAATACTGTATATACATGTGTATGCCCGCCTAAGCGTATGACTTTCTTTACTATGCTGCTATGGGCTCTAGCCCCAGATCTTTTGTAGACCTAGCAACGCCCCTGTGCAAAGCCATAACTTTTAATCAGTTTTGGATACAGTAGGGCAGTGATAGCGAAACTTGGCACCCAAGATGTTTTGGAACTACATTACCCAAGATGCTCATGACTCTGCAGTGTAGTTGAACATCATTGGAAATGTAGTTCCAAAACATGTGGGGTGCCAAGGTTCACCATCACTGCAGTAAGGAATGCATTTTTGCTGTCTGTGCCTGTCAGGTTGATTTTTCACTTCTTGTCCCAGAAACACAGAAAATAAGAGGTGATCTCTAAACAGTCAGGGGATATACCCTTCTCGAAAGCTGTCCACAAAAAAGTTGCCCGATTGAAAGATTCATCTTTACCTGCTGTCCTTATAACAACTCACAGATTCTGCATTTCCCATTACTTTGTGTCCCTGTAACAATGGTTACCAGGACCACTAAAAAGAATAAATCTCCCCAGCAGGGACACATACAACAATAAAATTGTTGACAGGGGTTCTAAACATTCCACATTCTATTCAAAACAACAAAAGAAATAAGATTTACACACACTTTAAAGACATAAAATAAGTTCCTGGCATTACACATACTAATGTCTAGGGTACATCTGTTTAGGCTCTGGCCATACAGTGATAAACTTACAATAATTGGTCAAAGAAAAGTGATCACATCATTACAAGTTCACCTTACATTACCTTTCCCGTTAAATAAAACATTAATCTTCTTGTCATTTTCTCCTCTACCTGTGTATACTCAATTAAGCAGACTTAAACAAAATGAATTACTCTGTGAGTTTGATCAGATAAAGTTTTTTCAAACTGGCCCTGGAGCTAAAACACCGTCATTTCTTGAGTTTGAAGACAACAATATTGAATTATAGTAACAAGCCACCTAGGATTTTTTTGAAACTCTGAGCTTGATATAGCCAGGTTAATATTTCACCCAGAACATCTTGAGACTTGTAGTAGCTCTGCTGGAATTCCCCACACTGTACTCTCCAATGCGATCAATTGGTAAATGCAACTCATACTTGGCTTTTCCCACAACAAGTTGGAAACTATTTGCAACCAACAGCATTAACTGGTGGTCTAGTGCACATCAACTCTTTGCGAGCTCCTAGAGCAGGCTTTCTCAGCCATTTTTAGTCCAGATGAACCTCGAAAATATTTTCCAGGTCATGAGGAACCCTTACTAAAACCAATCTTTGGAGCATCATTGGTAAAAATTCCCCTTTTGTTGGTGGTCAGTAGGGAGAATGAAACCAGTAAAGTAGTGCTCAGAGTGCCACCCTTATAGACAGCTAAAAAAGGTCATTGGTGTCATGCTGCTGGGTCTGACAAGTGGTGTTGGTGTTGACAAGTCAGGTACTTTTAAAGGGGAGGTCAATTAGCAACAGCTCAAGGAACCACAAGCAACCTCTGGAGAAAACATATGCCTCGTTTCCACCGAGCGGATTGGTTCGGGTCGGATCGGTTCGGGTCGGATCGGTTTGGAAGGCCTAGAATGGTCCGGCCTATTCAGGCGAGCGTTTCCACTGCAAGTCGGACCGACAGGGGCCATACATGGGTTTAGGAAAAATACCGTCATGGCGTCACACGTCCACCAATCAGTGTAATGTATCGTAGCTCCGCCCTAACCGAACCGTTCCATTTTCTATGGCCCCACATCTGAAGCAGGACCCTGAATGGAACAGTTTGGTTCGGTTGCATGGGCCACTTTCATAATGATAATAATAACACCCAAAATAGCGTACCGTACCGAACCGATCCGCTCAGTGGAAACGAAGCATTAGTGTTCTGTGGAACTCTGGTTGAGAATAGCTGTCCTAGAGAGTCTGATCGTAGCAAAAGATGCTTGAATTACACCAATATCAAGCCATGTTTAGCTACCCTAAGATCTAAACTGCACATTATTGTTTAAATTGATTTATTCACCTGAAATTAACACCCTCATTAGCAAATTCCTTCTTTGAAGCAAATTAAATGACTATGTTGCAAGGGAGTTGATCATTATTGGCCAACAAAAGGTTGTTTTCAGACCACTGAGTGATCAAAAATACCCTGGCCTAATAAGGAAATTGGTAACTACTGTAAATGAAGACCTTAAAATGCTGGCTGTTACTGTGAGTTTTAAAATACATCAGAAAATAGTATTTGGAGGATTAAAAGAACAGTTGGTCCAAAGCCATGCTGGAAAGTGTCACTGAACAACAGAGAGGTGGAGGGGGTACTGAGATCTCAACCAAACGCATGGCATCTTCAAGTGGTTTGTATGTCAGTTTGGACTCTCTGCAGAGAGCTGAGTGACCACAAAAACTAGGGTTGCTTTTATGGTCACTGGCTTTGATCTGCCACCTGCCGTTTCTTGCTATTTACCATTAGTTAGAGAGGTTGACCATCATAGTGACAGGCCAGTGGGAAAGTGCAAAGAGAATAGAGGGGTAGGCCATAGCCAGCAACCATGGAGGCTTTCCACTCTTTTTATAACAGATCAGTCAGGATTTTTTTTAGGTTTCCCAAATGCTTTAAAAAAGTCTAGAAGATATTTGGAGTGTTATTTTTCAGTTCTTTTTGGGGGGGAGGGTGCGGGGTGCAGGATGCTTCAAGATCAGTATAGAATAGTATAGACTTTGAGATCATACACTTACGTTTTCTCAAAAGCATCTTGCTGTTCTTTCTCTCAACTTGATTGTCCCATTAACCATGTTTTTTTTTTTTATCATGATTACCCCATTTCATGAATCATCCCATCTTCACCAGCTGATGTCAGTGGAAAATTAAGTTGATAATGCTATATAGTGTGGCGTCGTGCTAAGAAGTGGGAATTCAAGAAATACAGTCGAAGTCAAGAACAGAATAGAGGCAATTACACTGAGATGGTGGAGGAGGCAGATTTACCTCTTGAATAAAATATCTTCAAAGGTCACAACTTGCGTTACATTTGCTGCTATATGCCTTGATACTTCTTATTACGTTCAGCTATATTCCCCCTCTTTTCTATGTGCACCTTGTTCTTATCTGATAAATATTATTAAAGCACAGGCATAAAAAGGGCAATACTAAGGTACAGTACTAAGATGAAGCCTTGACAAACAAGGACCACAGAAACATTGTGTTACTTTATTATAGAGGTTAACTTATTAAAAACAGAACATTTGAAGCTTTACTTACAGAAACAACCTGAAAACCAATTTGCACACACTCAGCCTGAGAATTTAAAGTATATCTAAATGCAAAACATTTTTTTTTATTTGGCTAGTGTAGGGATTAGTTAAAACCTCTGTCAGGTTTTACCATATATGCCCCGTTGGGAAGATTTAAAGCGGAGGTCCGCCCACCGCTGCAAAAATTAAAAGCCAGCAGCTACACATACTGCAGCTGCTGGCTTTTAATAATAGGACACTTACCTGTCCTGGAGTCCAGAAATGTCGGCACCACAGCTGATGTTTCCATCAGCTGTCGGGTGCTGCCGCCGCCACTGCCGGCAAGGGAGTCTGGCAGTGTAGCCCTACGGCTTCACGACAGGAACCCTACTGCACATGGGCGAGGCTCCGCTCCTCTCTCCTACTGACCCGGTGGCAGGGGAAAGAGGAGGAGGGAGCTAAGCGGTGACGTCAACAGCCGTGGCTCCCAGAAGTGGGGACAGGATACCTGTCAAAAACAGCTATGCGCTCCCCCCTCCCCCCCCCCCCGAAAAGGTGCCAAATGTGGCACCAGAGAGGGGGGGGAGACAAATAAGCGTAAGTTCCACTTTTGGGTGGAACTCCACTTTAACTTCACTTCCTATCTGGTAGACACAGCAGGAAGTAAAAGGAAATCTCTCAAAGTGACAGAAAAGCACCATTAGATAGCTGTTATAGTCTCTGGAGCAAGTATCCCCATTGCTAGATTTTGCTTCTATTCATATACCAATGACAACTAAAAAAATTGGGATTTTCCTCACTTTGGGCTCTTTCACACTTGTGTTAAATTTTAAAGCAGTCAAAAGTGCATTAATGCACCTAAAGCATTAATGAGCATTTAGGATGTGTTCTACAGGTGTTCATGTTGCGGCATCCAACACTTCTCAAACGCTCTGTGTGTTTATGTTTTCTTTTTTTACAAGGCTAAAGTGGTAAATAATCAGCTTTTAATGCTTTGCAACTGCACAGAAAACACACTGTAAAAGTCATAGGCGCGGTTAAAGTGCATTTAAGGTGAGTTTGTGGCAAATGGAGGCAGCTGAAAAGCCTTTAACGCTTGCTAAACTCTGCAGGCAGCTTTATTTTTGCCTCGCAGCAATGTGAAGCAACGCTAACTCTGCAGTGTGAACACCTCCATCCGCTCCCCATTGTAACAACTTTGAGTGACATTAATAGGCATTCAGGAAGCGTTAAAAACGCAACCCAGCCACCTATTTTCAACATCTGTGTGAAAGAGCTCTTTCTGTCCCAGTGGCAGCTGTAACATGTTAAGAAAATAAATCTCCGTACCAGCTCATGCAGAACGCAATAAAAACCTGTCGGTTTGTAAATCCTCACCAATTTATCCAAAAAAAAAAAGTTGAATTTAGATACACTTTAAAGTGTTACTAAACCCACAACAATAAATCAGTCTGTATATGCAGTAAAGCATGCTTGTTATACTCACTGTGGAACCTAAGGGGTTAATCTTCGGCATTGTGTAAAAAGGCTGTTTGATTCTGTCTTCTGGGATCCTCCTCTTCTTGCATTGCCTCCAAAACGTGTCCGGATAAGACAGAGTTAGTGGAGGCAGTCTGCACATGCTCAGTTTGGAGTGTATTGCTAGAGAGTTTTTTTTTTTTCTTGGGAGAGTGCATGTGATCAGCACAGGGCCAATCAGCACTGGCCAGACAGAGGGTCAGGGGTGCTGCATCCTGATAGGATAGCCAGTGCAGTATGAAAACTCCTCCTACAAGCTTTAACCAGACACTGATAGAAATCACAAGACTGCTCTAACTGCTGATGAGACAAGGTATTTAGTAGTTTATATTTACTAAAACTATTGCATTTCCAAGTTCTGTGTATTGTGGGAAACCAGATATACTGAACTGATATGCTTGTACCCAGCTGGGGTAAGTTAATTTACAGTAAAGTGGAGGTATCTTCCTGAGACCACAACCATGACACAGCTGTGGCCTTAAAGCGTTTGTTAACCCAAACAAAAATTAATATCCTGGTCCCTTAAAGCAGATTACATAGCACAGCGCTTGCCCCCTCTAAGCTGTAAAAAAAACCCCTAAACCTACCACTTCCTGTATGCCCTCTCTAATCAGACCACGATAACCAGGGCAGCTCCGCCCTGATCACCGTGGTTCAAAGTACCTCCCTCTGTGATAGTCTGCTGTTACCTCTGCTCTCCTCTCTCCTCCTCACCTCCCTCCTTCCTCCCTGTCAGCGCCCTCTCTGTCTGTCTCCGCTCAGCCCCGCCCCCCCGCCGCTATAATAAAAAAACTATAATTGTCACTGCCAGCCCCTCTATTAGAGGCTGGCATAGCACACTGTGTTAAGCATTTTTAAAACGAGTGTTGTAAATACTGATTTTTAGCTGTCTTCAGGCCGGTCACGTGACTCGCGGATGCTTTACAGCTATGAGACGGGGATTCTGCGGAGGAGAGGAGCGGTGATCTCCCTGGCTGACATCAGAGGGAGATCATGCCCCCTCCCGCAGAAGACATCCGTTGGAGCTGGAAAGCGGCCGGGAGTCACGTGACCGGTCTGAAGAAAGCAAAAAAGTCGGTATTTACAACACTCATTAAAAAAATGCTTAACACAGTGTGCTATGCCAGCCTCTAATAGAGGGGCTGGCATAGACTTTTATAAATGGGTTCACAAACCCTTTGATAACTTAGGAGGAGAATTGTGGCCATCCATCCCCATTGGATTCTCCATAGCACAATTTGGAGAACACAGGCACATGTGTTACCCCAATACCCCATGAAGCCAAGAGCAATAAGCTAGGACAGGAGAACAGTGAAAAGAGAGGATTTTTGAAGATGAATTGATATAAGATGACTATGTTTTCCAAAGCAAGCACTTTGTAAATCATGCCCCACATGTTTTCACAAAGCTGTAAATAGGTGGTAACTTTGTTATCTGGGTATGGAGACATAAAATTTAAGTTATGATGTAATCCTCAAGTTTGGGGCTGAGAAGACGGCTCCCAGCCAACACCATTCTGGACTCATGGGGAGTTCTCAGGATTATAAACCTCCTGGGATACACTGGCTTTATACTAATGTTTCCTCTAACACTAAATTATAGTCAGTGCCATATTGTCAGCTGATATAAAATCAGATACTAATGAATATCAGTATTCCTGGTCTCTGTACAGGAGTAACCTAGTTATGCCAATTGCTATACTAGAAATGCAAAGCTTGATGGAATGCCATGTGTAAATAAATACCACAGGCTTTACTAACCTTATTCTTCTTGGCATGATACGGGGAAGGGGGAGATATATAATTTGTGCTGACTGCGTAGCTGCACAAGGGCCCACTTGAACTTAAAGTGGAGTTCCAAAGGGGTTACATTGTTCCCATCACCAGGCTCCATTCGTAGTATCTCACAGATGCTGGGAATAGGCTGGAGTGTACACACAAATTCAAAAATTGCTTGGAGGAAGAATATTTTGCATGGGAGATTTTGCATGTCTCTGCTACCAAACCACTCAATATTTTATTGCATTTTTGCGCTGCTTTAAGGGTTCATTGTTACTGGATATGGGTGCTGGAACTGCCACATAGTCTTCTATATATCTCACTTTTATCTAGCTGTCAAGCTATACACAGCGAACCAAAACCCAACATGGATTCTAAAGTTTCTCTGTCCATAGCTACAAAAAATGGGGTTTCTCTAATTGGGCTTTACATTTTTTTTTTCTATTTTGGGCTGTAGAATGTTCTCTTTTCAGGACAGTTATATTTGAATCCAGCTTAATACAATGTAGGATGTTCTCAATACCCTTGTGTACATACTGTACCATAACGATGTTGTACTTTTCTTCAAATCCACTCCAATTATTTTAAAAGCTTCTAATGATAGTGATTTATTAGCTGGCCCTGACATTCACAGGAGAGTATTGGCCAACAGCTTGTAAAGCATATATAAATTATTTTCACCTGGGTTATAACTGAACTACAGAGTATGTTTTGCTTGCAATTCCCTCTACCCTTCCCAAAGTTAAAGTTCATTTTAACTTCAATAACTATAATTCTGGGCTTCAGAACAACTGTTCAGTATATTTGTTTATTTTAATCGGTGTTAATGGACTCATACATATTTATCCTGCATATTATCGAAAACCAGAAGAGCTTTGCTTATAAATGGAGCAAACTGGCAAATTAGCGGAAATCACTAATAGAGCTTATACCAATTAGATTCGTTTTTGAAAGTGCTCAAAAATCCTTTATAAGATGAAAAAGATACAAGAGATCAAGGTGACATCTTGGTCTGCCATTTCTATAATGAGTTGTCATGCCAACCCTTCTTGACCTTTATTTAATATGCAATCAGGAATGCAATCATTACGTATTGGAGAAAAACAAACCTTGATTAACAAAAAGACATACCACCATTTCATCTGATAAAAGAGGGGTCAGAAATTAAGTGTCAAAATTCAAATAGTTTCTGTAAAAAGAAAGGAAAAATTATAATGGCCAACTGCTGCAGCATTTAGGATTTAATTCTAAAAGTTAAGCAAGCTCATTTGCTAAGATCCGCAGGTGGTTTGAGCCATGTTTGTCATACGCTTATTTTTTTAGCTTATTGGCAAGAAAGAACACATATCATTTCTGCTGCCGTTTTGCAGTTCTTTCTAGCAGAGCATTTATCAGCCATTTTGCTGGCCAAAAATGGCTTTAATTGATTAAGCTTAGGTTGCCAAAAAGAGAAAGGGTCAGGCCAGGGCCATTTCCAAAGTTGTAGATAGTAATATTAAATTGGTTTAAGCCCCCATCAGCATCTAAGCATTTTGGCTAAGCCCATCAATGCTGGGGATGAAAAATCTCTTATTCTCAATGGGAATATGTTGACTTGAGTTTAGGTTAAGTAAGCCGGCCCTGGGCTCATGTTTACATATTTTTATTTGCCCTTCTATGTTAAACAACATAGTTTGTTTTGCCAACTCCATGGTATCTATCTATCTATATATATATATATATATATATATATATATATATATATATATATATATACAGGCCCGGACTGGCCATAGGGCATACCGGGCATATGCCCGGTGGGCTGGGGGCCACCGGGCCACATGTCATGTCTCCCCACTCTGCAGCTGCTTGGCCAGCCCTACTCATTCCTCTCTGCGACAACTTGTGACAAGCTCCCCGGCCGAATCCGCGGCCAACTCCGCGGAGACGGCCGCATTTCTTTCTGGCAGAGTCCCGGCCGTGTCCCCACTATCAAGGCAGCGGGCTGGGCTGCTCCTTGTGCCAGCGCCGCTCTCCACGGCCACCTCCGCGGCCGTCCAGCCAGCCAGCCTTCTATTGAGCTTAGGAGGAAATGAAGAGATAGGACAGGTCATGTGACCATGAAGGGGGAGGAGCTGGATAAGACCTTCCCTGCCTGGTGTGTCGTAAAAGGACCTGGGACTGCTAGAAAGGTAAGGTAAGTGACAGACACTATGCCAGCCTGCCAATATGTTTTTTTTTTTTGTTTTGTTTTTTTGTATCTTGGCCAATAATGTCTTTTTTTATCATGCCTGCCAGTGTGTTTTTTTTTTTTTTGTACCTTAGCTGATAATGTTTTTTTTTTTTTCATGCTTTGCACTGCCAATGTTTTAAACTGATCTTAATAAAAAATAAAAGTGGTCAGTCTCTCTTAGAGACCCCTTTCACACTGGGGCAGTGCGGGCATTTACTGCTGTTATAGCGGCGCTTTGGCGCTGCTAGCAGGCGCTTTTAACCCCCCAGAAGGGGTTAAAAGCACCCGCTTAGCGTTGCTTTCAAATCGCTTTTAGGTCGCTTTGAAAGCGGTACCCATTCATTTTAATGGCCAGGGGCGGTGGAGGAGCGGTGTATACACTACTCCCGCACCGCCCCAAAGATGCTGCATGCAGGACTTTTTTTCCCGTCCTGCAAGCGCACCGCTCCAGCATGAAAGCACAGAAGAGGCAGTTTACAAGTGCTTTTTGTAGCGCAAAAACACCTGTAAAGCGCCTCAGTATGAAAGGGGTCTTACACAATTTGAGTGATGCTAAACAAAGGTTGAAGGACCCCTTTCACACCTAGACCTCCCCGTGGTAGCGTTAAAGCACCGCTCGTTTTAGCCGCACTTTACAGGTGCTGCAGCGCCACTTAGCTGGCGGTAGGGTCCTGCAAGCGCACCGCCCCCAGTGTGAAAGCCTTTGGGCTTTCACACTGGGGAGGCTTGAGAGGCACTTTTCAGGCACTATTTTTAGCGCTAAAATGCCTGAAAAGCACCTCAGTGTGAAAGGGGTCAAAGTGATGGGCCTGGCATCAGTCAAACATTGTGTGAGAGAGGAACAGTTCTTGTGCCCAAAATGTCTCCTGCATTGAGCCCACGTTCACATTGGGCCAATATGGCATGCGGTTTGACATGTCAAATCGCATGCCATATCGGCAGGTATTTCCGGCAATAGCACCGTCTGAATCAGTGCGACGCCGCACCGATTCCCAAAAGTAGTTCCTGTACTACTTTTGCCGACTTCGGGGGCGATTTGAATAGATATCTGTGCATGAACCTGCATAGATGTCTGTCAAATCACCCCCAGAAGTCGGACTGCATTGCCGGTTTAAAATTGTGCGAGTTAAGATTTCAAACCGGCAATGCAGTCCAACTTCCTGACACCTTTTGGGTATATATTTAAAAAAAAAATGTAAAATGGTTACTTAGTTTATTACCTCCTGTACTTTGGTCTCTGGTCATCTCCTGCACTAGATCCGCAGTCTCTGGTCATCTCCTGCATTAGATCCGCAGTCTCTGGTCATCTCATGTATTAGATCCGCAGTCTCTGGTCATCTCATGTACTAGATCTGCAGTCTCTGGTCATCTCATGTATTAGATCCGCAGTCTCTGGTCATCTCCTGTACTAGATCCGCAGTCTCTGGTCATCTCATGTATTAGATCCGCAGTCTCTGGTCATCTCATGTATTAGATCCGCAGTCTCTGGTCATCTCATGTACTAGATCCTCAGTCTCTGGTCATCTCCTGTACTAGATCCGCAGTCTCTGGTCATCTCATGTATTAGATCCGCAGTCTCTGGTCATCTCCTGTATTAGATTTGCAGTCTCTGGTCATCTCCTGTATTAGATTTGCAGTCTCTGGTCATCTCCTGTATTCGATTTGCAGTCTCTGGTCATCTCCTGTATTCGATTTGCAGTCTCTGGTCATCTCCTGTATTCGATTTGCAGTCTCTGGTCATCTCTTGTATTCGATTTGCAGTCTCTGGTCATCTCCTGTATTAGATTTGCAGTCTCTGATCATCTCCTGCACTTGATCCGCAGTCTCTGGTCATCTCATGTATTAGATCCGCAATCTCTGGTCATCTCATGTATAAGATCCGCAGTCTCTTGTCATCTCATGTATAATGCCGCGTACACACGGTCGTACTTTTCGTCTACAAAAGTCCAACGGACGCTGACGGACTAAAGCTGGCTGGTAATCCGATCGTGTGTGGGCTTCTCCGGACTTTCAACGTACTTTTTTAGCCTCAAATCCGACGTACTTTAGATTTGAAACATGCTTTAAAACTTTACGACGGACTCGAGTCTGGTCGAAAAATCCGCTCGTCTGTATGCTAGTCCGACGGACAAAAACCCACGCTAGGGCAGCTATTGGCTACTGGCTATGAACTTCCTTATTTTAGTCCGGTGTACGTCATCACGTAAGAATTCGACTGACTTTTGTGTGATCGTGTGTAGGCAAGTCTGTTCGTTAGAAAGTCCGCCGCAAGTCCGTCGAAAGTCTGCCGGAAGTCTGTCGGAAGTCTGTCGAACAGGCTGTCTGACTTTTGTAGACGAAAAGTACGACCGTGTGTACGCGGCATAAGATTTGCCATTATTTGTAATGCCATTATTATTGGTTACCATTATTTGTAATTTGGTTTTTAAAAAAAATGGGCTGCTCAGCTTAGAATGCCCGGGCCTAATTTTTGTCCCAGTCCGGGCCTGTATATATATATATCTTTGCCATAGGGTCCACCTTTGTCCATATCTCCATTTACTGCAATTTGAACTTGAGATGCATCCACGTTTATATCCACGGTGAGTGTCCTGTCGCCATCGCAAAGCTATACTTTTAATATGATGTGTAAGTTTGACAGAATATGCTTAATAACTTATATGTAAGACTTTATGCAATACATGATATGTTGTTTATGTATGTTTTCTTTTTGAGTAGGCCATGTCTTTGCTATTAAGCTAAGGAAGTCCTGAGGAAGCAGGTTGCGAAACGCTTTGACCCCTTGGATCATACAGCAAGGACAATTGGTGGCAATTCATTAATATGGCTTACATTGCATTCAAGTATCATTTCCTATGTTTTTAACATTTTTATTGTGGTTTTGTAACAAATATATACTTTTTTAAAACATTTGTGACCGTCTCTCTCTGGTACCAGAAAAGTCCGTAATACAGAGTTTTTGGTAGATGGTAATATACATCAGTGGTCATCCACCCTGTCCTCAGGGCCCACAGGCCAGGTTTTATGTATTACCTTGGGGAGATGCAGAAAAGAATACTGCAATTACTGAGCAGCAAATGATCTCAGCTGTGATGTTACATAGTTACATATAGTTACATAGTAGGTGAGGTTGAAAAAAGACACAAGTCCATCAAGTACAACCTATGTGTGTGATTATGTGTCAGTATTGCATTGTATATCCCTGTATGTTGTGGTCATTCAGGTGCTTATCTAATAGTTTCTTGAAGCTATCAATGCTCCCCGCTGAGACCACCGCCTGTGGAAGGGAATTCCACATCCTTGCCGCTCTTACAGTAAAGAACCCTCTACGTAGTTTAAGATTAAACCTCTTTTCTTCTAATTTTAATGAGTGGCCACGAGTCTTGGTAAACTCTCTTCTGCGAAAAAGTTTTATCCCTATTGAGGGGTCACCAGTCCGGTATTTGTAAATTGAAATCATATCCCCTCTCAAGCGTCTCTTCTCCAGAGAGAATAAGTTCAGTGCTCGCAACCTTTCCTCATAACTAATATCCTCCAGACCCTTTATTAGCTTTGTTGCCCTTCTTTGTACTCGCTCCATTTCCAGTACATCCTTCCTGAGGACTGGTGCCCAGAACTGGACCGCATACTCTAGGTGCGGCCGGACCAGAGTCTTGTAGAGCGGGAGAATTATCGTTTTATCTCTGGAGTTGATCCCCCTTTTAATGCATGCCAATATTCTGTTTGCTTTGTTAGCAGCAGCTTGGCATTGCCTGCCATTGCTGAGCCTATCATCTACTAGGACCCCCAGGTCCTTTTCCATCCTAGATTCCCCCAGAGGTTCTCCCCCCAGTGTATAGATTGCATTCATAGTTTTGCCACCCAAATGCATTATTTTACATTTTTCTACATTGAACCTCATTTGCCATGTAGTCGCCCACCCCATTAATTTGTTCAGGTCTTTTTGCAAGGTTTCCACGTCCTGCGGAGAAGTTATTGCCCTGCTTAGCTTAGTATCGTCTGCAAATACAGAGATTGAACTGTTTATCCCATCCTCCAGATCGTTTATGAACAAATTAAATAGGATTGGTCCCAGCACAGAACCTTGGGGAACCCCACTACCCACCCCTGACCATTCTGAGTACTCCCCATTTATCACCACCCTCTGAACTCGCCCTTGTAGCCAGTTTTCAATCCATGTACTCACCCTATGGTCCATGCCAACAGACCTTATTTTGTACAGTAAACATTTATGGGGAACTGTGTCAAATGCTTTTGCAAAATCCAGATACACCACGTCTACAGGCCTTCCTTTATCTAGATGGCAACTCACCTCCTCATAGAAGGTTAATAGATTGGTTTGGCAAGAACGATTCTTCATGAATCCATGCTGATTACTGCTAATGATATCGTTCGTATTACTAAAATCCTGTATATAGTCCCTTATCATCCCCTCCAAGAGTTTATATACTATCGATGTTAGGCTAACTGGTCTGTAATTCCCAGGGATGTATTTTGGGCCCTTTTTAAATATAGGTGCTACATTGGCTTTTCTCCAATCAGCTGGTACCATTCCAGTCAGTAGACTATCTGTAAAAATTAGGAACAACGGTCTGGCAATCACTTGACTGAGTTCCCTAAGTACCCTCGGATACAAGTCATCTGGTCCCGGTGATTTATTAATGTTAAGTTTCTCAAGTCTAATTTTAATTCTGTCCTCTGTTAACCATGGAGGTGCTTCCTGTGTTGTGTCATGAGGATAAACACTGCAGTTTTGGTTACTGAAGCCCCCCGATTCACTCGTGAAGACTGAGGAGAAGAATAAATTCAATACCTTCGCCATCTCCCCATCCTTTGTAACCAGATGTCCTTCCTCATTCTTTACGGGGCCAATATGGTCTATCCTCCCTTTTTTACTGTTTACATACTTAAAGAATTTCTTGGGATTTTTTTTGCTCTCCTCCGCTATGTGTCTTTCATGTTCTATCTTAGCTGTCCTAATTGCACCTTTACATATCCTGTTGCATTCTTTATAAAGTCTGAATGCTGAGGATGATCCCTTAACCTTGTATTTTTTGAAGGCCTTCTCCTTTGCTTTTATATGCATTTTTACATTGGAGTTAAGCCATCCAGGACTTTTGTTCGCTCTTTTAAATTTATTACCCAATGGGATACATTGGCTAATGCCCTTATTTAATATGCTCTTAAAGCAAACCCATCTCTCCTCCGTATTCTTTGTTTCTAATATTTTATCCCAGTTTATGCCTTTTAGCAAGGTTTGTAGTTTAGGGAAGTTGGCTCTTTTGAAATTCAGTGTCTTTGTATTCCCTTTATGTTTCCTATTTGTGTGATTTATACTGAAACTAATTGACCTGTGATCGCTGTTACCTAAATTGCCCCGCATTTCCACATCCGTGATCAGGTCTGTATTGTTGGTAATCAGTAGATCCAGTAATGTTTTATTTCTAGTTGGTGCGTCTACCATCTGACCCATAAAATTGTCCTGCAAGACATTAAGGAACTGGCGAGCCTTAAATGAATGCGCGGTTCCCTCCGCCCAGTCTATGTCTGGATAATTAAAATCCCCCATTATGATAACACTTCCCATCCTTGCTGCTACTCCAATTTGTGATAGGAGATCCGTCTCCACTTCCTCCCTCAGGTTTTCAGTTATCTTGCAAACCTGGACTGTTAGTGAGCCCTGAGGACAGGGTTGATGACCACTGATATACATGGATGAGGTACCCTAAATCTAGCCGATAATCCTTCATATTTGTATATGTTTTTATTTGTAAGATGGGCCAGTGGTTTGAGCTATGTTTGTCGTACACTTGTTTTTTTAGCTTATTGCCAAGAGTAGACACATCATTTCTGATAGTATTTTTTGTGCTCTTTTCTAAAAGAGCCTTAATCAGTCAATTTGCTGGCTTGAGAATGACTTTCATTGATTTAGCTCTGGTTGCCAAACAGAGAAAGGGTAAAATCAGAGCCATTTTCAAAGTTGTAGATCTCAATAATATGAATAATTCACATCTAAGGGTTTTGTTGCGTGACTTCTGAAGCATGTAAAGCTCAGGAGGAAAAAAATGTAATATTCTCAATGGGGCTATTTACGTAGGTTACATATGCCAGTCCAAGGCTCATTACATGTGTATTTGTAAGACCGGACAGTGGTTTGAGCCATGTTTGTTATAGCTCATTGTCAAAAATGGACACATATAGTTTTTGCTGCAGCAGTTTCTAACAGTGCATTAGTCAGCCTTTTTTTTGGCCAATCATGACTTTAATTGGTTTAGTTTAGGTTCCCAAACAGAGAAAGGGTCAGACCAGGGCCATTTTCAATGTTGTAGACATCAATAATAAATTGGTTTAAGCCTCATCCACATCCAAGCATTTCATTGTGTGATTCCTCATCTTTCAAGATAAATTAACCAATTATTCTCAATGGGCCTGTTCACACCTGAGTGTTGTATCACAACGCCTGTCGTTTGAGGCTCCAAAAAGTACATGAGCTTCTTTGAGGCGGAATTGCATGTTTTTGACCTCATAGACCTCAGGAATACAAGGCTTTCTCTGATTGGATGAGGGGGAGAGGATGGAGTGGTGTCTTCATGTGCACCTTGTTCAATCAGAGAATACCTTGCATCAATTGTGGAACAATTGTTTGATTTTCTGTTCATTAGTATATTGCTTTTGAGAGTAGATGTTGACTGTCCAGACAAAAATTTCCAAAGGGACATGCTGGAAAATGTTAGTTTGTTAGTTATCAGAGCAAACATTTTTCAATAAGTTAGTACAGCATTAGTCCCTAAAAAATCAGATGAGCAAGACTGTACATGATCAGAAACAATGATCTACCCTGGAACGTAGCTAGGTATGCAGGAAGTTTTTGGTAGTAGTGTAGTACCCTCCTAGGTTGAGTGTATTACAGTTTTTGGTCTCTGCTTAACAGAGAAACGGCTAGGTAAGTGTATGTGCTGTCTGCTTAACATAGAGCTGTGATCGACTAGTGTAGGTTGCTCAGTGTGCTTTGGTGCTGCTTATGCTTATGAGTATGAGTGTCCCTTTGCCTAGTGTCCCTTTGCTACCTAGGAAGGTTCTGAGCTATAGGTGGAGACTTGGTAGATGTGCAGCATGAATATGCATACAGCCCTGGCCAATTGTAAGGGGAGGTGCCCCTAGGCATGCTGGGTGCTGGTATTTATGTTCAGTGAGCACATGGGGGGCTTGTGGTCATTCCTAGGAGAAGATTGCACCAGGCTAAGGGAGAGGCATAGCCTCCCCTGGCTCTTGCTGCCATGTGTCCTCAGGTGGGCAACCTGAGGGCCTGAAGTCTGTGTGGCTGACCCTGATCCTACCAAGGCTGACAGAGGAGAGTCTACATCTGATCTGGTATCATAGAGAGAGAAGGCTGCCGGTGGTGCTGCATGAGCCTTGTAAGTACAGACACCCTAAGGATCCTTAGACAGTTAGCTTAGGGTCCACACAAGGAAGAACACAGGCTATTGTTCTTAGAGCTTTGTCCAAGACTATCCTCTTTTTTACTAAGGGACATTGTTCAGTTCTGCAATCAGTTGTCCTCGGTGTGAATAGTTCCGTTCGGAAGTATCCCACTATATCCCTTACCCTATCCAAGTTCTCCAAAAAAAAAAAAAAACCAACAAACAACAAAACTCCTAGACTAGTAATTGGAGCAATGAGCGGAAGTGAGAGTGTGCACCTGGCTGTGGAAAATACCTTGTGCCTGGCCACGGGGCAAAAACTGGGGAAGACCTGGGCAACTTACCAGCAGCCTCTGTGGCCCTCACCTGGTAAAACAACCCATTCAGTTTGAAATAGAAATGAAAGGCAAAACATTTGTGTCAGACCATAAAGTGTACTTTGGCATGAATTGGCTTGCATATGCTAAATTTTTCATAAAAAACAGGCTTGTGTTCACATATCCAAAAGACTGCTTCCTTAATTAGTATTTACCACTAAATGCTCCAATCATCCACATGCATTAGTGATAATCCCCTAGTTCTGATGTGCCCTCACCAGGGGTATAAGACCAACAAATGATCTACATGTGCTTGTGTCCCTCTCTGGTAATCTTGAGATTAGAATCCTCCTTCTCTTACACTTATCTCCATACACCCGAATCATAAAGAGAGAAAGATGGACATAGTGCTTTATCTTTTAAAACAACTGGTTTATTAAACACTAAGTAAAAAAACACTTCCATTTTCCTGGTGCTTAGAGTGCACCAAACTGCAAAAAGCATTCAGTCCTTACAGTGCGGGTATAAGACAATCAGACAGTATTACCACGGTATGCTCACAATGCGCTCCTCAGTGTGACGACAGATTTGCCTTACGTGTTACGCCACAGGGTCATGTGTCTTCCTCAGGGGGATAACTGTGATAATAATATTTGATTGTCTTATCCCCCAGGTGAGGGCACACCGGATGAGAGAATTATCACTAATGCATGTGGATGATGGGAGCACATAGTGGTGAATACTAATTGAGGAAGCAGTTGTTTGGATATGTGAGCACAAGCCTGTTTTTTATGAAAGATTGAGCATATGCAAGCCAATTCTTACCAAAGGACACTTTATGGACTGATGCATTGTTTGTTTCGTTAATGTTATATATGGTTTGACATGATATGCTGATTTGTAAAATTGGTATGCAAGCAGATTTAAAAGGATACTAACACATTTGTGTTTGGGAGCGCGGCACCGTTTTTTGAATATCATTTTGCACATTAATACACATTTAGAGAGTGTGCATAGGTGTGAGCGATCCACTTAGTACGTTTTGTAGTCTCATAGCACTCAGCAACACAACACAGCAGCACGCAAAAACACAAATGTTTTATAATTAAAAATGTGTGTATGTATAAAAGAAAAAATGATATGAGGGGGAGGGATGTGTCAGGATAAGTATGATCATTGGAGGAGAGCAGACTGAGCTCTCAGCACAGCTAGAGAACTGACCACGCTGTGCTCTCCTGCTTAGTGTGGTCAGTTTTTAATAGGAAAGCAGACGGACTTGCAGGACAGCAGGGATTTCACACAAAGGAAGCAATACAAAGAGAACAGGATATTTTCTCATTCAAGTACATGGTACAGCAGACACATATCAGGTATATGAAATGTTGGGTTTACATAATCTTTAATGGCATTCTTGTTTTTAGCATGGTATGAACATCTAAGGTATGCGTGCTAAGAAAGAAAGAAAGTAAGAGGCAGGAAGGAAAGAATGGAAAAAAGGAGGAAAAGAAAAAGAGAGAAAGACATTGTGTGATGTTGTCCATGTGCCATGTGTGAACCATATAATTAACAATTACAACTTTTACTAAAAACATTTAACCACCAGAATTTACATTCACTTGTACAATAAATAAGCTCTTTGTGCAAACTGAACTTTTGACATTCTAGAAATAAACAGTTGCACACAGATTTTCAGAGAGATGATTTTTTTTTTTTTTTTTTTTCAGCAGCATCACTCGGCTTTTTTTTTTTTACCTTTTTTAGATAATTGATACATTAACTACGATCGCATACTGTGACTGCTCTGCACAGCACAATTTAACATTACTGGGATCTGAAAGTTCTTTTGAAGTTTGGTCCGAGTTTCATGTAATATACACCATGGCTGGTCGCCTGTTTACTAACTTTGAATTCAGAGATCAGATTCCAGTTCCATGTTCCCTCCAAGAGGTGACTGAGATATATTTAGTGAGTGACAGAAATATATAATCTGAGATATACAGATTGATTTTCTGAGTCATTTCCCAAAGGGCACTGCATGCAAACTCTGTGCCCTAAAGGGCAAGCTTACTTTTAGTGAATGTTTCTTTAGTAAATTCCCTCACCCGCCTGAGTGCTACATTGAATAATCATAACATACCGTATTTAATTTTAACGTTAACAGACTTCAAACTTGGTGGCTCTGGCAAAATGGTGGGAACAGCCAGAATTTACTGGCACCTAATTTACTGGCACCTTTTCTTTTGCAGTGACTAGACGTGGGCACCTGCCTGGGATGCCATTCCCCACACCCCAGTAGCATGATTTCTTTTTTTGTGTGCTGGCAATGGGAGAAAAAGCTCTTGGGGATGCCGTCAAAGTATTTGGGCACTTTATTGTTGTCCTATGTAAACTCCGACATGTCTGGTTGAGGCTAACAAAGGACTTTCTGTTTTTGGCCTTAGTAGCCAAGCAGAGCGGCACAGAAGCAAGGAAACGTGAGCACATGCTACTGAGGAAGGTGAAGCGAAGTAACTCTTTTACTTTGCCTTATATGGACAAACAATACCTAAAGTACATTCCTGGGCAAAACTTTTTTTTTAGCTTTGGATAGAGTGGGAATGGACCAGTGTTTCTTAAAGTGGTGTTCCGGCTGAAATTATACTTTTTAAATAAAAATACCACTATAATACACAAGCTTAATGTATTCTAGTAAGGTTAGTCTGTAAACTACGGTCTGTTTTGTTCGTTTATAGCAGTAGTTTGTTATTTTATAAACTTACAGCAGGCCGTGGCCATCTTAAGTGTGGGCATTTGAAGCCAGACTGTATTTCTTCCTGGATCTCATCCTTGCAGATCTCGCACATGCTCAGTGCAGCACAAGTAGTGTAATAGGTTTCAGGTCAGGTTTCCATAGCAAAGGCAGTGTCAGAGGAATTTGCTGGCCCTTCCCAGAAGGCATTGCAAAGAGGAAATGATGCGATGGGCCGTGGTCAGGGAGGAGGAAGTGAAAAATGAATACAGCAGATGTACAGTAGGTGCTGAGAAAAAAAATAAAAAAATATCCAATTCATTTACATTGCACAGTTTAGTGAGGGATGCTAAAGAGTTGTAAAAGTGGGTGGAACTCCACTTTAACCAGGATGCTTTCCTTGAACCAGCATGCACTGGTGCCAGTGGGCCAGCAAAATAGCTCTATAACAATCAATGATGCTCTAGTCTAGGGCCAGGATGCACTGTGTCATTTGTTGCCGTGGTAATGGTAGCCAGCTCACCCACACCTTGGCAAGACATAACTCTGGTCCAGGGCAGGTGGCACGCATGGCCACTCCCAGCATTCAGCAGATGATGGAAGACCAGCTCTTCCAGACCTCCTCCACCTCTTGCCCTCTGCCGTACACACCTCTGGAGCCAAAAGGTAGGGCTGTGATGTGCAAAGGGGACTGGGTAAATGGGGGTCTCTGTGATGGGGGTCTGTGGGGTTGATTTACAAAAACTGAAGAGTGCAAAATCTGGTGCAGCTGTGCATGGTAACCAATCAGCTTCCAGGTTTTATTGTCAAAGCTTAATTGAACAAGCTGAAGTTAGAAGCTGATTGGCTACCATGCACAGCTGCATCAGATTTTGGACTCTCCAGTTTTAGTAAATAAACCCCTGTGTGACTAGGGGGCTCTGTGATTTGGGGACCCTCATGTTCTCCGGCCACTCTGACGTGCTGAGGGGCCTCTAATGCGAAGGGAGACTGTGATGTGATGGGAGGACCTATGATATGAAGTGGGGCTTCTGATGTGAAATTGATTTTATCAAGGAGGTTATCTGCATCATCCCAAACTCAGTTTGCCTGTAGCACTGCCCCCATAGGGGTTGCTGAGTATAGACTTCCCTGGGCCTCCCTCTGATTATCCTGCAGACACTTGGGTATTTTCACCCCCACACTCTTCCGCTCGTTATCCAATGATCTGTCTATGGTTTTTTTTGGGGTTTTTTTGGTATTTATCAGTAGAACTTGGATAGGAGAAGGGATTAGTGGGATACTCCAACTTGAACTATGCACAGAGGAGGACAACTCTCACTTGACCCCATTAAATTGAATTGGATAGCAGACTCCCTAGACCACACTATAACTGTATGGAAGAATAAGTCCTTTGCTTGCTCTGGCAGCAGACTCAACATACTACTCTTCTTTGGGACACTCACCAGTATCCGCTTTGGCTGACACTCGTCCACTGACTTTATTTGCTTGAAGGGATAGCCCTCACAGAACAGGCCTATAGGCGCAGATCTGTACTCACAGTAGCCAGGAACAGATACTTCTAGACGCGTCTCTCTCCTAGTCAGCTTTGCAAGACATCTGGGTTGCAGCTTCTGTGGCTCCGGCCCTCAGGTCAACTACCCGAGGCCGCATGGCAGCCTGAGCAGAGAAGGGGCAGCAGCCCCCTCCCTCCGGGATCCTGCTCTCCCAGCCGAAGACCCCAAGCATATGTGCTCTAGGCATATATACAGTTACCCAGCATGCCTTGAGGCATCTTCGTCTGCTAATAGCCAGGGCTGTAACTACGCCTATGCTCCCATTTTTCAGGTTTCCTCTTACTGTCCAATATGTATGCCCCGTCCTATTGGACCAGTGTAAAACAGGCAGACAACATGAGCAGTATCCAAGCACACTGAGCAGACCCTATCAATGGATCACTGCTCCCTGTTAGGCAGAGAGCACCTACATTTACCTAACAGTCCCCCCTGTTAGACAGGGAAACCCAAAAACTATTATCACTCTAGCACCCACCATTCATTTTTACATTTTAGACTGGGATACCTCAAGATTTTCTAAATTTTAAGGATGCTGCAACTGATAAGAGGTTGAGAAACACCGGGTTAGACTCTCAATTTTTTTCTTCATTCTGTCTCCCCATTTGGTAGATTCACCCCTCCATTTGTACTGGTGCCTATTGTTACCGAGAATGACCATGGCTGAAAGTCAAAATTGTTAAGTTGGCTCCCCAGAACAAGAGCTACAGGAAACAATTCCAATGGAGATGCCTGTTCTAAGCAGGGAATTCCCAACACTTTGGGAGATTTCTTCTGATTTCCTGTTGTATCTCTGGGTCAGGAAGAAGGGAAATCTCATAATTTACACATAGACAGCAAAAAATAAACTGGTAAGGTTTTTAACCCTTCCTACTGTATCCAAAACAAAACAAAAAATCTTTTGGGTATACATACACTTTAAAGCTCAACTCAACTGAAGTTTCTCTGTTGCAGTTTCACTTTCACTCACATGTCCCTTCCCTACCTCCACCCTGTTACTGGACAGTAGGACAGTAAAAAGGAAAAGCAGTCCACTGCTGATCGTATCTCCCTGTTACTCTACTTTATTCACCTATCAGCATGTTCCTTGCATTGTAGAACAACTCTGCTGTACAAACTGTATTGTAGACTGCAAGAGGCTAAAGACAAGTCATTTTCAGATGCATACATTGTTTGCATTTTCAAACAATAATTGAATGTTGTATTAATACATATAGAGCTGCATTATTTTGTGGCTTTTGTATCCAAATGAAGTTCAGCTTTAAATGTGACTCTGCAGACTGCATGAAAAATGCATCTAAAATGTATATTAAAACATATGCATCAAGTATGAATGAGAAGCAAATACAATGCAAACAATTTTTCGATATATCGTAGTGATAAATTCCAAGGCCCATATTGTTCCTTGGCTTTTGCTGTCCATAGTTATATACAGCAGTGGTCATCAACCCTGTCCTCAGGGCCCACTAACAGGCCAGGTTTGCAAGATAACTGAAATACATCACAGGTGATATCATTTGCTGCTCAGTGATTGCAGTATTCTAGTCTGCATCTCCCCAAGGTAATACATAAAACCTGGCCTGTTAGTGGGCCCTGAGGACAGGGTTGATGACCACTGATATACAGTACATAGCGCATATTTATATTTTATGTCACTGTTCAGTCACTAGCATTGTTCAGCAGCCAGGAAATCCAGCTGTTCTCCTTTTCTGCAAAGTTTGTATTTCAAAAATGGCAGCAATTACAGCCAGCTGGGTAGCCAATTAGAGGACATTACAGCCCAGGGAAACAGCTTTCCTCTGGAGGGACTATAACTCCAGTATTCTAATCTAATGTGTCCCAATCCAGTACACATGTGATCTGTTAAACATAAAGAATGCATCCCATTCCCCCCTCACATCCGGCAGTCACAGATTTCTAAGAAAGCAATAGGGAACTTTCATTAAAGAGGAACTGCTATACTAAAGAGAATGTTTTATAAATATCTGAGACAATGTTTTACTTCTATGGGTAAGAAACAAGCAATCGCACACAATGCAGTCATCATCTGCTGCAGACTGTCACCAATGGGCTGTAAAGTTGTATACTGGGGGGGGGGGGGTAGTGGATTTGATTGTGCTGAAACCTTGGATCAGCCTTTCTCAACCTTTTTACCCCAGAGGAACCTTTGCAATCATGTTCAGGTCTCAGGGGAACCTTTGCTAAGGTCAATTCATTTGTGGTTACTGGTCAGTGAAAAAAAAATGAGCCTTACATTGATGGTGAGTAGAAAGAATGCAACCTTTAAAGTGGTGGTCAGGATGCAACCCCGACAACCAGCTAAAAGGTCCTTGACTTCATGCAACTGGGTCTACAAGTGGTGTTGACCCTGGGACTATGCTGGCACCATCAAATGGTATGTCAATCAGCCACAGCTCAAGGAACCCCTAGAAACCTCTGGAGGAACCCTGGGGTTCCACAGAACCCTGGTTGAGAATGGCTGCCTTAGATGGATTGTACCTGGTACACGCAAATGGTTTTCTGGAAATTTTACAAATATTATTCCCATGGGACATCTGGGTGATATGTGGGCTACTTCCATACATGGAAATCTCACAATAGAAACATAGAAAAGTAACGGCAGAAAAAGACAGAGTGCTCCAACGAGTCTGTCCATTTTTTTTTTTGGTTTGTTTTTTTCATTAACTTTGTTGTCTGACTATATATATATATACCTGTATATACAGTGGCTTGCGAAAGTATTCGGCCCCCTTGAACTTTTCAACCTTTTGCCACATTTTAGGCTTCAAACATAAAGATATAAAATTGTAATTTTTTGTGAAGAATCACCAACAAGTGGGACACAATTGTGAAGTGGAACGAAATCTATTGGATATTTTAAACTTTTTTAGCAATTAAAAAACTGAAAAGTGGTGCGTGCAAAATTATTCGGCCCCTTTACTTTCAGTGCAGAAAACTCACTCCAGAAGTTCAGCGAGGATCTCTGAATGATCCAATGTTGTCCTAGATGACTGATGGTGATAAATAGAATCCACCGGTGTGTAATCAAGTCTCTGTATAAATGCACCTGCTCTGTGATAGTCTCAGGGTTCTGTTGAAAGCGCAGAGAGCATCATGAAGACCAAGGAACACACCAGGCAGGTCCGTAATACTGTTGTGGAGAAGTTTAAAGCCGGATTTGGATACAAAAAGATTTCCCAAGCTTTAAACATCCCAAGGAGCACTGTGCAAGCGATAATTTTGAAATGGAAGGAGTATCAGACCACTGCAAATCTACCAAGACCTGGCTGTCCCTCTAAACTTTCAGCTCAGACAAGGAGAAGACTGATCAGAGATGCAGCCAAGAGGCCCATGATCACTCTGGATGAACTGCAGAGAACTACAGCTGAGGTGGGAGAGTCTGTCCATAGGACAACAATCAGTCGTACACTGCACAAATCTGGCCTTTATAGAAGAGTGGCAAGAAGAAAGCCATTTCTCAAAGATATCCATAAAAAATCTTGTCTAAAGTTTGCCACAAGCCACCTGGGAGACACACCAAACATGTAGAAGAAGGTGCTCTGGTCCGATGAAACCAAAATCGAACTTTTTGGCCACAATGCAAAACGATATGTTTGGCGTAAAAGCAACACAGCTCATCACACTCAACACACCATCCCCACCGTGAAACATGGTGGTGGCAGCATCATGGTTTGGGCCTGCTTTTCTTCAGCAGGGACAGGGAAGATGGTTAAAATTGAGGGGAAGATGGATGCAGCCAAATACAGGACCATTCTGGATGAAAACCTGTTGGAGTCTGCAAAAGACCTGAAACTGGGACGGAGATTTATCTTCCAACAAGACAATGATCCCAAACATACAGCAAAATCTACAAAGAAATGGTTCACAAATAAACGTATCCAGGTGTTAGAATGGCCAAGTCAAAGTCCAGACCTGAATCCAATCGAGAATCTGTGGAAAGAGCTGAAAACTGCTGTTCACAAACGCTCTCCATCCAACCTCACTGAGCTCGAGCTGTTTTGCAAGGAAGAATGGGCAAGAATTTCAGTCTCTCGATGTGCAAAACTGATAGAGACATACCCCAAGCGACTTGCAGCTGTAATCGCAGCAAAAGGTGGCTCTACAAAGTATTAACGCAAGAGGGCCGAATAATTTTGCACGCCCCACTTTTCATTTTTTTATTAGTTAAAAAAGTTTCAAAAATCCAAAAGATTTCGTTCCACTTCTCAATTGTGTCCCACTTGTTGGTGATTCTTCACAAAAAATAAAAATTTTATATCTTTATGTTTGAAGCCTGAAATGTGGCAAAAGGTTGAAAAGTTCAAGGGGGCCGAATACTTTCGCAAGCCACTGTATATGTTTGTCCCAAGCATGTTTTAAGCCATTTACTCTTGACTGTCTCACTACCTCTGCTGGAAGTTTATTCCAAGCATCAACTAACCTTCAGTAAAATAATACCTTCTAAAATTAGTTTTGAACTTTCCTCCAGTTAGTTTGAGGTCATGTCCCCTTGTTTCTTGATTTTGGTTTCATATGGAAAAAACTGCCCTCCTGGACCCTGTTCATCCCCTCGATGTATTTAAAGTATTCAATCATGTCTCCCCTTTCCCTTCTTTCCTCCAGACTGCTCATTTTAACCAGTTGCCGACCGCCTAACGCAGATATACTGCGGCAGAATGGCACGGGCAGGCAAAATTACGTACCTGGTACGTGATCTGCCAGCCGCGGGTGGGGGGTCCGATTGGACCCCCCCCGGTGCCCGAGGCGGTCAGCTTGTGTCTGGCAGCGATGAGAGGTGAGGGGGAGACCATCCATTCGTGCCCCCCCTCCGATCGCTCCCAGCCAATCAGATTCTTCCTCTGCTGCTGTATAGTAAACAGCAGCAGAGGAAATGATGTCATCTCTCCTCGGCTCTGTATTTTCCGTTCCAGCGCCGAGGAGAGAAGACATCGATGTGAGTGCACAAACACTACACACACAGTAGAACATGCCAGGCACACATTACACCCCCGATCCCCCCCCCCAATCACCCCACAATCACATACCTCCCAACATTTTGAGATGGGAATGAGGGACACCTACTAACAAATGTATGTAGGCATAGGACACGCCCCCTGCCACACCCCCTTAAAGGAGAATTCCCACAAAAAAAAAGTTAACTAAATCCACAAGGACTTTTTTTTACCACTACTATTCCTTTATATTGGCTTTTAAAATTTACAAATGCAGTTTAGAAATTGGATGAAAGGTTTAGCGCTGGGGAACACTTTTTGAAAGTTAAAGAGTGCTTTTTATATACAACTATATAGATCAGACCAAAATGAGGGACAAATGAGGAAGAATGAGGGACAGAGGGACATTGCTCCAAATCAGGGACAGTCCCTCAAAATCAGGGACAGTTGGGAGCTATGCAATCACCCCCCCCGTCACAGTGAGACACCAAGCAGTTTTTGTTTTTTTTTCTAATTACTGCCTTGGTGTCAGTTTGTGACAGTTAGTGTGGTAGGGCAGTTAGTGTTAGCCCCCTTTAGGTCTAGTGTACCCCCCTAACCCCCCTTATAAAGTTTTAACCCCTTGATCACCCCCCGTCGCCAGTGTCACTAATCGTTCTTCTGATCGCTGTATTAGTGTCACTGGTGACGCTAGTTAGGGAGGTAAATATTTAGGTTCGCCGTCAGCGTTTTATAGCATCAGGGACCCCCATATGCTACCTAATAAATGTTTTAACCCCTTGATTGCCCCCTAGTTAACCCTTTCACCACTGATCACCGTATAAGTGTTACAGGTGACGCTGGTTAGTTTGTTTATTTTTTATAGTGTCAGGGCACCCGCCGTTTATTACCGAATAAGGGTTTAGCCCCCTGATCGCCCGGCGGTGATATAACTTAGGTTTTAGGGTCAGATAGGGTCTGCGTCGCCCCAGGCAGCGTCAGGTAAGCGCCAGTACCGCTAACACCCACGCACGCACCATACACCTCCCGTAGTGATGAAGTATCTGAACGGATCAATATCTGATCCGATCAGATCTATACTAGCACCCCCAGCAGTTTAGGGTATCTGGGATCAGCCCAGATACCTGCTAACACCTGCGTTTTGCCCCTCCGCCCGGCCCAGCCCAGCCCACCCAAGTGCAGTATCGATCGATCACTGTCACTTACAAAACACTAAACACATAACTGCAGCGTTCACAGAGTCAGGCCTGATCCCTGCGATCGCTAAGAGTTTTTTTGGTAGCGTTTTGGTGAACTGGCAAGCACCAGCCCCAGGCAGCGTCAGGTTAGTGCCAGTAGCGATAACACCCACGCACGCACCGTACACCTCCCTTAGTGGTATAGTATCTGAACGGATCAATATCTGATCCGGTCAGATCTATACTAGCGTCTCCAGCAGTTTAGGGTTCCCACAAACGCAGTGTTAGTGGGATCAGCCCAGATACCTGCTAGCACCTGCGTTTTGCCCCTCCGCCCGGCCCAGCCCAGCCCACCCAAGTGCAGTATCGATCGATCACTGTCACTTACAAAACACTAAACGCATAACTGCAGCGTTCGCAGAATCAGGCCTGAACTCGCTAACAGTTTTTTTGGTAGCGTTTTGGTGAACTGGCAAGCACCAGCGGCCTAGTACACCCCGGTCGTAGTCAAACCAGCACTGCAGTAACACTTGGTGACGTGGCGAGTCCCATAAGTGCAGTTCAAGCTGGTGAGGTGGCAAGCACAAGTAGTGTCCCGCTGCCACCAAAAAGACAAACACAGGCCCATCGTGCCCATAATGCCCTTCCTGCTGCATTCGCCAATCCTAATTGGGAACCCACCGCTTCTGCAGCATCCGTACTTCCCCCATTCACATCCCCAACCAAATGCAGTCAGCTTCATGAGAGGCATTTTCTTTATGTCCTCCCGAGTACCCCTACCCAACGAACCCCCCAAAAAAGATGTCGTGTCTGTAGAAAGCGCGGATATAGGCGTGACACCCGCTATTATTTTCCCTCCTGTCCTGACAATCCTGGTCTTTGCATTGGTGAATGTTTTGAACGCTACCATTCACTAGTTGAGTATAAGCGTAGGGTACAGCACTGCACAGACTAGGCACACTTTCACAGGGTCTCCCAAGATGCCATCGCATTTTGAGAGACCCGAACCTGGAACCGGTTACCGTTATAAAAGTTACAGTTACAAAAAAAAGTGTAAAAAAAAAAAACCACACAAAAAAATATATGAAATAAAAAAAAATAGTTGTCGTTTTATTGTTCTCTCTCTCTATTCTCTCTCTATTGTTCTGCTCTTTTTTACTGTATTCTATTCTGCAATGTTTTATTGTTATTATGTTTTATCATGTTTGCTTTTCAGGTATGCAATTTTTTATACTTTACTGTTTACTGTGTTTTATTGTTAACCTTTTTTTGTCTTCAGGTACGCCATTCACGACTTTGAGTGGTTATACCAGAATGATGCCTGCAGGTTTAGGTATCATCTTGGTATCATTCTTTTCAGCCAGCGGTCGGCTTTCATGTAAAAGCAATCCTAGCGGCTAATTAGCCTCTAGACTGCTCTTACAAGCAGTTGGAGGGAATGCCCCCCCCCCACCGTCTTCCGTGTTTTTCTCTGGCTCTCTTGTCTCAACAGGGAACCTGAGAATGCAGCCTGTGATTCAGCCAGCTGACCATAGAGCTGATCAGAGACCAGAGTGGCTCCAAACATCTCTATGGCCTAAGAAACCAGAAGCTATGAGCATTTCATGACTTAGATTTCGCCGGATGTAAACAGCGCCATTGGGAAATTGGGAAAGCATTTTATCACACCGATCTTGGCGTGGTCAGATGCTTTAAAGGGCAGAGGAGAGATCTAGGGTCTAATAGACCCCATTTTTTTCAAAAAAGAGTACCTGTCACTACCTATTGCTATCATAGGGGATATTTACATTCCCTGAGATAACAATAAAAATGATTTAAAAAAATGAAAGGAACACTTTAAAAATAAGATAAAAAAGCAAAAAAATAATAAAGAAAAAAATAAAGAAAAAAAAGCACCCCTGTCCCCCCTGCTCTCGCACTAAGGCGAACGCAAGCGTCGGTCTGGCGTCAAATGTAAACAGCAATTGCACCATGCATGCAAGGTATCACCGCGAAGGTCAGATCGAGGGCAGTAATTTTAGCAGTAGACCTACTCTGTAAATCTAAAGTGGTAACCTGTAAAGGCTTTTAAAGGCTTTTAAAAATGTATTTCGTTTGTCGCCACTGCACGTTTGTAAAGCATGCCATGTTTGGCATCCATGTACTCGGCCTAAGATCATCTTTTTTATTTCATCAAACATTTGGGCAATATAGTGTGTTTTAGTGCATTAAAATTTAAAAAAATGTGTTTTTTCCCAAAAAAATGTGTTTGAAAAATCGCTAATCGCTGCGCAAATACTGTGTGAAAAAAAAAAAATGAAACACCCACCATTTTAATCTGTAGGGCATTTGCTTTAAAAAATATATAATGTTTGGGGGTTCAAAGTAATTTTCTTGCAAAAAAAAAATAATTTTTTCATGCAAACAAAAAGTGTCAGAAAGGGCTTTGTCTTCAAGTGGTTAGAAGAGTGGGTGATGTGTGACATAAGCTTCTAAATGTTGTGCATAAAATGCCAGGACAGTTCAAAACCCCCCCAAATGACCCCATTTTGGAAAGTAGACACCCCAAGCTATTTGCTGAGAGGCATATTGTGACACAAGTTGCGGGAAAAAGACAATCTTTTTTTTTTTTTGCACAAAGTTGTCACTAAATGATATATTGCTCAAACATGCCATGGGCATATGTGAAATTACACCCCAAAATACATTCTGTTGCTTCTCCTGAGTACGGGGATACCACATGTGTGAGACTTTTTGGGAGTCTAGCCGCGTACGGGACCCCGAAAACCAAGCACCGCCTTCAGACTTTCTAAGGGCGTGAATTTTTGATTTCACTCTTCACTGCCTATCACAGTTTCGAGGCCATGGAATGCCCAGGTGGCACAAAAACCCCCCAAATGACCCTATTTTGGAAAGTAGACACTATAACTTTTGCGCAAACCAATAAATATGCGCTTATTGACATTTTTTTTTACCAAAGACATGTGGCCGAATACATTTTGGCCTAAATGTATGACTAAAATTGAGTTTATTGTATTTTCTTTATAACAAAAAACAGAAAATATCATTTTTTTTCAAAATTTTCGGTCTTTTTCCGTTTATAGCGCAAAAAATAAAAACAGCAGAGGTCATCAAAAGAAAGCTCTATTTGTGGGAAGAAAAGGACGCAAATTTCGTTTGGGTACAGCATTGCATGACCGCGCAATTAGCAGTTAAAGCGACGCAGTGCCGAATTGTAAAAAGTGCTCTGGTCATGAAGGGGGTAAATCCTTCCGGGGCTGAAGTGGTTAAGTTCCTGAAGTCGCTCTCCATATGTTTTATCCCCCCAATCTTTCACCATTTTTGTTATCTGTCTCTGGACTTGTTCTATTTCATCAATCTGTGATGATGTGATGTGAGTGTAATGCCCCGTACACACGGTCAGATTTTCCGATGGAAAATGTCCGATCGGAGCGCGTTGTCGGAAATTCTGACCGTGTGTGGGCTCCATCGGACATTTTCCATCGGATTTTCCGACAACTTTGTGTGACCGTGTGTATGCAAGACAAGTTTGAGCCAACATCCGTCGGAAAAAATCCTAGGATTTTGTTGTCGGAATGTCCGAACAAAGTCCGACCGTGTGTACGGGGCATATTAGTTGTAACCAAAAATTGGAGCACCACACCAAAATATTCAAATCAAAAAATTAGGTTTTACTCCAATCTTGTGATACACTAAATATCTAACACGTTTTGTGTACGACATTTTGCCCCTTAATCATTTTAAATTTGTATTTTATAATACTTGTTAGCAATGTAATACATACCTTAGAATTTGTATCTTATAGCTTTTAATATACCGTAATGTAATATTTTAAATTGGTCCTTGCAAAAATTAATACTTAGTACTATCATATAAAATCATGATATGATATAATAAATAGCACACATTTCTTTTCGTAATCAATTATACAGTATCAATAAGATTTTTCTACATAATTTCAACTGATATTGAGAGGATTGACATACTTTAGATTTGTATAACATACACGATTGTGGATTTTTTAATTAGCATTTTTATTATTATTCTAATGTTTTTATATATTGTTATATCATATTGTAGCCCTGATGAAAGGGACAAAATGTGGCCCCCGAAAAAAACCTCAGTGTGGTGCTTCAGCAATGGCGTCCCTGGGGGGGACCATGTGCCCCCCCCCCGCCCCCCCATAATTTTTTTTTTTACAAAAAATCAATGTCTAAGAGGGAGAGAGTCCCCAGTCAGCTCCTGCGGGTGATTCCTCCCCCTCCCTCTGCTTGCTGACACTGCATAATGCGAGCGCTCACACAACCACGGCCGCCCGATCTGCTCCTTCCCCTGCATCCTCATTGGCAGGGAGAAGAGCGAGTTGCAGGAAGGACTCCACCAGGACTCTCAGTTACTGAAATAACAGACTGATTTCTCCCGTCCTTAGGACAGGAGAACCAGCCTGTAAATTCCAAGAGATGCCAGACCAGCGCTGTCAATAGCAGGGGCAGCACAGCAAGAGGAGGCTGGGGAACCCCACAGTGGCAGAATACCAGGGCCCGGTGGCAAGACAACCTTTGCAACCCTGATAGTTCTCCCACTGCTTTGGACCCTTATATTTTCTTGGTATGGTGGTGACATATATCTCTTATTTTCTGGGGGCCCAATAAAGTAGGAAGGGAGCTCACTGCAGAACATGTGAAAGGGCCGTTGTGTGGTCGTAGTAAAGGGCCCCAGTATATATATATATATATATATATATATATATATATATCTTTATATATATATCTTTATATATATCTATATATATCTATATATATATATATCTATATATATATATATAGATATATATATATAGATATATATATGCATTTTATAGTTGCCCCCCTACTTTTGTCCCTGTCCCCCCATGTGCCCCCCTAAATATGAAAGCTGGAGATGCCACTGTGCTTCAGCCTTCTAATCCAATCATTACACTGGGAGAAGGGAGACTGAGGAAATGCTTCCTCCTGCCTGCAGCAGACTAATGATATATTTATCTCAGCCCAGGCAAAGTTATTGGCCCAAAGCGAAAGGACAGCTTTTCAATGATGGTGGAGTTTTTTTTTGTTTGCTTTACTGTATAATGTCAGGGATTTATTCCTGTAGACTTGAAAGATCCACTTTAAAGCTAAACTCTAGTCAAAATATATCATACACTGTTGGTACAGAATTAGCCTTGCCTTCCTTAAAGCGGAGTTCCGGCTAAAAAAAAAAAAAAAAAAATTAAAAGTCAGCAGCTACAAATACTGCAGCTGTTGACTTTTAATAATCAGACACTTACCTGTCCCAGAGTCCGGCGATGCGGGGGAATGAAGCCCCGGTCGTCTCCCCCTCCTCTCTGCGGCGCCAGCATTGTCACTGTGGGCACCCGGCTGTGCACGCACTGCGCATGTGCGAGCCGCACTGCGCATGCGCGAACCACTCTTTGCGCTGTGACTGGCCGGGCAATAATTTGGGACCTGTGACGTGTCCCAGATGATTGCCGAGAGGGAGGGAGGAGAGATGAACTTGATTCCGGCGCCACGGTGCCCCGGGAGAAAGTGGGAGCTGGAACCCTCTAAAAAGAGGGTATTCGTCCCCCCCCTAAAAAAAATGATATGCCAAATGTGGCGTGTTAGGGGGTCACCTTCCCTTAAAGCGGAAGTTCCATTTTTGGGTGGAACTCTGCTTTAAAGTGATTGTAAAGTCTCTTTGTTTTTTAAAGTAACAAACATGTTATACCTCCTCTGTGCAGTTGGTTTTGCAGATCCTGCTCTTCTCGGGTCCCTCTTTGCTGCTCTGGGCCCCTCCCTCCTACTGAGTGCCCCCACAGTCAGTAGATTCCTTTGAGGGCACTGGAGCCGAGTTACAGCTCCGTGTGTGCATTCAGATATGGAGCCCCGACCCAGCCCTGCCCCCTCTCTCCCCTTATTGGCTGGCTGGCAGGAACTAATGGTGCCGCTGCTGTGTCTTAGCCAATCAGGAGGAGTGTCCTGGACAGCTTAGAACTTCGTGGACATCGCTGGAGAGAGAGGGGGCTCAGGTAAGTAAATGGGGGAGCGCTGGGAAGGCTGCTACACACAAAAGGTTTTTTATATTAATGCATAGAATGCATTAAGATAAAACACCTGCTTTTACAACTCCTTTAATCCATTATTATATTGATTTTTTTCTTGCAGCAGATCAGTGAAGCAGCTGGTGTTGTTCAAAGTACAGTACTGTCATGGTTTGTGGGAATAAAGACCAGTCATTGCTGCTCTATCAATGAGCACTGTGACCAGTCTTCTTACCACCCTCCTATGGTTCTACAAGGCAGCACTACCAGGCTCATATCAAAGAGTGCTCTCCTAGCGGCTGCCGGAGATCACCAGACTCTACTGGTATAAACAGTGACTTCAGCAGCAATAAAAAACAGTTTTCTGGCCAAAATCCTGTTTGCCCCATGCACATGGGGCAAAGGAGGTTGGGGTGAAAGTGAAAAGATGGCAGAGCCTTTGCACCGTGGCCCTTACAGTGGATCACAAGGAGGATTTTTAGGTTATGTAGCCCCGTAGGAGCTGTTTGGTAATTTGGGTTCTCTGTTCTGCACCTTGACTCCAAGAACAATAGATAGTATAGCGAAGTTTAACTCAGCTGTGAATTAACACCAGGAAATAGACACAAGACCGTTTCTTTTTCCATAGGATCTGGAAAAAGATCTGGGGGTCTTTTACTCAGAGATAAAACTATAATCCTGCCACTTTATAAAACTCTGGTTCAGGCACATCTGGAGTATTCCGTCCAGTTCTGGTCACAAGTCCTCAGGAGGGAGGTGCAGGAACTGGACAGAGTCCAGAGAAGAGCAGCAAAGTTAATAAGGGGACTGGAGGACCTCAGCAATGAGGAATGACTACAAACATTAAAGGGGAAGTAAACTTCCATACCTGACTTTTACCTATAGGTAAGCCTATAATAAGGCTTATCTATAGGTGGTGTAAATATCTCCAAAACATGCGCCGTTAAGGAGATATTTACATTACATGCAGCCAGTGATATCACTGGTGCATGCGCTCTGAAGGAACGGCCACCCGTGTGCGGGAGTGACATCATTGCGGCTCCAGCCAGTCACAGAGCCGGAGCCCGCAAACCCAGAAGCAAGACGGGTGAAGATGGAAGCTGCTACAGCGCTGACATTGCAGCACTGGAACAGCTTCGTTTTAAGGTAAGTTTTACATAATGTGCTAGTATGAGATGCATACTAGCACATTATGACTTTACCTTGCAGGGAAAAAAAAGGCCAGCGGTATACAACCACTTTAAACATATTCTCTCTGGAGAACAAATACTTAAGAGGTGATATGATAGCAATATATATATTCCACTATGGCGATTCTGGCATAGGGAACAAACTATTCAGTCTCAGGGAGTTTAGGAAGACCTGGGGTCACACAATAAAATTGGAATTAACTTCCATGATCAGTGGTGTCAGTGGGAAGTATTTGATGGTTTTAAAAAAAACTCTTGGATGGGTATCTTAACAAACAGAGTATACAGGGATACAGGAAATGATGTTTGACGTGAACACACACCCACACCCACACCGGTTGACCTGGGTGGACTGATGTCTTTATTCAACCTTACCAACTATGTTTAGTGGTAAATGAGCTCAATGTATTGGTATTGGTTAGAATAAATGGTGCTTTGAGCATAAATAAACACACAGAAGGTAGATTGTCTGCTAGACAGTATAATCACTATGCCATGTACTGACACATAATCACACACATAGGTTGGACTTGATGGACTTGTGTCTTTTTTCAACCTCACCTACTATGTAACTATGTAACTTAGAATAGAGTTATGTGCGTGTGTGTGTGTGTGCTATATTAGACTGGGATTAACTCATGAATCAGCAAAGTCAGCAACAAAGAGTGCATATAAGCAATTAACTGCAATGTGAACAATAATACTATAACTAGTTTAGAGTGCACTCTAGCAGAATGGCTAAGGCGCCTTTCACACTGTCAGCTATTCTGCCGCAGTTAAAAGCATGTTTTTTTTCCTGTGGAGTTCAAGACTCCAGGCACTGCGATCAGCTGCATTTGCACAGTGCGATTAGCCGCAGTCGCGTTTGGCTGCGGTTTGCCATTTCCATGGCAACCTGACAGGGTGCCGACTCACTGTTTGGTATGAATCTTGAGGGGGAACTCCACGCCAAATTTTAAATAAAAAATGGCGTGGGTTCCCCCCAGGGGCATACCAGGCCCTTCGGTATGGATTTTAAGAGGAACCCTTACGCAGAAAAAACGGCGTGGGGTCGCCCCCCTGAATCCATACCAGACCCTTATCCGAGCACGCAACCCGGTCGGTCAGGAAAGGGGGTGGGGACGGGCGAGCGCCCCCCCCCCTCCTGAGCCGTACCAGGCCGCATGCCCTTAACATGGGGGGTGGGTGCTTTGGGGGAGAGGGCGCCCTGCGGCCCCCCCACCCCAAAGCACCTTGTCCCCATGTTAATGAGGACAAGGGCTTCTTCCCTGGCCGTTGGTTGTCGGGTCTGCGGGCGGAGGGCTTATCGGAATCCCGGAGCCCCCTTTAATAAGGGGCCCCCCACCCTATGTGAATGAGTATGGGGTACATGGTACCCCTACCCATTCACCTAGGGAAAAAGTGTCAATAAAAAAAACACTACACAGATTTTTAAAGTAATTTATTAGACAGCTCCGGGGTCTTCTTTCGACTTCGGGGGTCCTCTTCCGACTTCGCGGGTCTCTCCGGTTCTTCTCCGCGCTCTCCGGGTCTTCTTCCCGGCTCCTCCGCTATCTTCTGCTCTTTTGCCGCTCTTTTGCTATAGCGGAGGAGCCCGGTCTGCTGCCTTCTGCCTTCTGCCTTCTTCCCTCTTCTCTTCTTCTGATGTTGAAACGACGCAGCAGACCGGGCTCCTCCGCTATAGCAAAAGAGCGGCAAAAGAGCAGAAGATAGCGGAGGAGCCCGGCAGAAGACCCGGAGAGCGCGGAGAAGAACCGGAGAGACCCCCGAAGTCTGAAGAAGATCCCCGAAGCCGGAAGAAGACCCCCGAAGTCGGAAGAAGACCCCCGAAGTCGGAAGAGGACCCCCGAAGCCGGAAGAAGACCCCCGGAGCTGTCTAATAAATTACTTTGAAAATCTGTGTAGTGTTTTTTTTTTATTGACACTTTTTCCCTAGGTTAATGGGTAGGTGTACCATGTACCCCATACTCATTCACATAGGGTGGGGGGCCGGGATCTGAGGGCCCCCTTATTAAAGGGGGCTCCCGAATTCCGATAAGCCCTTTGCCCGCAGATCCCGACAACCAATGGCCAGGGTTGTCGGGAAGAGGCCCTTGTCCTCATCAACATGGGGACAAGGTGTTTTGGGGTGGGGGGGCCGCAGGGCGCCCCCTCCCCCAAAGCACCCAGCCCCCATGTTGAGGGCATGCGGCCTGGTACGGCTCAGGTGGGGGGCTCGCTCGCCCGTCCCCACCCTCTTTCCTGACCGAACGGGCTGTGTGCTCGGATAAGGGTCTGGTATGGATTTTGGGGGGACCCCACGCCGTTTTTTCGGCGTACGGGTTCCTCTTAAAATCCATACCAGACCGAAGGGCCTGGTATGCCCCTGAGGGGGAACCCACGCCATTTTTTTATTTAAAATTTGGCGTGGAGTTCCCCCTCAAGATTCATACCAAACAGTGCCGGGCATTGGCGGGGTTCCGAGCCGGATCCCCGTGCTTGTCGCTCATTGGGAAAGGAAAAATCATTTTTCCTTTCCCGATGAGCAGCTCGGTGCTGTTATCCGCAGCTGACAGTGCACTGCGAATACCTGCGGTTATGTGCGGATAGCTGCGCTAAATCGCTCCTGGACGCAGTCAATTCTATTTTTTGTATCCGCACAGAACCGCATGTATCTAATTTGCAGCTAAACGCAGTCTGTGAATGGGGCCATAGGAAAGCATTGTGTGCTTTTAGCTGTGGTAGAAAATTAGAAAATCCGCAGCTAAAAGCACCATTCTATCCGTCCGTGTGAAAGGGGCCTAAGACATGATGCAATGTCCCCTGAGAGGTACCTCTTAGCATAAGCAATAGATGAAGGTCTCTGTGTAGCAGCTGTAAAGAAACAATCTTTAGTCCTAACTCTTCAGCCAGGTAGCGCTGGGGCCCAGTTCTACTGCTGGTGTACATGAGAATAGTCCCATTCAAGCCTGCAGGCAGCAAAAAGTCTAATAGATGGCTGTATGGTCAGTTCTTAAAGGGATCAGTCTCTCTAGCAGCAGATAGTAATTCCCCTCAACTGTAGCTTGCCAGTCCCAGTGATATGGTAGCTCACCGTCCAGTCACATACAGCGATTAGTCCACTCTCTGCTCTGCACCCAAGTGACTCTAACTGTCGGTGTTAGGAAATGTAGATTGTCTAGGGATATTTTTAGACCCTCGATAACTCTGCATAAGGTGTACCTTACAATCCCCACAGGCCTGTGGGATTAGCCCATTGAGAAAATGATAAAAAACAATGACAATCGTCTCTCCAAACAAATCTAGATCTTTATTCTTTGGTGTGAATATTTGAAGGGGCTTTCAGAAACTACCGCCCTTTGAACGTGTCATACAAATTATCCAATCAAATACAGAGACATTTTATGATAAAAGTGAAGCTAATTATTTTTTAAAAATCACGCGCTTTACAAGAAACGAAACACAAAAGAAGATAACAGGAGCATGAGAAACTAAACTAGATTACCAATGCGCACCTAGTAATATGTGCAATGGAAAAACACAAAATGGAAACTAAATTGTAAAATGGATGTGGTTAAGCTAAATATGCCTTCAGTCGGCACCTCTAAACTCAGCCCTCCAGATCTTGCTCAGGTTGTCGATGTGCAGCAGTGATGGTGCACACTGGACAACTATGTGCACTCTCTGATCTCTCCCATGGCAAGAGGAAGCTGTGTCCTGTACAATCTGAGAAAATGCAGCTCTTTTTCCCTCCTCTTGGCAATCTCTCTGGAAAAGGCAGTTCAAAAGTTCTTGGTAAAAGAAAAGACTCTCACCTCTGGACTACAGTTCCCAAAGTGCAGTTCTGCCTGAGTCTATTGAACTCTTCCTGCTCAGCAGCTCTCTCCTCTTGCAGATATATGCGGTTAACCAGTTCAGCACCACAAGGCAGCAGCTACAGAGAAGAGCTGCAGCCACTGTTTCTCCCACTCTCTACTCTTAGACCCCTTTCACATTGAGACATTTTTCAGGCACTTTAGCGCTAAAAATAGTGCCTGTAAAGCACCTGAAAAAAGCCTCAGCTGCAATACCAGCGTGAAAGCCTGAGTGCTTTCACACTGGGGCGCTGCGCTGGCAGGGCGTTGAAAAAAGTCCTGCAAGGGGCCTCTTTGCAGCGCTGTAATAGTGGTGAATACACCGCTCCTAAAGCGCCCCTGCCCATTGAAATCAACGGACAATGCCGCCGGCAAAGCAGTTTTAACCCTTTTTCCAGCCGCTATCGGGGGCTAAAAGCGATTTACCGCTGACGCCCGGGTGTGAAAGTGCCCTTAGCCAAGCACCTGGTTATAGTTACTATCATATAGTTTTTACTCATGTTTTCAATTATTTTTGTTAAAATGAACATTAGGGGTCAAAAGAGAGAACACATTTTGAACGGGTCAATCACTTCAATGTAAGTAATCATTATACTGTATAACAGTTTCTCAGACTTAAAAGTTAAAAAGGAAACAGCTTAACCTGAACATTACAAAGCTGCTCCTTTGCACTATTTGTCCTCTCAACCAGCAATCTAGTCAATAGTAGGACAATTCGAACAGCTTTATAACAATGACTTGTATGTCTCACTTTGCTGATTTCAATTTAGATAATGGAGCAATAATCGCTTTATGTGACTTACTTGTCTTTTTAAATTAGAGTAATTTAAACAGTGTTCTGCAACGTTGGCCATTGAATGGTCCACAGGATGGCTTTTTATGTTCTGTAGCCTACTAAAGGCCAGGAAAGTTGTCTGCATTGGTCCGAGTGTTTGGTTCCATGTATCAGTGATGATTGAGGTCACATTCTGAAAACTTCAAATTATGTCCATTTTGGGACTTTCTTTTATTCAAGCCTTAAGGACGAAATTCCCAACCTAATAGTGTATTTGGTTGTGAGCAAAATTAAAGAGGATTACTAGTAGAAACTTAAAGCGGAGCTCCACCCAAGAGGGGACGTTCCGATTTAAGCACTCCTCCCCCCTCCAATGCCACATTTGGCATATCATTTTTTTGGGAGGGGAGTGGGTACCTAGTTTTGACAGTTCTCCTCTCCTTCTTCTTCTGTGGCACATCACAGGTCCCAGAGGATTAACCAACAATTCAGGAGGCGCGGTGTAATTCTTACATGTGCAGTGCTCACCCAGCTGTGAAGCTGCAAGCTGTCACAGCCGGGTGCCACAGTTGTATTGCCGATGAGAAGAGAGGGAGAAAACAAAGGGTTTGGGTTGCCACATCGCTGGATCCTGGGACAGGTGAGTGTGTGTTTATTCAAAGTCAGCAGCTACACTTTTTGTATCTACTGACTTTTAATAAACACAAAATGACTGGAGCTCCACTTTAATTCAATATTTATTACAGGTATTTATACAGCGCTGTCAATTTACGCAGTGCTTTACATAAATATTGTACATTCACATCAGTCCCTACCCTCAAGGAGCTTACAACCCAAGGTTCCTGACTCACATTCATAAATACACATACTAGGGCCAATTTAGATAGGATCCAATTAACCTACCAGCATGTCTTTGGAGTGTGGGAGGAAAACCCATGCAGGTACAGGGAGATCTTGCCAACTCCATGCAGCTAGTGCCCTAGTTGGGATTCGAACCGATGACCCTAGTGCTGCTGGGCAGAATTGCTAATTACTTAGCCACTGTGCTGCCCTAAACTTAAAGCGGAGTTCCACCCAAAATTGATTTGTCTCCTCTCCCCCTCTGGTGCCACTATTGGCACCTTTCGGGTGGGGAGTTGGGGTAGGATACCTATCTTTGACAGGTATCCTGTTCCCACCTCCGGGAGTCCAGGCCGCGGCCCGTGACATCACCGCGGGGCTCCCTCCTCCTCCCTCCTTCTCTCCATGTCGCCGGGCCAGTAGGAGAGAGGAGCGGGGCCTCGTGCGAATGCGCAGTAGGGTTCCCGGCATAAAGACGCAAGGCTACACTGTCGGGTACCCTTACCCGCAATGAAGGCGGCATCACCCGACAGCCGATGGAAACATCAGCTGCGGTGCCGACATAGGTGGACTCCAGGACAGGTAAATGTCCTATTGTTAAAAGCCAGCAGTTGCAGTATGTGTAGCTGCTGACTTTTAAATCTTTTTTTTTTTTTTGGGCGGAACACCACTTTAACACTGTTTTTTCACGGGCTTTTCTCACTAGCGGGTACAGTTGATAGGTAAGTGCTGTTGCATAATCTAAACATAGAATGAACATGCTGCGTGTAATTTTAAGAGTTAAGTTTACCTTTTCCATAAAAATTTGCTTATGCAGTCAGGGGGCCCCAAGAGATATAAAAAAAACTGCGCAGGTCTGTAAAATGTTCATTCATTTTATTGGTATACCTGTAGGCCCTTTGAGTCCCTCTGGAAGCCTGTTCGAAAAACTACCAGCTAGCAATCCTTACTTCCTGACTTATTGATAGGTTGTGAAAATTACTGGACCCTCACTCCCAGCATTACCAGAGCAAAAACCAACGGTTTTCACGTCCTAGCAGCAAGGCAGGTTGTGGAGGTTGCTAGCTGGGAGATTTTAAGCCAGGCTTCCAGCGAGGCCCAAATGGTCTACAGGTATGACAATACATTTAATGAACATTTTACAAAGCTGTACAGTTTTTTTTTTTAATATCTACCGGGGCCTCTTGACTGCATAAGCAAGGTGCCCTTAGCTGTTAACCCAATGGACATTATGGTATCCTACTCTTAATTAATTTATGTATGAGATTGCAGTGCCCTTCCAAGGCCCTCTCCATTCCTATCACAGTTATGTTGCAATGGGGTTGATTTACTAAAACTAGAGAGTGCAAAATCTGGTGCAGCTCTACATAGAAGCCAATCAGCTTTCATTTTTTTTTGTCAAACCTGAATTGAACAAGCTAGAAGCTGATTGGCTACCATGCACAGCTGCACCAGGTTTCACACTCTCCAATTTTAGTAAATCAGTCCCAATGTATCATTACTATGTTAAGTGTGAGTTGAGAATATGGTTGAAACTTGAGGTTTACTTATGGACTTTTAGCTATGGTAATGATGTATTGGTTAACCTTTAATGGGAAAGGTCTCCAATGATTAAAATTTACATTTGGTTTCTCTCCAAGGATTGGAGTGCAGTAGGTTAAGTCCCTAAAAACATCCTCCGGGAAGTTTCCTCCTGGAGCTTTTCCAGGACACGACTACATCTGGCCATTGCTTTCCGAGAATATCTAAATAAATTTACCAACATGTTAACAGCTTGCAACAAAATTAGAATGAAGAAGGAGCACTTGGACAACCTTACACAAGAAGAGCAATGATCATCATTATCACACAATTTAAAGTTAAAGGGGTTGTAAACTCTCGTTTTTTTTTTTTTTTAAATAACAAACATCTCATACTTACCTCCACTGTGCAGTTCGTTTTGCACAGAGTGGCCCCGATCTGCCTCTTCTGTGGCACTGGTGGCTCCTCCCTGAATCGAGTACCCACGTTGGAGAAGGCTCTCCTAAGGTGCATACCCATGCGGACGCGCTCCCAAGTCCTGCTTCTGTGTTCATTTTGCGAGTGGAAAATGATGGCTGGCGAGCATGGGCTGCCTGGGAGCGGGGGGGGGAGGGGGGGGGGCGAGCACTGCGGGGTTGAAAGGGAGCCATTCTCCCAGTGATTGCGGAGGGGAAGAGAGAGCCAACTGGATCATCAGAGCGTGGGGAACATCGCTGTAACAGCTTTCATTTAAATTGCTGAGTGTTCTCTGCACTCGCCGTCACATACAGCCCCTCCTGGCCCGGGTACATTGATAGACAGAACACCCGTCCAGTCCCGGGATGTGTGATGTATATCAAAGTACCTAGGCCAGAAGGCAGGGCTGTATGTGACGGCGAGCATGGGGAATACTCAGCAATTTAAATGAAAGCTGTTACAGCGATGTTCCCTGCTCTCCGATGATCTAGCCGGAAATCCTCTTCCTCTCCTCTCTTCCCCTGCACAGGTGAAGCAGCATTGATGGACAGAGGTAGGTTGCATTGTTGGGCACAGAAAAAGCATTGATGGTTACCGGTAGGCTACATTGTTGAGCACAGGTTAAGAAGCATTGATAGACACAGGTAGGCTGCATTGTGGGGCACAGGAGAAGCATTGATGGTTACAGGTAGGCTACATTATTGGGCACAGGTGAAGCAGCATTGATAGTTACAGGTAGTCTGCATTGATGGACACAGGTGAAATGGCATTGATGGTTACAGGTAGGCTGCATTGTTGGGCACAGGTTAAGCAGCATTAAAGGACACAGGTAGGCTGCATTGTTGGGCACAGGTGAAGTGGCATTGATGGTTACAGCTAGGCTGCATTGTTGGGCACAGGTGAGGCTGCATTGATGGACACAGGTAGGCTGCATTGTTGGGCACAGTTGAGGCTGCATTGATGGACACAGGTAGGCTGCATTGTTGGACATAGGTGAAGCAGCATTGATGGACACAGGTAAGCTGCATTGATGAGCACAGGTTAAGCAGCGTTGATGGATACAGGTAGGCTACATTTTTGGGCATAGTTAGGCTGCATTGATGGACACAGGTGAAGCGGCATTTATGAACACAGGTGAGGCAGAATTGATGGACACAGGTAGGCTGTGTTGATGAGCACAGGTTAAGCAGCATTGATGGATACAGGTAGGCTGCATCATTGGCCACAGGCAGGCTGCATTGTTGGGCACAGGTAGGCTGCATTGATGGACATAGGTGAAGCAGCATTGCTGGACACAGGTAAGCTGCACTAATGAGCACAGGTGAAGCAGCATTGATGGACACTGGTATTGTTGGGCACGGGTAGGCACTGATAAAGTTGTTGTTAATATTTATTTTTATAACTTAATTCTGCATAAAACATTTAAGTGACGAGGGTGTGTTTAGGGGCGGAATTAGGGGCAGGGCAAGGTAGATTTTGGGTGGGGCAACTGGTGGTGAGTAACCCTTGAGGCCTGGCTAGTAACTCAGGACTTGCAATTTTAAGCCCTGGTCTACCCTGAAGGAGCTCACACAGCAAGCTGACAATGATGCTGCTTATTGCAAGGTGATTGGCTTAATGAGCCTGCAACAGAATGTGATGTGGTTGCTGGCAGGATTTGTTTTGACCTTTTTTTTTTTTTATTAAATGATTATATACAGATCATAAGAGCATACACTTTATCTAGAATCATCGGCGCCATATTATAAGGCACCTAGGTGGCACTAGAAAGTGCTTGGGTTCCCCCATAGCACCCCCACAGAACTGGTACCTTTATTAAATACTCTCCCAGAAGTTCTTCATTTCCTATTCAGTCCTTTGTCAGAATGGAAGGAATGGAATGAACAAGAATGACCAACCTGCTTTGCAGTATTCATCCCTGCCTGGCACTAGTATACACTCACCGGCCGTTTAATGAGGTACACATGTTCAGTTGCTTGGTAACACAAATTGCTAATCAGCCAATCACATGGCAGCAACTCAATGTATTAAGGGCATCTAGACGTGGTGAAGACGACTTGCTGAAGTTCAAACCAAGCATCAGAATGGGGAAGAAAGAGGATTTAAGTGACTTTGAATGTGGTATGGTTGTTGGTGCCAGACGGGCTGGTCTGAGTATTTCAAAAACTGCTGGGATTTTCACACACAACCATCTCTAGGGTTTACAGAGAATGGTCTGAAAAAGAGAAAATATCCAGTGAGCGGCAGTTATGTAGAGAAAAATGCCTTGTTGAGGTCAGAGGAGAATGGGCAGACTGGTTCCAGATGATATAAAGGCAACAGTAACTCAAATAACCACTTGTTACAACCAAGGTATGCAGAATACTATCTCTAAACTCACAACACATCAAACCTTGAAGCAGATGGGCTACAGCAGAAGACAACATCGGGTGCCACTCCTGTCAGCTAAGAACAGGAAACTGAGGCTAAAATTCACACAGGCTCACCAAAATTGGACAACAGAAGATTGGAAAATGTTGCCTGGTCTGATGAGTCTCGAGTTCAGATGTGACATTCAGATGGTAGGGTCAGAATTTGGCATAAACAACATAAAAGCATGGATCCATCCTGCCTGGTATCAATGTTTCAGGCTGGTGGTGGTGAAATGGTGTGGGGGATATTTTCTTGGCACACTTTGGGCCCCTTAGTACCACTTGAGCATTGTTTATATGCCATGGCCTACCTGAGTATTGTTGCTGACCATGTCCATCCCTTTATGACTACAGTGTCCCCATCTTCTGATATCTCCTTCCAGCAGGATAATGCACCATGTCACAAAGCTCCAATCATCTCACCACTGGCTTCTTGAACATGACAATGAGGTCTCTGTACTCTGATGGCCTCCACAGTCACCAGATCTCAATCCAATAGCGCACCTTTGGGATGTAGTGGAGCCGGAGATTCGCATCATGGATGTGCAGCCGACAAATCTGCAGCAACTGTGTGATGCTATAATGTCACTATGGACCAAAATCTCTGAGGAATGTTTCCAACACTTTGTGGAATCTATGCCACGAAGAATTAAGGCAGTTCTGAAGGCAAAAGTGGGTCCAACCCAGTACTAGCAAGGTGTTCCTAATAAAGTGGCAGGTTAGTGCATAATCTATTTTTCAATTGTGTGATTTCTCGGCAGAAGATGTCTCTACTATTTGTGGAGAAATCCTTTCTAATGAAATATTCTTCATATGAAAGATCAGGTCTAGTAAGCACTATATGTAGAACTGTTTGTCGGTAAACAAAATATTTGGAGTCAAGTGATTTAAGACAAGAGTGCTAAAATTCTGACTCTTGAACACTAAGTAGTTATGTTATCTTTTTAGAGACAATGATGTGAGTTTTGAGACTTTAACTTGCCATGTATTGTGATTTGAAATGTTGTCTTTGTATTTTGGATACAAAAGTAATGAGTACATATTGTCTGCATCAAAGACAAGTCTTCATCTTTCAGCCAGAGTATCTCCAACACTTCAGCTCTTCTGGTCATTGTAATACTGCACTGTTCCGATGATGATCTGGAAAAAATGCTAATCCCTCCCGTGTACTGCCTTCTTTACTTTTTGCTGTGTTACAAGCTGGGCTGCAAGTGTTGCTGCTTCACTTTAACTGCATTTTCGCTGGACACTACTGACTGCCCTGTACTCTGGATACTGCAGTGAATCTGTTATTTCCTCTGAAGCCCCATACACACGAACGGACTTTCCAATGGGAAATGTTGGATGTCAGGCTGTTGGCGGTAAATCCGACCGTGGGTATGCTCCATCGAACAATTGTTGTCGGACTTTCTGCGGACAAATGTTGGCTAGCATGTTTTCAAATTTTCCTCCAACAAATGTGTGTTGTCGAATTTTCCGATCGTGGGTACACAAGTCTGTCGGACAAAAGTCCAAAGTACAAACACGCATGCTCGGAAGCAAGGACGAGCCAGAAGCGGTCAGTCTTGTAAACTAGCGCTCGTAATGGAGAATGAACATTCCTGACGTGGCAAATTATGAAATTTCCAAATGCAGCGCACATTTCTCTTCTTCTTTAATGGGATAATAATGAAGCTGGTGATACTGATGGAGTTATTGCAAATTAATTTTCAAAGGCTTTTTTTTTCTAGTGATATCAAGAATAATATTATTATTTTTTTTATTTTTTATTTGGGCAAGTTACCACAACACCATTATCCCGTTGTTTTTAAGATCAAAGTTACAACTATGTTGGTGTCCCTTGTCAATTTTACATTGTATTTTTTTAAATATAACTGCCTACTCCCAAACTGTAATTTGTAAGTAAAACACACAGCCAAGTATTATTCTCCACAATTTTTTTTATTTTGCATTTAAAAAAAAAATAGACATGCTATCTGCCAATAGAACTTAACCAAAAGGTGCATTTTATGCATCCAAAAATATAGAAAATATAAATAAATAATAATAATAATAATAATAATAATAATAAATCAAATCATTATTATTCAACCAAAAAAATAATGTCAAAGCAACAACTCCAAGTCCAATAATAAATAACACGTTATCTCCTCCGCTTCCACAACATGTCTGGTTGATGAACGGCCGTTCAGAAAATAACTGAAAAGCACGAAATGAAAAGCGCGAACTGAAAAGCGCTAAATGAAAAACACGAAAAGAAAAGCGCAAATCAACACTCACCAAACTTCTACTAACACGAAATTAGCAGATGGAGCCCAAAGGGTGACGCTAAAGAGCTGAAAAACCACATAGTACGTCTAGTACTTCACTATGTTCGTAATTGTTTGCCAACATTTGTGTGACCGTGTGTATGCAAGACAAGTTTGAGCCAACGCCCTTCGGACAAAATTCCATGGTTTTGTTGGCGGAAAGTCCGATCGTGTGTACGAGGCATGAGACTACTGTATTAGCTCCATTACCCATTTGTCTTCAATGGTATCTGCATTACTCATCCAGGTTGGGTTCACTGTGCCCCCTGGGTGAGGCTCAAGCAGTGACTGCCTGGCATAGGAGTAGAGTGTGGTTTTAGCCAGTCTAACTATTTGTTGGTTTTTCACCAGTTTTTCACCAGTCATACTCCATTAGCCCGGATTCCCACACAGGCAAGCAGTTTTCCACATTATACAGTAGACCACTAAATGTGAGTGTGTGTGGGACGGATGAGTAGTTGCCGCAGTGACGAGACAAAGTATGGTGGTGGATTGTGTTTTTTTTTTAACTCTCCTTTTTGTATGAATTATTTACGTTTTTTCTCAATAAAGCCATGTACTACTTATGCTGCATTACTAACTTCCTGTTTGGGCTGCTGCTAGCCCTGTTTTTTCGGTTAAGGCTCCCTACTGGCAGATCACAATAGTGCCGCAGGATGGATTCAGTGTTGATGGGGAATCATCAATTTTCTTTCCTTCCACCCATAGAAGGAAAGAAAATTGTGTAATCTATGGCTTCCTTAAGTTAAACACTTCCAGGTATTTATTTAATCTCGATGAGATCACAGTACTCCCCCTAACAATACCTTCAACTGTTTTTCTTTTCAGAAGGATGGCACCATCTTTGCTCAGACACTATCTAGGATCTGAATCTATTTTTTGGATCAAGTTGCTAAGAGATAACACATTGGTGTAAATCCGGGAACCCCCTACTGCAGATTCTCACTTTGCAACTTGTTGCAAAGTCAGTGGCGGTGTGTCCATTAAGGGAGCATGGGCACCGCCCCCTCTGTCATGCCACCCCACTCTATGAATAATTGGATAGATTCATGCATTGCATGAATCTATCCATGGGCCCCGCCGCCACCCCCTATTCAGGCACCCTACCCCTTTTCAGACACCGGGAGCCTGAATTACAGCTGCAGGGGTGGGGGGGGGGGGTTGAAGCACCTGATAGGCTCTAATAGGCTTCAAAAAAGGTGCACTTGGAGCGCAGAGCATTGCGCTCGCAGTCCACCCATGTGTGTTAGAAAAGCAAATGAATATTACATTTTTGTCCAGACCTGCTATTTGAATGGAATCCCAGGGTTTAACTACTTGCCGCCTGCGCTATAGCCGAAAGACGGCTGCAGTGTGGACCTTAAGTGCCGGGAGGCCATCATATGACGTCCTCCCGAGCAAGCGTAGTCTGCGCGCTCTGTGATCACGGCCCCCTACCACGTGATCAGCTGTCAGCCAATGACGGCTGATCATGTGATGTAATCAGAAGCTCGGTAATCAGTATTTTTTTTCTTCACGCTGTCAAAGTGAGGGGAAAAAAAAGCCAATCAGCGGCTTCTGTTAGAGGGACATCTGTCCCTCACTCAGAAAGCTGCGGCCCTGCCCACCAGTGTCACCAGCCAGTGCCCACTGTGCCACCTACCAGTGCCATCTATCAGTACCCACCAGTGCCACCTACCAGTGCCCACAATGCCACCTACCAGTGCCCACAGTGCTACCCATCAATGCCCACCAGTGCTGCCAATCAATGCCCATCAGTGTCTAATAATCAGTGCCACAGATCAGTGCTGCCTATCAGTGTCACCAACCAGTGCCTACCAGTGCCCATCAGTGCCACCTATCAGTGCCGCTTATCAGTGCCACCAGTGCCCTTCAGGGCCACCTATTAGTGCCCTTCAATGCCACCCATCTGTGCCCATCAGTGCCAACCATCAGTGCCACGCATCAGTGCCACCTCTCAGTGCCGCCTCATCAGTGCTTATCAGTGCCACCTATTAGTGCCCATTAGTGCCACCTTATCAGTGCCTATCTGTGCCCATCAGTGCCACCTATAAGTGCCCATGAGTGCCGCCTATCAGTGCCCATCAGTGCAGCCTCATCAGCGCACATCAGTGAAGGAGAAAAATTACCTGTTTAGTTTTATAACAAACTATGAAAGTTTTGGGGGTTTTTTTTCAAAATTTCGGTCCCTTTTTGTTTTATTTAGCAAAGAATAAAAAAACCCAGTAGCAATTAAATACCACCAAAAGAAAGCTCTATCTGTGTGAAAAAAATGGTAAAAATTTCATTTGAGTAAACTGTAGCATGACTGCGCAATTGTCATTCAAAGAGTGACAGCGCTGAAAGCTCAAAATTGGTCTGGGCAGGAAGGGAGTATAAGTGCCCAGTAAGCAAGTGGTTAATTACAGTATGTCTGATATTTCCTGAACAAAAACCCCAATCACAGTTAGAATTTCGTTCTTTTTTGCTACTTTGAAAGTTTTCGTTACAACAGTTGAAAACAAATGTCGATTTGACCCCATTAGAAAAAAATATCAAATTCTACTAGTGTATGGCCAGTTTAAAATTTGAAATTATGAACAAGATAAACAAAACAAAAAAAACATCTTTTATCTGTTTCAAGCTTATAAACATCTGGTTAGTAATGTTCCAGGGATATAAGATAAAGTAATAAAAAAAAAAAAAAAAAATTGGCAAAAATAACAGAACATCTTCAGTAAAAAACTGTTTAAACATTCTATTTTAACATTTTAACGTCAGTAAGTCTATTATTACAAAATTTTTAATGATCATTCCATCAATAAAATATATTTTAAATAAAAAAGGAATTTTAATGTTAATTGTAGATTAGCCTGCAGAGAAATGGTTTCTTTATCATTTGATGAACAAGCTTTTCATTATTTGCGTCCTAATGGAGTATATTATCTTTTGTCTAATCCTTTTATAATCTACTTAATGCATGATTTATGCTTTGCAGGATTCTTGCTTTTAATTAGGACTGCTTTTTTTTATCTATCCAGTCTCTTCCGTTCTGCCTTAAAGATCAACTCTGGGCATTTTTTTATTATTATTATGGTCCCTAAAACAGTTAAAAAATGTAAAAAAAAAAAAAAATGTAGCTCATGCTGCAATACTTTAAGCTAGGTTCATGTTTGTCCAATGTGGGAACGCACGAAAAATTGCATGTGTTCCCGCAAGGCACGAAAATTCTCATCACTTTTTTAGGCACGTAGCGGTGCCAGTAGCTCCTGGGTTTAGTAACACTTTAATGAATTAATTAATCAACTTAATTTTTAAAGGCACCTCAAATCCCACGCATGCATTCGTTTTGTTGTGGTGCAATGTAACCACTTCAATACAAGAATCTTTCACACCCAGGCCAATTTTCAGCTTTCAGCGCTATTGCACTTTGAATGACAATTGCGCGGTCATGCAGCACTGTACTCATATGACATTTGTAGCATTTTTCTCACAAATTGAGCTTTCTTTTGGTGGTATTTAATCACCACTGGGTTGTTTATTTTTTTATTTTTTTGCTAAATAAATTAGAAAGACCGAAAATATTGAAAAAAAAAGTGTTTTTATTCACTTCTGTAAAATTTTCCAAATATATCATCTTTTTATCATAAATTTAGGCCAAACTGTATACTGCTACATTACTTTGGTGAACATAACCCATATCAGTGTATATTATTTAGTCTGTAGAAAAGTCCACAAACTAACTATGGTATATACAGTATATCTGACAATTGATCAATCGTGATGTATTGACAGCTCATTTCTTGAGGCACAAAAATGCAAGGACAGTACAAATACCCCCCAAAATAACCCCTTTTTGGAAAGTAGACAATCCAAGGTATTTAGTAAGAGGTATGCCAAGTTTTTTTATGTTGTAATTTGTTGTCACAATTTTAAAAAAAATTAAGAAATTAAAAAAAAACTGTCACCGGGGCAGTACAGCGTCATCAAATAACTGGTGTGGTGGTGATCAGGGACAGTACTGGTGACAGTATGTTAAAAAAAAAAAAATCTGTATTTTTTTTCAATTTTGTTACACTTTTTTTTCTTTTTTATTAAATTGTTTTCTTTTTTTTTTTAACACATTGTGAGCAGAGCATTATTTTTTCAGCACAATACCTCATGGCAGCCTCAAGTGGTCATTTGGAATATGGCTTTATTATAGGAATGGAGCTGAAGCGCATATGCGCAAAATGAATCAGCGATTCTGAGAGGAAAAGCTGTGCGTCTCTGAGCTGGACCACACAGTGAAGATCGCTGGAGGACCGATACACACGTTGCCATTTTTATGCGTTGCGGTAACAGTGAATGAATGTCACTGTAATGCCCCGTACACACGAGCGGAAATTCCACCAGCAAAAGTCCGATGAGAGCTTTTGGTCGGAAATTGTGACCGTGTGTATGCTCCATCGGACTTTTGCTGGCAGAATTCCAGCCAGCAAAAGATTGAGAGCAGGTTCTCTATTTTTTGGTCGGAAAAAGTTCCTATCTGAAAATGCGTTCGTCTGTATGAAATTCGGACACGCAAAAAAACAAGCATGCTCGGAAACAATTCGGAAGCATTGAACTTCATTTTCTCAGCTCGTCGTAGTGTTGTACGTCACCGCGCTGTTGACGGTCGACAGTTCAGAGAACTTTTGGGTGACCGTGTGTATGCAAGGCAAGCTTGAGCGGAATTCCGTCGGAAAAAACAATCAAGATTTTTCCGTCAGAAATTCCGCTCGTGTGTACGCGGCATAACACGCTATTGCATGTGGGTTGATCTAATTATAGACAAAAAAATGGACAATGAAAGTACTGTTGTCCTTTAAGTTAGTACACATAATTATTAGTTATTAGTGTGTATGAAGCATTGATAATGGGAGAATTTTGAAGGATTCTCCCTCTTTCTATAATATATTGGAAGAAATACAAAAAGCACACCAAGTTTTAAGAATATGCACGACTCTTGTATTTAGACAATGTTTGCTTATCCCTGAAATCAGCTTAAAAAAAGACTGAAAACAGCTTTTAAAATGACAATACCCTGTTAAGGTTTATATGAGATTTTAGTGATTAAAGCGGAGCTCCACCCAAAAGGGGATGCTCAACTTGTTCACACCCCCCCCCCCCTCCACTGCCACATTTGGCACTTTGTGGGGGCGAGGAGGGACTGGGTACCTGGTTTTGACAGGTAGTTGCTCCCCCTCCTGGGTAAGATCACCGCATGGTGATCTACGAAATTTCCTCCCCCGCCTCCTTCCTCCGCTGCCTTCTGGGAGACACAACAAGGTCCCAGAAGACGGCAGGACCATTCAGAAAGTACAGCGCAACTCGCGCATGTGCAGTAGGAAACAGGCTGTAAATCCGCAAGGCTTCACTTCCTGTTTTCCTTACTACAGATGATGGTGCCTACCCCAGAAGCCGATTGACAAATCAGCTAGGGGTGCTGACATTGCAGGAATCCCTGGACAGGTAAGTGTCCTTAAATTAAAAGTCAGCAGCTACAGTATTTGTTTTTTTTTTTACAGACTGGAACTCCCCTTTAAGGCTGGCCATAGATGGAGCGAATTTATTTCTTGCAACAACGGGAATCCCTCCCGCGGAGCCATTGTGTTTTCCCATTGAGACGTCCCCGCCGGGAGTACACAATGATTACTGCTAGTGGCTATAACAGCCACCAGCAATAATCGAGTGTAAAATCCAACAGGCTGGTTGTACCCTAGATCGATCAATCAGCTTGGGTGCATTCAGCCTGCCCATACATGGTTTAAATCTCGGCCGGTCCCTGCTAAACCAGCCGAGATTCTAAACTTCCATGGCCGATTTAAGCTTAGATCTACTGCAGTAGTACTTGGAAGAACTGCAGTATTATTTTATCCAGAAGTGGAATATATTCTATAACTTTTCTGCAAACCTTTCTGTTCTACCATTGCCTTATACAATTTTGCTACAAGAAATATGACAGTTTGCAATTTTAAAAGCTAGTCTGAGAGTGTGCCCAATACAATTGTTGGTTTTGCACATAGTTCCACTTCATCAATAGACAAATATCTTTAAAAATATACCTGACCTGGCCTACAACGTTCCAGAGCAAACAGTATAACTGAACTTGTGCTGTCTGCAAGTACCTGTGCTGGTCCTTAAAGCGATATTAGCCCCAAAATGTCGTATATTGCAGCTTACCAATTATTAGTGGCTGCATTTGTTTTGGAGGTTTTTTTTTGTTATTTTCCCTCTCCCTTCACCTGGTGATCTGGCTAGTAATACATCCCCATACTTACTAACTTTAGAACTTAAGAATAAGGGATACTTTAACCACTTCAGCCCCGGAAGGATTTACCCCCTTCCTGACATTTTTTGTGATTCGGCACTGTGTCGCAAAAAGCGTATATTGATTGGTTTGCGCGAAAGTTATAGCATCTACAAAAGAGAGAATAGATTTATGGCATTTTTATTATAAATGGGTTTTTTTTACTAGTAATGGCGGCAATCTGTGATTTTTATCAGGATTGCGACATTATGGCGGACAGATCGGACACTTCTGACGCTATTTTGGGACCATTGTCATTTATACAGCAATCAGAGCTACAAATAGCCACGGATTACTGTATAAATGACACTGGCAGGGAAGGGGTTAAACACTAGGGGGCGATCAAGGGGTTAAGTATGTTCCCTGGATGTGTTCTAACTGTAGGAGGGGATGGGCTCACTACAATATAACAGAGATCACTCCTCCCGATGACAGGGAGCAGTAGATCACTGTGATGTTGCTAGGCAAGAACAGGGAAATGCCTCGTTTACATCTCCCCATTGTGTCTCTCCTCACCGCAATTGCGGGCCGCCAGCGAACATTGAGTTCGCGGGAGCGTGCCGCGCGGTGGGCTCACCCGCGCATGATAGGCGACAAATTCAAAGGGAAGTACAGGTACGCCATTTGCCTACCCGTCTGGGAGATGCAGAGGAGGCCCTGGACTAGGAGGGGAGTACACCGGAGGCCCTGAACTGAGGGTGTAGAGGAGGCTCTGAACTTGGGGCGGGCTGTAGAGGAGGCCTTGGACTAGGAGAGGAGGGAAGAGGAGGCCCTGGACTAGGGGGGTGGGTGCAAAGGAGGCCATTGACTTTGAAATGGTGGTTGGTGTGGCAAAGGCCCCTGAATAGGGAGAGTAAAAGAGAGATACTGGACTAAGTGAGGGGGTGCCTGGAGGTCCCAGATTAGGAGAGAGGGTGTCTGGAGGCCCTGGACTAGGGCAGCAGGTGTCTGGAAGCCCTTGACTATGAGAGGGGGATCGTGGAGGCCCTATGGACTAGGAAAGAGCGTGCCTAAAGGACCTTCCAGATTCAGGGAGAAAGAGCCTGGATTTAAAGCCTGGGTTGAGGAAGAGCCTGCCTGGGACCTGGAGGGTGAGTTCACAACATAAATAGGGACATTTATCAATTGTCGCAAGTAATGCCAAACAGAAGTGTGTGTATTGCGGTGCTAAAATCAGTAGTTAATAAAAAACAGTCCAAGGAAGGTCTGAAGAGTAGGAGAAATCCAATCACCAGGTATAGTGCAGATATGAAGGAGCACTCGACACCACGTGATAATGTAGTCTGCTTACCATATGGCTGTAAACAGTAGGCATGTATAGATACTCTCAATAGCATCCAGCAAATCCAGCTCTCTGGAACCTCTCATCAATACAGACAACAACATCCGGATGGCTTCCTCCACAGATCAACATCTCTGCATCTATGTAATGTACATCTACATCTACATTATCACGTGGTGTCGAGTGCGCCTTCATATTTGCACTATACCTGGTGACCCTTGGATTTCTCCTACTCTTCAGACCTTCCTTGGACTGTTCTTTATTAATTACTGATTTTAGCGCCGCAATACACACACTTTTGGATTTTTATGTTTGATATCAACAAACTTTGCTGGCTGCTTGCTTTCGTATATTGATTAGTGCAGATTTTTCCTTGTGATCCAATGCCAAACAGAAACAGAGAGACATGTCATGTGATAGATTTATTAAAGGAGAAGTACAGCCAAAGCCTGTTTGGTTGTATTTCTCCTGTTGATCACATCAGTGCAGATTGTTTTGCACTCCTGTGACCCATTTTCAGCTGACAACAGACCCACTCTCGGCTGATGTCACAGAGCTAGTCCAGGCTAGGGAAAGATCGTAACCACATGGTTGGGATCCGCTCACATGCCTGGACTGGCACCCAGCTCAGCCTCTCAGCGAGCCACTGAGAGCCTGAGCCGGCCACTCCCGCCCCCTCCACAGCCCAGTTTTTTAGTGAGCACCGGGGGGGGGAGGGGGGGCAGAGCAGAAAGCCAGAGACTGACAGCCACCAGCTCTCTGCTCAGGGAGCTCTGAGAACTGAATGATCGGCTGTTTGATTACTTGGTTCTCAGCCTTTGAGCGGGCAGGGACAGAGGCAGCATCTACCTAGGTAAATATGATTCATAAATAAAATTCCCATACTTCTCTTTTAATTACCCATTATATCCTCTTTCCAGCTATCTGGCCCACATGACAATTGGGCCTCATTTACATGGAGCATATGCCTCCATGCCCAGTGTGATGGCCGTGTACCCTGTGGGGATGCATGGTGTTTTGTGCATCCCTGTGCAGGCAGTCCAGTCAAAGTCAATTCGGACGCAGCAGCTGCATGGACATAGTTGAATGTCAAAATTTGACATGCAGACAGGAAGGGATGCATGTATCCAAACGCATAGTGTCTGTATTTGGATCTGTGCACCCACTTCTATAGGTAAAGCTCTCTGGTGGATGCAGATGCAGCAAAAAGTGGCTGAGCATACAAGACCTGTCTGAATGATCCCTAAGACCCCATTTACACAGGGACGACTTCTCAGGCGACCTAGTCGCCTGAGAAGTCGCCTCCCGTTCTGTGCTATGGAACCGTTCTAAGGGGAGCGACGCAAGTCGCTCCGACTTAGAAAAAGGTTCCTGTACGACTTCGGGGGCGACTTGGGGCGACTTGCATAGACTTCTATACAGAAGTCGTTTTGCAAGTCGCCCGGGCAGTCGTGTGCAGGTCGCCTCGTGTAGCGCCTCTATATTGCCACATACCATTCTTCTTGGGGGGGGGGTGCAAAAAAATGACCAGCCCCGGGTGCCAGATCTGCTCGCCACGCCACTGGAATACAGATTGTACCTGCCTACATACTCATGGAAAGTATTGTTTTAAGTGAGATGGTTGACTCATAGACTAGCTATATTAGGAGGAGCAGTAAAGGACAACCATTGTTTAGTACTGCAAAACAGGAAGTGGAGCCTGAGTATGTAATAAGCACATATATAAATACATATTATACATGGAATCTGAGTTTTGTTTTTTTAAAGCATTAACACTTGGTAAAGTTATTTACTCAAGTTGATTTCTTTTAAGGCCAGTGAGGAACATTAAAGTGAAACTGCCACCATACAAAAGCAACTAAACCAAGGCATATCCGTAATAGAAGAAAGTAAATAAGTACCTTCCCAATGCCCCTCTCTATGAATGCCACTTCCTGGGATTGTCAATCTTCTGGGTCCCCCAAAGTTCTTACCGCTTTCTCCTGATGACTTTCATTATAGGACATGGTAGTGAAATGCAGGGACACCAGCGCATGGATTCCAATGTGGAGGAGCTGTTTTTTGAAGCACCGATTAGAGCCAGAAGCTCAAATAGGCTTCAATATAGGGTGGGCTTGGGTCAAAGAGAGTGCGCTCCGAGCCCACCCAGGTGTGTTTCAACAGCGAATCAATATTCGCTGTTGTAACACTGATCCTCCTCCCAGCCAATCAGGAAGCAGGTTTTTACACCGGTCACCCAACTGGCTGAAAGGACAGGCGATCCTATTGGATGCCTAGGAGAAGAAGGGGGAAGCTGGAAGCCGCCATGGAGGAGAGGACTCGGAGCTGAGCCACTGCACCACGCCGCCTGCCTCCCGCCACAATGGGGTAAGTGCCGGACGGACCGGCAAACAGCAGGATTGGTGGGTGCCACTCAGGGGGATGGGTGGTTGTTTGACGCCCCACCCCAAAAAAAAAAAAAAAAAAACACCAGCCACCACTGGTGAAATGAAAGTCAAAATGAAGGACCAGTAAAAGCTGTAGTGGACCCAGAAGATCAATGATTCTGAAAGTCTAGGTTTCTCAGGACACTTTTGTTGGACTATTTCACAGAACTGGAGGAATGTTTGGTGGCACAGGTATGCCTTGTTGAAATAACCTTTCTATAGGGTTATAGAAAGGTTTAAAGGTTCATGGTTGCTATCCTGCCCTTTCTGTCCTACATTTTCAGGACTCTAGGGACATTATAGTAAACTGCTGAAGTTCTGCTGTTCTCCTACAAAACCTTTTTTCTGAGTTGCTAAAATGTAACGTTTAGTAATATAATTCATCTACACAGGTATGTTTGTCTGTAAATCCCTGAAGATTTGGTTTACTATTACAGCCATGACTGGTCTACGGCTGCAATTATCACATTACTTAGCACTGTTGTTACATTTGCGAAAAAGTGCCTTTGATTTGTAGTGAATAATTTTCTCATTTAATAGAAAAACATCAACTAATGAAGACCATTTTTCAAGAACTTCCAAATAGGAGACAGCAAAGGACTGTGTTATAGTCTGGTCAACAAGCTGCACAACCACAGACCACTCTCAATAATGATGCGGTTTTCCTCTGTTCTTGATAAATGGTCTTGCTGATATACAGAAATGAGCTAGTCAGGTGGTAGAAAAATAAAGCGGTGGTTCTTAAGGGTTGCCCATAGACATAGAAGGGAGATCATTAATTTGGGTATGATTTAGAGTTCTTTCACATTGGCATTCAGTCTCGATCCTTCTATCTTTTCGATGGATCCAAACTGAAACACAATGTATTGTATGTTTCTAGGCAGGTGGATGATAACAGATTGAAGTCCAATTACATCTGCTTACTTCCAAGTTCTGAGCCTCAACAACTGATGTAAAGTATCCAATTTTAATGCTTTTTTTTCAGTTTTCATGAAGGAAGCAATGGCGCTCACGTAAAAGGACCCCCTAAAGGTTCTGATAATCCGGCACTGATAATTTTTAATGTAATGCTTATGCTTTTGTAGACCCCAATGCACTGCTTTTGCATCTTAAGGGGGAGCGTTTGGGGAGCCGTAAAAACGCGCATCAATCACAAGTTTTTACCATCCACTTCCTCCACCACCCGATCCACTTCCACCTTTCCCCTCTCCAGCCACATGCATAAACAAGGCCTTTACGTTCATTCTTCACATGTCTGGTTTTGTAGGTGGGGAGGAATTTTCCATCCCTCCGGGGGAGGTTTTATGGAGTGGCCACTAGCCCTGGCAATTTCTTTTGTGGGGGGGATTTTTGACCATGTCCGGCAACCTCTGAATGCTCATTTTATTTATTTTTGTATATACATATATTGCTATATCTTCTATGATTATTTATCTCTTTATTTAGAACTCATGAAATTAACACAGGTATAACCAACTGTCCCTGAGGAAGCCAATGTTGGCGAAACATGTAGGAACACAATACCTGTGAACAAGACCTGCCGCCACATTACTGGCTGGTCCTAGTAATATTGCTGCATATGCTGGTTCTGTATCTTTTTCCCCTACTGTTTGTTTACACCCTTGTTGTGTATACTTTTTTTGTATACCTTTTTTAATTTGCTTGTCAATAAAACATTATACTTTTAATACTAATGTGTCATTGCATAACATTCAAGACTTTGGCACTGTTATAATCCCCTTACCTTCTCCTTACTACTGGTTTTGTAGTTGTTGAAGAAAATAGGAATAGGTGGACGTTAGCATAAACAAAAAACATATTTCTATTCTAAGCCCCGGTTCACACTGGTGCGATGCAGGAACCAGAGCAATTCCTGTGCAGATTCCTGCATCGCATCTGACTCGAAGGCAGTTCACACTGACATCTGCAAACTGCTGCAGGTGTCAATGTAAAGTTAACCACTTGCCGACCGCCTAACGCATATATACGTCAACAAAATGGCACGGGTAGGCAAAATCACGTACCTGGTACGTGATTGCCTTCCCGCGGGCGGGGGGTCCGATCGGACCCCCCCCCCCGGTGCCAGCGACGGTCGGCTTTGGTCTGGGAGCGTTGAGAGGCGAGGGGGAGGCCATCCGATCGTGGCCCCCCCCTCGCGATCGCTCCCAGCCAATGAGAAACATCCCCTGCCTCTGTATAGTACACAGAGGCAGAGGATGTGATGTCATCTCTCCTCGGCTCGGCAGTTTCCGCCGAGGAGAGAAGACATCTGAGTAAGTGTAAAACACACACACACAGTAGAACATGCCAGGCATACATTTTTTTTTTCCTGATTACTGTATGGTGTCAGTTTGTGACAGTTAGAAGTGGTAGGGCAGTTAGTGTTAGCCCCCTTTAGGTCTAGGGTACCCCCCTAACCCCCCTAATAAAGTTTTAACCCCTTGATCACCCCCTGTCACCAGTGTCGCTAAGCGATCATTTTTCTGATCGCGGTATTAGTGTCGCTGGTGACGCTAGTTAGGGACGTAAATATTTAGGACCCCCATATACTACCTAAGAAATGTTTTAACCCCTTGATTGCCCCCTAGTTAACCTTTTCACCACTGATCACCGTATAACCGTTACGGGTGACGCTGGTTAGTTCATTTATTTTTTATAGTGTCAGGGCACCCGCCGTTTATTACCGAATAAAGGTTTAGCCCCCCTGATCGCCCGGCGGTGATATGCGTCGCCCCAGGCAGCGTCAGATTAGCGCCAGTACCGCTAACATCCACGCACGCAGCATACACCTCCCTTAGTGGTATAGTATCTGAACGCATCAATATCTGATCCGATCAAATCTATACTAGCGTCCCCAGCAGTTTAGGGTTCCCAAAAACGCAGTGTTAGCGGGATCAGCCCAGATACCTGCTAGCACCTGCGTTTTGCCCCTCCGCCCGGCCCAGCCCAGCCCACCCAAGTGTAGTATCGATCGATCACTGTCACTTACAAAACACTAAACGCATAACTGCAGCGTTCGCAGAGTCAGGCCTGATCCCTGTGATCGCTAACAGTTTTTTTGGTAGCATTTTGGTGAACTGGCAAGCACCAGCCCCAGGCAGCATCAGGTTAGCGCCAGTAGCGCTAACACCCACGCACGCACCGTACACCTCCCTTAGTGGTATAGTATCTGAACGGATCAATATTTGATCCGATCAGATCTATACTAGCGTCCCCAGCAGTTTAGGGTTCCCAAAAACGCAGTGTTAGCGGGATCAGCCCAGATACCTGCTAGCACCTGCGTTTTGCGCCTCCACCCGGCCCAGCCCAGCCCACCCAACTGCAGTATCGATCGATCACTGTCACTTACAAAACACTAAACGCATAACTGCAGCGTTCGCAGAGTCAGGCCTGATCCCTGCGATCGCTAACAGTTTTTTTTGTAGCGTTTTGGTGAACTGGCAAGCATCAGCGGCCTAGTACACCCCGGTCATAGTCAAACCAGCACTGCAGTAACACTTGGTGACGTGGCGAGTCCCATAAGTGCAGTTCAAGCTGGTGAGGTGGCAAGCACAAGTAGTGTCCCGCTGCCACACAGGCCCGTCGTGCCCATAATGCCCTTCCTGCTGCATTCGCCAATCCTAATTGGGAACCCACCACTTCTGCAGCGCCCGTACTTCCCCATTCACATCCCCAACCAAATGCAGTCGGCTGCATGAGAGGCATTTTCTTTATGTCCTCCCGAGTACCCCTACCCAACGAACCCCCCCAAAAAAGATGTTGTGTCTGCAGCAAGCGCGGATATAGGCGTGACACCCGCTATTATTGTCCCTCCTGTCCTGACAATCCTGGTCTTTGCATTGGTGAATGTTTTGAACGCTACCATTCACTAGTTGAGTATTAGTGTAGGGTACAGCATTGCACTGACTAGGCACACTTTCACAGGGTCTCCCAAGATGCCATCGCATTTTGAGAGACCCAAACCTGGAACCGGTTACAGCTATAAAACTTACAGTTACAAAAAAAAGTGTAAAAAAAAAAAAAATCACAAACAAAAATATAAAATAAAAAAAAATAGTTGTCGTTTTATTGTTCTCTCTCTCTCTATTCTCTCTCTATTGTTCTGCTCTTTTTTACTGTATTCTATTCTGCAATGTTTTATTGTTATTATGTTTTATCATGTTTGCTTTTCAGGTATGCATTTTTTTATACTTTACTGTTTACTGTGCTTTATTGTTAACCATTTTTTTGTCTTCAGGTACGCCATTCACGACTTTGAGTGGTTATACCAGAATGATGCCTGCAGGTTTAGGTATCATCTTGGTATCATTCTTTTCAGCCAGCAGTTAGCTTTCATGTAAAAGCAATCCTAACGGCTAATTAGCCTCTAGACTGCTTTTACAAGCAGTGGGAGGGAATGCCCCCCCCCCCCACCGTCTTCCGTGTTTTTCTCTGGCTCTCCTGTCTCAACAGGGAGCCTGAGAAATGCAGCCGGTGATTCAGCCAGCTGACCATAGAGCTGATCAGAGACCAGAGTGGCTCCAAACATCTCTATGGCCTAAGAAACCGGAAGCTACGAGCATTTTATGACTTAGATTTCGCCGGATTTAAACAGCGCCATTGGGGAAGCATTTTATCACACCGATCTTGGTGTGGTCAGATGCTTTGAGGGCAGAGGAGAGATCTAGGGTCTAATAGACCCCAATTTTTTCAAAAAAGAGTACCTGTCACTACCTATTGCTATCATAGGGGATATTTACATTCCCTGAGATAACAATAAAAATGTTTTTAAAAAAAAATGAAAGGAACATTTTAAAAATAAGATAAAAAAGCAAAAAAATAATAAAGAAAAAAAAAAAAGCACCCCTGTCCCCCCTGCTCTCGCGCTAAGGCGAACGCAAGCGTCAGTCTGGAGTCAAATGTAAACAGCAATTGCACCATGCATATGAGGTATCACCGCGAAGGTCAGATCGAGGGCAGTAATTTTAGCAGTAGACCTACTCTGTAAATCTAAAGTGGTAACCTGTAAAGGCTTTTAAAGGCTTTTAAAAATGTATTAATTTTGTTGCCACTGCACGTTTGTGCGCAATTTTAAAGCATGTCATGTTTGATATCCATGTACTCGGCCTAAGATCATCTTTTTTATTTCATCAAACATTTGGGCAATATAGTGTGTTTTAGTGCATTAAAATGTAAAAAAGTGTGTTTTTTCCCCAAAAAATGCGTTTGAAAAATCGCTGCGCAAATACTGTGTGAAAAAAAAAATGAAACACCCACCATTTTAATCTGTAGGGCATTTGCTTTAAAAAAAATTATAAAATTTATAAAAATTTATAAATTTATAATTTTATAAATTTATAATAATTTTTTCATGTAATCAAAAAGTGTCAGAAAGGGCTTTGTCTTCAAGTGGTTAGAAGAGTGTGTGATGTGTGACATAAGCTTCTAAATGTTGTGCATAAAATGCCAGGACAGTTCAAACCCCCCCCAAATGACCCCATTTTGGAAAGTAGACACCCCAAGCTATTTACTGAGAGGCATGTCGAGTCCATGGAATATTTTATATTGTGACACAAGTTGCGGGAAAGAGACAATTTTTTTTTTTGCACGAAGTTGTCACTAAATGATATATTGCTCAAACATGCCATGGGAATATGTGAAATTACACCCCAAAATACATTCTGTTGCTTCTCCTGAGTATGGGGATACCACATGTGTGGGACTTTTTGGGAGCCTAGCCGCGCACGGGACCCCGAAAACCAAGCACCGCCTTCAGGCTTTCTAAGGGCGTAAATTTTTTATTTCACTCTTCACTGCCTATCACAGTTTCGGAGGCCATGGAATGCCCAGGTGGCACAAACCCCCCCCCCCAAATGACCCCATTTTGGAAAGTAGACACCCCAAGCTATTTGCTGAGAGGTATAGTGAGTATTTTGCAGACCTCACTTTTTGTCACAAAGTTTTGAAAATTGAAAAAAGGAAAAAAAAATGTTTTCTTGTCTTTCTTCATTTTCAAAAACAAATGAGAGCTGCAAAATACTCACCATGCCTCTCAGCAAATAGCTTGGGGTGTCTACTTTCCAAAATGGGGTCATTTGGGGGGGTTTATGCCACCTGGGCATTCCATGGCCTCCGAAACTGTGATAGGCAGTGAAGAGTGAAATCAAAAATTTACACCCTTAGAAATCCTGAAGGCGGTGATTGGTTTTCGGGGCCCCCTATGCGGCTAGGCTCCTAAAAAGTCTCACACATGTGGTATCCCCGTACTCAGGAGAAGCAGCTAAATGTATTTTGGGGTGAAATTCCACATATGCCCATGGCCTGTGTGAGCAATATATCATTTAGTGACAACTTTGTGCAAAAAAAAAAAAAATTTGTCACATTCCCGCAACTTGTGTCAAAAAATAAAATATTCCATGGACTTAACATGCCTCTCAGCAAATAGCTTGGGGTGTCTACTTTCCAAAATGGGGTCATTTGGGGGGGTTTGTGCCATCTTGGCATTTTATGGCCTTCAAAACTGTGATAGGTAGTGAGGAGTGAAATCAAAAATTTATGCCCTTAGAAATCCTGAAGGCGGTGCTTGGTTTTCGGGGCCCCGTACGCGGCTAGGCTCCCAAAAAGTCCCACACATGTGGTATCCCCGTACTCAGGAGAAGCAGCTGAATGTATTTTGGGGTGCAATTCCACATATGCCCATGGCCTGTGTGAGCAATATATAATTTAGTGACAACTTTTTGTAATTTTTTTTTTTTTTTGTCATTATTCAATCACTTGGGACAAAAAAAATAAATATTCAATGGGCTCAACATGCCTCTCAGCAATTTCCTTGGGGTGTCTACTTTCCAAAATGGGGTCATTTGGGGGGGGGTTGTACCGCCCTGCCATTTTAGCATCTCAAGAAATGACATAGGCAGTCATAAACTAAAAGCTGTGTAAATTCCAGAAAATGTACCCTAGTTTGTAGACGCTATAACTTTTGCGCAAACCAATAAATATACGCTTATTGACATTTTTTTTACCAAAGACATGTGGCCGAATACATTTTGGCCTAAATGTATGACTAAAATTGAGTTCATTGGATTTTTTTATAACAAAAAGTAGAAAATATAATTTATTTTCAAAATTTTCGGTCTTTTTCCGTTTATAGCGCAAAAAATAAAAATGGCAGAGGTGATCAAATACCATCAAAAGAAAGCTCTATTTGTGGGAAGAAAAGGACGCAAATTTCGTTTGGGTACAGCATTGCATGACCGCGCAATTAGCAGTTAAAGCGACGCAGTGCCAAATTGTAAAAAGTGCTCTGGTCAGGAAGGGGGTAAATCCTTCCGGGGCTGAAGTGGTTAATGACACCCCCAAATCAATTTTCGCAGAACGCAGTGCGAACTGTGAAATCAGATGGGATCAAATCGCATGGGTCTGAACACCCAATGCAGTCCGATTCCAGTGTGGACTAAAAAAAGGGTCCTGCACCATTTCGGTGCGAATGTGATGCGATTGAAGCCATACAAACTGTATAGCTGAATTCGCATTGCACAGACATCGCATGGGATGTGCATTGCAATGAGAAGCAAATCACATGCGATGTCTGGCATCACATAATTGTGAACCCAGCCTAAAACAGAACATCTGTAAGGCTAGGTTCACAGTTGTGGGTGGTTGCCGCTGCAGGTCCGGACCTGTTCCTGCAGCAGTAAAACTCTCTGCCACTCAGGAAATGCATGGGGGTACCATTAATCCTAACAGCACCCCCGCACACTGGAAAATGCAGCGAGGTTTCCTTGCACTGGGAACCGCACTACACTTATGGTTTCCACGCGGGCCGTGCTTTCAGGGAAGATGCAGAGACCTTATCCTTGTGCTTTCTGGAGGCACAGCAGCCCATTCAAATCAATAGGCTGCCATGATATCAGTTTACATCTGTTTATGTCTGCAAAAAATGGCACAAACCTTTTCTGTTTTTTTCTGCGGACATAAACAGACTCAAATGTAAGCAGATGTAATTGGACGTACATCTAATTATAGACATACATTGTGCAACATGATTGAATATCCCTTTAGAACAGTGGCGGAGGACTTTACTCATATAGGGAGCTTTTAGTGTGACCACCAACATCATCAAAGGGCCACTTAACGCTTAATGACATACCAGTACGTCGCCCCAAATTTGAGTGGTTATACCAGGATGATGTCATCAACCATGGTTTGAGATAAGATTCAGGTATGGCAATTTTTACATTTCAGCCGGATTGATTTTAGAAGCAGTGAGAGGATTTGCCGCTGGATTGATTTTAGAAGCAGTGAGAGGGGACAACCCCCCCCCCCCCCAGCTGCCTTCTGTGGCCTTCTTAGGCTCTCTCATCCCACCGCTGAACCCAAGAGTCCTGCCGGTTGACCATAGAGCTGGAACAGCCTAATCATTACTATGGTCTGACGAGTATCTTGTCACTTCCGGATTCACCAGATGTCATCAAACCATGGTTTGAGATAAGATTCAGGTATAGCAATTTTTACATAGTTACATTTCAGCCGGTAGTCAGCTTTCTAGTAAAAGCAATCCTAGTGGCTAGTTAGCCGCTGGATTGCTTTTACAAGAAGTGGTTGGGGAAATTCCCCCTCCCGCCGCCTTCTGTGGCCTTCTCAGGCTCTCCCGTCGCACCGGGAACCTGAGAGTACATCAATCAGGAAGCAGGTATTGACGCCGAACACCCGATTGGCTGATAGGACAGATACTACTGGATGCATAGGGGGAGAGGGAAGGAGCTGAAAGCAGCTATGGAGGAGAGGTCAATCAGAAACGAGCTGCTGCACCACACTGCCTGCCACCTGCCATGATGGGGTAAGTGCCAGACCGACCGTAAACCAGCAGGGGGTGGTTGTTTGCCCCCCAAAAAAAAAAATCAGCTGCCGCTGGACTTTAGATGAGGCATGCAGCTGGAAAAAGCAAAATAAGTGCTGTGTATCCGTCAAATTTTTTTAATTAATTTGTTTCATATATCAGTACAAATAGGGTCATGCATAATGCAGGTATAAGATATTGCTAAATTCATATATGTACACATATGTTAAAATGGCACAGTGGTTCATAGTAATGACTTGTAAGACACCAAATTCTTGAATCCATATTCACATAGTATATAGGACAAAACAGGATTGTATTAGCACAGTATAGTAGAACAAAATTGTAAAAAAATGAATAAAGTTCAATAATGTAAACAACATGATTGTAGCATCTCAAAGCTTGACATGTTTCGTGGATTCCTCCCACTCATCAGGAGCAGATATGTAAGAAGCGTCTAAAAAATACAAGTGAATGAACAGTAAGTCTGACAGAAAAAGAAAAAGGGGGGGGGGGGGTAGAGAAAGAAATGTCCACCCATACTTACAGATTAACTATGAGTATGGAATCTGGTGTTGAACACTGAAGGTTGACTGGGGGCATCATCTGGATTCAAGAATTTGGTGTTTTACAACTCATTACTATGAAGCTTTATGCCATTTTAACATATGTGTACATATATGAATTTAGCAATACAGTAAAACCTTGGTTTGAGAGTAACTTGGTTTGAGAGCGTTTTGCAAGACAAGCAACATTTTTTAATAAATTTTGACTTTATATACAAGTTATGTCTTGATATACAAGTAGCGTCATGTCACAACTGAGTATAAAAAAGAAGAAAGGCGCCTCTAAGTGTAGTAATATGGTTACATTTAATAAAGGTACAACATTTAGCAACAAATTGCTACACTTAGAGACGCCTCTCTTCTCTTTTATACTCTGTAGCTCCTGCTGGATTTTGCTTATGTAGCGCTGGTAGATTTTCCAATCTACCGGTTCTAGTTAAATTTAGTGTATTATCTGTGCTGTACATAGTTCAGATCTAATTTACTGTTAGATTAGCCTCTGCTCCAGTTTGGCTGTGTTGTGTGTAGTTCCACATTCTGCCTGTGGGTGTCGTTGTCACTTTGGGTCGGTGTTGGAAAGCAACAGGCTAAAACATATGAGTGCTCTTCTGTCCCGGTGACAACTCGGCGGAGGTGGTCCTCCGGGTTGCATTCTGGGAGAGGGTATTTATGGAGCAGACACCATGTTTCAAAGAGCTTTACCTCGTGGCCCTCCTGGCCTAGAGGCATGTGTTAGTGAGTTCTAGCTCACGGCCCTCCAGCCTGGTTGCGGCAGCTGAGCGGGTAGACCCAGAAGTCTGTCTGGGGCCTGCTATTACTGGGATGCTGTCTGTCCTGCAGGAAGAAGCCGGACAATCGGGAAGATCCAGGGGAGGACCCATCTTGGAAGGGACCATGCAAGGCTGGTCTTAAGAAGGGCCTGGTGACTCCATTGGAGGACGCATCCTAAACTACTCTACCGCACAAGTACTGCCGGGTTGGCTTAAAGGTTCTGGTACTGTGCTTGCTGTTCATCGAAAACTACTACATCCTGTGGCAGAGGATCGTACAGTTTTGTTTCATCCAAGTCTGTGGCAGAGACTTATTGTTCGTGCTGCGTTCCGGCTGCTAGGTTGGTGAGAGAGACCTATGCGGGCGGGCAAAGATTTAATCCTGAGCTGAGGATATATTCATCCCAAAGATTTCAGTTTCTTAGTGCTACGCCAAGAAAAGGCATTTGAACTTCCCTGCAACTCTTCTTCTCCCTCTTTCCTGCTACTTCTTCCAGTTATCTCCCATTAAAGCATTGGAAAAGTACTCAAGTGACTGGTTTCTACATTGTCTGATAATAAGCTCAACGGGACCCTAGAGCGGTACTGGTGAAATTACAGGTACTGGTGAAATCAGCAGCTCCACCATGAGTTAGTGCTACACTTATAATCCCCTTGTGGAGGCTTCCATTTGTGGATGGACATTTTATGGTTACACAACCTATCACATTGCTATAATCTTTTTATATGGACTATAAACTGAAGGACCTATGAATGAATGGTTGTGGAATGAATCATTTGAGTTTCCATCATTTCTTATAGGGAAATTCGCTTTGATATACAAGTGTTTTGGATTATTAGCATGTTTCTGGAACTAATTATGCTCACAATCCAAGGCTTTACTGTATTTTATACCTTCATTGTGCATAACCCTATTTGTACTCATATATGAAACAAATTAATTGTATTTTTACGGATACACAGTACTTATTTTGCTTTTTCCAGCTGCATGCTTCATCTAAAGTCCCAACCCTTTTTCATATTTTTCTCGCAAACCAGGGATGGAGGCCTTTGACTCCACATGTCTTGTGCCTCATTCAAAGTCCCAAACCTCTCTTCATTTCAACCTGCATGGACTATTCCTGGGTGTGCCTGTCTTGTGTGTGGTTTATTGATGCCAATACCAGTGGAGCCTTAACAAAAAGAACTGTAAAAACAAAAAGGGGGTGGGTCGCACAATTTCCTATGCAGAAGGTGTCCAATTATAATCAATCCAAGAAATTACCACACTACAAAATAATTCTTGTTCAATGTATGAGGTTTATATTCTTTTGAGTTGATTGAGTTAATTCTCAGTTTTGAGTGCCCTCACTCTTCATCAGGTGCATGTACCTGACAAAAAGCGGGGACACTCAAAACTGCTATACAAATGTATATACATTGAAAAGAAAATAAATGTCATACATCAAGTCATAATTATTTTGGAGCAAAAAAGGGGGTTTCACCAAATCAGATTGGAACAGTGCAGTAGCCACATCCCTAGGATATATTAGGAAAAAGACAAAATCCCCCTTCAATGGGTCTTTGGAGGCCACATACACTGGTATATTATGAAAAATAGTTTATTGAATATACATAAAAGTCTACGATCAAACAGAATGATCGATATTAAAAAACATCAAAATTATTGCAGAATATACATACATGTGAAGAAAACAACAACAAAAAACAATTTACATGAAAAAATATGACAGAGATAATGATACTCTCCAGTAGATAGTAATCCCTGGTACCCAACGCGTTTCTGGTTAAGCACCTTTGTCAGGGGTATAGGACAGAGGTAGATATAGTCATAAATTGTTTTTACTCTAAAAGATAAAAGGTCATATCAGAAAATTGTATGGCCAATAATGGGATATGCGTAGTAGCTATAGAAGTTAGATGAACAGCCATGCCATTTCAAAGATTACATAGCATGTAAAATGATTCCATAAAGAAAATGGGTAAAGCAACTGTCACAATGGGGGTGTAGATGGACGCCAACCAAGCAGTAATGAGATCTTGGAACATAAAGCTCCCAGGTGTTGTAGATCCAGTGGGCAACAGCAACTGAATTCCAACAATTTAGCTGAACTGGCAATAAAAAGAACACAGTACCAGGTATAAAAAAATGTACTTGCTATGATAGCAAGAAAGGAAAGAACAAAAGAAAAGAAAAGAACCAAAGAGAAAGAGAAAGTAAAAATGAATACTGTGACAGACCTAGCTGGGAGAGAGACTTTTGGAGGGGACTGAATGCTAGCCTTTTGCCGATCGATCGCAGGCCCTGGCATTTGGGGGAACGGTGCTCTTTGTGAGCTGTATGCCTGGGGACCCTTGAGGTGGTATTACTGTGGATTCGGGTCCTGGTCCCCCAGGACACACAGACTCTGGGGACACTGGATTTGCCATATTAGAAATAGTGGCTGATTCATAATGCTGGGACAAATACTGTTAGGAGATGCTGATGTAAATTCCAGCCACCTGTCTGTCTGTTGCCTGCTAGAATGTGTATTGTAAATAAGTCTCTAGTATAGGATCTAAACTAGACCAGTCTAAACTATGTGGCATGTTCACCAATGCCAGGAGCATGGCGGACAAGATGGGTGAACTAGAGATACGGTTGTACAAGGAGGATTTGGATTTTGTGGGAATTTCAGAGACCTGGTTCAACAGCTCTCATGATTGGCTGGCAAACATTCAAGGGTATACCCTATACCGCAAGGATAGAGAAGGTAAAAAAGGGGGAGGGGTATGCCTATATATCAAGAATAATGTACAAGTGAGTGTGAGAGATGACATCACTGAGGGGGCTAGGGAGGAGGTGGAATCTTTATGGGTAGAGCTCCAAAGGGATGAAGCTAAGGGGAAAATAATACTGGGAGTATGCTATAGGCCCCCAAACCTGAGGGAGGAAGTGGAGACGGATCTCCTATCACAAATTGGATTAGCAGCAAGGATGGGAAGTGTTATCATAATGGGGGATTTTAATTATCCAGACATAGACTGGGCGGAGGGAACCGCGCATTCATTTAAGGCTCGCCAGTTCCTTAGTGTTTTGCAGGACAATTTTATGGGTCAGATGGTAGACGCACCAACTAGAAATAAAACATTACTAGATCTACTGATTACCAATAATACAGACCTGATAACAGATGTGGTAATACGGGGCAATTTAGGTAACAGCGATCACAGGTCAATTAGTTTCAGTATAAATCACACAAATAGGAAACATGAAGGGAACACAAAGACACTGAATTTCAAAAGAGCCAACTTCCCTAAACTACAAACCTTGCTAAAAGGCATAAATTGGGATAAAATATTAGGAACAAAGAATACGGAGGAGAGATGGGTTTGCTTTAAGAGCATATTAAATAAGGGCATTAGCCAATGTATCCCATTGGGTAATAAATTTAAAAGAGCGAACAAACATCCTGGATGGCTTAACTCCGATGTAAAAATGCATATAAAAGCAAAGGAGAAGGCCTTCAAAAAATACAAGGTTGAGGGATCATCCTCAGCATTCAGTATTTATAAAGAATGCAATAAGAAATGTAAGGGTGCAATTAGGATGGCTAAGATAGAGCATGAAAGACACATAGCGGAGGAGAGCAAAAGAAATCCCAAGAAATTCTTTAAGTATGTAAACAGTAAAAAAGGGAGGACAGACCATATTGGCCCCATAAAGAATGAGGAAGGACATCTGGTTACAAAGGATGGGGAGATGGCAAAGGTATTGAATTTATTCTTCTCCTCAGTCTTCACAAGTGAATCGGGGGGCTTCAGTAACCAAAACTGCAGTGTTTATCCTCATGACACATCACAGGAAGCACCTCCATGGTTAACAGAGGACGGAATTAAAATTAGACTTGAGAAACTTAACATTAATAAATCACCGGGACCAGATGGCTTGCATCCGAGGGTACTTAGGGAACTCAGTCAGGTGATTGCCAGACCGTTGTTCCTAATATTTACAGACAGTCTATTGACTGGAATGGTACCAGCTGATTGGAGAAAAGCCAATGTAGCACCAATATTTAAAAAGGGCCCAAAAAACATCCCTGGGAATTACAGACCAGTTAGCCTAACATCAATAGTATGTAAACTCTTGGAGGGGATGATAAGGGACTATATACAAGATTTTAGTAATAAGAATGATTTCATTAGCAGTAATCAGCATGGATTCATGAAGAATCGTTCTTGCCAAACCAATCTATTAACCTTCTATGAGGAGGTGAGTTGCCATCTAGATAAAGGAAGGCCCGTAGACGTGGTGTATCTGGATTTTGCAAAAGCATTTGACACAGTTCCCCATAAACGTTTACTATACAAAATAAGGTGCGTTGGCATGGACCATAGGGTGAGTACATGGATTGAAAACTGGCTACAAGGGCGTGTTCAGAGGGTGGTGATAAATGGGGAGTACTCAGAATGGTCAGGGGTGGGTAGTGGGGTTCCCCAGGGTTCTGTGCTGGGACCAATCCTATTTAATTTGTTCATAAACGACCTGGAGGATGGGATAAAGAGTTCAATCTCTGTATTTGCAGACGATACTAAGCTAAGCAGGGCAATAACTTCTCTGCAGGATGTGGAAATCTTGCAAAAAGACCTGAACAAATTAATGGGGTGGGCGACTACATGGCAAATGAGGTTCAATGTAGAAAAATGTAAAATAATGCATTTGGGTGGCAAAAATATGAATGCAATCTATACACTGGGGGGAGAACCTCTGGGGGAATCTAGGATGGAAAAGGACCTGGGGGTCCTAGTGGATGATAGGCTCAGCAATGGCATGCAATGCCAAGCTGCTGCTAATAAAGCAAACAGAATATTGGCATGCATTAAAAGGGGGATCAACTGCAGAGATAAAACGATAATTCTCCCGCTCTACAAGACTCTGGTCCGGCCGCACCTGGAGTATGCTGTCCAGTTCTGGGCACCAGTCCTCAGGAGGGACGTACTGGAAATGGAGCGAGTACAAAGAAGGGCAACAAAGCTAATAAAGGGTCTGGAGGATCTTAGTTATGAGGAAAGGTTGCAAGCACTGAACTTATTCTCTCTGGAGAAGAGACGCTTGAGAGGGGATATGATTTCAATTTACAAATACTGTACTGGTGACCCCACAATAGGGATAAAACTTTTTCGCAGAAGAGAGTTTAATAAGACTCTTGGCCACTCATTACAATTAGAAGAAAAGAGGTTTAACCTTAAACTACGTAGAGGGTTCTTTACTGTAAGAACGGTAAGGATGTGGAATTCCCTTCCACAGGCGGTGGTCTCAGCGGGGAGCATTGATAGCTTCAAGAAACTATTAGATAATCACCTGAATGACCGCAATATACAGGGATATGTAATGTAATACTGACACATTATCACACACATAGGTTGGACTTGATGGACTTGTGTCTTTTTTCAACCTCACCTACTATGTAACTATGTAACTATAAGAGTCATTAGATCCCCATTGTTGTTTGTGTTGATTAACTCTGCTATTGTGATAATGTTGATTGGGTTTTCTGAGCTACAAGATGGCCAGTCTGGCCTAAAGGTCATGTCTCAGTCATCTAGGCTGTCTAAAGGGATTAGTTAATTAGCTCATGTTAATTAGGTTTCTGGTCACAGGTGTATGTTCAGAGTAATATGAGCTGGAGGTACGCACCTCCTCTTTTATTGTATAAAAGAGCCTGTATTTTTTAATAAAGGAGATTCCTGGTTGAACTTACATACAGCCTGCCTGGTGTTTGTTCTGAGCTACACAACTGGATTAGAACGCCACATAGCTGTAGTTCTAGTCCTGGAGCATCGGATGACCGAACCATTAGATGTTGCGATCTGCAATCTGATTCTATAGCCGCAGAGGAGTGTCGGGAGAGTGGAATCGAGCGAGCAGGGGCTCGTTACAAATACTACTTATAATATTTCATATGGAGTCATTAAAGGCTATTACTAAACCATATAGTATATAGAACCCTAATATTTGTAATAATTATAGTATAGATGCAATAGGGGCACAGAATATGTTTATATATTTATTTACCAATGTCTGCTGTGTAGAAAATAAGGTAGGTAGCTAGCAAGAGCTTTCAATAAGGCTCCAGATCAGTGGATATCACCAAAATATCCTTATCTCCATCTTTCTTCCCTGAGGGGGACAGGACAACCATTCAGGGGACATTTACAACATATAAATGTAAATGGTCGTCTGCAAACGGCTCATGCAAAGTTAGTAAAGGCCATCAGGGTAGATGTACTTACATAGTATACTTGAACAGGTCTATATGGTGGCATCTCCCCCCGCTCTGCAGTGCCTGTCAGGCTGGCAGAGCAGGGAACCTTTGATCCCTTCTTCTTGTTCCCTATACGTAGGTAGATCTTTAAAAGGATCCAGTTTTTCATATATACCCTCAATGTCCTTCTCTGGGTTTACTATTCTCTTTTGATACTCCTCAATCAATAACCGCATCATCACTTTAGTACACTGTTGGAGATTATTCTCCCAGCGTTTCTTGAATGTAGTGTCCATATTCTCTAAGGTCTGGAAAATGTGAACCCTCAACCCAAAAGGATTATTATCCTCCTGGATGTAGTGTTCAAAGTTCTCAACCTGCCAAAAAAGGAAACCTTTTTCTCCACCAACTTGTCTAATTGAGAAAACATGGAGTTCATCTCGGAACCCTGTGCTTCTTTAAGGCCATGTTCCCTGTATTTTCCATAAGGGTATCAAATTCTTTCCCTTTAAACATAGTTCAAATCCCCTATGTAATGGCTAAACAAATCTGACAAATAGATCCCCGCTCTGCCAGTCTGACAGGCACTGCAGAGCGGGGGAGACACCAGCATACTGACCTGTTCAAGTATACTATGTAAGTACATCTACCCTGATGGCCTTTAATAACTTTGCATGAGCCGTTTGCGACCATTTACATTTGTATATGCTGTAAATGTTCCCTGAATGGTTGTCTTGTCCCCCTCAGGGAAGACAGATGAAGATAAGGATATTTTGGTGCTATCCACTGATCTGGAGACTTATTGAAAGCTCTTGCTAGCTACCTACCTTATTTTCTACACAGCGGACATTGCTAAATAAATATATAAACATCTTCTGTGCCCCTATTGCAGCTATACTATAATGTTTACAAATATGAGGGTTCTATATACTATATGGTTTAGTAATAGGGATGGGCTGACTGTTCGAGTCGAACATGAGTTTGACTCGAACATCGGCTGTTCGATCGTTCGACGAAGATCAAACATTATGGGCCGCTCAAGCATGCACTATGACCCGCATTCATTGGCCAATCACAGCGCCGTCAGCAAAGAGAGCCATAATTGGCCAATTATGGCTCAGGGGGTTAAGTCCAAGCCCCACACTATATAAGGCCGCCTGCACGTCGGCCGCGTGTAGTGTGTTGGTGGCGTTGTTAAGAGAGAGGCAGGGAGAGTGTCATTTAATTTAGTTTGAGCAGGCAGTTGATTCAGTTAGCTGCAGTGTATTTCATATATATATATATATATATATATATATATATATATATATATATATATATACATATACATATATATCCACTGTATACAGTTTAGCTAGATCTCACTGCAGACCGTTCCTGGTGTACTGTTGCTAATATACTTCAGGCAGTCGATACAGTTAGCTACAGTGTATTTAGTATAAGTATACATCCTGGCTTTGTGTGTATATATATATATATATATATATATATATATACACTATATACAGTTTAGCTTCATCTCACTGCAGTCCATTCCTGGTGTACTGTTTCTAATATACTTCAGGCAGGAAGTTGATTCAGCTATTTGCATTGCATTTAATAAATATATACAGGCTTGCATATATATATAGTCTAGCCAAGCCTATACCTGACTGTCAGCCATTTCTGGAGTACGTGTTCAAAGACACTTTCAGGCAGGTGACTCAGTGAGCTGCAGTTCAATATATATATATATATATATATATATATATATATATATATATATATATATATATATATATATATATATAGTCTAGCCAAGCCTATACCTGACTGTAGGCCATTCCTGGAGAGCATGTTCAAAGACACTTTCAGGCAGGCAGGCAGGTGACTCAGTGAGCTGCAGTTCATAAAATATATATCCACTGCATTGTAGTCTAGCCAAGCCTATACCTGACTGTAGGCCATTCCTGGAGTGCATGTTCAAATACACTTTCAGGCAGGCAGGTGACTCAGTGAGCTGCAGTTCATAAAATATATATCCACTGCATTGTAGTCCAGCCAAGCCTATACCTAACTGTAGGCCATTCCTGGAGTGCGTGTTCAAAGACACTTTCAGGCAGGCAGGCAGGTGACTTAGTGAGCTGCAGTTCAAAAATTATATATCCACTGCATTGTAGTCCAGCCAAGCCTATACCTAATTGTAGGCCATTCCTGGAGTGCGTGCTCAAAGACACATTCAGGCAGGCAGGCAGGTGACTCAGTGAGCTGCAGTTCATAAAATATATATCCACTGCATTGTAGTCCAGCCAATCCTATACCTGACTGTAGGCCATTCCTGGAGTATGTGTTCAAAGACACTTTCAGTCAGGTGACTCAGTGAGCTACAGTTCATTTAATATATATATATATATATATATATATATATATATATATATATATATATATATATAGATAGATAGATAGATAGATAGATATAGCTATAGATATATATATATATATCTATGGATAGATATATATAGATATAGATCTATATCTATATAGATCTATATACCGTGTTTCCCCAAAAATAAGACATCCTCCGAAAATAAGGCCTACTTCCAGTTTTGCCTCTCATTGTAATATAAGGCATCCCCCCGATAATAAGACCTCCCCGATAATAAGGCACCCCCCGATAATAATACCCCCCCCCGATAATAAGGCACCCCCTGATAATAAGGCATCCACCGATATTAAGGCATCCACCGATAATAAGGCATCCACCGATAATAAGGCATCCACCGAACATAAGGTATCCCCCGAACATAAGGCATCTGACTCTGGACTCGTAGCGGCAGGCACCGCCGCGCAGCTCACTGATTGGCCGCAGCTGTTTAGGCAGTGCGAGGTCTCTTCAAATAAGTGAGCTGCGGCAGGCTCTCTGGATGACGAGTGACGTCCCTGATGTTGCGCAAGGGAACGTCGCCCGTCAGAGAGCCCGCGCCGCCGCTGCCAGACACAGGAGTCGGCCACAGGGGTGACTGAGGTGTGGGGGGGATGTCTAGTGAAGGTGGGAGGGGGGAGAGACTAAACTGTCCACTGGCACAGGGGTGGGGGGAGGGGGGCTTAAAATGAATTCAAATGACACATGGTGGATTTGAGGGGAGGGGGAATCAAATAGGCACAGGTGGATCAGAAGGGGGAATCAAAATGGCACAGGAGGTTCTAAAATGATAATCCCCCCTCTGATCCTCCTGTGCCATTTTTATTGATTCCCCCCTCTGATCCCCCCTGTGTCATTTTAAGTGATCCCCCCATTTCAATCCCCCCTCTGATCCAGTGTGTCACTTTAGGGGGTGACTGCTTTTCTGCTGATACAAGAAATACTGGTAAACAGTGCTGGTATATTTTTACCCCTAGACATGAGCGCAAAAAGAAAAAGCTACTCCATGGAGTACAGGCAAGGAATCGTGGAAGACTCTTGGGGCCAAAATCTTACTGCTTTCTGCAAAGAGAAGATGTTGAATATCCGATTGGTCCGAAAATGGCAAGCAGAGTACGGTAACCTCATTGAACAAGTGGACCAGGGAAATGCTAAAAAGCGCAAGTGTGGATCAGGTCGGCAACCATTATTTTCTGAGCTGGAAGACCTGATCTGTGAATGGGTTGTTGACAGGAGAGCAAAGGCTTTTGTTGTGAATAGGGCTCAGATTCAAGAATTTGCCCTTGCAATGGCACCACAGTTTGATATAGCCCCCGAAGACTTCAAAGCATCACAACACTGGCTGGATAATTTCCTTCAGCGAACTGAACTGTCTTTAAGAAGATCCACAACACTGTTTAGGCTGGAAGATGCTCAAGTTATTCAGCGAGCAATTGCATTCAAGTCCTTTATTGATGATCCTGACTTCTCTAAATACAATCTTTCCAACATGATTGCTATGGATGAAACTGCAGTGTTTATGGGCCAATCATCTCAAACAACAATTGAACAGCGGGGTGTCTCCTCAGTGTACATTCCCTCCACTGCTTACGAAAGTGCACGTGTCACCTGTATTTTGGCAATTCGTCTGAATGGCACTAAAATCCCACCTTTAATCATTTCTAAGGGCAAGAAGGAAAAGATTGAACGTGTTTCGGGCATTTTTATTCTTGAAACTGAAAAAGCCTGGGCCACACAAGCAGTTATAAGGAAGTGGGTCGATTTAATGCTGCCGCTTGTTATGCAAGGGAGCCAAAGAGGTCTGCTAGTCTGGGATGCAGCCAGCACTCACCGCGCAAAAGACATGAAGAAATTTCTTCACGAAAGAAAAATAGATCAAATAATGATTCCCGCAGGAATGACGGCCTATCTCCAGACTTTTGATATTGCAATAAACAAGCCATTCAAGGACAATTTGCGCATGGAAATTAACGACTACATTGAAAATAGAATGGAGAGAAATCAGCGTGGAAACTTTGTGAAACCTAAACTGCAAGAGGTTGTGACTTGGGTGAAGAATTCATGGGAGAAAATCACTGACAGTTGCATTGCAAATGCACTACGAGCAGGCTGCCTTGACAAGAAGTACTCATTTAAGGACAGTGCTATTGCTAAACATGAGAGATTTGGTCCACTGATTCTGAAAGAAATGGAGTCACAAGAAATTCACCAGGAAATTTGGGGTTTGGATTGTTATGATGATGATGATGTTCCAGAAGATGATGACATGACTGTCATTGAAAAAATCTTACTTACTTTGTGTTCATACCAATAAATATCAGTATCAGTAAATGTACCATAGATTGTTGTACATGGAAATGGTAGTAACAAGTAGTAACAAGAAATTCTTGATACCGTAGGATTCACAGTTTGTTTGGTTATGCTGGTTTGTGATGACCACTACTACCGTACCGTATACAGGTAATAAATTTACTTTACTTTACTTTAAATTTACTTTTTTTTGTTCAACAAAAAATGTGTACCGTATTCTTCTTCATTGAAAAATAAGACATCCCCTGAAAATAAGACCTAGGGCATCTTTGGGAGCAAAAATTAATATAAGACACTGTCTTATTTTTGGGGAAACAGGGTATATATATATATATATATATATATATATATATATATATATATATATATATATATATATATATATATATATACAGGCTTGTACTGTATATATATAGTCAAGCCAAGCCTATACCTGACTGTAGGCCATTCCTGGAGTGCGTGTTCAAAGACACTTTCAGGCAGGCAGGCAGACAGGTCACTCAGTGAGCTGCAGTTCATATAATATATATATATATATATATATATATATATATATATATATATATATATATATATATATATATATATATATATATATATACAGGCTTGTATATATATATATATATATATATATAGTCTAGCCAAGCCTATACCTGACTGTAGGCCATTCCTGGTGTACTGTTTTTAGTAAACTATAGGCGTTGTTTTGCTAATCTAATTGTACAGTATGTCTGGAAGGCCACCAAGGAGAGGCAGACGCTCACAGGCCACTAAAAGAGGGCAAGCAGGCTCTGTGTCTACAGCCAACAGTGCTGGTCGTGGACACGGTCCATCCTCAGCACGTGGCCGTGGGGCGCGCTTGTCCTTTTTTTCGGCAGCTGGCCGTGTTGAGCCACAACATACAGAAAAGTTGGTAGAGTGGATGACCAAGCCGTCCTCATCCTTCTCATCCTCCTCATCCTCTGTCACCCAGGCTCAGGGTACTTTGTCTGCCAATGCAGCTGCCAAAGCGGCCTCTTCCATCGGCTCAATGTCATCAGTCACTCCTTCCATAGCCCCACCATCATGCCCTGAGGAGTCCCAAAACTGTTTGACCACAGTGTAGGGTATATACTGCAGGAGGAAGCGTTTTGAAGGGTCTGATGATGGTATCCAGGTTGAGGATGAAGGCAGTGACGTGAGCCCAGAGAGAGGGGGTGCCCAAGAAGGACAAGAAACTGGCAGTCATGTTCCCCCCAGCTGCAGCATACTGCCAGGTTTGCTCCAGTGGCGAGAAGGGATGGGATGATGAGGTCACTGACTCTAAGTGGGTGCCAGATAGAAGAGAGGAGGAGGAGGAGGTACATCTCCAATGAGGCAGGATGCCCTCTAGGGGCCAGATTAAGGGCAGGCAACCGACTACATCACACCGCAGAGCTCCGCATGTGCAGGGCACTGCTAACTCCGCAGGTTTTTCCAAAAGTTCTTTGGTGTGGGCCTTTTTTGAGACGTGTGCAGCAGATTGCACCGTTGCTGTTTGCAACATATGTCTGAAGCGTATCAAGCGTGGCCAAAACAGCAGCCGCTTGGGCACCACATGCTTGACCAGACATATGTCACGCTCCCATGCAGTCTGTTGGCAACAGTACTTAAAAGACCCACACCAAAGAATAAGGCGGACCTCTCCTTGCTCCTCATAAGCTGGAATCTCCAACCCCACCATAACTTCAGTCCTCTCAGAGACCTGCACTGAGAGGAATGAAGGTGTAGAATTAGGTGTCCCAAGCACTTCCGGGTAATCTGCTAGCGGTACACCGACATCCGATTGTAGTAGGCAAATTTCCCTACCCCAGTTGCTAAACAGGCGAAAGAAATTCAGTCCCAGCCATCCACATGCTCAGCGGCTGAATGCTAGTTTGGCTAAATTGCTAGCACAGCACGCCTTTTCAGCTGGTAGACTCTGCCCCTTTCGAGAATTTGTGGAATGTGCGGTACCTCATGGCAGGTTCCCAAACGCCAATTTTTTTCTCGGAAGGCCATTCCGGTTCTCTACCGACATGTGGAAGGCAATGTCTTGGCCTCGTTGGACAGGGCGTTCAGCGGTAAGGTGCATATTACCGCTGACTCATGGTTCAGCAGGCCTGGACAAGGAGGTTACCTTTCTTTCACGGCGCACTGGGTAACCCTGCTGGCAGCTGGGAAGGATGCAGGACAGGGTGCAGTATTGTTGGAGCTTGTTCCGCCACCACGCCTCCAAAATGCTGGTAGTGGTGATTCTGCCACACCTCTCTCCTCCACCCATTCCTCTTCTTCCTCCATGGCCTCTTCCTGTGCAGATTTGTCCTCGGAACCAGCGGTGCTCCATAGGCATTCTAGGGGCTGAGCAAGCATTCAGGCAAAAAGATGCCATGCGGTGCTTGAGTTGGTCTACTTAGGGGACAGGAGCCACACTGGGACAGTGATTCTGTCAGCTCGGCAGGGGCAGGCTCAGAGGTGGTTGACGCCATGCCAGTTTTAGCCAGGAATGGTGGTTTGCGACAATAGCACCAACCTCCTCTCCGCCCTCCAACAGGGACACTTCACCCATGTTCCCTGTTTGGCTCACGTCCTTAATTTGATGGTGTAGCGGTTCTTGTGCAGGTACCCGAGCTTACAGGATCTCCTGAGGCAGGCCAGGAAAGTCTGTGGGCATCTCCGTCGGTCATATAATGCCAGTGCTCGGCAGTCTGACCTCCAAAAGGAATGCAACCTGCCCAAGAACCGCCTCATCTGTGACAGGCCCGCCAGGTGGAACTCAACGTTGGAAAAGCTGCAGCGGCTGCACATGCAGCAGAGGGCCATCGATGACAACCTGTACGAGTATGGCACCAGGACAGGGTCAGGGGAGCTTGGCTTTTTTTTGCCACGCCAGTGGCTCATGATCAAGGATGCATGCACTGTTCTGTCACTATTTGAGGTGGTCACGAGGATAGTGAGAAGTGACAGTGCATGTTGGAGAACACGCTGCGTGGAATAATGGACAGGGCACTTGAGGCAGAACAGAGGGAGGAAGGGGAGGACTTCCTTACCTCTCAAGGCCCCCTTTATCCAGACAGTATTCCTGCAGGCCCGCCTATCACACAGGAAGAGGAGGAGGAGGATTGTGTCAGCATGGAGGTGGAGCCTGGCACTCAGCATCAGCTGCAGTCTTCAAGGGATCATTTCCAGTCCCCAGAAACCCAGAGACTTGTACGTGGCTGGCAGGAGGTGGCTGCAGATCAGGTCGTCCTTAGTGACCCAGAGGACTCGGGACTGAATGCCTCAGCAAACCTACGCTGTATGGCCTCCCTGATCCTGCAAAGCCTGTGAAAGGACCCTCGGATTCATGGTATCAAGGAGAGGGATCAGTACTGGCTGGCTGGCAACCCTTCTTGATCCACGTTACAAGGGTAAGGTGGTGGAACTTATCCAGCCCTCGCAGAGGGAGCAGAGGATGAAACATCTTCAGGAGGCCTTGCAGAAAGGTTTGCGTTTCCAGAGCCTGGGAGGTTAGAATTTCCTGGTACTCCTGGACAACGTGTTGCTGAGGCTTCGGTCAGTCACAGAAGGAGCGGTGGAGAAGGTAGCCGTCTGACCAATGCGTTCAGACAATTTTTTAGTCCGCAGCCCCAAGGTCTGATCAGTTCCAGCAACCATCTCCAGCATCTGTTGTACATGGTGCAGGAATACCTAGGGGCAAGATCAGATTTGGAGACCTTTCCAATCGAAAATCCACTGCGTTACTGGGTCTTGAGGATGGATCACTGGCCAGAGCTTGCACAGTATTTAATTGAGCTACTGGCCTGTCCTGCATCCAGCGTTCTTTTGGAACACACATTCAGTGCTGCTGGAAGCTTTGCAACTGAACACAGAGTGCGCCTGTCCACCGACTCGGTTGACCGGCTCACCTTCATAAAAATGAATCAGTCTTGGATCACCAGCTACCAAGCACCTGATGCTGATATAACTGATTAGTTTTTTTTATGAATGTAAGATCCCTTCAAGACTACCTATGCTGATGCTGAGTGACTATCTTGTTATGCTGAGTGACTATCCTATTCCTCCTCAATGTTCATGTTGATAGCTTCTAAGAACATTTTTGGTTCTGGGAACCACCAACAGTGGCTAAGGCCCAATTTTTCTGCCCCTGTTTAACAGGGGAGTGTAATTACAATTTTTGCTGTAATGTTTAACAGCAGGGCGCTCAACAAGAGTATCTGTGAGGGGTTGCAGTGTTGTGGCACCACCACCACTGCCTAAGGCCCAATTTTTCTGCCCCTGTTTAACAGGGGCGTGTATTTACAATTTTTGATCCAATATTTAACAGCAGGGCTCGTTCCTGCACTCAACTAGAGTATCTGTGAGGGGTTGCAGTGTTGTGGCACCACCACCACTGCCTAAGGCCCAATTTTTATGCCCCTGTTTAACAGGGGCATGTAATTACAATTTTTGATCAAATGTTTAACAGCAGGGCCTGTTCCTGCTCTCAACAAAAGAATCTGTGAGGCTTTACAGTGTTGTACCACCACCGCCTAAGGCCCAATTTTTCTGCCCCTCTTTAACAGGGGCATGTAATTACAATTTTTGATACAATATTTCACAGCAGGGCCCGTTCCAGCGCCCACCAAGAGTAACTGTGAGGGTTTACAGTGTTCTGGTACCACCAACACCTAAGGCCCAATTTTCCGCAGAGTGTATAGGGCAGGCCATATAGTATATACAGGCGGTCCCCTATTTTCAAAAATCCAACTTACAAATGACTCCTACTTACAAACAGGGGGAGACAACAGGATGTGAGAGGGAATCTACCCCTAGGAAGGGAAATTCTCTCCTGTAAGAGTTAATATGGGAAAAAGGTGTCTCCACTGATTTATCACAAATCCTTGTTTCCCTTAAAAACCCCAAATTTTCAAAATCCAATTGTCATTGGGACAGAAAGTGAGGTGAAATCTTCTGAACAGGGGCACAGACAGCAAAACAAATGTTACAGGGGTGATAACCCTTCCCTATGTTTTCCAAAAAGCTTTAAAATAGATTTTTTGGCTGGAGCTACACTTACAAAATGTACCTGTTCCGACTTACAAACAGATTCTACATAAGAACAAACCTACAGTCCCTGTCTTGTTTGCACCGCCTGTATACTGCTGTTCAGAGTATATAGGGCCTGGAGGCCCAAAGCCTTTTCTTTTTTTTAATTTGAGTGCGGGGTTCCCCTTAATAGCCATACAAGACCCAAAGAACCTGGTAATGGGCTGGGAGGGTACCCAGGCCGTTTGTCTCGGTGATTTTCATCCATATTGCCGGGACCCGACATTACATTAAAGCCTCAAGCAGTTTTAAATGACTTTTATACCTTAAGAAATGTCATTTTGTGCAGGGACTGTTCTAAGCATGGGAAACATGTGCCACCTTACAGGCATACTATTGACACCCCCCAGGTACGATATTTAAAGAAATATTTCACTTTTATTTTTTCACTTTAAGCATCATTAAAATCACTGCTCCCCCAAAAAACGGCCGTTTTTAAAACTTTTTTTTCCATTGATACATGTCCCCTGGGGGCAGCACCTGGGTCCCCAAACCCTTTTTAGGACAATAACTTGCATATTAGCATTTTTTAAAATGCTTAAAATTCGCACTTTTGATTTCTCATGTTCGAGTCCCATAGACTTTGACGGTGTTCGAATGTTCGCGCGACCTTTTGGTCCGTTCGCATGTTCTGGATGCGAACCGAACCGGGGGGTGTTCAGCCCATCCCTATTTAGTAATAGCCTTTAATGACTCCATATTAAATATTATAAGCAGTATTCATTTTTACTTTCTCTTTCTCTCTGGTTCTTTTCTTTTCTTTTGTTCTTTCCTTTCTTGCTATCATCGCAAGTAAATTTTTTTATACCTTATGTCATTCTGGTATTCTGTGTTCCTTTTATTGCCAGTTCAGCTAAATTGCTGGAATTCAGTTGCTGTTGCCCACTAGAGTTACAACACCCGGGAACTTTTTGTTCCAAGATCTCATTGCTGCTTGGTTGGTGTCCATCTACACCCCCACTGTGACAGTTGCTTTACCCATTTTCTTTATGGAATCATTTTACATGCTATGTCATTTTTGAAATGGCATGGCTGTTCATCTAACTTCTATGGCTACTACACATATCCCATTATAGGCCGTACAGTTTTCTGTTATGTCCTTTTATCTTTTAGAGTATAAACAATTTATGACTATGTCTACCTCTATCCTATACTCCTGACGAAGGTGTTTAACCAGAAACGTGTCCGGTCCCAGGGATTACTATCTACTGGAGAGTATCATTATCTCTTTGTCATATTTTTTCATGTAAATAGTTTTTTTTGTTTTTGTTGTTTTCTTCACATGTATGTATATTATGCAATAATTTTGATGTTTTTTAATATCGATCATTCTGTTTGATCGTAGACTTTTATGTATATACAATAAAATATTTTTCATATTATATCAGTGTATGTGGCCTCCAAAGTCCCTTTGAAGGGGGATTTTTATTTTTCCTAACTATTTTGGAGTGCACTAACTCTCTTGGATTGATTATATTTTAAATATGTTGTATATACAGCTTCTCCAACAGTTACCGAGAATGTATTCTGGGAAAGCATTCAGGAAGCCTGGGTCACTAAATATGGCCTGGGACAGGAAGTGTGGAGAAATCTAAGCAATAGGGATACAGATAACAATGAATATTTGAGTGTCAAAACTTTTCCAACTCTTGCCAAAACTAAAATCTTTTTACTGGAATTTTAATCAAATTAAACTAATCGTAATCTTGTTGATTTTTTCTTCTGCTTTTGTATCTCTTCACATTTTTGGTCAACCATAAATCACTCATATAGAATTTTTTTGTGGCCATTTGGATGTGCAAAGTTTTACTTATATAAAACTATGATTACAGTATGATGACACCACCATAGTTTCCGCAGAAGTTCTTTTTATCTATGACTGTTCGGTTGGCTGTAAATCACAGAGACAATAGCATTCATGACAGCTTGCTTCTACAGTGTTGACAACGCAGCCCACATTTTTATGTATGTGGTGGAAAATGAAAAGAGAGAAAATAAAACATATTTTTACTTGGAATAATGGAGGCCAGCAACTATAGAAATAACACAATGAAATATGAGCCCCTAAGATAACTAAAAAAGGCAGGACACAAAAGGTTCTTTAATACCAACCACAATGCAAGCAAAATGTGCAAGGTGGTCATTATCCTCTGTTTCAACTAAAATATAAGAAAGATCTTCAACTTAACAATTAACAACTTTATTTTTAAATGAAACAAGAATGTTAGGTACAGGTAACGCCCAACTCTTGACTGAGGATCCCCAAATGCAGCAACCTCTTAAAAAAAGATGGATACTTACTTTTTAACAGGTCCCCCCCCCCCCCCCCGCTTCAGTCAGGTAACATCAGGTGTCATCTTCTTCTTTCGGAAAGTCCTAAATGCTTTGGAGAACAGCACTATATAATGGCATGGCAATGCTGTCTATGGCAGCGGTCTTCAAACTGCTCTGAGGAAGAGGGTTCTCCTGGAAACGCATCAGCCTAGCCATCGTGGACACATTCTGGCCTCCTTGCATGTGTGGCGTATCCCAGTAGTCCTAGAGTTGTTCAGTTCATATTGTGCTTTGACATGCCTATATATCACCTATGTTTGTATGTTTTGTGTTACTTTTTACTTTCTAATAAATGTTTTAATGGAATTGCACTAGGTCAGTGCGCCCTTCCCTTATTTTCCATTGTCTTCTAGTAAGTGTGGACAAAGAAGAGATTTACATTTACACTTTCTTTTCTGAAGCAAAACACCTGAGCGCAAGAAAATTATTTTGCAGCCTGGGGGGCCAGGTGCAGCCCTTTGCTTGCCTTTTTTTTGCCCCTTAGGGAACTATTCCTCCCAATTCTGACACAAACGATGGGGCACAATTCCTTTCATTGAGACCAATGATGGGGAATAATTCCTTCCATTGATACCGACGATGGGCCACTATTCCTCCCACTGACACCAACAATGGGGCACAATTCCTCCCACTGACAACAACAATGGAGCACATTCCTTCCAATGACAGCACCATATAATGACATGGCACTGCTGTCTATGGCAGTGGTCTTCAAACTGCAGCCCAGGGGAGCCAGATGCAGCCCTCTGCTTGTCTTTTTCCGGCCCCTTCCTCCCACTGCTGATACCAACAATGGGGCACAATTCCTTTTTATTGACACCAACGATGGGGCACAATTCCTTCCACTGACACCAACGATGAGGCAAAATTCCTTCAAATTAATACCAACGATGGGTCACTATTCCTCCCACTGACACCAACAATACAGCACAATTCCTCACACTGACAATAACAATGGGGCAGAATTCCTTTCCAATGGGGCACTGTTCCTCCAACTGACACCAACAATGGGGCACTATTCCCTCCATTGACACCAACAATGGGACAGTATTCCTTCCACTGACATCAAGGATAGTGTATTGTTTCTCCCACTGGACGCCTGGACATTTTCTTCTCCCACTGGCCCTAGTCCGCCCTCCCTAAAGTCTGAAGGACAGTAAAATGGCCCTTTGTTTAGAAAGTGTGGAGACCCCTGGTCTATGGCATTCACCTGGCCTTACGCCTGTGGAATTTTGTTAGAGAATTGTGGTTTTCAGAATATTCATTTGATTTTCTGAGGTTTAAAGGGGACAATTCAACAATTGGTTTTGACCAACGCAAGCAAACTATGGACAAGGATGAACAAAAATTTTGTTGAATTTAATAGGAATAATCTAATTTCTAATGGTTGATTTAGCTCCAGGATGAGAAAACCCATAACTAGACTACACTTGTCAAAATTAATCCAGAGGGGAGGGGCGTGGCCAACCGGGCTCTAAGATGGACGTGTAATCCCAGAGCTCCGCTCGCCTCAGGAGATAATCCACAGCCCAGCAGAGCTCCACGGTACTCCTACAGACTAACGGACCTACCATCTAACAAGTAGGTGCCCGCTGCACACACCGGGGATGACCAGACGCCGTAAAAATCCCCAACAGCCGCAGAAAATGACGAGCTATTACGCAGCTCACGATACTCAAAATGGCGGCGGAACGGCAGCTGACAGGCCGGAGCTTAGGCCCGACGCGCACGGCGGCAGACAAGTCCCGGCATCTGTCTCTACTCGCTCCCCGAACCCACCCAGTGTGTCATCCTCTAGCCCATCCAGCCCCTTCACAAGAAGCCGAGGAGGAACTCACCCATGAGGCAGGGAAACACACAGTGCATGGAGGTAAGCGGGCCTCACGGCAACCCCACACACCAGAGCAGCACTGAAGGGGATCCTATCAGGGAATTCCCCACCGCAGACAGGCCGGTATCAGACACTTTACTTAAAGAAATGCTCCTGTCACTACGTTCCTCATTACAAGCAGACATGGTTAGGGGTATAACAGAGTGTCAGAGGGAGGTTCAAGCCATAGGCCACAGAGTGCATCAAGTGGAAAACAAAATGGAGGAATACACCTCAGCATATAATGTAATGGTGGAGGCCCATTCAGCCCAGGGGGAAGATATAGCTTGGCTCAAAGACAAAATGCCCGACTTAGAAGACAGGTCCAGGGGGAACAACCTTAAACTGAGAGGAATACCGGAAGATATCCCCCCTAACCAGCTCTTATTCTCAACAATGGTACCCGATGCCTCAGCTCAGGACCTGCTTGTGGATAGAATACACAGGGTCCCTAAACCGTCCTTTCTCCCCGCTGAAATCCCCAGGGATGTCCTGCTCAGAATGCATTTCTACCATGTTAAAGACAGGGTCCTCCAAGCCTCATGTAAACAAGAGAACATTCCCCAGCAGTATGCGAACATCAGATTGCTTCCAGATCTTTCTCGACATACTCTGCAACGCCGTCGCAATCTAATAACGATCACGAAAGCGTTGAGGAACCACAAAATCCTCCATAAATGGAAGTACCCCGCTACACTCTCCATTACCCATAATGGGGTCACCATCTCAATCAATAATCTGGAAGAAGGGCTCACTGCCCTGAAGAGTTGGAATATCATTCTGGACCAGCCTATGCATCAGGCTCACCCAGCAGAGCCACCTCTACTCCAAAATGATTGGCAGGTAGTGTCTTACAGGAGATCTAATAAAAAGCCGACAGGTGGAAGCTCATAAATGAAACCCAAGTTATTACAGGTTTATCTCCAGGGCTGAGTTTCTATTCTAGATTCTCTCCCTTCCCCCTACACCACCGATAGCAGCTACGACTGCACGAGGATCACTTTTGAGATCCATTTCTTATGTTACTCATGTTAACTTTCCGTTTGGTTTACAGTTTTTTTTATCTTCTTTTTTAAGTGATATACACAGATACAAAGCACCAACTTCACCTCCGAACCAGCAGATGACTTGCTCCAATACGCCGTCTCCACTGGCAACCCAGCAGCACAGTAAATTACCTATAGCCGCAGTGAGTACCCCCACGACACAGCCTCATAACCAGACCCACGTCTCTTAAATGACGATAACCTGCCTCTCAATCAATGCCAAGGGCCTAAATCACCCGGCTAAACGCTTTAGTTTATGGAAAGAAGCTCATAAGCATAAGGCGGACATACTAAGCGTCCAAGAAACACACTTCCAACTAGACAACAATCCCCAATGTACACATAGGGACTACCCATTTATCTACGTGGCATGTACGCCGCATCGCAAAACTGGGGGAGTTCTCTTAGCCTTCAAAAATTCCATTTCCTTCGAGCCCAAAGAAATCATTATCGATGACACAGGAAGATACATCATTGCCACAGGGAACATTCATTCTAATCCCTACACCATAGTGTCATTATACGCTCCTAACAGGCACCAGATTAGATTCGTCAACAAAGTGACCCAAAAAGCAAAAGCCTTACAACATGGTAACCTCCTGATTTGTGGAGACTTTAAGGCGACACTAGATCCACTCCTAGATACTTCGTCAGGCAAGGGATCTTTGTCCCTCCAAACGCTACTACATAAAGAGGAGCTATTTGACACGTGGAGATGCCTACACGGTAACGAAAGGGACTACACCTTTTTTTCCAGCAGACACCGCTCATATTCCCGTATTGACTTATTCCTAACGGATAAATGGCTGCTACAAAATGTTGAAAAAACCACTATACATGATATCACATGGTCAGACTACTCGGCTATTTCTATGTCTGTGGCTGAGAGGGGAATCTCTCCTTCACCCCCCATCTGGCGATGTAACACACGCATATTACGAGATCCACAACTCCAATCACTAATATCGCAGAAATTACACTTCTTTTTTGATGATAATGTGGGTTCAGTCAATGACCCATACATTCTATGGAATGCACACAAGGCCTTCATGAGAGGCGTCTTAATTCATATAGGGGCCAGAGAAAAAAGAAAACGGGCTCAGCAGCTACGCACTATCCTGTTAGACATTCACGATATCTCCACTCAACACAAAAAAACCCCTACACTGCCACTTACTGACAAATTAAACTCCCTCAGAGAAAAACTTAGGCATATTCTTTCTCAACAGTACGACATACATCTCAGACGCCTTCAACTGAACTATTACGCCAATGCTAATAGAGCAGGGAAGTATTTAGCAAACAGATTAAAAGCGGCTCGAACCAAAACGAGAATTGCTTTCCTACAGCACCCTACACAACCACACAAAATAACAAACCCTCAAGACATAGCTGACCGATTTGCGGACTACTATGGCTCACTTTACAATCTGCACTCAGATCCCAACACACACCAACCAACAATGGAACAGATTGAGAAGTTCCTAAAAAACATCAATCTCCCCACTCTTTCTACACAACAGTATTATTATTAATAATAGGAATTATAGATTATATATATATATATATATATAGATTATAGTGCCGAATTATAAATTTGGAATAATATTCTAACAAACAGCTAGAATTATTAAATTCACCAATCACGACAAGGGAAATAATACAGATAATAAACACTCTTCCAGATGGAAAGTCTCCTGGACCGGATGGCTTCTCTAATGAATATTTTAAAACTTTTGCAAACATTTTATCACCACATATGTCAACCATATTCAACAAGGCTGCTGAGTCCGCACACCTTCCCCACGACATGTTGAAAGCTTATATAGTAACACTACCAAAACCTGGCAAAGATCCTATCACACCAGCGAACTTCAGGCCTATTTCTCTCCTGAATTCAGATATTAAAATCTATGCCAAATTGTTAGCCAAACGATTGACAGATATAATACCATGCATTATAAAACGCGACCAGATGGGCTTTGTAAAGGGGAGACAAACCTCTGACGCCACCAGAAGAATTGTAAATGTAATGAATGTTGCTGAAAAAACCCGAACGTCTTCTCTGCTGTTATCCATTGACGCAGAGAAGGCGTTCGACAGAGTCCACTGGACATACATGAGAATGACACTTACCAAATTTGGGTTCCAAGGCCCCATACTGCAAGCCATTATGGCATTATACTCACAACCGTCGGCACAGGTTTACTCCTCTGGGTTCTTATCCAAACCATTCCCTATTACCAACGGTACAAGACAGGGGTGCCCCCTATCCCCAACAGTCTTTAACTTAATGATTGAACCCCTAGCTGAAACTATAAGATCTCATCCCCTGATTACGGGCTTCCAGTTTGGCTCCAGTCTGCATACCATAAACCTTTTCACTGACGATGTAATCCTTCTCCTGACAAATCCTGCCACATCATTATCGCAGGCCCACACAATCCTTAACACATTTGGAGAAATATCATACTATAAAGTCAACTTTAATAAATCTTTAATACTAGACCTGGGTGTCCTACCCCACGAACGCACCATGCTACAAACAACACTGCCTTATACATGGAGCTTAAATGGCATAAAATATCTCGGTATTACACTTACTAATAAAACCTCCACATTGGTTGGAGCAAATATGCAAACATTGATGGCCACACTGGAAGCCCAAATCAAACATTTGTCTACCAAGGAAATATCTTGGTTTGGTAGAATCACTGCATATAAGATGATGTTGCTACCTCAAATACTTTATATTTTCCGTTCCTTACCAATCAACATACCTATCCACTATATTCACAAACTGTCAAAAATAGGTTGGAAATACATATGGAATGGTAAAAAAGCCAGATGCTCCAGAAACAACCTCACATTTCATAAAAAAATAGGAGGGGCAGGCCTAGTGGACCTATATGACTACTACTGGGCAGTCCGACTAGATCAGACAAAATTATGGTTCAAAACGGAAGATCCACCATTATGGGTAGACATTGAAAAAGCATTAGCCCCAACAAAAGATTTAACCTTATTATTATTAAGCGATGGGTGGTCACCATGGAAAATCTCCATTTTTACTCCCCCTATGCAGATCTCATTGAAAGCTTGGAGATTCCTTCTCAAACAAAAACATCAGGATAATCAAGCACTACCATACACACTACCTATGACGCTACTAGAAACAAAGATTCCATTACTGAAAGTTACTTACTTGATGACCAAAGGTGTAAATAGCATCCTGGACCTCTATGACGGAACTCAACTGAAAACATTTGACCAAGTCATGTCCCAATACAACCTCACCAATAAAGAGAAATATCTGTATACGAGGATCACGCGATTTCTTAAATCCCACCCCAGACCGTCTCTCCACATACCGACAGCAATATGGCAACGGCAACACGCCAACAACAACAATAAAGGTATATAATTTTTCTACCACAAAATAAGGGATAAAAATACCTTCATCAAAACTACAGCAATGACAAAATGGGAGGGCGACTTGGGCAAAGAGTTTTCACCAGAACAATGGCGACAGGCATTTACAGGAATACATAAAGCTTCTCATTGCATTAAACACTGGGAACTAGCAATCAAACTAGCCAATAGATGGCATTACACACCTTATAGAGTGGCAAAATTCTTTCCCGGCACTTCACCACTTTGCTGGAGAGCCTGTGGGCACACGGGTTCTTTACTACACATGCTATGGCATTGCCCCACAATTAAAAGTACATGGAATCAAATATTTCGACTAATCTCCTCCATAACGGGAATGCTTACACCCCCAGACCCTGCATTAGCAATCTTACATTTAAACATTGACAAAATTCATAAGGACTTCAGACCTGTAGTGACACACATATTACTAGAGACAAGATTAATGATACTTTGTAACTGGAAATCCACTACAGCTATGAATGTGTCAGATATAGTCAAAGCTGTCAACAGAAACTACACCTTTGAACGCCTCATTGCACTAAACTCATTACATTGTGCGACTTTTGACAAATCCTGGTCTATATGGCCTTATAAACTGTAACTTACATGATACTCGAGGTGATTATACCGTATTAACAGAACCAGTAGGTCTAATACTATACCTATCTATCCTTTTGTACGATTGTATCTTCTGAATGTATATCATTATAAGATGTATATCACTTACTACCCTATTTTATGTTATGTAACCAATTTACCTCCATTTCCCATTTTTTTTTCCTTTCTGTATCCATTTCTTGAAATACTCAATAAAAACTTATTGATATAAAAAAAATTAATCCAGAGGATGAATGCTCATTTTACAAAAAACGAGAACTTGACATGTACTCAAATGAAAAGTCATTAGAAATCATTTAAGTTCATGAAGGCACCATGTGATTTTTATACTTTCTCGTCCAAACATTTGAATAAAATTCTACAGATGTAAAGTCAGCAATAGTTTAGGACAGGAGGCAGACAGGAAGCTGGGTGGTATTCAAACTGGAAGAGGACTGGCACTGGATTAGTCTTTGAGGGACAACACAGGAGATAAGGTGAATATATAACTTGGAGTTGCTATTTATTATGCTGGGGGGATCCACTTTCTTGCTTTTTGTCCAAACACAAATTGGCTTTAACTAGTTAACGAGCACCTGCTATACTGACTGCAGATCACTCCGGAGAAATATTTTGCTTGATTTTTAATTTCTTTGCAGATTGCTTGTAGTAGTTCACTGCAAGCTTTGCATATTCTAATGAGCTGGGGCATGAGGAGACACTAGAACATTTTAAGCTTAGAAACGGTTCTAAAGTCAGAAGGTTTTTTATCCTAATGCATTCTATGCTTTCATATAAAAAACCTTCAGTGTAAAGCAGCCCCCCTTGGCCCCCCATCTCGATCCAGCGATATTGCACGAGAGTCTCGCCTGTCCGGTACTCTCCCTCCGCTAATTGTCTCCCGCTGCTGTCAATCAAAGTCAGCCAATGGGGAAAGAGAGGGTGAAGGGCCAAGTCACAGCTCCGTGTCTGAATGGACACACAGGGCAGCAGGTGCCCCCATAGCAAACTGCTTGCTGTTGGGGCACTCGGAGGGGCCAGGAGCACTGGAGAGGGACACGAGAAGTGGAGGATCTGGGCTGCTCTGTGCAAAACCACTATACAGAGCAGGTAATTATAACATGTTTGTTATTTTTAAATAAAAAAAAAGACTTTAGTATCACTTTAACCACTTGACGACCGCCTCACGCCGATGTACGTCGGCAAAGTGGCACGGACAGGCAAAATCACGTACAGGGTACGTGATTTGCCTTCCGCGGGTGGGGGGTCCGATCGGACCCCCCCCCCGGTGCCCGAGGCGGTCGTCGTTTGTCCAGCGGCGATCGGTGGTGAGGGGGAGACCATCCCTTCGTGGCCCCCCCTCGCGATCGCCGCCGGCCAATCGAATCATTCCTTTGCTGCTGTATGCTAAACAGCAGCAAAGGAAATGATGTCATCTCTCCTCGGCTCGGTAATTTCCGTTCCGGCCCGAGGAGAGAAGACATCAATGTGAGTGCACCAACACACACACACACAGTAGAACATGCCAGGCACACAAAACACCCCGATCCCCCCCCCCCCGATCGCCCCCCGATCTCCCCCCAATCACCCCCCCCCCCCCTGTCACAAACTGACACCAGCAGTTTTTTTTTTTTTTTTTCTGATTACTGCATAGTGTCAGTTTGTGACAGTTACAGTGTTGGGACAGATACTGTTACCCCCCTTTAGGTCTAGGGTACCCCCCTAACCCCCCCTAATAAAGTTTTAACCCCTTGATCACCCCCTGTCACCAGTGTCACTAAGCGATCATTTTTCTGATCGCTGTATTAGTGTCACTGGTTCCGCTAGTTAGGGACATAAATATTTAGGTTCGCCGTCAGCGTTTTATAGCGTCAGGGACCCCCATATACTACCGAATAAATGTTTTAACCCCTTGATTGCCCCCTAGTTAACCCTTTCACCACTGATCACCGTATAACCATTACAGTTGACGCTGGTTAGTTTGTTTATTTTTTATAGTGTCAGGGCACCCGCCGTTTATTACCGAATAAAGGTTTAGCCCCCTGATCGCCCGGCGGTGATATGCGTCGCCCCAGGCAGCGTCAGATTAGCGCCAGTACCGCTAACACCCACACACGCAGCATACACCTCCCTTAGTGGTATAGTATCTGAACGCATCAATATCTGATCCGATCAGATCTATACTAGCGTCCCCAGCAGTTTAGGGTTCCCAAAAACGCAGTGTTAGCGGGATCAGCCCAGATACCTGCTAGCACCTGCGTTTTGCCCCTCCGCCCGGCCCAGCCCAACCCACCCAAGTGCAGTATCGATCGATCACTGTCACTTACAAAAGACTAAACGCATAACTGCAGCGTTCGCAGAGTCAGGCCTGATCCCTGCGATCGCTAACAGTTTTTTTGGTAGTATTTTGGTGAACTGGCAAGCACCAGCCCCAGGCAGGGTCAGGTTAGCGCCAGTACCACTAACACCCACGCACGCAGCATACGCCTCCCTTAGTGGTATAGTATCTGAACGGATCAATATCTGATCCGATCAGATCTATACTAGCGTCCCCAGCAGTTTAGGGTTGCCAAAAACGCAGTGTTAGCGGAATCAGCCCAGATACCTGCTAGCACCTGCGTTTTGCCCCTCCGCCCGGCCCAGCCCACCCAAGTGCAGTATCGATCGATCACTGACACTTACAAAACACTAAATGCATAACTGCAGCGTTCGCAGAGTCAGGCCTGATCCCTGCGATCGCTAACAGTTTTTTTGGTAGTATTTTGGTGAACTGGCAAGCACCAGCCCCAGGCAGCGTCAGGTTAGCGCCAGTACCGCTAACACCCACGCACGCACTGTACACCACCCTTAGTGGTATAGTATCTGAACGGATCAATATCTGATCCGATCAGATCTATACTAGCATCCCCAGCAGTTTAGGGTTCTCACAAACGCAGTGTTAGCGGGATCAGCCCAGATACCTGCTAGCACCTGCGTTTTGCCCCTCCGCCCGGCCCAGCCCAGCCCACCCAAGTGCAGTATCGATCGATCACTGTCACTTACAAAAGACTAAAACGCATAACTGCAGCGTTCGCAGAGTCAGGCCTGATCCCTGCGATCGCCAACAGATTTTTTGGTAGCGTTTTGGTGAACTGGCAAGCGCCAGCGGCCTAGTACACCCCGGTCGTAGTCAAACCAGCACTGCAGTAACACTTGGTGACGTGGCGAGTCCCATAAGTGCAGTTCAAGCTGGTGAGGTGGCAAGCACAAGTAGTGTCCCGCTGCCACCAAAAAGACAAACACAGGCCCGTCGTGCCCATAGTGCCCTTCCTACTGCATTCGCCAATCCTAATTGGGAACCCACCGCTTCTGCAGTGCCCGTACTTCCCCCATTCACATCCCAAACCAAATGCAGTCGGCTGCATGAGAGGCATTTTCTTTATGTCCTCCCGAGTACCCCTACCCAGCGAACGCCCCCAAAAAAGATATTGTGTCTGCAGCTAGCGCGGATATAGGCGTGACACCCGCTATTATTGTCCCTCCTGTCCTGACAATCCTGGTCTTTGCATTGGTGAAAGTTTTGAACGCTACCATGCACTAGTTGAGTATTAGCGTAGGGTACAGCATTGCACAGACTAGGCACACTTTCACAGGGTCTCCCAAGATGCCATCGCATTTTGAGAGACCCGAACCTGGAACCGGTTACAGTTATAAAAGTTAGTTACAAAAAAAGTGTAAAAAAAAAAATATATATATATATATATATAAAATAAAAAAAAATAGTTGTCGTTTTATTGTTCTCTCTCTCTCTATTCTCTCTATTGTTCTGCTCTTTTTTACTGTATTCTATTCTGCAATGTTTTATTGTTATTATGTTTTATCATGTTTGCTTTTCAGGTATGCAATTTTTTATACTTTACCGTTTACTGTGCTTTATTGTTAACCATTTTTTTGTCTTCAGGTACGCCATTCACAACTTTGAGTGGTTATACCAGAATGATGCCTGCAGGTTTAGGTATCATCTTGGTATCATTCTTTTCAGCCAGCGGTCGGCTTTCATGTAAAAGCAATCCTAGCGGCTAATTAGCCTCTAGACTGCTTTTACAAGCCGTGGGAGGGAATGCCCCCCCCCCCACCGTCTTCCGTGTTTTTCTCTGGCTCTCCTGTCTCAACAGGGAACCTGAAAATGCAGCCGGTGATTCAGCCAGCTGACCATAGAGCTGATCAGAGACCAGAGTGGCTCCAAACATCTCTATGGCCTAAGAAACCGGAAGCTACGAGCATTTTATGACTTAGATTTCGCTGGATGTAAATAGCGCCATTGGGAAATTGGGGAAGCATTTTATCACACCGATCTTGGTGTGGTCAGATGCTTTGAGGGCAGAGGAGAGATCTAGGGTCTAATAGACCCCAATTTTTTCAAAAAAGAGTACCTGTCACTACCTATTGCTATCATAGGGGATATTTACATTCCCCGAGATAACAATAAAAATGATTAAAAAAAAATAAAAATGAAAGGAACAGTTTAAAAATAAGATAAAAAAGCAAAAAAATAATAAAGAAAAAAAAAAAGCACCCCTGTCGCCCCCTGCTCTCGCACTAAGGCGAACGCAAGCGGCGGTCTGTCGTCAAACGTAAACAGCAATTGCACCATGCATGTGAGGTATCACCGCGAAGGTTAGATCGAGGGCAGTAATTTTTGCAGTAGACCTCCTCTGTAAATCTAAAGTGGTAACCTGTAAAGGCTTTTAAAGGCTTTTAAAAATGTATTTATTTTGTTGCCACTGCACGTTTGTGCGCAATTGTAAAGCATGTCATGTTTGGTATCCATGTACTCGGCCTAAGATCATCTTTTTTATTTCATCAAACATTTGGGCAATATAGTGTGTTTTAGTGCATTAAAATTTAAAAAAGTGTGTTTTTTCCCCAAAAAATGCGTTTGAAAAATCGCTGCGCAAATACTGTGTGAAAAAAAAAAATGAAACACCCACCATTTTAATCTGTAGGGCATTTGCTTTAAAAAAATATATAATGTTTGGGGGTTCAAAGTAATTTTCTTGCAAAAAAAAAATACTTTTTCATGTAAACAATAAGTGTCAGAAAGGGCTTTGTCTTCAAGTGGTTAGAAGAGTGGGTGATGTGTGACATAAGCTTCTAAATGTTGTGCATAAAATGCCAGGACAGTTCAAAACCCCCCCAAATGACCCCATTTTGGAAAGTAGACACCCCAAGCTATTTGCTGAGAGGCATGTCGAGTCCATGGAATATTTTATATTGCGACACAAGTTGCGGGAAAGAGACAATTTTTTTTTTGCACAAAATTGTCACTAAATGATATATTGCTCAAACATGCCATGGGAATATGTGAAATTATACCCCAAAATACATTCTGCTGCTTCTCCTGAGTACGGGGATACCACATGTGTGAGACTTTTTGGGAGCCTAGCCGCGTACGGAACCCCGAAAACCAAGCACCGCCTTCAGGCTTTCTAAGGGCGTGAATTTTTGATTTCTCTCTTGACTGCTTATCACAGTTTCGGAGACCATGGAATGCCCAGGTGGCACAAACCCCCCCCCAAATGACCCCATTTTGGAAAGTAGACACCCCAAGCTATTTGATGAGAGGTATAGTGAGTATTTTGCAGACCTCACTTTTTGTCACAAAGTTTTGAAAATTGAAAAAAGAAAAAAAAAAAAGTTTTTTCTTGTCTTTCTTCATTTTCAAAAACAAATGAGAGCTGCAAAATACTCACCATGCCTCTCAGCAAATAGCTTGGGGTGTCTACTTTCCAAAATGGGGTCATTTGGGGGGGTTTTGTGCCACCTGGGCATTCCATGGCCTCCGAAACTGTGATAGGCAGTGAAGAGTGAAATCAAAAATTTTCACCCTTAGAAATCCTGAAGGCGGTGATTGGTTTTCGGGGTCCCGTACACGGCTAGGCTCCCAAAAAGCCCCACACATGTGGTATCCCCGTACTCAGGAGAAGTAGCTAAATGTATTTTGGGGTGCAATTCCACATATGCCCATGGCCTGTGTGAGCAATATATAATTTAGTGACAACTTTGTGCAAAAAAAAAATGTGTCACTTTCCCGCAACTTGTGTCAAAATATAAAATATTCCATGGACTCAATATGCCTCTCTGGAAATAGCTTGGGGTGTCTACTTTCCAAAATGGGGTCATTTGGGGGGGTTTTGTGCCACCTGGGCATTCCATGGCCTCTGAAACTGTGATAGGCAGTAAAGAGTGAAATCATAAATTTACGCCCTTAGAAATCCTGAAGGCGGTGATTGGATTTCGGGGCCCCGTACGCGGCTAGGCTCCCAAAAAGTCCCACACATGTGGTATCCCCATATTCAGGAGAAGCAGCAGAATGTATTTTGGGGTGCAATTCCACATAGGCCCATGGCCTGTGTGAGCAATATATCATTTAGTGACAACTTTTTGTAAATTTTTTTTTTTTTTTTTTTTGTCATTATTCAATCACTTGGGACAAAAAAAATAAATATTCCATGGGTTCAACATGCCTCTCAGCAATTTCCTTGGGGTGTCTACTTTCCACAATGGGGTCATTTGGGGGGGTTTTGTACTGCCCTGCCATTTTAGCACCTCAAGAAATGACATAGGCAGTCATAAACTAAAGGCTGTGTAAATTACAGAAAATGTACCCTAGTTTGTAGACGCTATAACTTTTGCGCAAACCAATAAATATACGCTTATTGACATTTTTTTTACCAAAAACATGTGGCCGAATACATTTTGGCCTAAATGTATGACTAAAATTGAGTTTATTGGATTTTTTTTATAACAAAAAGTAGAAAATATCATTTTTTTTCAAAATTTTCGGTCTTTTTCCATTTATAGCGCAAAAAATAAAAACCGCAGAAGTGATCAAATACCATCAAAAGAAAGCTCTATTTGTGGGAAGAAAAGGACGCAAATTTCGTTTGGGTACAGCATTGCATGACCGCGCAATTAGCAGTTAAAGCGACGCAGTGCCAAATTGGAAAAAGACCTCTGGTCCTTAGGCAGCATAATGGTCCGGGGCTCAAGTGGTTAAACAACATACATGTAAATACAGGATGTAAAAACATAGCCCCAAGAACTATGCAACATTGTAAGATTTACAGACTATGTGACCCAGAGCTGCTATAGTATAGCGCTATAGCAGTATTGTCTTATTAATATTGTTTTAGATATACACTTAATGAATAATATATGGCAATTCTTTTTTACATTTTGGGTGGAGTAGAGAGGGATTAGAATACAGCACCTATCTGATTTTTGGTTGTCTCCATGGCAGGAATAATCTTCCATAGTGGATACTAGTTCTCTTAACAACCAGAGATTCCCCCAAGGATTTCTTCTCATTTCCTGTTTTGCTGTGGGACAGGAAGTGAAAGGAAATTAACTCAATGGAATACAGGCAAAAACACTGACAGGGGTTATAACCCTAACTTACTCTGTCCAAAATGAAAAGTTTTGCCTTTATTTGTACTTTAAAAAAGATCTCCATGATGTAAATAGTCTTTTCAATTTGTGTTCATGCTTTTTTTTAATGTCACAGATACAGTAATATAATATAGTGTCAGAAATGTGAGCCCTTACTATAACACCTGTATGAGGTTGTTGGCTCGTCCCTTTGCAGGTACAACAGCCTTTATTGTTCTAGGAAGGGTTTTTCCAAGAAGGTGTAAATCTGTGGATATTGAGCCAAAATAGCATTTTTGAGGTCAGGCATTGGTGTTGGATGAGAAAAACTGTCTCAGAACTGACGTTTCAATCCATCCCAAAGGTGTTCAGTAGCATTGAGGTCAGGGCTTTGTGTTGGCTGTTTGAGTTCTTCCACACCAAACTCATCAAGCCATGTCTTTATGAAGTTGGCTTTGTGCATCTTAAAGAAGAACTTCACTATCCCCTTGAATTTTTTTTCTCTATTTTACCTGACCCTGTCCACTGGGTTGCCTTTAAATAATATACTGACCCACCCAGCAAATCCAGCATTGTCTGTTATAATCCGGTGCTTCACTACTGCACACTGCCATCTTTTTCCTATGTCACCAGTGGGCTGGCTGCCTCTTCCTACCAGCCCCCAGATGACAGGCTGCCGCTCAATGTGCTGGATAAATACCAGCGTAAGCACAGGGTAAGAATAAATGCCTGAAGCCTCCTGTGATGCATTGCGTGTGAAGGAAAGGATGTATGGGGACAGGATAAAATAAGGTAGGATAGGGTTGGGTAGTATAGGCCAGGGTATGTCAGAGCCTCTATGAATTAAAATTATGATTTGATAGTTTGAAACATTGATCATTAAAACCAGATTTAAAATAGGCCAAGAGACAAGGGTCCCATTAACGTTTAACTTTCCCAAAGAGAAAGAAACTGCATAGTGTGTTACAGAGCAAATTTGTGGTGGGTGATCTTTTTCACACACACCCGAAGCCCAGGAGAAGGACAACTTAAAGCCCACTTTTGAGAGGTGGTCTTAAACGAAAGACCACCTCTCCACCCTTCGTTTTTGGCTAGTAAAAAAATTATTTTTTTCTTCCAACTTACCTTTTTATGAAGTACAGCCTGTACTTCCAATCCATCCGGTCCACTGTCTTCTGGGACCTGTGTGTATCCCAGAAGACAGCCGGCCATTCACAAAGCGCCACGCGACTCGCGCATACGCAGTAGGAAACGGGCAGTGAAGCCACAAGGCTCCACTACTGGTTTCCCTTAATTAGAATGTCGGATCACCTCAGGTGCCTGACATCGCTGGCTCCCTGGACGGGTAAGTGTCCTTATTAAAAGTCAGCAGCTACAGTGTTTGTAGCTACTGACTTTAAAAAAAAAATTGCCAGTGGAACACCTCTTTAAAGGAAAAATTCACCTTTTGTAACATGTTACACCCATATTCATTCAGGGTGTAACATGTTACAGATACTGTACAACAGCCCCCCCCCCCCGTTCTGACAGCAAGCTGGGGATCCCCCCCCCCCCCCCCCCCGCTAGCTGTCACAATCTGAATGGCATACCTGAAAAGAAAATAATGGTTAACAATAAAACACAGTAAACAGTATTTACATACCTGAAAAGCAAACATGATAAAACATAATAACAATAAAACATTGCAGTTAAAAAATACAGTAAAACAGAGCAGAACAATAGAGAGAGAATAAAACAACAACTATTTTCGGCTTTTTTATTTAAAATTTTTATTTTTGTTTTTTTAACTTTTTTTTTTTTCACTTTTTTTGTAACTGTAACGGTTCCAGGTTTGGGTCTCTCAAAATGCGATGGCATCTTTGGACACCCTGTGAAAGTATGTCCTAGTCTGTGCAGTGCTGTACCCTACGCTAATATTCCACTAGTGTGTGGTAGCATTCGAAACATTTACCAATGCAAAGACCAGGCTGGCCAGGACAGGAGGGACAACAATAGCAGGTGTCACGCCTATATCCGCACTTCCCACAGACACGACATCTTTGGGGTGATCGATTGTTAGGGGTACCAGGGAAGGCATACAGAAGGGCTGTGATGATCTCTTCCTGAAATTTAAGGAAGGATCCAGTTCATCCTGACGCTTTGTATAGCACATAAACGTTCAACAGAGCCAATTGGAATAAGTATACAGACACTTTTTTGTACCAGCGTCTGGCCTTACGAGCAATTAAGTACGGCACCAACAACTGGTCGTTGAGGTCCACCCCTCCCATATTAAGGTTGTATTCGTTGACACAGAGGGTTTTCTCCACAATACCAGTCGCCATAGGAATTTGGACTGTCGTGTCTGCATGAAGGGAGGAGAGAACGAAAACATTCTGATTATCCCTCCACTTCGCTGCAAGCAAATTATTACATCTCAAGCAGGCTCTCTCCTCCAGCCTAATACGGAAATCTACAAGCCGCTGGGGTAAGCCCCAATGATAAGATCGCACGGTGCCACATGCGCCAATTCCATGATCGAATAAGTGACTAAAAATTGGCACGTTTGTGTAATATTGTCCATGTACAAGTGGTACCCCTTTCCAAAAAAGGTGACACCAAGTTCCACACAATCTTACCAGCGCTCCCTATGTAGTTTGGGAACTTATACATCTTGACCCCATATCTGGCACACTTGCTGGGAAGATACTGTTTGAATGACAAGGGGCCAGAAAACTTAATCAGGGACTCATCAATGCAGACAACTTGATTGGGAGTAAACAAGGCTGCGAACTGTTGGTTGAAGTGGTTTACGAGGGGCCGAATTTTGTAGAGCCGATCATATTCAGGGTCACCCCGAGGATGACAGAATTAATTGTCATTAAAATGCATGAACCGCAAGAATTGCTCATATCGTGTCCTGGTCATGGAGGCAGAAAACACGGGCATATGGTGAATTGGGTCAATGGACCAATATGACCGCAACTCACTCTTTTTAGTTATGCCCATAAGGGGGGATAGTCCCAGGAAGGTCTTAAATTTGGAGACCGTAATAGGTCTTCAATCTCTGGCAAGGGTCAACTGGGGATTAGGATGAATTGACCAGCATACAAATTGCTTTGGTCCACAATAGATCTATAGAGATCTTCCGTGAAAAACAGCGAATAGAAATCAAATGACGTAAAATCAACTGTTTCCACCTGAATTCCGGGTTGACCAGTGAATGGGGAAGTACGGGTGCTGCAGAAGTGGTGGGCTCCCAATTCGGATTGGCAAATGCAGCAGGAAAGGCACTATGGGCTCGACAGGCCTGTCTTTGTTTTCTTGGTGGCTGCGGGACTCTACTTGTGCTTGCCACCGCACCAGCTTGAATTGCACTTATGGGACTCGCTACGTCACCAAGTGTTACTGCAGTGCTGGATGTACGACCAGGATGTGCTAGGCCGCTGGTGCTTGCCAGTTCACCAGAAGGATAAGTGTCACTAGTACTGGTTCTCTGCTCCATACGAGAGCCCTGTGGTTCTTGCACCTCAACAACAGCAGAAGAACGGGGTCGGGTACGCCTGACCTTAGCAGGGACCACTACTCCGTTGGTCAGAGCTATCTGTCAGGGTGCAGCTGCTGTCTACCGGTTCGAATACTGAGCCTGAATCTGTCTGACAGATGGGTGGCTTCTTCTTCACTCTCATCTATCATGCTCAGAAACATGTAGGCTTCTTCACTAGTGTACCTTCAATTGGACATTGTGGCCTCTAAATTTACTGGTACAACTAGTGAAACTCACAGGAAAAAAGAGTACCTAATTGTCAGCGACTGCGTCAAACGCTACCAAAAAACCTGTTAGCGTTTGCAGGTATCAGGCCTAACTCTGCAAATGCTGCAGTTATGTGTTTTGTAAGTGACAGTAATCAATTAATACTGCACTTGGATAGGCTGTGCTGGGCGGAGGGGCTAAATGCAAGTGCTAGCAGGTATCTGGGCTGATCCCACTAACGCCGCATTTTTGGAAACCCTAAACTACTGGGGACGCTAGTATAGATCTGATCAGATCAAAGATATTGATCTGTTCAGAAACTATACTACTAAGGGAGGTGTATGATGCATGCCTGGGTGTTAGCGCTACAGGCACTAATCTGACACTGCCTGGGGCTGACACAGACCCTAACTGATGCTAAAACCTATCTTATGTCACCCGCCGGGTGATCAGGGGGTTAAACCATTATTGAGTAATATACGGCGGGTGCCCTGACGCTATAAAAAACTAACTAACCAGCGTCACTCGTGACACTAATACGGTGATCATTGGTGAGAGGAGGTGAATGGGTTAACTAAGGGGCAATCAGGGGGTTAAAACCTTTATTAGATAATATAAACAAGGAAAGGGAGGGATTGGAATGTGTGTGGACAAAAATTTGGTCAAAAATTTATAGATACATCGATGATATCTTTGTTGTCTGGCATGGTCCAGTCACAATCCTTGACCAAGTTTTGTATATGTACTTTTTTGTATATACTGTATATATTGAATCAAAATGCTGTATATTGTTATAAAATGTCAAACTAATTGGGGATCAAACTGTCTAGACCTCTGATGGGATTATTTGCTTTGTTTGTATATTATTTCCATTAGGCAAGTTTTATTAACATGTTCTGATTGTTTGCAAATTCCATTCATGGTTTAGCTCCACTCCCGGAGCGCGTGGGTCCCTTGTCTTCTCCCCTACATTGTGGGGGGGCAGCCTGGGACACCGTTGTGGCTATGGATTCCTCGGTTCCAGGTTTTCCTCTGTTCTGCGCTCCAATTTGGAGTGCAGAACGGCAGCCACTCGTGCGTCAGCGGTGCGGTGTTGCGGGACGTGACCCTGCCCTCTTTGGGCAGGCTTGCATTGATCATCATCACGCCGAGGCACTTATGGGCGGAGTCTGGTGGTAATCTCGGCTGCGCTTCTCCGCCCATCTACTGTGGCCAGCTGACGGCCATCACAATTAACATTGTGATTGGCCGGATGCCCTGACATAGGTCCTTTATATACCAGCACTTCCAGCATTTATCTCATATGCTGAAGGAGTTCATGGTTGAAAAGTAGCACATCTCGATACATCCAGTATTTCAAGGTATGCTTACTACATTTATTACTATATAATACAGACCTTACCCTATGCAGCCTTGTTTATGCTGCCATGTCTCTATTTTAGTGCTTTATTGAATACACTTGAATGAATGAATGATTTGTAAAGCGCTGCAAATGCAAACTGAATTGCCTAAAGGCGCTAATGCGTTTTGTGCTGTCATCCTCTTAGAAGAGGAAGGTCTTGAGTTTTTTCCTGAAGGCCAGATAGTTTTCTTCCATGCAGATGTGAGTCGGAAGAGCGTTCCATTGCCGAGGTCCCTGGACTGTGAATCTTCGTTCTTCCCTCGCTTTGTAGCGGTATTTGGGTATGAGGAGGAGGTTTTGATTAGATGATCGCAGATTGCGATTGGGAGTGTAGTGTTTTATTTTCTCTCTGAGGTATTGAGGGGGCATTACCTTGTATGCATTTGTGGGTGAGGCAGAGGGTCTTAAATGTGACCTATTCTTTACGGTTAGGCTCCTCAGGGATGGGGAGATAGACTCCCAGGGTTTTTTTCCTGTTAGCAGTCTTGCTGCCGCGTTTTGGATGGCCTGTAGGCGCGCAAGCTGATATTGGGGTAATCCTATGTAGAGTGAGTTTGCGTTGTCGAGTCGGGAATTGATGATTGTTCCAACTACTGCTGCTTTGTCCTCTTCTGGGATGAAGGGGATGAGTCTACGCAGCAGGCGGAGGAGATGGTGAGATCCGATAACTACTGATCCTATTTGTGCATCCATTGTCATTTCTGAGTCAAAGATAACTCCAAGACTCTTGGCTTTGGTGCGCGGAGAGATGGTTTGTCCTAAGATGGTGGGAGGAGTCCACGGAGTCTTGGTTTTGGCATTTTGGTTAGCGTTTAAAGTGCGTTAAAGTGTAAACCCGAATTTTTTTTTAATGTCATAATGTAGAGTATAAGATTTCCTATCATTTGAGCCCAGTCTTGCCACAAAGAGTTAATCCAGCTCTGAGCAATCCTCTTTTATTGTTCAGTGAGATAAAACTTGACAAACAGAGAAAAACTTTGTCAAATCCTCCCCCTTGCTGTGAGTGACAGGTGATTTACATATCTCGTGCACTAGCCAAAGACATGCATTATTTTTTAATTCCCACCCCCACTCCTTTCTTTAGCAGCTCTGCAAGGATTGGCTGTTCCACACCTCAGCATGATTTGGCATGCTGAAGTCATGTGGTTACTTTCCTGTCTTTTCACTGGATGTTAGAGATCATAGCAGAAGTTCAGTGTAAGAAATAACAGGAGAAAGGCATATTGACAAGGGGGGTGTAGAGGTGGGCGGGGAGTCTACTGACATCACGACTCCACCCACCGAGCTCCAGACAACAGACCCGCCCACAGAATCTGCAGTTTTTTCAGGTCTCATAACAGACAGAGGGGAGACATTTGACAGGTAAAGATACATGCAGGAGGCATGTATATCCTTATAGATAACCCCCATGGCAGTAGTTTAGAAAGGATGACATTGGGTTTACATCCACTTAAATACACCTGTTAGTGACCTTCGCTATACCTTAAGTTTCTAATACAGTGACACTGGCCCAGTTCAAGCAGGAGCTATTGCTCCCTACTCTTGAGTCCTTGCAGTGAAGCATTGGTTTCCTTCTGTCTTTCTGAACTTGTGCCCTGGAGTGAATCATATTTGCTGTCCATGATTGTAATGACCATCTTTTATTCCTCAGACTTACCCCATATGGATTATTTTACTATGTAAGTAGTCCACACACATGGTTGAACATACATGAGTATATATGGATATTTTGTATTTCTTGCAATTGTTATAATATTGATACTAATTATTGTATACTAAACTGTACTATTTTTTCTCTGCTGTAGAAAATCTGTACCCATCTGAACCAAATTAACCTCTGAAGAAGGATATTTTAGTCCGTAACATGTAAGGTGTTTTACATCTGTATTGATCATCACTAGTCCATCCCGCTCCAGGACAGTGGTCTACTCATACAATTGTATAAATTGGGTATCAGACATTGTTTTTATATATTGGTGTACATGCACATTATTGTTATACAAAAATACAAAAAAAATGTATACCTTTTATACTCAATCTTTTGGTCTTACTATAATAGACCCTTAGGGGTTCCAACCGTGCCTTTGGGCACCAGCTTTTCTTTCTTTATTAGGTAATATATGGGGGTACCCTGACGCTATAAAAACCTGATGGTGAAACTAATCTAGTAACTGGCTAACTAGCGTCACCCTTGATACTAATACGGCGAACAGAAAAAAAGATCTACTAGTGACACTGGTGACAGGGGGTGAAAGGGTTAACTGGGGGGCGATCAAGGGGTTAAACCTTTATTAGAGGGGTTTAGGGGGTACCCTAGATCTACCTGGGCCTACTACTAATTGCCCTAACGCTTATTACAGTCACAAATGACATCAATGCAGTGATCAGTAAAAAATCTGAAAACTGCAATTGGTGACACAGTGACAGGGAGTGAAGGGGTTAACTCGGGGGGGGGGGGGGAGAGCGGGTGGTGATTGGGGGGTGACAAGTGTACTTACTTGTACTGGTGTTAGTGTAGTGTTGGTGCGACTTAAAGTTAGATGTCCTCTCTCCTCTCACTGGAATGGAAAAGAGTTCCACGAGGGGAGATGACATCACTTCCCCTGCCTGGGTTTACACTTACAGGCAGGGGAAGGATTTCATTCGCCAGAACCAATCAGCAGGTCCAGGCCAGAAATCATTGGCCTAGACCTGAAGATTGATTGGTTCTGGAACAAATCTGATGGCCGCGAGCACGGCGGGGGCGGGTACAGGGTTTCGCGCAGGGGTGCCATTCTGCCCCCGTAAAAAGACGTGAGCCGGTCAGGAACCGGTTAAAGTGTTACTAAACCCAGGACTGTGCATGCACTATATCTGGTCTTCCACAGTACACAGAACATGGAAATGCAATTATTTTAGTAAATATAAACTGCTAAATACCTTTTCTTATCAGCAGCATATAGCAGTCTTCTGACTTCTATCAGTGTCTGGTTAAAACTTGTAGGAGTTTTCATTCTCTCACGATTGTCTTATGATAATGCAGGACCCCTGACCCTCTGTCTGGACAGTGCTGATTGGCCCTGTGCTGATCACATACACTCTCCCTAGAAAACAAAAAAAACAAAACTCTCTAGCAATACACACCAAACTGAGCACATGCAGCTTGTCCCCCTAGCTCCTGTACTATCCGGAGATGGATTGAGGACTGTAGAAGGGGAGGATCAGAGAAGTCAGGATCAAACAGCCTTTTTACACAATGCAGAGGATTAACCCCTTAGGTTCCACAGTGAGTATAACAAGCATGCTTTACTGCATAAGAGGGTGAAGAAAGGAAGCGCCACCTGAGTGCAGCATTAGTGGATACTTTTAATGACACAAAGTTAAAAAACACTTACACTTACTGCTACACTTACTGCTACATCTTTATTAACCCTTGGACTGCCAACCCTTTTAGTCATGTAACTCATATCTATATGCTCCGAACTGTCAGACCCTCATTAACCCCTGGGCTGCCAACACTTTAGCCATGGACTAAATGCCTGGCCAATCTGATTAATCCTGATTATTGTATACTGTATATGCGCTTGAAGTTACCTTTATCTGATGCTTTACTGCATATACAGACTGATTTTATTGTTGTGGGTTTAGTAACATTTCAAGGCTGGGTTCACAGATGTGCAGGCATGGGTTCATACCGGGGTCCGGTGCGTGCCTGTTTACTGGTTCAGGTCCAAACTCTTCCCTGAATTCTCACTTGAACCGGACCCAAACATGCACCGGATCCTTTTTCAATCCAGACCGTGCCCCCCCCCCCCCCCCCAGACATTCTCCATTGAGAACCGGTCACAATTGTCTGCCAATTGTGATAACTTGTTATTTGTTTCCACTAAATTTCCATTTAGGAGACCACTTCAGTGTTTCGTGTCAACACAATGAGGCATTTACTATTAAACAAAACCCACAGTACATTCAGATCGTACCTAAAGCATCATAAATCTATGTTGTGGAATTTTGGCACTGAACAGTAGGTTTTGAATTACTCATATAGACATATGTCACCAATAAGATGAAGTTTGGGGATTTGGGGGATGTGCAAGGCAAATGTCAAGTTTTATGATGGAGTGAGTTACAATGTTTAAAAATACAGCGTGCTAAAAAGTAATACATTTCATTATTTATTATCACCCCACTTCTGAAGTCAGCGGGTTTGCCAAGAACTGTGTCCTGTTAAAATGTGAGCCTTTCGTTAGAAATGCATACTGATAAATATCTGTTTATCTGTACTCTGTGTTTAAAGCGAACCTGTAGCAGTAACGGGTATGTTTGATAATAAAAGTGTTACTAAACCCACAACAGTAAAATCAGTCTGTATATGTAGTAAAGCATGCTTGTTATACTCACTGTGGAACCTAAGGGGTTATCTCCTGCATTGTGTAAAAAGACTGTCTTCTCTGATCCTCCCCTTCTTCCACTGTCCCCAATCCATCTCCTGATAGTACAGAGCCCTTGGAGTCACTCTGCACATGCTCAGTTTGGTGTGTATTGCTAGAGAGTTTTTTTTTTCTTAACACTGTCCAGACAGAGGGTACGGGGTCATGCAGCCTCATAGGACAGTCAGAGTAGAATGAAAACTCCTCCTACAAGCTTTAACCAGACACTGATAGAAGTCACAAGACTGCTATATACTGCTGATGAGAAAAGGTATTTTGCAGTTTAAATTTACTAAAAAAATGCTTTTCCATGTCCCATGTACTGTGGGAGACCAGATATAGTGAATGAGGGGTCCTGGGTTTAGTAACACTTTTTAATCATGAATCTTCCCTACCCCGCCTTCCCAAGACACAGACAAACACTTTCTCTGTACATGCCCATTACGCTGGTCAACCATGGGAGTTAAATTAATTTCCTAGTAATTCTGCGTATGGGGAAACATCAGACTCTATCCTTTTCTTCCCTAGATGCAGAGAGTGGTGCCTAAGCAGCCCGTTGTGAGGCCTGAATGCAGCCATGCAGGGTTAGGGGGAAAATGGTTGCCTAAAAGAAATAATAAAAGTACAGTCTGATAAACATATGACAAGAAGCCTGTCTCCAGCAACGCCTTGTTTTTGTGGGTGCAAAATACCATGTAGCCTATACACCCAGTTCAAACTGCTTCAAATCTAAGCTTGCATAAAATTCCTAATGCAGAACTGAGCCCTAAACTCAGCAAGAAGAGACTTGCTCAGTGTTATTTCCATCACGCCTAGGCACCGGGTCAAAGAAACTTCCGTGCGCGTGCGGAGAAGTTATATCATCCTGGCCCAGCCAATCAGGACCCTGAACCTGGAAGAAGCCAGGGAGAAAACTTTGGCCTTGGTGAGGGAGCTCACAGATGTTGTATCTCTGGAGAGAAGAGGAGCATTGAAGGGTTCGTTTTGCTAGAGGAGCGCCAGGCTCCTTCAGAAAAAATTAAAAGTCAGTAGCTTCAAATACTGTATCTGCTGACTTTTAATATTGGGACAATTACCTGTCCAGGCATCCAGCGGTGTCCTCACCCGAGCCATTTTTTCAATCGCCTATGGGGTGCTGCTGCCATTATCTCCACTAAGGGAAACTGGCAGTAAAGCCTTGCAGCTTCACAGTCGGTTCCCTGCTGTGCATGCGCGAAGCACACTGCACTCCGGCTACGGGGGAAGGAGTAGAGGGGCTGAACTTCTGTCTGAGTTCACTGTGACAAACTCAGCTGGAAGTGGGAGCGCGTACCGGTCAAAACCCGGTACCTGTCCCCCCCCCCAAAAGGTGCCAAATGTGGCAGCGGAGAGGGGGAGGAGGCAGACAAGCAGAGCTTCCCCTTTTGGGTAGAGCTCTATTTTAAGTAGAAGTTTTCACTCAGCTGTAGAGAACTAATTGGTAACATTGATGGTGCTGCAACTAGAAACGTGCGATTCGCTTAGTTACAACTCGAAATCCAGACCAAATTTGCATGTTTCTGTGATTCAGATATAACTGAATCACAATAGTAACACATTTCAACAAATTTGAATTCAATTATAATGAAAACAACAAATTAATTCATATTTATTAGTTTCATTTGGTTGACATAATGTGATACTTTGGGCCTTTTGTCAATGTTTGAAACATTCAAAATAAGGTAACAGTAATTATCATAATTGATTCAGCTCCATTCTTTTTCATTCTAGAGAACATATCGTGAATATTCCAATGTGATTCTTTCTGTATTAGGGTTGAGAGACGTTTAATTTGTATGTGCGTGGCCCAACAAACAAAGTCATCTGGGAATGTGGAAATGTTTTCAACTTAATAACTTGATTTGATTGTTGATTTGATTGATTTGACCTGCTATCGACAACTTAATAACATAACGAATGAATATGTATTCATTGGGAATAATTTGCTTTATTCAGATGAAAGCGGCGCAGTAGCTTTTGACTCTTGGATAAGTAGCATTTTTCATCATTATAAAAAATGCACTACATAAGAAGTGGAAACATATTGCAATAAATACAGTAAGCTATAAAAGCAAAATAAGATGATTCCTACTTATTGTGTTTGGGTTGGATGAAAGTGGATCCATCAGAATCTCCGAATCATAACATAACGAATGAATCCAAAATTAATTGCATTCCATTTGTTACTTTCGGATGCACGCAACTCCAGTCAATATTGTCCAAACATGTTAAAAACAAATATAGCCAATCTTTGGAAAAACCAAAGGAATGACAGAACTTCCGAAAAAATACGAATGGATTCGGAACAACAAATATATACTCTCCCGAAATAACGAATCGTTTTGAAAACAAATCATTCTAACATAGCGATTATGATGAAATTAAACTATTTACTTAGCAAACAAAACCTAAACATTTTTTTATGTAGTTCACATCTCTAGCTGTAACTCACAAAGTAAAGAACAATAACTGCACATGGCCTGGCAGTGTAAATATTTAAACTATTTGGAGCTCCCCTTTAAATAACAAAGCAGTGGCGGCTGGTGTTTTTCTTTGGGGGGTGGCAAACAACCACCATCCCCCCCCCCCCCGGCAGCACCTCAAACTCCCCAGCCTCGCCCCGCCAGCCCGTTGTCTTACCCCATCCAGGTGGCGGGCGGCGGGCATCAGGCGGTGGGCATTAGCTCCTGTCTCCTTTTCTCCCTAGCTGCTGCCCTCCTTTCTCCTCCCCTCCTTCTAGATGTCCAATAGGATCGCCTGTCCTTTCAGCTACACGGGTGACGGGTCTCACGACCAGCTTCCTAAATGGCCAGGAGGAGGATCAATGTTAAAACAGCGAATGTTCATTCGCTATTGTAACACACCTGGGTGGGCTCCGTTCGCATTCTCCACACCCTGAGCCCATCCTATTTTGAAGACTATTATAGCCTCTGGCTCCAATCGGTTCCTCCAAAAACACTCCCCCATTGGAATCCATGCATCCGGCGTCCTGAAAGGGGCCATACACATGGAGGGGGGGGGAGCGGTGCCCGTGTGCCCCTAATGGACGGGCTGCCCCTGTAAAAAAATATTCCTTTTTATGTAAATTTTATTTTTATTAGTTTATAAATTGATGTTTTATATAAACCTGTTCGGTGCAAACCCCCTACCCTCACCTTTTGTGAAATCATTACTGTTGTTAAATTCCTTGTATGGAGACGCCTATCATGGGTACATGCACACCAGGATCCAGCACCTCAGAGGCCGGGTTCAGCAGGACCCTTACAGCACCATCAGATAATCCTCTTCAATTGAATCAACATACATACACTCTGCAATCTGTGGATAAGGACGATATCACTTTGAAACAATCTTTTCGAAGCTTGGAGCATCTGTTGGTGAAAGAGGTTAAATCCTATTGGGAGTTCACTAGCGGAATATCTCACTTTAAAACAGATCCCGCGAGGTTTAAGGATCAAAAAGTTTCCAACATTCGATCTGTTTAATGAAGATCTTAAAAAGGAATGGACAGACTGTCATCTCGCTCTGCTAAATTGATGGAAATCATTATAAGTTCAAAGAATAAGGAGCTTGAACAGCTGCAAAGTGAAATGTCCGTCATTCAGAAGGACCTTACAGCTTTACAGGGGCACAGTAGTTTTTTTGGAATTAGTTAATTGCCTCAATACAAGTTCGGATAAATTGGAAAAAAATTGAATTGCAAATAAAAAAGAAACAATGACAAGAGGCCACATCGACTATGAGAGTGCCAATGTTTATACATGGAGAAAACCTTCTTTCTTTTCTGGTAGAAATCGGAAATCATTCACCAACAAGCGTGTCAGCATCTCTGACCCCGAGAATGAGCCAATCAATGATACTCTGGCTATCACAGTTTCTGATTCATCTCCAGAACCTGCGGATTCGCAGATCAGCGGTGATCGTCCAATGTATGGCCAGAATGTGAATACCCACAGAAACCCTCACAAGTCCAGCAAAAAGAAATAAAACAGGAAAACAAGGCGAGGAGGATAGAAACACAAGCGGTGTAAAAAAAACCCCGTTATTTACTACGAGGACACGTGCAGCATTAGAGAATAACATTCTAAACCTATCACAAAGATCTTTAAATGATTCAGAAATATCTCTTCTATGCAAAGGACATAATTTTTGTCCAACTAAACATTTTGATTTGTTTGGAACCTTATTGGATGTGAATAAATTTGCACATTTGTTAACACTAAAGAAACATTATTTTAATAAGTCGGGGGATTCTGTGGAAGGTTTGCCAGACGATCCTTTAACGGGTGAGTCTCCTCCCTCACCTCAACTATTCTCTGATGTGTGTGGTCTACAAGATCTGATAGACTTGGCAATTGAATCTAGCCCTTTGATTGAAGACCCTGTAGATAGCAGTACAAAAATCTCCTTCAAATTAAGGTCAGATTTTTATCCTATTGCTTAACGGGGCAAGGATCTAGACCTATTCCAGAAACTTGTGGAGAGGGATCTAACTTGCTTAGCCCATAATAATCCTGAGGGTTTCATGACAGACAACCTCACTTACTCTGAAAGAGCTGCCCTTAAGAGCCTGAGTGATGACAAGAGCATTATTATCCGCAATGCGGATAAAGGGGGCATAGTGGTGGTCCTTGACTCTGATGTTTACAAAAACGAAGCTCTGAGGCATTTGTCTGACACTGAAACCTACCTCAAACTTAGGGGGGACCCCACACAATCATTCAGGAAGGAACTATCCACTCTCCGAGATAGAGCTGTCGTTTCAGGCTTATTTACACAGAAAGAAAGGCACATGTTTATTTCAGATTGCCCAATTATACCAGTTTTTCACTACCTTCCCAAAATCCATAAGGGGTTAGATCCCCTATTTGGTAGACCCATCATTGCGGGTATTGAATCACGGAGTGAAGGTCTGGTCCAAGGGGTAGATGATCAATTACAGCCTCTGGTGAGCGTTCTACCAGGATTCCTCAGAGATACTAAACATATTTTGATGAAATTGAAAGACTTCACATGGAAACCCAATTACAATTGGGTTACATGTGATGTCTCTAGTCTTTTTTTCATCCATCCCCCACTCTTTGGGTATACAAGCGGTTTCATTTTTCCTCAAAAGATCAGGTCCGTTTTCGCTCCTACTACAGGAGTTTATTTTGTTGAGTCTTGAATTTTTGCTTACACATCATTTTCTTATGTTTGATGGAGAATACTATCTCCAAAGGTGAGGTGCCTCGATGGGGGCTTAATTTTCCCCATAATTGGCCAGCCTCTATATGGGGTGGTGGGAGAGGGTCCACATCTTTGGATCAGATAGCCTTCGTTGTACAGATACTATTTTTTATTGTCATTTAATAGACGACTTATGCCGCGTACACACGGTCGTACTTTTCGTCTACAAAAGTCCAACGGACGCTGACGGACTAAAGCTGGCTGGTAATCCGATCGTGTGTGGGCTTCTCCGGACTTTCAACGTACTTTTTTAGCCTCAAATCCGACGTACTTTAGATTTGAAACATGCTTCAAATCTTTACTTCGTAACTACGACGGACCCCGAAATCCGCTCGTCTGTGTGCTAGTCCGACGGACAAAAAGCCACGCTAGGGCACCTATTGGCTACTGGCTATGAACTTCCTTATTTTAGTCCGGTGTACGTCATCACGTACGAATCCGTCGGACTTTTGTGTGGTCGTGTGTAGGCAAGTCCGTTCGTTAGAAAGTATGCCGCAAGTCCGCCGCAAGTCCGCCGAAAGTCTGCCGGAAGTCTGTCGGACAGTCTGTCTGACTTTTGTAGACGAAAAGTCCGACCGTGTGTACGCGGCATTACTGTTCGTTGTTTCTGATGAGCAATTTAGCATGGAAGCTTGGTTGGACTATTTGAATAATAACAATTTAAATTTATGATTCACAGGGCATTATGATTCCAAGTCCATTGAGTTTCTGGTTGTTGAGTTGCTGGGCAGCAATAATAAAGTGACTTCTAATTTGTATAGGAAACCCACTGCTGGTAATGTTCTGTTGAGGGACGATTTAGGCCATCCAAAACACACAATAAGTGGGATTCCAGTCGATCAATTTCTAAGGTTGAGGCGCATTTGTAGTAAGGACTCTGAATTTATAAAGGAGATGACAAGTAGATTTGTAGATCGGGGTTACCCTAAATCCACAATCTCCATAGACTTTAAGATTGCTGAGTTGTCAGTGTCAGTTAATCATGTTATCAGTTAATCATGGACAAGGATACGAGTAGAAGCACAAATAGAAGAAAGTTTCCTTCAAATGTTAGCACTCCCGTGTTCTCAACACCTTATAGTGTGGAATTCAATAGAATTAAGAACATTGTCACTAGGTACCTTCCTGTGTTGTTTAATGATGCCACATACACTCAGATTTTGACAGGCGGTATCAAAAGAGTATCTCGTCAGGCACCCACATTGGGGAGGTATTTATCCCCCAGTCTATACACTAGCATCAGTTCAGGCTCCAATTGGCTGCAGTTCATGGGCACTTTTAGATGTGGGAGTAAAACATGTGCTTATTGCCCTTTTTTAAAGAAAGGTGATGTTGTTTGTTATGCCACCACCAGTAAAATATTCAAGATTCCTTCATTCATTAAATGTAACGCAAAATTCCTGGTTTATGTCATCACCTGTAGTTCATGTAACATCCAATACGTGAGACGGTCTACTCGGCGGTTGAGAGACCGTCTCCGCGACCACCTGTATGATATTGAAAAGAACCATTCTACCAATATCGCCAGACATTGGATTGATGTGCATGATGAAGGATGTCTCGTGTTTAGCTATACAGGGCATGGAAAGGATCACCACACCTATCAGAGGGGGTGACAGATTCAGAGCACTCTGTAAAAGAGAAGTATTCTGGATATTTCACTTCAACACCAGGAAACCGGTGGGGTTAAATTTTGAGTGGGATGTATCCCACTTTTATGATTGCCAGTATGAGTTACAGTAGCACATGGGGATTTAGACACTCTTCTCGTGTCAGTCTACTAATCCTAGACATGTTTTATTTATCCGGTACATTCTGGCCATCCACCCCTTATCATCATTTTGCTTTGAAAAGCTATTTTCATAACTAGTCATTCTTAATTTATTTTTTTATCATTATATTATATCAGGATCATATTGAAAAAAACGAAAGCCACTAATAAATATTCAGAGTAATATGGAGGGATGGTACAGTTAGTGATTGTACTCATACTGTTGAGACAAACATGCTTTAATTCAATTTAACATCAGTTGTGCTCCTGTATAGTTCTTCTAACCATATGTAAGGGTCTCCATGCATGTATATACATATGTGTGTGTGTCTTTTATCGCTTTACAATTCGGGAGGAGTTTATTCTTTTGGACACCACCTAGCGAGGGTTAATCACATATACATATGTGTGTGTATACATGTTTTTAGATTTCCACATATTTTTAACGATGTATTCATGTTCTTGTGCACAAATCAATGTTCAAATTTCACTAAATGTTTTTAGTGGGTGTTTTGTAGATACACGGGTATAGTGTGTCATATACTGATATATAAGTACATTGTATGTATTATGGAGTGTGTGGGAGGGCGATCTGTTGTAGCTTAATTATTGGACCCTGGAGTTATAAAGTATTTTGAATTAGAATTTTTCATATATTATTTTTCCTTCTCTCCATGGGTTAATTCTTTTAACATATTGTTTGCTCTGATCACCTCCACGCCCACTCCTCTTTCATGTGTGTGAAAGCTTTAGAGGACTACACCTGATTGCAATCTGGATTAGCTTACGAATGGTCAAGTGACTAAAAGTTTATGTGTATAAAAGACAGATTGGGGTCGGTGGTCCTACAGCTATGACTAAGCGCCACTAACGGTGCGAAACGCGTCAGTTATCATCTGTACCTGTGCCTCTGTTGGAGTATGGACTAAGTTTTATCAATAAAGGCATTATGCGGCCATCCTATTTCATTGCTCTTGTCTAATGTTTTATATAATGTTTTTACTATTTACCTTTTTTTTTTACAAATAACACCCACTACAAGGTGCTTCAAAGAAACTCAAATTGCATGATGGAACTTCTTCTATGAAACCCCAATACTATTTACATGTCCGCTAGCTGTCTTTGTACCAGAAATTAAGCCAAACTGTCTCCTGCTAGGGGAGAGGAAAGGGGAGTGTCAGAGTCATTCAGCTCTGTGTATAATCTTATCTCTCCTGATATTCAGGTCTATTCACACCATACACTTTATGGCCAAAAATGTTTGGACACTTGAATGAGCCTGTTAGACATCCCATTCCAAAACCATGGGCATTATTGTAGAGATGGCAATCACTCTTCCTTCTCCACTATAACAGCCCCCACCGGAGTGTGTCTATGGAAATGTATACCACTTTAGTGGAAAAAGCATTTGGGAGGGCAGGTATCTATGTTGGATGAGAAGACCTGGCCCACAATCCAATTCTTCCCAAAATTGTTCAGTACATTTGAGTTCCTCCCCACCAAACTCAACTGGGCCACAATCCAATTCTTCCTAAAATTGTTCAGTAGGTTTGAGTTCCTCCCTATCAAACTCGACTGGCGCACAATCAAATTCTTGCCAAAAATTTTCAGTAGGTTTGAGCTCCTCCCCACCAAACTCATCAAACCATGTCTTTATGGAGATGGTTTTGTGTGTATAAAACACAGTTATGCTTAAACAGAAAAAAGAGCCTTCACTGGAGTGTCTGTGGAAATGTATGCCACTTTAGTAGAAAAAGCATTTGGGAGGGCAGGTATCTATGTTGGATGAGAAGACCTGGCCCACAATCCAATTCTTCCCAAAATTGTTCAGTAGATTTGAGTTCCTCCCCACCAAACTCAACTGGCCCACAATCCAATTCTTCCTAAAATTGTTCAGTAGATTTGAGTTCCTCCCTATCAAACTCGACTGGCGCACAACCCAATTCTTCCCAAAATTGTTCAGTAAGTTTGAGTTCGTCCCCACCAAACTCATCAAACCATGTCTTTATGGAGATGGTTTTGTGTGTACAAAACACAGTCATGCTTAAACAGAAAAAAAGCCTTCCCAAAACTGTTGGAATCACGCAATTGGCAAAAATGTCTTTGTATGTTGTTGTATTACAGTATTATTCACTCTAAACATCTGAATTCAATTTGGAGGGGTGTCCACATGCTTTTGGCTTTATAGTAGGGTGTGATGGTAAAGTAACGTTTGGCCATATAGGTAGGTGTAAATCAGATTCCAGATTCCAGAAATCTGCTTCATAAAGCTTGCCACTTCCTGCGACTGCAAGCGGCTTCAATTTAAAATACCAGTTTTCCAATATTTCATAATAACCTGAATACACCAACACTATACACTCAGTTTAACATTTGAGGACAATTTTATTGATCCCTGCAGACTTAACAACCTGCATTTACATATCAATAGCTGGTAATTGTGAGCTGTTCAGAATCATTAATAAATTAATAATTACAATGGTGACCTTTTCTCGCCTACCTCTTGGAGTGTCCTGAGGTTCTGGAAACAATTAAAGTTAGAGGAACGAAAACATGTTGCACACTGACCACATTATCCTGGAATTAAAGACACGTTGAGACAGCAGAAAAATAAATGGACAGAATATAAATAAAGGCGAGTCAGATCAGATGCTCCCTGGGGACCACGTCTTATTAACACGCTCTTTAGTCTATTAAGAACTTAAATACAGGCTGTTTATTTGTGCCATTTGTCAAACAACACTAGTAAATCATCCTGGGATTACGCTGAAGCGAAAGAATAGGCATTGCAAGAATGTTACAGGCTTGTTCTATGATGAACAGCCTTTTTCAACCTTTTTCAACCAGAGGAACACCTAAAATAGTTTTTACAGTACAATAGTTACATAGTAGGTGAGGTTGAAAAAAGACACAAGTCCATCAAGTCCAACCTGCGTGTGTGCTTTTATGTCAGTATTACATTATATATCCCTGTATGTTGTTGTCGTTCAGGTGCTTATCTAATAGTTTTTAGAAAATGATCGATGCTCCCCGCTGAAACCACCGCCTGTGGAAGAGAATTGCACACCCTTACCGCTCTTATGCCCCGTACACGCGGTCGGACATTGATCAGACATTCCGACAACAAAATCCATGGATTTTTCCCGACGGATGTTGGCTCAAACTTGTCTTGCATACACACGGTCACACAAAGTTGTCGGAAAATCCGATCATTCTGAACGCGGTGACGTATAACACGTACGTCGGGACTATAAACGGGGCAGTAGCCAATAGCTTTGGTCTCTTAAATTATTCTGAGCATGCGTGGCACTTTGTGCGTCGGATTTGTGTACACACGATTGGAATTTCCGACAACGGATTTTGTTGTCAGAAAATTTTATAGCAAGCTCTCAAACTTTGCGTGTCGGAAATTCCTATGGAAAATGTGTGATGGAGCCCACACACGGTCGGAATTTCTGACAGCAAGGTCCTATCACACATTTTCCATAGCAAAATCCTATTGTGTGTACAGGGCATTACAGTGAGGAACCCTCTACGCAGTTTAGGATTAAACCCCTTCTCTTCTACTTTTAGTGAATGGCCGCGTGTCTTTTTAAATTCCCTTTCGCGGAAAAGTTTTATCCCTATTGTGGGGTCACCAGTACGATATGTGTACATTGAAATCATATCCCCTCTCAAGCGTCTCCTCTCCAGAGAGAATAAGTTCAGTGCTCGTAACCTTTCCTCATAACTAAGGTCCTTCAGTCCATTTATTAGCTTTGTTGTCCTTCTCTGGACTCTCTCCAGTTCCACCATATCCTTCCTGAGGTATCAGAGAACCCCTGATAAATACAATTAATTAGGAGACAATGGGAGCAATGCCTCTTAGGCCGGCCATATAGGGACCGAATATTTTTCCTGCAACCACGGTTCGATTCTCCCATTAACACAGTCCCTCCTGCCAGACCATTGTCTTCTCCCATCAGAGGGGGTGGGGGCAGGTCAGGGAAGCCGTCCCCTCCGAGAGAAGACAGCGATTATCGCTAGCGGCTATAGCAGCCGCTAGCGATAATCGTAAGATAATCTGGAAGGCTGGTTGTATCCAAGTTAATTGATCAACTTGGTACGTTCAGCCTGCCCATTAACGGTTCGAATCTGGGCCGTATATGGTCAGCCCTTATATTGGTGGTCAGTGAGAAGAATGTGCCTCTTACAGTGGTGGTCGCAATGCTTAGTAGAAGATGATCCGCAACTCCATACATGCTCTTAGACCCCTTTCACACTGGGACGCTTTGCAGGCGCTACAGTGCTAAAAATAGCTCCTGCAAAGCGCCCTGAAAGATCCGCTGCCATGTCTCCAATGTGAAAGCCCCAAGGGCTTTCACACTGGAGGGGTGCGCTGGCAGGACGGTAAAAAAAGTCCTGCAAGCAGCATCTTTGGAGCGGTGAAGGAGCGGTGTATACACCGCTCCTTCACCGCTCCTGCCCATTGAAATCAATGGGGCAGTGCGGCTATACTGCCGGCATAGCGCTGCTGCAGCAGCGCTTTGCGGTGGTTTTAACCCTTTCTCGGCCGCTAGCGGGGGTAAAAGCGCCCCGCTAGCGGCCGAATAGCACAGCAAAATTAGCAGTAAAGCGTCACTAAAAATAGCGGCATTTTACCGCCGACGCCGCCCCAGTGTGAAAGGGGTCTAAACCACTTCAATACCGGGCATTTTCACCCCCTTCCTGCCAAGGTCAATTTTAGGCTTTCAGAGCTGTAACATTTTGAATGACAATTGCACGGTCGTGCGACGTTGTACCCAAATGGGATTTTGATAATATTTTTTTTTTCTCCACAAATACACCTTTCTTTTGGTGGTTCTGCATTTTTTATTTTTTGCGCTTTAAACAAAAAAAGACCGACAATTTAAAAAAAAATATATGTAATTTTTTAGTTTTTGCTAAAATAAATATCCCAATTTTTTTTTTTAAACAATAATTTTTTCCTCAGTTTAGGCCGATATGTATTCTTCTACATATTTTTGGTAAAAAAATCCGCAATAAGCGTATATTGATTGGATTGCACAAAAGTTATAGCGCCTACAAAATAGGTCATTTATTTATGGCATTTTTATTTATTTATATATTTTTTTTACTAGTAATGGCGGTGATCTGCGACACTTTTGACACTATTTTGGGACCATTGACAATTATACAGACATCAGTGCTATAAATATGCACTGATTACTGTGTGAATGTCACTGGCAGGGAAGGGGCTAACACTAGGGGGCGATCAAGGGGTTAAATGTGTTACCTAGGGAGTGATTCTAACTTTAGGGGGAGGGGACTGACTAGGGAAGGAGACCGATCGTGTTCCTATATACTAGGAACACAGGATCGGTCTCCTCTCCCCTAACAGGACGTGGATCTTCAGCCTGGGATGGGTCGGGAGGAGGCAGGGAAGAGAGGGTGCAGGGGGGGGGGCGAGTCGCTGCACCATGGGCCTCTGTGTTGTACTTCTCCCCTTGGCCAAAAGTTGCAAGTCAGTCCTGCTATAAGCATAGTTCCCAACTGTCCCTGATTTCGAGGGACTGTCCCTGATTTGGAGCAATGTCCCTCTGTCCATCATTTCCCCTCATTTGTCCCTCATTTTGGTATGATCCATATAGTAGTATATAAAATGCACTTTTTATCTTTCAAAAAGTGTTTCCCAGTGCCAAACCTTTCATCCAAATTCTAAATTACTGCATTTGTACATTTTAAAAGCCAATATAAAGGAATAGTAGTGCTAAAAAAAAGCCCTTGTAGATTGAATATTTTTTTTTTTATTAATTCTCCTTTAAGGGGGTGTGGCAGGGGGCGTGTTCTATGTCTACATATCTTTGTTAGTAGGTGTCCCTCATTCCCATCTCAACAGGTATGTATAAGTATAGTATTAGCCAAATGAGGATGAAACTATTCTCCGTCATTACAGATATAGAAGGTATCATCAATTTTCACTGCTCGATTTGTTATCACTATAGTTAGGAAAAAGTTAAACCACTCAGGGATCGATCAGCCATACTTAATTATGGAGGTGAGTCAGCTACTGACACTACATTGATGCTCATTAAAAAAGATGATATTTGACCATTTTACAGAGAAATCAGATAAAACACTTTTTCCTTTACTGCTCACGTAATGAGCACTGGGACAGACAAGAGTAAAAGAAATAAAAGATGATTACCCTTCAATCAGAATCTGATTACAGAAAAGCGGTCAATGGGGATTACTTTTCCAGCCTTATAACAAGTGAAAAGAGTCTTATATCCTGAAATACTTAAAGCTTATCTAACGGCCAACAAAATCTATAAATCAGCTCACCAGTTCTTAGATGCTGTGGTTGCATTAGCTTTAAATTTTCAGACTTTTTTATTATTATTATTATTATACAGGATTTATATAGCGCCAACAGTTTGTGCAGCGCTTTACAACATGAGGGCAGACAGTACAGTTACAATATAATTCAATCCAGGAGGGATCCGAGGGTCCTGTTCTTTAGAGCTTACAATCTAGGAGACTTTTTTCTTCCTTTATTTTCTTTATTTGATGATCCACTCTTGCACTGTATTTTATCTATGGAGGAGCAGCATTTTAACCCTAGGCTGCTCTCCTGGCTTGAACTTCATGCACTTCCTGCTCTCCTGAGCATTAATAACTAGGGGGGGATGTTGTGTAGTGCACAGAAGACAGCTAGGAATACTGACAACATTGTTTGAGATTTCCCGATCTGTGAAAGCCAGTCACAGTTACATAGCTCCCAACTGTCCCTGATTTCGAGGGACTGTGCGTGATTTGGAGCAATGTCCCTCTGTCCCTCTTTCCCCCTCATTTGTCCCTCATTTTGGTCTGATCTATATAGTTGTATACAAAATGCACTTTTTATCTTTCAAAAAGTGTTTCCCAGTGCTAAACCTTTCATCCAATTTCTAAATTGCTGCATTTCTACATTTTAAAAGCCAATATAAAGGAATAGTAGTGATAAAAAAAAGTCCTTGTGGATTTAATTAACCTTTTTTTTTGGTTAATTCTTCTTTAAAGGGGTGTGACAGGGGGCGTGTCCTATGCCTACATACGTTTGTTAGTAGGAGTCCCTCTTTGCCATCTCAAAATGTTGGGAGGTATGCAGTTACAGTGATCACAGGATCGGGAAGTCAATCTGCCCCCCCCCCACCCCACCCCCATTACAAAGGCCCAGCTAAAGGCCTACTGAGAGGGGTTGGGAAGGGGGTTTTTTTCTGTTGACTATTTCTTTTTATTTTTTTTCTGTTGACTATTTTTTACATTCAAAATACAACACTTACATAAGCCTTAAAGCAACTGGCAAGCAGCTCCTGAGCCGGGCTGTGTGCATCGATAGACAGCCCCACTCTCTGTTTACAGGATTTGAAGGACAGCCATTGACTCCTGCTGTCTCAGCAAAGCCCGTGAGATCGGGGAGAGAGAGCCGATACAGATGGGCACAGCCCTGGATCAAGTGAGGTTTTGGGTAAGTATTTAGGTAAGTATTTAGGGGGGTGAGGGAGTGATATTGTCACTGGGGCATTTTTTACCTTAATGCAGGGAATGCATTAAGGTAAAAAATGTCTTGACTTTAGAACCACTTTAACCACTTCGACCCCTTAATGACCAGAGCATTGTTTTGCGATTTAGCACTGTGTCGCTTTAACTGACAAGTGCACGGTCGTGCGACGCTGTACCCAAACAAAATTGACGTCCTTTTTTCCCCACAAATAGGGCTTTCTTTTGGTGGTATTTGATCACTTCTGCTGTTTTTATTTTTTGTGCTATAAGCAAAAAAAAAGAGCGGCGATTTTGAAAAAAAAAGCAATAATTTTTACTTTTTGCTATAATAAATATCCCCAAAAAATATATAAAAAAAACAAATTTATTTCTCAGTTTAGGCCGATATGTATTCTTCTACATATTTTTGGTTAAAAGAAAACGCAATAAGCGTATATTGATTGGTTTGTGCAAAAGTTATAGCGTCTACAAAATAGGGGATAGATTTATGGCATTTTTACTATTAATTTTTTTTTTTTTTTTTTTTTAGTAATGGCAGTGATCTGCGATTTTTATCTGGACTGCGACATTGCAGTGGACAGATCAGACACATTTGACACTATTTTGGGACAATTGACATTTATACAGCAATCAGAGCTAAAAATAGCCACTGATTACTTTATAAATGTTACTAGCAGGGAAGGGATTAAACACTAGGGGGCGATCAAGGGGTTAACTGTGTTTCCTCAGCGTGTTCTACCAGGAACATGACAGAGATCCCTGCTTCTGATTACGGGGAGCAGTAGATCTCTGTCATGTCACTAGGCAGAACAGGGAAATGCCTTGTTTACATAGGCATTTCCCCATTCTGCCTCTCCTAGTCACGATCACGGGCCACCGACGGACATCGAGTCCGCGGGACCCGTGGGCACGGTTCCGTGGTGCGTGGCGGTTGCGTGCGTCCGCTAGCCCAGGATTACGAAGGGACGTACGGGAACGTCCTTTTGCGTACCCGTGCTATTCTGCCGATGTACATCGGTGTGCGGCGGTCGGGAAGCGGTTAAAATTTGTGTTAGTTAATTTTTGTTGCGCTGTATTAAAAATTATGTCACGTATGGCGAAACCTGTAGGGAGGAGACACGCACACACGCCACCACAGATGCGCAATCGGCCGGAGGCCATCTTTGTTTCCGGAACATAGTACTATGGCGTTCTTGAGACATGCTATTCAATTTGGATACTTCGTAAGTGCATTTACCCAGAATAAATTGTTTTTATATTTTACACTATGTGGAGCATCTCTTACATTCCATTTATGTAAAGTATTCCATGATCTTGCTGATGGGAGCTGGGGATTGAGGAACTCAGGAGAAGTATAGAGGAGGATGTTGCTTGTCTGTTTAAACATTTCTGGATATCCTGTGAAGATTATTCCTGCATTAGGTGGATGATACATTGCAGTAATAAGCATTTTGACCACTCTTATATGGGGGGGGTCACAATTGTTGTGGTAAGCCTTCCATGAAAGTGAGAAGTGACACCCTGGCTATTTTTGGAGTTCTCTGACTTTCATCACGGCGTGTGGGACTTCTACTTTTGAAATTGACCACAATTTTGATTATACTCACTGACTTTTTTACATTTAACTTTACTTTGAGTTTTAGGCCATATACTATTCAATTGTAAGCACTAGTATGATTATGATGATATTGGAAAAAGAAAAAGAAACCCTCTAAGTCGGACTTTGGAGGCAGATTGGAACAACAGTATGCTTTTTATATGATGCATAGGGGTTCACACATGCTCTGATGTCATACTGTTGACACGTCATTTTTTCTCTCATTGGGTATATGTAACGTCCTCCTTTTCTGGCCATTACGTGGCCGCTAGTGGACAATACCTTTTTGCAACTATTTTATATTGTATATGTTCATATAGCTATGTTTAATAAGATTAAACTTTTTATAAAAAGCATACTGTTGTTCCAATCTGCCTCCAAATTCCGACCTAGAGGGTTTCTTTTTCTTTTTCCAATGAATCTTACGGATGTGGCATATGAGTGATTACTATATATATATATATATATATATATATTGATAAGTAATACTGTTAATTATGATGATATTTAGCATCATTATCTAGGTGACTTTTCATATATACTTGTGAATATATATTTAAAAAAATGATCTTACCAGAAACAAAATATGAAAGGGAAGCATCACAGAATAAAATTTGTACTATTTATTTCTAATAAATGACTTCCAAGTTTCCAAGTAGAAGAGATCAGTTTGCTTTCAATAATAATATTATGTTTTAAAAAGCCTATTATGTCTAAATCACACTGGTTTAACCATGTCGCAACACCACCCCACATCACATTCAGTTCTCCTTGGACCAAAATGTGGTAACCCCTGGGGCCAATAGACAGCAATTGTCTTTGTTTACCCCACACCAGCTCAGAAGGTGTACGTGCAAATATGCAAGCTCCATCCATCTCAGCTAAGGATAAGGTGATCGTACTTTGGAGTCTTTGCTTTGTATGCCAGAGGCCCTTGGCAATAATGCATCAAGCAAAATTCTAAGAAAGTCAGAACTTCTGCATACTAGTTCCAAGTTAGTAACTCAAAAAATAATGCATCATTATGACAGCCAGGAAACAAATACAAGGTGAAGTTAGTAGTGCCAATCTTCACTTTCGTAAGGATCTCTTGGAAAGCCAAGTTCCAGTTTGATAACACCCAGGATCAGCAAAGAAGGAAATATTGGGTAGAACAAGGTGACCTGTCATCAGAGAAAGCACTAACATTTCACGCAATTTCTGCCAAACGACAAAGGAATGGCTGATCTTTCAATACAACGTAACGAGTTGTAATAAAGACTGAATCACGGTATTTTCCAGTGATTATCACCAAGAGCCCTTGTAATGAATGATCTTCCTGGGATGCCATAATGTCTCTCCACGAAACCAAGTAGAGTTCAAAGATTTATCTGTGTCGCTTGTTTCAGCTAGAACAAGATAATTGTAGAGAATTACTTTTTCAAGTGTATTTAGCTGGCACTGAGGGCAGAATGTACTGCTTATTAAAGCCTTATGATACCACGTGTGCTAATTCTGATCCTTCTTATCCTGCATTATACACTGAAGCTAGTTTCACAGTTTCTGTTTTTTTATGTCACCTTTCTAGTGACAATTTGGTTTCTAAAAACCCCTTTATAATAAATTCACAGTAAGGTTTTAATGCAAAGAGCAGTGTCACAGTTCTTGGCCTCCAGAGACATTATCGAGGACGTGTACCCGAATGTACCCATGCTAATGGTGATACAAATACTTTAAACGACAACACAAAACACACACATATACATATATATATATATATATATATATATATATATATATATATATATATAGATATATATATAGATATATATATACATATATACACACACACACAGTATCTCACAAAAGTGAGTACACCCCTCACTTTTTTTGTAAATATTTTATTATATCTTTTCATGTGACAACACTGAAGAAATGACACTTTGCTACAATGTAAAGTAGTGAGTGTACAGCTTGTATAACAGTGTAAATTTGCTGTCCCCTCAAAATAATTCAACACACAGCCATTAATTTCTAAACCGCTGGCAACAAAAGTGAGTACACCCCCAAGTGAAAATGTCCAAATTGGGCCCAAAGTGTCAATATTTTGTGTGGCCCCTATTTTTTCCTTTTTTCCAGCACTGCCTTAACCCTCATGGGCATGGAGTTCACCAGAGCTTCACAGGTTGCCACTGGAGTCCTCTTCCACTCCTCCATGATGCCATCACAGAGCTGGTGGATGTTAGAGACCTTGCGCTCCTCCGCCTTCCATTTGAGGATGCCCCACAGATGCTCAATAGGGTTTAGGTCTGGAGACATGCTTGGCCAGTCCATCACCTTTACCCTCAGCTTCTTTAGCAAGGCAGTGGTCATCTTGGAGGTGTGGTTGAGGTCGTTATCATGTTGGAATACTGCCCTGCAGCCCAGTCTCTGAAGGGAGGGGATCATGCTCTGCTTCAGTATGTCACAGTACATGTTGGCATTCATAGTTCCCTCAATGAACCATAGCTCCCCAGTGCCGGCAGCACTCATACAGCCCCAGACTATGACACTCCCACCACCATGCTTGACTGTAATCAAGACACACTTATCTTTGTACTCTTCACCTGGTTGCTACCACACGCTTGACATGATCTGAACCAAATAAGTTTTAGACATGTGTGATTAGTTTTGTACGAATCGGAAATTTGTATGAATTTCCGGAAATTCGTACATTCGCGAGGATACGAAATACGAATTTTTATGCATACGAATTTTGTACGAAAGACGAAATTTCGTTTATGAACTTCGGATAAATTTATCATAACGAACTTTCGTTATTGTTATGAAAAGTTAACAAACCTAAAAGTTAAAAACCCCAGGAAGTCAGCACAGCACAGGGATGGTGGGAGCCTCTCATAATGTTAAATTTATCATAACGAACTTTCGTTATTGTTACAAAAAGTTTACGAAAATTCGTATTTCGTACGAATCCGAATTGAATTTCGGACATGAATTACTAATTAATTTTAATACGAAACGGAACGAAACTAAACAAATTTATTGATGGCGCACATGTCTAATAAGTTTATCTTGGTCTCATCAGACCACATGGTTCCAGTAATCCGTGTCCTTAGTCTGCTTTTCTTCAGCAAACTGTTGTGAGCTTTCTTGTTACATAGTTACATAGTAGGTGAGGTTGAAAAAAGACCATCAAGTCAATCAAGTGCAATCTATGTGTGTGATTTTATGTCAGTAGTACATTGTATAACCCTGTATGTTGTGGTCGTTCAGGTGCTTATCTAATAGTTTTTTGAAACTATCGATGCTCCCCGCTGAAACCACCACCTGGGGAAGGGAATTCCACATCCTTGCCGCTCTTACAGGAAAGAACCCTCTACGCAGTTTAAGGTTAAACCTCTTTTCTTCTAATTCTAAAGAGTGGCCACGTGTCTTATTAAACTCCCTTCCGCTGAAAAGTTTTAGCCCTATTGTGGGGTCACCAGTATGGTATTTGTAAATTGAAATCATATCTCCTCCCAAGCATCCCTTCTCCAGAGAGAATAATTTCAGTGCTCGTAACCTTTCCTCATAACTAAGATCCTCCAGTTCCTTTATTAGTTTTGTTGCCCTTCTCTGTACTCGTTCCATTTCCAGCACATCCTTCCTGAGGACTGGTGCCCAGAACTGGACAGCATACCCCAGGTGAGGCCGGACCAGAGTCTTGTAGAGTGGGAGAATTATCGCTTTATCTCTGGAGTTAATCCCCTTTTTAATGCATGCCAATATTCTGTTTGCTTTGTTACCAGCAGCTGGGCAATGCATGCCATTGCTGAGCCTACTAGGACCCCCAGGTCCTTTTCCATCCTAGATTCCCCCAGAGGTTTTCCCCCCAGTGTATAGATTGCATTCATATTTTTGCCACCCAAATGCATTATTTTAAATTTTTTTACATTAAACCTCATTTGCCATGTAGTTGCCCACCCCATTAATTTGTTCAGATTCAAATCCTGCGGAGAAGTTTTTGCCCTGCTTAGCTTAGTATCGTCCGCAAATACAGAGATTGAACTGTTTACCCCATCCTCCAGGTCGTTTATGAACAAATTAAATAGGATTGGTCCCAGGACAGAACCGTGGGGGACCCCACTTTCCACCCCTGACCATTCCGAGTACTCCCCATTTATCACCACCCTCTGAACTTGCCCTTGTAGCCAGTTTTCAATCCATGTACTCACCCTATGGTCCATGCCAATGGACTTTACTTTGTACAGTAAACGTTTATGGGGAACTGTGTCAAATGCTTTTGCAAAATCCAAAATCCAGGTCTACGGGCCCTACTTTATCTAGATGGCAACTCATCCCCTCATAGAAGGTTAATAGATTGGTTTAGTAAGAACGATTCTTCATGAATCCATGCTGATTACTGCTAATGATACCGTTTTCATGACTAAAATTTTGTATATAGTCCCTTATCATCCCCTCCAAGAGCTTGCATACTATTGATTGTTAGGCTAACTGGTCTGTAATTCCCAGGGATGTATTTTGGTGCTTTTTTAAATATTGGTGCTACATTGGCTTTTCTCCAATCAGCTGGTACCATTCCAGTCAGTAGACTGTCAGTAAATTTTATGAACAATGTTCTGGCAATTACTTGACTGAGTTCCCTAAGGACCCTCGGCTGCAAGCCATCTGGTCCCGATGACTTATTAATGTTAAGTTTTTCAAGCCTATTCCTAATTCTGTCCTCTGTTAGCCATGAGGGTGCTTCCTGAGATGTGTCATGAGGATAAACACTGCAGTTTTGGTTACTGAAGCCCCCCGATTCCCTTGTGAAGACTGAGGCGAAGAATAAATGCCATCTCACCATCCTTTGTAACCAGATTCCCTTCCTCATTCTTAATGGGGCCAATATGGTCTGTCCTCCCTCTTTTAGGCTACTTTCACACTGGGGCATTGGGGACGTTGGCGGGAAAGCGCCGATAATTTTAGCGGCGCTTTACCGTTGTTTTTGCGGAGGTTTTCGGCCGCTAGCGCAATGCTTTTAACCTCACTAGCGGCTGAAAAAGGGTTAAAACTGCCCGCAAAGCGGCACTATGCCAGCGGTTAGGCAGAGCTGCCCATTGATTGATATACATGCCCGGTGATTGATTTACACCGCTCCTACAGCGCTGCAAAGATGCGGCTTGCAGGACTTTTTTTGGCAGAGGCAGATGGAGTGTCCTAAAGAATGTTTTTAGGGACTTAGGAGCTAAATTGTGGAAAAGGACCTCCAAGGTAGTATTCTCACAAATACTACCGGTACCTCAAGCCACACCAGAAAGGCAGAGGGAGATTAGGGAAGTAAACAAGTGGATGAGGAGTTGGTGTAGTAAGGAGAGGTTTGGGTTCCTGGAGAACTGAGCTGACTTCTCAGTCGGTCACCAGTTCTATAGAAGGGGCGGACTGCACCTAAATGAGGAGGGTGCAGATCTGGTGGGAGTGAAGATGGCTGAAAAGTTAGAGGGCCTCCCTAACTAGGCAATGGGGGGAGGGTCCAGAGGTAGAGATAGTCAGCACAGAACATATTCCAGAGGGTAGTATTGGGGGCATTAGTGGTAGGTTGACTAAAGCACATAAACCCGAGGTAAGTACAAGTCCTATGTGCAACCTCGGAACACCCAATAAGAAGACAGTATGCGACCGGTCTAAACGACGTGGCATGTTCACCAATACCAAGAGCCTGGCAGACAAGATGGGAGAACTAGAGATACTGTTGTATGAGGAGGATTTAGATTTTGTGAGAATTTCAGAGACATGGTTCAACAACTCTTATGATTGGCTGTCAACCATTCAAGAGTATTCCCTTATTGCAGGGATAGGGAGGGTAAAAAAGGGGGGGGGTATGCCTGTATATCAAGAATAATGTACAAGTGAATGTGAGAGATGACATCACTAAGGGGGCTAGGGAGGAGGTGGAATCCTTATGGGTAGATCTCCAAAGGGATGAAACTAAGAGGAAAGTTAAACTGGGAGTATGCTATAGGCCCCCTAACCTGAGGGAGGAGGGGGAGACGAACCTCCTATCACAAATTGGATTAGCTGCACGGATGTGAGGTGTCATCATAATGGGGGATTTAAATTATCCAGACATAGACTGGGCGAAAGGAACCGCGTATTCGTCTAAGGCTTGCCAGTTCCTAAATGTCTTGCATACAATTTCATGGGTCAGATGGTAGATGCACGAACTAGAAACAAAGCGTTACTAGACCTACTGATTACCAACAATACAGACCTGATCACGGATGTGGAAATAAGGGGCAATTTAGCAATGCAAAAATGCAGCTAAAATAAGTAGCCACACGTGTTAAAACTAATAAAACCTATGTCAAAATGAAATAAATATACAAATAGATAGTGAAGTATCAAACTGGATGATTAGCTACAAACCATAAATAAATATTAATTAATACCAAATGATTAAATATAGACACACTGATGGTATAATATAAATATGTATCAAGATAGGACAACCAATTCAACTGAAGGATAAAATATAGTCCCAGTATAAAAAGTTCTTAAATTGCTTAATTGGAGTGCTTGCTTGTTAATCCTGACCGATAGTGTCATTCAACTCCAGCCTCATAAGATGTGGTTTTCAGCGCCAGACATCATATGTAAAGCAAGTAAAGAAAAAACTTTCATTGCGCAATGCTCTGAAAATATGGTACACCAGCAAACATGCTATGAGATCCACTCACGTGCGCCCCTTATTGGGATAGACATATGCAGATGTGATTTAGCAGTCAGTCGTCAAGGACGAGAGCAGGATCGCTGCAGTACACAGCCACACTGAAGGACTGCACAGTGCGTCCTAGGCTCCTCCCACGTGTTGCGTCACCGTCACGTGACTTTCTCAAGGATCCTTGAGAAAGTCACGTGACAATAGGGATAAAACTTTTCAGCGGAAGGGAGTTTAATAAGGCACGTGGCCACTCATTAAAATTAGAAGGTTTAACCTTAAACTGCGTAAAGTTTTTTTTTACTGTTATGCCCTGTACACACGATAGGATTTTCTGACGGAAAATGTTCGATGGGAGCTTGTTGTTGGAAATTCAGCCAGCAATAATGAATCCCAGCCCATGCGATTTACCACCCAGTTTCACACCAAATATAAAAATATGGAGAGCATTTTGTCCAAACAATGGTCCATAGTACTAGAGGACCCTTTTTTACAGGATACCATTACCCAAAAACCTAAAGTATCTTACTGTAAGGCCAAAAAAATAAAAGGGGAAATTGCACCTAGTAAGATGAAACAGTACCCACCTACCCACAGCAATTATATTACTTTGATCCCTTTGGTGGGTATGAGTGAATACCAGACAGCAGTTACCCCTCGAGGACAACAGACATGCTCTAACTATCTTCCATTATGTAAGTGCAATACTTTGTGCAATAAATTGTGTCTTTTAAATACTACACTTAGGTACGCCTCCCTCCTTCCCCTTTCTTTCATTGTTTCACAGAGTTTCAGGATTACACTCTGGGGATATCACCTGAATAGGGATGAGCCGAACACCCCCCCGGTTTGGTTCGCACCAGAACCTGCGAACGGACCGAAAATTGGCACGAACAATAGAACCCCATTGACGTCTATGGGACTCGAACATTCAAAATCAAAAGTGCTCATTTTAAACGCTAATTTGCATTATATTGTCCTAAAAAGGGTTTGGGGACCCGGGTCCTGCCCCAGGGGATATGTATCAATGCAAAAAAAAACTTTTAAAAAACGGCCTTTTTTTCGGGAGCAGTGATTTTAATGATGCTTAAAGTAAAAAAAAAAAAGTGAAATATTCCGTTAAATATCGTACCTGTGGGGTGTCTATAGTATGCCTGTAAAGTGGCGTGTGTTTCCCGTGCTTAGAGCTTAGAACAGTCCCTGCACAAAATGTAATTTTTAAAGGAAAAAAAGTCATTTAAAACTGCTTGCAGCTTTAATGTAATGTCGGGTCCTGGCAATATGGATGTATATCAGTGAGACAAACGGCATGGGTACCCCCAGTCCATTACCAGGCCCTTTTGGTCTTGTATGGATATTAAGGGGAACCCCGCACCCAAATTAAAAAAGGAAACAGCAGTATACATGCTCTGTACTCTGAACAGCAGGTTTGTTGTTAAGTAGAATCTGTTTGTAATTTTGAACTGGTACATTTTTAACGTTTTTAGCTCCAGCCAAAAAATCTATTTTAAGCTTTTTGGAAAACATAGGGAGGGGTTATCACCCCTGTGACATTTTTCTGCCTGTGCTCCTCTTCAGAAGATTTCACCTTTTTGTCCCAATGACAAATATTTTTGAAAATTTGGGTTTTTTTGTGAAACAAAGATTGGTGATAAAGCATCAGTGGAAAGGAGAAATGTTTTTCCCATATTAACTCCTACAGGAGAGAATTTCCCTTCCTAGGGGTAGATTTCATCTCACTTCCTGTTTTCTCCTTCTGTTTGCAAGTAGGAGTCGTTTGTAAGTTGGATGTTTGAAAGTAGGGGCCTGCCCTATATACTCAGCAGAAATTTGGGCCTTAGGTGTTGTTGTGGCCAAAACACTGTAAGCCCTCACAGGGCCCTGCTGTGAAATATTAGATCAAGAATTGTAATTACATGCCCAACAGGGGCAGAAAAATTGGGCCTTTGGGTGGTGGTGGTGGTGCTGGTGCCACAACACTGTAAGTCCTCACTCGCTCTTGGTGGGCGCAGAAACGGGCCCTGCTGTGAAATATTAGATCTAGAATTGTAATTACATGCCCCTGTTGAACAGGGGCTGAAAAATTGGGCCTTAGGCACTGGTGCTGGTGCCACAACACTGCAACCCCTCACAGATACTCTAGTTGGAACGCAGGAACGAGCCCAACTGCAAAGTATTGCATCAAAAATTGTAATTACAAGCCCCAGTTAAACAGGGGCTGAAAAATTGGGCCTTAGGCACTGGTGCTGGTGCCACAACACTGCAACCCCTCACAGATACTCTAGTTGTAATGCAGGAATGAGCCCTGCTGCAAAGTATTGCATCAAAAATTGTAATTACATGCCCCTGTTAGACAGGGGCTGAAAAATTGGGCCTCAGGCACTGGTGCTGGTGCCACAACACTGCAACCTCTGACAGATACTCTAGTTGGAACACAGGAACGAGCCCTGCTGCAAAGTATTGCATCAAAAATTGTAATTGCACGCCCCTGTTAAACAGGGGCTGAAAAATTGGGCCTTAGGCACTGGTGGCGGTGCCCAGAACCAAAAATGTTCTTACAAGCTATCAGCGTGATCATTGAGGAGGAAGAGGATAATTACTCAGGATAGTCACTCAGCATCAGCATAGGCAGTCTTTGAAGGGATCTAAGATTTCAAAAAAAAGTATTCGGTTACATCAGCATCAGGTGCTTGGTAGCTGGTGGTGATCCAAGACTGATTCATTTTTATGAAGGTCATTCGATCGACCGAGTCGGTGGACAGACGCACCCTGTGATCGGTTACAAAGCCTCCAGCAGCACTGAATGTGCGTTCTGAAAGAACGCTGGACGCAGGACAGGCCAGTAGCTCAATTGCATACTGTGCAAGCTCTGGCCAGTGATCCATCCTCAAGACCCAGTAACCCAGAGGATTTTTGGAAGGAAAGGTGTCCAAGTCAGATCTTGCCCCTAGGTATTCCTGCACCATGTAAAACAGACGCTGGCGATGGTTGCTGGAACCGATCATACCTTGGGGCTGCGGACTAAAAAACTGTCTGAACGCATCGGTCAGACGGCCACCTTCTCCACCGCTCCTTCTTTGACTGACCAAAGCCTCAGCAGCACGTTGTCCAGAAACAGGAGTTTGTAACCTCCCAGTCTCTGGGAACGCGTTGCACAGACCTTTCTGCAAGGCCTCCCAAAGATGTTTCATCCTCTGCTCCCTGTGCGATGGCAAGATAAGGTCCGCAACCTTACCCTTGTAACGTGGATCAAGGAGGGTTGCCAGCCAGTATTGGATCTCTCCTTGATACCACGAATACGAGGATCCTTACGCAGGTTTTGCAGGATCAGGGAGGCCATGCAGCGTAGGTTTGCTGAGGCATTCGTTCCGGAGTCCTCTGGGTCACTAAGGACGACATGGTCCGCAGCCACCTCCTCCCAGCCACGTACAAGTTCATGTGTTTCTTGGGACTGATCCCTTAAAGACTGCTGCTGATGCTGAGTGCCAGGCTCCACCTCCATACTGACACAATCCTCCTCCTCCTCGTCCTCTTCCTGTGTGATCGGCGGGCACGCAGGAACACTGTCTGGATAAAGGGGGCCTTGAGAGCTAAGGAAGTCCTCCTCTTCCTGCCTCTGTTCTGCCTCAAGTGCCCTGTCCATTATTCCACGCAGCGTGTGCTCCAACAAGTGGAAAAGGGGGACAGTGTCACTGATGCATGCACTTTCACTGCTCACCATCCTCGTGGCCTCCTCAAATGGTGACAGGACAGTGCATGCATTCCTGATCATGGCCCACTGGTGTGGGGAAAAAAAAACAAGCCCCCCTGACCCTGTCCTGGTGCCATAGTCGCACAGGTACTCATTGATGGCCCTCTGCTGCATGAGCAGCCGCTGCAGCATGGCCAACGTTGAGTTCCGCCTGGTGGGCATGTCACAGATTAGCCGGTTCTTGGGCAGGTTAAACTCTTTTTGGAGGTCTGCCAGCCAAGCACTGGCATTATATGACCGGCAGAAATGCACACAGACTTTCCTGGCCTGCCTCGGGACATCCTGTAAGCCCGGGTACCTGCCCAAGAACCGCTGCACCACCAAGTTAAGGACGTGAGCCAAACAGGGCACATGGGTCATTTGTCCCTGTCGGAGGGCAGAGAGGAGGTTGGTGCCATTGTCGTAAACCACCATTCCTGCCTTAAGTTGGCGTGACGTCAACCACCTCTGAACTTGCCCCTGCAGAGCTGACAGAACCTCTGCCCCAGTGAGGCTCCTGTCCCCCAAGCACACCAGCTCAAGCACCGCATGGCATCTTTTGGCCTGCATACTTGCGTAGCCCCTTGAACGGCTACGGAGCACCGCTGGTTCCGAGGACAAAGCACAGGAAGAGGCCATGGAGGAAGAAAAAGAGGAGGGGGTGGAGGAGAGAGGTGTGTCAGAATCATTAGTAGTGGCATTTTGGAGACGTGGTGGCGGAATAACCTCCAACACTACTGCACCTTGTCCAGCATCCTTCCCAGCTGCCAGCAGAGTCACCCAATGTGCGGTGAAACTTAGGTAATGTCCCTGTCCATGCCTGCTGGACCATGAGTCAGCGGTAATATGCACCTTACCGCTGACCGCCCTGTCCAGCGAGGCATGGACATCGCCTTCCGTGAGAAAAAGTGGCGTTTAGGTACCTGCCACTGAGGAACCGCACATTCCACAAACTCACGGAAGGGGGCAGAGTCTACCAACTGAAAAGGCAGCAGTTGAAGTGCTAGCAATTTTGCCAAGCTAGCATTCAACCGCTGGGCATGTGGATGGCTGGGAGCGAACTTCTTTCGGCGGTGCAGCAGCTGGGGCAGGGAAATTTGCCTGGTACAATCTGACGTCGGTGTACCAAAAGCACATTGCCCACAAGTACTTGGCTGTGACACACCTAATTCCACACCTTCATTCCTCTCAGTGCAGGTCTCAGAGAGGACTGAAGGTATAGTGGGGTTGGAGATCTCAGCTGATGAGGAGCAAGGAGAGGTCCTCTTTGTTCTTTGGTGTGGGTCCTTTAGATACGCTTGCCAACGAACTGCATGGCAGGTCAACATATGTCTGGTCAAGCACGTGGTGCCCAAGCGGGAGATGTTTTGGCCACGCGAGATACGCTTGAGACATATGTTGCAAATAGCAGCGGTGCAATCTGATGCACTCGTCTCAAAAAAGGCCCACATCAAAGAACTTTTGGAATAATGCGCAGAGACAGCAGTGCCCTGCACATGCGGAGCTTTGGGGTGTGATGCAGTCAGTCCTGCCTCGTTGGTGATGTGCCTCCTCCTCCTCTCTCCTATCAGGCACCCACGTTGAGTCAGTGACCTCATCATCCCCTCCCTCCTCATCACTGGAGCAAACCTGGCAGTATGCTGCAGCGGGGGGAGCATGACTGCCAGAATGCTGTCCTTCTTGGGCACCCCCCCTGTCCGTGCTCACATTACTGCCTTCATCTAGCTCAGTATCATCATCAGAGCCTTCTAAATGCTGGGCATCCTCCTGGAGCATATACCCAAACAGTTCGAGGGACTCCTCAGGAGGACATGGTGGGGCTAGGGAAGGAGTCACTGATGCCATTGAGCAGAGGGAAGAGGCCGCGTTGGCAGCTGCTTTGCCAGACAAAGTACCCTGAGCATGGGTGAGAGAGGATGAGGACGGCTTGGTCATCCACTCAACCAAGTCTTCCGCATGTTGCGGCTCAACATGGCCAGCTGCCGAAAAAAAGGCCAAATGTGTCCCACTGCCACGTGCTGATGAGGATGCACCGTCTCCATGACCAGCACTGTTGCCTCTAGACACAGAGCCTGCTTGCCCTTTTTTATTGGCTTGTGACTGTCTGCCTCTCATTGTTGGCCTTCCAGACATACTAATGGCCTGTAGCTGCACTAAGCTGGGATATATATATATATATATATATATATATATATATATATATATATATATATATATATATATATATATATATATATATATATATATATATATATATATATACTGCAGCTAGCAAAATCAACTGCCTGCCTGTAGTATGAGAACACCACCAACCTTCTACAGGTAGCTTTAGCTGAACACTGTGCAGAGCTCACAAAAAAATAACTTGTAGCTTATTTAGCTGCCTGCGGTAGTGATAGGATCAGGAAAACACCACCAACCTTCTACAGGTAGCTTTAGGTGAACACTGTGCAGAGCTCCCAAAAAACTAACTTGTAGCTTATTTAGCTGCCTGCGGTAGTGATAGGATCAGGAAAACACCACCAACCTTCTACAGGTAGCTTTAGCTGAACAGTGCAGAGCTCGCACTACACTAACTTGTAGTTTTAGCTGAACACTGTGCAGAGCTTGCAAAAAATGAACTTGTAGCTTATTTAGCTGCCTGCGGTAGTGATAGGATCAGGAAAACACCACCGACCTTCTACAAGTAGCTTTAGCTGAACACTGTGCAGAGCTCGCAAAAAACTTGTAGTTTTAGCTGAACACTGTGAGGAGGACACACTACACTAACTTGTAGCTTTAGCTGAACACTGTTTAGAGGACGCACTACACTAACTTGTAGCTTTAGCTGAACACTGTGCAGAGGTCGCACTACACTAACTTGTAGTTTCAGCTGAACACTGTGAGGAGAACGCACTACACTAACTTGTAGCTTTAGCTGAACACTGTGAGGAGGACGCACTACCCTAACTTGTAGCTTTAGCTGAACAGTGTGCAGAGGTCACACTAAACTAACTTGTAGCTGTAGCTGAACACTGTGAGGAGGACGCACTACACTAACTTGCAGCTTTAGCTGAACACTGTTCAGAGGATGCACTACACTAACTTGTAGCTTTAGCTGAACACTGTGCAGTGGTCGCACAACACTAACTTGTAGTTTTAGCTGAACACTGTTCAGAGGACGCACTACACTAACTTGTAGCTTTAGCTGAACACTGTGCAGAGGTAGCCCTACACTAACTTGTAGTTTTAGCTGAACACTGTTCAGAGGACGCACTACACTAACTTGTAGCTTTAGCTGAACACTGTGCAGAGGTCACACTAAACAAACTCGTAGCTTTAACTGAACACTGTGAGGAGGACGCACTACACTAACTGTAAATAGTCTAGCTGCCTGACTGTGGTACTAATAGGATCAAAAGAACACCAGCAATTTTCTTCAGGTAACTGTAAATACTGTAACAAGACAAGCCTGCCTGTCAGTAGGAAGATAACAGGAACGGAACTAGCTAAACTGAAAACAGTGTATATATATATATATATATATATACACAACACCTGGGATGCATATATATATACACAATATACTGTAAGTGCAGCTAACTCATTGACTGTCTTGCCTAATCTAGCTAACTCAAATGAAATGACACTGTCTCTCTCTCTCTCTAAGCACGGAGGAACACACTACACAGGGACGCCGTGTAGGCGGCCTTATATAGTGTGGGGCGTGTTCTAAACCCCCTGAGCCATAATTGGCCAAAGCCACCCTGGCTTTGGCCAATTACAGTTCTCTCTACTGACGGCGCTGTGATTGGCCAAGCATGCGGGCCATAGTGCATGCTTGGCCAATCATCAGCCAGCAATGCACTGCGATGCCGCAGTGAATTATGGGCCGTGACGCGCCACACGAATTTGGCGCGAACGGCCCATATCGTTCGCAATTCGGCGAACGATCGAACAGACGATGTTCGAGTCGAACATGGGTTCGACTCGAACGCGAAGCTCATCTCTACACCTGAACTATCACCTATTAATTCCCAGTTGTTATGCACAACATATGCCTACAAAAAGGACTATAATAATTTCTGCCATTACTGCAAATCTATCACTTGTTATGCGCTGGTTTGCTTTTATTTTCTACAGCAGGCCTCACAGCTGCATGGGATCGATGAGAGCAAAGTTATGGCAGTCCAAAAGCTATAGAAAATGCCTTGTTCATGCATCTGGAAACTTTCCCAAAGATATCTGGTAAGGACAACAAGGAGTTCCAGAGATTAAGTGACCTTCTCCTTGAGCTTCAGCTAGCCAAGGCAGAACCAAAACTACCCGGACTCAATAACCTGGACACTGCCAGAGGGGTAAACCCAGTCGTCTCCAAGCTCCCGTATGATTTGCAAGAGAAATGGTCTGCACTAGGGTCATCATACAGAAAACAGAACAAGGTTTCCTTCCCTCTGTTCTCTTACTGGTGCGATATCATCAGGAACATTGCAGAGACCAAAACCAATCCAAGTTTTTCCTACTGTGAGTACAGTCTCTTCTCACCCTTTCTAAGAGTACCAGTCTTCAGGGCAACTATAGGAACTGTAGAGGCCCAGTATCCGTGAAAAAGACAGACATCCTTCCAACTCCTACCACAGTTGTGACCGCAAACAAACAGAGCAGGAAGATTGAAAACCCTAACCGAGTGTCCCATTCACAAGAAGCCACACCCCCTTAAAAAATGTATCAGCTTTAGGAAAAGCCCTCTTCAAGAGCGTAAGGAACTTTTAAAGAAATTTGGGGTATGTTTCAGGTGTTGTGCTTCTACAGAACATTTTGCTAAGGACTGTAATGTGCCCATAAAGTGCATAGAGTGTGGCTCTGAAGAAGATGTGCAAGCCCTCCATCTGCTTGACCCCAGCTCTGCACAACCTGCAAACTCTCCTCCTAGATTGACGCATGGTGTGAAGAATACAGATCAAGTGCCTAATTCCCACCTAAGACAGGGAGGATCCTAGGTCCCACAAAGGACCATCCTTTATTCCCACCTTCTCCACACCCTATAGTGTGGAATTCCACAAGATACAAAAAATTGTCACTAAGTATCTCCCGGTCCTGTCCAATGATCCCATCTACTCCAAAGTTTTGGCTAAGGGTATCCGCAGTGTCTCTAGAAAAGCACCATCCCTTGGTAACCTTCTGTCACCCAGCCTCTTTTCCAGCAAAAACAAATCTAAAAATTGGTTATCATTTCAGGGCACTTTTAAGTGTGGTGCTCGTAACTGTAACTATTGTCCATTTGTTAAGGGTGGAGACGTGGTTACATCAATGTCCACAGGAAAGTCCCATAAAATTAACTCTTTTGTTAATTGTAACACACGTTATGTAATATACGTTATTACATGCAGGGCCGGTACAAGGGGTGGGCGAGAGGGGCGGGTGCCCTGGGCGGAGTGTGAGAGGGGGCGGATTTCTCCCTCTGCTCGCTGACTCTGAGCATAATGTGAGAGCCGCTCCGACCGATCTGCTCCCTCCCCCTCATTGGCAGGGAGGAGAGCGACTTCAGAGGGATTGAACCAGCAGGGGAGGAGCGGACAAGCCTCCCATTATCTTGGTAACTGTGAGGAGACAGACTGATTTCTCCCGTCCGTAGGATAGGAGAATCAGTCTGTAATATTGTGAAACTGGTGGCTGCAGCTGTGTAAGTGTGTCTGACTGTGACACTTACACAGCCCAGCGAACACATTACCTCCCCCCTCACTGACAGGAGATCAGGGAGGAATACAGCACCTCCTCCTCCCACCTCTGCTCCTTCAGTGACTTCCCGCCCCGCCCACACTATCCCCATACAGCTCCTCCCACCTCTGCTCCTTCAGTGACTTCCCGCCCCGCCCACACTATCCCCGGCGTGCAGATGTATCTGAAGAGAGGGGATGTGTGGGAGGGAAATATGAAAACAGCAGCTGCAGATCCTGTGTGCCAAAGATGCCTGAGTATCCAGCCTGGACCTGGGTGAGTGAGCAACTGTGTACACTACAGTGCAATGTAATCACTGAACTGTCCTTATCTCCATCTGTCTCCCCCTCCCCCCATCATGTTCTTTCAAGATATTCACTAACTTTCACTTTCAATTTCAGTTAGACAATAGATGGTACAAATTTCTTTCCAGTAACCACAGATTGCAGGAAAGAAATGTAAATGATTGCCCTGTCAGCTCAGTCAGTGCTGACAGGGGAATCCCTTCTGCTGAGCAATTGTATTGTCCCCACAAACAGTGATTATCACTAGCAGATATAGCAACCGCTAGTGATAATCATAAGTATCTGGCAGGCTGGTTGTACCCAATTTGATCGATCAACTTGGTACATTCAGCCTGCCCATTAATGGTTCTAATCTTAGCCAGTTCTCGCTGAAACAGCTGAGATTTAACCACTTGCTTACTGGGCACTTAAACCCCCTTCCTATCCAGACCAATTCTCAGCTTTCAGCGCTGACGCACTTTGAATGACAATTACGCGGTCATACAACACTGTACCCAAATGAAATTTTTATCATTTTTTCCCCACAAATAGAGCTTTCTTTTGGTGGTATTTGATCACCTCTGTGGTTTTTATTTATTGTTAAAAAAAAATGTAAATGACCGAATGAAAAAAAAAAAAAAAAGTTATTATATTTTGTTATAAAATTTGAAAACAGGTAATTTTTCTCCTTCATTGATGTACACTGTTGAGGCGGCACTGATGGGCACTGATCAGTTACACTGATAGGTGGCATTGATAGGTGGCACTTGTGGGAATTGATAGCTGGCACTCATGGGCATAGGTAGGTGGCAATGGCAGGTGGCACAGATGAGGCATAATTGCCTCTTCCTCTTCGGGACCAATGTCCCTTGCAGATGAGCCAGTGATCAGCTTTTTTTTCTCCTCGCGCTGTCAGAGTGAGGAGAAAAAAAATCGATCACAGAGCTTTTGTTTTGATCATGTGATCAGCTGTCATTGGCTGACAGCTGATCACATTGTAAGGGGCCGGGACTCAGTGACTCGGTGATCACAGCGCGCACAGGGCACGTGCACTCCCAGAAATTCAGGTCCGCGCTGTGGCCGTCATTCAGCTATAGCGTGGATGTCAAGAGGTTAAACTATCTTAGTCTTCGCTCTTGGGCAGCCCATCACTTTTTTCATTCAACTATTAGGTTGAATGAAAAAATAAAAGAATGTTCCAATTCCCCCATCTACACATTCCAGGTGGAAGGGGGAATCCTCCCACTGTGGACGAGTGGTGGAATCCATTGTGGTGGTGTATAGAGCCAAAAAGATTAGAATTGTGTCAATGTCCCAATATTTATGGACCTGACTGTACATATAATTAAAAGGTGTGAGTGAACTCTGTTTCTATCACATTAAACCTAATTAAATTTGTATTGTTTTAAGTATATCCTTGTTTTGAAATGACATTGATTCTTTCTTAAAAATGGGGGGGCGCAGTTTGCCATCTTTGCCCTGGGCACCAAATGGCCTTGTCCCAGCACTGATTACATGCACTACATGTTCCATCCAATATGTGGGGAGAACTACACGCAGGTTGAAAGACCGGTTGTACGACCATCTCTACGACATTGACAAGGACCATGCCACAAACGTTGCACGTCATTGGAACGAAGTCCATCAGAAGGACACGTCTTGCCTTGTTATACAAGGCATTGACAAAATTAGGACACCACCGGGGGGGGTGACAAATTTAGAATCTTATGCAGACGTGAAGTCCAATGGATTTTCTCTCTCAATACTAGACGACCCCTCGGGCTCAATTTCGAGTGGGATGTGTCACATTTTTATGAATAACCGTACATGCGTTCTGCGTCTTCGCATACATATAAATACTTTACCTGTAGTTTTTGTTTTCCATACCCTCAGTAGTCCACCATCTGGGATTTTACCAACATTAATCAGTTCCCCTAAATTTGTTATCATTAGAAAGTTGCATCAGCCTGCTTATGCATTGTCTACGATTTACTATGTTTCATTGATATTTACATTATACATTTTTTACTGTTGATAGATTAGATATCCGGTTTTCAAAAACTCATATATTCTGCATTCCTGGTAGATTGGATACACAATCCCATAGGCCTAAGTTTTTTAAGCTTCAGCACGAGAAGTGAGACTTTGGGAATTTCTAATCGCATGGTACTATGTAGCAAGGCCGCCTTAATAATTCTTCATTTTTCTTTTGGATGCAGGTCTGGGCTTTGTTTGATGCAGATTCTATAGCCACCCTACTATATCTGTGTGCGTTTGAGGTTACTCTCTTCCGTGTTATTATTCAACTCAACCTATTTCAGCACATGGAGTGAGACTTATGGTCTCTATACATTTGCTGTTGTAGCATAGTCTGCCAGCACGTTGATCTGTGTGGAAACTGCATTCATTTATTAGTTCATTCGGTTCTTTGTTTTGGTTCCTTTGTTGGGTTTTTCTATGTTTCCTATGTGGTTGATCATACACCTTTTCATTATTGACCGCACAGCTAACATGATATTGTCATGGGAGTTTAATATCAACAACAATGGATATTTATCTATACTTTTTTGTGCTTCATGTGGTGTCTAATCCATTTTCATGCTTCTGTTTGTTTGTTTTTTTTACAGTTTTTTCTTTTCAGAAAGTAAAGACTTATCTGACACCAGCACTGAGATAAGAGAACACTGACAACAGCACTGAGATAGGGAGCACTGATACCAGCACTGTGATAAGAGAACACTGACAACAGCACTGAGATAAGAGAGCTTTGACACCAGCACCAGGATAGAGAGCACCGACACCAGCACCAGGATAGAGAGCACTGACACCAGCACTGAGATAGAGAGCACCGACACCAGCACTGAGATAGAGAGCACCAACACCAGCACTGAGATAAGAGAGCACTGACACCAGCACTGAGATAAGAGCACTGACACCAGCACTGAGATAAGGGAGCACTGACACCAGCACTGAGATAAGAGAGCACTGACACCAGCACTGAGATAAGGGAGCAATGACACCAGCACTGAGATAAGAGAACACTGACAACAGCACTGAGATAAGAGAGCACTGACACCAGCACTGAGATAGAGAGCACCGACTCCAGCACTGAGATGGAGAGCACCGACACCAGCACTGAGATAGAGAGCACCGACACCAGCATTGAGATAGAGAGCACCGACACCAGCACTGAAATAGGGAGCACTGACACCAGCACTGAGATAAGAGAACACTGACACCAGCACTGAGATAGGGAGCACTGACACCAGCACTGAGATAAGGGAGCACTGACACCAGCACTGAGATAAGAGCACCGACACCAGCACTGAGATGGAGAGCACCAACACCAGCACTGAGATAAGAAAGCACTGACACCAGCACTGAGATAAGAGAGCACTGACACCAGCACTGAGATAAGAGAGCACTGACACCAGCACTGAGATAAGGGAGCACTGACACCAGCACTGAGATAAGGGAACACTGACACCAGCAGTGAGATAAGAGAGCACCCACACCAGCAGTGAGATAGAGAGCACAGACACCAACACTGAGATAAGAGAGCACTGACACCAGCACTGAGATAAGGGAGCACTGACACCAGCACTGAGATAAGGGAACACTGACACCAGCACTGAGATAAGGGAACACTGACACCAGCACTGAGATAAGGGAACACTGACACCAGCACTGAGATAAGAGAGCACTGACACCAGCAATGAGCTAAGGGAACACTGACACCAGCACTGAGATAAGGGAACACTGACACCAGCACTGAGATAAGGGAACACTGACACCAGCACTGAGATAAGGGAACACTGACACCAGCAATGAGATAAGAGAGCACTGACACCAGCACTGAGATAAAGGAACACTGACAACAGCATTGAGATAAGGGAACACTGACACCAGCACTGAGATAAGAGAACACTGACAACAGCACTGAGATAAGGGAACACTGACACCAGCACTGAGATAAGAGAACACTGACAACAGCACTGAGATAAGAGAACACTGACACCAGCACTGAGATAAGAGAGCACTGACACCAGCACTGGGATAAGGGAACACTGACACCAGCACTGAGATAAGGGAACACTGACACCAGCTCTGAGATAAGGGAACACTGACACCAGCACTGAGATAAGAGAACACTGACACCAGCACTGAGATAAGGGAACACTGACACCAGCACTGAGATAAGAGAGCACTGAAACCAGCACTGAGATAAGGGAACACTGACACCAGCACTGAGATAAGAGAGCACTGACACCAGCACTGAGATAAGGGAACACTGACACCAGCACTGAGATAAGAGAGCACTGACACCAGCACTGAGATAGAGAGCACTGACAACAGCACTGAGATAAGGGAACACTGACAACAGCACTGAGATAAGGGAGCACCGACACCAGCACTTTAAAGCTCTTAATATATGCGAGTGTGGTAATCTGTTATTCAATGGCATTAATTCATTTTTTTGTGGGGGGGTGGGGGTTTGCAGGGGGGCCCCATACAACATTTTGCTATGGGGCCCTGTGATTTCTAGTTACGCCCCTGGTGCAGAGGTCACACTAAACTAACCTGTAGCTGTAGCTGAACATTGTGAGGAGGACGCACTACACTAACTTGTAGCTTTAGCTGAACACTGTGCAGAGGTCGCACTACACTAACTTGTAGTTTTAGCTGAACACTGTGCAGAGGTCGCACAACACTAACTTGTAGCTTTAGCTGAACACTGTTCAGAGGACGCACTACACTAACTTGTAGCTTTAGCTGAACACTGTGCAGAGGTCGCACTACACTAACTTGTAGTTTTAGCTGAACACTGTGAGGAGGACGCACTACACTAACTTGTAGCTTTAGCTGAACATTGTGCAGAGGTCGCACTAAACTAACTTGTAGTTTTAGCTGAACACTGTTCAGAGGACGCACTACACTAACTTGTAGCTTTAGCTTAACACTGTGCAGAGGTCACACTACACTAACTTGTAGCTTTAGCTGAACACTGTGAGGAAGACGCACTACACTAACTGTAAATAGTCTAGCTGCCTGACTGTGGTACTAATAGGATCAAAAGAACACCAGCAATTTTCTTCAGGTAGCTCTAAATACTGTAACAAGACAAGCCTGCCTGTCAGTAGGAAGATAACAGGAACGGATCTAGCTAAACTGAAAACAGTGTATATATATATATATATATATATACACAACACCTGGGATGCATATATATATACACAATACACTGTAAGTCAGGGCCGTCTTTAATTTTGATTGGGCCCTGGGCAAACATTTTCTTGGGGCCCCCCCTCCATTCTGAGACATACAAAAAATAGCAGGTAGACTCAAAATCAGTTTACTGCAGCAGATCACGCAGCGATTGCAATTGTTTGCCAGAGGTTACAGCCTATCCTTACTGCTCACTGGCTGGTTTCTAGAGTTTACAACACATAATTTCTGCTTGCTGATTGGTTTCTAGAGGTTAATGTACATCATTAGCGCTCACTAATTGGTTGCTAGGGGTTACAGCACATCATTACCACTTACTGATTGGTTGCTAGAGATTAAAGCAGATCACTACTGTTCGCTGATTGGTTGCTAGAGGTTAATGCACATCATTACCTCTCACTGAGCAGTGGAGTAATCCCAAATAATTGAGCAAGTAAAGGGGCATAATAATACACATACTACAGGAGAGTGTCAGAGAATGCAGACATACTACAGGAGAGGTTCAGAGACTGCGGACATACTGCAGGAGATTACCAGAGACTGCGGACATACTGCAGGAGATTACCAGAGACTCCGGACATACTGCAGGAGACAATTAGAGACTGCGGAAATACTGCAGATTACCAGAGACTGCGGACATACTGCAGGAGACAATTAGAGACTGCAGACATACTGCAGGAGACAATTAGAGACTGCAGACATACTGCAGGAGACAATTAGAGACTGCGGACATACTGCAGGAGATTACCAGAGACTGCGGACATACTGCAGGAGACAATCGGAGACTGCGGACATACTGCAGGAGATTACCAGAGACTGCGGACATACTGCAGGAGACAATCAGAGACTGCGGACATACTGCAGGAGACAATCAGAGACTGCGGACATACTGCAGGAGACAATCAGAGACTGCGGACATACTGCAGGAGATTACCAGAGACTGCAGACATACTGCAGGAGATTACCAGAGACTGCGGACATACTGCAGGAGATTACCAGAGACTGCGGACATACTGCAGGAGACAATCAGAGACTGCGGACATACTGCAGGAGACAATCAGAGACTGCGGACATACCGCAGGAGACAATCAGAGACTGCGGACATACCGTAGGAGACAATCAGAGACTGCGGACATACCGCAGGAGACAATCAGAGACTGCGGACATACTGCAGGAGACAATCAGAGACTGTGGACATACTGCAGGAGACAATCAGAGACTGTGGACATACTGCAGGAGACAATCAGAGACTGTGGACATACTGCAGGAGACAATCAGAGACTGCGGACATACTGCAGGAGACAATCAGAGACTGTGGACATACTGCAGGAGACAATCAGAGACTGCGGACATACTGCAGGAGACAATCAGAGACTGCGGACATACCGCAGGAGACAATCAGAGACTGTGGACATACCGCAGGAGACAATCAGAGACTGCGGACATACTGCAGGAGACAATCAGAGACTGTGGACATACTGCAGGAGACAATCAGAGACTGTGGACATACTGCAGGAGACAATCAGAGACTGTGGACATACTGCAGGAGACAATCAGAGACTGCGGACATACTGCAGGAGACAATCAGAGACTGTGGACATACTGCAGGAGACAATCAGAGACTGCGGACATACTGCAGGAGACAATCAGAGACTGCGGACATACTGCAGGAGACAATTAGAGACTGCGGACATACTGCAGGAGATTACCAGAGACTGCGGACATACTGCAGGAGATTACCAGAGACTGCGGACATACTGCAGGAGATTACCAGAGACTGCGGACATACTGCAGGAGATTACCAGAGACTGCGGACATACTGCAGGAGATTACCAGAGACTGCGGACATACTGCAGGAGACAATCAGAGACTGCGGACATACTGCAGGAGACAATCAGAGTTTGCGGACATACTGCAGGAGATTACCAGAGATTGCGGACATACTGCAGGAGACAATTAGAGGCTGCGGACATACTGCAGGAGACCATCAGAGACTGCGGACATACTGCAGGAGATTACCAGAGACTGCGGGCATACTGCAGGAGATTACCAGAGACTGCGGACATACTGCAGGAGACAATCAGAGACTGCGGACATACTGCAGGAGACAATCAGAGACTGCGGACATACTGCAGGAGACAATCAGAGACTGCGGACATACTGCAGGAGATTACCAGAGACTGCGGACATACTGCAGGAGACAATTAGAGACTGCGGACATACTGCAGGAGACCATCAGAGACTGCGGACATACTGCAGGAGATTACCAGAGACTGCGGACATACTGCAGGAGATTACCAGAGACTGCGGACATACTGCAGGAGACAATTAGAGGCTGCGGACATACTGCAGGAGATTACCAGAGACTGCGGACATACTGCAGGAGACAATTAGAGGCTGCGGACATACTGCAGGAGACCATCAGAGACTGTGGACATACTGCAGGAGACCATCAGAGACTGCGGACATACTGCAGGAGACAATCAGAGACTGCGGACATACTGCAGGAGATTACCAGAGACTGCGGACATACTGCAGGAGACAATTAGAGGCTGCGGACATACTGCAGGAGACCATCAGAGACTGTGGACATACTGCAGGAGACCATCAGAGACTGCGGACATACTGCAGGAGACAATCAGAGACTGCGGACATACTGCAGGAGATTACCAGAGACTGCGGACATACTGCAGGAGACAATTAGAGGCTGCGGACATACTGCAGGAGATTACCAGAGACTGCGGACATACTGCAGGAGACCATCAGAGACTGCGGACATACTGCAGGAGATTACCAGAGACTGCGGACATACTGCAGGAGATTACCAGAGACTGCGAACATACTGCAGGAGACCATCAGAGACTGCAGACATACTGCAGGAGATTACCAGAGACTGCGGACATACTGCAGGAGATTACCAGAGACTGCGGACATACTGCAGGAGATTACCAGAGACTGCAGACATACTGCAGGAGATTACCAGAGACTGCGGACATACTGCAGGAGACAATTAGAGGCTGCGGACATACTGCAGGAGACCATCAGAGACTGTGGACATACTGCAGGAGACAATCAGAGACTGCGGACATACTGCAGGAGACAATCAGACTGCGGACATACTGCAGGAGACAATCAGAGACTGCGGACATACTGCAGGAGATTACCAGAGATTGCGGACATACTGCAGGAGACAATTAGAGACTGCAGACATACTGCAGGAGACCATCAGAGACTGCGGACATACTGCAGGAGATTACCAGAGACTGCGGACATACTGCAGGAGATTACCAGAGACTGCGGACATACTGCAGGAGACAATTAGAGGCTGCGGACATACTGCAGGAGATTACCAGAGACTGCGGACATACTGCAGGAGACAATTAGAGGCTGCGGACATACTGCAGGAGACCATCAGAGACTGTGGACATACTGCAGGAGACCATCAGAGACTGCGGACATACTGCAGGAGACAATCAGAGACTGCGGACATACTGCAGGAGATTACCAGAGACTGCGGACATACTGCAGGAGACAATTAGAGGCTGCGGACATACTGCAGGAGACCATCAGAGACTGTGGACATACTGCAGGAGACCATCAGAGACTGCGGACATACTGCAGGAGACAATCAGAGACTGCGGACATACTGCAGGAGATTACCAGAGACTGCGGACATACTGCAGGAGACAATTAGAGGCTGCGGACATACTGCAGGAGATTACCAGAGACTGCGGACATACTGCAGGAGATTACCAGAGACTGCGGACATACTGCAGGAGACCATCAGAGACTGCGGACATACTGCAGGAGATTACCAGAGACTGCGGACATACTGCAGGAGATTACCAGAGACTGCGAACATACTGCAGGAGACCATCAGAGACTGCAGACATACTGCAGGAGATTACCAGAGACTGCGGACATACTGCAGGAGATTACCAGAGACTGCGGACATACTGCAGGAGATTACCAGAGACTGCAGACATACTGCAGGAGATTACCAGAGACTGCGGACATACTGCAGGAGACAATTAGATGCTGCGGACATACTGCAGGAGACCATCAGAGACTGTGGACATACTGCAGGAGACAATCAGAGACTGCGGACATACTGCAGGAGACAATCAGACTGCGGACATACTGCAGGAGACAATCAGAGACTGCGGACATACTGCAGGAGATTACCAGAGATTGCGGACATACTGCAGGAGACAATTAGAGGCTGCGGACATACTGCAGGAGACCATCAGAGACTGCGGACATACTGCAGGAGATTACCAGAGACTGCGGACATACTGCAGGAGATTACCAGAGACTGCGGACATACTGCAGGAGACAATCAGAGACTGCGGACATACTGCAGGAGACAATCAGAGACTGCGGACATACTGCAGGAGACAATCAGAGACTGCGGACATACTGCAGGAGATTCCCAGAGACTGCGGACATACTGCAGGAGACAATTAGAGGCTGCGGACATACTGCAGGAGACCATCAGAGACTGCGGACATACTGCAGGAGATTACCAGAGACTGCGGACATACTGCAGGAGATTACCAGAGACTGCGGACATACTGCAGGAGACAATTAGAGGCTGCGGACATACTGCAGGAGATTACCAGAGACTGCGGACATACTGCAGGAGACAATTAGAGGCTGCGGACATACTGCAGGAGACCATCAGAGACTGTGGACATACTGCAGGAGACCATCAGAGACTGCGGACATACGGCAGGAGACAATCAGAGACTGCGGACATACTGCAGGAGATTACCAGAGACTGCGGACATACTGCAGGAGACAATTAGAGGCTGCGGACATACTGCAGGAGACCATCAGAGACTGCGGACATACTGCAGGAGACCATCAGAGACTGCGGACATACTGCAGGAGACAATCAGAGACTGCGGACATACTGCAGGAGATTACCAGAGACTGCGGACATACTGCAGGAGACAATTAGAGGCTGCGGACATACTGCAGGAGATTACCAGAGACTGCGGACATACTGCAGGAGATTACCAGAGACTGCGGACATACTGCAGGAGACCATCAGAGACTGCGGACATACTGCAGGAGATTACCAGAGACTGCGGACATACTGCAGGAGATTACCAGAGACTGCGGACATACTGCAGGAGACCATCAGAGACTGCGGACATACTGCAGGAGATTACCAGAGACTGCGGATATACTGCAGGAGATTACCAGAGACTGCGGACATACTGCAGGAGATTACCAGAGACTGCAGACATACTGCAGGAGACAATTAGAGGCTGCGGACATACTGCAGGAGACCATCAGAGACTGCGGACATACTGCAGGAGACAATCAGAGACTGCAGACATTATACAGTGGATGGTCAGAGAACTTTCAGCAATGCACAGCTTTACAGTTTAATAACACAGCTCAGGGTTTAAAAATTCAGGCATTTTATGGGTGTAAGGACATACCTGGCCAGCCAAACGAACTACATACATTCAGGTGTGTGGGCGGGGCTTCCACTCTCTGCTCTCACTACAACAGCCTGGAGTTCCACTGATGCTTTGTTGGGGGGCCCGCGTCACCCGTGAATTGGGGCCCCGATGACAGCTTTGCAGAGCGCACAGAGGACACGGGAGGATGTATTCCCACGCTAGCCAGCTGAGGGGCGGGGCCACTGACGCTCTGACCCCGCCCACGTGCAGCCTGTGTACTCGGAAAAGAGCGTCTGTAGTGAGAGCCAGTGATCGGAGTGGGAGTATCATTGGAGCTCCCGGCCCCGCCCCCGGACCTCTGTATTCACCAGCCAGTATAGAGGGGGCGGGGCCGGGAGCTCCACTGACGCTCCCACTCCGATCACTGGCTCTCACTACAGACGCTCTTTTCCGAGTACACAGGCTGCACGTAGGCGGGGTCAGAGCGTCAGTGGAGCTCCCGGCCCCGCCCCCTCTCAGCTGGCTAGTGCGGAATACAGCCTCCCGTATCCTCTGTGCGCTCTGCAAAGCCGTCATCGGGGCCCCAATTCACGGCTAGCGCGGGCCCCCCAACAAAGAATGGGCCCAGGGCAAGTGCCCCGTTTGCCCTGCGCTAAAGACGGCCCTGCTGTAAGTGCAGCTAACTCACTGACTGTCTTGCCTAATCTATCTAACTCAAATGAAATGACACTGACTCTCTGTCTATCTAAGCACGGAGGAACACACTACACAGGGCCGCCGTGCAGGCGGCCTTATATAGTGTGGGGCGTGTTCTAAACCCCCTGAGCCCTAATTGGCCAAAGCCACCCTGGCTTTGGCCAATTACAGCTCTCTCTACTGACAGCGCTGTGATTGGCCAAGCATGCGGGCATAGTGCATGCTTGGCCAATCATCAGCCAGCAATGCACTGCGATGCCGCAGTGAATTATGGGCCGTGACGCGCCACACGAATTTGGCGCGAACGGCCCATATCGTTCGCAATTCGGTGAACGATCGAACAGACAATGTTCAAGTCGAACATGGGTTCGACTCGAACGCGAAGCTCATCCCTACACCTGAACTATCACCTATTAATTCCCAGTTGTTATGGACAACATATGCCTACAAAAAGGACTATAATAATTTTTGCCATTACTGCAAATCTATCACTTGTTATGCGCTGGTTTGCTTTTATTTTCTACAGCAGGCCTCACAGCTGCATGGGATCGATGAGAGCAAAGTTATGGCAGTCCAGAAGCTATAGAAAATGCCTTGTTCATGCATCTGGAAACTTTCCCAAAGATATCTGGTAAGGACAACAAGGAGTTCCAGAGATTAAGTGACCTTCTCCTTGAGCTTCAGCTAGCCAAGGCAGAACCAAAACTGCCCGGACTCAATAACCTGGACACTGCCAGAGGGGTAAACCCAGTCGTCTCCAAGCTCCCGTATGATTTGCAAGAGAAATGGTCTGCACTAGGGTCATCATACAGAAAACAGAACAAGGTTTCCTTCCCTCTGTTCTCTTTCTTGTGCGATATCATCAGGAACATTGCAGAGACCAAAACCAATCAAGGTTTTTCCTACTGTGAGTACAGTTTCTTCTCACCCTTTCTAAGAGTACCAGTCTTCAGGGCAACTATAGGAACTGTAGAGGCCCAGTATCCGTGAAAAAGACAGACATCCTTCCAACTCCTACCACAGTTGTGACCGCAAACAAACAGAGCAGGAAGATTGAAAACCCTAACCGAGTGTCCCATTCACAAGAAGCCACACCCCCTTAAAAAATGTATCAGCTTTAGGAAAAGCCCTCTTGAAGAGCGTAAGGAACTTTTAAAGAAATTTGGGGTATGTTTCAGGTGTTGTGCTTCTACAGAACATTTTGCTAAGGACTGTAATGTGCCCATCAAGTGCATAGAGTGTGGCTCTGAAGAACATGTGCAAGCCCTCCATCTGCTTGACCTCAGCTCTGCACAACCTGCAAACTCTCCTCCTAGATTGACGCATGGTGTGAAGAATACAGATCAAGTGCCTAATTCCCACCTAAGACAGGGAGGATCCTAGGTCCCACAAAGGACCATCCTTTATTCCCACCTTCTCCACACCCTATAGTGTGGAATTCCACAAGATACAAAAAATTGTCACTAAGTATCTCCCGGTCCTGTCCAATGATCCCATCTACTCCAAAGTTTTGGCTAATAGGGCGTACACACGGTCGGACTTTGTTCGGACATTCCGACAACAAAATCCTAGGATTTTTTCCAACGGATGTTGGCTCAAACTTTTTTTGTCTACACACGGTCGCACAAAGTTGTCGGAAAATCCGATCGTTCTGAACACGGTGACGTAAAACACGTACGTCGGGACTATAAACGGGGCAGTGGCCAATAGCTTTCATCTCTTTATTTATTCTGAGCATGCGTGGCACTTTGTCCATCGGATTTGTGTACACACGATCGGAATTTCCGACAACAGATTTTGTTGTGGGAAAATTTTATCTCCTGCTCTCCAACTTTGTGTGTCGGAAAATCCGATGGAAAATGTCCGATGGAGCCCACACACGGTCGGAATTTCCGACAACATTCTCCGATCGGACATTTTCCCTCGGAAAATCCGACCGTGTGTACGGGGCATAAGGGTATCCCCAGTGTCTCTAGAAAAGCACCATCCCTTGGTAACCTTCTGTCACCCAGCCTCTTTTCCAGCAAAAACAAATCTAAAAATTGGTTATCATTTCAGGGCACTTCTAAGTGTGGTGCTCGTAACTGTAACTATTGTCCATTAGTTAAGGGTGGAGACGTGGTGACATCAATGTCCACAGGAAAGTCCCATAAAATTAACCTTTTTGTTAATTGTAACACACGTTATGTAATATACGTTATTACATGCACTACATGTTCCATCCAATATGTGGGGAGAACTACACTCAGGCTGAAAGACCGGTTGTACGACCATCTCTACGACATTGACAAGGACCATGCCACAAATGTTGCACGTCATTGGAACGAAGTCCATCAGAAGAACACGTCTTGCCTTGTTATACAAGGCATTGACAAAATTAGGACACCACCGAGGTGGGGGGGGGTGACAAATTTAGAATCTTATGCAGACGTGAAGTCCAATGGATTTTCTCTCTCAACACTAGACGACCCCTCGGGCTCAATTTCAAGTGGGATGTGTCACATTTTTATGAATTACCGTACATGCATCCTGCGTCTTCGCATACATATAAATACTTTACCTGTAGTTTTTGTTTTCCATACCCTCAGTAGTCCACTATCTGGGATTTTACCAACATTAATCAGTTCCTCTAAATTTGTTATCATTAGAAAGTTGCATCAGCCTGCTTATGCATTGTCTACGATTTACTATGTTTCATTGATATTTACATTATACATTTTTTACTGTTGATAGATTAGATATCCGGTTTTCAAAAACTCATATATTCTGCATTCCTGGTAGATTGGATACACAATCCCCCAGGCCTGAGTTTTTTAACCACTTGCCGCCCGCCATATAGCAGAATGACGTCGGCAAAGTGGTTTCAATATCCTGACTGGACGTCATATGACGTCCTCAGGATATTAAGCCGCTGCTCGCCCCCGGGGGCGCGCATCGCAGTGATCGTTGTTGCGGGGTGTCAGTCTGACACCCTGCAACACCGATCTAGGTAAAGAGTCTCTGACGGAGACTCTTTACCACGTGATCAGCCGTGTCCAATCACGGCTGATCACGATGTAAATAGGAAGAACCGGTGATCGGCTTTTCCTCACTCGCGTCTGACAGACGCGAGTAGAGGAGAGCCGATCGGCTGCTCTCCTGACAGGGGGGGTCTGTGCTGATTGTTTATCAGCACAGCCCCTCCTCGGATCCTACCCAGAACCACCAGGGAAGACGCCCAGGACCACCAGGGAAGCCATCCACACTGGACCACCAGGTATGCCCCCTAGACCCCCAAGGGAAATACTGATCTGTGCAAAGGCAGCTGCCAATCAATGCCCAGGCAGCTGCCAATCAGTGCTTACTCCCATACCTACCACTGCCAGTGCCACCAGGGATGCCCATCAGTGCCGCGTATAAGTGCCCATCAGTGCCACGTATCAGTGCCCATCAGTGCCACGTATCAGTGCCCATCAGTGCCGCCTATCAGTGCCCAGCAGTGCCGCCTATCAGTGCCCAGCAGTGCCACCCATAAGAACCCATCTGTGCAGCCTTTCAGTGCCCATAGGTGTTGCCTAACAGTGCCCATCAGTGCCCACCAGTGCCACCCAGTGCCGCCTATCAATGCCCATCAGTGCTGCATATCAGTGCCACCCATCAGTGCCGCCTACCAGTGCCCATCAGTGCCGCATATCAGTGCCGCATATCAGTGCCCGTCAGTGCCCGCTCATTGGTGCCACCTCATCGCTGCCGCCTTATCAGTGCCCGCCAGTGCCGCCTTATCAGTGCCCATCAGTGAAGGAGAAAACTTACTTATTTACAAAATTTTTAAACAAAAACAAAAGCAAAACTTTTCTTTTTTTCAGAATTTTCGGTCTTTTTTTATCTGTTTCGCAAAAAATAAAAACCGCAGAGGTGATCAAATACCACCAAAAGAAAGCTCTATTTGTGGGAACAAAATGATAAAAATTTAGTTTGGGTACGGTGTTGGATGACCGCGCAATTGTCATTCAAACTGCGACAGCACTGAAAGCTGAAAATTGGTCTGGGCAGGAAGGTGTCTAAGTGCTCTGTATTGAAGTGGTTAAGCTTCAGCTTTATGCCATAACAAGTAGTAGCATTTTGCAGCAGTTTGAGTGAGACTCCTCAAGAGAGACCCTTTTGAGTCTCCGAATGCACGGCATAATACAGTAAGGCTCGGTATAGACTATTTTGTCTTTTCCGCCTTTCAGCTTTATTTATTTTTTGTCAGTCTCCCTCTAGGTTTGTGGTGTCTCTATAGGGGGCCGTGGTGTCCTGCAGCACGAGAAGTGAGACTTCGGGAATTTTTAATTGCATGGTATTATGCAGCAAGGCCGCCATAACAATATATAATATATAAAAAAAAACTAGTCTATCTAGTCAGATATACTAAACTATAGTCCCATTGACATAATTTTTTTGATAGTTAACTGTGATGTGCTGCAGCACTTCAAGTGAGACCCTTTCGAGTCTCCGAATCCATGGCATAATGCAGTTAGGTTTGTTATAGACCATTTTGTTTTTCTCGCCTCTCGACTTTATTGTTATTCTTGTCAATCCCACTCTAGATTTATGGTATTCCTATAGCGGGCCATGGTGTTCTGCAGCACGAGAAGTGAGACTTTGGGTATTTCTAATCGCACGGCACTATGTAGCAAGGTTTCCAAATACTCATACATTTTGCATTCTTGGTAGATGGGAAACACGATTCCCTAGGCCTAAGTTTTTTAGGCTTCAGCCTTATGCCATAGCAAGTAGCACTATATATATTTTTTTCAGCAGTTTGAGTGAGACTTTTTAAGTGAGACTCTTTTTGAGTCTCCGAATGCATGGCATAATACAGCAAGGCTTGCTATGGACTTTTTTGCCCTTTCTGCCTTTTGGTTTTATTTTTTGTCAGTCCCACTCTAGATTTGTAGTGTTTTAATAGCAAGCCGTGGCGTCCTGCACACCGAGAAGTGAGACTTCGGGAATCTCTAATTGCATGGCATTATGTAGCAAGGCCGCCTTAATAATATATATTATAAAAAACTAGTTTTATCTAGTCAGATATACTAAGCTATAGTTCCATTGACATCATTTTTTGACAGTCAACTGTGATATGCTGCAGCACTTCAAGCGAGACTCTCTCGAGTCTCCGAATGCATGGCTTAATGCTGTTAGGTTTGTTATAGACCATTTTGTTCTTTTTGCCTTTTGGCTTTATTATTTTTGCCAATTCCACTCTAGATTTATGATATTCTTATAGTGAGCCATGGTGTTTTGCAGCACGAGAAGTGAGACTTTGGGAATTTCTAATCGCATGGTACTATGTAGCAAGGCCATCTTAATAATTCTTCATTTTTCTTTTGGATGCAGGTCTGGGCTTTGTTTGATGCAGATTCTATAGCTACCCTACTATATCTGTGTGCGTCTGAGGTTACTCTCTTTCGTGTTATTATTCAACTCAACCTATTTCAGCACATGGAGTGAGACTTATGGTCTCTATACATTTGCTGTTGTAGCATAGTCTGCCAACACGTTGATCTGTGTGGAAACTGCATTCATTTATTAGTTCATTCGGTTCTTTGTTTTGGTTCCTTTGTTGGGTTTTTCTATGTTTCCTATGTGGTTGATTACATATCTTTTCATTATTGACCGCACAGCTAACATGATATTGTCATGGGATTTTAATATCAACAACAATGAATATTTATCTATACTTTTTTGTGGTTCATCTGGTGTCTTATCCATTTTCATGCTTCTGTTTGTTTTTTTACTGTTTTTTCTTTTCAGAAAGTAAAGACTTATCTGACACCAGTGCTTTGGATGCGATGCTACATGTCTGATACTTTTGACACATTTGTAACCACTCTTTCGGGTAGTCTGACCGACCCCTTTTTCAGATCTATGTACCGTATTTATCGGCGTATAACACGCGCTGGCGTATAACACGCACCCCAAGTTTAGGAGAGAATTTTAAAGAAAAAAACTTTTAGGAGGGAAGTTTAAGGAAAAAAAACTTACATTTAAATGCCCATCAATGCAGCCTCATCAGTGTTCATCTGCAGCCTTGTTAGTGTCATTGCAGCCTTTTCAGTGTCAGTGCAGCCTTGTCAGTGCAGCTTTGCCCCAGTGTAGCCTTGTCAGTGCAGCTTTGCCCCAGTGCAGCTTTGCCCCAGTGCAGCCTTGTCAGTGCAGCTTTGCCCCAGTGCAGTCCTGTCAGTGCAGCTTTGCCCCAGTGCAGCTTTGCCCCAGTGCAGCCTTGTCAGTGCAGCTTTGCCCCAGTGCAGTCCTGTCAGTGCAGCTTTGCCCCAGTGCAGCCTTGTCAGTGCAGCTTTGCCCCAGTGCAGTCCTGTCAGTGCAGCTTTGCCCCAGTGGTCAGTGCAGCCTTGCCCCCAGTGTCCATGCTTGATCGCCACCGACATACACAGTACAGATCGCCGCCGACAGTAGTTTGTGTTTTAAATATGGCGCCGCGGAGTTCGGAGGGACTCTGCGCCGGCGGAACTGAAAGAACGCCGCCGAGATGCACATAGTCGAGTGTATTCGGCTCTTTCCGGCGCCGCTCACAGTCCCGCCCAGTCCCGCCCTATGATGGACATAACACAGGTCTAATGGTGGGACTGGGCGGGACTGGGCGGGACTGTGAGCGGCGCCGGAAAGAGCCGAATACACTCGACTATGTGTATCTCGGCTCTGTGATTTTGGCGGCGCTCGTTCAGCTCCGCCGAGTCCCTCCGAACTCCGCGGCGCCATATTTAAAACTGCTCGCTATGTGAATGTTGGCGGCGATCGCCGCCGATAGCTCACAATTAGCGGGTATCGGCATATAACACGCACCCACGATTTTCCCCTGATTTTAAGGGGAAAAAAGTGCGTGTTATACGCCGATAAATACGGTATATATTTTTCACTGCATATATTTTTGTCAACTCTCTCGTCTATAAAATACAAGTGGTTAAGAATGATTGGAGGAGTTGGAGGAGTAATGTGCATAAATCTCTAATTTCATGTTTAATGTACATATACGCTGATCTCATGTCCAATATGCTTGTACTTTGATCTCATGAAAATGTGTGTATATTTCATCTAAACTGCTTATGCACATTCGCTGTTTTAGGGCTGCGAGAGTGCTTTGACACTTTTTTAGCACTCCCAACTACTCAAGTTTGTTCCATTGTTGCGGCTTCACCTGCTATGGAGGGTTTTAGCATCCAATACCTACCTTTTCTTTTCTCTTTTTTTTTTTTCACTTATTTTTATGAGCTCGTGCTGATTTTTATTGGCATGACAGTTTTGTCCACTTATATTTTTCTTTATGCATTTTGATTAGGTTAACAATGGATGTTTTCTCTCCTCTTTTAGCAGGTGTAGTTTTTTAATGGGATCAGTATTGTTTTAATCATGCATGCATGCATACCCCGCCCCCCTCCTCTTTTATTACTTTTTCACTTTTCTATTTATACCACACTACTACTATCCCTCTCTAGCTACGAATAAGCATCCAAATTATGTGAAACGCGTTAGCAGTCTACCACCCTGTACGTCTCTGCAATTGACTGTATTGTTGGATCTTATTGAAATAAAGATGTCCTTATCCCAGAGTGCGGCTATCCAGGATTTCTTTCTACCTCACTGCCTAATTCCCACCTGCACTAAAGTTTGTGGGGAAGACCACTGTGATAAGTCCTGTGCTAAAATATGCTTGGTGAACATATACCCTAAGGATCAACCAGAAAAGACTCTAAAGGTGTACGCTATCTTAGATGATCAGAGCAAAAATCACTTGCAAAATCAGAACTGTTCGATCTATTTGAATTAAAAGGTGAAGCTCATCCTTACACCTTGGTTACCTGTAGTGAAACTATAGAGGTTTCTGGAAGAAGGGCTCATGGACTCATGGTATCTTCTCTCAAAGGTAACTTGCAATTACCCCTACCTACACTTGTTGAGTGCACTAAGATACCTGCTAACAGGGAGGAAATCTCTACTCCAGCTGCTGCCTTCCATCACCCTCACCTGAAGGTAATAGCCAATGAGATACCACCGCTTGACAAAGATGCTCAGATCCTTCTTATGTTAGGAAGAGACATTCTAAGGGTTCACAAGGTACACAGACAAGTCAGTGGTCCCCCATATGCCCCATTTGCCCGGTGCATGGATCTAGGTTGGGTCATCATAGGCAACGCCTGTATAGGCAAAATGAAGAGACCTACCAACATTTCATCATTCAAATCAAGACAAATGTTCTGCCAAATGGCAGAAACACTTACTTTGAGCCATGCCCACATCACTACTGGGTGAAAGAGAAGATAGCCAGCCACGAATGGCAACATGGTATCTCAGGTAACACAAGCCCTTTCTCCTGCCACGATGATGACCTCGGCTCTACAGTGTTTAATGCAACCAGTGAAGATGATATACTGGCTCCTTCGATGGAAGACAAAAAATATATCAAAGTAATGGACAATAAGTTCTTTCAAGACAATTGGGTAGCACCCCTACCTTATCATCTCCCAAAGAGAGATTGCCCAATAACTTGCAGCAGGCCATCAGTAGATTGTCCTCTTTAAAGCACAACTTAAGCAGGAAACCAGAGATGCGCAAGAAATTTGTGGACTTTATGCAAAATATATTTGACAGAGACCATGTAGAACAGGCATATGCAATTAGCGGACCTCCAGCTATTGCAAAACTACAAGTCCCATCATGCCTCTGCCTCTGGGTGTCATCCTTGTGGCTGTCAGAGTCTTGCTATGCCTCATGGGACTTGTAGTTCTGCAACAGCTGGAGGTCCGCTAACTGCATATCCCTGATGTAGAACCTGCACCCCCACTAAAGGAGGGAGAAGAATGCTGGCACCTTCCATCCTTTGGCGTATATCACTCACGTAAACCAGACCAAATCAGAGTTGTCTTTGATTCCAGTGCTCAGCATTAAGGTGTGTCTCCTAACAACATGCTCCTTGCGGGGCCTAACTTGAACAACAGTCTAATAGGAGTCCTGATTCACTTCAGACTAAATTACTGCTACTAGAGCCCGTAGCAGTAATAACCGACATTCAACAAATGTTTCACTGCTTCATTGTCAGAGAAGACAACAGCAACTACCTTAGGGTTTCTATGACACAAAGACAATGACCTCAACAAGGAAGTGATAGATTATCGAATTAAGGTACATGTTATCGGTAACAGCCCTCCCCCTGCAGTGGCAACTTGTGGGCTTAGAAGAACGGCTCAGGCTGGAGAAGAAGAATATGGATCTGGCGCTCGTCAATTTGTTGAAAGAAACTTCTAAGTTGACGACGCACTCAAGTCTTTTCCAACTGCTAAAGAATAGAGATGGGAGAACGGTTGGGCCCGAGCATAAGTTCGGGCCGAATTTTCGTTGTTCGTTCGTTCGGCAAACAGCCAAACAAACGGGTCGTTCAACTGTTTGTTCGCCCCCCCGAACTGACCACATGCATTGTGGTGCTGAACAGTACATTGAAAGCCCTGATTGGCTGAAGCAGTGAAAGCTTCAGCCAATCAGGGCACAGAGCACTGTCAGAGTCATCATTTGACACTGTCATCATGACTTTATCCAATCATGGCTGTTTCCTGCCCCACAGTATAAAAGTATTCTTTCAATGGCAGCCATTTTTAGTTTTATTTTCGGCATGGAAAGAGATAGAACAGGGCTATGTTCAGTTTTATAAGTTAGTGTGCTATATTGTGCATGTTTTTCATTACAGGTTCCAGGACATTCATTAGTATTGAACTTATTGAATATATACAGTGGCTTGCGAAAGTATTCGGCCCCCTTGAAATTTTCAACCTTTTGCCACATTTCAGGCTTCAAACATAAAGATATAAAATTTTATTTTTTTGTGAAGAATCACCAACAAGTGGAACACAGTTGTTTAGTGGAACGAAATCTATTGGATATTTTAAACTTTTTTAGCAATTAAAAAACTGAAAAGTGGTGCGTGCAAAATTATTCGGCCCCTTTACTTTCAGTGCAGAAAACTCACTCCAGAAGTTCAACGAGGATCTCTGAATGATCCAATGTTGTCCTAAATGACTGATGGTGATAAATAGAATCCACATGTGTGTAATCAAGTCTCTGTATAAATGCACCTGCTCTGTGATAGTCTCAGGGTTCTGTTGAAAGCGCAGAGAGCATCATGAAGACCAAGGAACACACCAGGCAGGTCCGTAATACTGTTGTGGAGAAGTTTAAAACTGGATTTGGATACAAAAAGATTTCCCAAGCTTTAAACATCCCAAGGAGCACTGTGCAAGCGATCATTTTGAAATGGAAGGAGTATCAGACCACTGCAAATCTACCAAGACCTGGCTGTCCCTCTAAACTTTCAGCTCAGACAAGGAGAAGACTGATCAGAGATGCAGCCAAGAGGCCCATGATCACTCTGGATGAACTGCAGAGAACTACAGCTGAGGTGGGAGAGTCTGTCCATAGGACAACAATCAGTCGTACACTGCACAAATCTGCCCTTTATGGAAGAGTGGCAAGAAGAAAGCCATTTCTCAAAGATATCCATAAAAAGTCTCGTCTAAAGTTTGCCACAAGCCACCTGGGAGACACACCAAACATGTGGAAGAAGGTGCTCTGGTCCGATGAAACCAAAATCAAACTTTTTGGCCACAATGCAAAACGATATGTTTGGCGTAAAAGCAACACAGCTCATCACACTCAACACACCATCCCCCACTGTCAAACATGGTGGTGGCAGCATCATGGTTTGGGCCTGCTTTTCTTCAGCAGGGACAGGGAAGATGGTTAAAATTGAGGGGAAGATGGATGCAGCCAAATACAGGACCATTCTGGATGAAAACCTGTTGGAGTCTGCAAAATACCTGAAACTGGGATGGAGATTTATCTTCCAACAAGACAATGATCCCAAACATACAGCAAAATCTACAAAGGAATGGTTCACAAATAAACGTATCCAGGTGTTAGAATGGCCAAGTCAAAGTCCAGACCTGAATCCAATCGAGAATCTGTGGAAAGAGCTGAAAACTGCTGTTCACAAACGCTCTCCATCCAACCTCACTGAGCTCGAGCTGTTTTGCAAGGAAGAATGGGCAAGAATTTCAGTCTCTCGATGTGCAAAACTGATAGAGACATACCCCAAGCGACTTGCAGCTGTAATCGCAGCAAAAGGTGGCTCTACAAAGTATTAACGCAAGGGGGCGGAATAATTTTGCACGCCCCACTTTTCATTTTTTTATTAGTTAAAAAAGTTTCAAAAATCCAAAAGATTTCGTTCCACTTCACAATTGTGTCCCACTTGTTGGTGATTCTTCACAAAAAATAAAAATTTTATATCTTTATGTTTGAAGCCTGAAATGTGGCAAAAGGTTGAAAAGTTCAAGGGGGCCGAATACTTTCGCAAGCCACTGTATATATCATCATTATATTATTTATTATTATTATATTTATTATCATTTCTCTGTGTGTATAACTTGGTTTATAATTGCTCTGTGTCTTTAAGCTGTGTTCTCCTGTCTAAGCTGAACTCTCTCTCTCACCATACCTTTGTATATCCCCTCCCCTTCCTTCTCTCTGGTATCATTCCTCGGTATTCTGCCACGCTGTACACATATTTCCATGTGGCTTACAACATCAATATTTTTCTACCTATGATTATCCTTCATTAAACGGAACATTCGAAAGGCTTCATCGTCTGTCTCCTCAACATGTGAGCTTATTCATCAAGTTAAACTGTCTGAATTGATGCAAGGGATAAATAGATCACCAGGTTGTATAAGCCCTGTATGAAGCTGAAGATAAACTTATGGCATTGTAGTTGAGTCATAACAGCATTAGAAATCCCAGAACACACTGTAAGAAATTGCTATTGCAATGGTTGTCCAACATGTTGGCCAATCCTTGCAGAATCAACCATGGATCATTTGGGACAGCAGTTTTCGCTGCACATATGTTGCATCCAGTGGTTGGCTGAGTTGGGGAGGGGACGGTGGCAGTTGCTGGTAGTGCATTTCAAGTGAGGACGGCCATACTGGTTATTCTGGATAAAATATCAGCCATCCAAAGAGGCTATAGAAACTGAGAGCAGAGAACCATAGAGAAAATGAGAGGGCTTTATAAACCCCATAAAATACTGTAAACAGCATAGCTGCAATCAGTCGGTCAGCACAAAGAAAGTCCTTCTTCTCTGCCTCATGGCATTAGTCTAAATGAATCAAAGGATGGGCTTTATCGAATTTGTTTAGGAGTTTCCTGTATTTGCTCAGTGGTGAGTACTTAGGAAGGAGATCCTCAATTCCGCAATTAGCCGACATCCTGGGATGAAATTTTAGATGCTTCCTAATTAAAAATGTTTAAATCCCCAATATGTGGCTTCATTTGATGCTCAATTTAAGTCAATGTACTTGGAATCACAGCGCGCAAGTAAATTTAGTACATAAACATCGTATCTCTCTGACAAGTTTAAACAGAGGAGCTGTATTATCTATGTGAATGGACAATTCATACAGTAGTTATAGAAAACTAGCTGGTTGAATAAAAGGTGTGTAATTGAATAATATGCTTCACAGTTATTGGGTGGTTCCTGAATTTACTTTGTATGTCATTCTAAGAAATTATATCTATAATATTTTAAACCCCAGGTACAGTATACTATTAAATAAGCCTTCACTTTGATTTAAAATGATGTAATAAATATGCTACTCAAAACATTTTTTTACTTTAAGGTCATTTAAAATTACCATACCGTTTGTCAGGTCACCTTGAGGCTAGGTGACAGATGCACTCTGTAGGAGTCAGAAGTGCACCGCTAGGTAGTGGACCCTAGGACTGACTGCTGCGGATTGAACCCTGGGAGGTTCAGGAAGCAGGTCTACTGGATCACTGACACAGATCCCACTGGGAGCTAGAGCATAGATTCCCCAGGGCGTGGAGTCTAAGAGCCAGCAGGTGTTCACCAGAGCCTCCAGTGGTGAGGATGGACTGCGCTGCAGTCTGGCTCCAGGTCGTGGCCCCCAGGGTCTCACAGCTCACACACACGGTAGACTACAGGAGAAGAGGAAGGAGGCAGCAGGCTGAAACAACAAGGAAAGTAAGGGACAAGCCAAGGTCAGGGCCACAAGCAGACAAGGACAACAGAGTTCACGCCAAAGTTCAGGGTCACAGGCAAACAGGGATGGTCAGGAACACGCCAAAGCTCAGGGTCATGAGCAGACAGGAATAGTTAAGAACAGGCCAAAGTCGGTAACTGGAATCAGACGTAGGAAACACAGCAAGTACACACGAAAGCTAACACACAATGGTTGGGGCACAGCTTCCATAGATAGCAGAACACAATGGCCAGCACAGCACAGCTCTGCACCCCAACTTGTAGGAAACATTGCACTTTTGCTCCTACATGAGGGAATTGTGAATGGTTAGAAAGCAGCAGGACAATGTGTATCTATGGTCATAACGGATTGATCATAGCAATTACTTGTCTGGACTAATAGAAGTGTTTCACATACAATTAACCTCATATTAAACATAAAAGCAAATTTAAATCACTATTGAGAGATAGCTTAGTGGTTAAAGCAGCAGACTTATACTGGTGAAGTTGTGGGTTCTAATCCAGGTTAGGGAATTTTTTATATATATATATATATATATTTTAAAATATGTGACAGTGAGAGCTTAAATTGTATTTTATCAATATATCCAAAATTGATTTCAAGGTATATTAACAAAGACACACTGATATATTGAGCACACAAAGTTGTAGTATATGCTGGCTACTATAAATTAGAGAGTAGAGATTTCAAAGAAAAAAGTGTGTATATATTATTAGGGTGATCAGATGGGATCATTAGGGTGTCATCTTCAGTTTCCCCGGGGGCAGTTCACAATTTCAGGAAACTGGTCATAACGAATCGATCATAAATCACTTGTCTGGATTAATACAGTTGTTTCATACAGAATTAACATCTTATTGAACATAGAAAGCAGCAATTAAGTACACTTAAGTGATAGTATAGTGGGTAGAGTGCCAGGCTTACAGTGTTGAAAGTTCTGGTTCTTATCCAGTTCAGAACATGTTTTTTAATTATATATATATTTTCAATATATTGATTTTATATTAAACATATTTTAAACTATGAGTTAGTGAGGACTTAAATTGTATTTTATTTATATATCCAAATTGAATTCAAGGCATATTAACAAAGACATATTGATAAAATTGTTGTATAAGCTGACTACTATAAATTAGAGAGTAGGGATTTTTTTACAAATCTGTGTATATATTGGGATGATTTTGGTGTCATGGGGCCAGTTCTCAATTTCAGGAGATTGTCCCTGGAAGCTGCATGATAACCATCATGTCTTATAACTCAACCACCGATGCAGGGTCATTTTGTTTTCATCTAGAGAAACCACCGATGCAGGGTCATTTTGTTTTCATCTAGAGAAACCACTGATGCAGGGTCATTTTTCCCATCCAATGACACCACAGATGCAGGGTCATTTTTTCCATCCTGTGACACCACCGATGCAGGGTCATTTTTTCCATCCTGTGACACCACCGATGCAGGGTCATTTTTCTTCTTCACTATTGTTAGCCCCTTATGTGTGCACCAGTTTTAAACTCTTACATACTGCATATATATATATATATATAGGTACAGTATTTTGCTCTGCATGCCACTATTTTCCCAGAATCCCCACCTGAGAGGGGGGAGGGGCACAGTACCCAGTGTATATAATGGCAGTGCAGGCCATGAGCTGTGAGCCATGTACTGGCAGTGTCAGGGCTGTGATTAAACACAATGTAGTGTCAGGGCAGTGAGCCATGTATAATAGTAGTTCTGTTCAATCAGCAGTATATGATGGCAAAGCCGACATCCCAAGTCTCCCGTAATTGATGGCGGGGCTCACAGACACCCGCGAGTGCGGCACCATCTCCCGGCTGTCAACCACAACAGCCCGAGCCGCCCCTCCTCCAGGCCAGGGGTAGCAGTGGCATCGCTATGGGGATCGATTGTACGAAAGCAGGTGCAGCACAGGACTTCCTATGTGTCCCAGACTGTTACTCCGCCCTCCTCTTATAACACTCCAGCTCCCCCAATCACTGAGCGCCCCGCCCTCTGCCAGTACCCAGGGTGAAGTTTACAAACTTTGCCCCTCCCCCTCTCAGGTGGGAATTCTGGGAAAATAGTGGCATGCAGAGCAAAATACTGTACCTATATATATATGTATATATATATATATATATATATATATATATATATATATATATTTGCAGTATGTAAGAGTTTTAAACTGGTGCACACATAAGGGGCTAACAACAGTGAAGAAGTAAAATGACCCTGCATCGGTGGTGTCATTGGATGGGAAAAATGACCCTGCATCGGTGGTGTCATTGGATGGGAAAAATGACCCTGCATCGGTGGTGTCATTGGATGGGAAAAATGACCCTGCATCGGTGGTGTCATTGGATGGGGAAAAATGACCCTGCATCGGTGGTGTCATTGGATGGGAAAAATGACCCTGCATCGGTGGTGTCATTGGATGGAAAAAAATTCTCTGTGTCAACGGTGTAGCTATGAGGAAAATGGCGCTGCATTAGTGTCAGTGGGGATAAAGTGCAGCCAATCAGTGAAGGGGAGATATGGGCGTGTACATTGTAGTACACACAGTTTACATTATAGTGCAGAGCTCAGGGCTGTTGTTGCTGTTGAGTTGTGAGATATGATGGTTATCATGCAGCTTCCAGGGACAATCTCCTGAAATTGAGAACTGGCCCCATGTCACCAAAATCATCCCAATATATACATAAATTTGTAAAAAAAAAAAATCCCTACTCTCTAATTTATAGTAGTCAGCTTATACAACAATTTTATCACTATGTCTTTGTTAATATGCCTTGAAATCAGTTTGGACATATAAATAAAATACAATTTAAGTCCTCACTAACTCATAGTTTAAAATATGTTTAGTATAAAATCAATATATTCAAAATATATATATATATATATAAATAATTAAAATACCTACTCAGAACTGGATTAGAACCCACAACTTTCAACACTATAACCTGTTACTCTAACCACTATACTATCACTTAAGGGTTCTTTGCTTTTTATGTTTAATATGAGGTTAATTCTCTGTGAAATAATTATTAGTCCAGACAAACAATTGCTATGATCGATCCATTATGACCAGTCTCCTGAAATTGTGAACTGCCCCCGGGGAAACTGAAGATGACACCTAATGATCCCATCTGATCACCCTAATATATATATATATATATATATATATATATATATATATATATATATATATATATATATATACACAGTTTTTTTTCTTTGAAATCTCTACTCTCTAATTTATAGTAGCCAGCATATACTACAACTTTGTGTGCTCAATATATCAGTGTGTTTTTGTTAATATACCTTGAAATCAATTTGGATATATTGATAAAATACAATTAAAGCCCTCACTGTCACATATTTTAAAATATATTTATATAAAACACATAGCCTCAACCAGATTAGAACCCACAAGTTCACCAATATAAGCCTGCTGCTCTAACCACTACACTAACTCTCATTAGTTGTTTGAAGGTGCTTTTATGTTTAATATGAGGTTAATTATGTGTGAAACACCTCTATTAGTCCAGACAAGAAATTGCTATGATCAATCCGTTATGACCATAGACACACATTGTCCTGCTGCTTTCTAGCGATTCACAATTCCACAATTTAGGGGCAAAAGTGCAATGTTTCCTACAAGTTGGGGTGCAGAGCTGTGCTGTGATGGCCACTGTGTTCTGTTATCTATGGAAACTGTGTCCCCCCCACTCACACACAATACACACGTTTTCAGCATGGCTCTTTATGTTGGAGCAGATGAAAGAGAAGAAGAATAAGACAGCAAACAGAGGAACTATTAGTACAGTCACCAGAGAACCCAGCACTGCCTGCTTCCCTGTACTGTGTGCTGTAACTAAGATAGATTTACATATTCATATACAGAGCAGAAGACATGTATGTCTGCAGAATGATGGTCTGTGGGTGTTACTACATTATTGCTCATTGGTCCTAAAATCTTCCTAATAGAGACTACTATATATATAAACTCAGAATTCTGACTTTGAAACTCAGAATTCTGACTTTGAAACTCAGAATTCTGACTTTGAATCTCAGAATTCTGACTTTGAATCTCAGAATTCTGACTTTGAATCTCAGAATTCTGACTTTTAATCTCAGAATTCTGACTTTGAATCTCAGAATTCTGACTTTGAATCTCAGAATTCTGACTTTGAAACTCAGAATTCTGACTTTGAATCTCAGAATTCTGACTTTTAATCTCAGAATTCTGACTTTTAATCTCAGAATTCTGACTTTGAAACTCAGAATTCTGACTTTAAATCTCAGAATTCTGACTTAATCTCAGAATTCTTTAGATTTTTTTTTTTTTTAAACTCACGATTCTGACTTTGAATCTCAGAATTCTGACTTTCAAACTCAGAATTCTGACTTTGAATCTCAGAATTCTGACTTTCAAACTCAGAATTCTGACTTTCAAACTCAGAATTCTATAAGAAAAAAAAAAACTTTTTTTTTTTTCAAACTCATTATTCTGTATTTTTTTTTTTTTTATGATGGCCCCAGGGCTCTTCCATAGAGATCAAATAAAATAAATAGTAATTTTCCTTTTTTATCCATTGCTGCTACAGTTAGTTAAAGTGGAGTTCCACCCACTTTTACAACTCTTCAGCATCCCTCACTAAACTGTGCACTGTAAACAAATTGGATATTTTTTTATTTTTTTTCTCAGTACTTACTGTATATCTGCTGTATTCATTTTTCACTTCCTCCTCCCTGGCCGCGGCCCATTGCATCATTTCCTGTTTGCAATGCCTTCTGGGAAGGGGCGGCAAGTTCCTCTGAAACTGCCGTTGCTATGGAAACCTGACCTGAAACCTATCACACTGCTTGTGCTGCACTGAGCATGTGCGAGATCTGCAAGGATGAGATCCAGGAAGAAATACAGTCTGGCTTCAGATGCCCACACTTAAGATGGCCACGGCCTGCTGGAAGTTTATAAAATAACAAACTACTGCTATAAACTAACAAAACAGACCTTCGTTTACAGACTAACTTTACTAGAATACATTAAGCTTGTGTATTATAGGGGTATTTTTATTTAAAAAGTATAATTTCGGCCGGAACACCACTTTAACCACTTCAATACCCGCCCATAGTCATATGACGTCCACAGATGGGATCTCCCATCCTGGGTGGGCGTCATATGACGCCCTGGGATTCCCAGCCGCCTAGGGGGCGCACGCGCGCCGCCGGGAGCGCGCGCGCGCGCCCGCCGCGTTCCTCGGGACCCGGTGCGTGTGCCCGGCGGCCGCGATGTCCGCCGGGCACCCGCGATTGCCGGTTAACACACAGATCCACAGCCTGTCAGCTCTGAGGAGAGCGATCTGTGTTCCCAGAACGGAGGAACACTGATCGGTCTCCTCCCCTTGAGCGTCCCCTCCCCCTACAGTTAGTAATCACTCCCTAGGAAACATATTAACCCCTCCCCGCCCCCTAGTGGTTAACCCCTTCACTGCCTGTCACATTTACACAGTAATCAATGCAATTTTATAGCATTGATCGCTGTATAAATGTGAATGGTCCCAAAAATGTGTCAAAAGTGTCCGATGTGTCCGCCATAATGTCACAGTCACGAAAAAAAATCGCGATCGGCGCTAAAAAAATAAATAAATATATTTTTTTTAAAAACGCCATAAATCTATCCCGTATTTTGTAGACGCTATAACTTTTGCGCAAACCAATCAATATACGCTTATTGCGATTTTTTTTACCAAAAATATGTAGAAGAATACGTATCGGCCGAAACTGAGGAAAAAATTAGTTTTTTTTAAAAAAAATTGGGATATTTATTATAGCAAAAAGTAAAAAATATTGTGTTTTTTTCAAAATTGTCGCTCTTCTTTTGTTTATAGCGCAAAAAATAAAAACCGCAGAGGCGATCAAATACCACCAAAAGAAAGCTCTATTTGTGGGGAAAAAAAGACGTCAATTTTTTTTGGGTACAACGTTGCACGACCGCGCAATTGACGTTTAATGTGTGACAGCGCTGAAAACTAAAAATTGGCCTGGGAAGGAAGGGGGTGAAATTGCCCTGTATTGAACCGGATACATATCCCCATAATGTTGCCAGCAGTGTCCTAATGATAGATCAGTCACCAAGATCAACAGAAGGTGACTGACCTACACATCATCACTAATAGTAATGACTGTCTCGGGTCATTTATCAATGTCATGCCACCTTTGTAAAACAAGGTTTGCTCTTTATAATTCAATCAAATTTCATCTAATGAATGTAGTACCTTATTAGCCCTGGGAGGTGGCTGAGGACCTCCAGATGGGTTGGTGGACTAACATTTTAAATCTCAGGGCAGAATTCTAATTTGGGGGGGGGGTAATATAAATGGGGTTTCAACCACTTTAGAACATTTAAAAGAAGGTTTAATATGGCACAATGAACATAAGGAGGAAGGAGGGTTAGGGCAATAGATGCCCAAAAAGCAACCAAAAATGATACCAGGCATCTCCACTACCAACAGTCAGTACAGAAATCTCCCTTCTCCAAGAAGTATTACTTCTTTTTTCCAAACGATTTCATGTCTGACAAGCTAAACATCTGTTTTAGCTATTCAGACATGAGTTATCTGTATGCATTGTGAAAAATGCAACTTTCAAATAAATAAAAGTATGAAGTTGTTTTTTTTTACACTGAGCAGAACCCTGAGTGTATTGCAGTGGACATTTTGATCATGTGTCACTGAGCGTGTCTGAGGGAGGGCTATCATGCCAAGGAAGATGTATGAAAGTCAAAGGGCTTTTTTTCTCAAACAATCGGTTCTGGAACTCAACCACGACTCCCTAAATCCCCTCCACCCACACACACCCTCCAAATCACATCAAATAGTGGGTGTGGTCAGTAAAATGTCACGAACAGTAGGAGGGTCTTAAAGGGGCATTAAATACCAGGATTGCATTACATACAGAGTGCAGAGTTCAGGGGGGTTACACACAGAGTGCACAGCTGTCACTTGTAAACACAGAAACCGGACTTCTGTGTTTACAAGTGATTGTGGTGAGCAGACCCCCCCCCCCCCCCCCCCAGGGTCTGAGCCAGAGGTGGTGGAACTGAGTTCCACCAAGTTCCCCCTGAAAAAAAGACCTGGGTTTACTATAAAGCATAGCCGGTAATGTGTACTGCCATTGCAATTTAAAAATGCTAACAGCTCTGTTATCATTAATACGTAGCGCCCTCTAGCTAGTGTGCTAGCGTACATAGTTTAGCTGTTAGAATAGGTGAATTGGCTTGGCTGAGAGCCAGGCCTGGATGGTGAATCTGGGTCAGGGATTAGTGACTCGGGGAGGCTGGATGACTCATCTGACAGCCCTTCTGGTGCCTCCCCCTGTTTTCTGGAACCTTGAAGAAGGTTCTAGATGTGGTGGATGGAGGTTAGGAGGGGCTGTAATACATATTTATGAGGTCCTCGACCAATCCCCAGCAAAAAAGGTCTGAAAGGCCACCTCATAAATAGACATGGGCCATTCCAGCAGGGGTAGTCGGGTGAAAGATGGAGATAGACTGCTAAAGGAGGCTGTCGGAGGCCCTTGCAGGGCGCACCCTAGTCTGGGGGGGGTGACCTTAGGTCTGGGGCTCGGGTGCTTGAAGGATCCCCCACAACACATGGAGGAAGCCCTTCCTGGAGGCACAAGAGCAAGGAGAGAGGACAGCAGGAGAAGTTCAGCACATCTGAGAGTCAGCCAGGAGGTCTGGTGAGTGTTCAGTCTGGGAGGACTGTGGAGAGAGTGTCAGCCTGGAGGACTGCAGAGAAGTTAGCCAGGAGCTGGAATCAGTAGCCACAGGAGGAGTGATTAACACTGACTTTTTGCACAACTAAGGGGCCTCTGGTTCCTGCCTATAACAGGCTTTTGCTCTGATCTGATTGAGTGCCTTATCAGATTCACTAAGGCTCGGTTCACACTGGGGCGACTTGGGATCCGACTTGTACGCCCTCAAGTCGCCCCAAGTCGCCCCAGAAATAGTTTGAATGGGAGTGAACGCTAGCGTCTTAATAGACGCTACTGAAGTCGCTCCGACTTCAGAGCGTACTCCCTGTACTACTTTGATCCGACTTGGTAGGCGACCTGTACCATAGAAATCTATGGAAGTCGCCTCCAAGTCGGATCTCTCTGTAAAGTCAAGCGACTTTTCAGGGAAAACCCCTCCCTCCCCTCCTCCCTCCCAGAGAGCTGATTGGCCACAGGCGAAGTCGCCTGTCATGGAGGCGACTTCAAGTCGCCTTGTAATTTGCTAAAGTCGCGCTGAAGTCGCGTCGAAGTCACGTCGAAGTCGCGTCGAAGCCGCGTTGAAGTCGCCGTGCAAAGTCGCGCTGAAGTCGTGTTGCCCCAGTGTGAACCGACCCTTACAGTGTGCCAGCGGCGTTCTGCAAGCAAGTGAGTGCTGGAGGAAGCAGAGGAGTGTATATAGACTGTATATAGGAAGAGTTGTCCTTGAAGTACAGTATTGTTGAAGTCAAGTGGGCATCCCATAATCCCCAATCCCTATCCAAGTAACTATCCCTCAATAAAACAAAAAAAAACGAAGTCACGGGCTGTTCAATGACTCTGGAGTAACTGTGAAAACTCGGTGTGCCTGGCTGTGCAGGGAGGGGGATCCCAGTTCATCTGTGGCCCTTAAACTACAAATACATCATTTTTATTTTTTATTTTTTTTAATGCAGGCAGTGTAAGTGCCTGAATTTGACCAAGTATCAGACACTTTAAATATCTTTTCCATAGCAGAGCTGGAGTGTGAAAGGGCAAAGCAGCAGAAGAAGCCAATTAGTTCAAGTGCTGACAAGACGCATGCTGAAAAGAGGAGAGACAGACATGAACCAATTACTGTGCTGCTTCTCCTTTCACTGTCCAATCACAGGCAGGGGTGGGTCCAGGAAGACCTGGGTTCAGAAGAAGTGAATGATGCTAGCCAACAGTGCATCTTTCCGTTAAAAAGAAGTACTGCAGGGATAAACTCCAGACTAAAGATAAATATTGCAACAAAAGTGTTTTTTTTTTTTTTTGTTTTTTTTTATGGGCTGTTCATTTTTATCTTGTCATTTTTGGTTGGAAATCTGCTTGAAACTTTTGGAGGAGCCCACCAATTTTTTTTGAATGGCAAAATGTAGGGCAATGCATCCAAACTGCAACATGCACAATTTTTTCTAACACAATGCCAAGAGACATGTTGATCGGAACCTGTTCACTGTAATTAATGCATTTCCTGTACTTGCATTTTGCCTTGTGAGATGGAGGTGTTTCTGCTTAGGAATCAATGTATATTAATAATAATATAGCCCCTATAGGCATCTAAACACAATAGTTGAGCTTAGCAGTGTTCCTGTTTGCTGTCAATGCACAGGGAAGACAGATCTTTCATGCTACCAGCTTCTCCGAACCAATGGCTATCAGAATGGCTAACCTGTCTGCTCACTATAAAGAGTCTTTGGCGCCTGTAGGTACCTCCTAATAACCATATCAGATGACTGCAATCTCATGTCTGTGGGAATCATTACAATCCACTCTTCAGTTGCAGAGTGCCCCCTCCATTATACAATTCCGTAAATGACTTTTATGATACCATTGCAACTAAGCAAAAATGGGCCTCAGCTGCAATGGTACCATTCATCCCAGCACATTTGAAGTATTGAGCAGTATTTCATAAATGTGTAGGAACCCTTAGAGCCCTTTCACACTGGGGTGGTTTGCAGGCGCTATTGCGCTAAAAATAGCGCCTGCAAACAGACCCGAAAGTGCCGCTGCTTTCATTCCAGTGTGAAAGCCCCGAGCGCTTTCACACTGGATCGATGCGCTGGCAGGACGGTAAAAAAAGTCCTGCCAGCAGCATCTTCGGAGCGGTGAAAGAGCGGAGTGTATACCGCTCCTTCACTGCTCCTGCCCATTGAAATCAGAGGCGCTTTGCAGTGGTATTTAACCCTTTCTCGGCCGCTAGCGGCCGAATACCGACGGTAAAACGCCACTAATAATAGCGGCATTTTACCGCCGCCGCCGCCCCCGCCCCAGTGTGAAAGGGCTCTTAGGCCGGGTTCACATATGTCCGGCCACAGCTCCCAGCATGAGGTTCGGTGCGTCCCTGTTAACTGATTCAGGTGCAAATCAGGTCCAATTTTATTGCCCTAATTCGCACCTAAACCAGACCCAAAGACACACAGGACCCCTTTGGAATGTTGGCCGCGGTCGTCCCGGACATGTGTGAAGCAGCTCCATTGAGAGCCGGGCACACTCGCATGTCATGTGAATTGGATGCGGGAAAACCTGCATCCAATTTGCATTTATGTAAACTCAGCTTTAAAGTGGTTGTAAACCCCCGATTGTCACCTATAGGTAAACCTAGAATAAGGCTTACCTGTAGGTAGTGGAAACATCTCCTAAACGTACGCCATTTAGGAGATTTTTACCTTGTAGTGCGTCGCTGATGTCATTGGCACATGCGCTGGGAAGAAATGCATACTAGCCCATTATGATTTTACTTTGCAGGGGAAAGCAAGGGAAAAAAGAGGAAGTAAAACCCGTCATGGTTTACTTCCTCTTAAAACTGCAGTGTCCAGAGATTCTAAAGCTGGCCATACATAAAGCAAACTACATCATGTTCCTGATGTACCAGTCAAAGTTTGAGCCATGGATAGCCCTCCCCCTTGACTTCCTTTGATCTGAAAATCGAAAGAGCTGGTCACAAAATTGTTGGACGAATAGTGGCTGCATGTTCCTACCTTCACCAAGAACCACTGCTCTGAGATCAAACAGTGGTCATTTGCATGAAACCTGGCTATCTGATTAACCACTTGCCTACTGGGCACTTTTACCCCCATCCTGCCCAGGCCAATTTTCAGCTTTCAGCGCTGTCACACTGAATGACAAATGTGCGGTCATACAACACTGTACCCAAGCAAAGTTTTTATCATTTTTTTCACACAAATAGAGCTTTCTTTTGGGGGTATTTAATCACCACTGGATTTTTTTATTTTATAAATAAATGAAAAAAGACCAAAAAAAATAAAAGTCATAGTTTGTTATAAAATTTTGCAAACAGGTAATTTTTCTCTTTCATGGATGTGCGCTGATGAGGCTGCACTGATGGGCACTGATGAAGCGGCACTGATGGAAATTTATGGGCACTGATAGGCTGCACTGATGGGCACTGATGAGGCAGCACTGGTTGGCACTGATGAGGCTGCACTGATGGGCACTGATAGGCACCACTGATGGGCACTGATAGGCGGCACTGATAGGTGACACTGATTAGGAGGCACTGATTGGCAGCACTTACGGGCACTGATTGGCAGCACTGGTAGGCACTGATTGGCAGCACTGGCGGGCACAGATTTGCAGCACTGGTAGGCACAGATTGGCAGCACTGGTGGCAATGCACTGATAATCAGGACACTGATATCAGTGCCCTGATTATCAGTGTATATGTCCCTTTTACAGAAGCTGGTTATCGGCTCTCTTCTCCTTTCTTCATGCTGTCAGCATGAGGAAAGGAGTGCCGATAACCGGCATCTGTTTACCTCAGTGATCATCTGTGATTGGACACAGCTGATCATGTGGTAATGAGTGGCAGATTGGCTATTTACTTCAATTTGTTATCAGCAGACTACAATCACAGAGCGCGCCGCCCACGCCCTGCAGCGGGCACGTGCGATCACGGGAGCCATCATATGTCGGCATCCCAGAACTAGACGACCACGCGGTAGCGGTAATTCGGCTATAGCGCAGTCAGTAAGTGGATTAAAAGAGAAATATGGACTTCGAAAAAAATCAAACAGTTATACTCACCTAGGTGAATGCAGCATCGATCTGTTGCTGCATCTGTTCCCTGCCGGCTCTGCAGTGATAACTGAGCAATCAAACACTGCTGATCGCTCAGTTCTCCCCTCCATTCTGAGCAGAGAGCTGTGACTGTCATTCACTGGCTATATGCTCTGCCCCTCCAGCTCTCACTGGAGCGCTGGGCTGTGGAGGGGACAGGAGGGGCTGGCTCAGGCTCTCAGCTGATCTTTGAGAGCCTAAACTAGGTGCTGGTCCAGGCATCTGAGTGGATCCCGACCATATGGTTAGAAGCTTTCCCAAGCCTGGACCGGCTGAATGACATCAGCCAACAGCAGACTTTAGCAAGCTGTCAGCTGAAAATGGGTCACAGCAGTGCAGAACGAACTGCACGCCTGTGTGACCTACAGAAGTATAACCGCAATGGTTTTGGCTGTACTTTCCATTTAAATGATCTGTGCAAACGAGAAGATCAGCTAATCTAAACTCTGATCCTTCCCTTCATTTGGCAGCATTTTTTGCAAAGAAGGAAAGTCCTTCAGAACATCTCTTGGTCTTTATGACTTTTAGGGAGCTGGGTGGACAGAGTAAGAGGGGATTTATATGACAAAGGGTTTGCTTAAAACTTTTTGAATAGTGTTTAAAGGGTCAGTCTACCCAAACCATGACATTTCAATTTTCAGTAAATGCTGAAGAGTTTTAATAACACATACAACTCCCGGGTGGACAGCATGCCCAGATCTAAGGGGGTGCTGGGGTTGGCTGTGACCCCCCCAGATTTTAGTAGGGACCCCCCCCCCCGATCTCTGAAAGTGCATCCACTGATCTACGAGGCAGTCTGATAGAGACATTTGATGAAGGGGGACTCTGATGGGGACCCTGATGTAAGGTGGGAAGCTGATGGGGACCCGGATGTAAGGGGACACTCTGCTGGGGGCAATGGATGTAAGGGGGCACTCTGATGAGAACAATTGTTGTAAGGGGGGGACTATGATTGGGACCTTGATGTAAGGTGGAAATTTGAAGGGGACCCTGATGTAAGGTGGGACTCTGATGGGGACCCTGATTTAAGATGGCATGCCGATGGGGACACCTAACGTAGGAGGGCACTCTTATTAAAACAATTGTTGTAAGGGGGGACTCTGATGGGGACCTTGATGTAAGGTGGAAATTTGAAGGGGACACTGATGTAAGGTGGGACTCTAATGGGGGCCCTGATGTAGGGGTACCTGATATAAGGGGCACAGGTTGTTTAATCATCCTAATCTAATGATTACTAGTCTAATAAATACTAGTGTTCCCTGTTCACTTCTACACCATCTCTAAATTACCTGTCAGGTGGTATTCCAGGTCATGACTAGTGGTACAGAAGCGAGCATCTCTATCACACTGTGTGACAGATTGTCAGTGACTCTCACATAGTGTTGACGTTATGCCCCCTGACTTTTTTACTGCACCCCCAGACACAGTAAAGTGCCATTCAAACAGATTTTCCTCTGGTGGTTGGGCATGGCTATGATCTGTAGCATCCTTCAATTCTGCAGCTTCTTTCATAAGTCGTTTGACTGCTGGGCTCTGCAAGTTGTCATAATATTACTAGGTCCTGGGGAACCCCTGCTAAAAACCTATCGATCAGGAGTAACTGGAAACAAAATGTGTCCCTTAGACCCCTTTCACACTTGTGCGACTTCAAAGTTGCCGTGGTTTTACCGCGATTTGGGATCAGTACTACTTTGTACGACTTTACAGGGTTGGGGTTTACAAATACTTTGACCCTCAGCTTGTGCTTACAGCTTGTGCTTACAAAGTCGTACTGAAATCGTGTCTATAGGTACGATTTGAATGCTACTCAAGGGTTTAACATTGAAGTCTATGGACTCACATGGAAGTCGGACCAAAGTAGTGCAGGGACTACTTTGAAGTTGGTACGACTTAAAGTTGTGCCAATATGAATGGTAGTTATTGAAAATCATGGAGAATTACTTTTCATGCAATTTTGCAGTACAAAATCGTGGGACAAGTCATATAAGTGTGAAGGGGGCCTTACAGTGGTGGTCAGAACTCAACCCTTTCATACAGCTAAAAGGATCATTGGTGTCATGCCACTGGTTCTGCCAAATAGTGTTGGTGCTGGAACTAGGCAAGCACCATCAGATGGGAAATCCTTCATTCCAACTCAAGGAATAGCAATCTCTGAAGGAACTTTAGGATTGCACGAAACCCGGGTTGGGAATGGCTGCTTTACGGGCTCCTTTTACATGTGCTTCAAAATGTGGCATTGGACACGCTTTTTTAAAGCACTCTGAATGCCAATCACAGCACCTGTCACTAAATAAAATAGTTACCTAATGCCGCGTACACACGATCGGAATTTCGGCCCGCAAAAGACCGACGAGAGTTTTTCGTCGGAAAATGCGACTGTGTGTATGCTCCATCGGTCTTTTGCTGGGGGAATACCAGCCAGCAAAAGATTGAGAGCATGCTCTCAATTTTTCGGTCGGAAAAGTTCCTATCTGAAAATGCGATCGTCTGTGGCAATTCCGACGCGCAAAATCCCTACGCATGCTCGGAAACAATTCGACGCATGCTCAGAAGCATTGAACTTAATTTTCTCGGCTCATCCTAGTGTTGTACGTTACCGTGGTTCTTGACGGTCATAATTTCAGCAAACTTTTGCATGACCGTGTGTATGCAAGGCAAACTTGAGCGGAATCCCCTCAGAAAAGCCGTCATATCTTTTTCCGACGAGAAATCCGCTCGTGTGTACATGGCATTAGAGTCCGGTTCACACTTTGTGTTTGCTTTGCTTCACTTCACTGCAAAAATTATACCCCATGTCGATTTCTTGGTGCTTCAAAGAGTCTCCAAAGCCTCCATAAAAGTCTATGACAAAGCTTGCTTACAGCACCTGCACCTTTTGAGGGGCTTTTATTCAGCTTTAACTTTGCTTTGTTTTAGAGGTATTAGAGGTATAAGATATCCCAAGATGCACTGGGAAACCAATAGGTGAACCGGAAAGACATCATCAGCAGTCACTTCTGGTTCATGTGTATATATTCAGGAAATGTCTGCCACAGACATCACATCTGGTGTGCAGCGTGGAGCAGCAGGAAGGTGAGGGGGGTCCAGACTAGAGTGAGCAAGAAGCAGATAGCATACGTGGTATGCAACATGGCAACGCTATAGTGGAAGGTGAATGGGACTGGAGAGTGAGGACTGAGCGGAAGACGATGAACAGAGCTGGAGGACCAGAGCTGGAGAAACTATCAGATGTCACACGTGGTTCGTAGTAAGGGAGCAATATAGCAGGAGATAATCAAGGACCAGAGAGAGATTAGGATCAGAAAACCAGAGGATCAGCAGAGCTGGGGGTTACTACTGAGTGGGGATCAGCAAAGCTGGGGGTACTACTGAGTGGGGCATCAACAGAGCTGGGAGCACTACTGAGTGGGGCATCAGCAGAGCTGGGGGTACTAATGAGCAGGGGATCTGCTTATCGAGGATACTAATAAGCTGGGGATCTGATGAATGAGGATAGTAATGAGCTGTGGATCTGCTGAACAGAGGTACTATTGAGCTGGGGTTCTCCTGAGCTCCTTTAACCACTTCCCACTCGGCCACTGCATATGTATGGCCGGGTGGGCGCTCTCTCCTTCTGAGTGGACGTTCAGAAACATCCCTCAGAAGGAGGGGGATCGCGCGCGCGTGGGCCCACGCAGCGGCGCGATTCTGATGCGCTCGTGTCACCCGGAAAAGCCGCATCTCAGATCGGCAGGAGGGCTCTGTGATTGGCCCCCCTGATCACATGATGGCCGTGTCCAATCACAGCCATCATGTGATGTAAACAGAGAGGCGGTTGCTAGGCAATCGGCTCTCCTCTCCTCATACATTAGTTGTCGGTGAGGAAAGGAGAGCGGATCGCTGCAGCCGGCTGGTGATCAGTGTGTATGAGCTGTTTTTTACAGCTTTTTACACACTGATCACCAGTATAGTAACACACAGTGTAAAACATATGCCCCCAAAACACATGTCCCCACATAGTAAAAACACCTTTCCCCCACATATGTCCCAGTAAAATCACGTCCCAATAATTATCTGCATACATATGTTCGTGATCACCTGCTCACATCTGTACATGATCATTTGCGTACATCTGTTTGTGATCACATGAACCAATTATTATACACTTAATGGGATTTTTTTTACCAAAGACATGTAGCAGAATACATTTTGGGTTAAATTTATGACAAAATTCGATTTTATTGGATTTCTTTTAAAATAGAATAAAGAAAACATAGGTTTTTTTTCCAAATTTCCACTCTTTTTTCGCTTATATCGCAAAAAATAAAAAACTGAGTTGTGAATAAATACCAGCAAAAGAAAGCTCTATTTGTGCGAACAAAATGATAAAAAATTCATTTGGGTACAGCGTAGCATGACCACGCAATTGTCATTGAAAATGCGAGAGCGCTGAAAGCTGAAAATTGGCCTGGGAAGGAAAGGGGCGTAAGTGCCCGGTATTGATGTGGTTAAAACAAACAGAAAATCAACATACACAGGGCACTTGCCAATCTTCATTAAAGCTTTAAAAAAGCATCACAAAGCACTACAGAAGCATCACCAAAGCATCACTGAAACATCAAAAACACGTAAAAAAGCATGTTGAAGCAGTAGGTGCTTTAATGTAAGTCGAAGCAAGTATAAACAAGCGGATTTGTTTCCTCCTCTGCTGCATATGAACCTTATTGGAAAATTCATCTGTCATTATTCTGTTGATTTTCTTCTGTCATTTTTGCAAAACTCAGCTGACAAAATAATAAACCATTTTCCTCAGGTCTGGGATCGATCTGACATATGATATTCGAGTTTTGCTAGCCAGACCTGTAAAACTTTAAAGATAATGATTTGTTTATGTAAGTCCATTCAAACTGTTCAAGGAACGTGCTGTTCAGCATCCAGTAAATGGCTCTATTTTTCCAAATTCCTAGAAGCAGGTAGACAAGCCACTTACAAAATAACACAAAATTGTTGGAGAATTGGTGAATTTTAATGATGCAAAGAAAATCCACCGCTGACCGGGAATGTAGCAATAAAGCTTTTTGTGTCAGGGTGACTAAAAAGAAATTCATGCAGGCAAAATAAATAAAAAACACTGGGAAACCAACCCCAAATGTGAACGATGAATCGCACCATGCAAAGCATGCAAGCGGCGAATGTAACAACTTACTTTCTGTTCATGTTTAGCACTGGTGAGAGATGCCGCTAGCATCTTTAGTGTAGGGGGCGTTGTGGGAGCCAAATAAATAGAAGAACAATATTTTCTGGGTACTTCATATAAAATGACAGACCGCAGGGTGATTGGCAAACACTTGATGTTAGAAAGAATAAATTAAGCTGGAAAACTCGAGTATGTTACTTCAGAAGAGAGTTTTAACAAGACTTGTGGCCACTCATTAAAATTAGAAGAAAAGATGTTTAACCTTAAACTACGTAGAGGGTTCTTTACGGTAAGAGCGGCAAGGATGTGGAATTCCCTTCCACAGGCGGTGGTCTCAGTGGGGAGCATCGATAGTTACAAGAAACTATTAGATAAGCACCTGAAAGACCGCAACATACAGGGATATACAATGTAATACTGAAAAATAATCGCACACATAGGTTGGACTTAATGGACTTTCAACTTCACCTATTATGTAACTATATAACATGCACAGGCGTATAACACGCACATTCATTTTAAGAGGGAAGTTTCTGGAAAAAACATAAATTTTAAATAAGGAACTTTGAAGCAAAATAAGGGTCAGTGCCCATCTGCAGCCTCACAACTGCCATCAATGCAGCTTCATCAATCCACATCAATGCAGCCTCACCATTGCCGTAATGCAGCAGCCTCACCATTGCCTACAATGCAGCAGCTGATCACCACTGCCTTCAATGCAGCAGCCGATCACCACTGCCTTCAATGCAGCGGCCTCACCACTGCCATCGATGCAGCAGCCTCACCACTTCCTTCAATGCAGCAGCCTCACCATTGCCATTAATGCAGCAGCCTCACCATTGCCTTCAATGCAGCAGCCTCACCACTGCCGTCAATGCAGCAGCCTCACCACTGCCGTCAATGCAGCAGCCTCACCACTGCCTTCAATGCAGCAGCCTCACAATTGCCTTCAATGCAGCAGCCTCACCATTTCCTTCAATGCGGCAGCCTCACCATTGCCTTCAATGCAGCAGCCTCACCACTGCCTTCAATGCAGCAGCCTCACCATTGCCTTCAATGCAGCAGCCTCACCACTGCCTTCAATGCAGCAGCCTCACCACTGCCTTCAATGCAGCGGCCTCACCACTGCCTTCAATGCAGCAGCCTCACCATTGCCTTCAATGCAGCAGCCTCACCACTGCCGTCAATGCAGCAGCCTCACCACTGCCTTCAATGCAGCAGCCTCACCACTGCCTTCAATGCAGCAGCCTCACCACTGCCTCCAATGCAGCAGCCTCACCACTGCCTCCAATGCAGCAGCCTCACCACTGCCTTCAATGCAGCAGCCTCTCCACTACCTTCAATGCAGCAGCCTCACCACTGCCTTCAATGCAGCAGCCTCACCACTGCCGTCAATGCAGCAGCCTCACCACTGCCTTCAATGCAGCAGCCTCACCACTGCCTTCAATGCAGCAGCCTCCCCACTGCCGTCAATGCAGCAGCCTCACCACTGCCTTCAATGCAGCAGCCTCACCATTGCCTTCTATGCAGCAGCCTCACCACTGCTGTCAATGCAGCAGCCTCACCACTGCCTTCAATGCAGCAGCCTCACCACTGCCTCCAATGCAGCAGCCTCACCACTGCCTTCAATGCAGCAGCCTCACCACTGCCTTCAATGCAGCAGCCTCACCACTGCCTTCAATGCAGCAGCCTCACCATTGCCATCAGTGCAGCCTGATTGATGCCCATCTGCAGCCTAGAGGGGACAGGGAGGGGGCGGGACGAGCGCCGACAGATTTCATACAGCGAGAATCTCCTATGATAGACAGAACAGTGGTCCAATGGCAGCCCAGGAGACGGGACTTCCTATTACAGAGGCCGCCAAGTAAACAGGAGATTCTCACTGTATGTAATCTGATGGCGCTCGTCCCCCCCCTCCCCCCCACCCTGTCCCCTCCGAGGCAGCTAAAATTAAAGAATTGGTGGATAACACGCACACGCTATTTGCACCCGATTTTCAGGGTGAAAAAGTGTGTGTTATACGCCATAAACACAGTAATCTTCAGATTGATAAAGTGCTAGTAGTGAAACATGTCCAAATATAAAACTCTTTAAATAAATATTAAAGTGCTCCAATCAGAGATAATGTCCATATAAGCGAGTGACCTGGAGCTGTGAAGTGCCGACACTCTGTGCAGTGAATATAAACGGTGACTTGGTGGTTGATTTCTTCTGTGCAATTACACCTTTGTGTGAAATAGCCCCCTACCTTACTGCTGTAAGGTAACAGCGTGAGAAATTACGATAGCAGCCAATGAAATCCAGACTCCTGTAGTAGATAACTGGGGCTTTCCCCTCTGTGCAGCTCAGCAATACATGAAAAAAATTGGCGGTTTCCAGATCCAGTAACGATGTATAAAGGAGAAGAAGAAAGGGGGCCCAGATCGTGAAGTATGCTGAAACTTGAGTATAACTTAAGTATATTTATTAAATTAACAGCCAATTTGGTACTCACATTAAAAACATACAAACACAGCACCACGAGCGGCGAGCTCGCAACATCACGTCACTTCCGGTGCTGTTCCAACGCGTAGCGTCACGCCATTATAATTGTACTGCCAATGGCCGTCCCATACCTTATAATTTTACTTTAGTACTCTATCTTTACCATTAATCCCGCTGCGACTTGACCTATATTAGTTTGAGAATGACGGTGATTATGGTAGCACAGCAATCCACAAGAAATATATTTGGACATTTTTCACTTATTAGCACTTTATCAATACTCAATCTGAAGATTATATGTCACCTTTGTCACTGTTATCACTTGCACTTTATATATTAGAATGTATCCATGTTTAGTGGTTATCGATACCATTGTTTGATCAGAATTTAGGATGGATCCATGCTTTCATGTTGTTTACATTAAATTCTGACCCTATCATCTGAATGTCGCAGCTAAATTCGAGATTCATCAAACCAGTCAACGTTTTTCCAATCTTCTATTGTCCAACTTTGGTGAGCCTATGCAAATTGTAGCCTCAGTTTCCTGTTCTTAGCTGACAGGAGTGGCACCCTGTGTGGTCTTCTGCTGCTGTAGCCCATCTGCTTCAAAGTTCAATGTGTTGTGCATTCAGAGATGGTATTCTGCATACCTTGGATGTAACAAGTGCTTATTTGAGTTACTGTTGCCTTTCTATCATCTTGAGCCAGTCTGCCCATTCTCCTCTGACCTCTGACATCAACAAGGCATTTTGTCCACACAACTGCCGCTCACTGGATATTTTCTCTTTTTCGGACCATTCTATGTAAACCTGAGAGATGGTTGTGCGTGAAGATCCCAGTAGATCAGCAGTTTTTGAAATATTCAGACCATCCGTCTGGCACCAACAACCATGCCACGTTCAAAGTCACTTAAATTTCCTTTCTTCCCCATTCTGATGCTCAGTTTGAACTTCAGCAAGTAGTCTTCGCCACATCTAGATGCCTAAATGCAGTGAGTTGCTGCCATGTGATTGGCTGATTAGCAATTTGTGTTACCAAGCAATTGAACAGTTGTACCTAATAAAGTGGCCGGTAAGTATATAAATAATGCCACTGTATTTTGTTTTTTGTTTTTTTAATCCTCTATGTACCTTCTTCCTGCAGAGCTGTTGTGTGGTCACATGATCTCTCCCTCTTCTTTGGCATCTGCAAGGAAAGATCCATGGGAGGGGCTTCTATTACTCTGCTGATGTATGATGTCTACAGTGTGAGTCTGTGTCTGGTTAGCCCTGATTGGTGCTGTGCCAGTCACATGACTAAAAAAAAAACAGTTTTAAAGAGCGACTCAAATTAAATTATAAATATCCAAAAACTGTTTTATAGCTCCCTATAAATCTTTATTGAACATCAAATGTGTATTTTTGGGGTATTAATATGGTGTAGGCAGAGTCAGAGATGACACTAGCTTTCACTTTGTTCAGTTGGCATTTGAATCCAAGGCTCTCTTTTTACTTTACAGGTATTAGCAATTACATTTGATATATTTAATTCTGATTTATATAAAACAAAGTTTTTTTGTGAGTTTCTTAGTAAATGTAATCAATTAGCATACTATATCCCGCCCCTACAGTGTTTAGCAATAGGAGGACATAGGGGAGGAGGGAGGGGAGTGTCATTTACAACTGTATGTATACGCCCACATGTGTGACTTTACAGTTATGCGAGCTGCACAGATAAGAAAAAGGATTTAAAAAAAAGCTTAGAAGGGAACTGAAACTGGAGCATGCTCAGTAGATGACAACAGCTGGTTTATACAATCTCAGGTTGCAGTGGGGACACAGAGAAAAAAGGAGGGACAGTTGAAGGCAGGATCAACCAGATATATTTCATTCTAGACATAACAAATGCTTTAGTGGCTTTGTGAGTATGAACACTCTGTTATACACTGTAATACTCTGATATAGCATGCAATGAGAGTTTTTCATAGTCTGGGGTTAATGCATACATTGGTTCAGTTGAGAAGATGTAAGTATGTATATGTCATACTTGAGGGGACACTGTGGAAGCTGACAATCACTGTAGTAGTAGTAAGTGCTAGTACAATGAAAGTCTCGCTCATCTGGGTCCTGTGCCGAGCAGCTGTCAAACTGCACACTGACCACAGATGGTTGCTTGCTTGGCAATGCCGCCATTCACAGAACTTGAAGTGATGAATTGATTGTGCTGTAAACTTGAGGTAACCAACTAGAAGACTACAAAGATTGATGGGAAAGGTTGGGCTGCGGGGGTGGGGGGGGGGGGGCAAGGCGTAGGAGTGTATCGCAGCCAGATGCAAATTACAACACCCATCTAAGAAATCTGGCAAGAAAGGGGGTTTCCCACAATGTTGGGGGGGGGGGGGGTCAGGTTTTATTCAGTGAAGTGTTATGACTATGTTAGTGTAAAAGAGTAACAGACCCCAAAAAAGTTGCTATTGATAGAGTTAAAGATTCCAATAGTCCCAGAAGACCGAACTGCATTGTAGGCTGTAGAGAAATTAAAGTGATATTAAATTCTTGGAGATTTTTTTTCTAAAATAACAAACATGTTATACTTACCTGCTCCGTGCAATAGTTTTGCACAGAGCAGCCCGGATCCTCCTCTTCTTGGGTCCCATGCTAGCACTACTGGCCCCTCCCTCCTGCCAGGTGCCCCCACAGCAAGCAGTTTGCTGTGGGAGGCACCCAAGAAGGCGCGCTCCCAAGCCACGGCTCTCGGCCCCATCCCCTCTGTCTCCTAAAGGTTCACTGGCTGTGATTGACAGCTTGGCTCCCGCTGCTGCCAAAAGCCAATCAAGAGTGCCAGTCCCCAGAGAGCTGAGGCTCTCGTGGAAATCGCTGGATCGAGATTGAGCTCAGGTAAGTATTAGGTGGGGGCTTTGGGGGGCTGCTGCACACAGAAGGTTTTTTTACCTTCATGCATAGAATGCATGAAGGTAAAAAACCTTGTGCCTTTACAACCACTTTAAAGTGATTGGCAAATATAAAATAAATGAATTTAAAACAAACACTTATTGACCTATGTAGCTGCAGGCAATGTGGAATAATTAATCCTCAATGTTCACAGCAGAAGTACTAGAGTTGTCCAAGTTACTCTCTCAGCAGCTCAGCTCACCATGCTTCCCTTACTCAGCTCATACTGCCACCCCACACAGCAGTTACTCAGAAGCTCAGCTACCCCTGCTTCTCCCTCGCAGTAATAACTCAGTAACATCCCAGACTTCTAATATCTAATGTAAACACAGAGTCGCAGCTTTGGTAGGGCAGAGTAGTAAGGGCTGAGCTGCTGAGTAACTGCTGGAAGGGGGGGAGCAGGGTAAGCTAAGCTGATGGGTCACTGCTGGGAGGGTGGAGAAAGGGGAGCCGAGTAGTTGAATCACTGATCAAAAGGGGGGAGCAGGGTAAACTGAGCTGCTGAGAAAATACCTTGAATGGCTTTGGTGCTTCTGTTGTGAATTTTGAGGATGGAGTGAGGATAAATTACTCCACAGTACTTTCAGCTACAGGGGTCAGTCAGGGCTTGTTTTAAAGCATAATTACTACTTGTTAAGAACATGTAAATACTTGAATGTCCATGGTCTGGCCCCAGGTTCACTTTAAACTAGAGGTATGGCAGATGGAAAATGTAAATAAGCTAGACAGAGCGTTATGTGCAATGCTTCATTTTTAGTTGATTGTAAAGTACTTCTGGTCCTGGAAAATATTATTCTTCCGTGTTTTGTGATCCTGCACTCGATTTATTATGATTAAATCCATGTCACTGGAAATGAGTCTCTCTCAGATTTAATACCCTTATCCTGCCTTCCTGCGGTCTTCTCACTAACACAAGGACTGGTGCTCAGTATGTTTTCCTTGTCATAAAGCAACAATATAATCCCCTCTGTGCTCATGAGTCATTTTATAAAGTGAAAGGAGATTACAAATCGTTTTGTTCCTGTCTGAGGTTTCTGCTCCTTGTTTTTAGTAATGGATTCTGGTGACATTTTAGTGCTTACTAATGATTGACTAATCAGGGAAGTCTAGGGTTCTACTTTAAAATGGACCAATGTTTTAAGGGGAACTTTGGTTTTGGATAAGTTTTTTTGGGTTTATATAATTTAAACTCATGTTTTTATCTGATTTTCACTGCAAACATTTCTTTAAAAACAAAACAGTAAGGAACCTACACCACTGAAGCATGCAAGAAGAGAGGAACAAGCTACACCAACATACTACCAAAATTACTTTCCTAAAGAAAAAATTCTACAGAATAAAGGCCATTAGGTTCACTTTCTTGAAGTTTGTTTGCCCAATTAGGCTAGCCATATAACATGGGAGAGAGAAGAAGAATGGTGTGGGGCCCTGGATCTTTTAAAGCAGGAGGTATTTTTAGTCAGGTCTTAAAGCGGAATTTTACTTAAAGCATTTGTTACCACTTCATATTCCTGGTATGTGGCTGCTGTACCATGTACTTGTATGAGAAAGTCTCCTGTTCTCTTGGTATTACTTTCTTTATGTGTAATCCCTGGTGATCCTGACAGTCCTCTTGCTTTCCTATTAAAAACTGACCACACTAGGCAGGAGAGCACACAGTGGTCAGTTCTCTAGTTGTGTTGGGAACTCAGTGTGCTCTCCTCCAATGATCAGACTTGTCCTGACACCCCCATGCACAGCCATTTACTGGGAAGCTTAGAATGCTGCTGATTTTCCTCCCCCAGCTCTTATGAAGTTGAGAACAGAGGGAATGTAATCATGTATAAAAAAGGAAAAAAAAGTATTTATAATGTTTTTTTTTTTTATCTATACAAAAATGTTGTGCATTTCATTTCTATTTTAAACTGAATGGGTTACTTTACAAGGTGATTGTTTACAATCACTTTAAAGCAGAAGTAAACCCATCCATTTAACAGTTTCGAAAAACAGTTACATTTCTGGCACATGCCAGGAATGTAACACTCCCATTGGATGCGCTCTCAACCAAACTGTCAAACCATCCAATAGCTGGTGTCATAGCTGATCACATGTGCAGCATCATGTCAGTTGTAGATTAAACAGAGGGCAAGATGGCTGCTTCCTTGGCTGAAAATGATAGGGGGGTTTACTTCCACTTTAACTACCGTATTTATCGGCGTATAACACGCACCGGCGTATAACACGCACCCCAAGTTTAGGAGGTAATTTTAAGGAAAAAAAACTTTTAGGAGGGAAGTCGAAGGGAAAAAAACTTACATTTAAATGCCCATCATTGCAGCCTTGCCCCAGTGCAGCCATGTCAGTGCAGCCATGTCAGTGCAGCCATGTCAGTGCAGCCTTGTCAGTGCAGCCTTGTCAGTGCAGCTATGTCAGTGCAGCCTTGTCAGTGCAGCCTTGTCACTGCAGCCTTGTCAGTGCAGCCTTGTCACTGCAGCCTTGTCACTGCAGCCTTCCCCAGTGTCCATTGCAGCCTTATCCCAGTGCAGCCTTGCCCCAGTGCAGCCTTGCCCCAGTGCAGCCATGTCAGTGCAGCCATGTCAGTGAAGCCATGTCAGTGCAGCCTTGTCAGTGCAGCCTTCCCCAGTGCAGCCTTGTCAGTGCAGCCTTCCCCAGTGCAGCCTTGTCAGTGCAGCCTTCCCCAGTGCAGCCTTGCCCCAGTGCAGCCTTCGATCCTGTGATCCCCTGCCATCCTGGGCTTCAAAATCGCCGGCCGCGATTTGAAAATGGCGCCGCCGGCGCCAAAATACACAGGGCCGGTCCTCGGCTCTTCTCGGCGGCTCTCGTTCACTTTCGGCTCCACTCGTAGTCCCGCCCGGGATGGGCGTGACTGTGAGCGGAGCTATCCGAACCTAGCCATTCGGGCGGCGTACGAGTGAAGCCGAAAGTGGCCGAGAAGAGCTGAGGACCGGCTCTGTGTATTTTGGCGCCGGCGGCGCCATTTTCAAATCGCGGTCGGCGATTTTGAAGATCTGGCAGCTCCGGATCGCAGGGGATCGGCGTATAACACGCATCTGCGATTTTCCCCTGATTTTAAGGGGAAAAAAGTGCGTGTGTGCGCCGATAAATACGGTATTTCAATTCCTTATTATTTTTTTTTACATTTTTTTCAGTTACTTCCTTACTTCTGGCCTATGCCAAAATAATGTCTACGTGAATCATCTGCCCTTAATCAAGATGGCCACAGACATAAATAGTAGGGGGCATCAAAGTGATTTCTCAACAAAATAAATCATGGAGACATGGATGGGCGAGTTTGCTTTGAATATTAAAAATGAATTAAATAGCGTTTTCAGTTTGTGGTGCTCAGATACAGTTAAGTTCAGCTTTAAGCAGTGTAGAGGGAATGAGGAATGATTTTGCCTTAGACAGGCTGTCCCAGGATTGGTGGCCAGGATGGGGGAGCAAGGAGAATAGTGCCAAAAGAAGAACTTATAAAGTTTTATTTTATTCTGAATAATCTGCCATTAGTCGTGCATCATAAAAAGCCAAAATATTTCAGGAGCTCAAAGGATCTTCTTTCACTGATAACACTGGTGGGATCCTGAGGGGTAAAAAATATGAACCCTCCAGATGCACAACAATTTGTGTATACAGTATATACTGTAATTACTATCACTTTAGGTAACTCAAACGTTTGCACTGCTAAGGATAAATCCAAATATCATGTCAAAGAATTAGTAAAATCAAGTTCGCTTTATTTAGCCCCTGGCCAGCAGACCCCCACAAGCACTGGGCCAGGGTAGTGGGAAAGATGCCCTTGTCCTTAACAACATGGGGACAAAGTTATTTGCCAGAGGTGCCCCTTGTTGAGGGCATGTGGCCTGGTATGGTTCAGGTGAGATGGTTCAGGTGGTATGGTTCAGGTGGCATGGTTCAGGTGGCATAGTTCAGGTGGTATGGTTCAGGTGCTTGCCCCCCCCCCCCCTTCCCAGTCAGCCAAACTGCATGCTTAGATAAGGGTCTAGTATGGAGTTTACAAACATTACAATCATTATGAGTATTATTCATAGCTCTTGCACAAGTAATGAGACTTTTTCGCAAAGCAAGTTTTTTATAAATACACCCCATAATGTGTGAAAATTCAGTATCGATCCCCTTCTAGTAGTCCTCTGATGTGGAAGGTTAGCTTTTGAAGACTGAAGTGGATGATAGACACTAAACAGCAGCAGCTAGAAATGTGGTTATTATCACAGTCATTGTAGAGCGCCTTTACACAAGAGGAACAAAGAGTTAATGTGACCAAATGGAACACGCTGTACAACCACATTCTCCCTTCTCCATGTATCAGAGCTGTCTGCTCGCTGCTTACAGTACACACAGCCTGTATCAGCCTAATGCAACCCAAGAAGTTTTATAAACCTAGTAAAAGAGCGTCTTCTGATCTATTGCTCCAACAAAAGATAGAGGGACAGAATGTGAGCTGCCACGCATGCTGCAGAACAATTTACCACAATGTTTTATAGCACAATGTTCTACCACAATGTTTTATAGTACCAAAAATATCTGCAACCAAGGAGGTGAAACACTGGACATGAGACATGAACAGGCCTGGGCTGGGGAAAGTCCTACAGGCTTGGGTGTAGGTTGTTTTTCATCATTATAACTCACAAAGAGTAAATCTGCCAATGATTAAAACCATAAGGAGCAAATTTGATTACCACGGCAGATTACTTACCAGTCTACATCCGCATCTTGCACTGCACTTCCCTCCCACGCTTCCCAGATCCCCTACCCATCTACTTTGTCCTCCTGTCATAGAACAAATGGGGCGATATGTTATTGATGACATGGTGCAAGTGACAAGGCGAATGATAACATCAAGATATGCGAGGATGAATTTACCTTAAGGTGGTACTAAAGCCTTATTATTTTTTATCTTGATGCATTTCCCACTACCTGTCCTACTGTCCCCTCCCATGCGCGAGTAGACGTGGAAAAAGGCCACAAAGTACAGGTACGTGATTGGGACTGTACGAGCCAACCTGACACAGTAAATTTACTGTGGGCAAGTGGTACATTTTTTTTTTTTAAATTAGCCTTTAACATCACTTTAACCCCTTCCGAAAGACGGCTAAAGCGCAGGCTTAATTTGCCGGGAGGGCATACATGGACGTCCTGCCATGGTGTGCTCTGTGATCACAGATCTGGGTAAAGGGCCAATCACAGCGGCCCTTTTCCATGTGATCAGCTGTGTCCAATGACAGCTGATCATGGAAGTAAACACAAGCCAGTTATCGGGTTTTCATTCCTCACGTTGACAGCGTGAGGAGAGAAAAGGAGAGCCGATAACTGGCTTGTGTTAAAGGGACATCGACATTGATAATCAGGACACTGATCATCCGTATCCTGATAATCAGTGCAGTCCCAACAGTGCCCACCAGTGCTGCCAATCAGTGCCCATCAGTGCCTCCCCATTAGTGTCACCTATCAGTGCTGCCTAGCAGTGCCCATCAGTGCTGCCTATCAGTGCCCACCAGTGCCACCTATCCATGCCCATCAGTTCTGCCTATCAGTTCAGCCTTATCAGTGCCTCCTCATCAGTTCCCATCAGTGCCCATCAATGCCACCTATCAGTGCCCACCAGTGCCACTTATCTGTGCCCACCAGTGCTGCCTATCAGTTCAGCCTTATCAGAGCCTCCTTATCATTTCCCATCAGTGCCCGTCAATGCCACCTATCAGTGCCCATCAGTGCCACCTCATCAGTACCCATCAGTGCAGCCTGTCCGTGCCCATCAGGGCCCGTCAATGCAGCCTCATCAGCGCACATCAGTGAGGAAGAAAAATTACCTGTTTGCAAAAGTTTATACCAAATTGTGAAAACATTTTGTACAGTAAATGATTATGGGGAACTGTGTCAAATGCTTTTTGCAAAATCCAGATACACCACGTCTATGGGCCTTCCTTTATCTAGATGGCAACTCACCTCCTCAAAGAAGGTTAATAGCTTGGTTTGGCAAGAAAGATTCTTCATGAATCCATGCTGATTACTGCTAATGATACCGTTCTCATTACTAAAATCTTGTATATAGTCCCTTATCATCCCCTCCAAGAGCTAGCATACTATTGATGTTAGGCTAACTGGTCTGTAATTCCCAGGGATGTATTTTGGCCCTTTTTAAATATTGGTGCTACATTGGCTTTTCTCCAATCAGCTGGTACCATTCCAGTAAGTAGACTGTCAGTAAAAATTAGGAACAATGGTCTGGCAAATACTTGACTGAGTTCCCTAAGTACCCTCGGATGCAAGCCACCTGCTCCTGGTGATTTATTAATGTTTCCCAAGTCTAATTTTAATTCTGTCCTCTGTTAACCTTGGAGGTGCTTCCTGTGATGTGTCATAAGGATAAACACTGCAGTTTTGGTTACTGAAGCCCCAGATTCCCTCCTGAAGAATGAGGCGAAGAATAAATTCAATAACTTCCCATTCTCCCCATCTTTGGTAACCAGATGTCCTTCCTCATTCTTTATGGGGCCAATATGGTCTGTCCTCCCTTTTGTACTGTTTACATACTGTATTTATCGGCGTATAACACACACTTTTTCCCCTTAAAATCAGGGGAAAATCGTGGGTGCATGTTATACGCTGATCCCCGCCGATCACCCCCCCTGATTGTGAGCGGAGAAGGAGCGCCGCCAATATACATACATAGCCGAGTGTACTCGGCTAGGCTCGTCTAGCTCCGCTCACAGTCACGCCCAGTCCCGCCCTATGAGTAACATGACACAGGGACTGGGCGTGACTGTGAGTGGAGCTAGCCGAGCCTAGCCGAGTACACTGGGCTATGTATGTAGTTTGGCGGTGCTCACAGTCACACCCAGTCCCGCCATTGGACCTGTGTTATGTCCATCATAGGGCGGGACTTCGAGAGGAGCTGAGAGAAGCCGTGAGGAGCCGAGATACACAGGACAGGCTCTGTGTATCTCAGCGCCGCCATATTTAAACTGCAGTGACACTGACAAGGCTGCAGATGGACACTGATAAGGCTGAAAATGATAAGGCTGCAGATGGACACTGATAAGGCTGCAAATGACAAGGCTGCAGATGACACTGACAAGGCTGCAGATGGACCCTGACAAGGCTGCAGATGGACACTGATAAGGCTGCAAATGACACTGACAAGGCTGCAGATGACACTGACAAGGCTGCAGATGACACTGACAAGGCTGCAGATGACACTGACAAGGTTGCAGATGGACACTGATAAGGCTGCATTGATGGGTATTTAAATGTAAGTTTTTTTCCTTAAAAAGTTTTTTTTCTTAAAATTACCTCCTAAACTTGGGGTGCGTGTTATACGCCGCCGCATGTTATATGCCAATAAATATGGTACTTAAAGAATTTCTTGGGATTTTTTTTTGCTCTCCTCTGCTATGTGTCTTTCGTGTTCTATCTTTGCTGCCCTAATTGCACCCTTACATTTCTTGTTGCATTCTTTATAAAGTCTGAATGCTGATGATGATCCCTCAACCTGGTATTTTTTTAAGGCCTTCTCCTTTGCTTTTATATGCATTTTTACAATGGAGTTAAGCCATCCAGGACTTTTGTTTGCTCTTTTAAATGTATTACCCAATGGGATACATTGGCTAATGCCCTTATTTAATATGCTCTTAAAGCAAACCCATCTCTCCTCTGTGTTCTTTGTTCCTAAGATTTTATCCCAATTCATACCTTCTAGCAAGGTTTGTAGTTTAGGGAAGTTGGCTCTTTTGAAATTCAGTGTCTTTGTACTCCCCTTATGTTTCTTATTTGTGTGATTTAAAATGAAGCCAATTGACCTGTGATCCGTATTTCCACATCCGTGATCAGGTCTGTATTGTTGGTAATCAGTAGATCCAGTAACGCTTTATTTCTAGTTGGTGTGTCTACCATCTGAACCATGAAATTGTCCTACAAGACATTTAGGAACATCCTTAGACCAGTGTTTCTCAACTCCAGTCCTCAAGGCACCCAACAGATCATGTTTACAGGATTTCTCTCAGACGAAACGGCTGTGGTAATTACTAAGCAAGCAAAACTGATCAAATCACCTGTGCAAAATAATGAAAATCTTGAAAACATGACCTGTTAGGGCGCCTTGAGGACTGGAGTTGAGAAACACTGCCTTAGACAACCTTGCCCTGTGTCTTGTCTCTCTTGAACCTTGAACCATTTGCTCCTCCCATGAACCTCCTATTTAAGCCATGCCTTTGTGCTTCCTGTTTGCCAGATTATTGTGCTCTCTCCAGCCAATATCTAACTCTTGTCACTCCTGCTGCCATCCTTATCTTCGCTACGAATTGATACCGACCTTTGGCGTGTTCTTTGACTAAACTTTTGCTTGATCCCTTCCTGCAACTACTTGTTACCAACCTTTGACTTTTTTACTGACTAAGCTTCTGCTTGATCCATACCTGCCATATCTGCTACTGGACCCTGGCTTGCTTAACTCCTGGTGAAGTGATCCTCCTTCATCAGGAGCTCTGGTGGATACCAGTTAGTGCTTAGACCCCGTACCTCGGTTGAGCCCGGGTCATCCGCCAGGGAGACCTGCTTGTATACCTATCTTGCTGTTCAGTGGAAGCCTCTTTACTGTTATAGCTACTGGTCTACAAGCCTGACCCCTTACTGTGACACCCTAGGAGGCAGGCAGCACTATTGGCCATTGTTCAGGACCAACATGTTAATATTAGTGTGTAATCAGCGGGTGCCATTGGTTACACACTACTTATGTTTACATGTTGGCCCTAAATGAATGAGTCATTCATGCTGCAGGCATGCATGCACAGAATGACCAGCTTTCAGCCATTCATGAATGACTGAAGACTAGTCATTCTGCACATGCACAGCTGCCAATTAATGACACATATGTCCCACATTATAGCTTCTATGAATGGAGGATGAGCAGATGATTGCAGTGCCCACCTCCTCCATTCTTAGATCCTGTTACTTTCACAGAAGCTGTAGTATGGCTTAAACCCCACTGCACTGGAGTATAATGGCTGCAGGGTGTAGGTTGGAGGAAGAAGATTTTAAGGGAAGCAGGAGCCAGCAGAAAAAGAGACACACTGGGTTAATACTTGATTAAAAATAATGTCTCTTGTGCTGATTTTTGTTTTTGAATTAAACCTAGACTTCAAACCTTTTTAGATTTTATTTGCTGACTGTGTGTGATGTAAAGCACTTCTAATTGAATGTCATGAATCTTGGGTGAACTTTATGTGAATGTTGGATGAAAATGCTGTTAAATAGTCCCCCGTATGCTATATAGCAAATGATTTCATAAAAAAAAGCAAGAAATGGGAAAAAAAGAGATGACAAAGGTGACTTTTGACCTGTAAGTAATAATAAAGCTGCTCTTAGTTAATGGTCTATTGATCAGAGAGAAGAACTCTAAAGCGATGCTATTTTTTAATTCTGTGGTCATCACAGAAGGTCAAAAGATTTTACATTTAAAAATTGTAATCGTAGCTCCATTCTTAAAAAAAACACTTCCACTTCTCTCTGATTTTCACAGTTTCCGACAGTAATTTCCTTTTATCTCTGAGTAAGCAATAAAAGAACAGAATGCTTGGCTGATGTATGTTTAGGAAATGTCCAGTATCTATTTTACTTTTTTTCTTCTGATTCTACTATTTCCATAATGTCACTCCCTGTTGGTAATTTTTTAGAACAAACTCGCCACTACTCAAAATACCACCACTGCGCCTCAGGACAGACAATATATCTGGAAGCTGCCATTTTAAAAGAAGTCAAATGAAAACTGAATTTTAACCACTTGTCAATGAAAATTAAATATATGACAATAAGTAAAAAATAGTGGCGCTGAATAAATGCTCAAGTACGTGTTTGATCACCCCAAAGTGAAAAGTGACTACAGGATACTAAGTATAAATATAAAATATAAAATATATATATATATATATATATATATATATATATATATATATACATATACATATATATATACATATATATATATATATATATATATATATATATATATATATATATATATACACTGTAACTAGAATATAAATAAAATGTTGAACAAAAAATGAATAATAAATTCAAATTACACCCTGTGACAAGTGAAATGAGATGATGGAACAGTGAAACTGATCAATCAAAAAGACAAAATAATATATAAAAAAAAATATAAAAAATAGTCCATAAAGTGTTTAAAGAAAATCCAAAATCGATGTGAGGTTCTTCTATTCCATCCTCCACATCCTCCTCCAGTGTGTCTGTGATTCCACTCCCCTAAAGAAACGCACTCACCGAATTCCAATGCCTACATTCTCATGTTAGGCTAAAACGCATTTAAACCACATGGATAGGGTTTCAAAGCAAGCTTACAAATTCCAGCTGTGTGTCTCACATATTCTCCACATGTAAATAATAAAAGTGCACCGATAGTGTAATACCACAGAAAAATGTTTTAATAAAATAACTTAAAACCTTCAATCTTTGCACTCATATTGTGAAAATTCAAAATCAGCAAAAGTGATTACGGTCACGGCGGACCCAAGGTGTGCAGGCATGTAAATAAGTCTCACCCCTTCCTTGGTCCTAGATCTTAGTTTGCTTGTCCACTTCCTATGTGTCAGTGATGTTGATTGCCGTACAGCCACGCCCCGACATGTTTTGTCACAAGGACTTAATCATGGGACTTAATGGGACTTAATCCCATGATTAAGTCCTTGTGACGAAACATGTCGGGGGCATGGCTGTACGGCAATCAACATCACTGACACATGAATCCATGCTGATTACACCTTTACTTTTTCCTAATAATTTTGCAAATAACACATTTATTGTCTCTGAGTGGCCACACTCAATCACCCTAGTGTATGTATGAAGAAGCCATGGTTGGTACCTAGGCTGAACTTCAAACACCTCTTCATTTGTTCATCTTTTTTACATGGGGAATTATTCGTTTACAGATGATGGATAGGGTTTTGTTTTTGCTTTTACTTACAGTCATATGAAGTGGTATGTCAGTGCATTTCCAGCAGGATCAAAATTTATTTTCTTACCAAAAAAAATCTTAGCCTAAAAATTGAAAACCAATGCAGCCACCACACCTGATAAGCTGCAATATACAGTATTACCTTTGTTTTAGTGGGTTCCAGTGGCAGCCGCTTATTCGGGGCACAGGGGCGCCACCCCCCTAATCCATGCGCCCGGCCCCTAATCTGCAGGGCATCGGACGCATGCATTTTAATGGGGCTTTTTTTTTTAAGCATATGATTAAAGTCTGAGGCTCTAATTGGCTTTAAAAAGGGTGGGCTTGGGGCGCAGAGCAATGCACCCCGAGCCCACCCACTTGTGTGACATTAGCGAATTAATATTCGCTAATCTCTTTCTGCTTCTCCTCCCGGCCAATCAGGAAGTGGGTCCTGAGACCCGATTGGCCAGGAGTCCTAAGATCCGATTGGCCAGGAGGAGAAGTGACCGCCAGGACTCGGGAGGAGCTGCAGGGGGGAAGCCGCAACCTGGATGGGTTAAGTGCGGGGCTGGTGGGCGGCCTGGCAGGAGACGGGCGAGCACCAGCCACCACTGGTGGGTTCACACAGTAATTCACAATACATGTGTTTCTACTCTGCATTAACATTCATTTTTACTGTCACCTGATGCACTAGGGTCATGCACATTCCTTGCAGCTCACTGCAATGCAAGATAGTTACCACAGAAGGCAGCAATTTATTACAATAGAGTGTGTTGGCAACCCATTCATTTTTAAGGGGCAGCCTTAATTCAATCAACGTTAACTTACCACAAAGGAGGTGGTTGTAAACTCCCTGACATGAAAAATGAACAAAGCATACGCTACTATAGTGTGTACTTGCCTCAACCCAAAGCACTGAATTTGATTTCTCTCTGCATTCTGCTTCCTCTGCTTGAATCTTTATGACAGGCTGTGTGACTCCAAGGCATCGAGGGTCACGGGGAAGGGGAGCTCCAGCACACAGCCTGTGATTAACAGCTGTGCATGTTTCCCTATTAATGTGTATAAATGTGCTGTGCTGAAAACTGCAAAAAAAATCGAAACAATTGTCATATAAAGCATTGCAATTAAAATCTCCATTACAAATGTTCAAATACTGTATGTGTGTAGAGAAGTGACAACAGTCATTTATCCAAAATAACTCATACTGTATTGCCCCGTACACATGGTCGGACTTTGTTCGGACATTCCGACAACAAAATCCTAGGATTTTTTCCGACGGATGTTGGCTCAAACTTGTTTTGTCTACACACGGTCGCACAAAGTTGTCGGAAAATCTGATCGTTCTAAACGCGGTGACGTAAAACACGTACGTCGGGACTATAAACGGGGCAGTGGCCAATAGCTTTCATCTCTTTATTTATTCTGAGCATGCGTGGCACTTTGTCCATCGGATTTGTGTACACACAATCGGAATTTCCGACAACGGATTTTGTTGTCGGAAAATTTTATCTCCTGCTCTCCAACTTTGTGTGTCGGAAAATCCGATGGAAAATGTCCGATGGAGCCCACACACGGTCGGAATTTCCGACAACACGCTCCGATCGGACATTTTCCATCGGAAAATCCGACCGTGTGTACGGGGCATTAGTTGCTGTCAGGAACCATGAAACAGACGGAGACAGAAAATGCAGTAAAAAATCTCACCTTTTAATAAAATGGTAAAAATGGTACAACTGGTAAACCTAGTCAAAACATAGCCAGGGTTCGGTAGCCAAATAGGATAGTCAGAACAAGCCAGTAAATCGGGGAGCCAGAGATCAGTGTAGTCAGAGGCAGCAGACCGAATCAGGAACCAGAAGGGACGTCAGCCAGGCATGTCTTCAACAGGAACACAGCAGAGAGTCTCTAGATATGTTTGACCAAGACGAAGGCAATTGTTGAAATGAACCAGGCAGTTTAAATAGCCAAGAGGGGCTGGCTGCGGGCTTGACTGACAAGCAGGAGATGATCAACAGGTTAGCCACTGTGGAATGATGAGTTCTGGCAATTAACTGACAGCTGAGCAACCTGACCACAGAGAACTGGAGCCAGGTACTGTACGCGCCCATGGAACTTACGGGAGTCAATGATTGATTGTATCTCATACTCCTTATTGTTCTGCACTGGGTAAGGACGTGGTACCAAGGTGGTGAAGAGGTTGCACACCAAAGGTTTCAATAAGGAGACATTAAAAACATTTGAAATACGCATGTTAGAAGGAAGGTCTAATGCGTAAGCCTATGTAGAATACAGAAAGGCCCAATAAATCTTGGTGCCAGTTTCAGTGAGGGAACACGGAGTCGGAGGTTACGAGATGACAGCCAGACACTCTCCCCAACCTGGTAGGAAGGCGCAGGTAGGCATCGGCGGTCAGCATGGAGTCTGTACCTCTCACTGACATGTTGCAAGGACTCCTGGACCTGCACCCAAGTGGAGCGAAGATCGCGGAGATGCTCCTCTATTGCAGGAATTCTTTGAGGAACAAATGAGTCAGGTAAAAAGGATGGTTGAAAACCATATTTCGCCATAAACGGAGACAATCAGGAAGCGTTATTGACGGCACTATTGTGAGAAAACTCCGCCCAAGGTAGGAGGTTGAAGTAGAACAGTAAAGTATCGAACCAGGCAGAACTTCAGCAATGCAGGTTTATTAACAGCTGACAACATACAGGTTTATGTTCAAAGTCTTACAAGATACAGGTGTAATTTATACAGTTTCTTACAATCCAAGCATATTGGATATAGGTATTCTTACCCTCTAACCAAATTGAAACAGTTGTCAATTGTTCTCACCTTGAACCAGAATGGGTCTTTTCTGCCAATTCTTGGGAACCCGTCACCTGATAGGGACCAGTCGATCGACCAGTGCTCTGGTCCCCTCACAGAGTTCTGGGTTCCAGCTCGACCAAGTTTGTGAGGGAAATTCACCTGAGACCACATTCTGGAACAAGTTAAGAAGTCTTCTCTGACTCGTACGAGGAGACAAGTTATGGACAGATACTTGCCCATTGGTTCTGACCTCTATGACCCGTGCAATAGGGCAGCATACACAGAGTTCAGCCTTAAGAGCTCCTATCTGGCTTGTCTGTCTAACAATTGTAGAGCTTGCATTTATATACCCTTTTACAAGTCGTATCTCAACCATCTCTCTTACATATGATTGGTTGCTAAGATCTACGTCAATGTAACTAACCATAAATCTGACACCTGTTCTACAACCAGATAAACATAATTATTCCCAAAATTCCTATATGTTCATTAAAGTGATTTATAACTGGTTTTGTCCAATTAAAAACACCTGTGTAGAGACAGTCTGGCACCCAGCTATGTTATCAAACTCTTCTCATCTTAAGATTTAACTAAGTTCAAGAATTACAGATTTATGACATTTGGGAAAATGAACTTTTAATAACCTCACCAGATGTGTTATATGTTTCACTATATGTATGTATTTTAACAGTTTTAATGAGGGCACAAGCAGACCTTTGTTTGACCCTGTCAAACTTAATTTAATGTGCTGTACATAACTTTAATTATTTCTAAACCACATGTTTTCTTATCTTTATCTGTTTGATTTATATGCATTTCAGGCTTGAGACAATTCTATATTACTTGAATCTATCCTAATGAACTTTCACCCAGTAGACTATCTTAATACATTTTCGAGAACACCTGTGTACGAGTACTTGTCATAAAGCAGAGGTCATTTAAAGTTCAACACTTTAAAATGAAGACTTTCTAAATCTATGGAAAATACAGTATACATTATTAAAGATTAATAATTGTTGCTTTACTTATTGAATAATAATATTGATAAAACCACTACTATATAATAATATGAATAATAATAATAATAATTATCAATAAAATATATGCAAATCAATATGAATAATATGAAATACATTGGCTAATATGAGATTCTACAACAAGGTCTGCTCAGTTGTTATGGTGGTCAGAAATATAGCAGCGTAGAAACTGCTCCAAGGCTTGGTTGGCTCGTTCTGCAGCTCCATTAGACTGCGGATGATACACAGAAGAGAAGGAAAGCTGAATTCCCAACTGTGCACAAAAGGCTCACCAAAACCTGGAGACAAACTGGCTACCCCTGTCAGAGATGATAACCTTGGGTAGCCCATGTAATCGAAAGATCTCCCGAGCAAAAATGGATGCCAGTTCTTTGGAAGTGGGCAACTTCTTTAGATGAATACAATGTGACTTTTTCAAGAACCGGTCAACCACCATAAGAATAACTGTGTTGGCCTTGGAGTTGGGTTACTCCATAATAAAATCCATAGACAGGTGGGTCCAAGGCCTCTCTCCATTGGGTATGGGTTGTAGGAGGCCCACTGGAAGGTGATGTGGTGTCTTACTCTGTGTGCGCACAGAACAAGCAGCTACAAAGACAGTTACATCAGCGCAGAGACTAGGCCACTAGAATTGTTGAGAAATAGCCCAAATTAGTCGATCCTTCCCTGGGCGGCCATCCACCTTGGGAGAATGGTAAGTCTGGAGCAAAGCAGTGCGGAGATTCTCAGGGACAAAGCAGCGGTCACCAGGTTTCTCGGAAGGAGACTGGATCTGAGCGGCACAAATTCTGTCACCCAAAGGTGAGGTGAGACCCATGCGTATAGTAGCCAGAATGCGATCGGGAGGTATTACAGGAACAGGCACTGACTCAATCTTGGAAGCGGAGGAAAACTGTCACGACAATGCGTCAGCCCATACATTCTTCGTACCGGGTAAGAATGAGACTTCAATGTAATTGAAGCTTGACAGAAAAAGAGCCCATCGCGCTCTTCTGGGAGATAAGCGTTTAGCCTCAGACAAGAATGTGAGATTCTTATGGTCAGTTAAAATGAGGACCGGCACAGTGGTACCTTCGAGGAGATGCCTCCATTCTTTAAGAGCTAAAATAATAGTTAACAATTCTCTGTCCCCAATCTCATAATTGCATTCTGCAGGAGACAATTTCTTGGAAAAGTAGCCACAAGGATGCAAAGGAGGTAGGTAGGACGTTGAGACAGAAGGATGCCCACTCCAGTTTCAGATACATCAACTTCAAGAATGAAGGGTAGCGTAAGATCAGGATGTGCAAACACAGGAGCTGAAACAAATGCAGCCTTGAGAGACTCAAAGGCTTTAATGGAATCCGGAGACCAATTCTGTGGGTTACCGTTATCAGTCAGGGGTTTGACCAGAGACGAGAAGTTCTGAATGCATTTTAGAAAATAATTGGCAAAGCCAAGAAAACGTTGTAACGGACGTAGACCTATGGGTCGAGGCCACTGTAGAACTGCAGATAATTTCTCTGGGTCCATCGAAAAACCGGCAGTAGAAATGTTATAACCCAGAAATTTAACCTGTTCACGATGGAACTCACACTTCTCCAACTTACAATACAGGGTATTATCTCTCAACCTCTGTAGCACACGGTTGACATCTGTGTGGTGGCTCTCTAGGGATTGAGAATATATGAGAATATCATTGAGATAAACCACCACACATTGCTGCAACTTATCTCGGAAGACATCGTTTATGAACTCCTGAATGTCTGCAGGAAAGTTGCAAAGGCCAAACAGCATTACGAGGTATTCATAATGTCCTGTCCTGGTGTTTAATACAGTTTTCCATTTGTCTCTCTCCTTGATCCTCACAAGATTGTAGACCACGCTCAGATCGTGCTTTGTGAAAACCATTGCCCCCTTGAGGCAGTCAAATAATTCCGTAATCAACGGAATCGGGTAGGCGCTCTCAATCGTGATGTGATTGAGGCCCCTATAATCAATACAAGGTCTCAGTTTACCACTTTTCTTTTTCACAAAGAAGAAGCCAGCACCAGCAGGAGACGAGGATTTGCGGATGAACCCTCGAGAAAGTGCATCAACAACATAGTCCTCCATAGCTTTATCCTCCGAGACAGACAAAGGGTAAACCCCTCCACGGGGAGGCATAGCACCAGGTTGAAGGTCAATTGCGCATTCATAAGACCGGTGTGGAGGCAAACTACCGGCTTGACCCTTGTCAAAGACTTCGCTAAATTTGCGGTATTCCTCTGGCAAGGAGGAGAGGGAAGAGGTGCACAAGACCTTAGCCACTTTCCGATGCAATGTGGCAACCAGGAAATAATATCAGCACGAAGCCAATCAAAAGAGGGGTTGTGCCTCTGTAACCAAGGATAACCAATAACCACCAGATAATGAGGAGAGGAAATTACTTGAAATTGGATTATCTCATAGTGAAGAGCACCTATGGCCATGGTCAACGGAGCAGTCTCATGAGTCACATGGGCAGGCTGTAGAGGTCTCCCATCAATAGCCTCAATGGCAAGTGGAGTGGCATGAAGCTGCAGCGGAATCGAATGCTTAGACACAAAGACACTGTCTATGAACAGGACTGCAGCCCCAGAGTCGATTAGAGCCTGTGTATCGATGGACGACTCAGACCACGAAAGGGTACCTTATCCTTCAAAGTAACTGGGGACGTAACAACGCCACCTAGGGTCTGTCCCCTACATGACCTCAGGTGCAAACGTCTCCCCGGACGGGTAGAACAAGACTACAAAAAGGGACCTGCCTGGCCCCAACAAAGGCACAATCTCTCCCTCCTCCTAAGGGCCCTCTCATCCGCAGAGAGACGTGTGGAGCCAAAATGCAGGCGTTCTACTTCATTGGCAGACTCGGTACCAGGAGGCATGGTAGGTGAGGGAGGCAAGGGTGGGACTGCAAAGCTCGGAGCCAAACGTACAGGAGGCTTCCGCAAGAGCTCCTTAAGGTCTCTCTCGGAGTCTGGAGTCAATGAGAATGGCAAACGTGATCAACTTCTCCAGATCTGTAGGTATGTCTCGGGCTGCAATCTCATCTTTGATGTCATCTGAGAGACCATGAAAAGCTCAAAAGCTTAAAAGCAGCCACAAGGGCCTCATTGTTCCAAGCGACCTCTGCTGCCAGAGTACCAAATGTAAAGGTGTAATCAGCAACAGTTCTCAGACTTTGTTTGATGGACATAAGGCTCTTGGCAGCAGTAGTGGAGCGTGCGGGAATGTCAAATACCTTTTTGACGGAAACCACAAACTCTGGGTAACTCAGGACAATTTTTTTTTGCATCTCCCATAGAGGGTTTGCCCAGGCCAAGACTCTATCAGAAAGCAAACAAATGATGAAGCCTACTTTGCTTCTGTCCGTGGGGATTGCCTGGGGCAACATCTCAAAGTATATCCCAACCTGGTTCAGAAACCCTCTGCATTGAACTGGATCACCCCCAAATCGCTGGGGAAGCAAAGCGGAACCATACATACTTCTTACAGAGGTAGTATTCGAGGCAGGTGCCTGCACAGAGACTGGAGCAGCAGCAGGGACGGCCTGCAACACAGGTTGTACTGGAACAGCCACAGTGGGAGGATCCAGGTGAGCAGTGCGAATCAGGAACGTCTGTAACGCTATGGCAAACTGATCCATGCAGTGATCCTGTTCGATCAACCTGGAAAAAACATTACCACTAAGTGGAATGCTTGCATCTTCTAAATTCATGGCCTTCGCCTACTGTCAGGAACCATGAAACAGACAGAAAATGCAGTAAAAATCACACATTTTAATAAAATGGTAAAAATGGTACAACTGGTAAACGTAGTCAAAACATGGTTCGCAAGCCAGGGTTCGCTAGCCAAATCGGGTAGCCAGAACAAGCCAGGAAATCAGGGAGCCAGAGATCAGCATAGTCAGAGGCATCAGACAGGATCAGGAACCAGAAGGGACGTCAGCCAGGCAAGTCTTCAACAGGAACACAGCAGAGATCTAGATATGTTTGAGCAAGGCGAAGGCAATTGATGAAATGAACCAGGCAGTTTAATTAGCCAGGAGGGGCTGACTGACGAGCAGGAGATGATCAACAGGTGAGCCACTGTGGAACGATGAGTTCTGGCAATTAACCAACAGCTGAGTAACCAGAGCACAGAGAAGGAAGGGCTGAAAGCCCAGCCCTGACAGTTGCACACAGATAAATTGTTGAAAAAAGATTTAAAAAAGTCCAAAAGTATAAATAGTCCCAAGTCAAGAAAAATATTATTCTCAGTACTGCAAAGTCATGCTTCTTCGATGAAAGTGTGTGCCAAGTGAAAAGACGCAATCCTCCACCTTCCCTTAGAAGAAACTGACCCTCACCACAAACGTCAATTTAGCTGTCAGGGAAGAAACCGGAAAAGAACTGGCAGATATGCCAATATCCAATATTGCCGCACCTGTCCGAGCATGCGCATTAGCAACCGTCACGCAACGCCGAACGTACGCTCGCGACCGCGAACGTGCGTACGCAAAACATGCTAATTACCAGTGTATGCTGGCCTATATAAAGACTCCAGTGGATTATCATCAGCTCTGTATCCTGTGTTTCTGTGTTCCTTGCTCCTGTATGATTACCTGTTACCGACCCGGCTTACCCTGACCTGCTCTGGCTTCTCTCCTGGCTCTGAAGTCAGCTTGTTTCATGGACCTGCTCTTGCCTGTTCCAGATTGACTTCCTGTGTTTGACCCCGGCTTGATCACAACTACACTTCCTGCCTCTGCTTCTGACTGCCTTGCTGTGTTTGACCCCTGGCCTTTCTTCTGACGTTGTCTCTGCTTCCCCATTTATCAAGATCCGCCAGTAACCCCAGAGAACCATTGGCTGTGACCACCTTCTTTGCTCCTGGCTGTCCACTTCTGGAACCATCAGACCGCTTCACCGGCAGGCAACCCGTGCATCTCTGGGCATAGTACCCGCTGTCTCCAACTCCAGGGGCACTCAGCCGCAAAGGGAGCCCTCTCATCACCTCAGCCTGGCATGTGAGAGTATAATCCAGCCTGAATGTCTGAGGCTGCAAGAGGTGCTTCCCCATTAGTAGACACGTGCAATTCGTTTCGTTCCGAATTTGTTTTTTAACAAATTTCGACAAATTTGTTAATTCGGAAATATCCGAATTAACGAAAACCCGTTTAACAAATTTTTCCAAATATTCGTAAATTCGAATATTCGAAAATTCGAAAATTTGTACATTCGTAAATTCGTACATTCATAAATTCTTAAATTTGTACATTCGTACATTTGTAAATTAGTAAATTTGTAAATTAAAAAATGTGGAAATCTGAAATAATAATTAACGAATAATAACTTTTACTAACTATTAAATTCTAGGTATTGGAATTTCCTTTCAAATCTGGCTGTTAGTGAATGTAACAAATACAAATTTATCTGAAGTTACGAATTATTCGAAATAACTAATGCCGTATCTAAATGAATGGAAGGTAATGAATTAATAATAATAAATAACAATAATATTAATAATAATAATACATTTTATTATTTCTATTTATTATTAATTTGTTCTGTTCCATTTGTTTAGATGTGGCATTCGTTATTTCGGATCATTTGTAACTTCGGATAAATTCTCATTCGTTACGTTCACTAACAGCCAAATTTGAAAGGAAATTCCAATACCTAGAATTTAATAGTTAGTTATTATTTCAGATTTTCGAATTTTCGGGTTTTCGGTTTTTCAAATTTCGAATTTCCGAATTTTCTAACTTATGAATGTACAAATGTACGAATTTCGAATTTCCGAATTTTCTAACTTATGAATGTACAAATGTACGAATTTACGAATTTTCGAATGTACGAATGTAAGAATTTACGAATGTACAAATTTACGACTGTATGAATTTACGAATTGCGATCATAACGAATGACCCGAAAAACGAAAAAAAACAAAAAAAACGAATGGACCCAAAGCTCTGCTTCACCTAGTGGCTTTCTTCTCCAGGAAGATGAGTCAGCCTGAGAAGAACTATGATGTGGGTGCCCGGAAACTGCTGGCCATCAAATCGGCCCTGGAAGAATGGCGATACCTGCTGGAAGGTGCTGCTCACCCCATCCTGATGTTTACTGATCATAAAGATATCTCAGAACTGCCAAGCGAATAATGACAGGCCCGTTGGGCTTTGCTCTTTTCAAGATTCAATTTTCATCTTACCTATCGCCCAAGGTCCAAGAACGGAAAAGCGAATGCTCTTTCTCGTATGTTCCCAGAGACTCCCGAAATAGCTACTCCCAGTACCATCTTGTCACCACATAACATTTTACTAATTCAACCTGATCTAGGTACATCAATCAAGCAAGCTTCTGCTCTATGTCCTGAATCCGAAACCCTCTCGTTGAGGAAACATGAGGGACAAGATCTTCATCCCTCAGGAAGTAAGAACTCAAGTCCTTAAAGCCTGTCATGATCGTCTGCTTGCAGGTCACTTGAGTTCGGAAAACATGTGAACTCATTCAAAGATCTTTCTGGTGGCCCAATCTACGACAAGATTGTAAGGACTATGTAAACTCTTGTGTAACTCTTGTTTTACACATGATAAGTACTCCCTCAGCCCCAGATACGGCACACATCAAAGAGATTGTGCGGTTGCATGGATTGCCCAGCAGTATTGTCTCCGACAGAGGGGTGCAGTTTACTTCCAGATTCTGGAATGCTCTGTGCAAAGCCCTGCAAATTGAAATTTGTCTGTCTTCTGCATACCACCCACAAAGTAATGGACAGACAGAAAGAACTAATCAATCTTTGGAGCAGTACCTGAGATGTTTCTCTTCTTTTACCCAAGACAATTGGGTATCCCTCCTCCCGTGTGCTGAATTCGCTTATAACATCTCTGTCCATGCATACATGACATTAGCATGTTGGCTGGCACCAGGACCCAGAGAACATATTCAATCTGCTCCAGCTTGTATATGCAATTAATCAGAGGAACCACAAGACCCAGCTTTACAACCACATTACTTGATGAAATTGACCATAAAGGATATCGTTAGCTCAAGCTTAATGGAACAGAAGCAAACCATAGTGCTCCCTGTTAAAAAATAGAAATTCTGTTAAAGGAAACCTGTACTGTAAGAAATATTTAGGCTGCCAATGATGACCTCCAGTATAGAATTTGGCCAGCTGCTTCTGACCTAAGCACCATGGAAGTCACTGCCATAGACAAAGAAGGCAGCAAGTAAAGTCCAGGGGGAGTCAAAACTTTTAATCTGCATACTTATTTGGCTTAAGGGTTTTTTGGAAAGCAACATAAAAAAAAACCACTCCAAATATTTGTCTTAGCACTAGTTTCCTTTATGTTGAGGAACAATGAGGTTTTGCTTGTATAGCCAACTTTATTGTTTTCATCACTTTTATTATTTCTTTACTGAATTATTAGCTTACATCTGTCTTTAAAGCTTAACTCTGGACTCGGAAACCCTAACTTACCTTTTTTCCAGATATCTTTGGTCCAATCCAGTGCCATCACAGGTCCTCTTCACCCTCTTCTACCTTTGGCAGCGAGCAGATCCTAAATCCTGCATTTGATTTTAATGAAATTTTTCTTTGTTTACAACCCTTAATATTGTAACATTGACCAGCTCACCCTTCTTATAGCGCCCATGCTTTACAAAGAACAGGAGCGATAAATAAAGATTCTGCCTGTAGCCCCACCTGCTGGTCACATTGAAAAAACAAAGCCATAACCTTCAGTCAAGTACGGAATTCTCCTTTAAAGCATAACAGATCTGGACAGCATGAAAAAGATCCCAGACATGCTTCATGTGACCCCATTGGTATTTAATTTCTTGGTTTCATCCCAGCATCATGCAGCTCAAAAAAAAATCTTATCAGCAGGTTCAACATCTGCCAACAAAATTTTACAGTAATATTACCAACTTTTTTACTTCTTTGATGCTAAAACCAGTTCTGTTTTTTTCCCTAGCCTTGATGGGATCGCCTTCAAAAATCTATCATACGGACCATATTTATTGATGCTGGCAGTACAACACAAGTTGTACTTATTGGGAGCAGATGTTAGTGGCGGTGTGATAAATTCACCCTTACGTCTGGTCTGCCCTACACACTTAAACCAAAAAGGGCTGGCACATTAGTGGAATTAATCATTTCAAAATAACTTGGCGTCACACCTGTGCAGCAATGTTACCTTAATAAATACTGTCCCTGTAGCGACAATCTCACATCTTTTAAAACCGGAGGGGTCTTTTGTACCGTCATGTTTAATGAACATACCTCAAACCTTATGTTCCAAAGACCTCAGGTAAACTAGCCGGCTGCTACACTTAGATGCTGTGACTATCTGATTTTTTTTGTAAAGCATTATCGTTCAGTTCACCTAATGTTCTATTTTTGTTCAGCAAGATTTTGCAAAATGGAGGTTGAGAAATCATTTAACTTAAAAGTGAATCCCTGAGATCTTTCCTGGTGACAGCAGTTGCATTTTTGTTGCCACATTATTTCCTTCTGTTTATGGGCTTTTCTACCTGCAAAGATGCAGACCTTTCATGACGCAAAAAATGTCAACTTCAGCAGTAAATCCCCAATACGGGTTGATGGGAGGAGCTCTGCATCTTTGTAGGTAAAAACCCATTAGCTATTTGATTTCTTGGTATGGTTCTAGATTACCTGCTTTTGATTTGGTTAGGGACTCAGCAGACTTCTACAAATAATATTTGAAGATTATATTTAGCTCCCTTTATAACCTATAGGTGATTTTCAAGTTGTGTTTTGAATTTTGCAGAGCTTCCTTGGGGCAAAATGTTTGACCTCACCAGCCAACCCAAACATGGATTGGTGAGAGACGCTCTGCATCTTAGCCTGAAAACCCCATTAGCTGTTTTATTTCTTGGTATGGTCCAAGATCACCGGCTTTTCATTTGGTTGGGGACTCAGCAGACTTCTACAAATAATATTTGAAGATTATATTTGGCTCCCTCCATAACTTAGAGGTGCTTTTAAAGTCATGATTTAAATTTTTCAGAGCTTCCATAGGGGCAAAATGTTTGACCTCAACAGCCAACCCAAATATGGAGACGCACTGCATCTTAGCAGGAAAACCCTTATAGCTATATGATTTCTTGGTATGGTCCAAGATTACCTGCTTTTGATGTTGGAAGATTTTTAGCTCTCTCCAAAACCCAAGGCCAGGACAAGGGGAGGGCAAAAGGGGCAGCTGCCCTGGACACAGCAGAGGAAGGGGGCAGTAAACCCATTCTGCAGCATGCATTAACAGTGGGGTAAAGGGTAAAGTTCCACATCCCTGTCCTAGGCCCAAGGTGAACTAGTGCCAGCACTGCCAAAACCCATAGGTGCTTTTCAAGTCATGTTTTAAATTTTGCAACATTGCAGGATGCATTTATGAATGTTATTCACATGTAACTGACAATCAGTTTTATTTGCCAATTACTAGCAATTGGGATCTTGATAATTATTGACCTTCTAGGTCTGACACTACATGGGCACCTTTTACCTGGACATCTTTTCATAAAATGTGTAATGGCAATTCTTTCCTATTGGCCACTAGTTGCCACCCACCCACTAGTTGTGTTTGTAAACCCTAAAATTTTAGCATCAATTAATGCTGGCATCAACTGCTGAGTTGTGTACTGCCTCTTCTTCTCAAAAAACCTACCCTTCCTCTCAGTTGTACAGATCCAAAGATCGCTGCTCTAGGTTCCGGACACTGGGTGGCTCTGCTGCTTCACAGGATCCACTGGAGCCACCTTGTCATATGCGCACGTAGGCAGGGAGAACAATGAGGGTATGCATATGTGGTGGCACTTGGAACCATAGGACATAAGGGGGGGGGGGATCAGGGGGACTTCCTATAAAGTGATGAGTGCATGCTTTTGAAATTGCATGAACATGCTAAAACATAAAGGATAAGATATATATGATTTTTTTAACCGTTTACATAAAGACCATCAATAAAAAAAAAAAGAGTTGACCAAGACCATGCCAACAACAAAGATATCTGGTCACTCTACACATAAAGTTCAACCCAATCCTCAAAATCCTAACCCAAAACATAAGTAAATAGGTTAAAGCCCATGTCTTTATTTTCTTAAAGCTGAACTCCAGCGTAAGCAATTTTATGTTCATAACCACTCCCCTCAAATGGATGTACACATATGTCCTTAGGTTGAAGTGGTTTTACCAGGGCCATAGCTGCGGCTGCAGTCATGACCCTGGTATCAATCTTTTCAGCCAGTGATGCTGAATAAAGTAAAAGTGATCCAAGTGGCTAAATAGCTGCTGGATCACTTTTCCATGATGCAAAAGGGGGTCATCCCCCTCCCACTGCCTTCCACCTCCTTCCCGTGCTCTCTCATCCCACCGGAGAGCCCAAGACTGAAGCTGGCAGTCCTGCCGGCTCACCATAGAGATGGCCCGAAAGTGGCAAGTATTTTGTCACTTTCGGTTCTGGTCTAATGTAATAAGCCCATTATTGGCCTGTAAAAGCATCTGATCAAACCTATCTCTGATTGATCAGATGCTTTTAAGGTCAGAGGAGAGATCTGGGGTCTATTAGACCCCAGATCTCTCAGTAAAGATGTTGTTCACCCCTAGTGATAGCAATAATGTTGATAAAACAAAACTTCCCCACCCCTGTATATGTGAACTGTGATCGTACCACTCATGTGAGATATTGTTGTGAATGTCAGAATGAGGGAAGAGAGATGCCGCTCTAGGAAGGGTGTCTGGAAATGTAACTCTCCTCACAAAGCATAGGTTATTGGATGAAGGGAAGATTCTGGACAGCCGCACTCAAAGTCAAATGCCTTTATTTGAAAAAGGAGATAATAATCAAAAACGTACAAGCCACAGCAAACAACGGATCACAGGACTGACGCGTTTCACACTTTCAAAAGTGCTTATTCATAGCTAAAGAACCACAAACATTAACTGCAATATATACACACTGGTCTCTATTAGACATGTGACCCAAACCTGTCAATAAATTACTTTGATTAGAGTTAATTAATGGGTGAAGTGAATTGATTAATGTGTATAGCTAACATGTGTGGTTAAATGTGAGAGCACCACTAAGTTTCCTAAAAAATGTGAAATAAAACAAAATAAAAGTGGATGTGTATAAAAATATATGAATATATATATATATATATATATGTAGTGAAATACATGTATTAGGAAAATGTTGCCAGCAAAGACCCATCCATTGAATATAATCAAAACAGAAAAAATAGTTAATGTTAAATATTAAATTAAGATGAAATATATCCATGTAGATATTTATAAAGTGTACAATGTGAAAATAAATATTAGGATATATATTATATTATATTGAAAAAGTGAGCCTCATTTTTCTCTGTGCCTTTCTACAGTTGTCCATTCTAAGTATATATACGTTCATACCATGGTTTTTGAGGTGAGGTGTAGTGACCCCAAGACATATTTTTATGTGAAAAAAATCTTTTAAGCCAAAAAATACGGACACATAGATAGATTAATAGACACGGATGCACATCTAAATCAAGTGCATATATTAGTGATATCTGTGATATTTGATTATAATATCTAAACATGTTAAATCTAAGGTTTTAGTAATGATATGTTTGTTTATGTACGTTTATTTATGTATGAAATAGTATAAGAATTTTATATGTAGTGGTCATTCTTTGAATAGTCTACATCTAGAAGCCACTTCCATTCTTATATATACATGAGCCATACTCATTTTCAGCAATAGTTTTACTAATTAAGTATTCATGCTTTCATATAGGCTACAGACACAAGATGACTTCTTGAATGCATTCACATTTTTTGTTTAATGCATGTCTCTGTAGGTTTGTGGTCATTGGCATTTTCATGTTTTCATACCTTCATATTTTCATACGTAGTCCTTTGGTATATATTCACATATATACATGTTTATACTTACATGCCTATGCTCCTTACCTGGAGATACACATGTTTATATAGACATGGATGTTCGTTTATCATTATATTATTCCATTCACACTTTTCCCCTTTTTATCTCATATTTACGATAGTTCACTTTTTTAATATAATATAATATATATCCTCATTTTTATTTTCACATTGTACACTTTATAAATATCTACATGGATATATTTCACACTATTTTCATTTCACACATATATATATATATATGTGAAATGAAAATAGTTAAATATAGTTAAATATTAAATCAAGATGCATATATATATATATATATATATATATATATGCATCTTGATTTAATATTTAACATTAAGTATTTTTTCTCTTTTGATTATATTCAATGGATGTTTTCATCGAATATGTTTGGGTCTTTGCTGGCAACATTTTCCCAATACATGTATTTCACTACATATATATATTCATATATTTTTATGCACATCCACTTTTATTATGTTTTATTTCACATTTTTTAGGATACTTAGTGGTGCTCTCGCATTTAACCACACATGTTAGCTATACACATTAATCAATTCACTTCACCCATTAATTAACTCTAATCAGAGTAATTTATTCACAGGTTTGGGTCACATGTCTAATAGAGAACAGTGTGTATATATTGCAGTTAATGTTTGTGGTTCTTTAGCTATGAATAGGGATGAGCCGAACAACCCCCGGTTCGGTTCGCACCAGAACTTGCGAACAGACCAAAACTTCGCAAGAGCTTTAGAACCCCATTGAAGTCTATGGGACTCGAACGTTCAAAATCAAAAGTGCTCATTTTAAAGGCTTATGTGTTTGGGGACCCGGGTCCTGCCCCAGGGGACATGGATCAATGCAAAAAAAAGTTTTAAAAACGGCCGTTTTTTCGGGAGCAGTGATTTTAATAATGCTTAAAGTCAAACAATAAAAGTGTAATATTCCTTTAAATTTCATACCTGGGGGGTGTCTATAGTATGCCTGTAAAGGGGCGCATGTTTCCCGTGCTTAGAACAGTCTGACAGCAAAATTACATTTCAAAGGAAAAAAAGTAATTTAAAACTACTCGTGGCTATTAATAAATTGCCGGTCCCAAGTCTCCCGACAATACACATAAAAGTTAATTGATAAAAACGGCATGGGAATTCCCCACAGAGGAGCTCCACACCAAAATTTTAAAAAAATGACGTAGGGGTCCCCCTCAAAATTCATACTAGACCCTTCAGGTCTGGTATGGATTTTAAGGGGAACCCCGCGCCAAAATTTAAAAAAAATTGGTGTGGGGCCCCCCCAAAAATCCATACCAGACCCTTATCCGAGCACGCAACCTGGCAGGCCGCAGGTAAAGAGGGGGGGATGAGAGAGTGCCCCCCCTCCTGAACCACACCAGGCATACCTACGCATCCATGATTGTATGGAAGGCTCCCGCTGTGTGACGCTTCTCCTCTTCTGACGGTTCTTATATAACGGAGGGCGGGGCCACCCAGTGACCCCGCCCCCTCTGACGCACGGGGACTTCCCTGTGGCATTCCCCGTGACCTCAGAGGGGGTCACCCATTACGTAACGGGTAACCCCGCCCCCCTCTGACGTCACGGGGAATGCCGCAGGGAAGTCCCCGTGCATCAGAAGGGGGTGGGGTCACCGGGTGGCCCCGCCCTCCGTTATATAAGAACCATCAGAAGAGGAGAAGCGTCACACAGCGGGAGCCTTCCATCTAATCGTGGATGCGTAGCGGCCCGAGAAGAAGATGAAGAAAAGAAGATGAAGACAAGGAGGCACCGCGGAGGAAGATGCTGGACGAGAACACCAGAAGAACCAGAACAACAAGAAGAACATGGAGGAAAAAACCGAAGCATGAAGGAAGAAAGGAGTTAGAAGAAAGAAGATAGAAGAAATAAAGGAATTGTCAAAAACTGTCTCTTGTCATTTTTAACATCTTTGACAGTTTTCTTGTGAAATGGTAGGGGTACTTTTGTACCCCCTTACCATTTCACACAGGGGGGAGGGCCGGAATCTGGGGGTCCCCTTGTTAAAGGGGGCTTCCAGATTCTGATAAGCCCCCTGCCCGCAGACCCCCACAACCACTGGCCAAGGGTTGTGGGGATGAGGCCCTTGTCCTCATCAACATAGGGACAAGGTGCTTTAGGGGGGACCCCAAAGCACCCTCCCAATGTTGAGGGCATGTGGCCTGGTACGGTTCAGGAGGGGGGGCGCTCTCTCGTCCCCCCCTTTTTTCCTGCTGCCTGCCAAGTTGCGTGCTCGGATAAGGGTCTGGTATGGATTTTTGGGGGGACCCCACACCAATTTGTTTTTTAATTTTGGCGCGGGGTTCCCCTTAAAATCCATACCAGACCTGAAGGGTCTTGTAGGAATTTTGAGGGGGACCCCTACGTCATTTTTTTTTTAAATTTTGGCAGGGGTTCCCCTTAATATCCATACCAGACCTGAAGGGCCTGGTATTGAATTTAGGGGGACCCCCACGTCATTTTTTTAAAAATTTTGGTTCGGGGTTCCCCTGTGGGGAATTCCCATGCTGTTTTTATCAATGAACTTTTATGTGTATTTTCGGGACCGGCAATTCATTAATAGCCGCGAGTAGTTTTAAATGACTTTTTTCCTTTGAAATGTCATTTTGCTGTCAGACTGTTCTAAACACGGGAAACATGCGCCCCTGTACAGGCATACTATAGACACCCCCCAGGTACGAAATTTAAAGGAATATTACACTTTTATTTTTTCACTTTAAGTATTATTAAAATTACTGCTCCCGAAAAAACGGCCGTTTTTAAAACTTTTATTTTGCATTGATCCATGTCCCCTGGGGCAGGACCCGGGTCCCCAAACACTTTTGATGACAATACCATGCATATAAGCCTTTAAAATAAGCACTTTTGATTTCTCCCATAGACTTTTAAAGGGTGTTCCGCGGCTTTTGAATTTGCCGCGAACACCCCAAATTGTTCGCTGTTCGGCGAACTGGCGAACAGCCGATGTTCGAGTCGAACATGATTTCGACTCAAACTCGAAGCTCATCCCTAGCTATGAATAAGCACTTTTGAAAGTGTGAAACGCGTCAGCTCCTGTGATTCCGTTGTTTGCTGTGGCTTGTACTTTTTGGATTATTATCTCCTTTTTCAAATAAAGGCATTTGACTTTAAGTGCGGCTGTCCAGAATCTTCCCTTCATCCAATGTCAGAATGAGAACAACAATTCTAGTACCAGACCTCCTATGTAACTCTAAACTGGTAACCTGTAAAGGCTTTTAAAGTGTTGCCTGTTGAGATTTTTAAGTACTGTAATTTGTCGTCATTCCAGGGGCATATGCAATTTAAAAGGGAGACATGGTAGCTATCTAGTTACTCAGCGTAACATCATCTTTTATCCTTTACCAAACAATTAGGTATTATATTGTGTTTTTGTGCATTAAAACTTATTTAAGTGCTACACAAATATCGTGTGACATAAAAAATTGCAACACCCATCATTTTGATTTCCAGGGCCTCAGTTGGGAAAGCAAGTGGACAAACAAGAGTCATGTGTATTTTTATTGAATCTTGGTGTGCTTTGTGTATTTCTTCCAGATCTGTGCAGTAATCAAGTAACAAAGACCGGTTGCTCTTACTCTCTCTCCTTGTGCATGGTAACTGGTCTTGTCTCCGCCCTCTCCTGTAGATTTCAAGCAGCCTGTAGTGGGTGGAACCTGCTGAACCCCACCCACAGCTCTGCCCTCCATACAAGTTATGTGCAGCACAGTGATGATTTCACTGCTATTTTTATAAGGTAATATCTGAGTTTTTAAAGACATTTGTTGCCTTTGTATCCATTGTGGCTAGTGCAGAATATATTTAAATGAAAGATTTTGTGCCTGAAGTTCATCTGTAATCCCCAAAACTCATTTGGGTCTAGAAATCCATGTCTACCCAATCAAAACAAGGTCAGTTTAAAAGCAACTTACTCAAGGTCAAAGATATGCTTGCAAATATACAAAAAAATCCAAACATAACCAAGTCAGCAAATATTTACTCTGGCTCAAAACGACAAATAGGTCCCTTATGTAATTTTAATAAAAATATGAATTTAATAGCATTGGAGAAAGCCAGCTTTGTGCCTGTGATGTAAAAAAAAAAGGCTGCCCATTAAAGTGATGCATGATGTTTCAGCGCCTAAAACACCCACACAACAGAACACATATTGCCATTCATTGTGAAATTTCTCGAAATTGCTGTCCAGATGTGAAAATGAAGCCCCTTTCTGCTCCCCTGACTAATACTAATGTGTGATGATGCAATGCATATTAAGTGGAGGCTTCTGTTTGTGCTGGCTTCGATGCTTTTGGCGAAGAGCGTGAACTGGGCTGCTGAAAAGTCACATACAGTATGTGATTATGTTGTAATGTCAGGAAGACTAACCGCGGATTAACCATTCAGACCAGTATTTCCCATGGTAGAGAGAAATTGTGAAATTGTGATATAATTTGGGCTTGACTAGCCAACAAGATTCCAGATTACAGTTAGCAATTACAATGTTAAAAGTGTACTTGTCATTCATACACCACCAATTTTCACCCTGAACTAGATTTCTACCTTGCAGTTTTTAATACTTTCAATCTTTTGGGCATGAGAGGATGACACTTTACACCTATAATTTTTTAGGCAAAAGATAATCCCAAACCTCTGAGATGGGCAAGCCTGGTAAAGTTCCAGTGGAGCTATTCATCCCTATATGTTGTCCAACACCTGAACTGGCAGCTTTCAATTTTAAGAAGCAGCAATCTATTCTAAAGCTTGTTATGCACTATTATGCCACATACACACGATCGGACATTCCGACAAAAAAATCCATGTTTTTTTTTCCGACGGATGTTGGCTCAAACTTGTCTTGCATACACACGGTCACACAAATCTTGTCGGAAATTCCGAACGTCAAGAACGCGATGAAGTACGATGAGCCGAGAAAAATGTTCACTAGCCAGTGCGGCTCTTCTGCTTGATTCTGAGCACGCGTGGAACTTTCTACGTCGGAATTGTGTACACACGATCTGGAATTACGAAGATTTATTTTGTTAGAAAATTTGAGATCCAGATCTCAAATTTTGTGTGATGGAAATTCTGATGGAAAATGTCCGATGGAGCCTACACACGGTCGGAATTTCTGACAACAAGCTCCCATCGAACATTTTCCGTCCGAAAATCCGACCGTGTGTACGGGGCATTAGACTTTTTTTATACAGCTTTTGGACTGAACGAAAAAAAAAAACCTGACAGATTCCTCCATCTATGCTTTGCATTGACAAATGTCCCAACTTGTATTCTTTCAGTTGGCAGTGGCCATCAATTTTCAACTCAGCTTCTTCAATTTTTCAATTGATGTCAGACAGAAGGGGGCCAACAGGACAAACCAGTAAGATTTTTTTGGAACCAAATTAAATTTGCATGATAAATGGCCAGCTTTAGGTTCTCCTATACCACCAGGCTTCTCTTCCTGGGAGTAAGATCATCAACCATGAGAAAACAGTTAAAGTCTGATGTTTCAATGTTTGAGCGATGCTAGAGAAGTAAAGTAGATGTCCATATAAGCTTTAACTTGTTATTGTAATTTCAGAAGTGAATATTCCTGTTAAAGGATGACCAAACTCTTTGTCTCCCAACTGTGCTCTTATGTTGTCAACCTGTCACATAGGTTTCCTATGGACACAACACGTGGCCATTTTTTAAAATCCTTTGTTTAAACCAGGGATCTCCAAACTGTGGACCAAGGGCTGGATGCGGCCCTTTGCTAGCCTTCATTTGCCCCTTGAGGCATTATTCCTTCCACTGACACCTACTATGGGGCACTATTTGTTCTACTGATACCAATGATGGTGTACTAGTATTGCTCCCACTATTGCTCCTGCTGACCACCAATCCTGCAGCCATGTTTATTCTCACTGATGCTGGGCGTGGGATATTTTCTACCCCCCACTGGCCACAATCCAGCCCCCCTCAATCTGCAGGACAGTAAATTGGTCCTCTGAAAAGTTTGAAGACCCCTGATTTAAACAACAGCAGGCTAGAACAGACAGAAGCAGCATTGTATTTTGGTACTACAGTTTCTCACCAAATATGAATATAGGGAATCGTGAAGGAAGCCTGTAGGGAAGGGGCTCTTTTTTTTTTCTTTTACTTTCTATCCTTTTTTTTTTTTTCTCTTCTTCTTATTTTCTCTTTTTTTTTTCTTTGCCATGTATTTTAATGGTTGAAGGTATAGGGATGCAAAGGTCTATGCACAAATATTAAATAGAATGAATAGAAAAAAAATAAAAAATGGTACTACAAAAGGTCACATTGTCATAATAAATATAATCAAAGAAAATCGGCTAGACAATAGGCATTTGCCAGAAAATAGGTAATAGGCATTTGCTAGAAATGTTGGCTACCACTGTTTTTCCTTCCATTTTCCATTTTCTGGGTGAAACACATGGCTATTTTAAAACACAATATTCAAGCATGGTCCACTGTTATTACCATGAGGAAACCCACCCTGTGAAACACCATGCATCCATTCTTGGAGTGCATGCTTGTAGAAATGAAGTATCTAAAGGAGATCAGCAGCACTAAGATGCATTACAGAACGATAAAAAGGTGAAAACATATCTATATTAAAAAGGGCCGTTGTTTATGATACACAATGCTTTAGCAAACTAAATATTGTTTAGTTAGGGTTTACGTCTACTTTACACTGCCTAACATTTTCTTTTACCTTTCAACAGTCTGTTGGTAAGCTCATAGGTCTGCACAACGGCTTTGGTCACTATGAGGGGTTCCTACTCTATTGTATAAATCATTTATTTATTCTTTTTGATGAGTCGTGCAACAGGAGGAACTGAAACATACAAAAGTGATTTGAAACCTCTAAGTACAGGAACAAAGTCAGCAGGGGCGTAACTAGAAATAGCAGGGCTCCATAGCAAAATGTTGTATGGGGCCCCCCTGAAAACAGCCCCCCCCACAGCTGCCGTAGTGTCAATGCAGCGTGACCTGTGCCACATATAGCGTGACCTGTGCACAATGCAGCGTGACCTGTGACCAATGCAGCGTGACCTGTGCCCCATACAGCATGACCTGTGCCCAATGCAGCGTGACCTGTGCCCAATGCAGCGTGACCTGTGCTCAATGCAGCATGACCTGTGCCCAATGCAGCATGACCTGTGCCCAATGCAGCATGACGTGTGCCCCATACAGCGTGACCTGTGCCCCATACAGCGTGACCTGTGCCCCATACAGCGTGACCTGTGCCCAATGCAGCGTGACCTGTGCCCCATACAGCGTGACCTGTGCCCCATACAGCATGACCTGTGCCCAATGCAGCGTGACCTGTGCCCAATGCAGCTTGACCTGTGCCCAATGCAGCGTGACCTGTGCCCAATGCAGCTTGACCTGTGCCCAATGCAGCATGACCTGTGCCCCATACAGCGTGACCTGTGCCCCATACAGCGTGACCTGTGCCCAATGCAGCGTGACCTGTGGCCCATACAGCGTGACCTGTGCCCCATACAGCGTGACCTGTGCCCAATGTAGCGTGACCTGTGCCCCATACAGCGTGACCTGTGCCCCATACAGCGTGACCTGTGCCCAATGCAGCGTGACCTGTGCCCAATGCAGCGTGACCTATGCCCCATACAGAATGACCTGTGCCCAATGCAGCGTGACCTGTGCCCAATGCAGCATGACCTGTGCCCAATGCAGCGTGACCTGTGCCCCATACAGCGTGACCTGTGCCCAATGCAGCGTGACCTGTGCCCAATGCAGCGTGACCTGTGCCCCATACAGCGTGACCTGTGCCCAATGCAGTGTGACCTGTGCCCAATGCAGCGTGACCTGTGCCCCATACAATGTGACCTGTGCCCCATACAATGTGACCTGTGCCCCATACAATGTGACCTGTGCCCCATACAGCGTGACCTGTGCCCCATACAGCATGACCTGTGCCCCATACAGTGTGACCTGTGCCCCATACAGCGTGACCTGTGCCCAATGCCCAATGCAGCATGACCTGTGCCCAATGCAGCGTGACCTGTGCCCCATACAGCATGACCTGTGCCCAATGCAGTGTGACCTGTGCCCCATACAGCGTGACCTGTGCCCCATACAACGTGACCTGTGCCCAATGCAGCGTGACCTGTGCCCCATACAGTGTGACCTGTGCCCCATACAGTGTGACCTGTGACCAATGCAGCGTGACCTGTGCCCAATACAGCGTTGCCTGTTCCCAATACAGCCTGGTCTGCCTGTGCCCCATACAGCCTCACCTGTGCAGAGGAAGAGGCAAGCCACCCAGATCAGCAGGGAGCGGGATTGCCCTCTGTAATAGCTTTCATTTGAATTTCCCGTCTACCCGGGGGTCATCGTCGCATAGCCCCACCTCTTGGCCTGACGCCTTTGATGATGTCACACGTCCCGCATTGGATTGGTGTTCTGTCTATCAAAGGCGCCGGGCCAAGAGGTGGAGCTATGTGATGTGAGCACCCGGGAACACTGGAAGTTCTAGAGAAAGCTATTACATCGGGCAATTCAGCTCTCTGCTGATCCGGGTGGCTTGCCTTTTCCTCTGCACAGGTGAGGCTGTATGGGGCACAGGCAAACCAGGCTGTATTGGGCACAGGCAACGCTGTATTGGGCACAGGTCACGCTGCATTGGGCACAGGTCACAGCTTGCCTCTTCCTCTCCTCTCTCTTCCCCTGGCTGGGAGACTGTGCCAGCGGTGCTCTAATCCTCACTGGGCCCCACTTGGCTGCGGGCCCCATATCGCCCGCATGGGTCGCTATGGTGGTAGTTACGCCCCTGAAAGTCAGGAATTATGACTGTGAGATCCCACCGTATGAGTATTTAGGAACCCAGGGGCTCACAAGGTCCTACAAACAAAACTCTATCTTCCAGGTACACTGACCCTTTAATATCCACCGCTTGCAGCCATGACTATGTTCCTTCCAGTATGGATGGAGATAGGGCCACATTGTAAACTGCAAACTTTGTCCAAAGTTTCAGCTCATGTGCTTCCGCCAGAGACCTTTCCATTTTCTACAAAATTACAGACACCAAGCTAGTTGGCATTTACACACTCCACTGAGAATAAAAGGAAACTAATAGGATAAATCACTAAACCATTGTCACTATTCAGGCCCAGAAAAGCCATTGGACACTGTTGTCAGGACCCAGAAGGGCTAGTGCATTTGGGAGCAACTGTGGGTCAATATGAGTGTCAGTAAGTTGCTTAAAATGGGAGATCGCCAGACATGTTGGGGTAGGGAGTCCCAGGGGATGGGAGAGGCTCTTGAGAAGTTCTGGAGGCAAGCAGAGAGGAAATGATGGGGAGCTAGACAGCAGGAGGTTATGAGAGGTAAACAGCAGAATTACAGAAGTACAATCACTGAGTAGCACTGCAAAGCAGAAAGCAGAGCTTGCATATGTAATGAGCAAATATAACTGCACTTGTGTGGTTTGGTTGGTATTTTGAGACAAGGCTGGGGATGTAGCTTGGGGCAGAGTTGTGGATGGCTGTATAGGTTGTTGTTGGGTGAGCAGAGGGATTGACAAAATGTATTTTCAGTCAATGCATTGTTTAAGTTATTTTAGTGTTAATGTTGATGTTCTTTTTTATTTGACTTTCACATTTTTAAATATATTTCTATTCCTTTTTTTCAGTTACTTAAAGTGTTACTACTCCCACAACAGTAAAATCAGTCTGTATATGCAGTAAAACATGCTTGTTATACTCACTGTGAAACCTAAGGGGTTAATCCTCTGCATTGTGGAAAGTCTGTTTGATCCTGTCTTCTCTGTTCCTCCCCTCTTTCCACCCTCCCCAATCCATCTCCTGATAGTACAGAGGCTAGAGGACAAGCTGCACATGCTTAGTTTGATGTGTATTGCTAGAGTTTTTTTTTTCTTGAGGGGGTAAATGTGCTCAGCACAGGGCCAATCAGCACTGCCCAGACAGAAGGTCAGGGGTCCTGCGGCCTTATAGGACAGCCAGAGCAGAATGAAAACTCCTCCTACAGGCTTTAACCAGACACTTATAGAAGTCACTAGACTGCTCTAACTGCTGATGGGAAAACATATTTAGCAGTTTATATTTACGAAAACTATTGCATTTCCATGTTCTATGTACTGTTAGAGACCAGATATAGTGAATATAGGGTCCTAGGTTTAAAGGCTAAGTTCACCTCTACAGAAAAATCTGCAAGGTGAACGTACACAGGACCCCCTCCTCATACCCCCAGTCCCGCTGACCTGGATCGCGGCAATCTCCTGTTCTGAGCCCCAGTATATACACGTCAGGAATCTGGGGCTTAGAAATCCCAGAGGTTGAATCTCCAAAACGTACCCCGTCAGGAGGGACGTTTCACAGCATTCTAATTGGCCGACCAATCAGGAGCTGTGTAGCCCGTCCTGTCAGCTGAGAAGAAGACGCGTGGATGCCGAGGGGATTTCTAAGCCCCGGACCTCTGACGCGGAAATACCGGGGCTCAGAAGGGGAGATTGCCGCGATCCATTAGATGTAGCTTTCAGTGGTATCTATTAGAAAATATGGAGACAGGATTTTCCATTGTTTTCAATGAGTTGGCCAACTTGTAGACTTGAAATGTAAGAAACAACAGACCCACAGAACTGAGTAGCACTACAAAACAGGAAGCAGAGCTTGCATATGTAATGAGCAAATATCACTGCACTCATGTTTATATACAATAATAAACAACACATAGAAAGCAACATAAAAATAAACTAGAATGCATTGATAACATGATTGACATTGAGCTGATCCTTTACATGTACATCCAAAAAAATAATTGAAACAATGATACATTCCCTTAAAGTTTAGTATTCAATGTGACAGATGCTGATGGCTAACTGCATGTATATTTATACGCTTGTGAAACATATGATTTTGTTTACATGCCTGTTGTTATTTGAAGTCAGCTACTGGCGCCCAGAGACGGGGGGTGTAACATGATAGGTTCCTTACTCTGGATATGTATAATAGAAATGCATTGTGTGGCAGAAAAGATCTAAATCTTAACACTGACTCTTCAACTCTTAAGTGATCTGGAGCTGTGTACTGAGCTTTTCAGAAACAGGAAAGGAACTTCCGTTACCATTTTTGGAAGTGAACATAACCCAGCGGCGGGCGATCCATAAGGGGCGCAGGGGCGCCGCCCCTCTAATTTCCATGTGGGACGGGGCACCAGATTCATAGGTTTTTATGAAGTTTTTTTTTTGAAGCACTAAAGCTTTAATTGGCTTCAAAAAGGTTGCACACGGGGAGCACTGCGCTCCGAACCCACCCACTTCTGACATTAGCAAATAAATATTCTCTATTGTCTTCTGGCTTCTCCTCCCAACCAATCAGGACAGGAGGCAGATTTTAAGACCAGGTTAGCAGGGAGGAGAGACCGGGAAAGCCGTGACCGTGGATGGGGTAAGTGAGGACCTGGCGGGGGGGGTTTGTTTGCCCCCCCCCCCCCCAAAAAATTGAGCCCCTGCCGCCACTGACATAACCTATTTAATATTATTATTGTTCATACATTATCATTTTCAGATAACATGTATGGGGCAGTCCTTTTAATTTGGTACTTAAAGCAGAACTCCAGCAAAAATAATAAAAAAAAAATCATCATCATCTAGGGTGAAAAACAACCAGCATCATCTGACCAACTTCCTGTGAGCCCAGGCTGTTATAGACCCGCCCCAACCTGTGACTGGACAGTGAAAGGAGAAGCAGGACAGTGATGAACTCCTCTCCCTGTCACTCTGCTGTCTCCTCCTATCAGCATGCTTCTTGTACACGCATGAACTTATCTTCATGAGCTGCTTGTTCTCTACTGGGACATCAAGAGGCTGAAGTTAAATTCAGGTACTTATGCTGCTTTTATTTAAAAAAAAAAATGTACTGGTGTATTAGTGAATACAGAGATGCATTCATTTGTGTCTTTTATATATTTCATGCCATGCAGATATTTTAACCGTACCAACAAATGCACTTAGGCTTAGTAAAAAATATATAATTTCAATATATTTTAAATGCAACTAAAATAAATACCTAAATCTAACTTCATTGCAGTTGCCCCTGTACAATAGTAATCCGACTGGGGAAGAAGGGACAGCACTGGAAGTGAGTCAAGTGTGCTAGTGTGTACATGCAAATGTGCTAAAAGGAACATTCCGATACAAGTAGAGAACGGAGATGGCCTCATCAAACTGTTTCTGCTCCTCCTCTATCCAGTCACAACAGATTTGCATAGGGATGACCTAGCTATGTTGCTTACATGGTAGAAAAAAGACAGGTTACCAGGTTAAATAATTATGCAACCGCTGTTTTCTTTTCTGTCTATGGGTACCTTAAAGTCTAACTTGAGCCATTTTTTTTATTTTATTTTTTATATAGAATGGTAAAAAGTTAAAATGTATGTCAATCTTTTATTTGTATATGTGTCTCCTTTGGGGAGAATTACACTGTCCCTATGACAATAAAATGTGGACAAAAAAGCACCAACACCAATTAAAACATTTTAAAAGTTCAACGCTATCTATTAATAATATGTTTGTGTTTCTGTCTGTTTTCCAATTAAAAAGATTTCCTATCACTTCCTGTCTTGACAGGAAATGAGCGGAAATCTCCCCAACAATGGCAGAGATTGGAAGAAAGACCTAACCAAGGCATTAATCTTTCATCAACTGCTAGAGTTGGACTTGAGTTAAAGCGGAGTTCCGCTTAAAAAAAAGAAATACTGCAGCTAAAGACTTTTAATAATCGGACACTTACCTGTCCCAGGGTCCATCGATGCGGGGGATTGAACCCCCGCTCGTCTCCCCCTCCACTCAGCGGCGCCAGCATTTTAACTGTGGGCGCCCAGCCACGCGCCGTGACTGGCCGCTCAATCATCTGGGACCTGTCACGTGTCCCAGATGATTGCTTAGAGGAAGGGGGGAGAGTTGATCTCCCTTCCTGCGCCGAGGGAAGTGACGTCAGGAGCCCAGGCGCTGAAGGAGGCAGATTACGAGGGACCACATAGCAACAGGCATAAAAAGGTAAGTAAAAAAATTTTTTTTTTCCAAATGTTTTTTTTTTATTATTTTTTTCATGCACATTAATGAATTTTTTTTTTTGGGTGGAACTCCACTTTAATTTCTTTTAAAAGTCCAAAAATTGGGACTGCAGGGACGTAGGAACATGGAAGGAAAATGGCCGTATTGCCAACACCAACCAATCAGGTTAATCTTTTTCTATGAAAAGATTATGCTAGGGCAATATACATACCGTATATCAGTTGAGACGCTAAAAACAATATAAGGCTTAATTTGTTAGATTGCTGTCAGAAGAATTATAAAAATTTTATTTTTTATCTGTTTAGTATAAATGTAATCTGTTCATTCCTGATCGTGAAAAAGACCATTGGGACTAGAAGAAGCCCATATTTCTAGAACACTTGCAAATTCCTATATAATATAATTTATACACCACCCATACATTATGGGGGAGATTTACTAAAACTAGTGCACACAGAATTTGGTGCAGCTGTGCATCGTAACCAGTCAGCTTCTAACTTCAGCGTGTTCAATTAAACCTTGACAATAAATCCTGGAAGCTGATTGGTTACTATGTAGAGCTGCACCAGATTCTGTGTGTGCCAGTTTTAGTAAATCTCCCCCTATATGAGCAAAAGCATTTGGACAATGGACACCCTTTTTGAGGCTTTGGGCTAGGCCTCTTGATTCCAGTGATGGGTGCTGTTAAACCTTCAGCATACAACATTTTAGACTTTTGTGCACCAGCCTTGGGGCAACAGTTTGGGGAAGACCCTTTTCTTTTGCAGCATGACTGTGCCCCTGTACACAACGCCAGCTTTATAAAGACATGGTTTGATGTTACCTTACCTCATCCCTACTGAACACCTTTGGGATGAATTGGAAATCCAACTGAGGGCCAAATCCTCTCATCCATCATCAGTACCTGACCTCATAAATGTTATTTTAGCTAAATGGGTACATTCACACTCCAAAATCTTCTGTAAAGCCTTTCTAGGAGAATGGAGGCTGTTATAGCCAGAAAGATGGGGCAATTAATAATGCCCATGGCTTTGGAATGGGATGTCCAACCAGCTGATATAGATGTGATAGTCAGGTGTCCACAAATAATTGGCCATATAGCATATAAGAAGGTCTGAAACAAATAGATCAGGGGCGGACGTACAGGGGTCCCAGGAGTCACCATCGCAAACCAGGCCCCATGTTGCAAAATTATATCAGCTGTGATGTATTTCAGTTATCTTGCAAACCTGGCCTGTTAGTGGGTCCTGAGGACAGGAGTTGAGAACCACTGACCTGGGGGTATACTTCAAGGATGCCCTGACTGGAAAAACATTGAGAAACATTGGCATAGAGGAACTGATCTCTCAATTTTCCTCCTGCAGCCGCTGAATTCCTGCAGGAGGAAGAGGAGGAAAAGCAGGGGGAAATGGAGATATCGGTTCTTTTATAAGCAGCCACACACTTGCAACCAGGCCCTGGCATTCCGCTACGCATGTTAAAAAAATCTACTTTTTTTTTTTAACAGACTTATACACAAGGCCAGAGGTGTATACAGCAAAGTAATCTGGGAAATCTGGCCATGTACCAGACAGTTCAGAGAAAAAAGTACAACTTATTCTAATTAGGACGCCAACATTGCCTTGTCTTTGCTGTTTGCCCTCGGCTGTCTCGAGGCAACACTTAGCAAATAGAATCTTCATTGTTTCATTGTCACTGTACATTTTAAAGCTACGGTGCTGCATTGATTAAAAAATTCCTTCCTAATGTTCAACCCTCGGGCACCTCTACGCAGAAAGCGTTTCATTTCAATACTTCTATTTTCAAATGACTTTTTAATTTGCTTTATTTTTAATGGCGGGCCTAATTTTTGCAACATCCTGAGGGTGATGGTCAAACAAAATAAGCTCAATGCTTGAAAGAAAACAGAATGCAATTAGCAGATGAACAATGGAAAATGGCACAAATTCACCAATAGTCTGACTCACAAGAGAACGTGTCATGCAGGTGAGCTTACATCTTCTCATTCCATTTCTCTATGTTGCTGCCATGTCTCTGTTTACTTTTTCTTTTTTGTACTGACCCTAAGAAGCTCTGGAACTTTTTTAAGGGCGCACGAGCCCTGCCCCCTCTATCCACACCACCCCCTATATGGTTAATGGATAGATTCATGCATAGCATCTATCCACGGGTGCCGCAGCCACCCCCTATTAATGTGTCCCTTTATATATACCGCTGGCAACAAAAGTGAGTACACCCCTAAGTGAAAATGTCCAAACTGGGCCCAAAGTGTCAATATTTTGTGTGGCCACCATTATTTTCCAGTACTGCCCTCCTGGGCATGGAGTTCACCGGAGCTTCACAGGTTCCCACTGGAGTCCTCTTCCACTCCTCCATGATGACATCACAGAGCTGGTGGTTGTCAGAGACCTTGCACTCCTCCACCTTCCGTTTGAGGATGCCCCACAGATGCTCAATAGGGTTTAGGTCAGGAGACATGCTTGGCCAGTCCATCACCTTTACCTTCAGCTTCTTTAGCAAGGCAGTGATAGTCTTGGAGGTGTATTTGAGGTCTCCAGGGTTTAGGTCTGGAGACACGCTTGGCCAGTCCATCCCCTTTACCCTGAGCTTCTTTAGCAAGGCATTGGTCATTTTGGAGGTGTGTTTAGGGTTGTTATCATGTTGGAATTTTGCTCTGCGGCCCAGTCTCCGAAGGGAGGGTATCATGCTCTGCTTCAGTATGTCACAGTACATGTTGGCATTCATGGTTCCCTCAATGAACTGTAGCTCCCCAGTGCCAGCAGCACTCATGTAGCCCCAGACCATGACACTACCATCACCATGCTTTACTGTAGACAAGACACACTAGTCTTTGCACTCCTCACCTGGTTGCCGCCACACACGATTGACACCTTCTGAACTAAATAATTTTATCTTGGTCTCATCAGACCACAAGACATTGTTCCAGCAATCCATGTCCTTAGTCTGCTTGTCTTCAGCCAACTGTTTGCGGGCTTTCTTGTGCATCATCTTTAGAAGAGGCTTCCTTCTGAAACGACAGTCCTGCAGATCAAGTTGATGCAGTGTGCGGCGTATGGTCTGAGCACTGACAGGCTGACCCCCCACCCCTTCAACCTCTGCAGCAATGCTGGCAGCACTCATACGTCTATTTCCCAAAGACAACGTCTGGATATGATGTTGAGCACGTGCACGCAACTTATTTGGTCGACCATGGCGAGGCCATTTCTGAGTGGAACCTGTCCTGTTAAACCGCTGTATGGTCTTGGCCACCATGCTGCAGCTCAGTTTCAAGGCCTTGGCAATCTTCTTATAGCCTAGACCATCTTTATGTAGAGCAACAATTATTTTTTTCAGATCATCAGAGAGTTCTTTGCCATGAGATGCCATGTTGAACTTCCAGTGACCAGTAGCTCCCCATTCGCACCTGAGATCTCTATTTTTCAGGTCAGTCGGGCGGCGTGATTAAAGATGGATGTACATCGCGGGACACTTTTTTTTTCTTCTTTTTTAATAAAGGAATTGTCAAAAACTGTCTTTTGTAGTTTTTACTTTTTGACACTTGTTTTGGTAAATGGGTAGGAGTACAATATACCCATTCACATAGGGGGGGCCGGGATCTGGGGGCCCCTCTTGCTAAAGGGGGCTTCCAGATTCCGATAAGCCCCCGCAGACCCTGACAACCAATGGCTATGGTTGCCGGGAAGAGGTCCTTGTGCCCATTTTGGCGTTTGGAGTTCCCCTTAAAATCCATACCAGACCCCACCCCCACCCTGTTTTTTTCCTAACCCGTTTTTTTCCTTGATCCTTCGTCTATATTGCCGGGAGTTGGCATTACATTACAGCCACAAGCAAGTTTAAATTACATTTTTTCCTTTGGAAATGTAATTTTGCTGCGGCACTGTAAAACACATCACACAGATGTGTCACTTTACAGGCAGACTAAGGGGACCCCCCAGGCACGATATTTAAAGGAATATTTCAATTTCATTGTTTCACTTTAAGCATTATTAAAATCACTGCTCCTGAAAAAACAGCCGTTTTAAAAACTTTTTTTTGCATTGATACATGTCCCCTAGGGCAGTACCCGGGTCCCCATACACTTTTTATGGCAATAACTTGCATATAAGTATTTAAAATTAGTACTTTTGATTTTTCATGTTCGTGTCCCATAGACTTTAATAGGGTTCGCATGTTCGCTCAAACTTTTTACCTGTTCGCATGTTCTGAACCGGGGGGTGTTCAGCTCATCCCTACCTGTGATGTACTCCAAGAAAGGGATTTTATGCGTAAGTCAAAAATTCAGTTTTCATAATCATACATTACAGGACATAGGAGAGTTAATTTTTAGACTGTTGGGACCTCCAAAAGCAATCCCATGAGATAACAAGCAAGAGCAAGTAATGGTTAACAGGTCCAATAGTAACAATCCTCTTGACATAAGAAAAGAAACAACTGACAAGGCCCTTAAAGGCCACCTGTAGGACTTTCCAATCGAGACCTGAACATCCACCAGATAAAACAGTGAATGTGGTAGCAGTAGACAAGATGGTCCAGACGTGGAAAACCGAGTCCTGATGTTGAAAAGCTGATGAAGCACCAACACTTCTGGTAGAGTAGACCTTCACAGAAGTAGGGGGAACCCTACTTTTCAAATTTGCCAAATCCACCTAGCAATTGGATTGAAAGGCAGCCTTTCCCTTCCAGGAGCTTTCAAGCAACACAAACAAGGTGTTAGATTGACGAGGTAGACTCAAAAAGCTTTCACTAGATCCATAAAATTAAGAACAATCTGTTCAGCATGTTTTGGAGCTGGAAAAAAGGAAAGCAACACTATTTTTTCAATTAAATCAAATGCCAAGATCACCTGGAAGGAATTGTATGGTCTCAGAACAACCTTGTCCCTGTGAAGCACCTCTCCTGGACAGTCATCTTCCTCAGGGTCTTCAGGGACTGGGCTCTGCCTCAGGAGACCACAGTCCTGGACCTATAAAGCACCCCCACTAGATAACTCACAAATGCAATGTGAGCGCCACACATAGGATCCGGTGACAACGCAGCTTACAGGCCCCTTCCCCGTTCCTCCACAGGGGTTGGGTACTGTTCCTCTGGGAAATAACCATCTGCAGGGACAGATCCGTAAAAATGCCACTGCTATAGAGCACTGGGGTTCAGCAGAGGAAGGTATATTAAATTAGAAATCAATGCATTAAAGCAGACAGAGACAGGTCCATCACCTACTGACACTAGCAAAAATGAATTGTTTGACTATATCACTAATGTTTTAGACCAGGGTGGTGCTGTGGACATAGTCTATTTTGATTTAGGCAAAGCATTTGATACAGTACAGTTCCACATAAGCTACTAAAAAAAGTTGTACAAGCTAAGGCTTAACCCTTGGGTGGTTCAGTGGATATGTCGTTGGCTAAATGGGGTTGCAAATGGTGTTCATTTGGAACAGGGACGAGTCACTGGTGTACTAGGCCCTGTTCTAGTTATTCTATTTTTAAGTGATATAACTAAAGGTTTGGTGGGTAAGATATGTATTTTTGCTGATGACACAGGTGTGCAATAGAATTGATATCCCTGGAGGTGTCTATAACATGGAACACGTGTAAGATTGGTCAAAGCAGGTAATTCACCTAGGGAAAAAGAATGCCCTAATAAAGTACAATACTGGGGGAATAGTGTTGGCAAGCACTACAGAAGAAAAAGATTTTGAGGTACTTATTTCAGATGATTGCAAATTCAGCAAACAATGGCCATGCAGTGAGAACAGAACAGAATAGAATTCTAGGATGCATAGACATGTGCAGAACAGAAAAATGAGTTCAGTTTTATTTCGGATTAGTTTGTTATGTTACTAATTTTGTTTCTTTGATTCATTTTGGAATTCGTGTAGTTTCATTTAGTTTATACATTTTCTAACAAATTCCAAATATTCGGAATGATTCAAATTCAGATTGGTCGAAAAATGATCAACCAATTTGAATTCTGTGTGAAGAATAGCTGGTTGTTAAGGATCGGGCCTGGAAAGCAGGCCGCCACCTCCTTAACAACTGATGACTCATCAGCAGGCTTCCCTGCTGACAACTGAATGTAAACAGAATTGCCAGCAAATAAAAATTTAGAAATAAAAGCAGTGTGGGGTCCCCTCCCAATCCATACCAGGCCCTTATCCGAGCATGTAGCCGGGCAGGTCAGGAAAGGGGGGAGACGAGAGAGCGCCTACCCTCTTGAACTATACCAGGCTTGTGGCCCTTGTGGCCCTGACCTTGGCTTATTCCCTTACTAACCCTATCCTCCTGTTGCCTACTGTGGGTGTGAGCTGGGGGACCCTGGGGGTCACGACCTGGAGCCAGTTGCAGCCCAGTCCATCCTCACCACCTGAACACCTGCTGGCTCTTAGACTCTGCGCCCCAGGGAATCTTACGCTCTAACCCTGGTGGGATCCTAGTTGGTGTTCCAGCGGCCCTGCCTTCCTTACCACCCTGACTCCCATCCACAGCAGTCAGCCGTAGGGTCCACTACCTTGCGGTGCACTCCTGATCCCAATGGTGTGCATCTGTCACCTAGCCTCAAGGTGACCTGACATAAAGGATGCGGCTGCCAGCTTCCCAGGGTGCTCCTTAACACACAGAATTCAAATCAGTCGACCGATCAGAATTTGAATTGTTCCAAAAATGTGGAATTTGAGAACAAATAAACAAAACAAAGCTAAACGAATTTCAACGATATTGTCATTCGGATACATTTGAATCTCTGAGAAACCAAAAAATCACCTGAATTTACAATCAGGCTGAAACAAATTGCACATGTCTAAGGATTCATCACTAGAGGGGTCACCAGCAGGAAGGTTCTAATTCCCCTATATACAGTAGATCTTTAGTTAGACCTCACTTAGACTACTGGGGGAGATTTACTGAAACTGGAGAGGGCAAAATCTGGTGCAGCTCTGCAAAGAAAACAAGCAGCCTCCAGGTTTACATTGTCAAAGCTTATTTGAACAACCTCAGGACAAAGACCTTTGTGATTCGGGACAGTTGGGTGGGTATAGCTCTTTTTTTTCTTTAGATAGAGAAAGATTACAATTTTACACTCCGTTTCAGTTTTTTTCTGCTGTCTACGCCAGACTTCCCTTCACTTTTTTTCCTGGAGGTCCAAGGGGATATGGGAGAAATTTTTTTGAGGGGGATTTCCCTCTTAGACAATAGTCCCAATTTGCTCATTTACCCTTTACTCTTGTTCTGGAGACATCTCACAACTCTAAAATGTTGGATTTGATTCACTTTTTGTTTAGCTGACAGCTGTCACAAGTACTCAACCTGCTAGAAGGAGGGACAGCATTAGGGACCAATGAGATCATGCTGCATGCACATGTGCTAACAAGGAACATGACACCAAGAAAATGCAAAGCCCCAGGCTAGGAACAGGGAGGTCACTAAACTCTGTTGTCTAGTAGGGTTGGAATTTATGGATGGAAATGCAAGCCAGTTAGAACAGCTTACATGTATGTATTTCAACTGTGTATTTAATTGCTTTTCTTGTCAGATTGGCTTTAAAGCTGGATTTTATGCAGACATGATATATGCAAATTAATGCAGCTCTAATGCATCATTTTATTTATTTTATTTATTAAACAAGCAGTGTAAGCACCTGAATCTGACCTGGTATTAGCCTCCTAAAGTCCCTGTACAGCAGAGCTGGAGTGTGAAAGGAAGAAGCAGCATAAGGCTCCAAGTAGTACATGTGATGACAAGAAGCATGCTGATAGCAGGGGAGAACAAAGTGACTGAAAGATGAGCTCATCACAGTGCTACGTCTCCTTTCACTGCCCAGTTACAGGTCTAGGGGGTGTTCCAGGGTGGCCTGGGCTTGGAGGAGGCGGGTTGAATGATTCTGTACATCAGACTAAGCATATAATATTGCATCTGTCTTTGCTCTTTCGTGTAATATTCAGTTTGGCTTGCTATTTTTGGCTGAAGTTATACTTTAAATTAAATGTCAGAGTTTCATTTTTGGCCACACTGCATTGCAGATTACAATACAATTAAAATTTTTTTGTTGTATGGTTCTTAAAATGTCAAGGAGCAGTCCCTTGTCTTCTTCTTTTGGGCTTTCCAAACTCATTACGTTAATCTAGTTTACTAGGCTGGATCTCTAGAAATGACCCATCTCAGCATCATTTCTACGTCTTTTACTATATTTAAAACAGATGGCAAATGTGAGTCCATTTCTTTTTTTATCCTGGGAAATAGTTTTATTCTAATAACCCAAAAAAGGGCTTAGAAATGTCGCTGTGATAATCGTATCTATGCTTTTATAAAAGTGATTGTCTATGGTTTACCAAACCAGTTACTCTGTTGAAAGGTGAACATGTTCCATAGAAGCAAACCCATTATGTGAGAATTTGAAAACCAAGTGTATGAAGAACTACAATTACTTACATTTTTAGAAAGTGATGCCAGGAGACCCGTCCAAAAACAATAGGTGCCCTCTGATCCAGACATGCATTCCTCTTGTATTTATCCTTTAAAGGAAAACTTGACTTAATAAATTTTATGTTTATAAGTCAGCAAATCGTTGGCTGATTTTTTTTTTTATGGAAACCTGTACTGAGAGTCTTATGCAGGCTGGGAAATACAAGCTCACTCTGAAAATGCTAGCTCATAATAATCCAAAAGCTTTAAAGCTTTTTGATTCAATGACCTGGAACCAATATGACAGAAGTTCTGTCCTTACTCCAGTCAGTTAGTAACGCAGAAGGTGTGCCCAGAGCATATATATATATATATATATATATATATATATATATATACAGCCTCTTTTGGCCTAATATTTACCTCCAGACTTAGGGAGAGCTAACATCCTTCAGTGTAGGTTACAAGGCATAGTAGGTGTAATGCAAGATGAACACGTGGGCGCCAGACACCTTTTTGAATGCAAAGAGATTTATTGTCTCTTAAACAGAACTGTGGGAGAGAGGATTAGGGCCAGGACACCCTTAGGCAGATGCAAAGATAATTAGCAGACTCAGAGACTTCTATATGTAGACAGCTATACAGGTGAAGGCCTCCAGCCGGACACCACTTCTGTATAGGTAGGATCGCTGTCTCCTATGGCAACAGTCTTATAGTAGTTACTAACAGCTATTGAATTCAACTATTTGCAATACGAACAGTTCTTAGTTTACCCCACCATCACTCATTGTGGGTCTTCACGAGCTCCCAATCTCTCTCACTAGACTTCAGATCCACTAGCCACTGGATCCCCTGAGCTCTTTCATTGTAGCTCTCAGTATCTTCCTCAAGCGTCACCATTGCTTCCCTGCTGGGTCCCTGGCTTGGCACTCACAGATACTCTTCAAGCTTCACCCCTGCTGACACATTAGGTCCCTGGCTTGGCACTCCACAAGCGCGCCCTCTGCTGTACCGCTGGGTCCCTGACTTGGCACTTGCTGAAGTTTTCCCACTTCTTCACCGTCCCCGGCTGGCGAGAAGTCTGCTCTTGTACTGGCCTCAGCTTTCTCACAATGGTCTCCGGTAGCAAGGTCTCTGACCACGACTGGTTCTCCGGCAAGCGGAACCGTTACTTCTGGTTGGACTAAAAGCCCGAAGTCCCATCCTACGCTGTTTTTCTGCTTCTGGATAGGCCCTCACACAGCCTAGCAGCCAGATGTCCCCGGGATAGGCCTTAGGTTTCTGGCCTAGCAGCCCGGGGCAATACAACACATGTCCACCCAGACAGCATTCCAGGTGGCACAGAACTCCGATCACCTGACTCCACCCAAATAAATAGGTTCTCCCAGCAGGCCAAGAGACCCAAGAAAATCCCTGCCCATTGGCTGAGACACCCCATCCATTCCTAATCTGTCCTTGAAATGCCCTTGTCTTATCCAATGTCACCAGATGCCCGGCCATCTAGCGACAGAAGAGAGAAGTGCAGCAGTTCCAGAATTAGGGCAAAATCAATTGACCTCCTGAAAATTGGCCAAGGTAACTATCGATCTCTTGGCAGTAAATTTAATAGCAACCCTGCCTAAACATCAGGGTGCTACATCTACATTTACATAAGTCCCTGCCATCAAGGAGCTTACAAACAAAGGTCCCTAACTCACATTCATACCGATGTAGCACCCTGGGGTTTAGTCAGGGAGCTCCTCACCAAATTCCTTGTTAGGAGTAGCTACCATAGTTAAATTGTTAGCGATCCATTGATTTCTCCCTAAGTTTGACCTTGTTGTACTTTTCTCTTCTACCACTAGGTGGCCAGGCACTTGGTGGTACTACATATGAGAAGGACAACTCAAGGTCAGGTTATGGGTATATGGGGTATTTCAGCAAATGGGCAGGGGTTTTCTTGAATCCCTTGGCCTGCTGGTAGAGCCTATATATTTGTGTGGAGTCAGGTGATCTGTGTTCTGTGCCACCTGGACAGCTGTCTGGGTGGACGTGTGTTGTATGCCCTGGGCTGCTAGGCCGAAGACTGGGCCTATCCCGGGGGCATCTGGCTGCTAGGCTGTGTGAGGGCCTATCCAAAAGTGAGAGAGCAGCGCTGGGTTGGGATTGCGGTTTTGCAGTCCAGCCAGAAGTGACGGTTCTGCCGGCCGGAGAACCTGTCAGTGGTCGGAGGTAGAAAAGAAGCTGTCTCCACGAAGGGTCCAATTGCCTTTACCAGGGACCACAGTGAGTAACTGAAGCAAGTACTGGAACCATATTCTCACCAAAAGGACACGGTGGAGAATCGGGAAACTTCAGGCGGTGATCAAGTCAGGGACCCAGCCAGTAGAGAAGACACTTGCAGAGCAGCCTTGTGTGTCAAGCCAGGGACCAAGCCGGTCAGCAGGGGTGAAGCTTGAGAAGTATCTGAAATGCCAAGCTAGGGACCCAGCAGAAGCAGGGGTGACGCTTTAGGGACATACCACCGCAAACCTTGGAGGAGCTCAAGGGATTCAGAGTCAGTGAATCAGAGGGTCTAGTGAGAGACCAGGAGCTCAGTATTGAAGAACTACAAGGAGCAGTTGTAGTGGAGCTAAAAGAAATGTTACTTTCAGTTAGGAACTGTTAAAGGACTGTTACCATAGGAGACAGCAACCCTGCACATGCCTTGCTGGAGACTTTCCCTGTACGGCTGTCCTCCTATTGAAGTCTCGGAGTCTGCCATTTGGAATTGCTACTACTTAAGACCCCTTTCACACTGGGGCGTTTTTCAGGTGCTTTTGGGCTAAAAATAGTGCCTGTAAAGCTCCTGAAAAACGGCTCCCCTGCGAGTGCTTTCACACTGAGGCGATGCGCTGGCAGGATGTTAAAAAAAGTCCTGCAAGCAGCATCTTTGGAGCGGTGAAGGAGCGGTGTATACACCGCTCCTGCCCATTGAAATGAATGGGCATCGCTGTCGAAGTGCCGGCAAAGCACTTCGGCAGCGGCGCTACACGGGCACATTTAACCCCTTCATCGGCCGCTAGCGGGGTTAAAAGCGCAAGCGGCCGAATAGCGGTTTTAACATCAACGCTCCAGTGTGAAAGCAGCCTAAGGGTGTCCTGGCCTTAACCCTCTTTCCCCTGCATAATATAAAAAGGACTGTTAAAGAAATAAAACCTCTTTTGTATCCAAGAAGTGTCTGGCGCCCAATGACTTTTACCACCTTTGCACCCACTATGCCTCACAACCAACTACATATTGAAGGATGTCAGCTATCTTTGGCCTTGAAGGTTAGACCAAAAGAGGTAAAAGACTTTGCTGAACATACTAGGGCCAGTTTAGACAGGAGCCAGATCAACCTACCAGCATGTTTTTGGAATCAACACACGCAGGCACAGGGAGAACATGCAAACTCCAGGCATGTAATGTTGTGGTTGGGATTCAAGCCAACGACCCTAGTGCTGCTAGGCGGAAGTGATAACCACTTAGCCACTGTGCTGACCTTGTTATATCTCAGCACCCCCCACCACCATCCACATTTGAGCATGGGTGTTTTCAGATTATTTTGAAGCTTATTTTTTTTTAAATTGCATGTGCAAACATGAGTTTTCAAATAGTTTTTCATGTGTTTTCAAGCTTTAGGTGTTTTTGCTTTGGCTAACAGAAAGCAGTGTCACCTGAGACATCATATGCCATAATGCTTGTATCTTCTTCTTTTTCTGTGTGATATTGTGGTGTCTTGTGCTGTCGGAGCTCTTAAGCCATGTCTGCTTTGCCAGTTTCCCTCCAGGGCCTCAGCCACTTGGCGCTTGTACCTGTAATGGGTGTCAGTGGAATCAGAGAGGTCCTTGTAGGCCTTCACCAGGCAGATGAAATGCTCTGAATCAAGCATGGGCACTGATGCATGGTTGCTTGGAAGAAACTTCAGTGGTGGCAAGTCAAGTGTGTGAATACTGAAGAAAAAAAAAGTTTTGCATGCAGAGATTTTTTTTTTTCAATCACTCTGTTTTACACCTTATACAGCCCAACAATTAAACATTTCTCATCTATTGCTTTTACTGGCCCTTGAATGGCCGATGATAGATAATGGAATAAGTAACCATGCAACCACACAGTACATCGAGACCAGTAAATCAAACACATATGTGTATGAATAATAATTTGCACATTCTTTGGGTGAAAGAATGCAATTTTCATAAATAATGTTTGTTTTTCCTACAAATTATAAGCTGTGAGAGTGTAGATGATATGAACCATGTTAACTATTCTAAGATGATTGTTTATTCATTAGAATGTTGTCTTTACCTCAAAAAATTAACACAAGCCTTAATAAAATGAACAAAGACACATCTATCATCAGAATTTTGGAAGGAAGCAGGGAGTATCTACAGGCTGATGAAGGTTTATATGAGTTCAAAGCATGGAAACCGTCTTTGGCTTTTAACTGAAATTCTTAGCCCACTGATTGACGCTTCAGAATGTAATGGATTGTTTAACAAAGTACAAGACTATAACTGTGACTATACAATTATCCTAGGAATCACTCCCATTCTATGAAACATTTGAGTATTTGCTGTAGAGCTGTAAAAATCCTAACCTGGAGGCCACAGCTATAAGAAAAATCAAGGACTTTGCTGTGATGCCTTGACAACGGTATACTGGATACCACCGCTATAATGACAGAAAATAAAATGATAAGGGAATACAGACGGCGCTGCCCTCAATATGATGGGGTGAAGTAAACTAAAATAATAAATGAACCCAAGCTGTGTGTTCGTGATACAATCTACTGCATATGCAAAACGTGATCCAAACAAATTCAAACAAATCACCAGACACAAGGTGATTCCCGTAGTGCATACAGCACTACTGCTACAATGAAGAAAAAATAATAAAGTAGAGTACTCACAGTGAGTGAAGTAAACAATAAAGTGAAAGACTAATATGTGGTATCACACATCAAAATTAAAAAATATATAATTCCTCAGAACTCAAAAGTTTTGGGACAAAATGGCGCCAGGGGTAGTGATAAATGTGGTAATCGAAAATAATTAATACATGTGTATATGATAATTCTGTGGTCCCGTGTAGCATTACCATATGTGTATAGGGTGATTCCTACAATTTCCAAAAGTATTGGGACACCATAACATAAGTAAACCACTCCAACTTATTGTGGATCATGAAAGACTATTAGTGACAACCTATTGACACACTCCTTGTGGGTTATCTGTCAGTTATATAAAGAAGAGTATGCAGCAGCCATAAATCCACATATGCAACAATCATTAGTTCATAAAAAGTCCATACAGGGGGTCATACATTGATGACCAGATAGAGAAGACAAAGTTCAAACACTCTAACTGCTGTTGATTATATCCTTGGGGACACACTGCAGTGACTTCCGTGCTTAACACTCCAACAGTGACTTTCAGGTGCTTACCCCCCAATGATACCCCACTCACCAGAGATGAACACCCCTACAGGGGTACCGAGCGACAGAGTGGGTTTCCCGGGGCAGGTGATATTCACTCCAAGTCTCCTTCCGCTCCTCTGCAGCGTTCAATCCTCACTGCTGCTCCAGGGGACGGGTGTGCTCTCAGGTTACTGCAGCGTATTGCCACCTTCAGCTCTCCAGTGTACCACAGAGAAAAAACACAAGAGGGCCTCCAAATTGTCTCTCTCGTCCTTTTGGACGGCGACGAACGGGAGAGACAATTTGGAGGCCCTCTTGTGTTTTTTCTCTGTGGTACACTGGAGAGCTGAAGGTGGCAATACGCTGCAGTAACCTGAGAGCACACCCGTCCCCTGGAGCAGCAGTGAGGATTGAACGCTGCAGAGGAGCGGAAGGAGACTTGGAGTGAATATCACCTGCCCCGGGAAACCCACTCTGTCGCTCGGTACCCCTGTAGGGGTGTTCATCTCTGGTGAGTGGGGTATCATTGGGGGGTAAGCACCTGAAAGTCACTGTTGGAGTGTTAAGCACGGAAGTCACTGCAGTGTGTCCCCAAGGATATAATCAACAGCAGTTAGAGTGTTTGAACTTTGTCTTCTCTATCTGGTCATCAATGTATGACCCCCTGTATGGACTTTTTATGAACTAATGATTGTTGCATATGTGGATTTATGGCTGCTGCATACTCTTCTTTATATAACTGACAGATAACCCACAAGGAGTGTGTCAATAGGTTGTCACTAATAGTCTTTCATGATCCACAATAAGTTGGAGTGGTTTACTTATGTTATGGTGTCCCAATACTTTTGGAAATTGTAGGAATCACCCTATACACATATGGTAATGCTACACGGGACCACAGAATTATCATATACGCATGTATTAATTATTTTCGATTACCACATTTATCACTACCCCTGGCGCCATTTTGTCCCAAAACTTTTGAGTTCTGAGGAATTATATATTTTTTAATTTTGATGTGTGATACCACATATTAGTCTTTCACTTTATTGTTTACTTCACTCACTGTGAGTACTCTACTTTATTATTTTTTCTTCATTGTAGCAGTAGTGCTGTATGCACTACGGGAATCACCTTGTGTCTGGTGATTTGTTTGAATTTGTTTGGATCACGTTTTGCATATGCAGTAGATTGTATCACGAACACACAGCTTGGGTTCATTTATTATTTTAGTTTACTTCACCCCATCATATTGAGGGCAGCGCCGTCTGTATTCCCTTATCATTTTATTTTCTGTCATATTGGACCTCTTGGGGTACCAACTAGGAATAGGCAGCAGCTCTCACACTGTCCTAAGCGCGGACTCTCCTATTCACACCGCTATAATGAGGCCCACAATTTTACTGTGGTGCCTAACAACTGTAGCCTGAAGACCACTGCTGTAAGGAGACAAAGAACATTGTTTTGTTGCACTGACGATTGTAGCCTGGAGACCATGACTTTTGAGGAGACGAAGAACATAGTGGTGGTGTCTGGCAACTGTAGACTGGAGACCACTGCTGTAAGGGCAGTAGGCAGAATTAAGGCAATTAATTCCCATTGCACAAATTCCTGGAGATGGCTTGACGCAAGTGGGTACTGTAGCAACTACCAGCTGGAAACCAACCTGGGTATCAACACGTTTAAGCATATATCACCAGCACACCATGGATCTGCAAAATTGTGTCCAAAAACATATTAAAATGGGGCGTGGCTGGGATGTGAGACAGTAGACGTGCAGTGACAGCGCTCCGCTGCTATCGTTATTCTGTCAGCTATCGGGGCTCCAATTTCCTTCCCGGCATCTCTTTTTTGTTCACCCTGGGGTCCAAGAAGACACATAGCACCCCGCAGGTCCCTTCCGCTGTCCCCGGGTAAGCATTCGCTCTTTCTGTAACCCAGCGGCTACTTCTCGCTTCTCCTCTCCAGTGGCGGCCATCTTGAGGACAAAGCTTCCTGCTCCCACGATGGTCAGCAGACAGACAGTTCCTGGGTGATAAGAGATGGCCACTTCCTCCCATGCTGAGCTCCTGGCGGCCATCAAAGCTAGCAATGATTCTATCATGGTCAAGATTGAACACTTGGTAACAGACGTCAGCCTCATACGCCATGATATGGACAAATTTAGGTCCTGGTTCTCTAAGGCAGAGGGTCGCATATCGCATCTGGAAGAATCCACTAGTTTTGACTCCAGAGAATTACATGCCCTCCAAATACAGATTAAAGCACTCCAGGAGAAAGCCATCCACACGAGAACCAGCTCAGGTGCAATAATATCCGGGTCCTTCAAGGCTTATACAAGAGGCCACTATATCTCGGCTATCAAAGCGATCAAGGTACAACAAGCTGCTACCATCACAGAATTGGAGAGAGAGGTGGGGTTGGTCTCTGTCCGGTATGGCTCGGACCCCTTGAATTTTGATGCATTACAGGCATCCAAAAGCAATCTGCACCTTCATTTAACAGAGGTTACTAGTCTGGAACTGTATAATACAAAACAAAATTTCTTTGAACAGGGTGACAGAAATGGCAGGCTGTTGGCAATGATGTCCCACCATGATACCCCTACCACCTTGATTCCTGAGCTTACCTCTCCCACAGGTGAGGCCATCTCTTCTCCGGAGGCCATATTGCAAGCATTCCATGGCTTCCATCAATCTCTATACACCACCACATTGCTCTCGGGTTTAGACCCGGAGGTGTTGGCATCTCTTCTGGATCCGATAGCCCTTGGCTGGCTCTGTGACTTGGAAAAATATAATTTAGTTAATAAAATCACCACAGAGGAGGTTCTTGCAGTGATTAAGTTCCTCTTCACTGGCAAGGCTCCTGGCCCAGATGGTCTGCCAGTGGATTTTTATATAGCGCATGCCGACATATTGGCTCCCCGGATGGCCACCTTATACACGCATTGCCTTGAGCAGGCCACACTCCCTCCTTCCATGGCTCACGCACATGTTATACTCATTCCTAAAGCCTCTAACGATCCAAAGTTATGTGCCTTCTATAGACCCATTGCACTCCTCAACAATGACCTCAAAATCTTAACTAAGCTCCTCACTGCTAGACTTAATACCCTACTTCCCTCCATTATAGACCTGGATCAGACCGGTTTCATGACTCACAAATCTACGGATATTAATCTTCGTAGATTGTTCACTAATCTGCATGCAAAACATGATAATCAAGGTACTAGAGTGGTTGCCTCTCTCGATTTTGAGAGGGCTTTTGACTCGATTGAGTGGCCTTTCCTGTGGTAAATTCTTCAGAGGATGGGAAGTTTTCCTTAGTGTATCCAATGGTTGAAGACTATATATCATTCGCCAATGGCCGCCATTTGTCTGGGGGTCGACTGTCTCCCATTTTTGAACTCTCCAGGGGTACGCGGCAGGGCGTTCCTCTCTCTGCAGCCCTTTTTGCCATTGTGATGGAACCTGTGGCTGAGGCACTATGTGTCTCGCTACTTATTAAAGCATTAGATCGGCCTGGCTGGAGGAGAGGGTAGCCCTGTATGCAGATGACCTCCTCCTCTTCCTCAATGATGCTGACTCCTCTCTGCGGGGACCACTGTTCGTCCTAGATGAATTCTCAAAAGTGACAGGGCCTAGGGTTAATTGGTCTAAGTTGCAATTGCTCGCCATTGATACTGCTGCCAAAGGAGAGGCTTCGGCTGCTCTTCAACTGCTATTTAGGGGTTAGCATCTCGAGAGATGTGGCTGACTATTCCATTGAATTTGTGCCCAGTAGTCAATTCTGTTAGGACCAAACTGAAAGCATGGAAGAACCTTCCTCTGTCTCTGCTGGGTCGTATTAACCTCATCAAAGTGAAAATCTTACCCAAGTTTACATATTTGTTTTGTAATTCCCCTCAATGAGTATTTTTTTCCCCAATTAAACAAAATTTTCTATTCCTTCCTCTGGGGCCCACGTCCCCCATGGTTCAAGTTATCCACCCTGATGCACCCTTGTTCACAGGGGGGCTTGTTCCACAGCATTTTGGTAGCTAGTTCCAGATAAGTCCAACTCAGTTTTAGCCACTGAAGCTGCAGCGTTACGGTCTGTGGAGGCATTGTTGAATCTCCCTTTGCGGGGTCCAAAGGCTCCCTATGACCTGACCCCCTCCATGTGTGCCATCCTTAGGGCCTGGAAAGCGGACCTAGCCTGCAAAAACTATCCTCAGACTGCTGTTTCCCCAAACACCCCCCTTTGGAATAATCCCAACTTTCTTTAAAATTCTGGACCCTGTTGTATGGGCTAAATACAATATTAAATTACTTTCAGATTTTACCTCAGACCTTTCCATTTTTTCCTTTGATCATTTACTGTCTCAGTACAATGTCCCACCTTCACATTTATTCAGATACCTGCAGTTGTCCCATGCTTTCAGGAATCAGTTCCCCTCAGGCAAGAAACAGCTGATGCAGTCTGACCTAGAGCGGATTCTGCACTTTGATTGTTCAGAGAAACCCACCTCCGTGCTGTACGCACATCTCCTCTGGGTCTCGTCTCCTGAATTGTCCAGGCTCCATTAGCAATGGGTCTGGGATATTCCGGAGCTGGACTCCAAGGATTGGGAGCATATATGGGACTTCCCATTTAAAATACTTGTCTCCCTGAGAGACCGCCTCATTCAATATAAGATTGTCCACAGGGCCTATCTCACTCCCGCTCGTGTACACAAGATGAGGCCCTCTCTTTCCTCTGAGTGCTGGCGCTGTAATCATGCCCCCGGGGATTACATATACATCTTTTTGTCCTTCCTGGTAATCTGTCTATTGGTCAGAAATCCTTAATGGCGGTGAATGAACTACCTAATATCTCGACTGCTCCATCCCAAAGAATATGCAAGCTTGGGTTGGTGGAGGAACTGGTACCAAGGGTGGCTGAGAGGACCTTACTGGGTCTCTTACTGTTATATGCCAGGAAATCCATCATCCTATGTTCGAAGCGATGGGCTCCTCCTTCTATTTGTCTGTGGAAAACACTTGTAAATACCCTTATACAAAGACACCTATACACATAGAGGATGTCCAAAAAAATATGATAGAGTGTGGTTGGCTGAACCCTCTACCGCTGCAGCCGATTATGGTACTCCCCTTTTACTTGACAGCCTCTCTTGAGGATCCAAGTGGTCAGTCTTTTACAGCATAATGACTCCTGTGGGTTGTTTCGATACCGGTTTAGCCTTGGAGCATGAGCCATGCCAGTTAATTGATGATGGTCGCCAATGGTATCTGTAGAATGTATGACATCCTTCTGTAACACATTACCTCCCGGTGTTTCTGCATGGGACCTTTCTTTGGTGCTGGAGCCAGGATTGGTGCTGATGTACGTTATGTTGTTTGTGTTTTTATTACAGAAAAAATAAAAAGATTAAAACACTTTTTAAAAAACTTATTAAAAAGATCACATCACAGAAGTAAATTTCAACATTTTGGGGTCATGCATGGTAAAGTGGTCCTGCGTGGTCCCAAAACATCACAATTTACTACTGAAGCATGATCGCTTTAATACATTTATAGACTATATTTTGAAGATTCATGGTGTGCTGGTGATATACTGTATGATTAATGTAAAATATGGGAGTTCAGTCAGCATAAGACGATATACATAAACTCACAAAATTAAAGCAGCTGTACACTAAAAGGTCAATATATGAAAATCCTTCTGAACATGTAATGGGTAAATAACAGTGAATATATACAGAAACAAAATAACAGATTGCTCATAGCATAAGATGAATATTAAAGTTGACAGATAAGATCTCCTCAGCGGTGATAAGGGTGTTCATAGACATTCATATGATATCTCAGTGCCACAGATGGAAGCTTGAATGTACAGATGAATAAGATACGATGTCCAACCACTTTTAACAACCGCACGTTGTCACTCTTAAATTCCAACCGTAGTACCATGTAAAAACCAATGAAAAAATATGTAGTGCACACTGTGTGGCTAAAATACTTTCTTTTTATTCATAAAAATCAGGTACGCACATAAAAAGCACTGTAACCCCAGAGCTAGGATGAATGGCATGTAATATTATCGGTATACATAGGTGGATAAGGTGGCTGCAGTGACGTCATAAAGTCCTCTCGCACGCGTATCGTCCCTAAGCGGGACATCCTCAGCGATGACGTCCCGCTGGCTTTCCACTTCCATTGGCTACAGTGCTTGGGAGGCTAAGTGCATGCGCAGTTCTATCTGGCTGGGCAGAGGATCGTCATATCCGGCTGAGCCGGGCTGACGTCACTGCCGGAATATACATATAAATAAACACCCCGGGCTAGCGTCTCTCACAGCTATCCCTGCTATCTGTGCGGCGCGGTTGCCAAGAGGAGACTCTGCCAGGAACCTAGTGTCTAAGGTAATCGCTTTGGATTGTGAAGGGAACTGACTCCTAAACAGCCAAAATTAATTCCATTGATTATATGTACTTCTCTTGTTACTCTGCAGGGACCAGTGGTTATGGGACAATAGGTATGGATACAATGGGAGGATTCCTTACATTGAACAAGCCAGCATTTTAATAGTAGTCCTTTGTACCATCTTTTACCTTAAAGACCACTTTCTAATTGTTGACAGTGGCATAGAATTACCCTGTAGATAAGAAAGCAGAAGTATAATCTCTCTGACGATGTTTTCTGGCATTAAGAATATTAATACTAATATATATATATATATATGTATATATACACTACCGTTCAAAAGTTTGGGGTCACATTGAAATGTCCTTATTTTTGAAGGAAAAGCACTGTACTTTTAAATGAAGCTAACTTTAAACTAGTCCTAACTTTAAACAAATATACTCTATACATTGCTAATGTGGTAAATGACTATTCTAACTGCAAATGTCTAGTTTTTGGTGCAATATCTACATAGGTGTATAGAGGCCCATTTCCAGCAACTATCACTCCAGTGTTCTAATGGTACAATGTGTTTGCTCATTGGCTCAGAAGGCTAATTGATGATTAGCAAACCCTTGTGCAATCATGTACACACATCTAAAAACAGTCTAGCTCCTTCCAGAAGCTACAAAATTGACCTTCCTGTGAGCAGATTGAGTTTCTGGAGCATCACATTTGTGGGGTCAATTAAACGCTCAAAATGGCCAGAAAAAGAGAACTTTCATCTGAAACTCGACAGTCTATTCTTGTTCTTAGAAATGAAGGCTATTCCATGCGAGAAATTGCAAAGAAATTGAAGATTTCCTACAACGGTGTGTACTACTCCCTTCAGAGGACAGCACAAACAGGCTCTAACCAGAGTAGAAAAAGAAGTGGGAGGCTGCGTTGCACAACTAAGCAAGAAGATAAGCACATTAGAGTCTCTAGTTTGAGAAACAGACGCCTCACAGGTCCCCAACTGGCATCTTCATTAAATAGTACCCGCAAAACACCAGTGTCAACATCTACAGTGAAGAGGCGGCTGCGGGATTTTGGGCTTCAGGGCAGAGTGGCAAAGAAAAAGCCATATCTGAGACTGGCCAATAAAAGAAAAAGATTAAGATGGGCAAAAGAACACAGACATTGGACAGAGGAAGACTGGAAAAAAGTGTTGTGGACGGATGAATCCAAGTTTGAGGTGTTTGGATCACAAAGAAGAATGTTTGTGAGACGCAGAACAAATGAAAAGATGCTGGAAGAATGCCTGACGCCATCTGTTAAGCATGGTGGAGGTAATGTGATGGTCTGGGGTTGCTTTGGTGCTGGTAAGGTGGGAGCTTTGTACAGGGTAAAAGGGATTCTGAATAAGGAAGGCTATCACTCCATTTTGCAACGCCATGCCATACCCAGTGGACAGCGCTTGATTGGAGCCAATTTCATCCTACAACAGGACAATGACCCTAAACACACCTCCAAATTGTGCAAGAACTATTTACAGCAGAAGCAGGCAGCTGGTATTCTATCGGTAATGGAGTGGCCAGCACAGTCACCAGATCTGAACCCCATTGAGCTGTTGTGGGAGCAGCTTGACCGTATGGTACGCCAGAAGTGCCCATCCAACCAATCCAACTTGTGGGAGCTGCTTCTAGAAGCGTGGGGTGCAATTTCTCCAGCTTACCTCAATAAATTAACAGCTAGAATGCCAAAGGTGTGCAATGCTGTAATTGCTGCAAAAGGAGGATTCTTTGATGAAAGCAAAGTTTGATGTAAAAACAATGTTATTTCAAATACAAATCATTATTTCTAACCTTGTCAATGTCTTGACTCTATTCTCTATTCATTTCACAACGTATGGTGGTGAATAAGTGTGACTTTTCATGGAAAACACAAAATTGTTTGGGTGACCCCAAACTTTTGAACGGTAGTGTATATATATATATATATATATATATATATATATATATATACAGATTAAACCTATATGGTTCCTGAAGTGTTACCCGCCTCTGAATTGTTGTGAATTTCTACCATCATTGAGGATATTACTCTCTGCCTCATCCCATCTCTTTCTTTTTTACCTATGATTAATGTAAGTACAAATATAATTATATTTCTAGGTATAAGGCCCCCCCTCACTTTTAACTTTTAACTGTTTTTTGTTAAAATCCTCCAATGGTTATATGTCACGTCCCACAGTCCCCACATGCTGTACCTCCAAGGGAGTGGTCTGATTGTCTGTAGTTATTATGTGGCTATACTGAACTCACTGGGGCAATAATAATATTATATGCTAATGCTGATTAAATATATAAGATTATGATGTACTTAATTGTAAAAACTTTTCTTGTTCATAGAATTCACCATAGCTCCTGAAGAAGCGTTTTCCTTAGGTAGAGCAGAGTTGAGCACTTTATGACACGCTACCTCTTCAAGCTCTATCATTCCAAGAGTGATCAGTCCGGCCCTCTGGGGTTTGATTTTATTGTTTATAGGTAGTGTGCCTTTCATGTTCATAGGCTATTTTATGTGAATGAAATATATGAGAAATCTATGTAATTGTCTTGATTTTAAATTTGTAATAGGTATCAATTTCTTATAAAGAATGTGTTATGCCTAAAATGTCCATCATCCAAAATCTTTTTCTTATACTCTAAATATCGGGACGTGGCAAAATAATTTTAACTTAGTATCGTATCCACAGTACCACTCTGTGGAGATACGGTGAGGAAAATAATCTTTTAATTATAAGGATGCAGAATAAGCTTCTCTGGCAGCTGTGGTGGACTGCGCACTAGTCTCTGCTTGGCTGATAGAGGATGAGGTGGATGAGGATGGTTTAGTAAGCCAGGCTACCATCTCCTCTGCATGCTGTGGCTGGATAGCACAGTAATGTCACTAAACAGAGCAAATGGTATACCTGAGGGCAGACCATGTTCACCTTTGCCTGTGGACACAGATGCTGCTGGCCCCCTCACAGTGACATGGGAACGTCTGCCTCTCCTTGTTGGCCTTCCCAACAACAATGGGGGGGCTTATTTCTAAAATGTAATAGAGATGGTGAAATGTGTACTTGGATGCCCTTTAATCAATGGAAAGTGGTGTTTGGTGCACTTTAACTTGAGTATTCACTACATAGACACACTCCACTAACACACTACAACATACTGTGCTAAAACTGCACTTATGCATTTCAATATACTGCGGTACAAGTGCACTGACACACTTCAATATACTGCAGTAAATGTGCACTAATGCACTTCAATATACTGCCGTAAAAGTGCACTGACGCACTTCAATATACTGCAGTAAAAGTGCACTAACGCACTTCAATATACTGCAGTAAATGTGCACAAAGGCACTTCAATATACTGCAGTAAATGTGCACAAACGCACTTCAATATACTGCAGTAAACTTGCACTAGCGCCCCTCAGTATCCTCCAGTAAACGTGCATTAACTCAGTTCAATATACTGCAGTAAACGTGCACTAACGCGTGTCAATATACTGCAGTAGACATGCACTAACGCACCTCAATATACTGCAATAAACCTGCCCTGAAACATTAAACTTACACTAAAGTAAAAATGAATTGTCGCATTAAACTCACACAGCATTATCACTAGATTCACACTACACTTACACTCTACACTGACAAAAGAATCACAGTAGCACACTATAGCACATTTATGCCCTGTACACACGGTCGGATTTTCTGATGGAAAATGTCCGATCGGAGCTTGTTGTCGGAAATTCCGACCGTGTGTGGGCTCCAACGGACATTTTCCATTGGATTTTCCGACACACAAAGTTGGAGAGGAGGAGATAAAATTTTCCGACAACAAAATCCGTTGTCGGAAATTCCGATCGTGTGTACACAAATCCGACGGACAAAGTGCCACGCATGCTCAGAATAAATAAAGAGATGAAAGCTATTGGCCTCTGCCCCGTTTATAGTCCCGACGTACGTGTTTTATGTCACCGCGTTTAGAACGATCGGATTTTCAGACAACTTTGTGCGACCGTGTGTAGACAAAACAAGTTTGAGCCAACATCCGTCGGAAAAAATCCTAGGATTTTGTTGTCGGAATGTCCGAACAAAGTCCGACCGTGTGTACGCCCTGTAACTCACTAGTAGCAACGAACAGAGCCCTGTTCTATCTATTTCCACTCCAATACCACACTGCAAATGGCTGCTGTGGGAAGGATCCTTTTAGAGAGAGGGGTGGGTCACTAAAAACCATTGGCCCTACTGGTATGGAGACGTGGTATCTGTGCAGCATATAGTGTCATAGGGATGCAACATTATCAAAAGCCTTTTGATAATGTTGCATCCCTATGACGAAACGCGTAGGACTGATGGTTTTTAGTGATGCCGTTCCTGTCATATAGACAGTTTTAATACTTTTAAATATAGTGTAAGTTGTTTTTTTTTTTACAATAAACCTGAGGATATTACTCTATGAGGAGCTTTCTTACCTATACATCAGATGCTGCACATCATTTATCCCAGGAGCTTTGGAGCCATAATTGAAGGCTATCCACTACAGAGGAGTTAGTGGAGGACATCAAAGAATACCGCATTGGGTTTGGTCCCCAGCAAATGACCTAATGGCACAGAAGACTCTTTTTGCTATGAAGCAAAGGAGTCCAACACATCCGGTGAGTTTGGATTTTTTTTACACTAACAAGGACTTTATTGTACTTATATCACTATATGCATTTTGGGGTGCTTGGGTGCAGAGCCTCCCTGCCCCAAAGCACCCACACCCTCATGTTGAGGGCATGTGGCCTGGTATAGTACAATAGGGGGGCTACTCGCTCGCCCCCCTCCCCCTATCCTGACCTGATAATCAGATGAGTAAGCCCCTGTGTGTCAACGCGTTTCGCTGGTTTGCTTCATCAGGACACATGAAGGGATGGTGTAAGTAAAGACTGGTCTCACTTGCCTGAATGTGAATACACATGCATATAAAATGGATCTCCCTGGGCGGACACCGGAGCAACAGGATAAGCCAGATGGTCTAAAACCCCACATAGTTTAATATAAGCATAAAGTTGGTATTCCAAAATTCTATATGTAAGAGGAATCTTCCACCACCTAATCAGATGGCATATAACTTAGAACCCCACCAAGATATATATGCATACTTAATAGGCAGCATGACAGCAGGTCAAAAAGTTGCTGACAATTGGGAAGGAGGGTATATGCCCCTTCAGATCGAACATGGCCTGTCCATGCTGCCACCAGGTAAGCCCAGGAGATACTGCTCCTAGCAACTAATAGCATACAGTGAACTAATTAACTATCTCTAGTCACTTAAACAAGGTAAAGTGGGCACAATATTAATCACATCTACAAGAGATGATCAGACAGACAGAAACAAGAGGTGACACAATTAACAATGGGAATGCACACCTAGGAGGTACACAATGGGAGAAACATACTTAACAATAAACACATAACACCTTAATAAACAGCAGGAGACCCCAGTATCAGGTTGGTTTGGACTGATCATTTTAACATCTGCTCTGAGTCTCACAGTCTAAAGCAGCCTTTGCTGGTTTGGACACAAAAGACCCAAATCTATGTTTTTTGGGGAGACATGGACCCAAACCTGAAGCAAGACCACACCAAGGGTCCCCCACACACATGCCTCCCAAAGAGTAGTGCTCCCTAAAAAGCCAGGGCACCTTGCAGGCCCCTTCTGAAAGCCCCTGTCCTGGTTGGGTCTGTCACAGTTGTCATGATGGGTTTGGTGCCTGGGTTTAGCATACCTTTGCTGGTGTTTTTCTAATGCCGCGTAATAAACTCTGACGGTTTTCCCCCGACGGAACTCCGACGGAATTCTATTCAAGCGGTCTTGCCTACACACGGTCAACCCAAAGTCCGACCGTCCAGAACGCGGTGACAGGACTAGAAAAACGGAAGTTCAATAGCCAGTAGCCAATAGCTTCCGTCTCGTACTTGCTTCAGAGCATGCATCTTTTTTGGTCCTTCGGACCAGCATACAGACGATTGGTTTTCCCAATAGGAATTGGGTCCGTCGGAAAGATTTAGAACATGTTCCATTTCTAGGTCCGTCAGATTTTTCTAAAAGAAAAGTCTGATGAGGCCTACACACGATCGGTATATACGATGAAAAGATTCCATCGGACTTTTTCTGTCGGACATTCCACTCGTTTGTACGCGGCATAAGAGTATTTCCCAACATAAAGACCAATCTTACAGGATAAGTATACATCAGGTTTTTATATTTGTTTTTAAAACATACAATGGCCTTTAAAAACTGCTTGTGTCTTGCACAGAAGTGTCAATTGTGACATGAAACTAATCGAACATTGGTTAGTTGCTTTTCTTTTATTGCTAATTATAACGACCAGGATTTCCTACAACAATATGCTGTGAGTGAGTAAATGGGACTGGACAGTTCTTCTCTGTGATATTTCCTGCAGTAAAAGTAATGCTCTTGTTCAGAAGGTTCTGGTGTATATTAATAAAATTGTGTCTTCTCCACACCACAGCAGGTTATTAGAGGACAGAAAGACATTCTGCCAAGATTGGGTAAAAATGTGGTGCTGTGCTAATCCTTTTAACCACTTCAGCCCCGGAAGGATTTACCCCCTTCCTGACCAGAGCACTTTTTACAATTTGGCACTGCGTCGCTTTAACTGCTAATTGCGCGGTCATGCAATGCTGTACCCAAACGAAATTTGCGTCCTTTTCTTCCCACAAATAGAGCTTTCTTTTGATGGTATTTGATCACCTCTGCCGTTTTTATTTTTTGCGCTATACACGGAAAAAGAAGGAAAATTTTGAAAAAAATGATATTTTCTACTTTTTGTTCTAAAAAAAATCCAATAAACTCAATTTTAGTCATACATTTAGGCCAAAATGTATTCGGCCACATGTCTTTGGTAAAAAAAATGTCAATAAGTGTATATTTATTGGTTTGCGCAAAAGTTATAGCACCTACAAACTAGGGTACATTTTCTGGAATTTACACAGCCTTTAATTTATGACTGCCTATGTCGTTTCTTGAGGTGCTAAAATGGCAGGGCAGTACAAAACCCCCACAAGTGACCCCATTTTGGAAAGTAGACACCCCAAGGAAATTGCTGAGAGGCATGCTGAGCCCATTGAATATTCATTTTTTTTGTCCCAAGTGATTGAATAATGACAAAAAAACAAATTACAAAAAGTTGTCACTAAATGATATATTGCTCACACAGGCCATAGGCCTATGTGGAATTGCACCCCAAAATACATTCAGCTGCTTCTCCTGAGTATGGGGATACCACATGTGTGGGACTTTTTGGGAGCCTAGCCGCGTACGGGGCCCCGAAAACCAATCACTGCCTTCAGGATTTCTAAGGGCATAAATTTTTGATTTTACTCCTCACTACCTATCACAGTTTTGAAGGCCATAAAATGCCCAGATGGCATAAAACCCCCCCAAATGACCCCATTTTGGAAAGTAGACACCCCAAGCTATTTGCTTTGATGCATGTTGAGTCCATGGAATATTTTATATTTTGACACAAGTTGCGGGAAAGTGACAATTTTTTTTTTTTGCACAAAGTTGTCACTAAAGGATAGATTGCTCACACAGGCCATGGGCATATGTGGAATTGCACCCCAAAATACATTTAGCTGCTTCTCCTGAGTATGGGGATACCACATGTGTGGGACTTTTTAGGAGCCTAACCGCGTACGGGGCCCCGAAAACCAATCACTGCCTTCAGGATTTCTAAGGGTGTAAATTTTTGATTTCACTCTTCACTGCCTATCACAGTTTCGGAGGCCATGGAATGCCCAGGTGGCACAAACCCCCCCCAAATGACCCCATTTTGGAAAGTAGACACCCCAAGCTATTTGCTGAGAGGCATGGTGAGTGTTTTGCAGCTCTCATTTGTTTTTGAAAATGAAGAAAGACAAGAAAAAACTTTTTTTTTTTCTTTTTTCAATTTTCAAAACTTTGTGACAAAAAGTGAGGTCTGCAAAATACTCACTATACCGCTCAGCAAATAGCTAGGGGTGTCTACTTTCCAAAATGGGGTCATTTGGGGGTTTTTTTTGCCACCTGGGCATTCCATGGCCTCCGAAACTGTGATAGGCAGTGAAGAGCGAAATCAAAAATTTACGCCCTTAGAAAGCCTGAAGGCGGTGCTTGGTTTTCGGGGTCCCGTACGCGGCTAGGCTCCCAAAAAGTCTCACACATGTGGTATCCCCGAACTCAGGAGAAGCAACAGAATGTATATTGGGGTGTAATTTCACATATTCCCATGGCATGTTTGAGCAATATATCATTTAGAGACAACTTTGTGCAAAAAAAAAAATTGTCTCTTTCCCGCAACTTGTGTCACAATATAAAATATTCCATGGACTCGACAAGCCCTTTCTGACACTTTTTGATTACATGAAAAAAATATTTTTTTTTTGCAAGAAAATTACTTTGAACCCCCACACTTTATATATTTTTTTAAAGCAAATGCCCTACAGATTAAAATGGTGGGTGTTTCATTTTTTTTTCACACAGTATTTGCGCAGCGATTTTTCAAACGCATTTTTTGGGGAAAAAACACTTTTTTAAATTTTAATGCACTAAAACACACTATATTGCCCAAATGTTTGATGAAATAAAAAAGATGATCTTAGGTCGAGTACATGGATACCAAACATGACATGCTTTAAAATTACGCACAAACGTGCAGTGGCGACAAACTAAATACATTTTTAAAAGCCTTTAAAAGCCTTTACAGGTTACCACTTTAGATTTACAGAGGAGGTCTACTGCTAATGCCCTCGATCTGACCTTCGCGGTGATACCTCACATGCATGGTGCAATTGCTGTTTACATTTGACGCCAGACCGACGCTTGCGTTCGCCTTAGCGCGAGAGCAGGGGGGACAGGGGTGCTTTTTTTTTTTTTTTTTTTTTTTCTTTATTATTTTTTTTGCTTTTTTATCTTATTTTTAAACTGTTCCTTTCATTTTTTTTTTTAAATAATTTTTATTGTTATCTCGGGGAATGTAAATATCCCCTATGATAGCAATAGGTAGTGACAGGTACTCTTTTTTGAAAAAATTGGGGTCTATTAGACCCTAGATTTCTCCTCTGCCCTCAAAGCATCTGACCACACCAAGATCGGTGTGATAAAATGCTTTCCCAATTTACCAATGACGCTGTTTACATCCGGCGAAATCTAAGTCATAAAATGCTCATAGCTTCCGGTTTCTTAGGCCATAGAGATGTTTGGAGCCACTCTGGATTCCCTCCCACTGCTTGTAAAAGCAGTCTAGAGGCTAATTAGCCGCTAGGATTGCTTTTACATGAAAGCCGACCGCTGGCTGAAAAGAATGATACCAAGATGATACCTAAACCTGCAGGCATCATTCTGGTATAACCACTCAAATTCGTGAATGGCGTACCTGAAGACAAAAAAATGGTTAACAATAAAGCACAGTAAACGGTAAAGTATAAAAAATTGCATACCTGAAAAGCAAACATGATAAAACATAATAACAATAAAACATTGCAGAATAGAATACAGTAAAAAAGAGCAGAACAATAGAGAGAATAGAGAGAGAGAGAACAATAAAACAACAACTATTTTTTTTTATTTTATATTTTTGTTTGTGTAGTTTTTTTTTTTTTTACACTTTTTTTTGTAACTGTAACTTTTATAACTGTAACCGGTTCCAGGTTCGGGTCTCTCAAAATGCGATGGTATCTTGGGAGACCCTGTGAAAGTGTGCCTAGTCTGTGCAATGCTGTACCCTACGCTAATACTCAACTAGTGAATGGTAGCGTTCAAAACATTCACCAATGCAAAGACAAGGATTGTCAGGACAGGAGGGACAATAATAGCGGGTGTCACGCCTATATACGCGCTTGCTGCAGACACATCTTTTTTTGGGGGGGTTCGCTGGGTAGGGGTACTCGGGAGGACATAAAGAAAATGCCTCTCATGCAGCGGACTGATTTGGTTCGGGATGTGAATGGGGGAAGTACGGGTGCTGCAGAAGTGGTGGGTTCCCAATTAGGATTGGCGAATGCAGCAGGAAGGGCATTATGGGCACGACGGGCCTGTGTTTGTCTTTTTGGTGGCAGCGGGACACTACTTGTGCTTGCCACCTCACCAGCTTGAACTGCACTTATGGGACTCGCCACGTCACCAAGTGTTACTGCAGTGCTGGTTTGACTACGACCGGGGTGTACTAGGCCGCTGGTGCTTGCCAGTTCACCAAAACGCTACCAAAAAAACTGTTAGCGATCGCAGGAATTAGGCCTGACTCTGCGAACACTGCAGTTATGCGTTTAGTGTTTTGTAAGTGATAGTGATCGATTGATACTGCACTTGGGTGGGCTGGGCCGGGCTAGGCGGAGGGGCAAAACGCAGGTGATAGCAGGTATCTGGGCTGATCCCGCTAACACTGCGTTTTTGGGAACCCTAAACTGCTGGGGACGCCAGTATAGATCTGATTGGATCAGATATTGATCCGTTCAGATACTATACCACTAAGGGAGGTGTACGGTGCGTGCGTGGGTGTTAGCGGTACTAGCGCTAATCTGACGCTGCCTGGGGCTGGTGCTTGCCAGTTCACCAAAACGCTACCAAAAAAACTGTTAGCGATCCCAGGGATCAGGCCTGACTCTGCGAACGCTGCAGTTATGCGTTTAGTGTTTTGTAAGTGACAGTGATCGATCGATACTACACTTGGGTGGGCTGGGCTGGGCCGGGCAGAGGGGCAAAACGCAGGTGCTAGCAGGTATCTGGGCTGATCCCGCTAACACTGCGTTTTTGGGAACCCTAAACTGCTGGGGATGCCAGTATAGATCTGATCGGATCAGATATTTATCCGTTCAGATACTATACCACTAAGGGAGGTGTACGGTGCGTGCGTGGGTGTTAGCGGTACTAGCGCTAATCTGACGCTGCCTGGGGCTGGTACTTGCCAGTTCACCAAAACGCTACCAAAAAAACTGTTAGCGATCGCAGGGATCAGGCCTGACTCTGCGAATGCTGCAGTTATGCATTTAGTGTTTTGTAAGTGACAGTGATCGATCGATACTGCACTTGGGTGGGCTGGGCTGGGCCGGGCGGAGGGGCAAAACGCAGGTGCTAGCAGGTATCTGGGCTGATCCCGCTAACACTGCGTTTTTGGGAACCCTAAACTGCTGGGGACGCTAGTATAGATCTGATCGGATCAGATATTGATCCGTTCAGATACTATACCACTAAGGGAGGTGTATGGTGCGTGCGTTGGTGTTAGCGGTACTGGCGCTAATCTGACGCTGCCTGGGGCGACGCATATCACCGCCGGGCAATCAGGGGGCTAAACCTTTATTCGGTAATAAACGGCGGGTGCCCTGACACTATAAAAAATAAACAAACTAACCAGCGTCAACCGTAACGGTTATACGGTGATCAGTGGTGAAAGGGTTAACTAGGGGGCAATCAAGGGGTTAAAACATTTACTAGATAGTATATGGGGGTCCCTGTCGCTATAAAACGCTGACGGCAAACCTAAATATTTACGCCCCTAACTAGCGGAACCAGTGACACTAATACAGCGATCAGAAAAATGATCGCTTAGTGACACTGGCGACAGGGGGTGATCAAGGGGTTAAAACTTTATTAGGGGGGGTTAGGGGGGTACTCTAGACCTACAGGGGGCTAACCCTAACTGCCCTACCACTTCTAACTGTCACAAACTGACACCATGCAGTAATCAGAAAAAAAAAAACACTGCTTGGTGTCAGTGTGACAGGGAGGGGGGGGGTGATTGGGGGGGATCGGGGGTGTATTGTATGCCTGGCATGTTCTACTGTGTGTGTGTGTGTTGTGCACTCACTTGTCTTCTCTCCTCGGCGCCGGAACGGAAACTGCCGAGCCGAGGAGGGATGACATCACATCCTCTGCCTCTGTGTACTATACAGAGGCAGGGGATGTTTCTCATTGGCTGGGAGCGATCACGAGGTGGGGGCCACGATCGGATGGCCTCCCCCTTGTCTCTAAACGCTCCCAGACAAATGCCGACTGCCGCTGGCACCGGGGGGGGTCCGATCGGACCCCCCGCCCGCGGGAAGGCAATCACGTACCAGGTACGTGATTTTGCCTGCCCGTGCCGCTCTGTTCACGTATATAGGCGTAAGGCGGTTGGCAAGTGGTTAAATAGGCAATGATTATACGTGTAATAACTCAGTGATGGTGGGTGCCTCCCAGTACAGCTAAAATAAATATTCACAAATGTCAAAAAAATGTGTCAATAGAACAGTAACCTAATGTAACAATAGTGAGAGTATGTAATGGTGATATGTATGACTATATACTTATCATACAGGTGCTCTGCTAGTACTAGCAGTAAAACATGCACAATATGTGAAAAGTGATTAGTGCTTATACCTCATAATACACAGAATATATATAAGTATATAAAAATATAAAAATATATAAAATATAAAATATATATATAGCAGCTAGCTTTAAATGTAACCAGTCTCTGACTGGCTTAACATATACCTGGTATAAATCAACACACTCCCAGGTGTGTGTATAGGCAAAGTGGATAGTGCTTAAAGTGCATAACATACAGTGACAATTTTATGGCTAAGTGTTAAGAGGTTCATTCATATGCATGCGAATCATGCATGCAGAAAAAAATAATAAATAAGGTGCTCCGTTTGGCAATGAACAATTAATCAAAGTCCACAAAAATATAAGTGATCCCTTTGGTGCTAAATTATAGGTGACAATAGTGGTCAATCTTCATGCAGCAACGCACACACTGGTGGGCAGTGGCCCCTTACCTGAAGGTAATGGGGTACTCGCATTTAGCCACTTTGAGGCATGGCAGCCTTTGTAGAAACCGTGGATACAACCAGCTGTGAGCTATGGTGGAGATATGGTCCTATCCTGGTCACTTCTCTCATGGGGGCGTCTAGTCCTTTCAAGTAGTGTCCCGGGGTCACCCAGATAAATTAAAAAGGAAGCCCACAATAGTGTAGTATTGTATGGAAAACGTACCACTTTTATTTAAGAAAAAACATATGTACTCACATAACAAACATTAAAACCGGGTGGAGATCCGACGAGCGGCGAGCTCGTACTACAACAACAGTCATAGAGTGCCTGTCCCGTCCCTACGCGTGACGTCACGGTCACGTGACTTCTTCAGGGGATACAGGGAGGCACTATCAATGTCCTTAAATATCTCCCCATAGGCTATAATGAGCGGCCATTTTCCGGGCGCCATTCAATAGCAGCCACGCCATATCTGGCCAATCAGTGAACACATAACTATCAGGATGGAGATATATAACTGTCCATGCTATGTGGATGTTTAACATGGATATGTATCTAAAAAAGAGAGGAATAATCTATAAAATAATACACCTAGGGATATATAAAGAAAGGTGGGTGTGTAAATCGCATGATTCGCTAGTTGACAGTGGTGGGGTTAAATATGTATTGTGATATCAGCCTCACACCTACATGTCGACACTGTGTGGGGATAGTAGCGAAGTGTTCAGAAGGAATATAAAACTCAGATGATAGAAACTTATTAACAATAAACGATTAGTGTTTAAAAATTACTCAGGAAACAGTTTAAGTCAAATTCTATGTTGAGGCCTCTTGGCGAGAAGGTGTCCATGGTGAAGATCCACCTGGACTCCATTTGACTAAGGGTCCTAACCTTGTGTCCCCCCCCGCCAGTGCCTCACATAGGGTTCAATGCCCCAAAATTTTAAATGAGAGGGGTCTTTGTTGTGGCAAAGTAAGAAATGTTTTGATACACTGTGCTTATCATATCCATTAATAATATTTTTTACATGTTCTTTGATCCGAACTTTGAGCGGTCTTTTTGTGCGGCCTATGTATTGCAAACCGCAACTGCATTGTAGGGCATATACAGCCCCCTCTGTATTGCAACAAACAAAGTTACGAACTTCATAAGTGTCCCCCGAATGGGGGACAGGCTGTACCCCATTCGGTGTAGGCTGCTTTTCCTTGTTTCACTTGGATTTGGGCCCCCCCTTTTTTTCTCCCCCACCCCGTCTCACGATAGCGCAGGAATACCCCATAACCTTTTGATAGCCTGCCAAGATTGCTTCTTCTCACTTGGATACCAGGTCATTTCAATTCTGCCCAACAATTTAGTACACTCTGAAAGATGCTGTGTTTTAGAGCTTATAGCTGCACAATATGGAAGCAATGAATGTTTTCTCTTTCTTCACCCACAGCATGAATTAATTCCTTTATAGACATATGGCTGATGACTTGCTAGCTTATGATGCCCACCATAAACTCACATATTGGATACTTCATCAAATAATTAAAGAAAACAAAAAAGCTTAAGTATCTATTTAGAAACAAAAATACTCCAAAAGAGCTTGAGGCATTGTATGTTTCAGCTTTTTCTGCAGATGTCTATTGAAGACTCGACAGTTTGCTACTGAAGGATAATGTAACGCTAAACTTCACACAAACAGCTAAATACACAGTTGAAAAATATACTGTATATGAAAGCTTTTTTATCATTCATTTTGTATTTGTATCATTTAGTTTTGTATTTCTATCTAGGGATGAGCTGACGGCAGTGGCGTAGCGTGGGGGTGCGGGGGGTGCCGTGGCCCCGGGCGCGACATTTTGGGGGGCGCAATTTCGTGCCAGTAGTGTCACTACTGGCTGCCTCCTCCTAATTTAATTTCCTGTGTCCCCCGCGCTCCGCCGCCATGTCCAGTGTTTGGCGCCCTGTGATTGGGCGTATGGGGGTCATGTGCGGCGTGGGGCTGGCCTATCCGCGATCACGGTTGCTCCTGAAGTCCCGCCTCCGCACATGACCCCCATACGCCCAATCACAGTGTGCCGGGAAACAATGAACATGCTGGCCGGAGCGCGGGGGAGACGAGCACTGGAGAGTGTGAGCCGCCGGGGCCGCTGTCTTCTCCTCCTCCTCCTCCTATCCTCCAGACCGATGCAAGACAAGAAGGTGATGAATGGATAAACACGGGGGGGGGGAGAAGAGACAGGCGCCGTATATGTAGTGTCAGTATAAGAAGACTAGGCAGGACAGTATAGTGTACAGTGTAGTATAATGGTCAGTATAGTGTAGTGTACAGTGTAGTATAATGGTCAGTATAGTGTAGTTGACAGTGTAGTATTGTGGTCTGTATAGTGCAGTGGTCAGTTAAGTGTAGTGGACAGTGTAGTGTAGTGGACAGTGTAGTATTGTGGTCTGTATAGTGTAGTGGTCAGTGTAGTGGACAGTGTAGTGTAGTGGACAGTGTAGTATAGTGGACAGTGTAGTATTGTGGTCTGTATAGTGTAGTGGTTAGTGTAGTGTAGTGGACAGTGTAGTGTAGTGGACAGTGTAGTGTAGTGGTCAGCGTAATATAGTGGACAGTGTAGTATTTTAGTCTGTATAGTGTAGTGGTCAGTATAGTGTAGTGGACAGTGTAGTGTAGTGGTCAGTGTAGTATTGTGGTCAGTATAATGTAGTGGTCAGTATAGTGTAGTGGTCAGTGTAGTATAGTGGACAGTGTAGTAATGTGGTCTGTATAGTGTAGTGGACAGTGTAGTGTAGTGGTCAGTGTAGTATAGTGGACAGTGTAGTATTGTGGTCTGTATAGTGTAGTGGTCAGTGTAGTGTAGTGGTCAGTGTAGTGTAGTGGTCAATGTAGTATAGTGGACAGTGTAGTGGTCAGTATAGTGTAGTGGTCAGTGTAGTGTAGTGGTCAGTGTAGTGTAGTGGTCAGTGTAGTGGTCAGTGTAGTATAGTGGACAGTGTAGTGGTCAGTATAGTGTAGTGGACAGTGTAGTGTAGTGGTCAGTGTAGTATAGTGGACAGTGTAGTGGTCAGTGTAGTGTAGTGTAGTGGACAGTGTAGTGTAGTGGTCAGTGTAGTATAGTGGACAGTGTAGTGGTCAGTGTAGTATAGTGGACAGTGTAGTGGTCAGTGTAGTATAGTGGACAGTGTAGTGGTCAGTGTAGTGTAGTGGACAGTGTAGTATTGTGGTCTGTATAGTGTAGTGGTCAGTGTAGTGTAGTGGTCAGTGTAGTGTAGTGGTCAATGTAGTATAGTGGACAGTGTAGTGGTCAGTATAGTGTAGTGGTCAGTGTAGTGTAGTGGTCAGTGTAGTATAGTGGTCAGTGTAGTATAGTGGACAGTGTAGTGGTCAGTATAGTGTAGTGGACAGTGTAGTGTAGTGGTCAGTGTAGTATAGTGGACAGTGTAGTGGTCAGTGTAGTGTAGTGTAGTGGACAGTGTAGTGTAGTGGTCAGTGTAGTATAGTGGACAGTGTAGTGGTCAGTGAAGTATAGTGGACAGTGTAGTGGTCAGTGTAGTATAGTGGACAGTGTAGTGGTCAGTGTAGTGTAGTGGACAGTGTAGTATTGTGGTCTGTATAGTGTAGTGGTCAGTATAGTGTAGTGGACAGTGTAGTGTAGTGGACAGTGTAGTATAGTGGTCAGTGTAGTGTAGTGGACAGTATAGTGGTCAGTGTAGTGTAGTTCTCAGTGTAGTGGTCGGTATAGTGGACAGTACAGTGTAGTGGTCAGTATAGTGGACAGTATAGTGGTCAGTATAGTGTAGTGGACAGTGTAGTGGAGTGTATAGTATAGTGGTCAGTGTAGTATAGTGGTCAGTGTAGTGTAGTGGACAGTGTAATGGTCACTGTAGTGTAGTTCTCAGTGTAGTATAGTGGTCAGTATAGTATAGTGTAGTGGACAGTGTAGTTCTCAGTGTAGCGGTCAGTATAGTGGACAGTGTAGTGTAGTGGTCAGTAAAGTGGACAGTATAGTGGTCAGTGTAGTGGACTGTATAGTGGTTAGTGTAGTGTAGTGGACAGTATAGTGGTCAGTGTAGTATAGTGGTCAGTGTAGTGGTCAGTGTAGTTCTTAGTGTAGTGGACAGTATAGTATAGTGGTCACTGGTCAGTGTAGTGGACAGTATAGTGGTCAGTGTAGTGTAGTGGACAGTATAGTGGTCAGTGTAGTTCTTAGTGTAGTGGACAGTATAGTATAGTGGTCAGTGTAGTGTGTAATGGTCAGTAAAAGAATCAGGTTGGTCAGTGTTGAAATCAAGTAGGTTAGTGTAGTGGTCAGTATAGGAATCAGGTAAGTCGGTACTATTGTATTTGAAGGGACTCAGGGATAGCTAAAAGTCTGCAGGTTGGGGGGGGGGCGCAAATTACTTGCCTTGCCCCGGGTGCTGACAACCCACGCTACGCCACTGGCTGACGGTTTCCCTCAACTTCTGGCCATTTGTCTCCCTGTTTGGTGGGAGCTGAATATCATATATAGAAGTGGTATTCTACTGCTTCTTTATATGATTGAGTCCCACTGTCACTGGTTCGTAGTGAAACTGTGGGTGCTTATACCTTAACCTCCTTAGGAATCATTGACAGGAAACCTCTCCACTTAAGAAGAGGGGAGTGCATAGTTGTGACCTCACTGCTCAAGTATGGCCACTGGCCATGTTTGGGCAAGGACATTGAAAAAAGATAGTCATGACCTTATCTGGTCAATGAAGTCACCGCCACCCCTGCACCTTCTCTTATACATATTACTGATGACAGCTTGGGGAGCTGTCATTTGTCTATGAGTACCATCGGGATAGTTGTGTGCGCTGGGTGGCGAGCATCGTGATTGACGATGGATTTACAATTTTTACCCATTTTTTTATGTACCCCATCCTCAGTCATATGGGAGGTGGTATCTGGGGGCCCCCTTATTACTAAAGGGTTTCCCTATTCCAATCGTACCAAGCAGCTTTAATGATATTACCCAGTGCCAATGGTGGACGATTAACAGCTCCACGTGTGTGATAAACCTATACCTTAAGTTGAAATAAAATAAGTAATATTGTGTCAAAAACTATATATAAAATCTAAGTGACTATATGTGAAATAGTCCAGTTGCTGCTTATAACTCAAAAGTGTTCTCACTCACTTCAATATAAAATCAACAATATGTATAGTGCAGCGCAACTAGCTACAATTTAACAAACATTAAAGTGAATATATGTACATAGGAAAAAAAGAAAAAACTGCGCTAAGGTGTATCAAAATAATGTGCCAAATTACAAGTTACAATTTTAACAAATAGTGAACAATCTAGATGGTATAAGCAGCGATTCTTCTGCACAACAAAAACAGTGTAATTATAAAATAGTAATAGAATCGCGCTAAAACATTGACTCAATTATATATAATTAATCAATAATACAGTCCATTAGACATAATTACATGTAACATGAGCAGATAGCCACAAAATAATATAGTGCCAGAAATAAGAATATAAAAATATTATTGAATATAAAATTATAGTATAGTGTAATAGCCAAAAATAAATACGGTAATCAAACACCCGTGTACAGATAAATAAATAAAGTATTGGAAAAAGTCCATCAAATTGTAAGATATATGAGGTCTTCCATGACGTGGAAAATATTGTGTTCAGTCCACCACTAGTGATAAAATTTGCCGCTTACCAGAGCCCCATGACCCCCCACTACAGAGGATCAGGGGAAGCCTGTACGGAGATGGCCCTCCGGAGCTTGACAAATGGACTCAGATTCAAAAATCGTGGGTGGTCATTAAACATCCAAAGACACCAAATGGAACTATTGGAACTCAGATCCCATCGTATCTTCCCAGCTCATAAGTCATAAATATGGCATGAAAGATAAAAAAGCTCCAATAGTGTAAAACCTTCAATTTATTGTAGATAAAACAATCTTGTATTGCACTCACATGTAAACAGCAAAAACAACACCTGTATTGTCTGGTGCTCCGGCCGGTGAACACACAGACAAGCCTGTCCTACTGGGACATCCACGATAATGCGAGGTGATGCAAGCACGTCGCTCCGTCCTATGCGTTTCGTAATAGGTTACGACATCCAGGGGCAGTCTCCTAAAACCCGATGAATGCTTCCACTCCGCTCTTTACTCTCCAACACCTCCTGTCAGTGCTGTATGTTCTCAGTCAGCTGTATATAAAAATCAAATAAAGGAAAATCGAGTGCTCCCTGTCAGAATTTTAATGTCAGATAAAATAGAGGTAGTACACTCACATAATAGGCACCCAGCCATGATGGCATATTGAACAGATATCCAACTCCCAACGTGCTTATGATGATAACTGAGGGTCTGGCTCCTAATCCCAAACACTTGTCGTCCTGGATATGGACTTCATCAATATAATAATCCAACGCATCAAGGAGCCCTGGAAGGGGTCCTGGAGGCACCACACCTGGATGAAAAAACACTGGTGAGAAGACAACTTAACGTGGGGCTGACTGTCTCAGCGCTTGTCGCCGTGACAACACATTTCAGGCGCGTATGCTTTATCAAGTCCAAGTCAAGTCCAATAAGGTGCATGCGCATGAAATGCGTTTTGACAGCAACCAGATCCATGCTTATGAAGCCAAATAAATGATTTAATATCACTCCAAGTGGCAACCTGCTATTTACCCTTTGTGAAACTGCTTAACACCACTATACACACATACAGGCATGTTTTCTTTATTGTCCACTACTTCAAGTGGTTTTTGCAGCAGCTGGGGCTACTAAAGTTGATTCCTCCATCATCTGTGTGAGTGTTACTAAGAAGCTCAGCGCTTGGTTTTTTGATCTTTTTTTCCACATTCTGATAAGTCCCCCACCCGCAGACCTCCCCAACCACTGGTCAAGTTGTGGGGAAGAGGCCCTTGTCATCAACTTTGAAACAAGGTGCTTTTCCAAGGGCGGTACCCCCCATCCCGTGTTGAAGGCATGAGGCCTTGTGTGATTCAGGATGATTCCTGGACAGCCAACCTGCATGCTTGGTATGGATTTTTTGTGGAAACTCACTTTTTTTTTTTTTTTTGCATGGAGTACCCCTTAAAATCCATACCAGACTCAAAGGAAAGGTATGCATTTTGGGGAGGACTCTATGCTATTTTTTTTTTCATTCTTTCTGTAGGATGTGCTACAGCAAATATGACATTTACAGAGAAAAAGACAGCACACAGGCCCCTCCCGAGTTCCCTCATAATACACAGCAGATCCTTGGAAGGGGGCCTGTTCTTTTTTTTTTCTTAAGAATATGGCAATGAAATGTCAATTGCCAGCAATTTTAAACATTTTTTTCCTTCATTTTTGTAAATTTTAGTGCTGCTGCAGAACTTTCTGTATATCACAGAGATGTGCCCCTTCACAGACAGAAATAAGGCAGCCCCCAGGCATGTTATTTAAAGGAATTGGGAATTTTTTTTAATGCCCACTTTAAGCATTTGAAAATCACTTCCTGGCCAAATGGAATTTTTTTTTTTAATTTCTTTGGTACGTGAGTATTATTATGAGTAATATTTTTAATTTGAGAGATTTGACTCCCACTGATTTCATTAGGGTTTGGCATTCGAACTTTGAAGTTCGCCAAACCCTGCTTGAACCGAACCTAGGACAGTTTGACTCATCCCTATTTCTAAATATTCAGTCCTAAGATTTACAAAGACCTGCCAGCAACTGGATACCGAAGAAGTATTTTAATTACATTAACCCTTTGCTGATTTTACTCTGTCCTCCGGCAGCATGTTTGGAAGCCGAATCCAGGAAGTGAAGTCAGCAGGAAGGGACCAGCAACCAGTGTGGACAGCAAGCTGGAAGTGATGTCATCAACATGCGATGCATTTCGGAACAGCTGATTGGTTCCTTCTTCAAGCAATGGCTTCCATCTGTCAGCCACTTCAGAATATGCTGCCATAGAATTACACCTGTGGATATCAATGAGACTCGGGACTACCAGAACGCCGCACTACCTGCCATATTACTAATATGATGTGCTTCTACCCATCCACCCTTTTTAAAGTGTTTTTAACCCTTTTGGGAAATATAAAGTTTTACTCCTGCAGTTAGAGGCGCCTTTCTTTTCTTTTCATTTTACTTCCAGAGTTTGCTTCTCTCTTCAAGTGCTGTCAAAAATGCATGAAGACCCTCTTCTATTTCTACATAGACTGATATCTGCTTGGTTTGTTACTCAGATCACCCTTATACACAATTTTATCCAAAGTCTTAGCAGAATATCGATGTATACATTTAAAGAAAACCTTACATAAGCTGGTAAAGGTACACTGCAGTGTTATAGCAAGGCTTACACATCATTTCAGATTTATTATAAAGCATTTTGGGATTCTGGAAATCTGATATGAGGACTATGACCATCTCCTGTGGTCAAAATGTTCTTCCTCTGACCCCACCACCTCAGTGTTTTCCAATGCCTTTAGATCAGTGTTTCTCAACTCCAGTCCTTAAGGCGCCCCAACAGGTCATGTTTTCAGGATTTCCCTCAGAGGAAACAGCTGTGGTAATTACTAAGGCGGTGAAACTGATTAAATCACCTGTGCAAAATAATGGTAGGCCTGAAAACATGACCTGTTGGGGCGCCTTGAGGGCTGGAGTTGAGAAAAACGCTGCTCTAGATTGTAAGCTCCATGAGCAGGGCCCTCCTACTATTTCTGTATTGAACTGTATTGTAATTGTACTTTCCCCTTCTTTATATTGTGAAGCGCTGCATTGCATTTTTTGCATTGCATGCAAAAAAAAAAAAAAACTGCTGATTTAGCAACCCCCCCCCCCATTCCATTTTCTATAAACTAATACATTTTTAACCCTCAGTTACTCCACCCTAATAATTTTTATTAATAACTTCTTCAGCCCCTTTTCTTCGTTTTTTTTTTTTTTTACAGTATGTAAACTAGTAAGTTTTGTTAGTTGATATTTTTATTCGCCAAATGAAATAGAGAACTTTGACATGCTTGCCTTGGGTGTCAGAGGACTCTAGCCTGACACTGGGTATTAGTAATTTTGTTATTACAAAAATAGCATTAATTATTTGTATATTTTCTCTACTTCCTTTTTATAAAAATAGGTAGTATTAAATGTTTTTATTAAACGTGTCTTTTGCAACCTGGCTATGTAACTAATAAGTATGTTATTGCCTCCAGGAAAGAAGAAATAAATGAATAATGTAATTAATCTCTCCTTAGTGACATTATCACAGACGCAAACTGATTTTCTCAATAAGCATTTATGTTCCTAAATTATGTTCCTTCTGCAGGTTTCTCACTTGTTAGCATATTCTTTGATTTCCTTCTTTTGTTAGATGAGTGGCTTTGTGTGGATAATACCTTGATGTGAATAGCAGATTATGATATGCTGGTAATGATTTTCACGCATTCACATATGCTTATGTGAAATTTTTTGATGCTAAATTATTTCCAAAATGTGTGTTTGATCTAGTGGATGAAAACAAATTCAATGACTCAAAGGTTAATATAATAATAGAATGGGAACCTAAATCTGATTTTTATTTGCATTTTGTACAAGGCCTTGTCCTGGAAAATTGCCCAGTACCTCTGAATTCCTTAAAAGTAAATACCGAAACTGGCATTGCCCAGAAAACCCAGCAACATATATACATGTATTCTGGTTATGCCCAATGGTCCAATCCTTTTAGAAAGATGTTACTGAGTGCATTAAAAAGTGCACTATGATCTCAGTACCACTGATGGTGGATGTCTGTATACTTGGTTTGGTTCACCTACTGGCCATGTCCAGAGCGATGAGACACTGATAGGGTTGCTATTGTTCTACACCCGCAAGGCTATACTGCTCAAATGGAAATCCCCATTGGCACCTACCCTCGATTTTTGGAAAGTTCTGGTTAACTCAGCAATACCGCTGTATAAGTTCACTTATGAGTCCGGGGATTGTCCTGGGAAATTCACCAAAACATGGAATATCTGGGTTACCTCTGTGGGCACAAACCCTTACGGGGATGCCCCCGCGAGATCATCCCCCCCCCATTTAATTCTACTGACCTATTGAGGGCATCTGTAGGGTAGTGCAGATTAGGTGGTGCCTTTTTTGTTTATGCCTATACCAGTGAGGTGTATTCAAATCCGACATCTTGGTTGCCAAGAGAATATGTTCTGACTCAACTACAAGGCAATAACTTTAGCTTCAGCTTCATATAGGGCTTACATGACCTGCTGATCTATTTATCCCTTGCATCAATTCAGACAGCTTAACTCAATGAATAAACTCACTGTATGGAGAAACAGACGATGATCCTTTCGAATGTTCCGTTTAATTATGGATATTCATAGGTAGAAAATCGTTGGTGTTGTAAGCCACATGTAAAGATGTTACAGCATGATGGTATACTGAGCAATGAACCAGAGAGAGGAAGGGGAGGGGGAAATACAGAACTACAGTGGGAGAGAGAGTTCAGTTAGACAGAAGGAACAAATCTTAAAGACACAGAGCATAATAAATCACATAATGTAACACAACAGAATAGTTCATAGTTTTGTTCTTTGCTTTTGTTTTTTATGTCTTATTGTTTTACCTTATAAGCATGGGTATGTCAAATAGGCTTTGTTTTGTACCTTACCTTCAATCCCTAATAAAGAGTATCTTTAAAATAAAAAATACACTGAAAATATGAAAACAACTACAATTGCAGTGGGGCTCGTTTTTGTCTAGGACACCAGTAAACAGCACTTTTACTTACCTTAGCTCTCGCTTTTCTTGCAGCCATCACTCACCTATTTTCTCTGATGCTGTGGCTTGTAGGCAGGCCTTAGAGGCCTTTGAGCGCGAGTCAGAGTGCCAAAGAGAAGAGGCTGCACTTCTCTTCTCTGCACCAGTTGCATGGAAAGAGTAGCGGGAGTGAGGGAGAGGATTAATAATGGTGTTTTTTACTGATGTTTTTCACTGGTACCCTAGCCAACAAGCTTTTAACCCTTACAATGCAGGGGGACACCCACTGCAAGTTTTTATTTTTATTTCAATTTACCCAGAGTTCAGCTTTAAAGTGTATCTAAACCCAAAATAAAAATGTAATCTATTGCAGCTTACCCGTCCTTAGATCCTTAGATATGGTGGCAGCACTTGTTGGGTTTTATTTTCACCTGCAATCCTGTAAATAATACACTTCCTTTCCCTTCATGTCTACATGAAAGTTGTCACTAAGGATGAGCTGAACACCCCCCGGTTCAGTTCACACCAGAACTTGCAAACAGGCAAAAAATTAGGACGAACACACGAACACCGTTAAAGTCTATGGGACACGAACATGAAAAATCAAAAGTGCTCATTTTAAAGGCTTATATGCAAGTTATTGTCATAAAAAGTGTTTGGGGACCTGGGTCCTGCCCCAGGGGACATGTATCAATGAAAATATTGCATAATATTCATACCTGACCCAAAAGGCCTGGTAATGGACTGGGGGGAACCCATGCCGTTTTTTTCAATGAGTTTTACCTATATTGCCGAGACCCAACAATTAATTACAGCCGCGATCAGTTTTGACTTTTTTCCTTTAGAAATGTCATTTTGTTGTGGTACTGTTCTAAACACGGGAAAACTGCACCAATTTACAGGCATACTATAGACACCCCCCAGGCACGATATTTAAAGAAATATTTCATTTTTATTGTTTCACATTAAGCATTATTAAAATCACTGCTCCTGAAAAAAAGGCAGTTTTTAAAACTTTTTTTTGCATTGATACATGTCCCCTGGGGCAGGACCCAGGTCCCCAAACACTTTTTATGACAATAACTTGCATATAAGCCTTTAAAATGAGCACTTTTGGTTTTTCATGTTAGTGTCCCATAGACTTTAACCGGGTTCCGCGGCTTTCGAATTTGCCGCAAACACCGCATAATGTTCGGTGTTCGCCGAACAACCAAAGTTCGGCCCGGATTTATGCTCAGGCCGAACCGTTCCCCCATCCCTAGTTGTCACACAGGCTAAACTTCAAATATATCTGCCTATGTACAATTTCTATATGATTGTTTTTGCTGTCTTGAAGTGACAAGGACAGTACCGTATATACTCGAGTATAAGTCGAATTTTTCAGCACATTTTTTTGTGCTGAAAGTGCCCCCCTCGACTTATACTCGAGTCAAGGACTTATCTGCAGCAAAAAATTTCATTTTCTGAACCGATTTTGGGGCCTCGTATCTCAGGGCCACTTGATGCTAGGAACCCCAAATTTGGTATGCAAACCCAGTGGAACGGGTACCACAACATAACCAAAGCTGAAGTTCCTAGCACTAAGTGGCCCCGAGATAATGGGCCCCAAAATCGGATCGGAAAATGTCATTCTCTGCTGCAGAAAAGTGCTTGACATTTTCTGAACCGATTTTGGGGCCCTATATCTCAGGGCCACTTGGTACTAGGAACCCCAAATTAGGTATGCAAACCCAGTGGATCTGATATCATAACATATCCAAAGCTGGGGTTCCTAGCACCAAGTGGCCCTGAGATACAGGGCCCCAAACCCGGTTCGGAAAATGTCATTCTCTGCTGCAGAAAAGTGCTTGACATTTTCTGAACTGATTTTTGGGGCCCTGTATCTCGGGGCCACTTGGTGCTAGAAACCCCAGCTTTGGAAATTTTATGCTGCTAGTTCCACTGGGTTTGCACACTAAATTTGGGGTTCTTAGCACTAAGTGGCCCCGAGATACGGGGCCCCAAATTTGGTCAACTGTGTCCATCTGCAGCAATGTCATTTCGGGACTCTTTGGGTTCAGAGACCCCAAATTTTTGCTGCAGCTAGGGGGCATCTAGGAACCCTTAACTACCGAGTTTGAAGTTCAGGGGACCTATGGCTGCAAATGGGCACAGTGAGGCATGCAAATGGCCACAGTGATGCTGCAAATGGGCATTGTTGACCCTCTTTTCCACTTACAGTAGCTGTGCATTTCTCACCCTCGTCTTATACTCGGGTCAATAAGTTTTTCCCATTTTTTTTTTGTGGTAAATTAGGGCCTCGACTTATACTCGGAACGACTTATACTCGAGTATATACGGTACATTTCTGGTAAAATCAACATATATTTTTTTCACTTGAAAGAAATGTCCTTAGCCTGAAATATGAAAACAAAACAGCCACCACATCTACGTATGGAAGAGTCCTGGGGCCTTGCCAAAATGTATTAAAGAAAATTCTGAGTTTTAAAATCATAATTCTGAGTATCAAAGTCAGTATTCTAAGGTTCATAGACAAAACTCTAAGATTTAAAGAATTCTGACTTTGAAACTCAGAATTCTAACATTGAAAATCAGAATGTTTTCATAATTTTAGGATTACCCCAGGGCTTTTCTGTATCTAAGGACTGGAAAGCTGCAAAATATTACATTTTTGTTCTTAGGTGTAGTTATGTTTCAAAGTGGAACTTCAGACAAACAGCTAGATAGGCACCTCTGGGCATACGTTCCTACTCATTATTTATACTGTATGACTATTGTTAAACATGTGAGAATATTCGCTTCCACTAAAACTCAAATGAAAGTCGAAAGTTTGGCAACACTGAACGTTTTTTTACTTCCTTTGTATATCCAACAACAGTCCTTGAACGCTATCTGTATTGTAAATCTTTATTAGGACATAAGTAAGATATTCATCTCCACTTACCTTTCACAATAAAAACTGTGTATCTGCTTCCATCTAGTTGGACTTTCAGAGCTCGTTTTACACTCAGCTGTGCGGAATAAGCTGCCTTTACTGGCTCCCGGCATTGCTGAGTGAATCTCCTGGCTTCAGGAGTAAGCCACAAAAATCCCACCACATAACAACTGGATTCAATTACACATGACTTTATGACAGAACTAAATAGGATCCCTGGAGCTAAAATGGTAATCCACTATTATCCTCTGTAACTAAAAGAGAATCAGCCATGACTGGGCTTATAGTCTGAATATTCATGTGTATGTCATGGCAAAAATTTAAAAAGAATAAACATATTTTGTACATCTCTGGAATGCAAACCCATTTCCCCAGGTTTTATCCCTCAAAACATGCTGCAAGTATAGAAAAATAACTGTTGTTGTGCCAGAAATATAGCGTGTGTCTACCTTCCTCTTTGACATAAAAGCATTGTGTATTTTCAGCTCTGAATTTAAATGCTACATGGTGTCAGCCCTGCCTTCCTAATTTCTGATTAAATAGAGATTAAATAAAACACCTCTCCTCATCTCCATAACCCCTTCTTGTGCACAGGTGGAGAGCACAGGAAGTTATCTGCTCACAACTTTCCTGGCAAAGTCAACAGGTATTTTTTACAATAAGGCCCCTTTCACACTGGGGTGGGGGGCGGCGTCGGCAGTAAATCTGCACTATTTTTAGCGCTGCTTTACCGTCCTTTTAGCGGCGGTATTCGGCCACTAGCGGGGCAGTTTTACCCCCCTGCTAGCGGCCGAGAAAGGGTTTAAACCACCACAAAGCACTGCTGCAGCAGCGCTATGCCGGTGGTATAGCCGCGCTGCCCCATTGATTTCAATGGGCAGGAGCAGTGAAGGAGCGCTGTATACACCGCACCTTCACCACTCCAAAGATGCTGCTTGCAGGACTTTTTTTACCGTCCTGCCAGCGCACCACACCAGTGTGAAAGCCCTCGGGGCTTTCACATTGGAGACACAGCAGCGGCTCTTTCAGGGCGCTTTGCAGGCGCCATTTTTAGCGCTGTAGCGCCTGCAAAGCGCCTCAGTGTGAAAGGGGTCTAATAGGGGACATGGTTTGCTCTAGTTGGCACCACCTCCAAAATACTATAGACACTTGTGACAAAAGAAAAAAAAAGAGAGAGGACTTCAAGGTGCCAGGCATAACCCCAAATAAAGGTGACCGCACAACCTCAGTAAAATGAAAAAAGTTTATTTGCATATTTATTTTTTGCATATTTATTTCTTTTTTCACAATTTCAAAATGTAGGCCTGTGGATGTTGGGTATCTGGATTTTCCAAAAGCATTTGATAAGTCCACCTACAAATGCTTAACCACTTTATCCCCGGGAAGGATTTACCCCCAAGCCCTATTTTGCGATACGCACTGCGTCGCTTTAACTGACAATTGCGCGGTCGTGCAACATTGTACCCCAACAAAATTGACACCCTTTTTTCCCACAAATAGATCTTTCTTTTGGTGGTATTCGATCACCTCTGTGGTTTTTATTTTTTGCGCTATAAACAAAAAAAGGAGAGAACATTTTGAAAATAAAGGTATATTTTTTACTTTTTGCTATAATAAATATCCCCCCAAAAAATATAAAAAAACAAATTTCTTCCTCAGTTTAGGCCGATATGTATTCTTCTACATATTTTTGGTTAAAAAAAATCGCAATAAGCGTATATTGATTGGTTTGCGCAAAAGTTAGCGCGTCTACAATATAGGTGATAGATTTATGGCATTTTTATTATAACTTTTTTTTTATTAGTAATGGCGGCAATCTGTGATTTTTGTAATGACTGTGACATTGCAGCAGACAGATCGGACACGTTTGACACTATTTTGGGACCATTGTCATTTATACAGCGATCAGTGCTATAAAAATGCACTGATTACAGTGTAAATGTCATTGGCAGGGAAAGGGTTAAACACTAGGGGGTGATCAAGGGGTTAAGTGTGTTCCCTGGGCGTTTTCTAACTGTAGGGCGGATGGGCTCACTAGAACAAGACAGGGATCACTGCTCCCGATGACAGGGAGCAATAGATCCCCTGTCATGTTGCTAGGTAGAACAGGGAAATGCCTTGTTTACATAGGCATCTCCCCATTCTGCCTCTCCGTGTCACGATTGCGGGCCACCGGCGGGTACGTTGTTTTGTATATCGGCGTGAGCCGGTCAGCAAATGGTTAATCTACAAACTGAAGTCTGTAGGCATGGACCATAGGGTTTGTTCTTGGATAGAAAACTGGCTACAGGGGTGCATCAAAAGTGGTAAGTGGGGTACCCCAAGGCTCTGTCCTGGGACCATGTCAGGGCTGGGATCAGCCCTTCCTTCTCTGAGCTGGCCGCTCAGCTGTCGGCTAATTGCCAGCTCCCATCTCTCTCCACAGTTACCCAGCTGTTGTTGATTCTGCTCATCAGTCCTACCTACTTAAAGTCGTCCAGATCACTTGATCTCTGCCTTCGCCTTTGTCAACATCACAGAGACTTTCTCCTGCGTTCCTGTTGAAGACTTGCTCGGCTGACGTTCCTTCTGGCTCCTGATCCTGCTTGCTGTACTACTACGTTTATCTCTGGCTCTCTGACATTTGCTTGGCTGACTACCCGATCCGGTTACTGAACTCTGGCTTGTTTTGACTACGCTTACTCTGTTTACCTTATTATTATTATTATTATTATTATTATTAAACAAGTGTGATTTAACTATACTTCTGTCTCGGTCTGATTCATGGTTCCTGACAGGCAAATTCTGTTTAATTTATTTATAAATGATATAGGGGATGGGATAAATAGCTCAATCTCAGTGTTTGCTGACGACTCAAAAATGAGTAGGGCAATTACATCACAGCAGGATATAGAAACCTTACAAGAGGACCTGAAGAAATTAATGGAGTGGTCAACTAGATGGCAAATAAGGTTTAATAATGAAAAATGTAAAGTAATGCACTTGAGGGTTAAAAATAAAAATGCAAGTTACTCACTAGGGGGCGACCTAGTAGAAGACAGACTATGCAATAGCATGTAATGTCAAGCCGCAGCAAGTAAAGCCAGCAGATTATTAGCATGCATTAAAAGAGGCATTTACTCCAGAGATAAAACGATAATCCTGCCAATTTATAAAACTCTGGTTCAACCACATCTGGAGTATTCCGTCCAGTTCTGGTCACCAATCCTCAGTAAGGATGTGCTGGAACTGGACAGAGTCCAGAAAAGTGCAACAAAATTATTAAGGGGACTGGAGGACCTCAATTATGAGGAAAGACTACAAGCACTAAATGTATTTAGAGATGCTTGAGAGGAAATATGATAGCAATATACAAATATCTCTATGGTGATCCCAGCATAGGTAGGAATCTATTCAGTCTCAGGGAGTGTAAGAGGACACGGGGCCACTTGATGAGACTGGAAGAGAAGCGTTTTAACCTTAAGCTGTGTAGGGGGTGTTTCACTGTCAGGACAATAAGAATGTGGAACTCTCTTCCACAATCGGTGGTTAGGGTTGCCACCTCATCCCTTTAAACCCAAACACTTTAATTACACAGATTCTGAGGCTAATTTAATGCACATACAGTACTAAGTAAGCTTAATTACCACCTTAATCAGCGATAGAACCTGTGTAATTAATATGTGTTAAGGCTTAAAGGGATAAGGTGGCAACCCTATCGGTAGTGTCAGCAGAAAGTATTGATAGTTTTAAAAGACTCTTGGATGTGCATCTTAGCGAACACAATAAACAGGGATATGAGAAAGGATTATCTAAATGAACACGCACCCACACAGGTTGAACTGGATGGACTATTGTCTTTATTCAACCTTACCAACCATGTTACTATGTAAGAAATGTTGCTACTAGCCGATTCCCTTTGCAAACTGTGCATTAAAGCGGAGTTCCACCCATTTAAAAGTCTGCAGCTACAAAAAGTGTAGCTGCTGATTTTTAATAATCAGACACTCACCTGTCCCACGGTCCAGCGATGCAGGCGTACAAAGCCTCACCCCTCTCCCCCTCCTCTCCGCGGTGCCGGCATTGTTACTGTGTCACAGCCGGGTGCGCACTATGCATGCACGAGTCAAGCTGCGCATTGTGAATGGCCGGGCGATCTTCTGGGACCTGTGACGTGTCCCAGAAGATTGCAGGGAGGGAGGGGGGAGAGGTGATCTTCCTTCCGGCTCCGCATCGCCAGGGAGGAAATGGTAGCTGGGTGCCTGTAAAAACAGTGTAGCCGCTCCTTCCCCCAGAAAAAATGACATGCCAAACATGGCATGTCAGGGGTCACCTACACTTAAAGCGGAAGTTCCATTTTTGGGTGGAACTCCGCTTTAAAGCCCTCGGGGCTTTCACACTGAAATTAAAGCAGCGGCACTTTTGGGTCGCTTTGCAGGCGCTATTATTAGCGCAATAGCGCCTGCAAACCGCCCCAGTGTGAAAGGACCCTAAGGAGAAATTGTTTCACTGTCTTAAGCTGGCCATAGACTAGTAGATTTTAGTACATTTGATGTCTGTAGGTATTTTCTTTTTAAAAGAACTTCAAATTTTGTTTGCTTTTGCCATTCGATTTTAGAACAAATGGACTTTACCAAACGAAAAAAATCACCTACACTGTTAGGATGTTGTTCCTTTTAGAAAAACAAACATCCTGCTGCTTTGAGTTTTCTCATCACTGCAGTTGAAAACAAGCAAAAGTTCCCAAAACTAAAAATTTCCAACAAAATTCTACTAGTGTATGGCCAACTTTTGTAGTGTAATGTTATTGTACTCTTCTGGTCATCCTGGCAGGCACTGTAATTGATCCTGAATGCTCAAAACAGTTGTCCTTGGGCTGTAAAAATTTCAGAGTATCCGCTAAAAAGTCACAGCTGTTTGTAGTTCTACAAAAAACACCCATAGTTTAATGTAGCTTGTATTAGAACTATAGAGTAATTGTTTGCAGGAATACTAACAATTATGTTATAATTGAAAATAATATGATAGTCATTATTATTGCTACTGCAACTCTTTTTTTGTTTTTTGTTTTTGCTGGCTGCTACATGACTAAGGTCATGACTATGGCTTATCTTGCCATGCAGCTATAACCAAAATCCCCCTACACACCCAACATAATAACCACGCAACACATGCTGGAGTTAATGGCCACAACAGCCTTTTATTACCTAACAAGTAACCCGATAAATAACATAATTAACATAGATAACATAAATAACATCAATCCCTAGTGTATAAAAAATGGAGCCACAAGGTCCTATAGGGCATCAAAAAACTAAGACAGTACCTGCGAGTCACTTACTCAGGCCTCCAGCCGCAAAAAACATAGACTCGGAGACAACACGCAGATACACAACCCAACACTGGGAGCCGTACCTCAGACAGATCCCTACACCTTACCTTTTTGTGCCCTTATCACCCAAAAGGGGCCTTGCACCCTGCCACACCCTACCAAGTTACCCAGCACAACCCAGCACCCAAACTGAGACACCCATACAATTAAGGGCGGGAGGGTGGGAAGCTTTCTCTATCTTGCTGACCTCCAACTGAAGCCCACCCCACTTGGCCACTAAGAAACCCCCCCTGCAGTTCAGCCCCTCCTTGACCTAGACCAATAAGCACCACTCTTTCTCCTGTACTTTTACTTGGCCCAACTTTTTGTACCATGCCAAGCCCCTTAACCCCTGTCATGCCGGCCCTACGTCCATTGCCTTCTTCTCTTTTATCCTTTCCTTTTTTAGCACTCACTTGTTGCGGATGTAAACTGATGTAAATGGATAATCATCCGTTTTTCCATTGAAAAGCATTGATGTCTGTTTTTCATCCGTCAACGGATGGATGAAAAACGGACAAACATTCCTGATGTGTGAAAGGAGCCCTAAAGTTGCTTGTTCCCCACTGACATACCTGGTTATAGGTTGAAGGTTGCTTAAACCTGTGGAACGTAGCATTAGTATATTCTGTAACATTATGTCTTTATTGAAAGCAGTGGCCCTGGAGAATAAAATGGTGGCAGCCATTTATCAAATGCAAATTTTCAGAAACAAATACACTTAAAGAGGAACTGCAGCCTGCTCACATAATTTGTAGTAAAAACATCTTTACCATTCTGAAGCTTCCCTCCAACCACTTTGAATATTATATTTTATATACTGTGATTCTGTACTTGCCAAATATGCTGCAGAAATCTCCCTCCACTGAGTCTGGCTGCATCCATTATAACTGTGGGCTGCTGAATCTGAAGCTGCTGCCTGTTCACTTCCTGGATTTACACAGACACACAGAATCACACCTCCAGCTCTGCAGCTCTCATTGGCCTTCTTATGAATCATCCCCCCTCCCTTCCTGGCAAACTCTTACAAGAGTGAGAGAGAGAGCTGTGCATGATGTCATAAGCCTTGGCTAAGGACCAGACAAGAAACAGGAAGTGGGCTGTATAAGGTATTTACTGGCAGAAAAAAAATGTTTTACTATCTAAAGTTAAAACAACAGGGGGAGAGAATTTAATAGATGGAAAGATGAAAAATGACTGAAGTTCCGCTTTAAATGACTTTCTGTACACACAAACACAATATAATAGCAAATATAATGTTGGTTTGAGTAAATAGAAACATGTCAAGATTTAAAATTGTGCATGCTTGCGAAATTGTGACAAACTGTGGTACCAAAAATCGTCCATAGACGACACTCTAAAAGCCTTTACAGGTTATCAGTTTAGAATTAAAGGGGTTGTAAACCTTCGTGTTTTTTCATAATGCATCCGATGCATTACCCACTTAAAGCGGAGTTCCACCCTAAAGTGGAACTTCCGCTCATCGGATTCCTCCCCCCCTCCGGTGTCACAATTGGCACCTTTCAGGGGGGAGGGGGGTGCAGATACCTGTATAATACAGGTATCTGCACCCACTTCCGGGTACAGCTAGCCGCAGCTAGCCGCAGACTCCCCGCCCACCCCCGTTGTGTTGTGGGAAATACACAGTTCCCACAACACAACGGGGACCAGTGAAGACGCGCAACGCGACTCGCGCATGCGCAGTAGGGAACCGGGCAGTGAAGCGGTAACGCTTCGCTTCCTGATTCCCTCAGTGTGAATGGCGGCGGCAGCACCCGAGGATCGAGGGACGGCTCGGTCTCGGGTGCCGACATCGCTGGACCCCGGGACAGGTAAGTGTCCTTATTTTAAAAGTCAGCAGCTGCAGTATTTGCAGCTGCTGACATCTAATTTTTTTTTTTTGGTGAAACACCACTTTAAGGACCGAGCCTCTTTCTGAGATTTGTTGTTTACAAGTTAAAAACTGTTTTTTTTCTAGAAAATTACTTAGAACCCCCAAACATTATACATTTTTTTTCTAACACCCTAGAGAATAAAATGGCGGTCGTTAAAATACTTTCTGTAACACTGTATTTGCGCAGCGGTCTTACAAGCGCACTTTTTTTGGAAAAAATACACTTTTTTGAATTAAAAAATAAGACAACAGTAAAGTTAGCCCAATTTTTTTTTTATATTCTGAAAGATAATGTTACGCAGAGTAAATTGATACCCAACAGGTCACGCTTTAAAATTGCGCCCGCTCGTAGAATGGTGACAAACTTTTACCCTTAAAAATCTCCATAGGCGACGTTTAAAAAATTCTACAGGTTGCATGTTTTGAGTTACAGAGGAGGTCTAGGGCTAGAATTATTTCTCCCGCCCTCACTGGCCCCCCAGCCCCCCTGTTTTACTTACCTGAGCCCTGGATCTTGCGGGCAGGTCGGCGGACGAGTGAGGGGGGGTCGCCAGCTGAGTGTGTGGGCGTGCAGGGCAGACATTGAGTGAGGGGGCGGGCCGGTCCACAGGTGAGCGGAGAGACAGGCCAGTCAGTGAGCTGGCGGGCGGGGAGCAGAGAGATGACATCATCTCTCATCGCCAGGCGTAAGGACAAGGCCTCCAAGAACAATATGTTAAAGTGGTAGTAAACTCCCATGTATGATTTTTACCTATAGGCAGGGCTTTTTTTCAGTGGGAACGCAGTTCCAGCCCCTCCAACACTGAATGTATTTTATGACAAGGTGTACTGGAGTGTCTATTGATGCTGGCTGTTTGGGGATCTATTGTTGCTGGTGGGGATCTATTTTTTGTGGGGGTCTATTGTTGCTGGGTAGGTCTATTGTTATTGGCGGGGGGGGTCATATTTTGCTGGGGGTTCAATTGTTGCTGGGAGGGATCTACTGTTGAGGGAGGGGTCTATTGTTGCTGGCTGCTGGAGGGTCTATTAATGCTGGCTACTGGGAGATCTGTAGTTGCTGGGGTGGTATTTTTTTGCGGCGGGTCCATTGTTGCTGGGGGGAGGTCTGTTGTTGTGCCAGGGATCTACTGTTGCTGTGGTGGGGGTCTATCAAATTCCATACAAATTACTTAGTAGCACAAAATGATACTTGGTTCTGTGTTCTCCAAAAGTGGCGGTACTGGGATCTGGTTAGGGCGTGGAGCCAAGAGACAGTGCTCAGAGGTGGGTAGGGGGCAGAGACGAAGGGTGACTCAGAAGGGAGGAGTTCCTGCACCTATTCTCTGAGAAAAAAAACCCTGCCTATAGGTAAGCCCATAATAAGGCTTACCTTTAGGTACAGTAAATATCTCCTAAACATGTACCGTTTAGGAGATATTTATTTAGATGCAGCAGGTGACATCACCGGCGCATACACTCTGAAGAAATGGCATACCCCCAGGAGTAGCCAGTCCATAAGGGGCGCAGGGGCACCGGCCCCTTAGTTTGAATGCGGGCCGCCGGACTCATAGGTTTCTAAGGGTTTTTTTTTTTAAAGCCACATGATAAGAGCTGGGGGCTCTAATTTGCTTGAAAAAGGTTGGGCTCAGCTCCCCGAACACACCCACTTGTGACACTAGTGAATCAATACTTGCTATTGTCTTCCGGCTTCTCCTCCCAGCCAATCAGGACAGGAGGTGGATTGGGTTGGCCAGAAGGAGAAGCCGAGGAAGCCGTGGCGCCGCAACTGTGGAAGGGTGAGTGTGGACCTGGGGGGGTTTGTTTGCCTCACCCCCCCCCCCCCAAAAAAAAAGTTTAGCACCAGCCGCCACTGGGCATACCAGTGCCGTTCCTTCAGAGCCAGGTTGTAAACAGCGACTCCCACGTGCATTTCGCCGAAGCCAGCGAACCCGGAAGGATGACCGTGTGAAGATGGAAGGACCTTCAGCTGTGACAGCGCACCGGGTAAGTCTGTCATAATGACTAATGCCTCGTACACATGTTTCGATTATCGTACGTCGCATTTTGTTGCAAAAAACTAATATCGAATACAACAGTGCAAAATGTGCTCTACGAAAAGTAAGATTTTTGTTGTACGATTCTGGAAAAACCTTCCGCTGTGCATAGCTACGTTTTTTAAATTATGTCAAATACGTGTGACCCCTGTGTCCTTATGGTTTATTTTCGTGTTTGCGATCATGCGTGGTGTTCCTCTATCAATTTTTAGAGGAGCATACTGTACTGATTAACCTCCCTGACGGTATTCCCGACTGTGGCTCGGGGTTAAATTTCAGCACCATTAGCGGTAACCCCGAGCCACTCGGGATTGCATTGCAGGATCTTGGTGCGGTATACTTACCTTGTCCCCAGGATCCTGCGATGTCCCCCCGCACTGTCTGCGGGCTCCGTCCTCCTCCGAAGCCTCTCTGTGCCGGGCTCCGTTCCCTGCGAGCGGCGCGACGCAAGGGGGTGGAGCCTGGCGGCAAATTCCAAAAAATGTAAAAATCATAACACATACAGTACTGTAATCTTACAGATTTCATTACTGTATGAAATCATTTCACATTCCTTTTGTCCCCAGTGCTTTGTCCAGTGCCCTGCATGCAGTTTTATGTTATATATACTGTTCTTTCTGCCTGGAAACTTGAGATTGTCCATAGCAACCAAAAAGTGTCCCTTTACGTCAAAAGTGGCTTTAGACCAGCTAGAAAACAGCGATAAATAAAATAAATGAGAACACTTGCAGAATTGAGCGACAGTAAATCGCGGGGAAATTTATTTTATTATTATTATATTATTATTATTTTTAATTATTTATATTTATTTATTATATTATAATTTATGATTTTGTGTTTCAAACTTCATCATATGATATAAATGATAAATATATCATCATATATATCATATGATATAATTTTGTATTGTAGACTCTTGGTGCTGGCTGCTTATATTTTGTTGATTTTTTGATTCATTTAATTTTTTGATTCAGTAGATATTCAAGTGTAATTTTAGCGCAGCGTTTGGCCATTTGGCCCCTTTCTTTTCAAACTTCATCATACCCGGGATATCTTTTTTTTTTACAAGAAATACCCGGGATATCTACTAGACTCTTGTTGGACAGATTTAAGTGTGTTGTTAAGAATTACAGGCCTACAATATAAAATGCCAAATTTCCATGCAAAATAATTGTACCGCTTTCAACACCTAAAATCCGAAATAATCATACCGCCAGGGAGGTTAAACAATTGTCTTTGGGCTGTTGCCCGAGCAAAGTTTTCGTGTTTGTCCCTTCGGATTTTGTTGGACGGACTGTCGTGATCGGCTATCGAAAGCTGTGTACTAATGATCAGATTATCGAACGATCAGTCCGAAAGCGATTTTTATCATCCGATAATCGGAACGTGTGTACGAGGCATAAGGCTAACGAATGAAAGATAAAGTTGTTTGGTTACATGCCGATACAAAATATGTGGTGCTGGCAATTTTTTGTTCATGTCACAATGCACTGCATGACATATGGTCAGCGGGATTAGGAGGACCAATAAGGTCCAGCTCCCCTGCTATAAAAAGGAATGGGGGGGGGGGGAGTTGGTTCAGAGCAGCTATATTATCAGTGAATTGAAGCAGCTGTAGGGAAAGGATAAGGAGGGATAAAAAACAGCATAAAAGAGTAGATTAGCGTCAGTTAGCAAACTATTTTTTTCTTTTGTGAATTGCAAAGGTTGTTTGGCTGGACTTCTCCTGGGGATCACAGGAGTGAAATCCGAAGTCCGCTCTCTGCTGACATCACCGATATCAGTCCAGGCACCGAGTCATCCCGACAATGGGAGTCGGGATCCGCCAGGTGCCTGGACTGTAGATTAATCTGTTCCCGCACATCCTTGGTATTCCTCTACTTGGGTCTTTACTCATGGGAGGAAGGAAGGACTGCCCGATCACGTGACCTCTGTGATTGGCTGCTGCCAGGAAGAAGCCCGGGGGGAGCTGGGAAGCAAAAAGTGCAGGGACTGGAGGAGGACCAGGGGAAGGCTGAAGTCAGTTGCTGGAGTCTGCTGAATGCTGGGGCCAGGGGGGGGCAGGGACGAGGGGGTGCTGCGAATGCACAGAGAGGCACATGATCTCTAGGAGGAGTTCTGTCCTCTCTTCTGCTGCCGACCGCTGAGACTGGAAAAAGAGGGGGGGGGGGGGGCAGAGAGCTGGCAGAGGAGCTCTGTCCTTCTCTTTGCTGCCATCTGCTGAGACAAGGTGGGGAAGAAACAAGGAGGTTAACACAGCTGCAGGAGACGTGTGAGGGCCACATGAAATGGCCTGGAGTGTCGGAGATGGACCGCGGGCTTTGTGTTTGACACATGTGACTTAGCCTATTAGCCATAATAATGGCCAGCATTTCTAATAATAATTCAACGGGATTCACTAGTTAATTTGTTGCTTCTGAAATTTCTAACTGGTTTCACCAAATCCTCAGCAAATCAAACCTGGACAGCTCCATTCATCACTAGTAGTAAGTCAATCAACAGTAAGTTATAAACATAGGACGATACTCTATGTTACCAAAAGTATTGGGACACCTGCCTTTACACGCACATGAACTTTAATGGTATCCCAGTCTTAGTCTGCAGGGTCTAGTATTGAGTTGGCCACCCTTTGCAGCTATAACAGCTTCAACTCTTCTGGGAAGGCTGTCCACAAGGTTTAGGAGTGTGTCTATGGGAATGTTTGACCATTCTTCCAGAAGGGCATTTGTGATGTCAGGCACTGATGTTGGACAAGAAGGCCTGGTTCACAGTATCCGCTCTTATTCACTGGTGTGCAGTCATGTTGGAAAAGGAAGGGTCCATCCCCAAACTGTTCCCACAGAGAGTGAAACTGTCCAAAATCATTTGGTGGAGGGGGGATTATGGTGTGGGGTTGTTTTTCAGGGGTTGGGCTTGGCCCCTTAGTTCCAGTGAAGGAAACTCTTAAGGTGTCAGCATACCAAGACATTTTGGTGGGTTTTACTTCCTCTTTATTTCCCTGCAAAGGTAAAGCATAATAGTAACCCGTTATGTGTCACTTACCTGAAACAAAAGCCTGCGATGTCACTGCTGTCCCCACTAGCAGCGAGTGTCCATCTTCACCCCTCTTCCTTCCGGGGCCGCGAACTCCGGCTCTGTGGCCGAAGTCACGTGACGTCACTCCCACGCATGCGTGCGGGAGCCGCCAGTCACGGCATGATCCCTATTAGAAAAGGCACCATGTGCCCTTTCTAAAGTAGTCATCGGCACTCAGCTTTTTTGTAAATATCTCCTAAACCGTGGAGGTTTAGGAGATATTTCAAGCACCTACAGATAAGCCTTAATATAGGCTTACCTGTAGGTACACGTGGTTGTACAGGGTGTACAACCACTTTAAGAGTTTCCTTCACTGGAACTAAGGGGCCCAGCCTAACCCCCGAAAAACAACCCCACACCATAATCCTCCCTTCACCAAATGATTTGGGCCAGTGCACAAAGCAAGGTTTTTAAAGACATGGCTGAGCGAGTTTGGAGTGGAGAAACTTGACTGGCCTCAACCCAATAGAACACCTTTGGGATGAATTAGAGCAGAGACTGCAAGCCAGGCCTTCTCGCCACATCAGTGCCTGACAAAACAAATGCGCTTCTGGAAGAATGGTCAAACATTCCCATAGACACACTCCCAAACCTTGTGGACGGCCTTCCCAGAAGAGTTGAAGCTGTTATTTGCTGCAAAGGGTGGGCCAACTCAATATTGAACCCTACGGACTAAGACTGGGACGCCATTAAAGTTCATGTGCGTGTAAAGGCAGGCGTCCCAATACTTTTGGTAATATAGTGTACCTATACTATGTGGTGAAAAAAATAACTAATAAACCTCAAATGTAAAAAAAAATAAATAAATAACAAAAAAGGGAACAAGAAACAGTAATATATATATATAAGTATTTCAAGTGTGCAATTAGCCTTAGGTTGAGTGAAGTAGACAAAAGTTGGACATGGGCTGATTGTGGAGAGAAATGTATTTTCTGGAAGAGGTAGACCAAGAACAAATATTCTGTAAAGTATTGCAGTGAAAACAGATGAATTGTCACAATATGAAACGAAGCGTTCGAATGACTGACAGCAGTAATTGGACCACTTTTGGCAGGAGTGTCCAACCTCCACAAATCTGTTATTCTCAATAAATAGTCTGTAGAAGACTAAACAAAACTACAGACCTTGAAGTAGTTCACTTTGCGGAATGGCATGTAGCAGGTTGATGTGTCACTGCTGATTGTAAGACGGACTTGTCCGGTAAAGTCGCAGTATTTCTGGAAAGGCACTGCTTGGGGCGTAATACTGAAGACATTTGGCTGATATCTCCTATGCAAACCTCATTACAGAAAAATGCATGTCAGTTTATTTATGTTTAAGTAGCTTATGATGGAAAATACACAAGTGAGCGCTATCAAGTGAGATGGAGATACTGTTAGATCTTCCGTCCAAATAGTCACACGTGGTCAGGAGGTGGCCTCCCACGGAGCAGCATAACATCTCCAACTGCTAGTCACATAGGCGGTGGACTAGAATACACCACGATTTGATAAATGGCTGCAGATAACAATAATAATTGTCATGTAAATTCGATTCAACCTAACAGCTTTGCTTATAGTGGTTGTAAACAATCACCTTGTAAAACAACCCATTCCGTTTAAAATAGAAATTAACATTTGTGTATAGATATAAAAAAAAACACAATAAATAACTTTTTATCCTTTTTTTTCTAAGTGGACATCTTAGCTTTGTTCTGAGCTGCATAAGAGCTGGGGGAAGGAGAAGCAGCAGCACACTGAGCTTCCCAGTGACTGGCTGTGCAGCAGGGGTGTGTCAGGACAAGTTTGATCATTGGTCATACCAGCTAGAGAATTGACCAGGGTGTGCTCTCTTGCTTAGTGTGGTCAGTTTTTAGAAGGAAAGCAAGGGGACTGTTAGGAACACCAGGAATTTCACATAAAGGAAGCAATACAAAGAGAACAAGATACTTTCTCATACAAGTACATGGTGCAGCAGGCACATATCAGGAATATGTACAGCCGTGGCCAAAAGTTTTGAGAATGACACAAATTTTACTTTTCACAAAGTCTGCTGCTTTAGTGTTTTGTCAGATGTTACTATGGTATACTGAAGTATAAATACAAGCATTTCATAAGTGTCAAAGGCTTTCATTGATAATTACATTAAGTTTATGCAAAGAGTCAATATTTGCAGTGTTGACCCTTCTTTTTCAAGACCTCTGCAATTCTCCCTGGCATGTTGTCAATCAACTTCTGGGCCACATCCTAAATGATGGCAGCCCATTCTTACATAATCAATGCTTGTCAGAATTTATGGGGGGGTTTTGTTCACCCACCTCTTGAGGATTGACCACAAGTTTTCAATGGGATTAATGTCTGGGGAGTTTCCTGGCCATGGATCCAAAATGTTGATGTTTTGTTCCCCAAGTCACTTTGTTATCACTTTTGCCTTATGGCAAGGTGCTCCATCATGCTGGAAAAGGCATTGTTCATCACCAAACTGTTCTTGGATGGTTGGGAGAAGTTGCTCTCGAAGGATGTTTTTGTACCATTCTTTATTCATGGCTGTGTTCTTAGGCAAAATTGTAAGTGAGCCCACTACCTTGGCTGAGAAGCAACCCCACACATGGATGGTCTCAGGATGCTTTACTGTTGACATGACACAGGACTGATGGTAGGGCTCACCTTTTCTTCTCCGGACAAGGTTTTTTCCGGAAGCCCCACACAATCAGAAAGGGGTTTTATCAGAGAAAATGACTCTACCCCAGTCCTCAGCAGTCCAATAGCAGTCCAATCCCTGTACCTTTTGCAGAATATCAGTCTGTCCCTGATGTTTTTCCTGGAGAGAAGTGGCTTATTTGCTGCCCTTCTTGACACCAGGCCATCCTCCAAAAGTCTTTGCCTCACCATGCATGAAGATGTACTCACACCTCCCTGCTGCCATTCCTGAGCAAGCTCTACACTGGTGGTGCCCCGATCCCGCAGCTGAATCAACTGTAGGAGATGGTCCTGGTGCTTGCTGGACTTTCTTGGGGGCCCTGAAGCCTTCTGCACAAATGCAGTGAAATATTTTTTTATGGCATTAAAGTGAAGTTCCACCCATTTTTACAACTCTTCAGCATCCCTCATCAAGCTGTGCACTGTAAACAAATTGGATATTTTTTTATTTTTTTTCTCAGCACCTACTGTATATCTGCTGTATTAATTTTTCACTTCCTCCTCCCTGACCACGGCCCATCGCATCATTTCCTGTTTACAATGCCTTCTGGGAAGGGGCAGCAACTTCCTCTGAAACTGCCGTTGCTATGGAAACCTGACCTGAAACCTATTACACTGCTTGTGCTGCACTGAGCATGTGCAAGATCTGCAAGGATGAGATCCAGGAAGAAATACAGTCTGGCTTCAGATGCCCACACTTAAGATGGCCACGGCCTGCTGTAAGTTTATAAAATAACAAACTACTGCTATAAACTAACAAAACAGACCTTAGTTTACAGACTAACTTTACTAGAATACATTAAGCTTGTGTATTACAGGGGTATTTTTATTTTAAAAATATAATTTCGGCCGGAATACCACTTTAAGTTTATTTTCATCTGATCACTCTTCCTAACAGTCCTGATAGAACAATTTAAATTTATAGCAAATAAATATAGTAATAAAAAAGAACAATAGAAGCTCTTTAATATAACTGTTACAGGTTAATGCAGTTGATAAATGTCTAAAGAAATCAGTAAACAATGGTTGCTAATTTGGACATTTCAAACGTTCAAAATGTTTGTTCTCACAAGACCTGTTTTGCCTTTGTCCCTCTACTATAAAAGTTGAAGTAGTCTCCAGACATTTTGTCCTTTAATTTTCACACAGTCTAAAATGACAAGGTGATTCCGGCAAAGATGATGCTCCACATATGGCGGGAAACACAAGAGACGTTCCAGATCCTATAACATCATGGTCGGTTTACAGATACTGAAGTTAGTGAGAATAACCATGTATCCAATCAGGAAGGGAAGACCCTCACCATGACAACATCCAAAATATATATAAGGATTGAACAAGTCAAAAAATTGGTGGGCACATAATAAGAGAGAAAATCAGTAAAAAAGTATACATTTTATTACAGCATATTTAAACAACATATAAATGACATACATACAACACCATGTATGGACACAGTTACCAGTTACCCAATAATGCAGTTACAGGGGGCTGGATCTAAGATACAAGAATTGGTTTAGTAATATAGCGAAGTGAAAAGGAAATATTTGATCCAGCAATGCCTCTAAGAACTTGCACGTCAACGCGTTTCACTAAAATATTAGCTTCCTCAGGACAGATACTGGGTAGGTGCTGGTATATTTAAAAACAGAAAGGTACATGTATAAGTATTTAATGTAGTATATATCTATATAAGTATAACAATAGTTATTGCAACATTTATCCAGGAAGAGTACATATAAACAAAAAAAATACAGATATAGACACACCAACTTATATGCTTGCCTGGTGAACTTGTGGCTCAGGGTATAGGGACACCTCACAAAACTAAACAGACATCGTTATGAAATATGAAATTCGAAACTTCGTCTAATTAGGTGTCTGTTGCCCTGGGCACACTCGGGACAGTGTGCCCAGGGCAACTTCCCCAGCTGCCCCCCCCCCCTCTTTGCCACTATGGGGGTTAGTGAGGTGCCAGAGCATTTTTTACTCCACTGATCGCCGACATTGGGGCAGTTTTTAGCCCTACTGACCACCTCAAGCCATAGATGAAGCCAGTGCCGCTGATAAGGCAGTGCAGCCAGCTCTCCTATACTGGACCCAGACCCCATCAGTTCAAAAGGGAGGCTTGCTGAGCAGGAGGGCCAGCTTTATTGTCTTATTGCAGGCATCAATTCTCTCCTGCCTCCTGCTGCAGTGCTGCCAGCTTCTCCTCCTCTTTCTCCCCCAGCTGCACTGCAGGGGGATTGGTCCTAGCACATGTGCCCCTTCCATCTGCTGTATGGACCACCTGTGTGCCCCTTTCCCCCACAGAGCTGCAGCTTCCCTCCTCTCCTCTCCTGCTGGCACCTGCTATGGGCACACATGGAGATGTTTCAGGATGGAGAGTGGGGGAAAGGGCCAGTAAATATGTAATTTACTGGCCTCTTCCTTTCCTGAATGAACACAGTGAGCAATCAGTACCAATCACACCTGTGTACATTCATCGCCTAAGCATAGTCAACTGTGTTTGCTATGCTTCATTTTGTGAATGAGCAGAAGGCCTCAGAGAGCTTCTTAATCATTCATATGTGCAGCTGAGGTGGGGACCCTGTCAGGTAGGCTGTATGGGGCATAGTGATTTCTGACAGCAGTCCTGGACGAAGCACAGGTTCACTTGAATTTTCTTATGCCCTGTACACACGACCGGATTTGCCGTGGGAATAAACTCCGAAGGTTTCTCCGACGGAACTCCAACGGAATTCCATTCAAGCGGTCTTGCCTACGCACGGTCAAACCAAAGTCCGACCACAGTCCGACCGTCCAGTACGCGGTGACGTACAACTCGTACGAACGGGACTAGAAAAAGGAAGTTCAATAACCAGTAGCCAATAGCTTCCGTCTCGTATTTGCTTCAGAGCATGCGGCGTTTTTGGTCCGTCGGAACAGCATACAGACAAGCGGTTTTCCCGATAGGAATTGGTTCCGTGGGAAATATTTAGAACATGTTCTATTTCTAGGTCCGTCAGAATTTTCGAAAAAAAAAAAGTCTGATGAGGCCCACACACGATCGGAATATACGATGAAAAGCTTCCGCCTGACTTTTTCTGTCGGACATTCCGCTCGTGTGTACGCGGCTTTACACGCGATTCCAGGAATCATAAGGGTTTACTGGTAGCTTGGATCCAGGATCACACACACTTCGCCTCCTACACTCATGTGTTGTCCTGGAATAAAAGTATTGTTATACAGATTTCACTGATGACTATGTAGAGGAAGAGTCACCTCTCACACTCAGGGGATGCACAACTGAGCATGAAAGAAATCTTGCAATATTTCAGCAACACATCTGCATGACCTTCTTCACAATGCTAGCCAGGAAATGAATATCATTTTGTCATCCTTTCCTTTTCTTAAGACAAACAAAGATCATGTCACAACTCATTTTCAAGCTTACAGTTTGGGTGAAGACTTAAAAGCAAATAGAAAATAAAGCCGTTTCTTCTAGTGAAATTTTCTGATCATAAACAGAAATTGAAGATCTTTCAAACGTTCAAAAACATTTCACCTTCCCAAAAAACTTACACCAAAATAATCAACTCCTTAACCACTTGACCTCCGTAAGATTTACCCCCCTTCATGACCAGGACATTTTTTGCGATACGGCACTGCGTTACTTTAACTGACAATCGCGCGGTTATGCGACGCTGTTCACAAATAAAATTGATATCATTTTCCCCACAAATAGAGCTTTCTTTTGGTGGTATTTGATCAGAGACCGGAGAAGTCCATCTGACCAGAGAAATCCATCCAATCTCCTCTTAAGGACTCTGGAGAACCACTACAATTTTTACAAACATACTGCAACAGAAATACTGATCAGCACAATCTGAATTTCACACAGTCTAGGAAATTAGTTTTAAAGAAAATATTCCCGCGCTATCAGATATAGGATCGGCTAGGGGTGGAAAAGCTGCTAACACCGGTTCTGGTATACACCTGACCTTGTCACAAAAAAACTTCCATAAAAACATTCATATAAAATTAATATCACCATGATATATGACTGGCAGAATCAGTAACAAAACAATACTAAATGCAGTGCAGGTAAGTAGTGATTTGAGCTATGTGCACACACAGCTCATAGAAAGTGACATTGTGCAATGTGCAATATAATGCAATTTTAGTGACAGTATGCTAGACTCCACATACAGTGCAAAAAATGTAAAAAACCAAAAATCAAATACAATATGGATATTCCAAATAAGGAGATAATTATTACAAGTATAGTCCTTTTATGAAAAAATATATAAATGTGACAGCAACGTCCTGGGGGTTCCAGCGCTTCCCTCACCGTCCTGGATCCTGGGGTTTGGTTCCCTCAGATACAGTGCAGGGGGGTATGTAAAATAGTAAGGCAAGAAGGGACTCAATAGTGTAACACCGTTTGGTATAAAATCGCTTGTTTATTAGAAGAAAATTGTTTATTAGAAGAAAATTAAGTACTCACATTAAAAATAGCAGTTTTGATCCGACGAGCGGCGAGCTCGTGTGTTTCTAACAGTATCTGCAGCCTGTCCCGTCCCTACGCGTGACGTCACACCACACGTGACTTCATCAGGGGAAACCCCAGGATCCAGGACGGTGAGGGAAGCGCTGGAACCCCCAGGTGGATACCATAAAGGCTTTGTCTGGCTATATGCTTTTGCCCTATTACCCTAAGGTAAGGGGCTAATACCCACCTGTGTGTTTGCACACGAAGATGCACCAGATGTGATTCACCTTTGAGCACTTAAATTGCAACGTCTGCATGCCTGGACGTTGCTGTCACATTTATATATTTTTTCATAAAAGGACTATACTTGTAATAATTATCTCCTTATTTGGAATATCCATATTGTATTTGATTTTTGGTTTTTTACATTTTTTGCACTGTATGTGGAGTTTAGCATACTGTCACTAAAATTGCATTATATTGCACATTGCACAATGTCACTTTCTATGAGCTGTGTGTGCACATAGCTCAAATCACTACTTACCTGCACTGCATTTAGTATTGTTTTGTTACTGATTCTGCCAGTCATATATCATGGTGACATTAATTTTATATGAATGTTTTTATGGAAGTTTTTTTATGACATTTATATGTTTTTGGTTAGCACCACGCACCATTTGAATTTTATTGTTTGAGTGATATTTATTATTTAAGCCACACCACCTTATAGTCTAGGAAATTGCCAGCTGGAGAACCGTACGTATCGGGAACATACCGACAGGTCTAATCCCTTGAATGTATGTGGAGATCTTTGTATGGTGACCAGAGGGATCTGTGAGTAATCTAAGCATGAAGAGGCATTGGGAAGTGTTACCTATAATTGTGAGCGAAAAGAATTACCTGCATGCTGCGGGAATCCCTTCACGCTGTCATGCTTTACTTCACTTGAATCTGTTGCAATTTCCCATGTATAATGAATGAATATCTGAGAAGATTGGATGAGTATTGTGCACCTTATGCTGTTTTTCTTCCGTGGTGTTATATTCCCTTGCCCTCAATAACTACCTACCTGGATTAAGCAGTTGGGACTGATTATCCTCTTGACTATATTCACTTGGAATAGGAATGTAAAAACATTTGACTGCACCATGATGTGTTCATGTCCAATCCTGAAGTCTCCTCAGCCCTATTGACTGAAGGACTTATGACCAGGGAATCATTGTAGATATTATCCACATCAATACCGGGCACTTACGCCCCCTTCCTTCCTAGGCCAATATTCAGCTTTCAGCGCTCTCGCATTTTCAATGACAATTGCGCGGTCATGCTACGCTGTACCCAAATGAAATTTTCATCATTTTGTTCGCACAAATAGAGCTTTCTTTTGGTGGTATTTATTCACAACTCAGTTTTTTATTTTTTGCGATATAAGCGAAAAAAGAGTGGAAATTTGGAAAAAAAAAACCATGTGTTCTTTATTCTATTTTAAAAGAAATCCAATAAAATCGAATTTTGTCATAAATTTAACCCAAAATGTATTCTGCTACATGTCTTTGTTAAAAAAAATTAAGTGTATAATAATTGGTTTGTGTGATCACAAACAGATGTACGCAAATGATCATGTACAGATGTGCGCAGGTGATCATGAACATATGTATGCAGATAATCATTGGGACGTGATTTTACTGGGACATATGTGGGGGAAAAGTGTTTTTACTATGTGGGGACATGTGTTTTGGGGACATATGTTTTACACTGTGTGTTACTATACTGGTGATCAGTGTGTAAAAAGCTGTAAAAAACAGCTCATACACACTGATCACCAGCCGGCTGCAGCGATCCGCTCTCCTCTCCTCACCGACAACTAATGTATGAGGAGAGGAGAGCCGATCGCCTAGCAACCGGCTCTCTGTTTACATCACATGATGGCTGTGATTGGACACGGCCGTCATGTGATCAGGAGGGCCAATTACATAGCCCTCCTGCCGATCTGAGATGCGGCGTGTCCGGGTGACACGAGCGCATCGGGATCGCGCCACTGCGCGGGCCTGCGCGGGCCTGCGCGAGCCTGCGTGCGCGCGATCCCCCTCCTTCTGAGGGACGTTTCTGAACGTCCACTTAGAAGGAGAGAGCGCCCACCCGGCCATACATATGCAGTGGCCGAGTGGGAAGTGGTTAAAGAGTGTGGTCTTTATTCTGTACATCTTTCCATTACGGGATAGTGTGACATATGTCAATTGTGTTCCACACAGACACACACTGCTCCGTTTTAGGAACGAGCTGCAGGGATCCCGTTTCACTTGGCTTTGAGACATTATTTAGGAATTAAGGGGGGTGCTTTGCATTGGTAAGGGTGCCTATTGTGAGGTTTTTGCGCTTCTTTTCCCCTCGGTTTCACAAGGGGTATCTTTGCCCTACACAGTGTGTCTGGTTTTAGAGGAATATCTTTGGGGAGGGTTAGATTATCTGGGGGGGGTCTTGGGTCATTGTGCTAACAATTAGTACATCGCTTTTTAAAGCAATAAATCTTTTTTGTAGTTTAACTCTTTAGGGTGTGTAGAAGTCTTTGTGTTTTTTATTGTTTGTTGGTATAGTTAGTATATTATTGAGTAAACCCCCCGATATTCATTCGGTGAGTTCTACATATTTATACTACAGTAGTTGGGATTCCCATTTATTCCATATTTATTGCATATGTTTTGACTGCGTTTACTATTTGTACCATTTTTACCTTTTTTTATATTAAAAGGTGTGATTTTTACTGCATTTTCTGTCTCCATCTGATTCATGGTTCCTGACATAACCAAACAAAGAATACAAGATCTTCTTCAGGAAGATGAATAAGGGCAATGGTGTCTGTATACCTTGTCTCTATATCTTGGTGTCCTGTGGCACTACAAGTGTCAGCAAGGTGACTAACAGCAATGATGGCTGTATACAGTGTCCATTCAACTCTATCTGTGTGCAGTGTCTTTGTTTCCTGCAAATGGGCAAAAGCCCTCTCACTGATCCTGCGGTCAAGGTCCAAATGAACGTACTGGAACAGGCAGGCTCTTCTAGTGACCCGACTGGTCACCTCACACTGGAATGCTTTACACCGTCAATGCATTTGCGTCTGGATATGCACCTGGGATCCCCCACTCTCAGGCTGGATGTCCGCAACCGGCTGTGGATGCCCAAAACAATGCGGTGGACTGAACCGAGAGGCAGCACCTCTCCCCTAAGTCCAGTCCCTTCCCCTGCCTTGTGGTAACTGAATTCCCTCAGGCAAACAAGATGGAGTCTTTGGTTCCTTTTCTCCAGAGCATGCTGGCTCTTGTAGTTCCATACAGTTCAATATGAATGTGAAACTTAAGTCCTGGGACTACAATTCCCTGTATGCTTTGCTCCCTGGTGGTAATCACTCTGTTGACAGGATGTGATGACACAGAGTCTTAGCTGGCACTAGAGGGAAACAGTCTTTCTACAACAATGTTGCAGAGTGTCTTCTGATACTGCAGGTAGGATAGGCAGCTCCCTGCTACATCAGTATCACAGTCAGAGATGCAAAATATTCCAGGGTTGGACTTTAATAAAATATTGCAAGAGCAAGCATGCAAAAATGTGACAGTAACAGGTTAGGTTATTACTGCAATAATAACTCAAAATATGGGCTCAATAAAAATACATTGAATGAATGCACCTAAATGAGGAGGGTGAAAATCTGCTGGGAATGAAGATGGCCAAAAAGTTAGAGGGGTTTTTAAACTAGGCGATGGGGGGGGGGGGTCCAGAGGTAGAGATAGTCAGCGCGGAAGATATTCCAGAGGGTAGTATTGGGGGCATTAGTGGTAGGTTGACCAAAGCACAAAAACACAAGGTAAGTATAGTAGCAAGTCCTAGTTGCAATCTCGAAACACCTAATACGAGGACAATATGCGACCGGTCTAAACTATGTGGCATGTTCACCAATGCCAGGAGCATGGCGGACAAGATGGGTGAACTAGAGATACTGTTGTACAAGGAGGATTTGGATTTTGTGGGAATTTCAGAGACCTGGTTCAACAGCTCTCATGATTGGCTGGCAAACATTCAAGGGTATACCCTTTACCGCAAGGATAGAGAGGGTAAAAAAGGGGGAGGGGTATGCCTATATATCAACAATAATGTACAAGTGAATGTGAGAGATGACATCACTAAGGGAGCTAGGGAGGAGGTGGAATCCTTATGGGTAGAACTCCAAAGGGATGAAGCTAAGGGGAAAATAATACTGGGAGTGTGCTATAGTCCACCTAACCTGAGGGAGGAAGTGGAAACAGATCTCCTATCACAATTTGGATTAGCAGCAAGGATGGGAAGCGTTATCATAATGGGGGATTTTATTTATCCAGACATAGACTGGGCGGAGGGAACCGCACATTCATTTAAGGCTCGCCAGTCCCTTAATGTCTTGCAGGTCAATTTTATGGGTCAGATGGTAGACACACCAACTAGAAATAAAACATTACTGGATCTACTGATTACCAACAATACAGACCTGATCACGGATGTGGAAATACGGGGCAATTTAGGTAACAGCGATCACAGGTCAATTAGTTTCAGTATAAATCACACAAATAGGAAACATAAAGGGAATACAAAGACACTGAATTTCAAAAGAGCCAACTTCCCTAAACTACAAACCTTGCTAAAAGGCATAAATTGGGATAAAATATTAGGAATAAAGAATACGGAGGAGAGATGGGTTTGCGTTAAGAGTATATTAAATTAGGGCATTAGCCAATGTATCCCATTGGGTAATAAATTTAAAAGGGCGAACAAAAGTCCTGGATGGCTTAACTCCAATGTAAAAATGCATATCAAAGCAAAGGAGAAGGCCTTCAAAAAATACAAGGTTGAGGGATCATCCTCAGCATTCAGACTTTATAAAGAATGCAACAAGAAATGTAAGGGTGCAATTAGGACGGCTAAGATAGAACATAAAAGACACATAGTGGAGGAGTGCAGAAAAAATCCCAAGAAATTCTTTAAGTATGTAAACAGTAAAAAAGGGAGGACTGACCATATTGGCCCCATAAAGAATGAGGAAGGACATCTGGTTACAAAGGATGGGGAGATGGCGAAGGTATTGAATTTATTCTTCACAAGTGAATCGGGGGGCTTCAGTAACCAAAACTGCAGTGTTTATCCTCATGACACAACACAGGAAGCACCTCCATGGTTAACAGAGGACAGAATTAAAATTAGACTTGAGAAACTTAACATTAATAAATCACCGGGACCAGATGGCTTGCATCCGAGGGTACTTAGGGAACTCAGTCAAGTGATTGCCAGACCGTTGTTCCTAATTTTTACAGACAGTCTACTGACTGGAATGGTACCAGCTGATTGGAAAAAAGCCAATGTAGCACCAATATTTAAAAAGGGCCCAAAATACATCCCTGGGAATTACAGACCAGTTAGCCTAACATCAATAGTATGTAGACTCTTGGAGGGGGTGATAAGGGACTATATAAAAGATTTTAGTAATGAGAACGGTATCATTAGCATTAATCAGCATGGATTCATGAATAATCGTTCTTGCTAAACCAATCTACTAACCTTCTATGAGGAGGTGAGTTGCCATCTAGATAAAGGAAGGCGCGTAGACGTGGTGTATCTGGATTTTGCAAAAGCATTTGACACAGTTCCCCATAAACGTTTACTGTACAAAATAAGGTCCGTTGGCATGGACCATAGGGTGAGTACATGGATTTAAAACTGGCTACAAGGGCGAGTTCAGAGGGTGGTGATAAATGGGGAGTACTCGGAATGGTCAGAGGAGGGTAGTGGGGTTCCCCAGGGTTCTGTGCTGGGATCAATCCTATTTAATTTGTTCATAAACGACCTGGAGGATGGGATAAACAGTTCAATCTCTGTATTTGCAGATATTACTAAGCTAAGCAGGGCAATAACTTTCCCGCAGGATGTGGTAACCTTGCAAAAAGATCTGAACAAATTAATAGGGTGGGCAACTACATGGCAGATGAGGTTCAATGTAGAAAAATGTAAAATAATGCATTTGGGTGGCAAAAATATGAATGCAATCTATACACTGGGCGGAGAACCTCTGGGGGAATCTAGGATGGAAAAGGACCTGGGGGTCCTTGTAGATGATAGGCTCAGCAATGGCATGCAATGCCAAGCTGCTGCTAACAAAGCAAACAGAATATTGGCATTAAAAAGGGGATCAACTCCAGAGATAAAACGATAATTCTCCCGCTCTACAAGACTCTGGTCCGGCCGCACCTGGAGTATGCTGTAGAGGTTCTGGACACCTGTCCTCAGGAAGGATGTACTGGAAAGAAGGGCAACAAAGCTAATAAAGGGTCTGGAGGACATTAGTTATGAGGAAAGGTTGCGAGCATTGAACTTATTCTCTCTGGAGAAGAGACGCTTGAGAGGGGATATGATTTCAATATACAAATACCGTACTGGTGACCCTACAATAGAAATAAAACTTTTCCCAGAAGAGAGTTTAACAAGACTCGTGGCTACTCATTAAAATTAGAAGAAAAGAGGTTTAACCTTAAACTACGTAGAGGGTTCTTTACTGTAATGCCCCGTACACACGGTCGGATTTTCCGACGGAAAATGTGTGATAGGACCTTGTTGTCGGAAATTCCAACCATGTGTAGGCTCCATCACACATTTTCCATCGGATTTTCTGACACACAAAGTTTGAGAGCAGGATATAAAATTTTCCGACAACAAAATCCGTTGTCGAAATTCGGATCGTGTGTACACAAATCCGATGGACAAAGTGCCACGCATGCTCAGAATAAATAAAGAGATAAAAGCTATTGGCCACTGCCCCGTTTATAGTCCCGACGTACGTGTTTTACGTCACCGCGTTCAGAACGATCGGATTTTCCGACAACTTTGTGTGACCGTGTGTATGCAAGACAAGTTTGAGCCAACATCCGTCGGAAAAAATCCTAGGAATTTGTTGTCGTAATGTCCGAACAAAGTCCGACCGTGTGTACGGGGCATTAGAGCGGCAAGGATGTGGAATTCCCTTCCACAGGCGGTGGTCTCAGCGGGAAGCATCGATAGTTTCAAGAAACTATTAGATAAGCACCTAAATGAACGCAACATACAGGGATATACAATGTAATACTGACACGTAATCACACATAGGTTGGACTTAATGGACTTGTGTCTTTTTTCAACCTCGCCTACTATGTAACTATGTGACATTGGGGTTATTTACTAAACGAAATGGATCAGGATTTACTATTAAGGATAAATTCACATTGGTGCGATGCGGGAACCAGCGCGATTCCTGTGCCGGTATCTGCATCGCATAGAACTCGCAGGCAGTTCACACTGCTCTCTGCAAACCGCTGCGGGTGTCAGTGTAAAGTAAATGACACCCACAAATCGGTTTGCAGAACGCAGAGTGAACTGTGAAATCAGACAGTAATCGGATCACATGGGTCTGAACACCCATGCGATCCGATTCCAGTGCAGACCAAAAAAGGGACCTGCACCATTTCGGTCTGAATGTGATGCGATTTCAGCCATACAATGCGGTGCAAATCACATGCGATGTCTGGAATCGCACCAGTGTGAACTCAGCCTAAAGTTTAAAGGGGTTGTAAAGGTTCTTTTTTTTTTTTAAATAACAAACATGTCATACTTACCTCCTCTGTGCAAGGGTTTTGCACAGAGTGGCCCCGATCCTCCTCTTCTGGGTTCCCCTCAGCAGTGCTCCTGGCTACTCCCCACATTGAGTGCCCCCACGGGGACCTGCATTCCAAGGGGACACTCGTGCGGGCACGCTCCCAAGTACTGCTGCTGTGTCCATTGACACAGACAGCAAGACCCTGGCTCCTGTGTCATTGGATTTGATTGACAGTAGCGGGAGCCAATGGCTGCTGCTGCTATCGATCTATCCAATGAGGACCCGAGACAGCGGCTGGAGACACTGGGCTTGTTCCCGTCACTGGAAAGATTGGGTCAGGAAAGTAAAAGGTGGGGCAGCTGCACTACAGAAGGTTTTTCACCTTAATGCGTAGAATGCATTAAGGTGAAAAACCTCAAGGGTTTACAACCCCTTTAACTACTTCAGCCCCGGAAGAATTTACCCCCTTCCTGACCAGAGCACTTTATGCGATTCGGCACTGCGTCATTTAAATGGCAATTGCGCGGTCGTGCGACGTTGCACCCAAACAAAATTGACGTCCTTTTTTCCCCACAAATAGAGCTTTCTTTTGGTGGTATTTGATCACCCTTGAGGTGTTTATTTTTATGCGCTATAAACAAAAAACAAGAGCGACAATTTTGAAAAAAAATCTATATTTTTTACTTTTTGCTATAATAAATATCCCCCAAAAATATATAAAAAAAACTAATAATTTCCTCAGTTTAGGCCGATATGTATTCTTCTACATATTTATGGTAAAAAAAATCACAATAAGCGTATATTGATTGGTTTGCGCAAAAGTTATAGCGTCTACAAAACAGGGGATAGTTTTATGGCATTTTTAATATTAATTTTTTTTTTAATTAGTCATGGCGGCAATCTGCGATTTTTATCATGACTGTGACATTAAGGCGGACACATCGGACACTTTTGACACTATTTTGGGACCATTGTCATTTATACAGCGATCAGTGCTATAAAAATGCACTGATTACTGTGTAAATTACACTGGCAGGGAAGGGGTTAAACACTAGGGGGCGATTAAGGTGTTAAGTGTGTCCTAGGGAGTGATTCTAACTGTGGGGGGGTGGGCTACCACTCACATGACAGCGATCACTGCTCCCGATGACAGGGAGCAATGATCTCTGTCATGTCACTAGGCAGAACTGGGAAATGCCTTGTTTACATAGGCATCTCCCCGTTCTTCTGCTCAGTGACACGATCGCGGGCACCCAGCGGACATCGAGTCCGCGGGACCCGCGGTCATAGAGCATGCGGCGGGCACGTGCGCGCGTCCACAATGTCGCATCTTAAAGTGGACGTACCTGTACGCCCATTTGCCCAGCTGTGCCATTGTGCCAACGTATATCGTCGCGCGCTGGTCGGCGTGTGGTTAATTGAACAAGCGAAAGTTAGAAGCTGATTGGCTGCCATCCACAGCTGCACCAGATTCTGAGTGCTCCGTTTTTAGTAGATCTCCTCCTTTATACGTTCCCTTTAAGCTGAGGAAACATTTGCAGCTTATTGGCCTAAAGCCAAGCCAAAATTCTATGCGTTCCTTTGTTTTTTGCATAAACCATTTTTTATCCACTTATCGTTATGTGCATAATAAATTGTATAGGAATATATTTCTTGCAAAATGCAATGTGATTAGTCATAAAGAAGTGTACATAACAAACAGCTGTGTCCTCCGCTTGCCTCTCCATGTATGGCAGAAATGTTTAGGCTTTTTTTTCCTTGTTATCGGCTGCAGATGAGACATGAGGTAGTACAGTGCCTCTTGCCAGCGGGGATTACGGGTAAAATAAATTTCCACCATATCAAGCCATTAAATCCAGGCTCCTCATTCTATCAGCCAATCTGGCAGCCCTTATGAAAGCATTGACTGGTGACTATGTGTTGTGTTTACACATGGTTAGTAGTATTCATAGCGCTGCGGCTGTACATGTATACACATCTCCATCTGACCACTTAGATCAGGGGTCCTCGAAGTCTTCAGCTCACTGACCCCTTCATCCAGATTCACTGTTCACTGAACTTCAAATGTTAACTAAATAACAATAATCTAATAAATACTGCTTTAACTAATAGTACTATAAGTAAGAATGTAACTCTAAAGATGGCTTTTTTTTCAGGGGGGAACTTTAGCCCTGAATGTAAATAATGCCAAGGGGTGCTGGCAGTTCTTTTGATGCTGGCTGCTGGGGGATCTATTGTCATTGGGGGATCTATTGTTGGAGTGGAGGCCTATTGCTGCTCGTGCGGGATCTTTTGTTGTTGGGGTGATCTTTTGTTGCTGAGGGGATCTATTGTTGTTGAGGGGGTCTATTGTTGCTTGGGGGGGGTCTACTGTTGCTAGCTGCAGGGGGGGTTTATTTTACTGCCTTTCCATCAGGGGCGGCCCGTCCGTTAAGGGCGCACGAGCGCCGCTCCCCCTGTCTATCGCCGCCCCCCCCTATCCATGCGTCCGGCCCCTTTCAGGTCACCGGCTCATGGATTCCAATGCAAAGGGGCTGTTTTTCTGAAGCACCGATTAGAGCCAGAGACTTTAATATGCTTCAATATAGGGTGGGCTTGGGTCACGGAGAGTGCACTCCGAGCCCACCTAGGTGTGTTACTGCAGAGAATCAATATTCGCTGTTGTAACATTGATCCTCCTCCCGGCCAAATCAGGAAGCGGGGTTTGACACCGGTCACCAGATTGACTGAAAGGACAGGCAATCCTATTGGATGCCTAGGAGGAGGAGGGGAGGAGCTGGAATCTGCCATGGAGGAGAGGACACTCGGAGCTGAGCCACTGCAGCACGCTGCCTGCTGCCTGCCACACGCCACGATGGGGTAAGTGTCGGACCGACCGGCAAACAGCGGGGGTGGGTGCCGTTCAGGGGGGATGGGTGGTTGTTTGCTGCCCCCCCCCCCAAAAAAAACAGCTGCCACTGCTTTCCATACAAACTACTTAGCACCAAAAATACTTGGTACTTGATACTTGGTTCTGTATTCTCTAAAAGATGCAGTGCTTGGAGGTGGGTAGGGGGTGGAACCAAGTGATGGTGCTCAGGGGTGGGTAGAGGGCAGAGACAAAGGATGACTCAGAAGGGGGGAAAACCTGTACCTGTTCTCTGAGGGAAAAGGCAGGCAGCTAGTGAATCAGTTCCTTCCTATATTCCCAGCGATGACCCACCCTGAACTGAACCCAACATCCATCGTCACAGCAGTAAAAAATGCTAAGGGATTTGTGAGGGCCAAGATAAGCCCTGCAAAGGGAAGTTTAGCTCTAGCAAATGTAGCTGTCCCATTTCAAATGCCTCTTTCTGCATTTACATACCTCCTTAGACCCAGTCTGTCCAGACAGTATGGTCATCTACTGACTTAGCACCATCTACAGGCGGCTTACTTCTTCATTGATACACAGTTGAATCCAACACAATTTTTTACTTCAGATAATTGCAGTACAGAGGATGTTTTTCCAGTCTTTGGAAGTGTAAGAAAACAATGACTTTCCTAAGCCCTGTTTCTGTGAAGCATAATTCATGAGGCAACGTGGAAGAAACAGGGAGGGTCTAGCTAGGACTGAACTAACTAGCACTAAACAGGATGCAAGTCAGAGGGAGAAACCTAAAACACATTAGTAAACAAGCTGTAGTACATCAAAACCTCCACTAGATGTCAGCATACTATTAAACAATAATAAAAACTTGACTCATGACATCCTTTTATGATGTAATGTGGACTTGATGCTGTTGTTGTACCATAACAAGCTTTTTTATATCAGATGGTTTGTGGGTATTATACGTACTACTTTTTAACAATAAAATATATGTTTTGAAGATAATGCGCTAGGTTGATGTGCCCTCTGTTTTGCTTTATGGTGTATCCTGACTTCCCCAGTCGGAAGAGGACAGCAAGGCACAGCATGTCCATTAAAGCCAAGATGGGAATCTAGACAACTGCCACCCCCAGGGTCTAATCTTGAGCACAGGAGGTTTTTACACGTGTTTGTTGGTTTGGAATTGAACAATAATAATCTGACTCAACACAAAAAAATTCATAAAAGTGGAACAAGACGGCAACTATAACAATATCTAGATAGAATAGGCATTAACTACCCAGGAGCTATAAAAGGGAACTCAATGGGAGGCAACAGTCAGTATGGCCAATCTACTGCTTTCAAGGTCCTAACCGAACCACTGGCTAATGGGAGAACTCATAAAGAAAAAATGCCAGCGATGAGACGTTTATCATATGCAGAAGTGTTCACCCTCAAAGGGAGAGTATATGTTGTCTATAAGACGTGGCAGAGACCCATGATGTGTCTGCACATACGCAAAATTGCATGAATCCCCCACGCACGCTCTAATGCCCCACGCGTTTATCCCCTGAAGACGTATGTTGCACCAGACAAAACATGCGCAGGACAAGGCTAGTGGCATATGATGTTGTAAACCCGCTGTCGATCGCTGGTGTGGAGTGTTTTGCCTGGTACACACTATCAGCGGGCCGAAGGAAAAAAAACTGAAGAGCTGGAGAGGAGATCCTGCACTAACTATGCAATGTTAGTACAGCAATTTCCCCCGCTGAGCTATTGTGTTCTGATAGGGGATGCCCCTCGCCAAACACACTAGTCAGATGCCAATCGGCAGACCTTTTTCGGGCATGCCCCTTTGACGGAGGGTATTTCTATTGTGGCAGCCTCTGGATATGTAGAACTGCTACTACATGTTTGTGACTTGCATTATGTTGGCTTCACTTTACACCAGCCTTAATCTGTTTTTAAATAGTTTTGTGAATATGATTTGTATTTGATACTTTTTTTAATATTTGTCTTGGTAATCTATATCACATAATAATGTACCACCAGGGGGTTTCTTTATTTGTTTTTATCTATTTGAGATGTTGGCCTGATTTCCCCATCGATCATACCCTATCCTTTTTCATACTTGGACGGAAGCTGGACGTTTGGCTGGCTTCTGTCATTCCCGCTGCCGTACACATGGGACGAAAGTTTCTATTGTTGTTGTTCAATATATTTTTATTGAGAAAGAATATTAGTAACAATACACCGATGGAACATGTATTCTGAAGTATATCTAGTCATAGTAGCAGGTATACATAGCGTAGACCTTTAATTAGTCCAAAGTGACATCCTTTACAAGTCATTAACAAAACGAAAGATGTTGACAACCAGTGTCGTATTGTGGGAATGGTAGGTTGTTTCCAATACTTAGATATAAGTGTTTTTGCAGCATTCAGTAAGTGAGAAGTAATGGATTTTTTTATATCAACCTACTGGTTCGCCTGTACAGTGAAATAACATAGCCCAAGGGTCATTGGGAACAGGATAGCCTTGTATTACATGAATCCAGTGTAGTATAGATGACCAATAGGGGCGAATGAGTGGGCATAGCCACCGGATGTGGCCGTAGCCCCACATCCTCTCCAGCAGAGCTTTATGAAGAGACGCGTGTAATGCCATCCAGTCAGAATCTTATAGAGTAATTGGTCTCTGTGATTTTAGAGGAGATGGAGGAAGTGTAAGCCATTTGGAGAATTTTGGAACGATTGTCATCTGTTAGAGGCTGCTGTAAGTCCTTTTCCCAGCTCGTTAAGAATTTAAGACAAGAGTTGGATAGTTAGATTCCAGTGACAGCAGTGCTTTATAGAATAAAGAAATGCTTTTTTGTGGGGGCCGTGTAGCTGCCAGAATGTTTTCCACTGGCGATGGGTCTGCAAGTGAACGTACTGTAGAGGCTTCGGAAGAAACCTAATAAACATGGATGGTTGGTTATATCTGCAATAGTCCATAGTTGTTATGGAGGTGTTTTTGAGTTGAGAGGTTAGAGGAATTAGTCCACTTGGGGATAGGACACGATGCAGAAGAGCTGGTGAATGGGGGATTCAGTTACGGAATTGAGGATCTAAATCTCAAGGTGGGAAATATCAGTGCCGCATAAGGGGCATCAAGGGGGAGTTGTAGAGTTATCCATGTAGCCTATGGAGGGAGTCCCAGATCATAAAGGTAGACCTAGTCAGAGGGAGGGTGTTTTCAGACAGAGATACCTCGAGGAATCCAAAAGTGCACAAACAGATCTGAGTTACTGAGGTCATGTTCTAGTTGTACCCATAGCTTGTATCCCTGGTGATGCTTCCAGTATGATATTCTATTTAGAATGATCGCTAAGAAGTATTTCTTGTTCAATATGTTTATTGAATTTACAATAAAAAGAAGAATATAACATTATATTGACATGTACATAAGATTCGGAAATTAAGAAACATTGTCATACAATTGATGATACCGTCTCATTTAGATAATACAAGAAAGAGCTTAAATATATGTAAAAGAAGTTGAAAAAGAATCAAGAACAAACGCAATCCTAATATTAGAGAGTATAAGACCCTAAGAAGTATAAAAATAAAAATGAAGAAAAAAAATAAAATAAAATTCCCTCAGTTATCTGCACATCAGTTGAGTCATATCTCCAGACAACCCGACCACCCCAAATGGGATCAAACTGTGGACGAATGGGGGCATGATCTTAAAGTGGTGTTCTGGCCGAAATTATACTTTTTAAATAAAAATACCCCTATAATACACAAGCTTAATGTATTTTAGTAAAGTTAGTCTGTAAACTAAGGTCTGTTTTGTTAGTTTATAGCAGTAGTTTGTTATTTTATAAACTTACAGCAGGCCGTGGCCATCTTAAGTGTGGGCATCTGAAGCCAGACTGTATTTCTTCCTGGATCTCATCCTTGCAGATCTCGCACATGCTCAGTGCAGCACAAGCAGTGTAATAGGTTTCAGGTCAGGTTTCCATAGCAACGGCAGTTTCAGAGGAAGTTGCCGCCCCTTCCCAGAAGGCATTGCAAACAGGAAATGATGCGATGGGCCGCGGCCAGGGAGGAGGAAGTGAAAAATGAATACAGCAGATATACAGTAGGTGCTGAGAAAAAAATATATATATATATATCCAATTTGTTTACAGTGCACAGTTTAGTGAGGGATGCTGAAGAGTTGTAAAAGTGGGTGGAACTCCATTTTAAGATAATGAGTTATCGATTTACAGAATAGAGGGAATGTTCGACGAATCTTAGCGTGATCAAGGTAAATAAACAATAACTCGTGTTTTCTTCACGTATAGAGTAAAAATAGTCTAGACAAGAAAAAGGTGATATTATAAGAAAAATTAACAATGTATGACTGAAGTATCAATACTGGTAAATGATCTCATGTATGAGGATAATAGGATGGAAAGAAAAAAGAAGAAAAAAGGAAAGGAAAACAAGGGAAAGATACTGCTAAGAAGTATTTCTTAAAGTCAGGGAGTGCTAAAGCACCCTCAAACTTCAATTTGCTGAGGAGAGCTCTAGCAATATGGGGGTGTTTGAGGTGCCAAATATATTTGTATAGCAAAGAGGTTAGCACTGAAAAGAAATCCGCAGGAATTGTATAAGATTTAATTTGAAACATAAAAAGTAGTCTAGGCAAGACATTCATTTTGACCACGCTAATTCTTCTTATCAACCATGAGAAAGCCGATCCATTTATGTAGGTCCAGGCGTATAGAATTTAGGAGGGGGATATAATTTACTCTAAATAATAATGCAGGGTTGGGTGTAAGATAAATTCCTTGGATATGTTAGTTTCTGTGGTTGCCGAGAAAAGGGGAAGGAGGGTTTTAGAAGATTGACAAATTTATGGGCTACTGAAATGTTAAGGATTTCGGATTTAGATAAGTTGATCTTGAAGTTGGAGACTGATCCGAAGATTTCAAAAGCTGGGTCGGTTTCAATTAAACCGACTGATACCGCCTAATATTCGGCCCGTGTGTATGGCCCTTTACTCTCTAACTTTTGTGAGTATATTTACTTTTAATAAATCATGTGGTTTTAGCATACTACTCTATGGTCCTTTGTTCTTTTTCCTACCCATTATTACTTTGAGGTGCTGGCTTTGAATAACCAGTGAAGGACTGTGGAGGCGGTGATATCCTGAGTGGTGCCCCTCCAATTGGATGATTTCTGAGCTGTTGATCTCTTATCATTTGGAGATCAATACCATTTAGTAAGAGAACTGACACACCTGTATGTGAGGTGGTTTGGGATTCTTACATGTGGGCTTTCATTAATTACAAATTTCACATTTGGACTTTTATATATTTCTGTTTGTTATGCATAAGTGAATTGTATGTAATGGGACTGTTATGTCACTATTTGTTTGATGCACATTGTTCATTGTCATTATGGTTTAATATGAGTTAGCTTTTTTGTTTTTTTCATTTGCATATTTTTTTGTGATTTTTTTTTTTTTTATCACCACAGAGATATTGTTTTTTGCGCACCTTTTAGATTAATTATTTTTGTAATTTCTTTTGTGTCCGGAATATTTGTTGATGTATTACCTTATTTTGCACTAAGCACCCAATTTCCTCTGTGTATATACACCACACGTTTCTCAAGTCCCATAGACCTCCTTCTTTCTGTGCATGCGCAGAGTCCGAGCGGATCTCCCACATGTGGTGGCTCTTTGTCAAGTCCTTTAAACCTGCGGCCTGTCTGTGCATGAGCAAGACACATACAGCTCTTACCTCGTCCAGGTACAGAAAGTAAGTTAATTGAAAATTTAAAAAAAATCCTATTTATTGATTTTTTTTTCTCAAATTGTGTAAGAGGGAGGGGAGAGGAGTCAGAGGAAAGGAAGCCGGATTTCTGAGTGACGGTCCCCTTTAAAAGCAGGAAACCCTGCTGGATCCCGCTGAGGCACCTGAGGCTGACCAGGGGGTGATGGAACACGGCACAGGGCTGAAATGAAGAATCCAAATGAGAATCCCCATTATTCTGACATATATTTTCATGCATTGCAGAAACTCCAGATTGAAAAAAAAAAAAGACAATTTTCATTTTTCTTTCTGGCTATTGATTCACACCCAGACACGTTTTTTGAATGTTAAATATTTTTTCTCTATTATTTAATTTTCATACCTATTTCAAAGCAATGGCAATGTGTAAATCAGGATATACAATGCCAGATTTACTTGTGCACCAGAACCATTTTTCCATGTCATCAGTAGGGTGGCTAAAGGATCAGGGAAGAGGAAGCCAGGTACTGATGACACACAAAAAAGATGGAGGATGAAGAGGAAGGTCTGTAGAAGAAGTGCTGTGTAATGGCCTTAGAAGGATGACTAACAATGAGAAAAGCAATGCTGGTTTGGATTCCCAATGAGGGGGTGAGGTCTCAGTGCACAGGCTCTGAGTGTTTTCCACTCACTCAAACTGAAACAATAGCAGGGATAAAGAGCCGGCAATCCGAAACATCCAAATGTGATAAACTTTATTTGCTACAGGGTGAGTATAGGATAAAAAACACTTACGCGTTTCGGCCCATGGCCTAAAAATGTGATATTATTGCCTTGTTTGTGTTTTTTTTTTGTTTAAATAACAAATATGTTATACTGTGTAATGGTTTTGCACAGAGCAGCCTGGATCCTCCACTTCTCGGGTCCCACGCCAGCGCTCCAGGCCCCTAACTCCTGCCGAGTGCCCCCACAGTAAGCAGCTTCCTGTGGGGGCACCCAAGCAGGCGCGCTTCCGACCTGCTGCTCTGTTTCTCCATTCACACACAGAGCCGTGGCTGGATCGCCCCCCCATCTCCTAATTGGCTCACCGGCTGTGAGTGACAGCAGCGGGAGCCAATGGCTCCCGCTGCTGCCAAAAGCCAATCAGGAGTGCGAGTCCCCAGAGAGGCAAGGCTCTTGTGGACATCGCTGGATCAAGAGGGGGCTCAGGTAAGTATTAGGGGGGCTGCTGCACACAGGTTTTTAGAATGCATGAAGGTAAAAAAATCTTGTGCCTTTACGACCACTTTAATCATAGATATGACTAAGGCCGTGGGCCAAAACCTGTAAGCTTTTTTATTCTGTACTCACCCTGTAGTAAAGATTCTCGTATTTGGATGTTTCGAGTTGCCAGCTGTCTATCCCTGCTATTGTTTTCCAGAAGGATCATAGAGGTTGATGCATACCAAATAATAATGGCGTAACATCATGTACTTTAAAGGGTAAGGTAAACTTCCCTTTAAAAAACAAAAAACAAACATGTCATACTTACCTCCTCTGTGCATTTGGTTTTGAAGAGAGTTACCCAGATCCTCCTCTTCTGCGGTCCCTCAGCGGCGCTCCTTGCTCCTCCTCTTCTTGAGTGCCCCGTAGGAGAAGCGATCTCCCTCGGGGCTCCCGTGCCCTGCTGCTGCGTTCATTGACACAGACAGCAGGACTCGTCCCTGGCACACGCGTCAATGGCTGTGCTGCTGTCAATCTATCCAATCAGGACCCGAGACACTGGTTGGAGCGGGTGTGCTCGTCCCCGACGCAGGAACGATCAAGTTTAGGTAAGTAAAAGGGGAGCTCTGGGGGGGGGGGGCTGGTGCACTACAAGAGGTTTTTCATCTCAATGCATAGAACGTATTGAGGTGAAAAACCGCAAGGGTCTACAACCTCTTTAAGTAAAAAACATTAGGAGCATATTGAGTGTGGGAGGTGCAAAATCCTGTTTAGGCCACATGTATAACGTCAGACAGGGTTTAAAGCTTAACTAAACAAAAGAACAAAAATGTATCACAGCTTAAATGTGGTGCTGTATTTGTTTCTTTTTTTTATATTTTTTTTCCCTTTATTTCCACCTGGTGATCCTGCCAATAACACACTTCCTGTCCTAGGGTGACAACGCCGACTCATTGTACTACATATATATGGAGAAGCAGTGTTGCCACCCTTGGACAGGACTACGGGGTATCTCCCCTTCTCCATAACAGGGGGAGGTGTTTTGTAGTCCACAGAGAGCTCTAGAAAAAATACCGATAACAGTCAGAGAGCACAGGAAGTTAGCAGCTCACAAGATTTCTGGCAGGACTTTTTCGCACATATTGAACAGATACTGTATAACAAACCACTTTTAATGGTCTATTTAAACAGACTAAAAAAAAGAGCAAATAAGAGAAAATCATTGTTAGGGTTTACATACACTTTAGGGAGCCCTTAAAAATAAAAATGCAGCCATTGCCAATATTTTTTTAATATTTAATATCATGTACCAATAAAATATATACAGCTTAATAGTTCAAGCAATGTTTTATACAAAAAAAAAACAAAAAAACAGCAATCAGTTAAAAGTCTTATCAATATCATCAGCATCGTGATTTTTCACAAACCTGCACAATTCCAGCTCACGTTTTGTTGAATGCACACGTTGGTCATGAGTCACACACTGTCATTTCATTTTTTTTAAAGTATTGTTTGCATTTCAAGATTGATATGACACAGGCTTTATCTGATCCAGATGTTAAATAAAAACCACGTTGATGTTGTTTAATCAGATGAAGTCAAAAATATAAAATGAACAATGGCAGAACTGCTGCACCAGGATCTCCACAAGGGATGGTGAGGCTGAAGAGCAAAGAATGTCATGGAAGATGCCTTCTCCTTATACAGACAAGTTCTTGCGCCTACTGCCCATGCTGCCTGTCCAGAACAACAATGGTTTGGTTGTATACAACCAAACCCCCACCTCCTTCTGAGTCTGGATTGGCAATACGATCCATGCTGCCATTCACAGAGGTTTTTTTTTTTTAATTATTATTATTACCAACCAAACCCAATCTCTCTCTCTGGGTCTGGATAGGCAGTATTACCCATTATACCAGTCTATAAACACAAAGTTCTTTTTATTATTACCAGCCAAACCCATATTCTCTCTGAATCTGGATAGACAGTGCAATCTACTCCTTTTCAGGATCACAGGTTTTGTATTACCAACTAGACCCTGCCTGTCCTGAGCCTGGACGGGCAGCATAATCTGTACTACCAATCCTAAACACAGGAGTTTTGTATTATTATTATTATTATTATTATTATTATTATTACCGACCAAACACCTCTTCTTCTATGAGTCTAGATGGATAATACAATCCATGCTACCAGTGCTTAACCACTTGCTTCCCAAGCCTATTCCGACACTTCTCTCCTACATGTAAAATTGATCTTTTTTTTTGCTATAAAATTACTAAGAATCCCCAAACATTATACATTTTTTTTTAAGCAAAGGCCCTAGAGCAGTAGTCTCCAAACTGCTGCCCTTTGCTTGCTTTTATCCGGCCTTGGGCCACTATTTTCATCCGACAATGGGACATAATTCCCCCACCCCCCTCCACTAACACCAATTAAGGGGCAAAATTCCTCTCAATAACACCAACAATGGGGCACAATTCCTCCCAATGACACACAAGACGGGCCCAATGACACCAATAATGGGGCACAATTCCTCCCAATGACACCAACGGTGGGGCACAATTCCTCCCAATGACACCAAAGATGGGGCCCAATGACACCAATAATGGGGCACAATGCCTCCCAATTACACAAACGGTGGGGCACAATTCCTCCCAATGACACCAAAGATGGGGCACAATTCCTTCCAATGATGAGGCCCAATGACACCAATACTGGGGGAAAATTCCTCCCAATTACACCAACAGTGGGGCACAATTCCTCCCAATGACACCAATAATGGGGCACAATTCCTCCTAATAACACCAACGATGGGGCACAATTCCTCCCGCTGCCACAAATGATGAGGTGCGATCCCTCCCACTGACACCAAAAACAGGGCATGGTTTAATACCACTGATGTCAGGACCTTTTCTACTCCCAATTGGCAGAGTTCAGCCCTCCTTAAGTCTAAAGGACAGTAAACTGGCCCTTTGTTTAAAAAGTTTGGAGACCCTTGCTCTATAAAATATAATAATGGGTCTTGCAATTTTTTATTCATTAATTCAATATGTAAATTAAAATCCTTGTTTTTCATTGCAAAGTTTGCTGGAAAGGGTGTATAGCAGTGTGCAGAGGGTTCATCCAGAATTTGCCATTTTTATGTCACACGGTATTTGCGCAGTGGTTTTTCAAACGCAATCTTTTGGGGAAAAAAATACACATTAATGAATTTTAGGGAACACAAACACAATATAATACCAATTATTTTTGTAAAATATAAAAGATGATGCTACACCAAGTAAATAGATACCAAACATGTCACACTTAAAAATTGGGCACGCGCATGAAATGGTGACAAACTATGGTACTTTAAATTATCCATAGGTGACACTTAATAAAGCCTTTGCAGGTTACCAGTTTAGATTTACACAGGAGGTCTGTGGTGCTAGAATTATTGCTCTCACTTTGACATTTGCGGTTATACCTCACATGTGTGATGAGATCATCGTTTACACATGCGTGCGGGACTGATATGTGCATTCGCCACTGCTTGTAAGCATGGGGGGCTTTGAAAAAAGAATTTTGTTTTATTTCATTATTTATTAATTTTTATTTTTTTTTACACTGCTTCTTTACAAAAAAAAAATTGATCACTTTTATTGCTGCCAAAAGTAATGTAAACATCCCTTGTAACAGCAATAACAGTGACAGGTACTTTATGAAGAGATGGGGGGTCTAATCCTCCATTTCTCCTTGGGGCTTCAATGCAGCAGATCAGACACAGATCGGTCTGATCAGCTGCTTCACTGGCTGCTATGTGGCCAGTAAACGAAGAGTCGGTACCAGAAGTGACTAAATAGTCGTTGTTTCCAGGTTCTGATGTCACACAGTGGGAGGAACAGCTTCAGTTCCTCTCACTGTGAGTCTGTAGTTGGATGCCGCCCGCTTGGGAAAGCCCGGTAAAGGCAGCGGAGGCGGCGGTGGGAGGTGGGTGGGGCTCCTTTCCACCACCTGTAAAAGTATTCCAGCGGCAGCCTAGCCGCTCTGATTACTTTTACATGAAAGAGAATCACCAGTACTAAAAACTGATAATGGGATCATGGTTGTAGCCTCAACCATGATCCCGGTATAACCGCTTCTCGACGTATATATACTGTGGCCGGTAGGGAAGCAGTTAATATTAGAGGTTCTCTAAGGCTCTTATGCCCTGTACACACGGTCGGACATTGATCGGACATTCCGACAACAAAATACATAGTTTTTTTCCGACGGATGTTGGCTCAAACTTGTCTTGCATACACACGGTCACACAAAGCTGTCGGAAAATCCAATTGCAGCTTACGTCTCTTAATTTATTCTGAGCATGTGTGGCACTTTGTCCGTCGGATTTGTCTACACACAATCGGAATTTAAAGGATCGGATTTTGTTGTCGGAAAATTTTATAGCCTGCTCTCAAACTTTGTGTGTCGGAAATTCCGATGGAAAAAGTCCGATGGAGCCCACACACGGTTGGGAATTTCCGACAACAAGCTCTGATCGCACATATTCCGTCGGAAAGTCCGACCGTGTGTACAGGGCATTAGGCTCCATTCACACTTGTATGACTCCAAAATAGCAAGACTTTGGAGTACACCTTTGATGTAACTTTGGATGGGTGCGACTTGGATGTGACTTGTCCCTCTGCAAAGTCCATTTCATGCAACTTTTGAGGGTTAACATTGAAGTCTATGGCCCTCATGTCACATGAAAGTCGGACCAAAGTAGTGCATAAACTACCTTAAAGAGGAGTTCCACCCACGGGGTCCATTAAAAAAAAATAAAAAAATAAAAGTCAGCAGCTACAAATACTGCAGCTGCTGACTTTTAATTGGACACTTACCTGTACCTGGGTCCAGCGATGCAGGGGATGGAAGCCCCGCTCGCCCCCCCCCCCCCCTCCGCTCGTCGGCGCCGGCATTTCAACTGTGGGCGCCGGGCTGTGGCTTCACAGCCTGGCACCCACTGCGCATGCGCGCGCGGCGGCGCGCGCCGTGATTGGCCGCTCAATCACCTGGGACCTGTAATGGGTCCCAGATGATTGACAGGAGGGAGGGAGCAGAGCCGAGCCCTTCCTGTGCCGAGGGGGAAGTGATGTCACCAGCCCAAGCAAAGGAAGAGGCAGACTACGAGGGACCACCTAGCAACAGGCATTTAGAGGTAAGTAAAAAAAAAAAATATCCAAATGTTTTTTTGTTTTTTTTTTTAGAATTTTTCAGGTATTTTTGTTTTTTTGGGTGGAACCCCACTTTAAAGTAGTTGCAACTAAGTCGCATATATATGAATGGTTATCATTGGAAAAAGTTGATGTCCAAAGTCGCATGACAAGTTGCACAAGTGTGAATGGGGTGTCATACTATCATACTACCGACCACCCCACCAGTCTAGATGGAGATTATTGTACAGGCTACCAGTCTAGATATGCAAAGGTTTGTATTATTACCAACCAACCCCCACATTTTCTCAGTCTAGATAGAGAAGACCATACATGCTGCCTGTCCAGAATCACAGAGTTATGTATTATTACCAACCACCCCCACTGTCTCCTCTCTCAAAATAATCCATTTTACTTATATCCAGTCAGGTAGACACTCACAGTATTTAGCTGCTAGTAAATCTACAGAACATTGTAAATCATAATGTACTATACAGTATGTGGCAACCTCTAAACAACTATAGCTGACAGATATTTCATATTTTGTTACAAGTATCCATATCCGGTCCAAGTCTTGTTTTTCCCTAATGAACAAGATCACCCAAAACCTTTTTAAAACTTTGAGACTTGGCAAATTTCTAGTTTTGCTTCCTCCACTATGGAGTTTCATACTTCATGCTGCATTACTCTAAATATACATTGAATAAAAACTCCAATAGGGACAGAGACCATCCTTATATTGACCCTAGCAAATGGGTGGAGATGGGAACGCAGGTTCAGAGATCCTACCAAAGGGATGAATAAGAAAATCCAGTTGGTTATTCAGACCTCCATCCACTCAAAGCAAAACAACGATAATGAGTGGAGTCCCCCTATACAAAGTAAAAAGCGACTCATTAACAATCGCTGTTTTCACATTATATGTGCGCTGTAGAGACTCACTACAACAAGGACAAAAGTGCACAGTCTGTCATTTTTGGAGATATACACAAGTTGATTGCTTGGTTTGTGGAATCAGTGGAATTCGTGGAGTGTCCTGTGGTTTATCCCAGAGGAACGCTATTATATAATTAAAATCGGTCAAGTTTTTAGAAGGGTAATTAAAGGGGATTTGAAATGTCAGTGGATCGCATTAAAGACGCCCTTTTTTAGCATCACCAATGGCTCCCCAGACATCAAAGACAAACTCGTCCGGGAAAGCAAAGTCTCCGAGAGCTTCATCCAGAGCCACAGCAAACTCATCAGGGTTATTCTTGTCCCTTCCAGCTTCTACCATTGTCGCAGCTGTTGACAAAACAGAAATATAGAGATATGTTAGGGGGGCTAATATAAAAAAACATTAAAAAAAACATGGAAAAACAATATGTTTTTTCTTTGCTGAGTTTATGATGACTTCCAAAGTGCAGCAATTTGGTAACCTATAGTTGTATATTTCAAGGACCCCCCACATTGGATATCAATTCAATGACAGTTGTTGGTCAATCTAAAGCTTACCACACAGGTTACAATAATGCCGCGTACACACGGTCGGACTTTCCGACAGGAAATGGTGGATGTGAGCTTGTTGTCGGAAAGTCCGACTGTGTGAATGCTCCATCGAACATTTTCTGTCTGACTTTCCGCCAACAAATGTTGGCTAGCAGGTTCTCAAATTTTCCGCCAACAAAACTTTGTTGTCGGAGAGTCGGATCATGGGTACACAAATCAGTCGTACAAAAGTTCACGCATGTACTTTTGTCAAGCAGGATCAAGCAGAAGGAGCTGCATTGGCTATTGAACTTCCTTTTTCTCGGCTCGTCGTACGTCTCGTACGTCACCGCGTTCTCACATCTGTAATTGTTGGCCAACATTTGTGTGACCGTGTGTATGCAAGACAAGTTTGAGCCAACAACCTTCGAACAAAAATCCAAGTCCGATCGTGTGAACACGGCATAACACTTTACAGACCTCTTTAGATCTACCAAAACTATGTAATAGGAGGACAGAAACTACTTTGTATCTAATCTGGTAGGCCCTTGTTCTACCTTGTTGTTGGTATACAGTATCTTAGGTTCTGTGTCAACAGGCTTTGACCCTGTGTTGATGGCATCAGTGTGACATTAGTTTAAGATGCTTCTGAGATCATGAAGAATTAATTGACAGGCACATTTATCTGTAATTGACCTCCTCCTGACCTGCACTTGACTTGCTTCAAGCAAGTATTGCATTCCCATAGACGTGTATGGGAATGTAATACTCATCCGATGTGAACAAAAGCCTTTTGATACAAACCTTAAAGCAGAACTATAGGCATAACTTTAAAAAAAAAAAATTTGATAGAGTAAGGGAGTTTTATAACCCGTCAGGTTTCTTTTTTTTGTTTTTGCCACCAGTCTCCCATTGGGGAGAATTCCCTTAACTTCCTGTCACATAGCCAAAACAGGAAATGAGAGGAAATTCTTCCAACCTGAGGGAACCCCTTGTTGTCACCAGAATATTCCCATTTGTAAGATTTTCCCCCTATTTCTGTTCAAGTGACAATCCAAAATGTGTGATTTTCTTTTACTTTCACCTATAACAATAAATAGAACAAATAGAGAGGGCGAATCTCCCTAACGGGGGGCACAGACAGCACTAAAAACTTGACAGGTGTTCTAATCCCTCTCCACTCTATCCAAAACTAAAATAAATGTTTACCTTTAGTTATACTTTAAAGTGGTTCTAAAGGCAGAAGGTTTTTTTTAATCTTAATGCATTCTATGCTTTAAGATAAAAAAAAACTTCTGTGTGCAGCAGCTCCCCTAATACTTACCTGAGCTCCATCTCTATCCAGCGATGTTGCACGAGAGACTCAGCTGTCTGGGACTCTCCTTCCTTATTGGCTGAGACACACAGCGGACTCCATTAGCTCCCGCTGTTGTCAAAGTCAGTGTGCCAATGAGGAGAGAGAGGGGGCAGGGCTGGGCCACTGCTCCATGTCTGAATAGACACACAGAGCAGCGTCTCGGTTCGGGTGCCCCCATGGCAAGCTGCTTGCTGTGGAGGCACTCGGGAGGAGGGAGGGGCCAGGAGCACCGGCGAGGGACCCAAGAAAAGGAGGATCGGGGCTGCTCTGTGCAAAACCACTACATAGAGCAGGTAAGTATAACATCTTTGTTATTTTTAAACAAAAAAACAAGTCTTTAGTATCACTTTAATGCATAAATGTAAAAAAACCTTCTGCAAGCAGCTCCATTGCCCCACTTATACTTGAGCCGAATCTAGAGCTGTGCACGAGAGAAGAGGCTCCTCCCTCTTCATTGGTTCAGACACAGCAACCATTGGCTCCCACTGCTATTAATCACAGCCAGTAAAGAGGGAGTGGGGGACAGGGCCAAGCTGTGCTCTTTGTGTCTTATGGACACATAAAGCCGGCTCAGGAACGAGCATGCGCAAGTGCCCCCATAGCAAGAGACTTGCTATGGGGGCACTCGGCAGGGGGTGAGGAGCCAGGAGCATTGGCGGGGGACCTGAGAAGAGGTTTGTGCAAAACCATTGCATAGAACAGGTAAGTATAATATGTTTGTTATTTGTAAAAAATAAATGTTTGCATTTACAATCCCTTTGAGGGAAGGGCACAGAGAATCACAATCATATTGCAATGTGTATAGCTATATATATATATATATATATATATATATATATATATATATATATATATATATATATATATATATATATATATTTTTTTTTTTTTTTTTTTTTTTTTTTTTTTTTTTTTTTTTTTTTATTTATTTATTTATTTCTAGCATATGCCATTCCTTGGAGATTTTGAATGGGTATGGTGGTGCTGTGGAGGGACAATGAATAGTGATGACTGGAACTGGTGACAGGAATGCTAATTTGGTAGGTAATTTTATAGATATAGTTTAATTATATACCCTATCAATGATATGATAAGGGTCCTTAATTTTGCTCCCCCCCCCACCCCTTTTCAGACGGGCATCTATACAATCTGTGATGAATAGATATATGCTTTCCTTTGTGGCATAAGACTGAATACACTTATACCAGTGGAATTCTCTGAGTAAATACTGTATATTCAGATGGGTCATGGCCTCTTGTCTGTAGCTGTTGTGTTTTGGCTTCTATTATGTTTAGTTACTATTGTTTTTCATATAAAGATTCTGGTATACTTCTATTTAGTATTGATCACCACAACATTGTCAGCTGACCATGCCAGTTATATATTGACACCCGCCATTTGATCACCGAATCTCTGCCATACTTCCTAAGCGTTGTGTAAGGGGCACAGATGATAATGAATAATGATAAAGTATGAATTTTTGTAACCTTGGCCAGATCTGTGCCTTGCCACAATTCTGTCTCTGAGCTCTTCGGGCAGTTCCTTTGACCTCATGATTCTCATTTGCTCTGACATGCACTGTGAGCTGTAAGGTCTTATATAGACAGGTGTGTGGCTTTCCTAATCAAGTCCAATCAGTATAATCAAACACAGATGGACTCCGATGAAGGTGTAGAACCATCTCAAGGATGATCAGAAGAAATGGACAGAACCTGAGTTAAATATATGAGTGTCACAGCAAAGGGTCTGAATACTTAGGACCATGTGATGTTTCAGTTTTTCGTTTTTAATAAGTCAGCAAAAATGTCAACAATTCTGTGTTTTTCTGTCAATATGGGGTGCTGTGTGTACATTAATGAGGAAAAGAATGAACTTAAATGATTTTAGTAAATGGATGCAATATAACAAAGAGTGAAAAATTTAAGGGGGTCTGAATACTTTCCGTCCCCACTGTATGTTAATAATAATTGGTATATGTTCTTATTGTGTAGGTTTTTCAATTTAGGCCAATTATCTTTTCTGCCAAGGTCCTGAAGAAGCTATTGATGTGAAGCGCGTCAACCTCTTGGTTATTCCAGCAAAGTCAACCATGAATTAAGAATATATATGGCCTGTACTGCTTTAAAGGGGTTGTAAAGGCAGAAGCTTGAATGTGTTAAGATAAAAAAACCTTCTGTGTGTAGCAGCCCCCTAATACTTACCCGAGCCCCATCTCTGTCCAGCGATGTCCACAAGTGTCTCGCCCATCCGGGACTCTCCCTCCTGATTGGCTGAGACACATCAGCCACGTCATTGGCTCCCACTGCTGTCAATCAAAGTCCGTTTGTCAATCAGGAGAGAGAGGAGTTGAGGCCGAACCAGGGCTCCAAGTCTGAATGAACACAGGGAGCTGCAGCTCGGCTCGGTTGCCCCCATAGTAAGCTGCTTGCTGTGGGGGCACTCGACAGGAGGGAGGGCCCAGGAAGAGGAGGATCCAGGCTGCTCTGTGCAAATCAACTGCACACAGCAGGTAAGTATGACATGTTTATTATTATTCTAGAAAAAAATAAAAAACGAGACTTTATAATCAATTTAAAGGAAATTGTTCCCATGAGGTTTTAATATATTATTTTAAAAACTGCAATAAAATGATTATCTAATTCTATATGCTCCTCCTTTCTAGTACCATTAAAGTCTGACACTTATGGTTCTTTGAAATGCTAAATACAATGGATGTGTTACATTTACAATAGCCAATCATTCTCTCTAATCGTGCCTAGCTATAGAGAGACGACAGAGTGTAGATGGAGAAGGGGATGTGAGAGAGAAGATAGAGTACATGGAAACAAGAGGAGATATATTTGTATCCTTCATTTCCTTTTCTAATTAGCTATAAAGTGAACCAGGATGTTTATTTTTGCTGTAAACAGATCTTATAAAAACAGCATTGTTTTGAAATGCATCGAGTAAAAGAGGAGCTTGGCGAGTTTTAAGAATTATTCATCTGAAAATATATGGTCCAATGATATTTTAGCCATTAGGCGGTGATGTCCAATTGCTATGTGTGTATCATATGCCATAATCCAAAAACAATTTCTAGCGATGTATGCAGTCATATGAGAATATCATGTGTTCATGCCTTTCTGTCTTGAATTATGTTTACAATAAGTAAGGCAATCAGGAGGTCATGCATATGGTGTAATTAGGATAGATCTGCCTGTGATATACAATACTGTCACATCAAACGAGTGCTGTGGTAAGAAACCAGATGCTATTCTATGAATATAATACAAGGACTACTGGATAAAATGTGTCATCGGTTCCATGTGTGCTCTAGAAAAGGAAAGCCTGACCTTTAACAGCACAGCATGGAGCTTTTTGTTTCTGGATGCGGAGGCTAAGGGTTGATTTACTAAAGGCAAATAGACTGTTCAATTTGAATGAGAAGTTTCACTTTGCAAGGGAATTTTCCCCAGGGCTTAGTGAATGAGGTGTATCTCTGCAGACTTCCATTGTCCAACCATGGCACCACCTGTGTGTAGACCTGTATGGGAATGTAATACCTATCTGATGCGAACAAAGGCCCATTGACAAACAAAATATTTGGGGGGGGGCACACCATAAAAGATGCATTAAAGATGGTGCAGCCATAAGACCATAAAACAGAACAAAATATTACAGCGCACACATGCAAAAAATGACATTTACCTCCTGCAAAAGCCCATTGACACAAACCCTAAAACAGGACTACAGGCATATTTTTTTTTTTTTTGGATAGAGTAAGGGAGTTTTATAACCCCTGCCAGTTTTTTGTTTGTTTTTTTGCCACCGGTCTCCCATTGGGGAGACTTCCCTTAAAGAGGAGCTCCACCCAAAAGGGGAAGCTCTGCATGTTTTGACAGGTATCCACTCCCACTTCCGGGTAAGATTGCCAAGGCAATTTTACAAGCATTTCCAGCCCCTCCTCCTTCCCCACGCTGCCTTCTGGGACACATACGGGTCCTAGAAGACGGCGGGGCCATTCAGAAAGCGCCTCGCGCAGGCGCAGTAGGCATAGGCGTGCGCAGGGGGTGTGCCAGGTGTGCCTGGGCACACCCTAATCACTACACGCAGTGCCAATTCCCCCTACTGCCCGGGCTTCCCCCATGTTGGCCCTTCTGCTCCACAGTGCTGCTGGCTTTCCTCCTCTCCTCTCCCCCCAGCTTCTGCAGGGGATGATTCAGGATTAAGAGTGGTGGAAGGGGCTAGTAGACATATCCTTTACCAGCGCTTTCCTTTTCTAAATGAACACAGTGAACCCATTCACTCAATCTGTTCATTTATAACTAAAACATAATAAACTGGTTTACTATGCTTCCGTTTGTGAATGAACAGGGAACCGCTCAGCACAGAGCACTTCCCATTCATTCACTGTCCACTGCAGCTGAGGCTACAGGGAAAGGCATGCGTGTTTGAACTTTGGGGGTGCACACTCTAATGCAATAGGCTGCGCACATCTATGGCAGTAGGAAACCGTCTGTGAAGCCTGAAGGCTTTACTGCCGATTTCTCCCTTACTTACAATGCCGAAGCCTGCACCTGCAGCCAATTGACGAATCGGCTCGGGGTGCTGACATCACGAGATCCCTGGACAGGTAAGTGTAAGTGACAGTATTTGTAGCTGCTGACTTTTAATTTTTTTTTTTTTCAGTTAGGAGCTCCTCTTTAACTTCCTGTCCCATAGCCAAAACAGGAAATGAGGGGAAATCCCTCCATCATGAGGGAATCCCTGGTTGTCACACATTAGTATCCCCATTGGATAATCGGGCAGCACAGTGGCTAAGTGGTTAGCACTTCCACCTATAAACACCAGGTTTGTTGTTTCAAATACCATCCACTGCATTATCTGCATGGAGTTTGCATGTTCTCCCTGTGCCTGCGTGGGTTTCCTCCAAAGACATGCTGGTAGGTTAAGGCTATGTTTCCACTATTGCGTCCCCAAGGTCGCGCAATTTTTTTACCGTGATTTTACCGCGACTTTTTACCGCGATTTGAAGCAATGCCTGTGTCTATGGACCTCAAGTCGCATCAAAGTGAGACCAAAGTAGTGCAGGGACTACTTTGAAGTCGCTGCGACTTGAAGTCGCACAGATATGAACGGTACTCATTGGAAATCATGGGGTACTATTTGTCATGCGACTTTTCAGTCCCAAGTCGCATGAAAAGTCGCACTAGTGGAAACATAGCCTAAATGTCTGTCTAAATTGGCCCTAGTATATGTATGTATGAATGTGGGTTAGCAACCTTAGATTGTAAGCTCCTTGAGGGCAGGGACTGATGTGAATGTACAATACAGTATATATATATATATATATATATATATATATATATATATATATATATATATATATATATATATATATATATATATATATATATAGTGCTGCGTAAATTTACAGCACTATACAAGTACAAAGTGAAACTTCACCACATTCAGTAAGCTCTGGGGATCAATTCCTTGCAAAGTGAACCAACTATTTCCCATTATTAAATCAAACCCTAAGTTTCCATGAAGCTTTTGGTCCCGTGGGTGGAAGAAAGTTATCTTAGACAACCTTCTCTAGGAGGTTCTCGTTCTAGTCTTAAGTTAGCCATACATTGCAATCTGACTGTACAATCTCCTTTAAATTAACATTTTTACAAAACTATGTAATATAAGGACCTACTGTAACTAAACTAGCCAATCAATTTACAAAAATCTAGTTCAGCCACATCCAAAGCATGCTGTTCAGTTCTGGCCAACAATCTTCAGGAAGGACCTGCTTGAACTGAAGAGAGTCCAGAGAAGGGCAACAAATGAGGGGCCTGGAGGACCCCAGTTTGAGGAACGACTACAAACATTAAACGTATTCTTCTGGAGAAGAGACACTTAAGAGGGGATATGATAGCAATATACTTAATTTAAATGGTAATTCTAGCATTGGGAGGAAACTATTTAACCTACGGTCTCTAAAGACATGCAGCCACACAATGAAGTTGGGTGAGAAGCGGTTCAACCTTAAAGCGGGAGTCCGGCGACCAATCTTTTTTTTTTTAAGTCATTGAGACACTTTGCTAATCCCAAAATAATACTCACAGTTTGGGTGTAATATTTCCGCCTCTGTCTGTTTTCGTACTGAAGAATAACTTAAAAAATGTGATGCTGGCTGTTTCCATCTTGCTTGTGGGCATGTGAAGCCCACAAGCATTGATTTCCTGGATGTGGTGAATGCTGTTCATTCACAGCTTGTTCACACGCATGATCCTTGTTCCCGCACTGAATCTTGGGAAGCCTGACACTAAGCTCCCAGGAGACAGTGCGGCGCCGGGGAAAGGCAATAAACACGCCTACTCCCATGGGAGGAGAGACAGGAAGTGCCACAATAAAGTACAATATAAAGGTAATTACAGCGATAAAAAAAAAAAAAATTGCGCGGCATTTGAACATCTATGCAATTAACTGAAGGGGGTAAGATTAAGTTAAAAATTTGAGTGGAACCCCGCTTTAAACACTGTAAGGGGTTCTTTACTGTAATGGTAAGGATATGGAACTTCCTTCCATAATTGACGGTGTCAGAGGGGAGTGTAGATAAATTAAAAGAACTTTGCGTTTATTAGCGAACGCAATGTACAGGGATTAGGGTAATGATAGTGAAATAAACACAAGCGCACACATACACACGCACCCACAGGTTGAACTGGATGGGCTGGTGTCTTTATTCAGCCTTACCAACGATGTAACTATGTACCTATAGGGTGATTAGGAAGGCTTTTGCACTTCATAATTGTTGGTAGATCTAAAGCACATTGTAGAGTCAGATTGTAATTTGTACAGTGAGCTTTAGGTCTACAGTAAGATCCATGCTCCCCACGACCTTGCAGAAACAGAGGTGCCAGGTACCCACAGAGCCCAGTCACAACACCAAATGTTAAGGCACTAGGCAAATGATATCCACAAAAAAGAGGGTTATTCAGGCACGGTCATTTACTGGCTAATTTTTCCTCCTTAGCAAAGATCCCATAACCAGTACCTTGGCATTTTGTCATGTGTTGAGATCCAGAAGTGGCTTCTACAGCCAAGGCAGTTAATTTCTTTTGTTACTTTTCAAAGGCACTTTAAAAGCTACATCAAGCTTGCCTTTCAAAAAAAATCATATTTACCTGTCCAGCTCAATGCACTGCTGACCTTCTCTGTGTTAGACAAGCTTACTCAAAAATTTTCTGCATCCGATATCCAGTTCTTCGAGATCTCAATCTCTTTCAATGCACTTGGGGGCTAAGAATATGCATCATACATACTAGGGGGAGTACAACTGGGGGATCCGTAGTGGAGAAGGATCTGGTGGTTTTGGTAGATCATAAGCTCAATAATAGCATGCAATGCCAAGCTGCTTTTTCCAAAGTGAGCAAAATCTTTTCTTGTATTAGGAGAGGTATGGACTCCAGAGAGAGATATAATTTTGCCCCTGTTCAAATCATTAGTAAGACCTCATTTGGAATATGCAGTTCAGTTTTGGGCACCAGTTCACAAAAAGGATATCGGGGAACTGGGGAAAGTGCAGAGAAGGGCAACCAAACTGATAAGAGGCATGGAGGAGCTCAGCTATGAGGAAAGATTAGAGGAACTGAATTTATTCTCTCTTGAGAAGAGGAGATTAAGGGGGGATATGATCAACGTGTACAAATATTTGTCCATATAGTGAACTTAGTGTTGAGTTATTCACTTTACGGTCATCACAGAGGACACGGGGGCACTCTTTACGTCTAGAGGAAAAGAGATTTCCTCTCCAAATACAGAAAGGTTTCTTCACAGTAAGAGCTGTGAAAATGTGGAATAGATTCCCTCCAGAGGTGGTTCTGGCCAGCTCAGTAGATTGCGTTAAGAAAGGCCTGGATACTTTCCTAAGTGTACAGAATATAATTGGGTACTGACATTTATAAGTAAAGTTGATCCTGGGAAAATCCGATTGCCTCTCAGGGGATCAGGAAGAAATTTGTTTCCCCTGCTGTAGCAAATTGGATCATGCTTTGCTTGGGTTTTTCGCCTTCCTCTGGATCAACTGTGGGTATAGGATTGGGTATATAGGATTGTATGATATTATTTATTTATTTATTTATTTTTATGGTTGAACTAGATGGACTTGTGTCTTTTTTCAACCTAACTATGCAACTATGTAACCTGGTCCCCCTTGTGTGCTGTGGTTCCTCCTGTCAATCTCATGTCACTACAGAACACAGTAGTGACGTTGGGGCTTGCAGAAGGAACTACAGTACGCAGAAGCGGACCTGGCATCTAATACACCTAGAAGTATGTGAAGGTTCTTCAGCTCACTCTTCTCTTTAACACAACATTGGGACAGGCACGTATTAAATGAAAAAAAAAAAAAATAAGTAGCCTACACTCCATAGAGGACATAACTTGTTTTACTGCTTACTGCAATATCTGATGCAAGTTTCAATGGCATGCACAGCCCCTTTGTCAAACCTTCTAGGCAAAAATTTGTGTGCTCTGGAAACACAGTAGGTGATTGCAGTTTGCAGTAAAAGAACTATATCACACAGGTAGCCCATGGGAAGTAAAAACAGGCAGTGGATTTGCATTTTTATCACCCTCAAAGACCCACATAAAATGTAACATGGCAGCCACTGTTCACGTCGCCATTGGTCTGTTCACATTACCATGGCCACAATGTTTCGCTTTGTGGTGTACAGATTTTGACACGGCAAGTGTAGAGAACGCTCCCTGAAATGTAATTTCCTGCTTCTGTGATTGCCTTACTAATTTTCTCAGAAGTCTAAACTAAGACACAAGTAAACATTTTAGGCACCCAAGGTATGCAGACACTGCAGCTTTCCTCACTAGAACACAGAAAATATACCATCTGATTATAATGAACCAGTCACACCCATTCAGAATCAGTATGCAATCAGTTTGGTGAAACAAAGCGCTATTTCTTCCCAGCAACAAAAGGTAGGAATCTGCTACAAAGTTTGTTAAAATGCCTGCAATGTATATAGATCACCCAGAATTCCGCAGCCTCTTACCACATGATCAGCTGTCAGCCAATGACAGCTGATCAAATGATGTAAACAGAAGATCGGTGATCTTTTTTTTTTTTTTCGTGAGGGGGGAAAAAAAAGGCGATCACCGGCTTCTGTCAGAGGGACATCGGTCCCTCACACAGAGAGCCGCGGCTGCCTCATCTGTGCCCACCTGCCAGTACCACCTAATAGAACCCACCAGTGCCACCTACCAGTGCCCACAGTGCCACCTACCTTTGCCCAACAGTGCCACCTATCAATGCCCACCAGTGCTGCCAATCAATGCCCATCAGTGCCGCATCATCAGTGGCACCGATCAGTGCAGCCTATCAGTGTCACCTACCAGTGCCACCCATCAGTGATCATCAATGCCCATCAGTGCCAACCATCAGTGCCCATCAGTGCCACCTCTCAGTGCCCATCAGTGCCGCCTTATCAGTGCCCATCAGTGCACATTAATGAAGGAGAAAAATGTACTTGTTTTCAAAATTTTATAACAAACTGTGAAACAGTTTTTTTTCGGTCTTTTTTCGTTTTGTTAGCAAAAAATTAAAAACCCAACAGTGATTAAATACCACCAAAAGAAAGCTCTATTTGTGTGTAAAAAATGATAAAAATGTCATTTGGGTACAGTGTTGCATGACCGCGCAACTGTCATTCAAAGTGTGAGAGCGCTGAAAGCTGAGAATTGGTCTGGGCAGGAAGGGAGTTTAAGTGCCCTGTAAGCAAGTGGTTAAAGGACACAGTCCATGTGAAAGTAAGAGCCTGTGCCCATTTATGTGTAACCCCCTGTGAACATGGCGGCTGATATTGCACTTTCCATCCAGGGAAACAAATAGACCCTTTAGGAACATCTTTGGTCTCCCAGAGTAAACAAATTAATTCTATTAAAACACAATCTGCTGCCATTACAGCTTAGCACATTCACAAAAATCACATTAAACTGAAGACCATTTACAAAAATACCAAATTCGAGGGCAGATAATTTACAAGAATCCCATTACATAAGTTAAATTACGATCACGCGGTTTTCATTAGCTGTCAAACTGTGTTTTTTTTTCTAAGTGAATTCAGGAAGCTGGAACAAAAAGTTCAACCTATAATTTTCTACTGCTGCAATACATGTTCATTATCACAGACATAGCAGCACTACCGCCAACAGGTCTCAGTTGGACCAGTTACTGGCCAGGTGGTCATGCTTGGTTGGTTTAGCTTCCGTCTGCAAATAATTAAATGGTTACTCCGTTATAAAGAGGGTAATTTAGTGTAATGTGGCGGGGTATTATTTTTTTTTATAAAGAAGAGAAAAAATTTAAATTTATGTTTGGCTTCATTGAATTTGAAAATGTGCAATTTAGGAAATTACTGTTTTATTAGAGTGGATTCTCTGTGTCCTGCTATAAATCCCTGTTCATAAAGATAGTACTATTTACTGTAAAATAAACTTGCCTATGGGGCCATGGACTACAGTCAGATGAAAGTGTATTTCAATCGAGCCAAGGTCTTCTCAACCAGGGTTTCCCCCAGGGGTTGTAGGGGGTACCTTGAAAAGTAAGCAATGGTGGATTGATCTCCTGCCTATATAGACCATCTACTGTATGTGAGGAAGCATTACACAATTGACCTCTAGTATACAAGGAAACTACAGTGTGTGCTTTTTCTGCTCTGGGTGTCAAGTATGCCTGAAATACCACATATATAAAAAAAAAAAAAATTCTACGACTTATTAATCATGTTAATGTATCATAAGCTGCAGATATTCAAAGCCATTACGCACTATCACAGAACTGACACTTCTTGAATCTGCCTCGTAGATGACCAACCACTTGAAAAACCTATTTCATATTTTTATCAAGCCTTACAAGCATTATCATCAAAGGCCAAGCCGGCTTTCCTAACCAAATGGGGACAGGTTCTACAAAAATCACTGTCAGAGGCCCAACTATCTACAATTTTACAACTAATGGCGTGTACACACGGACTGACTCTTCGGCAACAAAGGTCCGACGGTCTTTCCGACGGACTTTCGACGGAGTTACGATGGACTTTCTAACGAACGGACTTGCCTACACACGATCACACCAAAGTCCGACGGATTCATACTTGATCACGTACGACCGGACTAAAATAAGGAAGTTGATAGCCAGTAGCCAATAGCTGTCCTAGCGTCGGTTTTTGTCCGTCGGACTAGCATACAGACAAGCTGATTTTTCGACCAGGCTTGAGTCCGTCGGAAAGATTTGAAGCATGTTCCAAATCTAAAGTCCGTCAGATTTTCGACAGAAAATGTCCGCTGTAGGTCCGATGGAGCTCACACACGGTCGAATTGTCTGACGGATTCGTTCCGTCGGAGCAGTCTGGTCGAACAGTCCGTCCGTGTGTACATGGCATAACGCACACCTCTTCGATGTCCTCCAAAACGACAGAAGTGGACTATAAATTACTGACGAGATGGCATTACACCCCAGTAGTGCTACATAAGGTTTTTCCATCCACCTCACGGCTCTGTTGGCGGGGGTGCGGAGAACAGGCAACCCATGCCCATGTGTGGTGGTCCTGCTCGTGCATTCGTCCATACTGGCTGACTATATTGCACTGGATCAAAGAGATCCAAGGTTAAGAGGTTCCTAATGACCCATGGGTTATATTGCTTAATTATACAGGAATTATACAGGAAAACCAGTGGGAACATATAAGAAATCGATAACACCCCACCTGCTGAATGCAGCAAAAGCACTTATCCCCAGGTACTGGAAGCAACCAACTGTTCCCACTTTACGCCAGTGGTTGTTGGAAGTTGACCATACATACCATATGGAGGACCTCACTCATTCCCTTAGGAATAAATCTGATATAATTCAATATGATAAGGTATATAGACTAATGTTTACTAAACGACACAAGCAGGGCTGGTGCAAGGATTTTTGACACCCTAGGCGAAACCTCATTTTGCCGCCCCCCGGCTGACTCCGCCCCCTTTTCCCTGCCCATGTAAATCCCACCTTTTTAATAAAACGGCCATCAAATACAGCCTCACCAGCACCCATCAAATGCAGCCTCACCAGCGCCCATCAAATGTAGTCTCACCAGCGCCCATCAAATGCAGCCTCACCAGCGCCCATCAAATGTAGCCTTACCAGCGCCATCAAATGCAGCCCCACCCAGAGCCCATCAAATGTAGCCTCACCAGCGCCCATCAAATGTAGCCTCACCAGCGCCCATCAAATGTAGTCTCACCAGCGCCCATCAAATGCAGCCTCACCAGCGCCCATCAAATGTAGCCTCACCAGCGCCCATCAAATGCAGCCTCACCAGCGCCCATCAAATGCAGCCTCACCAGCGCCCATCAAATGTAGCCTCACCAGCGCCCATCAAATGTATCCTCACCAGCACCCATCAAATGCAGCCTACCAGCGCCCTTCAATACAGCCTACCAGTGCCCATCAATGAATGTTTGTTTGCTTCGGGAGTCGGGACACAGACACAGTCCTCCACCACTGCTGCACCTCTGACACTATGTGTGAACGGAGCTGCGGCTGCCTGCTGATGCTGAGACTTAGTTGCTTGCTGCAGAGAGAAGAGAGTAGGAAAACCAGTGGCCGGGCGCCCCCTAGGCAGCAGGGCGCCCTAGGCGGCCGCCTAGTTTGCCTAGTGGTAGCACCGGCCCTGGACACAAGGCCTCTGAAGACGCCTCATATGTGGAATACTGAACATGCCAGGTGTCCATAAGTGTTTGTATAATATGCCATAAATAGTTCTCTTTGTTGTTGCTGTTTTGTTAATTTCTTTTGATTATCTGTATTTTGTTCCTCAATACTTATTGAACAAAAAAAAAAAATAGGCTGCAGATATAACATTTTTTAGCAGGGGGTTCTATGAGACCTGAAAATGCCAAAATGTTTTCTTTTAGTGTTGGGTAGAGTGTGGAAAGGCTACAGGGGTCTTCAAACTACGGCCCTCCAGTTGTTCAGGAATTACAATTCCCATCATGCCTAGCCATGTCTGTGAATGTCTGAGTTTTACAATGCCTCATGGGATGTGTAGTTCCGCAACAGCTGGAGACCCAGTTTGAAGACCCCTGGGCTAGAATCTCTATCAGGTTTTCATAGTTGTCTATGTCCCCAGTGGGAAGAGCCACCCATATATTTGTTCTGGTGACCATTGTCAATAGAACAGAAAGTGACTGGAAATCCAAAATGTTATGCCGCGTACACACGGTCGTACTTTTCGTCTACAAAAGTCAGACAGCCTTTCCGACAGACTTCCGGCAGACTTTCGGTGGACTTGCGGCGGACTTGCGGCCTACTTTCTAACGAACGGACTTGCCTACACACGACCACACAAAAGTCGGTCGGATTCGTACGTGATGACGTACACCGGACTAAAATAAGGAAGTTCATAGCCAGTAGCCAATAGGTGCCCTAGCGTGGCTTTTTGTCCGTCGGACTAGCACACAGACGAGCGGATTTCGGGGTCCGTCGTAGTTACGAAGTAAAGTTTTGAAGCATGTTTCAAATCTAAAGTACGTCGGATTTGAGGCTAAAAAAGTCAGTTGAAAGTCCGGAGAAGCCCACACACGATCGGATTACCAGCCAGCTTTAGTCCGTCAGCGTCCGTTGGACTTTTGTAGACGAAAAGTACGACCGTGTGTACGCGGCATTAAAGTTGTTATAATAGGAGGTGAGGGGATTTTTCTTACTTTGGAGTGGTCTCCACTCATTTTCTTTTAAGTGTACAGGACAGGAATTAAATGAAAATCTTTCAAAATAGAGACGGATGCCCAAAAGTAAAAAAAATAAAATAAAAAATACTGCAGGTGTTTTAACGATTCTTACTATATCCAAAATGAAAAGAAAATATGAGTTGGCTTTATGTAAGGATTGAGAACATCTCTCAAAGAAAAAGCAGACTTTGTAGGGGCATCATGAGGCAAAATTTATATAAAAATTATATTCATTACAAAAACGAATTAAAAAACATTTAACTTTTAGACAGCACCCTATTATTTGATAAGGTCAACAGATACCCAATAAAGCAAACGGATACCCAATAAAGCAAAAGGTTGAATCCTAAGGTATTTAGTAAAGTCGTAATATATATGACTGATTATATTTTTATAGAAAGGTATGATCCAACACCGCCTCCACGCTTGCTTACCTTTCTATAAAAATATATATTATGAGTTTACTACATACTTTAGGATCCAACCTTGATGTTTGCTTTATTGGGTATCTGTTGACCTTGTCAAATAATTGGGTGCTGTCTAAATGTTATGTTTTTTAATTCATTTTTGTAATAAAGAATATCATTTTTATATAAATTTTGCCTCATGATGTGCCTACAAAGTAAGCTTTTTCCTTGAGAGATGTTCTCAATCCTTACATACGGTATATCTATTGGATGTTGGCATAGTGGGGGTCCTCCCTTTCTGTGTTGACTTTAGATATACCTCAAATTTGTTTTTATTCAATAGATCAAACATAGACTGTAAAAATATATTTATCATTATTAAGTGTTCTTGCATAGCAAGACCACTTATTGTTATCTCACATATATATTATTATTATTATTATAGCCAAATTTACCACCCTAACTCCTCCCACAGTTTTTACACTACATAGACAAGTAATATACCGAAACGTGCGGATTGTTCCCGAATGGTGTGCTATTACTTTGTGGAACGTTTCGCTGAATGGTTCACGAAATATCGTCATTTTTGCGGCGAAATTGGTCCCATAGGAATGAATGGGGAAACTAGAGTGGGAGATGACAAAAGCTGGAAAATCAGAACATGATTTCTAAACTGCCGCCACTCCCTCATTTTCAAGCCCACCTACACAAATCTTATATCAAAACGTTCAGCTATCCCTGCTGCCACTAAACATGTCCACGGCTAAGCCATAGTCCTGATAGTTTTCACAATATGACCATTTGTTTGCAACTCACGCCGTCCATTGACATTCATTGAAACTACACTCTAGCCCCCTCCAAATTTGAAGGGCAATTTCTAAACTGCGACCGTGCCTTCAATTTTAATATTTCAGAGACATACTATACATCAAAATCTAGGTCTGGGTCTTGTGATTCTCACAATATAAAAATCTTCGCTGTAGGATGTATAGTTTTTAAAATACGGCCATTTGTTTAGAGGTCATTTCAGGAAATTTTAGCCATTAATCAGAGTGTACTGTTAGTGTTTGTTTTGTTGCCATGGTTACCAAAGCTTCTGTTATACACAGGGGAGAAGGTGGCTGGAGCATCTCAGCTGATTACAGAGCCCGGGGGAGGGGACAGACACACCATGTACTGATTTATAATAGAGGAATATGATGGGGCAGTTTTGATGGGGTAATTCTGATGGGGCAGTTTTGATGAAGTAGTATTTGGGAAGCATAAACAGGGCATGAGCGTTGCTAGGAAACAGTGGTTGTAAACACAAGATGCTGAGACACCCCAAATGCATGTGACTTCATCTGCTAGACTTGATAATGCTTGTAGACTCCTCCCACAGTTTTTACACTACAAAGACAAGTAATATACCGAAACGAGCGGATTGTTCCCGATTGGTGTGTCATTACTTTGTGGAATGTTTCGCCGAATGGTCCACGAAATGACGTTTTTGCGGCGAAATTGGTCCCATAGGAATGAATGGCGAAATGTTCAAAACTAGAGTGGGAGGTGACAAAAGCTGACAACCCCATGATCAGCCAAAACATTATGACCACCCCATGATCAGCCAAAACATTATGACCGCCCCATGTAAAAAAAAAAATTTTTTTTTTAAAAAAAATAATTTTTGAAAAAAATAAAATAATTTTTGAAAAAAAAAAATCATTTTTGAAAAAAAAAAAAATATTTTTGAAAAAAAAAAATTATTTTTGAAAAAAAAAAATATTTTTGAAAAAAAAAATTATTTTTGAAAAAAAAAAAATATTTTTGAAAAAAAAATTACTTTTAAAAAAAAAATTATTTTTGAAAAAAAAAATATATTTGAAAAAAAAAATATTTTTGAAAAAAAAAATTATTTTTGAAAAAAAAATTACTTTAAAAAAAAAAATAATTTCGAAAAAAAAAATTATTTTTGAAATAAAAAAATTCATTTTTGAAAAAAAAATTACTTTTGAAAAAAAAAATCATTTTTGAAGAAAAAAAAATTCATTTTTGAAGAAAAAAAAATCATTTTTGAATAAAAAAAATTCATTTTTGAATAAAAAAAATTCATTTTTGAAAAAAAAAATTACTTTTGAAAAAAATGTTCAGCTCTTTCAGCGAATGATGGAACTTTTTTACTACTATTTATACTTTTTAAAATATTAAGCTTTTTAACACTTTTCACACTTACTCAAGCCACTCCATCCCACCCAGTTACTCCGCCCACTCCAGTTGTAGAGGCAAGAACACTTTCACAATTTCCCCAGAAATTGTACCTTTTCTAGTTATTACTATTAGTATTAATTGTTGCTATTGTTAATAATAAATAACAATAAATAGTATTCATATTATTAATTTATCATTAATTGTTAAACCAGCATCATAATTGATCGTAAAAATTATCAGAGTTAGTATCACTTTACATTCACATTAATGGACTATTCGCACAAAAACAATCTTCTAAAAAAAAATTAAAAATTGAACATTTTTACGTGTTTTGTTGCGCGTTTAGGAAGTGCACAGGTGTTATTACAGCTTGAAGAAAATAGGTTGCCCTATGTGTGACATGCGTTTCCGCATGTAAATTGCGCTTAGAAAAATGCGAGCAGGAATGTTCGTTTCCACTACATGAGGTCTGAATGGGGCCTGACACGCCAGTGACAAATAATCACCACCGATGTTCACCGTGCATCAGCCATTCAAAAGCTAAGTGGTGGTGTTACTCTGTACTGGTGGATTCCACATAATGCAGAAGAAACAACTGTCGAGTCCAGCTGAGGATGTGATACCCTTGTAGGGAGGGACAGGAATACAAACTATAGCCAGGATTGTATCTACCGCAAGGCAAAGAAGGCGTTTGCCTTGGGTGGCATTTTTCAGGGAGTCAGCGCCACCTCCAGGCAGAATGGACACTATGAGGACTGTAGAGAAGCAGTGGCGTCACTACAGGGGTGACACCAGGGGCGGCCCTCGGACTGACCATTCAGTGACAGGGGAGCGAAGCGGAAGCAGGAGTTCGCAGTGTCTGCCCAATTCCAGAAGTAGCTCAATTGGCAGAGCAGGTCGTAGTCCTCGGCTGTGATTGTGCCTCCACAGCCTTGCTACACACAGCTGATAAAAAGGACCCATCAGGCTGCGGGAAGGTGAGAGTCAGGTGTAGTTTTTTGGGGGGAGAGGGGGGATGGGAGAGTCTCCTGGTGTAGTAACCCCCTCCCCTCTCTCTCACCCCCCGCTCTCTCTCATCCCTCCTCTCTCGTCCCCTCTCTAACCCCCCTCTCTCTCTCATCCCTCCTCTCTCTCACCCCCCTCCTCTCTCTTTCTCTCTCACCCCCCGCTCTCTCTCATCCCTCCTCTCACATCCGCTCTCTCGCCCCCCTCACTCTCTCAACCCCCCCCTCTCAAACCTCCCCCCCTCTCTCTCTCAACACCCCTCTTTATCCCTCCTCGCACTCTCCCCCCCCCCCTCTTCCATTTCTCTTCTTTTCCATATCCACTATCTCGCTCTCGTTTCTATTCCTACCTCGTCTCCTAGCAAGGGGTAGGTGGGAGCACTGTGGCAGGCTAGTGAGGGGGGGAGCACTGTAGCTGGCTCTGAGCTGCCTGACGCACACCAGAAATACCAGAGACTGCATGCTACTACCCCGCACAGCCACCAGAAACCCTGCATAGCCACTAGAGACCCCGCATAGCCACTAGAGACCCCGCACAGCCACTAGAGACTGCGCACATCCACCAGAGACCCCCATAGCCGCCAAAGACCCTGCACAGCCACCAGAGACCCCGCACAGCCACCAGAGCCCCCACACAGCCACCAGAGCCCCCACACAGCCACCAGAGTCTGCGCATATCCAGAGACCCCCCATAGCCGCCAGAGACCCCATACAGCTACCAGAGACCCTGCATAGCCACCAGAGACTCCGCATAGCCACCAGAGACCCCGCATAGCCACCAGAGACCCCGCACAGCCACCAGAGACTATGCACAACCACCAGAGAACCCGCACAGCCACCAGAGACCCCGCATAGCCACCAGAGACCCCGCACAGCCACCAGAGACTATGCACAACCACCAGAGAACCCGCACAGCCACCAGAGAACCTGCACAGCCACCAGAGACCCCGCACAGCCACCAGAGACCCCGCACAACCACCAGAGACTCCACATAGCCACCAGAGACCCCGCACAGCCACCAGAGACCCCGCACAAACACCAGAGACCCCGCATAGCCACCAGAGACCCCGCATAGCCACCAGAGACTCTGCACAACCACCAGAGACCCCGCATAGCCACCAGAGACCCCGGACAGCCACCAGAGACCCCACACAGCCACTTGAGAGGGAAGGGGTGGGACAAATTTAGATGCAGGAGGGGTTGCCCAATTTTAGTCTTGCCTAGGGCAGCACAAAACCAAAATACACCACTGACTGTAGTATCTCCCTAGTGCCCGACAGACCTTTAATCTTCCACTGCTCACCCAAAACTAAACCGGTTCCTTTTTTCCCTTTAACAAGAAAAATGCAGCATCCAAATACAAAGGTGGATATCCTTATGTAGCTACTTTATGCCCTATTTATTATTAAATTTAGTGTTTTGCCCAGAGTACCCCTTTAAGGGTTTAGGGCTGTTTGCCTACTCTTTGCTGCTGAGTATGTGGTTGTTATAAAGAGCTTTAATAAGATAATTGATTGATTGTACATTAATTAGAGCATAGCGGTGGGGAACTGGCCAGCCCTTTGTTACTGCAGAGGGTAAAGAGGCTATAAATTTCATGCTTCTATTTGTCAGCAAGATTACAAGTCGTATCTGCTTCCCAGTCCCCACTATGGGTGTGCTCCCCATTTCTCACTTCTGCATCATAAACCGGACTGTGACCAGTTAAGGGATTAATCAGCAACTACGGGCGAGATCCAAAATTTTGAATAAACAAGTAAAGTGAAAGAAGTTACCAATTTCTGCTTTTGATTTTTGCTTTTTCTGTTTGGAATTAAAAATAATAGATCTTATGATCTTGCATGAAAAGTGTTCTAAGTAAGCATCTAGGCATTGCACACAATGCAGCTTGAATCCCCAATGAGTATACTGCTAAAAAAGTGAATTAAACTTCTGCGCTTCCACATTAAATAATATGAATATGGATCTAGCTATATTAAGGGGTTGCAGCAGACACCTAATAGTGTTCCCACAACTATAAATGAAAGAAGCAATGATTTTGATTATAAGCAGCGCAGCCCCATTCTATCATTGTTTTTTTTTTTAAATCTCCAATGAACCCCATTATCTATTACCACAAACTGCCATAATGAGGAACAAGTATTTTGCGGCGAGGAACTTTTAAAGTATGTAAGGCTGCAGCTCCCAATCAAGCACAGAAGCAGTAGTGGAGATAAATGCATGCTTCATTTGTAGCCTAACGAGCCCTGCTGTAATCTATCAGATGTAAGTTTATGCCTCAACCACTAGATGGCACTGCACAACTCCAATATAACTTTTACAGAATATTGACTATGCAGAACTAGGAAAGCAGGCATGAGCTAATTAGCAATTCAAGCAAACAGAAAATTTAGATTTATTTTTCAGTTTCCCTATATATATTTATGCAGCTTGTCCAATCAGGTATTATCACACATTATAATTTATGATTATCTGGATTACCTACACGTTTCAGGAATCCAGACAAGTATGATTTATAATTGTATGATTTACTGCAGATTAAAATCAGCACAATTATATTCAGGCAAAAAAAAAAAAGAAGCAATTCCCTGATTTGCCAGTCTACATGATTTGCAAATTGATTTATAAAGCCTCCATATCTGCATTTACACAAGGTGATATTCCCCAGCAACAAAAGAAAATCCTACAAAAATGCACATCGTTTATAATATATAGACACAGTGAGGGTGATTTACATAAACTGGTGCACACAGAATCGGGTGCAGCTGTGCATAGTAACCAATCAGCTTCTAACTTGTTCAATTAAGCTTTGAAAATAAAATCTAGAAGCCGATTGGGTATTTAGCACTGCCGCACCACATTCTGTGCGCACCAGTTTTAGTAAATATCCCCCATTGCGGGGTTGATTCACTAAGGCTCCGTTCACACAATGGTGTTCCGTATTGCGGGCAGAATCGGTGCCGCGATTCCCAATCACAGCAAAACGCGTGACGTGCTTGTGATCCCTATTACTTTCAATGGCACTCAAATCGCGTCGCGATTTTACCACGATTGCTGCCTGACGAATCGCAGTAAAATTGCGCAAACATTTTTAACCGCGATTAGTCTGGCGACTTCTCTTTTGCAACAGGTGACACACGTTTTTGTTTGCGCGATTTTACCGCGATTCGTCGGGCGACAAATGCGTCACTTTCAATGGCACCCAAATCGTGGCGTGATTTTGCCACGATAGTCGCCCGACGAATCGCAGTGCAACAAATCACAGTGCAAATATTTTACCGCGATTCGTCGGGCGACTTCTTTTGGGCGTGACAGGCGTCCTGCAATTTTGTTTGCGTGATTTTACCGCGATACGTCATTCGACAAATGCGTCAAAATCACGCCACGATTTGGGTGCCATTAAAAGTAACGGGGATTGCAAGTGCGTCCCGCGTTTTGCGGTTATTCGGTTTTGCGGGCAGAGTCTCTGCGATTCCGCCCGCAATCCGGAACGCCACGTTGTGAACGGAGCCTAAAACTGGAGAGTGCGCAGTCTGGTCCAGCTCTGCATAGAAACCAATCAGCTTCCAGGTTTTTTTCGTCAAAGCTTAATTGAGCAAGCTGGAAGCTGATTGGTTACCATGCACAGCTGCACCAGATTCTGAATGCTCCAGTTTTAGTAAATCAACACCTGTATTTATATACTGTATTGTTGTGGTCTCTTGGCCTCTACCGCTTAAACGGTTCCTTCTCCACCCCACCTTTCCCCATGCCAGGTCTCCCAATGGTGCTTCTAGTCTGTAGGAAATGATATGCCTCCAGCCTGCTCTCTGATTGGCTAGGAGTATATGGGTTTCTGTAGACCAGGAGCTGTGATTAGAGGTAAGTAACAGCTAGTCAGTGAATGACCATCCATTGAACTAGCACTTCCGCCTAGCAGCTCTAGGGTCACCAGTTCAAATCCCAACCACGGCACTACCTGCCTGGAGTTTGCATGTTCTCCCTGTGCCTGCGTGGGTTTCCTCCGGGTTCCCGGTTTCCTCCCACACTCCAAAGATATGCTGGTAGGGTAATTGGATCCTATCTAAATTGGCCCTAGTGTGTCTGTGTATGGATGTGAGTTAGGGACCTTAGATTGTAAGCTTCTTGAGGGCAGGGACTGATTTTAATGCACAATATATATGTGTAAAGTGCTGCGCAAATTTATGGTGCTATATAAGTACCTGTAATAAAAAAAAGAAAGAAAGAAATCTTGAATATCCATGGTGTGCTGGCAATATATGCTTTGACTCACAATGTTTTTGATCTCCAGCTGGTACCTACTCCTTTCCATTTCCAGGAACGTGTGCGATGGGAATATTGGCTATGTTTCATAGCAAAAAATAAAAAATATTGTTGTTTTTTTTTAAAATTGTCTGTCTTTTTTTGTTTATAGCCCAAAAAATAAAAACCACAGAGGTGATCAAATACCACCAAATAAAAGCTCGATTTGTTTGCTCTTATTTTATTGTACCCAAATATTTTATTCGGGTACAGCGTCGCACGTCCGCGCAACTGTCAGTTAAAGTAACGCAGTGCCGTATCGCAAGAAATGGCCTGGTCATGAAGGGGGGTAAACCTTCTGGAGGTCAAGTGGTTAAAAAACCCACAAAACACCAGCATCATGTAATAAATGTTTACCTGTACAATGAAGATTTTATATGTAAAAGGTACAAAGTTAGGATATACACCAGCAGTTTAAAAATAAATAAAAAATTTAAACCATTTATTCTTTTTAAGGATGAGTTTACACCAGCCCTTGCGTTATGCACCATTAAATGCGCATCCACTGATGTGGGCTGTTAAAGGCAGTGAGATGCCCTTAAGTATGGTGTGCATGGGGTGTGCATGGGGTGCATGTTTGCTATGTGCCCTTGTGTTGAGTCTGTGTTGATCTGTGCAGATTGCTACAGCTCATCAGACAAGGTAAGAACTAAGCCTATAACAAAATGTGCACTTTCTATCTTGCAGGACATGCAGCATACCAGCAGGTGGCAGCACATAAGATCAGGCATTGCAATCGAAACCCTACAATCCTACAATACTTTCCATGTGTGCAACTTAAGAGGTGATGAATTTTGGCAAATATTTGTAAATCATTGCGTTTAGGCTCTCTCACAGCTTACACAACTCCCCCACTTCACAAATACCAACAAGAGAACATAAGGAAATAATTTAACAAGCAATTTCACTGGCACCCAGGCCACAGCTTCGCAGTAGAAGGCATCTGGGCTCAGGTAGCGTCACAGCAGCCATGTTATTGAAGCCAACCACTAAATATCCCCGGTTTAACGGTCTGTGGTTACGTTTTGGGTGAATAATTCGAAGCGGTGGAGGGTGAGCTTGTGTATATTTCCGAAAATCAGCCCAGCAAAAACTTTCCATAAACTCCGCTTGACATTTTGGCTCTCGGATGGCTTGATGAGCTCAAAGTTCAAGTTTGATTTGTGAAACAATCCCGAGAGATGTGTTTTGCATATACAAGCAAAACATTTCCCAGAGCCCCCAAGCAACAAAGATGCCCGGCAGGAGAGGCTGACGGTAATACAGAAGGGGGATTATAGCGACCTTTGCATTTTATTACACGCAGATGAAAGGGGACTCACCTAACTCGATGTCTCTTATGCCCATGTAGCTCTCTAGAAGGTCATCCACTTTCTTAATCGCCTTTTCTTCGAAAGCAGTAGGCTATAAAGGAACAAGTAGAGAAATTATATTTAAAATATACATGACATAAACAATGCAAAAAAACAGTGTTAGAAGAATGGGTTACTAGGAGTCAAGGAATCACCACTGAAGAATTTCAATGTTTAATTTATCTTCTCCTCAAAGATATATGAAGTCCTCATAGACAGTAGAGTAAGGCTTCTGACCAGACATTTAAGCAACACAGTTTGGTCACCTCCCTGCACCAGCCAGGACAGTGAAGAAACAGCTAGGTTGGAAAAAATAAACTTATTCCTTTACTCCATCCATTCTCAACCAGAGTTCTGTGGAACACAAAGTTTTTCTTCCAGGGGTTGATTTGGGTTTCATGAGCAATAAGCAATTTCTTCCTCTCAAATAAATTAACATTGACACCAATGGTCCTATTAGCTATCTGTAAAGGGGGCATTCTTCCCATTGACCCCCAATGGGGGAGCATTCTTCCCAATGACCACCAATGGAAGAGCATTCTTCCCACTGACCACCAATAGAGGAGCATTCTTCTCACTGACCACCAGTCCTTCACTGATTATGAGTGTAATGGAGACCTTCAATGTGAAGATGTACTACAATTTTCACTGTCCGTATTAGTTTTCTGGCCATTCTTACCATTTGTTTCATTTCATTATTACTGAGGAAAAAAAGTGTTGGCGTTAGAGCAGCCCTTGTAAGGCCAAGCACACCACATTGATTATTCTTATTTTATTCCTATATGTCCATCTTACTGTTAATGCTAATGCTTCAGAGCCCATTCACACAGGGGCAACACGACTTCCAGCGCCACTTTGGGAGGCAACTTGGACACGACTTGAGTATGAATCACAGCACGACTTGGGGCAACTTACAACACAACTTGAAGTCGCCTCCAGGACAGGGAACTTTACAAGTGGCCAATCAGAGCTTATCAGCTGTGTGTGAGAAGGAGGGGGCTGGCTGTTTAGTGGAGTAAATCACTTTCTGTTTCCTTTCTGCTTCCTGTAAAGTTGCCTCAGTATGAACAGTGATCAGACTTGGAGGCAACTTCCATTGAAATCAATGGGTACAAGTCGCCTTCTAGTCGGATTGAAGTAGTACAGGAACCTTTTCTGAAGTCGGAGCGACTGCAGTAGTATGCATTAAGACGGATCCATTCACTTACATTGATTTTTTCATGTATCGCGACTTGAGGCGACTGGGGGTGACTTGGGGCGACTTGAAGTCGGATCCAAAGTTGCCCCTGTGTGAATGGGCTCTCAAAGAGCTGTAGATATATTAGATATTAGCAGCGGTTTCCTAAGACCTGAATGTTATTTCAAAGGCTCCTCCATATTAAAAAGGTCAAGAAAGGCTGCTCTACTCAATCTGTCTCCGCTCCCATCAGCAAGTACCTTCTCATCACATGTACAAAGCAACAGGTTCACTTAAGTGCCACACTCTCCAGCTGCATTCACGTTAATATTTTCCCCCTGCCCCCATGTTTGTCCCCATGGAGCGAAGAGAGGTAGCCCTAAGTAACCTCCAAGTCACAAGGGCTGAGGACTCTCTAGACATCCCTATGTGATGGTGCTGCATTAGTAACCAATCAGCAAGCACCAGTGGCACTGTGATGTTGAAGAATAGAGAGTCAGTCATAAGCTCCTGTACCCAGAAATGCATTTCTCACACCATGTAGTGGGACAGCAAAGTGAACGTTAGTGTGGGAAGCTGGAGAAGTTGTTAGTTACATTAAAAATCTAATAGTAGTACCGTAAGTCACTCACATTTAATTGAACTTCTCATGTTTCCACACCAGTTTTAGTGTATACACCCCAAAATGATGGCCAAAATGTCTCTGAAGGTCTTCATTTATACTCCTGGAAAAATGAGAACCATCACAAACATACTGGCAATTATTTCGGGGTGTATACCATGAAAGTGGTGTGGGAATATGAGAACAGAACAAGACTACTACTAGATATAATCATGACGTGGTTAAATAGTTACAGCACAGGTTCACTTTAAAGCCTAGAACACACCACAATTTTTTTTTCCTTCAACCCAAAAAAACTGACTGGCTATTGTGTTCTCACAGGGGGGCATTGGGTGAGAGTACTGAACGGGAGCTGGTTGGCAGACCTTTTCCGGTCATAAGCCTTCAACAGAAGCTGGCCAAGCGGCCGGCTTCTGTCGGCTGGCTGCCATACACACGGGCTGAGTGTCGGCCAGTTTCTATTGAACCAGCATGCCAGCTGACATTTGGCCCATGTGTACTAGGCTTAACAATCTACTTCTACCTGTGAATAGTGGTTAAACATGGCTTAATAGTTGCAAGAGATAAGATACAATAGAAAATCAATTGTGATAAACATGCAGGAAGAATACATGCAGAGCTGTAACAAGCACCATCAAGCCTCAAGTCCTCAATAATACAGTACATGCTAACATTATCTGACATGCTGGAAGATCTGTGCATCAACAATGGTCATTCCCCTTTTTATCCAAACATTACTTGATGTATGAATGTAGTGTGCAAATCGAGCAACAACAGACCGCTTATTCCTCTATCTGACCATGTATGACCAGTTTATGATGGAAGTACCCAACAACCAAAGTCTGGGAAATTGCTGTGACATTTTGCACTAGAACGTGCAAGCATGCATTTAATATCGAAGACCCTCCCACGCATTTTCTGTACTATTCATTTTACATTCTGTTGGCAATTTGCCCACTAAGATTACTTTCTTGGACATGTCGAAGTTTATACTGGCACACGCATGCTGCAGTTCACATGTTTTAGCTGAAAACTAATGTTCTCATAGATTGGTTTCACTGTACAGAGTGTACTAAAAAGATTATCTCTTGTATCTGAACTATTAGAGAAGATTGTTTTTCTTATACAGGTACTGACCATATTGACCTTGAAACCTCTCTCAAGTCAAATAATTCCTGCTCACCTTCAAATAAATTGATCATCATTAGATGCTCTTGTTATTCTCTTATGCCCCGTACACACGGTTGGACTTTGTTCGGACATTCCGACAACAAAATGCTAGGATTTTTTCCGACGGATGTTGGCTCAAACTTGTCTTGCATACACACGGTCACACAAAGTTGTCGGAAAATCCGATCGTTCTAAACGCGGTGACGTAAAACACGTACGTCGGGACTATAAACGGGGCAGTGGCCAATAGCTTTCATCTCTTTATTTATTCTGAGCATGCGTGGCCCTTTGTCCGTCGGATTTGTGTACACACGATCGGAATTTCCGACAATGGATTTTGTTGTCGGAAAATTTTATATCCTGCTCTCAAACTTTGTGGGTCGGAAAATCCGATGGAAAATGTGTGATGGAGCCTACACACGGTCGGAATTTCCGACAACAATGTCCTATCACACATTTTCCGTCGGAAAATCCGACCGTGTGTACGGGGCATTAGAGTGAGGATGGACTAATTTATATATAATTCAGGAGCTAGTCAGGCTACTCTAGATGCCATCTAGAACTTTTATGCACATCAACAAATATTTATTTAGGTGCATTGGCAACTGAGTTCTTTCTACATTTCGAGCTCTGAAAACAATGAGGTTGATTTCGATTACTGATGTTACAGTAGTAGGTCCAGTGAAGTTTTAACCAATAGAAATTGTAATTTTAAGATCACAATTTATTGGTCATGTGTCAACAAGCGAGTGAGCTGCACTCAGTATACAACTTTCCAAATAATTTTTATTAACTATGCTTCAATCCATACACAACTTAACAGGAGACCCCCACTGACTACATATCTAATACCACATGGGCAGTGTGAATTGACTATGAGTCAATCCAAGCAACACTCTGGGCCCCCCTGAGGGAGTGCATGTGTACTGAATAGGAGTCAAGCCATGCACAGCCCAAGAGGAGCCTGGACAGTGTTTGGATTAACCTGTAGCCAATACGGTTTGATTTGTCTTTCATGTGCATGGCGTGAGCTGAGAGTGGTGGACACAAGCTTCCATGTAGTCACAGGTGGAATGGACAGTTCAGTTGCCTTGCTTTCAGGCAAAGTTTTCCCTACACTGCTCCTCTCCGGGGCCATCTTGAATGGAGAACCAGCGCATGGGTAGAAACGCTTCAGGGTTTTTTTATCAGGTTTATAGGATCTGGCAGCGCCCTGCACTGTCTGAGCATGCACCAGAGTAAAACACATACATTAACAAGCCCTGGGGCTCCACCATTTGTTCAGTAGACATCCCAATGCAAACTACAAATGGACATCTCAACACACATTATGCACATATGGTCCACTATTGTCACCATCAGGAAACCCAGCCTAAGAAATTCCATGTAGCTATTGCTGTTTCAGGTTTTTATTGTTCTGTGTCTACACTGGGGAGATTTCTTCACATTTCCTGTCGCATTGTGCAATAAAACTGAACTCGTAAAGCGAATATCTGTTAAGTTATATTGAACATCTTGAAATGTTATTTGTGCCTATGAAAAATCTACCTTTTACCTGAAATTTCTTTTGCAAAATGGCAGAGCACTTCATGGTATGTGAGTGTGCCTAGCCACTTCTCACTTCCTCTGGAATTTGGAGTGAGATTTGGTGATGACACTATTGTGCTGCTCATTGTTCTCCTTACTGGAGGCTCTGACATGAGGAAGCAAAACTCTGCCTCGATCCATCCCAGGCTGCAGCCAGGCAGGCCTCCACACACTGCCCACCACAGTGCTACGCTGACCTCTGGTTCTTAGGGATAAACCATCCAATTTCCATCTTCTGACTTGCTTTGAGGTGGCCCCTGTCTAAGACCCTCCATGTTGTGGGTGGCGACTGTCTGTTCCACTCTGGTTATTTGATGGATGATTTTAAGTTTTTGTCAGCTGCTGCACATGCTACTTGTTGACTATACACACCAGTGTGGAGATATAGTGCAGAACAAGTCATGATAAGTCAGTGATGGGAAAGGTTAGCTGTAGAGAAACCATAGGCAATACCGGTGACTAGTCCTTTTCCCTCTGTCTGCCTTTTTGGCAATGCTTACAGATTTTAGTTCCTCTTTTAAAAGAGTACGGGTTTCCTTTAAATGTCATTCTTTTCAAGTATGGCTGGAATTAAATGCTAGATAATTTCCCTGGTTTTAAAATGTAATGACGTACCATTTCTTCCACGGTAGCTGGTCCTTTAGATCGTAACCGTAATGTCTCTCTTCCAGTGGAAATTTTACCATCTGTTGTCTTTCCACCTCTTGACCTTGGCTCAATCATTTCTGAAAACATAAAAAAAAAAGCATTTTTTTTAACTGCTAACTCAGTAAACCTTATCATAGTCTAGCGCTTTTATCTAAAAAGGGAAAGTAAATTAGCACTACATCGAGGGACAGAGGAAGGTGACCTGGGTACCAACCATTTATTGCTAAATATTAAACAGATAATACATTCCTGGTCCATCCTGGGTAAACATATGCCACCAGTATGTCCACAGTTTGACAAGATGCTCCAAATCTTGCTCCTGGGACAGGAAATTGTAAATTTAGAAGCCATTTAGATGTTTAGAGGTTGAATCTATTTGGTATAGAAAATTTACACTGCAAATTTTTACTTTTTATGATACTGGGAGATAGATACAGGATCACCCCACCCAAAAAGATTTTCTTTATTTTTGAGTAGAAGATTATTGGGTTGAAACATACTGTTTTTTTTGCTTTGAAGTCTGTGTACCAGGACCAAGTCTACTTACCTGCCATTGCTAAAATTGGGTCTCAATTCTTGTAGTTGTATTTTGTATTGCATTTTCCTTACATGTAAAGAATGAGGGCTGTATCTTAAGTCATGCAAAAGTGGGCATAACTTTTTTATTTGTTGGTAAAATAACACTTCCTTTAGTAGCTTCTTGTCTTTCATTGCACGTAAATAATGGATTCCAAGTAGAAGCAATGTGCTGTCATTGGGTTCTTGGTGAAGGAGGGGTGGAGGCTGTTCGACATACACGGAAGGCTACAGAGATGACACATTGACAAGAGCAATGTATTGTCACTGGTGACTCTTGTCAATGGTGTCATCTTTGTAAACATTCTGTAACCTTCTGTGGATGGCAGACAGCCTAAACCCCTCCTTCATCAGGAACTCAATGATGGCACTTTGCTTCTGCTTGGAATCCATTATTTTACCTACAGTGTATAAGAAGAAGAGTTACTATAGAGGAAGAGTTACTTTACCAACATGTTAAATTTGAACAACCTATGTTGCATTCATTTTGGTACCCCCCCTTGTAAATGTCCCTGAGACTTCTCTTGTTTCAGCACAAAAAGGAAGACTATATGGCATGTAGTGCTCACCCCTGCAAGGGCCACTAGTTTTGTCCCATGTTCTTCCACCAAATAGGTGCAATGGCAGTCAGGCACACAGCAACAGTCACATCTCTGGCTCAATAAACAGTCTAGGGGTTGCCTTTTTTAAATGTATTGGTTTGATAGGGCATGGAGCTGTGAGATTGGAGAGATTGAGGACTTCACTTCTCAGAGTAAATTTCCAGCAGTAGCCCAGCAATTGGACAGCACCGGGACACTTTCAGCAGTGTCCTAGGCCAGGCAAGCACTGGTATTAGTAGGGATCAGCAGCAACAGTCACTAGGGTTCCTTTGTTCAGGTCTGTACTCAGTGTCCCTGAATGCCCCCAGTATCAGGCAGACAACTCCTTAGTGAATCTTCTAGACCAGACCCCCAGTGAAATCCTTCTCTTAACTTAGGAGGACTTTGCAAAATACTGCTGATGATGAGACGGCTGCTTGGCTGCTGGGAACCTCTTCTCCTGGACAAAACAGGGCAGTTCCAGGCTTCAGCCTATTTATGCTCCCTCCCAGCCACCATCTGGGCACTTTTCCCCCAGGAATTGGCTGAGACAACATTTGCTTCATTTAGAATCCTCCAGAAGGCAGGGGGAAGCAATCAAACCTGCAGCCAGTGAAACCCAGGACAGTCCAAAGCAATCACAAGCTGTTTAAATGAATACGGGAGAGCCACAAGAATTAAATTTGCCTAACCTAACTAGCAGCGTATCTAGGAGAGTGCTACAGGAATAAGATGGCAGAGCCAATAAATTGAACTCTGGTGTAGAGATCTCACTGCTGCAGTCAGTCCATAGAACTGGAAGATCAGTTGTGGCGGGACTGACCAAAGAATACATTAATAATATAATTAGGTGACTACTTAAAAGCTTAGTCCACCCTAAACCAATAATGACTTTTTTGACTAATGGTTTCATAGGTCTCTTGAGAACTCCTCGAGTGAGAGCCTCTACCTGTACATGTACTTAATTTCATACTATCGAAAACACAGCTAGAACTTTTGGAACACATAATACTCAAAAGGTGGTGAAGTTGCCCCTGGAGTTCACCAGTCATATAATATTTCATGGCCAACTATGTTCTACCTTTAATAAAAATGTTATTTTTTGGGTGGAGCAGTCCTTTAAAACGCCCCATAACTTTAATACACAAAAATGTCCCAAAATGTTTCCAATTTAAACATGGTAATGTGATGTCTATGATAACAGCTGACATTCATTATAGGAAAACAGTGAAGGAGTCAACACACCTCATAGGAGGCTTTTAAGACAAACGGCCTCACACCAGTACCGCCAAACCTCTTTGTAAGCAAGGTTCAATTACTGATATATCTATCACAATTCTATTATCCTATGGTGAAGAGGAAATTACAGCTTAATCCAGACCTTTGTGACATAGCAAGGACCTGCCAAGACGACTCAATACAGGGAACTCGAGAAGCCATTGGAACGAAGCCGACATATGCATTATTTAAAACCGTATAGTACCGCTTGAGGGTGCAGAACCATTACATGGCCAATTCTTTCAAAGGCCTCTGAAGAACAGGATGTTTGAGGAAGTGGGCAAAGTGCCTTTTTCAGGCTGATTTACGCCATATTAAAACCACCCATGGAGAGAAGAATTGTCAATACACTGCGAAGCCAAACATAACTTTCTTGTACCTAAGGTATTCAACATTCTGGACGAATTGGTGTTCCTAATTGCAGATTGGACATAGATCTCAGATACAGATGATGCATGCTGATACTGGCCATGGGCTGCACAGTGGATTGCTTCCTCTATTGTTTATTATGTTTATATCTCAATTAAAAGCCCAACTCTCCTTCCTTTCCCATCCTTCTCAAGCTGCCTCCCTGTTGTGGAAATTTTATGAAGATGTATTTTAATATGTATTGTCATAGTGTCTCCCAGTGTTAGTTCTCCCGCAACCCGCTCTAAAGAGCTGACTGGGGCAGACTGACGCTGCTTGAGATCCGTTAGGTAGTGGAAAGCTCCTTGGGGATGTAGAGAAGTGTTTGTGGAGTGGGGATATGTCCGCCAGCGAAGGGCCCACAGAACGATCGTCTGGAGGGGATGTGTTCGCTCTGCAAAGACATTATCGGTTTAGCGGATGTACGCTTGTGTCACCCCTGTATGCCTGATCAACATATTTGTGGTGCCATGGCTTATATCTGCAGATAATCTCCCATCCACAGAGACAGTAGTATAGTCCAGGTATGCGTTGTTCTCTGAACAACGCAGAATAAGGACTCACGAAAAAGCGGTAAAAACTGGAGCCTTTGGGTGCGTTATGGTCGGACACCGTCCATGATTTAACCCAGCCATGCGGCTTCCATTGTCTAGCTGAGGATAGCTTACAGAGACAGGGGGCGGGAAATCATACACGCTGCCCATGCCCAGACACACCCATAAGACTCCCCTAGTAATTGTTCATTGGTTGTTGTATAACTCCTCCTGTTTAAAGGAATGCCTGTGCTTGATTGGTCGATTGTGAAAACATGAGGCTCTATTGTTTATATGATAAAAGGTGGCTCCCAGGAAGAGAGGAGGGCAGATGAAGCAGTCGTGCTGAGATGAGGACGTAAGTATGGTCATGTCTGTTTACTGGGGAAATGCGGGAGACAAGGGTTAAGTAACATGCGCAGGTGAGATTGATTATGTATAGCATATAGTGAAATCTCCACCACACTTCCCCATCACCAGCCTTTCTTTTTTTTTTTATTACTCCATTATACATACTTTCTATCTTGCAGTTTTCTAGCCATTTCGCTAAGGTCATGAGTCCATCCCCAATTGCTCCTCCAGTAGGCGCTCCTTCCACCTGGACAGCTCAGGTCTCACTTAAAAAAAACATTTTTGGACATATTTCTCTTGTGGGTCCCAGTAGTACACTACCTTTTGTCCTCCTGTGACCCAGCGTCAGCTGAAAGCAGACTATTGCCTGGGACAGAGCCACTGCAGGCTCAGGAAGTATCCCAGAAATACTGTTGGGATCCACCCCACTGCCTGATTGACAGCTGACTCCACCTTTCAGCACGTAGCTGAGAGCCGGAGTCAGCGTCTCCTGCCCCCTCCCCAGTGAGAGCTGGAGGTGCAGACCAGAAAGGGGTGACTGACAGATCAGGAGCCAATCCATCAACGATCACATGATCACTCAGTTCTCAGTCTCAGAGCCGACATGGGACAACTGCAACATGGAGATGACTATGTAGGTGTATTTTTTTTTAATCCCAAACGACTCGTTTAATCAAGAGAAAAGCTTTCATCAAGCTTAACCCCTTAATGCTGACCTAACATAAATATGCGCCTCACTGGACTGGGCTTTTTCCCGTGGGGCCGCATATTTGCATATCTCCCTTTGTGCTGGGAGCGCGCCGCAACACGTGGTTTAGGGAAAAAAAACTGCATAATCTATAGTATGGCCTGCCTTGGTGATAAAAGGTACAGCTAGATTGTTGTGGTCTATTGCAAGTTGCTGAATGGTTCACGTTATGCAAAAAGGAGTCATTCTTTCCCATCTCAGAAAGATCGGATAACTGCAAGCAGGGGCCGGGACAAGGGGTAGGCAGGAGGGGAAGCTGCCCTGGGCGATGTGGTATCATGTGAGGTGTGGAGGCACCACAAGGAGATTGGGGGGGGGGGGAGATTTGTGTTGGATGGGGGATTTGGAGGGCGGCAGGAGGTAAGAATTTTTCTAGGAGGGGAATTTTGGGAAGATGAGCTAGGAGTGGTGATTTGAGGGGGATTTGTGTTTAGAGGAGGGATGGGGAAGAGGATTTGTGCTAGGAGTGGGCATTTTTTTGGGGGGAGGAAAATTTGTGCTAGTAAGGATGTTTGGGGGGCATCTGTGCTAGGAGGGGAAATTTGGGGGAGGGGGTGAATTTGTACCAGGATGGGGGATTGAGGAAGGGGAGTGGAGTGAGGGGGAAAGGATTTGTGCTCAGAGGGAGAATTTGAGGGGTAGAGGATTTATACTAGGAAGGGGGAGTTTTTTGAGGGGGGGGGATTGAGCTGGGAGCATATGCCAAATTTTGATTTGAGATGCGGGGAGTGGGGGAGAAATATTTGTGCTGGGAGAGAGGGGATTTCAGCAGGGGGGTGGATTTGTACTGGAGGGAGGAGGAATTTATGTTTTGGGGGGGGCATGCAGATTAGTGCTTTGATTTTTTTTTGGGGGGGGGGGGGTTTACTGACACGATGCTCATACATCTTGGAGGGGGGGGGGCACATTTTTTGCATGATCACCCTGGGCTCCAGATGATCTTGTCCCAACACTGATTGCAGGTTGAAAATTATTATCTCATGTGCAGCCATGTAGAGGCTGGGGAAATCAGAGCCCCCACATCATTATACAAATCTTTTTGGCAGGAAAAAGACAATCCTATAACACGTTTCTAGTAAAATAATGTAATTAGCTGTGTGGCTAGAACTGCATTTTAAATATGCCTGCAGAAATCTATTGCAAGTCACACCAACTCTCGTTGCCTCATTGCCTCCCTATTTCGATCGTTCCTGTTGGAAGCTCAGCATTTCCATCCCTAGTCACAAGTGGTTTTATATTTTCCAGCCATTTTATTGGCTGGATGCTACGATTCCTACGCATAAAAGTGGACGGCTTCTGTTCAGCTTATGCGTGACTTTCCATGACCTCGTTAATTGAAGCTCTTCACAATATTACAAGTGTGATCACAGCTGTCCTGCCATTTCCCAGAAAGACGTCTCTGCTGCCACAAGTGTCCATCGCGTTTCTCATTTTCCTGGATAGCCCACATATTGAGAGGCAAGCATCTGCTGTCCTGGCAGTTACAGTGTATTCTGGCACAGGAACCACCCAGGAGCCCAAACCAAGTTGCATGTCAAAGATGTTGCTTTGGTTTAACCACTTCAATACCGGGCACTTATTACCCCCTTCCTGCCCAGGCCAATCTTCAGCTTTCAGCGCTGTCACACTTTAAATGAAATTTGCGTGGTAATGCAACACTGTACCCAAACTAGCTTTTTATCATTTTTTTCACACAAATAGAACATTCTTTTGGTGGTATTTAAGCACTTAAAGACCGGAAGATTTTCCCACAAGCCATTTTTTTAAATTTTTTTGGCGGAGCGTTCCAAATAAAATCAGGTCTGGTATGGATTTTGGGGGGACCCCCATGCCATTTTTTTTTAACCACTTAAAAGCGGTGTTCCGCCCCCCCCACAAAAAATAAAAATTAAAAGCCAGCAGCTACACATACTGCAGCTGCTGGCTTTTAACAATAGGACACGTGCCTGTCCTGGAGTCCAGCAATGTCGGCACCGCAGCTGATGTTTCCATCAACTGTCGGGTGCTGCTGCCACCATTGCAGGCAAGGGTACCCGGCAGTGTAGCCTTAGGCTTCACGTCGGAAACCCTACTGCTCATGCGCGAGGCCCCGCTCCTCTCTCCTACTGGCCCGGCGTCAGGGAGAGGAGGAGGGCTCGTGATGTCACGGGCCGCGGCCCGGGCTCCTGGAAGTGGGAACAGGATACCTGTCTTAGACAGGTATCCTGTCCCCCCTCCCCCCCCGAAAGGTGCCAATTGTGGCACCGGAGGGGGAGAGGAGACAAATGAGCGGAAGTTCCACTTTTGGGTGGAACTCCGCATTAAGGACCAGAAGATTTTCCCCTTAATGACCAGGCCATTTTTTGTGATACGGCACTGCATCATTTTAACCGACAGTTGCGCCGTCATGCGACACTGTAACCAAACAAAATTGATGTCCTTTTTTTCCCACAAATAGAGCTTTCTTTTGGTGATATTTGATCACCTGTGCGTTTTTTATTTTTTGTGCTATAAACAAAAAAAAGAGCATCAATTTTGGAAAAAAAAGCAATAGTTTTTAGGTTTTGCTATAGTAAATATCCCAAAAAAAAAATTGTCAAAAAAAATTTCTTCCTCAGTTAAGGCTGATATATATTCTTCTACATATATTTGGTTAAAAAAAAATTGCAATAAGCGTATATTGATTATAAAACTGATACACAAGTCTTTTTTTTTTGTAGGTATTAAAGTTGTTGTAAACCTCTGAAATGAAAAATGAACAAAGCACATCTATAGTGTGTACCTGCCTCAATCCAAAGCACTTAGAGTGATTTCTGTCTGTTGTCTCCCTCCTCTATCAGACTATCAGAGTACACAGATCAAAGGCTATTTCTCAGCTCCAGAAGGCAGGGGCCGGGATCTGACACACGGCACAGCATAGAGCAAGGGGCTGGGTGTAATCTGAGTGGAGGGAATGGATACACCCCCTTCTACAGTCTCCTAGGGAAACATGCACAGCTGATGCTGTCAATCACTTGCTGTGTGCTGGAGGGGATGCAAAGCCATCTCCTGGGATTGTCTAGTGTCAGAGTTGCTATGCTGACAGCGTCTCAATGGAAAATCAAAAAAAGACTGCGCTAAAACTAGAACACATATTTGACAACATATATGATTATGTGAATATTAAGAAATTCAATCAATCAAATAATCGAAAATAAATATTATGAGTATAGACAATAAGTGGGAATATATGGATATGTAGTGAACCAAATATAACACAAAATTGCAATATTGAAATTGTATGTGTCAAATGGCAAAAATACATCCAAAGGTGTGGTAGAAATGTTCAAAGGAGATAAGTCCTTGGAGCCAGAGCAGATAGAATAGGTGATCAAACGGTTAAACACTCAGCACCCAGTGAGAAATCCTCCACCTTAATAGATGTACGCCGGAGGTAAGCTAGATAACAGCTTATCAATAGATATCCACACGGGGGACACAACTCCTTGGATCTCCTCACAAGGAAGGGGTAGGCAGGAACTCTCTTACAGCGAACCTCAGACAGCATGCCAGGGGAACCCAGAAGAATAAAAAATTTCCTCCATAGTGTGAATCCGTATGGTTATTTATTAAAATATGGGTAAATACACTTACACAAAATCTTGGTTAAAATCACAGAAACAGCCGGCCGGCTTGCATACACCCGTTCAACGAGATTAGGATGGAAACGATGACGTCAGCGCGTCGACCTTCCGACGTACGTTTCGTCCTATTGGACTGTTTCTGTGATTTTAACCAAGATTTTATGTAAGTGTATTTACCCATATTTTAATAAATAACCATACGGATTCACACTATGGAGGAAATTTTTTATTCTTCTGGGTTCCCCTGGCATGCTGTCTGAGGTTCGCTGTAAGAGAGTTCCTGCCTACCCCTTCCTTGTGAGGAGATCCAAGGAGTTGTGTCCCCCGTGTGGATATCTATGTACATCTATTAAGGTGGAGGATTTCTCACTGGGTGCTGAGTGTTTAACCGTTTGATCACCTATTCTATCTGCTCTGGCTCCAAGGACTTATCTCCTTTGAACATTTCTACCACACCTTTGGATGTATTTTTGCCATTTGACACATACAATTTCAATATTGCAATTTTGTGTTATATTTGGTTCACTACATATCCATATATTCCCACTTATTGTCTATACTCATAATATTTATTTTCGATTATTTGATTGATTGAATTTCTTAATATTCACATAATCATATATGTTGTCAAATATGTGTTCTAGTTTTAGCGCAGTCTTTTTTTGATTTTCCTTTGTATAAATGTGTGCACGCCTCACTTTAGGACTGCAGCTTGCAATATTCTACTAATCATTAGTAGCACACCTTTTATGGTAGCGCGGTATTTTTTGTGGTTTATTAGCGTCTCAATGGAGCCTGTTCACACAGCTCCGGGGCGGCCGCGGATCGCATTGAAAAAGGGTCCTGTGTAGGGTTGCCACCTCATCCCTTTAAAACCGAACACGGGTTCTGTGGCCGATTAAAGTGGTAATTAAACTCACTTAGTGTCTTATCTGCAATAAATTAGCCTCAGAACCTGTGTACCGTATATACTCGAGTATAAGTCGTTCCGAGTATAAGTCGTTCCGAGTATAAGTCGAGGCCCTAATTTACCACCAAAAAAATGGGAAAAACTTAGTGATCCGAGTATAAGACGAGGGTGAGAAATGCACAGCTACTGTAAGTGGAAAAAAGGGTCAACAATGCCCATTTGCAGCATCACTGTGCCCATTTGCATGCCTCACTGTGCCTATTTGCAGCCATAGGTTCCCCGAACTTCAAACTCAGTAGTTAAGGGTTCCTAGATGCCCCCTAGCTGCAGCCAAAATGTGGGGTCTCTGAACCCAAATGGTCCCAAAATGACATTGCTGCAGATGGACACAGTTGACCAAATTTGGGGCCCCGTATATCGGGGCCACTTAGTGCTAGGAACCCCAAATTTGGTGTGCAAACTAGCACCATAAAATATCCAAAGCTGGGGTTTCTAGCACCAAGTGTCCCCGAGATACAGGGCCCCACAAATCGGTTCTGAAAATGTCAAGCACTTTTCTGCAGCAGAGAATGACATTTTCTGAACCGACTTTGGGGCCCCGTATCTCTGGGCCACTTGGATATGTTATGGTACCAGTTCCACTGGGTTTGCACACCAAATTTGGGGTTCCTAGCACCTAGTGGCCCTGAGATACGTGGCCCCAAAGTCGGTTCAGAAAATGTCAAGCACTTTTCTGCAGCAGAGAATGACATTTTCCGAACCGATTTTGAGGCCCCGTATCTCGGGGACACTTGGTGCTAGGAACCCCAGCTTTTTGATATGTTGTGGAACCAGTTCCACTGGGTTTGCACACTACATTTGGGGTTCCTAGCACAAAGTGGCTCTGAGATACGGGGCCCCAAAGTCGGTTCGGAAAATGAAATTTTTTGCTGCAGAAAAGTGCTTGACTCGAGTATAAGTCGAGGGGGGCACTTTCAGCACAAAAAAATGTGCTGAAAAATTCGACTTATACTCGAGTATATATGGTAATTAATATGTGTTCAAGTTTAAAAAGGTATGAGGTGGCAGCCCTAGTCCCGTGTGTCTTTGGCTCAGTTTCAGGAGCAAAATCAGGCAGAAATTCACCTGAATCGGTGAACAGGGGCGCACTGGTGTGAGCCGCAGCCACAGCATATGTGAACCCAGCCTTATGAGATTTCTATGCGGATCAGATGCGATTTGAAAAGCATAGATTCGCATGTCATGTAAAAAAGCATTATTTCCAATGAAGGCTGTTCACATATATATGGTGCAAATTTGATCCAGTTCCAAAAATCGTCCTGTGCGAGTTTAGTGCAGTGCTGTGCGAATTTCAGCTGCACGGACTTCTATGTGAACCGGATTGAAATCACAGTCCGGTGTTCACAAAACTGCTAAATTGTTTTTTGCCTAGATTTTATAGAAAATAAAAAAATCGCAGATGTGACCACTCCCCTCACAAGTTCGCACTAAATGCGCACACGCTAAGCAGAATTTGCATTGCGATGTAAAAAAAGAAAAATGAAAAAAAATTGCAATGCGAATTTGCACGGTGTTAAATTCGCACCACATCAGTGTGAACCGGGTCTCAAGCTGGAGAATGCAAAATCTGGTGCAGCTGTACATGGTAGCCAATCAGCTTCTAACTTCAGCTTGTTCAATTAAACTTTGACAAAAAAAAAATTAAAATGGAAGCTAATTTCTATGCAGAGCTGCACCAGATTTTGTGCTTTCCAGTAAATCACCCCCTATGGGTCCATCATGCACACGGTCTGCATGGAGTTTGTATTTTCTTCGGCCCCTTTCACACAGGCGCCTCCATTCTGTGGGATCTGTGTGTTCGGCGGGGGATCGCTCCGTTGATCCCTGCTGAGCAGACAGATGACAGGTAGGGTTGCCACCTCATCCCTTTCAGGCTGGGTGCACACCATTGCAAATTGGATGCAGAATCTCGGCATCCAATTCGCAATAGCAGGAGATTTTGAACGGCTCTCTATGGAGCCGGTTCACATATCTCCGCAGCAGGTCCGGAGCGTTTGGCAGAAAAACGCAGAAAAACGCTGTGGGCCTTTTGGTCCGTTTGAGGTCTGAATTCAGACCCAAAACTGGAAAGCGCAAAATCTGGTGCTGAACACAGATCCTACAGAATGGAGGCGCCCGTGTGAAAGGGGCCGAAGAAAACACAAACTCCATGCAGACCGTGTGCATGATGGACCCATAGGGGGTGATTTACAAAAACTGGAAAGCGCAAGATCTGGTGCAGCTCTGCATAGAAACCAATTAGCTTCCATTTTATTTATTTTTTTTGTCAAAGTTCAATTGAACAAGCTGAAGTTAGAAGCTGATTGGCTACCATGTACAGCTGCACCAGATTTTTGCACCCTCCAGTTCACACTGATGTGGTGCGAATTTAAAGCATTACACCGTGCAGATTCGCATTGCAATTTTTTTTTTTTACATCGGGGCCTTCCTATGTCTACAAGCGATTTCCTACAGTTGGTCTGGTTTCCAGCCATAGTCATACTGATAGAGTAATATGCCAACCCATTCTCCCAAACTGCCTCTAATGCAAGCGTGAGTGCGGTAGGAACAAGAAATACATAATAAGAATCAAGTCCTGAAAGATTGGCGCCATTTAAACACAACAATTATGTACTGCTGAGTTACTGCTGTTGCAGATCTGTCATTGTGAACAAAAGTACAAATTGGATATACATTAGCAGCGAAAAGAAACTGTGCTGCCTGCATCTGCTTAGCAAATGCCAAAACCGATCTAATTAAACCAACCTCATCCAGCAAATAAAAAATGTACAGCATTAGTGTACCAGAAGAATGTTACATTGTTCCCTTGTTACTAAATTCTATTTATCAAAACATGGCCTTTCTGTTACTTGTTTAGTTTCTAAACCAGACAAATCCCCTCTATTAAATGAAAAATCACAGGCTAATTGGCAGGTAAATGTTGTACTACTGTGCACCCAGAGACGCCGCACAATGAGCCGCTATATTATAGACTTACAGCTCCACCTAGAGGAGGAGAGATAATATGCATCCGCGTATTCCATCCCAAGTACCACTTAAAGCAGTGGTTCTCAACTCCAGTCCTCGGGACCCACCAACAGGCCAGATTTTAAGTATTACATTGGGGAGTTGCAGACTAGAATACTGCAATCACTGAGCAGCAAGTGATATCACCTGTGATGTATTTCAGCTATCTTGCAAACCTGGCCTGTTGGTGGGTCCTGAGGACTGGAGTTGAGAACCACTGACTTAAAGGGATTCTAAAGCTTAACCACTTGCCTACTGGGCACTTTCACCCCCTTCCTGCCCAGGCCGATTTTCAGCTTTCAGCGCTGTCACACTTTGAATGACAATTGTGCGGTCATGCAACACTGTACCCGGATTAAATTTTTATCATTTTTTTTCACACAAATAGAGCTTTCTTTTGGTGGTACTTAATCACTGCTGGGATTTTTTATTTTTTACTAACAAAAAAAAAATAAAAAAGGCCGAAAATTTTGAAGAAAAAAAAAAGTTTCTTAGTTTCTGTCAGTGAATTTTGTAAAAAAAGTATTTTTTCTCTTTCACTGATGTGCGCTGATGAGGGGGCACTGATAGGCACTGATGAGGTGGCACTGATGGGCACTACTGATAGGCTGCACTGATGGGCCCTGATGAGGCGGCACTGAAGGACACTGATTAGGTGGCACTGTTGAGGATGCACTAATTTGCCACACTGATGGGCACTGATATGTGGCACTGATCAGCACTGATAGTTGGCACTGATAAGCGGAATGGATAGGCAGCACTGACGGGCATTGATGAGCACTGATGGTCAGGCACTGAAAGGCACTGATTGGTGTCATTGATGGGCACTGATGGGGCTTTACTGTAATCAGGGCACTACCTGTACTGTCTCCCCTGCGAGGAGATGCCGCTGATCGGCTCTCCTCACCACACACTCTGTCAGTGTGAGGCGAGGAGAGCCGATAAACGGCATTTACATGTGACTGGCTGTGATTGGACACAGCCAATCACATGGGTAAAGAGCCGCACCATTGGCCGGGATGGGGGTCCTAGGAACATGGCGTAGCTGTAATCGCCGCGCTGAGTGCCCCCCTGGGCACGTGAGACTGGCTGTTCTGTGAGAGTGGCTGTTCTGTGAGAGTGGCTGTTCTGTGAGAGTGGCTGTTCTGGGGCGCCATCATATGAGGTCATCCCAGAACAAGATTCACACCGCTCTCCTGCCATCTGACGGTGGGCGGGCGAGAAGTGGTAAAAGTGGTTCTAAAGCCTTAAGGTTCTTTTTACCATAAAGCGTAAACTCGACTCATGAAATTTGAGCTGGGTACATATATCTGTAGTGTTTTCTTATCTCTCTTCAAAGCCCTATGTCCCGTGTGTTTCTTCTGTTCCGTAGCTCTGTTATCAGCATGATAACTTCTGACAGGTTCTCCGACACATGAGATAAAAGCAGCCTGAAGTTTGTGTCGTGGGAGGTTGCTATAAATAGATTAGCACAGAGCTGCTCGAATCAGAGCAGAGCTCTGCAAGTCTTTGCCTATGTGGAGTGGGGGTGTGTGCCTTTCCTCCAATCAGCTGTCTTGGCTGCATGCCAATAATCCCCTCCTACTGCTGAACAGTATTGCGAGTAACACGGTTTACAAGCGTTTCGCAATACGAGCTATAATTTTTTTTAAATCCTGACTTGGTTTGCGAGTGTTGTCTCGCAAGACGAGCAGGATTCATGCCAATGGGGTGTGCAGTACCACATTTGGCCAGAGGTGGGGGGGGGCGCCGGTGACACTCAGAGCCGCTCAGAGTCGCTCCAATGCACTTTCCGAGTGCATCCGCACGTCTCTGAGCGGTCTCCGAGTGTTTCCGAGTGTCTCCGGTGCCCCCCCACCTCTGGCCACATGCAGTACTGCATACAATAGCAGTCACTGTGGAACGAATTATCTGAGTTTCCATTGACTCCAATGGGGAAACTCGTTGATATATGATATATGAGTGCTTTGGATTACAAGCATTCATCTGGAACGAATTATGCTCATAATCCAAGGTACCACTGTACATACCTTTTCTGCAGCCGCTCCGGTCCGCTCTCCATCGGCGGAAGCTCTGCAGAGGAGACAGCTGACAATGGCTGTGAAATATCTAGGAAGTGACATCACCCATAGACCTACTATGGGGCTTCCGTTGTCGACTGCTTCTCCTGCACCCGCCTACACCAAAAAGCCACCGCTGACAGCTCAGTATAGGATCGGACTGCAGAAAAGGCATGTATTGCGATTTTTGCTTTACAGGGTTACATAGATTTGTTTTAGAATGTTGCTGCCAGTAGACCTAAAGTTAGTTCGTTTTAGGCTGAACTTCTACTTTAAGCCTCGTTTTGGATTTTAGGTGTTTACATGTTTAAAACAGGTTTTTTTTTTGCTAGAAAATGACTTAGAACCCCCAAACATTATATATTGTTTTTTTTCCTAACACCCTAGAGAATAAAATGGCGGTCATTGCAATACTTTTTTTCACACCGTATTTGCGCAGCGGTCTTACAAATGGGCTTTTTTTTTTAAAAAAATTCACTTTTTTTAATAACAAAAATAAGACAGCAGTGAAGTTAGCCCATTTTTTTTTATATTATGAAAGATAATGTTACGCCGAGTAAATTGACACCCAACATGTCACGCTTCAAAATTGCGCCCGCTCGTGGAATGGCGTCAAACTTTTACCCTCAAAAATCTCCATAGGAGACGTTTAAAAAATTCTACAGGTTGCACGTTTTACGTTACAGAGGAGGTCTAGGGCTAGAATTATTGCTCTCGCTCTAACGATTGCGGCGATACCTCACATGTGTGGTTTGACAACCTTTTTCATATGCGGGTGCTACTCACGTATGCGTTCGCTTCTGCACGTGAGCTTGTCGGGACGGGGGGTTTTAAAAAAAAATTTGTGTCACTTTTATTCCTATTACAAGGAATGTAAATATCCCTTGTAATAGAATAAAGCATGACAGGTCCTCTTAAATATGAGATCTGGGGTCAAAAAGACCTCAGATCTCATATTTACACTAAAATGCAATTAAAAAAAAAGTCATTTAAAAAAATGACATTGAAAAAAATGTGCCTTTAAGACGTATGGGCGGAAGTGACATTTTGACGTCACTTCCGCCCTGCAGTGTCATGGAGACGAGTGGGCGCCATCTTCCCCTCACTCGTCTCCAGGCACAACAAGGGGACAGACGTAATCGCCTCCGCCGCTACCGGCAGCTCCGATAAGCGGCGGAGGGCACTGGATCGCGGCAGGAGGGGGGCCCCTCTCCCGCCACCGATAAAAGTGATCTCGCGGCGAATCCGCCGCAGAGACCACTTTTATCTGAAAGCCGACCGCCGCACAAAAACGGGGATATGGCAGCTAGCTGCTGCCATAACAACGATATCCGCCGCCAAACTTAAGGACGCACATCGGCGTGCGGCGGTCGGCAAGTGGTTAATGCATTCTCTGCATTAAGGTTAAACATCTTCTACGTTGCTTGATCCCCCCAGCCCCTTCTTATACCTACCTGAGCCCGATCTTGATCCAGCGCATGCAGTGGTTCTCTCCCTCTTCACTGGGTAGATTATTAGTAGAGGGAGTCCTTTTCTCCTGCTGCTGTCAATCAAATCCTGTGACAAGGGAGCGGGGAGCAGAGCTGACGCAAACCACGAGGCTCAGGAGCGAGCCCACGAGTGCCCCCATACAAAGTGGCTTTCTATGGGGGGCACTCGCCAAAGCAGAGGAGCCAAGAGCGCCGGCAGGGGACCCCAGAAGAAGAGGATCTGGGCTACTATGTGCAATAATATTACACAGAGCAGGTAAGTATAACATATTTATTGTTATTATTTTATTTAAAAAACAAAAATAGAACCTTTAACCACTTGAGGTCCGGGCCATAGCCGAATGGCGGCCACTGCGCGGACCTCAATTTCCGGGAGGCCGTCATGGGACGTCCTCCCCTGTGCACGCGCACCGTGCGCACCCTGCAGGGCGCGCAGTGCGCGCGCTGTGATCACCGAGTCACAGAGACTTGGATGATCATAGATCCAAGTAAGGGGCCGATCCCGGCCCCTTACCATGTGATCAGCTGTCAGCCAATGACAGCTGATCACATGATGTAAACAAAAGCTCGGTAATCGGTTTCTTTTTCTCTTCACGCTGATAGCGTGAGGTGAAAAAAAAGCCCATCATCGGCTTATGTTAAAGGGACATCGGTCCCGAAGAGGAAGGAGGCACATATGCCTCATCTGAGCCTGCCAGTGCCATCTGTCATTGCCACCTGCCAGTGCCCAGTAGTGCCACCTATGATTGCCCACAAGTGCCACCTATCAATGCCCACAAGTGCCACCTATCAATGCCCACAAGTGCCACCTATCAATGCCCACCAGTGGTGCCAATCAGTGCCACCTAGCAGTGCTGCCATCAGTGTAACTGATCAGTGCCCATTATTGCCACCCATCAGTGCCCATCACTGCCACCTATCGCTGCCCATCAGTGCCGCCTCATCAGCGTACATCAATGAAGGAGAAAAATTACCTGTTTGCAAAATTTTATAACAAAATATAAAAAATATATAATTTTTTTTTTTAAAAATTCACTTTTTCAATTTTTTTAACAAAAAATAAAAACTGCAGAGGTGATCAAATACCACCAAAAGAAAGCTCTATTTGTGGGGAAAAAATGATAAAAATTTCATTTGAGTACAGTGTTGTATGACAGCGCAATTGTCATTCAAAATGTGACAGCGCTAAGGGTCGGTTCACACTGGGGCAACACGACTTCAGCGCGACTTTGTACCGCGACTTCAACGCGGCTTCAGCGCGACTTCAGCGCGACTTCAGCAAATTACAAGGCGACTTGAAGTCGCCTCCATGACAGGCGACTTCGGCTGTGGCCAATCACAGGGCAATCAGCTCTCTGGGAGGGAGGGGGGGAGGGAGGGGTTTTCCCTGCAAAGTCGCTTGACTTTACAGAGAGATCCGACTTGGAGGCGACTTCCATTGATTTCTATGGTACAGGTCGCCTACCAAGTCGGATCAAAGTAGTACAGGGAGTACGCTCTGAAGTCGGAGCGACTTCAGTAGCGTCTATTAAGACGCTAGCTTTCACTCCCATTGAATCTATTTCTGGGGTGACTTGAGGGCGTACAAGTCGGATCCCAAGTCGCCCCAGTGTGAACCGAGCCTGAAAGCTGAAAATTGGTCTGGACAGGAGGGGGGTTTAAGTGCCCAGTAAGCAAGTGGTTAATATCACTTTAATTTTTTTTTTAAATAATAAACATGTTATACTAACCTGCTCAGTGCAATGGCTTTGCACAGATGCAACCCCAGATCCTCCTCTTCTGGGGTTTCCCTGCCGGCGCTCCTGGCTCCTCCTCATTGGCAAGTGCCCACAATAAGAAGTCACTTCCTTTGGGGGCACTTGTTCAGGCTCAATCCTGAGCCCCGCTGCCTGTGTGTATAGGCCGATGGCTCCCGCTACTATCAATCTGCCCTGTGAGGCAGGAGAGAGCAGAGAGAACCATGGATCTTGGGCACAATCAGGCTCAGGTAAGTTTAAAGGGGGGACTGGGGGAGAGCCTTAAGGCTTTACAACCACTTTAACCATTTCCCAGTTACTTCAACTATCTCTGCTGCAGTGTCTCCAGGTGCTTGTCCATGCTCGTTGTCACTAGGGATGAGCTTCGGTTGATACTTACCTGAACCCCAGCAAGGTGCACAAGGGTCTCCGAGGACTCTCCCAATCTATTGGCTGAGACAGCAGCAGGAGTCATTGGCTAATTGGCTAATGCAGTCTTCACACCTATAGACTAAAGAGTATAGTCTGAGTGACTCTATGATGTCATGCACCTCATCCCAGTAAGCAAAAATGTAAATATAGAGGAGAGGTGGGATTAAAACAGTACTATCAACTAAATCACAACATATTAAATAAAAATATAATTTCTTTTTAATAATACAAAAAGCAAACAACAACCAGAATATAGAAAAATAGTTAACATCAATAGTAGAGCATATACAATACAAGTATTGGGTTGCTGGCGGCCCAAAGAAGAAGGAAAAAGTGGTCACAGGTGAGTGTTGATTCCCAACATGTTTCGCCAGTGATGGCTTCCTCAGGGGATAATGTGAGACCACCACAATAATAATTCAGCTCTAACATAAGAAAAAATAAAATAAATATGAGAGTACATAAACACAACGCAAGTTTATGTACTCTTATTTATTTTATTTTTTCTTATATTAGAGCTGGATTATGGATTATTACGGAATAATGGGGGGAGGGGCTGGCGGGATCCTGCTGCAGAGAATATTTTTAATTCATAGACTGCATTAAGGTAAAAAAACCTTGAAGCTTTAGAACCACTTTCAGTTTAATTATACCTTAACCTTCTGATGTGCGTCACACCAAGTACTCTGTGGATAAGCTACCTTTCCTGGCTATTACACTAAAGTTTGATTGTTTTATTGGCTTCCAGTTAGGAATGTAGGTGTGGCAAAGGAAAGCCTCCATGCCGAGTCACACTTGTAACCAGATCAGGACGTCTTACTGCATGCATTCTTCATTTTGGATCAGTGACTCCACAGCACTGAAGCCAATGACAGTCAGGCAATTTTAAGGAGGGGTGGTGGGGGTGCAGTGGCAGCCTCCTTGTCATGACAGGTGTTATTTTAAGAATAAGTGCTCTGTACAAAAACCTTAAAAGCAACCCCATCATATATGGGTGCTACACGTGTAAACGTGCATTAAAGCTAGGTGCGTTTAGCACTTTAGTGTTAATTAATTTAAATTTCATTGAAATGAATAAACACTGAAGCGCTTGACGTGGCGAAACGCGTTTTTGATGCTGTTTTTCCCCTGCCAAAAGAAAGGCGTTCAGGAGAGCTGGGCAACCACCCAATGTGCATGAAGCCTTGTAATCTTGGGTGACAAAAGAGATTAAGCAGGATCTGGTCTTTACTGCGATGCTGCATAATCAAATAACAACCAACAATGGTCGGGCCATCCTGCTTTCAGGTAGAATCATGGTGCTATCATAGGTCAGGACTTGCAGGCAATCAAATCAAGCAACCGAGAGGCAGCAATCAGGCAGATGAATGCCACAAAGAACTAGACCAGGGCTTTTCAACCAGGGTCATACAGTAGGCGGGCACACCCTAATCAGCCCGTATGGCACAGATTCCCCCTGCTGCCCAGCCAGGCCCCCCGTGTGTCTTCACCCCGCAGCACTGCCGGCTTCTCTCCTCTCAGCTGCTGGTGACGGGGATTGTTTCAGGATGGAGGATTTCTGAATGAACACAATGAGTGATCGGTACTGATCGCTCCTGTGTCCATTTCTAACTGAAGCAAAGAAAACTCTGTTTACTATGCTTCAGTTTGTAAATGAACAGGAAGCCGCTCAGCACAAAGCACTTTGCTAGTATGCATCTTATATTAGCCCATTATGTGCCACTTACCTGCCAACAAAGCCTGCGGTGTCCCCGCTGGTGACCCCATCTATCTTCTGCCCTCTTCCTTCTGGGGACGCAGACCCCCGGCTCTGTGACTGGCCAAAGCCGCGTGACGTCACTCCCACGCGCTACGCGGGAGCCATCAGTCACAGGACATACGAGTAATGAAACGGCACAGAGGTCCGTTTCTTCACAGCTCATGCGCCGATGACATCATCTGTGCAGTGTACAGGAAATATCTCCTAAACGGCGCACGTTTAGGAGATATTTCCACTACCTATAGGTAAGCCTTATTATAGGCTTACCTATAGGTAAAACTTACAAATGTGGGTTTACAACCACTTTAACTCCAATCCAATAGGCTGTGCACACCTATATTCAGGGTTCTAGGGAACCCCATGGGTTCCTCCAGAGGTTGATAGGGGTTCCCTGAGCAATGAGCAATTTCTGTCTCTCCGATAAGTTCCCTTTGACACCATTGATCTTTTTTAGCCGTCTCTAAGGAGGTAATTCTTCCCAAGGGCCACAAGTGTAAGGAGAATTATTCCCACCGACCATCACACTAATGTGAGTTGTAGATATAGTAATTTTTAGCAGGGGTTCCCTGAGACCAGACATTTTTTTCAAAGGTTCCTCTGTGTTGAAAAAGTTGAGAAAGTCTGGGCTAGATAAAAAGTCTTTGATTGCAGTATGCATTTTCTGTTTTGTCTATTTAGACCACTAGATGGCATAGACACACCTAAAGTGCAGAGGAGAAGCAGAGGATCTTCTGTTGAGTAGCAGATGGCAGTTCTTAGGGCTTAAAGCAGTGGTTCTCAACCCCTGTCCTCAGGACCCACTAACAGGCCAGATTTTAAGTATTACCTTGGGGAGATGCAGACTAGACTACTGCAATCACTGAGCAGCAAACTATATCACCTGTGATGTATTTTGGTTATCTTGCAAACCTGTCCTGAGGACAAGAGTTGAGATCCACTGGCTTAAAGTGTAAGTCCACCCTAACACTAAAGTCCCTGCATCTACAGACATCCATGATCTAACACTAACCTATCTAGCCCTGTAAAGAAGAAATCGGTATACATACCTTTTTTGAAGCCGATCCAATCCGGTCTTAAGCGGCAGAAGCTCTGCAGAGAAGACAGCCGACAACGGCTGTGAAATGAATGGGAAGTGACGTCACCCATAGACTTACTATGGGGCTTCCGCTGTCTGATGTGTCCTCTGCACCCGCCTCCACAGCGACGTCGCAGCTGACAGCTCAGCGTGGGATTGGGTCGGATCGGCTCCAGAAAAGGTACAGTGCCTTGCGAAAGTATTCGGCCCCCTTGAACTTTTCAACCTTTTGCCACATTTCAGGCTTCAAACATAAAGATATAAAATTTTTATTTTTTTGTGAAGAATCACCAACAAGTGGGACACAATTGAGAAGTGGAACGAAATCTATTGGATTGTTGAAACTTTTTTAACTAATAAAAAAATGAAAAGTGGGGCGTGCAAAATTATTCGGCCCCCTTGCGTTAATACTTTGTAGAGCCACCTTTTGCTGCGATTACAGCTGCAAGTCGCTTGGGGTATGTCTCTATCAGTTTTGCACATCGAGAGACTGAAATTCTTGCCCATTCTTCCTTGCAAAACAGCTCGAGCTCAGTGAGGTTGGATGGAGAGCGTTTGTGAACAGCAGTTTTCAGCTCTTTCCACAGATTCTCGATTGGATTCAGGTCTGGACTTTGACTTGGCCATTCTAACACCTGGATACGTTTATTTTTGAACCATTCCTTTGTAGATTTTGCTGTATGTTTGGGATCATTGTCTTGTTGGAAGATAAATCTCCGTCCCAGTTTCAGGTCTTTTGCAGACTCCAACAGGTTTTCATCCAGAATGGTCCTGTATTTGGCTGCATCCATCTTCCCCTCAATTTTAACCATCTTCCCTGTCCCTGCTGGAGAAAAGCAGGCCCAAACCATGATGCTGCCACCACCATGTTTGACAGTGGGGATGGTGTGTTGAGTGTGATGAGCTGTGTTGCTTTTACGCCAAACATATCGTTTTGCATTGTGGCCAAAAAGTTTGATTTTGGTTTCATCGGACCAGAGCACCTTCTTCCACATGTTTGGTGTGTCTCCCAGGTGGCTTGTGGCAAACTTTAGACGAGACTTTTTATGGATATCTTTGAGAAATGGCTTTCTTCTTGCCACTCTTCCATAAAGGCCAGATTTGTGCAGTGTACGACTGATTGTTGTCCTATGGACAGACTCTCCCACCTCAGCTGTAGTTCTCTGCAGTTCAGCCAGAGTGATCATGGGCCTCTTGGCTGCATCTCTGATCAGTCTTCTCCTTGTCTAAGCTGAAAGTTTAGAGGGACAGCCAGGTCTTGGTAGATTTGCAGTGGTCTGATACTCCTTCCATTTCAAAATGATCGCTTGCACAGTGCTCCTTGGGATGTGTAAAGCTTGGGAAATCTTTTTGTATCCAAATCCGGCTTTAAACTTCTCCACAACAGTATTACGGACCTGCCTGGTGTGTTCCTTGGTCTTCATGATGCTCTCTGCGCTTTCAACAGAACCCTGAGACTATCACAGAGCAGGTGCATTTATACAGAGACTTGATTACACACAGGTGGATTCTATTTATCACCATCAGTCATTTAGGACAACATTGGATCATTCAGAGATCCTCGCTGAACTTCTGGAGTGAGTTTTCTGCACTGAAAGTAAAGGGGCCGAATAATTTTGCACGCACCACTTTTCAGTTTTTTATTTGCTAAAAAAGTTTAAAATATCCAATAGATTTCGTTCCACTTCACAATTGTGTCCCACTTGTTGGTGATTCTTCACAAAAAATTAAAATTTTATATCTTTATGTTTGAAGCCTGAAATGTGGCAAAAGGTTGAAAAGTTCAAGGGGGCCGAATACTTTTGCAAGGCACTGTATGTATACTGATTTCTTCTTTACAAGATTAGATAGGTTAGTGTTAGATCGTGGGTGTCTGTAGATGCAGGGATTTTAGTGTTAGGGTGGACTTCTACTTTAAAGGAACACTAAAGGTAAATTTTTTTTTTTTTTTAAATAACAAACATGTTATACTTACCTCCACTGTGCAGCTCGTTTTGCACAGAGTGGCCCCGAACCTGGTCTTCTGGGGTCCCTCGGCGGCTGTTTCAGCTCCTCCCCGCAAGAACTAATCACCACCATGCGAGGGAGCCTGCATGGTGGCAAGTTCTTGCGGGCGCACTCCCGTGATACAGCCGGCGGCCATAGCCGCTCACTGTATCACTCGGCCCCGCCCCCCGGCGCGCCGTGTCATTGGATGTGATTGACAGCAGCACGAGCCAATGGCTGCGCTGCTTTCAATCCATCCACTCTAGCCAATCAGCGGTCAGGCTGATCAACGAAGAGGATGTCGGGAGCGAGCGCTGGACTTTCGAGGGCTCAGGTAAGTAAAACGGGGGGGCTGGGGGCGGCGGTATTGTCGGAAGTTTTTTTCACCTTAATGCATAAAATGCATTAAGGTAAAAAAAAATTTACCTTTACAACCCCTTTAAATACCCCACTGTTTGTTTCAGAAATGCGTTTCTTCCAATACAAAGTAAACAGTAGTGCAAAATCAGCTCTGAAGGCCAGAAGAAGCTCAGAAGACAACTACGAAGCATCTTAAATGCATGCTGAAAGCACCTTGCAGCATGCTACCTTTGCCTGTCAAGTCAAAGCCTTTTATTGGCAATAAAACTGGTCACATATCCAGTGAGACTATGGAGAAATGAAAACAGTATTAAACCAAAAGGCTTTTTATGGAGCTGTTAATGCCATTCAACATTGGATGTTTGTGAGTGCAAACCCTCGTTTTTTATATACTGATCTTCATCAATTAAACGATAATACACTAGGGCTGGCGTGCGCACTCTCTTGCTTTTTATATTTTAAACCCAAAAGCAGACCTTTATTATAATTGCAGCTTACTAATTATTTGATGTGATGGCTGCATTTGTTTCCTTTTTTAGGCTTTCTTTCTCCTGTTTTCTTTTACAAAAAGCTTTATTGTCTTTAGAACATACTTAACAGAGGTGGTGAAATGACAATCACAAAACATACAGTATGTAAGCACGTATGGGGATTGCAAACATAACATTGTCGTAGTTACGTACAACAAAGAGAATAAGTAACTCCAGAACTTCACAATATCACAGAAAAGCAAATCTACACTCCATCTGATTGGAGTATTGACTTTAAGGTTTGCCTGAAATACTGGGCCAAAGACATTACAATTGGTGTAGGAATACAGAAAAACCGGGGGGAAAAAAATTATAAACTCATTATGGTCATAATCAGGCCATATTCTAGGGGTCTAAAAGGTTTACACATTAATTAAAAGGAAATACAGGAGCTAAAAATGAAAGAAAAGCAGAAGAGAAGAAAACAAAAGAAAGATCCAGTAAAAGGTAGAAAAAGAGGAGGGAAAAAAAGGATAAAGATAAAGAGGTCTCAGGGACCAGTGGATTAAGGTCATCAGATTGACATGAGGAGGTTATGGAAGCACGATGGCTGAGCATGGGAAATCCAAGGCTGCCAGAACTTTTTTGGCTTTTTTGGCGTTTGACTGTCTCGAAACTAAGAATTGGGGATTTCCAGGCTCTCGCTACGGTAAGTTTGGTTGTTGCAAAGAGATGCAACACTGTTCGGAGCAACTCCTCAATAGGTTTACAAAGAAGAACTTCGTACGGATTTCTTTTGAAAGCTGAATGAAAGAGTGTGTGGAGAAGCGCATAAACCCAAACCTATAGTTTGCACGCCTTAGGGCAGGACCACCATCGTCCCCGGGTAAAAGCAACCATGGAAGAAGGTCGATGGATAAGATGCAGCCAAACAAGCTGGCTTATAGTACCCTCTGTACAGAATTATATATGCATTTATTAGAAAAAGTATGTAGCACCCACCTGGGTATACTGGGGGCAGGCTGGTACCTCCAGATACAGGGAGCGGACTTACATTCACCCCAGGGATGAGTCCATGGCTATATAGGGAAGTTAGAACAAATGTGGGCGCCAGTCACTTTACGTATTTTTCAATGCTTTAATTAAAACTTGAGAAAGGTTGTAGGAAAGAGGTTGAGGGGAGGTTTCAGATACCGTTTTTAGCAGATCACTTACAGACTCCTTGAATCAAAGGACAAAACAGCTTTTCTTGTAGCAGATCTTGAATACCTGGGTAGGTCTCTCACACAGACCTAGCAACCAGTAAGTGCCTGGATAAGTCTCTCTCACAAACTTAGCAGCCAGGAGTGTATTACCTTGATCAAACTGTAGAACAGCTTCACAGTACCAGAACATCTAAGCTACCCGGTGGTACTGTGAGGGTAGGTTAGATGTAGGTGCGTCCTCCAAGTAAGTTACCAGGCCCTTCTGAGAGACCAGCCTTCATCCTGGCTCTTTCCAGCCTTCATCCTGGCTCTCTCCCGCTAGGGTCCTCCCCTGGATCTCCTCAGCTTGGCTCGGCTTCTTCCATTCAGGCAAGACAGCCTAAGGACCACCTCAGGAGTAGTAGGCCCCAGACAGGCTTCTGGGCCTACTTTCACAGCTTGCAGTAACGTAGCCTCAGACCAGAAGGGCCACGAGGTGAGGACTGATTAGAGCACATGGCATCTGCCAATATATACCCCTTCCCAGAATGCACAGCGGCTAGGAACTTCCTACTGGGCTGTTTCTGAAAAAAGAATATTCATTACAGCTCAACCTACCCTGTTTCCCCGAAAATAAGACCTAGCGTGATTGTCAGTGATGGCTGCAATATAAGCCCTACCCCCCAAATAAGGCCTACTCTGTTTCCCCAAAAATAAGCCCTACCCTGAAAATAAGACCTACAAGGACTTTAACTAGGGCTTATTTGGGGGGTAGGGCTTATATTGCAGCCATTACTGACAATCACGCTAGGTCTTATTTTCGGGGAAACAGGGTAGTTGTAATTCTCACACTGTCCTGTGGTACCAGTGACACCTACTGGCAATAGTGGGAAATGCACAACACAGTCAAGTTTAGAACAGAACCAAAAAAACTATGTACAATCAATCTAACAGCTCAGCCAAAAACTAAATTTACATTATAGCCCCATTTTTAGGGATAGGGGGCTACAAGTACATTCTTGGAGCTCTTGGATATCGCCAAGATCATAATCTGTTAATCTGCTGGATCCAACCCCATCCCTAACTCACTCTTCCGGAAGCATCGCACTGGAGTTTTTTTTAGAAGATACAATGGAGAAGTATATCCAGGAGATAAAGCCTGTGAAATGTGGGCAGGTTCTACAGATACTCTCAAATGGCGTTAGCGCATAAGGGGGAGACTGGGATTTAAGGAATTGTGAACCAAAATGGTGGGTTTGCATATATCAGTAATGCTCCTGCAATGGAATATCATGGAACGACCTAAGTGCATCAGACATCAGTATCCTGGTGGGAGTAAGAAGGCAATAGATATCTGTAAACCTGTGCTCAGTCCACCAAGCAAACTGTCCAGGATTCTCGAGCCCCGATGGGAACAGCAGACAACATAGAAAGCGTAACAAGCGTAAATGGGGCAAGATTAGACCCGCCGAAAATGTAAACTAGTCCCAGAGTCGAAGGTATAGGCGTGCGCACAGGGTGTGCCAGGTGTGCCTGGGCACACCCTAATCACCCCATGTGCATTAGCATTATCCAGGGACAGCACCAGGTGGGTGGTTGAGGGTGCCACTGATCAGTGTAAATGCCCTCATTATATTAAAGGCTAGGTTCAACAGTAGGAACACGTTACACCTGTATTTAGGGCGTAATGTAATATGCTCCCTATCAACTGTCTCCCACCACCAGAGCCTCCTTTCTGAGACAGCAGGCGGCGTTCATGTGTGTTTGAGAGTTGGGGTGCACACCCTATGCAATAGGCTGCGCACACCTATGGTCGAAGGGTATGAAGCAGGTTTAGGCCCAGGGTTTATGGGCGGGAAGCAGGAGGGAGCCACGGCGAGGAAGATAAGGGTGTAGGATAGGAGTCAACAAAATCCATAGTGGCCCAAAGCAGCAGCTTGTGTGTCTTGTGGAGGTGGGACAGAGGAGCAATGTTGGCCGCCAAACAATAAGCCTGAAGGCCACTGTTATGCCCTGTACACACGATCGGACATTCCGACAACAAAGTCCATGGATTTTTTCCGACGGATGTTGGCTCAAATTTGTCTTGCATACACGCGGTCACACAAAGTTGTCGGAAAATCCGATCGTTCTAAACGCGGTGACGTAAAACACGTACGTCGGGACTATAAATGGGGCAGTAGCCAATAGCTTTCATCTCTTTATTTATCCTAAGCATGCGTGGCACTTTGTGCGTCAGATTTGTGTACACACGATCGGAATTTAAAAGATCAGATTTTGTCGTCGGAAAATTTTAAAGCCTGCTCTCAAACTGTGTGTGTCGGAAAGTCCGATGGAAAAAGTCCGATGGAGCCCACACACTGTCGGAATTTCCGACAACAAGCTCTGATCGCACATTTTCCATCGGAAAATCCGACCATGTGTACAGGGCATTAATCTTACAGGTAAATAAAATTTTTGTTGGGATTCTAGGCCTTGAGGACCCCCCAAATGAATTATAGAACGCTGCATTGGTGAATACGGAGGATTTGAGCCTTTCTTCTGTTTTCATCTGGTGATTCAGCCAGCAAGTCTGTTTTTCACAAACTTTCCAACAGAATGCATCAGTTTACATGGACCTAACACTGGCAGCGGTGATGAAAATGATCAGCTTTTATTTATTCATACAAAACCTTTATCCCAAAAGGGAAAAAAAAACTGCTGTAACTGATTATAAAGTGTGAGCTGAAGTTGGGCTTCAATTGTAAAGCCTGGTACACACTAGGGTTGCACCAATAACGTTTTTTTACTGGCGAGTACCAATACTTTTGGTCAAGTACTCACCAATATCGAATACCGATACCTTTGTGGTGCGATTTGAGCCCATCAGTGGCGGCTGGGGCTCCATTTTTTGGGGGGTGGCAAACAAACCAAATATTAATTTGCTATTGTCAAAACACTGGGTGGGCTCAGGGCGCAGTGCTCTGCGTCCTGAGCCCACCCTTTTTGAAGCCAATTAGAGCCTCAAAAAAAAATAGCATTTGAAAGACCGCTGCGCAAATAAAGTGTGACATAAGATATTGCAACAGCCGCCATTTTATTCTCTATGGTCTCTGCTAAACATATATATAAAATGTTTGAGGGTTCTATGTCATTTTCTAGCAAAAAATGCTGATTTAACTTGTAAGCAACAAGTGTCAGAAAAAGGCTCAATCTTTAACAACTTCAATACCGGGCATTTTCACCCCCTTCCTTCCCAGACCAATTTTCAGCTTTCAGCACTGTAACATTTTGAATGACAATTGCGCGGTCATGCAACACTGTACCCATATGACATTTTGATAATTTTTTCCCAACAAACAGAGCTTTCTTTTGGTGGTATTTGATTCCTCTGCAGTCTTTATTTTTTGCGCTATAAACAAAAAAAGAGCGATCATTTTGAAAAAAACACAATATTTTTTACTTTTTGCTATAATAAATACCCCAATTTAAAAAAAAAAAAAACTAATTTCTTCCTCAGTTTAGGCTGATATGCATTCTTCTACATATTTTTGGTAAAAAAAAAATTGCAATAAGCGTATATTAATTGATTTGCGCAAAAGTTATAGTGCCTACAAAATAGGGAATAGATTTATGGCATTTTTATTTATTTTTTTAACTAGCAATGGCGTCGATCTGCGATTTTTATCAGGACTGCGATATAACGGCGGACAAATTGGACACTTTAGACCCATTTACACAGATCCGGCGTGCGCCCCCTAGACGGCCGGGAAGCCAAGGACGTCATATGACGGCTGCCCAGGATGCAGCCGTCATATGTCTATACGCGGGATTGGAAGTGGTTAAGTGGTTAAACTGACCTCATTTACAGACGGAAGTTCATCCCTTTGATCTCTAAAATAACTGAATGATACAATGTTTCTTTTTATCTCTCAGCACTGAGCAGTGTTGTGATAAACTTTGCTGGCTGTTTTTTGTTTTGACAGCTGTGAGCAGAGAACGGCTCTGCACTTGTTACATGAATCGTGGAAATGCTGGATTAAGATCGTGAGGAGGGTTGAATCGAGATCTCAATTTTTTAATGATTAATCGTGCAGCTCTACCACACGCCCGCTCCTATTTGCTTACCAGGACTTAAATTACATTTCCCTGGGCCCCATCATGTCAACAGAGGGGCCCAGGAGGTGGAAGCAGAGGATAGACTTTTTTTTTCCATTTAGGCAGATAAAGTCAGTGCAGCTGTTCCGCTGCACCTAGGGGGGGGGCGGGGTTGGGAGTACCCTGTCAGTAAGGCTGTAAGGGGCCGCATGGTTTCTAACAGCAGCCCTGCCCACTGTTCTTAGCTTCATAAGGAGGTCAGAGAGCTGGGGGAGGAGAATCCAGCAGCACCCTGGCTGTGCAGGATAGGGGAAGGGGGCGTCTCAGGACATGTCTAATCATTGGAGGAGAGTAGGGTGATTTCCCAGCACAGCTAGAAAACTGACCACACAGTGCCTTTGCGCCTAGTGTGGTCAGTTTATAATAGGAAAGTAGAGAAACTGGCAGGAGGCAATACAAAAAGAACAGGGGAATTTTTCATACATACAAGTACATTGTACAGCAGACACATATCAGGAATATTCAATGTTGGGATTACATATTCTTTAACATAATGATGAGGGGGAAAGAACCAGGAAAGACAAAACATAATCAGCTGAAACTTTAGCTTTAAATTTGAGAACAGCTTCGCTTTACCAGTCGCTTGGCTGGTACGCGGTTGGAATGAAGTGACAGGACGTTCTCTTCAAGCTGTTTTTGTGAACTTTGATCTTTGTGTTCTCCTTCCCCCACCATGGAGAACCTGACTCCATCTCCACTTATCAGGCCTACACTCCGCAGTATCTTTTCTATCCATTCCCCGTCTCATCTTTCTGCCCGTATCGTTTTACCAGTCACTCTGCTCACTAAATGTATGCCGCTTTCCTCGCACATTCGCCAGAGGCCAGAGAGATGACAATAGGCAGGTCACTGGGTGAGCGACGGACTACAACAGGTGAGATCAGGCTACTGCTCGCCAGCTGGTGTGGAACTACAAGCCCCAGCATTACAACCACTGGGTAGAGCGTTTGGGGCTTGTTCCTGCTCCTGCTGACAGTCTAAAAAACAACTGGACCTGTTCAGATCACTAAACTGCAATACAGTCGGAAACCTAAAGAAGAACTGCAGTCACTCACATAATTTGTAATAAAAACATCTTTGCCATTCTGAAGCTTCCCTCCAACCACTTTGCATATTATTTTATATATACTGTGATTCTGTACTTGCCAAATAAGCCGCAGAAATCTCCCTCTACTGAGTTTGGCTGCATCCATTTTAGCTGTGGGCAGCTGAAGCTGCTGCCTGTTCACTTCCTGGATTTACACAGACACACAGAGGCACACCTCCAGCTCTGCAGCTCTCATTGGCCCGCTTATGACTCACCCCCTCGCTTCCTGGCTAATTCGAGAGAGAGAGAGAGAGAGAGAGAGAGAGAGAGAGAGAGAGCTGTGCATAATGTCTTAAGCCTAGGATAATGACCAAACAAGAAACAGGAAGTGGAGATATTTACAGTACTTACAGGTAAGCCTTATTATAGGCTTACCTGTGGGTACAAGTGGTTTAACTAGGTTTACAACCACTTTAAACCAGCCATAGATGGTTCAAATCTCAGCCGGTGTAGCAGAGATCGGCCAAGATTTGGACTATATATGGGCAAGGTGAATGTACCCAAATTGGATCGATCGATCAACTTGGGTACAACCAGCCTGTCGGATTTTACATGCAATTATTGCTAGCGGTTGTTAAAACCACTAGCAATAATCACAGTGCTCTCCTGACTGGGACACCTTCCCCCCACTGGGAGAATACAATGGCTCCAGGGGAAGGATTCCCTCATGAACACTGATTGTGTTAATAGGGGAATCGAGTGATTTTCTTGCAGGATTTTCTTGCAGATTGCAGGAAAGAAAAGCGCTCTGTCTATGGTCGGCCCTAGGCTTTTACAGTTTAGAAGAGTGGCACAAGCTGTATGCCTACGCCACTCTTTGCTAATTTTCCCCCAAAGTTGCTTTAAAACATGGAAAACACTTTATAAAAGAAGTAATAAATATAAAAAAAAATTGTCAAAGAAAGTCTGAGGGGCCCTTTTTCCCCCTTATAAATCTGGCACTGATCTGCAGGTGTTAATTGTGCATAAAAAAAGGAAAGAGAAAGGGCGCACGACCTAGTGCATTACAAAATGGTAAAACTTTATTGAAAGCATAAAAGACAAAGTTATACTCACAAACAAGCATGTATATGGAGCATGTCAATTAGTGAGACTGCGTCTCTGAACACCGGCAAATCGGACTTGATGTTGAGGGGATCAGACGATGTCCCAAAATGGCTGACGCGTTTCAGGGGCGTGTCCTTTTCCTCAGAGCCTAGCCCGAGAGTCCGTCTAGGCTCTGAGGAAAAGGGCACGCCCTTGAAACACGTCAGACATTTTGGGACATCATCTGATCCCCTCAACATCAAGTCCGGTTTGCCGGTGTTCAGAGACGCAGCCTCACTAATTGACATGCGCCATATACATGCTCGTTTGTGAGTATAACTTTGTCTTTTATGCTTTCAATAAAGTTTTACCATTTGTAATGCACTAGGTCGGTGCGCCCTCCCTCTTTCCTTTTTTTCCAGTTCTAAGAATACCCATTGTTCTGAGGAGGCCTGCAAGACGTCAGGCATTGCTCTAAAGAGTTGGTCACACCACGCACTCAGAGACTAAACACCCAAGCGCAGGAGATTTTTACTGTTAATTGTGCATAAGTAGGACCTTAAAAGATCTACCTTTTGTCTGCAATTCCTCCTGAAAAATATTTGAGCACTTCCCGGTATGGGAGATCTAAGGCACTGCTGCCTCTGATTGTCAGTCTCAAGAGATCTGGAGTGAGATATGGAGATGTCAGTACTGTGCTGCTCAATGTTCTCCAGGCTGAAGGCTCTGATATGAGGAAGCAAAACCCTGCCTCTACCAAAATGGCACCCTCCACATAGAGACACAGTGCAGAACAAAGTTACATGGTAAGTCAGTATTGGAGAAAGATCAACTGCAGGGAGACCACATTCAATACCAGTGACTACTACTTTGTCTTCTGCATAGTTTTTTTTGTACACAACTTCCACAGTTCAGTCCCTCTTTTTGGCCATTTTGACCAAATATTCATCATTTATCATTTAATCATTTAAGGATGTATAAAGCCTATTTGAGTTTTTTGTTCGGTCTATGACCTTTACCTTATCCAGTACTCAATTACAGTCTTATTTTTTTTATCAATCATTTGCCAAAGCCATTTGCTCAATTGCTTCTTTGTGATGTTAAAGCAGATATAGAAATAAAGAAAATTTTCTTTTTTTGTGCTGTAGGAATTGTATTTGGGTGGAGTTATCTGTGGGAAATGTTTTGTGAGTTTTTGTTGAATAATGAAAAATGTAATAAAAGTGATGTGATTCAAAAAAAAAAAAAAAAAAGCTGAATTCCAGGAATTCAGCTCCTTTGTAAAAAATGAAGGCACACCAAGTTAAGTCCAGCGAGGTGCATGACACCTCCTAAGCATAGCTCTAATATTTATATCTGACAGCTTTAAAGAACTCCCAGAAGACACCTATGGCTGTAGTCCTGGGAGGGTGATGCTGATCCTTCTGAGCTTTGCATCTTGAACAGGAGAGTCACCTTAGCTGCTATGCCCACCTCTCCCCTTCTCCTGCCCAATCACAGAAGCCTTGATATTATGTGAACACATTCACAAAATACCAAGGCTTCTCTGAATGGGCAGCAGCGGAAAGGTGGCTTCATGTAGCTCCTTAGACTTAACTCATAGTGTGCCTTCACTTTTGGCTGAATTCATGGAATTTAGCTTCAAGTATATGTTGCTAGACAGAGTTCACATTCTTTAAGGCCCCCTTCACACCATAGTAAATCATTTTTAATGAGCAACACAGCAAAAACTGTCCCAAAGCACATTTTTAACACCTAAAACAGGTAGTTTGTGTGTTTTTGGTGCACTGCAGTGGTGGCTGGTGCTCAAAATTTTTAGGGGGGCGCAAACAAACTGAAAAAAAAAAAACATCAATTGCAGCCTCACTGTGCCCAAACACAGCTACTGTGCCCATCAAACGCAGCCACTGTGCCAAACGCAGCCACTGTACCCATAAATTGCCACCACTGTGCCTATTAAACGCTGCCGCTGTGTAATCAAGCGCAGCCACTGTGCCCATCAGGCGCAGCCACTGTGCCCATCATGCGCAGCCACTGTGCCCATCAAGTGCAGACACTGTGCCCATCAAGCGCAGCCACTGCACCAATAAATTGCCACCACTGTGCCATCAAATGCAACTTGATGTCTCGGGTCAGCGCTGTCCTCCGCGATCCCTCCAAGTCCTCGATGTCTTCTCCCGTCCTCTTCTGCTATGATAGGACGCCTGGTGTCCAATCACATCGCCTGTCGCTTCAGCCAATCAGGTGACAGGTAACCAGACCCGGTGCACCCGACTTGCTGATAGGCAGGTTAGTGTTAGGGAAGCAATTTGATTCCCTAACACAGCACTACGTAAGCAGCAAACGCACAGCAGTGCGCCCGCTGTTTACCAATTTGGAAGCCTTTTAGAGCCCACAGCTCTAATCAGGACGCCTATTAGAGCCGACGGCTCTAATCAGTCACTTCCAAAACACCCCCACCGCTGTAATTCAGATGCCCGGCGCCCGACAAGGGGCCAGGCAATCTGAATAGGGGGCGGCAGCGACGACAATAGATAGATTCATGCAATGCATGAATCTATCTATTGAAGATTGACTGGTGCAGGAGAGATGGGGCGGCGCTCCTATGCCCTCTATGGACGTACCGCCACTGGTGCACTGTCTGTAGCACAGGTCTCTCAGCTGTACGAAGAGGATTTTAAATTATCAAGACTTTATAAACCAGTGGTCTCCATTTATAGACCAGTGGCTTATCTTTATCAGGCCCTTGGGGCACCATCCCCCCACTGACACCAACAATGGGGCATCATTTCTGCCACTGACACCAACAATGGGCCATTATTCCTCCCACTGACACCAATGGTGGGGCAATATTCCTTACACTGACACCAACGATGGGGCTCTATTTCTCCCACTAAAATCAACTTTGGGACACTATTCCTTCCCCTAATACCCAAGGTGGGGCCTTGTTTGTCTTACTGACGCCAAGACATTTTCTTCTCTAACTGGCCAGAGTCCGGCCCCTCTAAAGTCTGAAGGACGGTAAACCGTCTCTTTGTTTAGAAAGTTTGGAGACCCCTGTTATAGACCATCAGTGGGTGGTATAAGTACATTAGCTATGTATAAATCCAACTTACCAAAAGCTTTAAAAGGCTCTATAAGCTTTAAGGTGAACTTCTGTCCCTTTTCCAGCTCTTTCAGCATCTTGGCAACTTCGTAATGGCGTGATCCCACAATTTTCTTCCCGTTTATACATTCTATGTGGTCCCCAACGTTGATAACTTTCACTGTGTCAATGACACTGTCTTCTTTAATTCGCTAGAGGAAGAAAAATACAATAAATAAGATCAGTCATGTTTTTGGAGGGACATTCCTTATTAGCTAACAACCAAATAGGTGGGGTAGCTACAATCTTGGTGTAGTTTGCCAGGTTTGTAAATGTAGCTAGGTCATTTAGATTTGGATTTGCGTGCACATTGAATATTTGTAATTTCCTGCAGGTCGCCAGGTTTGTGGCTTTGATGACTTTTATTTAAAGTTGTAGGCTCCGGGGCTGTAATCCACATGTAGGGCAGCCTACACCAAATAAGTACTATATAGATGTGGCCAAGCCCCCCTCCTAGTCATTGGGATGCATCAGAATTGCAACCGCCTCCTTCCAGAAGAGCAAGAAATGCTGGCAACCCTATTGCTTCTTCTTACAAATCTTTATTTGGCACAAACAGCAGTGCTACATCTATAGTGCTAACGCGTTTCGGCCAGAGCCTTCCTTATGCGTAGGAGTAACGTCACACGACTCCGGCCAGTCGCAGAGCCAGAGTCCGCGAAGGAAGACGGACGAACATGGATGCGGCCTCCAGCGTAGACAGCGCGGGCTTCGTTTGCAGGTAAGTGTCACATAATGTGCTAGTATGCGATGCATACTAGCACATTATGCTTTTACTTTGTAGGGAACAAAAAAGGAAGAAAAACCTATCAGGGTTTACTTCATCTTTAAAATTCAGAGTTAAAAGTCAGAGATTTCCCCCCTGAGGAAGACACGTGACGCTGTGTCGGCACGCGTTGGGGAGGGGCATAGACAGTGATGGCACCCAAACCCTGTGAGGAGTAAGCGGGTCGAGGAGCGGGGTGTCTTACGATTACATTAGATTCTACTGCATGTTATAGCCTGGTGCGCTGGTAGCACCAGGAAAATGTGAGTACCTCATACATGTTTTTTAATAAAGTCATTGGGTTTTAAAAGGATTTAAGCACTATTGAGATTCTTTTTACATATATACTACCTGGATATTCAATGGATCTGTGATTGTGGAGTGAGGAGCCCATACTTATATCGATGCCCATATTGGGAAAACATAGGACATCTTGGCCCTAGCCTGGGAGAGGCAAACAGGCATTTTTTGACCAAGCTTAATTGCAAGCTCGCATTCTCTAAGGTGAGAGTCCATTCACAAGGGGGAGCACCTGGTGTTGATATAACTTTATCGAGCACCTTAAGGAGTGTGAAGGGAGCAGCACACACAGTGACTGGCAGATGGGATTTTTATCACGGATATAAGTGGACTAAACACCATTGATCTTAGCATATTTGATTTAACACTGGAAAAACACAAACTTTACGTTTTTTCATCCCTTTTGGGATAATGAATTTTAACTGATGACACGCTTTGTTGTTGAAATGTTTTATTTTTTTGTTGTTGATTATGTTTACAGTAGTATAGGAGCAGAGCACAATTGTAATATTAATCTAATCCTCTTTGTTTGCTAATTATATTTGCTCCTGTCTCTGTGTTTTATAAAAAAAAATACTGTTTATACCTGTTTTTAGTGCGCCCCTCGGCGCTCACGTGACCTGCTGCCTCTCTCCTCCCCTCATCCCAGCTGACGTCAGCAGGGGGAATCTCGGCCCCGCTTGCTGCATCTGTCAGACAGGGAGAGGAGAGAACCATCGGGTCACGTGAGCGCCGACCGTTGCACTGAAAACAGTTATAAACAGCATTTTTTTTTATAAAACACAGACATAGGAGCAAATATCATTATCAAAGAGGATTATATAAACCTATTAGTGTGGGCTAACAACCACTTTAATTTGTATTTTAGATATTTGCCTGGCCTTCAGCTTTAATACTTATAAATAAAGTTTATGCGGAATCTTAAGAAATTATTTTAGAGCCAGGGAGAGAGGAAAAGCGTGAAGCATGGATCTCGTAGAATAATCTTAGCAGAAATTCCTAACAATCATTTCACGAGGGAATTTATAGAGTGTGAATACCCACACAGCTTTACTGTGATGGCAGAAAATCGTCTGTGATATTAAATGAGTATATTATTCATAGGGAATCTGTACTGAAATAAATATGAAATAAATAAGAAGGGCTCCTTTTCAGTGCTGCGGTTTGCCTATGATCTGGAAGGAAACAGCAGGCAAAAGTCTGCAGCATTGAATTCAATGGTATCACCTCCATCTACACACTTCTAATGCCCCGTACACACGGCCGGAATTTCCGGCGGAAAATGTTCGATGGGAGCTTGTTCTCGGAAATTCCGACCATGTGTAGGCTTCCATCGGACATTTTCCATCGGAATTTCCGTCACACAAAATTTGAGATCTGGATCTCAAATTTTCCGACAACAAAATCCGTTGTCGTAAATTCTGATCGTGTGTACACAATCCCGACGCACAAAGTTCCACGCATGCGCAGAATCAAGTAGAAGAGCCGCACTGGCTATTGAACTCCATATTTCTCGGCTTGTCGTAGGTGTTGTACATCACCGCATTCTTGACGTTCTGAATTTCCGACGAGATTTGTGTGACCGTGTGTATGCAAGACAAGTTTGAGCCAACATCCGACAGAAAAAAATCCATGGATTTTGTTGTCGGAATGTCCGATCGTGTATACGGGGCATAAGAGTTGGAGTTCCACAAAATGCAACCTGCTGCTCGTTTTATGAGAAGATCAGAAAACGCGTACTAAATGGTTTACAATAGACCAGAAAGTGGAACATATGCAAACAATAAGTAAAACAATTCAACCCGAGCATATGATGAAAAATAGTCATGCCAGAACAATGACAGCTTAACGTAGATGGAAACCCAATCACTAAAATCTCATTCAATCCTTATACCAATAAACCCCCAGATCTATTATCTAAATCTAGATAAAGGAAGGCCTGTGGATGTGGTATACCTGGATTTTACAAAGGCATCTAATACAGTTCCCCATAAACGTTTACTTTACAAACTGAGGTCTGTAGGCATGGACCAGAGGGTATGTACTTGGATAGAGACCTGCCTACAGGGGCGGGTCCAAAGGATGGTGATAAATAATGTGTACTCAGAATGGTCTGGAGTGGTAAGTGAGGTCCCACGAGGATCTGTCCTGGGACCTATTCTGTTTAATTTATTCATAAATGACATAGAGGTTGGTATAAATAGCTCAATCTCAATATTTGCTGATGATACAAAGCTAAGCAGGGCAATAACTTCACAGCAAGATGCGGAAACCTTACAAGAAGACCTAAATAAAATAATGGGATGGGCAACTACATGGCAAATGAGGTTTAATGTTGAAAAATGTAAAGTAATGCAAGTTACTCTCTAAGAGGAGAACCTCTGGGGGAATTCAGGATGGAAAAAGATCTGGGGGTCCTAGTAGATCAACAATGGCATGCAATTCCAGGTTTTTGCAAGCAAGGCCAACAGAATATTGGCATGCATTAAAAAGGGCATTTACTCCAGAGATAAAATGCTAATTTTCCCACGATACAAGGCTCTGGTCCAGCTGCATCTTGAGGATGCTGTCCAGTTCTGGGCACCAGTCCTGAAGAAGGATGTGCTGGAACTGGAAAGAGTTCAAAGAAGGGCAACAGAGCTAATAAAAGGGACTAGAGGACCTCAGCTATGGGGAAAGACCACAAGCATTGAACTTATTCTCTCAGGAGAAGAGATGCTTGAGAGAAGATTTGATAGCGATGTACAAATACTGTACTGGTGACCCTAGCATAGGTTAGAAACTTTTCAGTCGTAGGGTGTTTTAAAATATACGCAGCCATTTACTGAAATTGGAAGAGAAGCGGTTTAACCTTAAACTGCGTAGAGGGTTCATTGCTGTCAGAGCAGTAAGGATGTGGAGTTCTCTTCCATAAGCAGTGGTATCAGCATGGAGCATCGAAAGTTTAAAAAAACTACTAGATGGGCATCTTAACGATCACAACCTTCCGGTATATGTGATTTACTATTGACATAAACACATACCCACACGCACCCACAGGTTGAACTGGATGGACTGGTGTCTTTATTCAACCTTACCTACTATGTAACTATGTAACCAAGAAAATAAATTGTCACTAATACAACATCAACACATTGCATTAAAAAATTCCATAGATAAAGTCCATAAATAAACGTGGTATTTCCAACACTATAAAATGTGATCTTATTTCTGAGGCTGGGTTCACATTTAATACGGATGAGGCTCACAGCAGGAGTCCGGTGCGTCCTTGTTCTCCGTTTTCAGGGACGAATCAGGCCTGAATTTTTGCCATGCATATGAAATGCATGTAATGCCGCGTACACACGAGCTGACTTTTTGACCGGACTGGTCCGACGGTTCGAGTACGGTGGACAATTCAAACGTGTGTGGGCTTCATCAGACCTGCAGCTGACTTTTTCGGTCGAAAATCTGACGGACTTTAGATTTGGAACATGTTTAAAATCTTTACGTCGGAACTCAGCCGGACCCAGTTCCTATCGAAAAATCTGCTTGTCTGTATGCTAGTCCGACGGACGAAAACCGACGCTAGGGCAACTATTGGCTACTGGCTATGAACTTCCTTATTTTAGTCCGGTCGTACGTCATCACGTACGAATCCGTCAGACTTTGGTGTGATCGTGTGTAGGCAAGTCCGTTCAGTGGGAAAGTCCGTCGGAAGTCCATAGAAAAGTCTGTCGGGCCAGTTCGGTCGAAAACTCCGCTCGTGTATACGCGCCATAAGTTATACGGTCAGCAAGTGGTAAGTTGAATTTGTATGCAAGTTGTAAAAGGTACATTTTTTAGGTGTAACTCCAGCCCAAAAAAATGTTTTAAGTTTTTTGGATAGTATTGGGAAGGGTTAACACCCCTGTAACTTTTGTTTTGCTGTCTGTACCCCTGTTCAAAAGATTTCACCTCACTTTCCGCCCCTGTGACAATTGGATTTTTACATTTTTGGGTTGTCGTGGGAAACAAGAATTGGTGATAAAGCTTTTTGGAGTTGGCCCACCCTTTGCAGCTGTAACAGCTTCAACTCTTCTGGGAAGGCCGTCCACAAGGTTTAGCAGTTCACTCCTAAAGCTTGTGGACAGCCTTCCCAGGAGAGTTGAAGCTGTTATAGCTGCAAAGGATGGGCCAACTCAATATTGAACCCTACGGACTTATGCCCCGTACACAAGGTCGGATTTTCCGATGGAAAATGTCCGATCGGAGCGTGTTGTCGGAAATTCCGACCATGTGTGGGCTCCATCGGACATTTTCCATCGGATTTTCCGACACACAAAGTTGGAGAGCAGGAGATAAAATTTTCCGACAACAAAATCCGTTGTCGGAAATTCCGATCGTGTGTACACAAATCCGACGGACAAAGTGCCACGCATGCTCAGAATAAATAAAGAGATGAAAGCTATTGGCCACTGCCCCGTTTATAGTCCCGATGTACGTTTTTTACGTCACTGCGTTCAGAATGATCGGATTTTCCGACAACTTTGTGTGACCGTGTGTATGCAAGACAAGTTTGAGCCAACATCCGTCAGAAAAAATCCTAGGATTTTGTTGTCGGAATGTCCGAACAAAGTCCGACCGTGTGTACGCCCTATAAGACTGGGATGACATTAAAGTTCATGTGCGTGTAAAGGCAGGTGTCCCAATACTTTTGGTAATATAGTGTATGTAACTCGGGGACTGCCTGTATGTATATAAGCACTACATTGTTTGTGTTCATTTATATTCAAATAATAACTGGATTGGACTTTACTATGACTTTATGTTGACTTTTCGTCATCATTGATTGACTGTAATAAAATGTTGCTGTGGTTGAAAGGACGCTTGGAGGAAGTGATACGGGGAAATTGTGCTGAGCAGTCTGTTAACACCCACCTAGCCGACAATGACAGATGTGTCACAAGACCTGAATAGCAACGCAGGGCACAAACTCACCTGTGGACAGATAGGCTTTGGCTTCCTTTGTGAATGCCGATTTATTATCCCTGAGATCCTGTTAATGTTTCTATAATTTATTAATGATGTTGTAGAACAACAATCTTTCACAGCTGCAAACATATGTAACTACAATGTATGGCACTCCCATGCTGGCAATGTGAATATACATGGAGTATGTTGTGTCATACACCTGCCTTAAAGCTGAACTCCAAAAAAACCTGGAGCCCACACTGCAAGGGTTCACTGCTGGTTTATTTATGTCTATGGGGACCTGGTAAGGCACTTTTATTAACCCCATCTTCTGCTTCTGCTAGCTCCGGTCCATACGGCCTCTTTCCCTCAAGCTTTGGCAGGCTAAGGTCCTCTGACAGTACATACAGCAACTGCCCCAACCTACAGCTGGCCTTAACAGCAAGGAGCACGTGGAAGGGCGACGCATGTCAAACAAAAACAAAAAAAAATTCCCAGCTTAACTTACCAACCAGCCTGCAACAAACCAAATTATCCTGTCTAATGGTATGCGTTAAAAACTAAAACTAAGGGGATTTACAGTGCCTTGAAAAAGTATTCATACCCCTTGAAATTTTCCACATTTTTGTCATGTTACAACCAAAAAAGGTAAATGTATTTTATTGGGATTTTATATGATAGACCAACACAAAGTGACACATAATTGTGAAGTGGAAGAAAATATTTTTACAAATAAATGTGTGAAAGGTGTGGTGTGCATTTGTATTCAGCCCCCTTTACTTTGATACCCCTAACTAAAATCTAGTGGAACCAATTGCCTTCAGAGGTCACCTAATTAGTGTAGCACCCTGATGGTTAGGCAGGGTTTCTAGTAAATTTACCTGCCAAGTATAGTTACCTTGGCCAATTGATAGGAGATCAATTGATTTCACCCTAATTCTGGAATTGCTGCACTTCTCTCTTCTGTCACTAGATGGCCGGGTATCTGATGACATTAGATAAAACAAGGGCATTGCAAGGACAGATTAGGAATAGATTGTCTCAGCCAATGGGCAGGGATCTTCTTGGGTCCCTTGGCCTGCTGGGAGAGCCTATTTATTTTGGTGAGGTCAGGTGATCGGGGTTCTGTGCCACTTGGATGGCTGTCTGGGTGGACGTGTGTTGTATTGCCTGGGCTGCTAGGCCTGGAGATGGTGCCTATCCCAGGCACATCTGGCTGCTAGGCTGTCTGAGGGCCTATCCAGAAGCAAGAGAGCAGCGCTGGGTTGGGACTGCAGCTTGCAGTCCAACCAAAAGTGATGGTTCTGCCGGCTGGAGAACCTGTCATGGTCGGAGGTAGAGGGGAAGCTGTGGCCACTAAGGTACCTGTTATCAGGGACCACAGTGAGTAGCTCCACCTGAACACTGAACTTTTACCTTCTGCATCAACTCATTCCCACACAATTAGTTTGTATCACTTGCCCTTTCCTTTTAGATTGTAAACTCTCACGAGCAAGCCCCTCCTAACCCTCTTGTCTTGCATTGTGTTATAAAGCTGGCCATACATGGTTAGATTTTCATTTGTATGTAGGAAAATCATACATTAGAATATCCTATATTGCTACCGTTGAGTCAACTAATTTTATCCAAAAGCTCGTACTTTCAGAACTTAATGTGGATATGATCCCATTAACCACTGGAACAGTGGTCTCTATACTGCAGCCCAGGGGCCAGATGTGGCCCTTTGCTTGCTTTTATCTGGCCCTTGGGGCACTATTTCATCCACTAAACCAAAGATGGGGCAAAATTCCTCCCAATGACACCAAAGATATGACATAGTTCCTTCCAATGACACCAACGAAGGGGCACAATTCCTCCCACTGACACGAAAGATAGGGCACAATTCCTACCAATGACAACAACAATGGGGCAAAATTCCTAATAATGACACCAACGAAGGGGCACAATTCCTTCCACTGACACCAAAGATAGAGCACAATTCCTACCAATGACAACAACAATGGGGCACAATTCCTCCTAATGACACCAACGAAGGGGCACCATACCCATCAATGACACCAACAATGGGGCACAGTTACCCCCAATGACACCAACGATGGGGCACAATTCCTCTCAATGACACTAATGAAGGAGCAGCATATGCTCAGACAAGAATGGGACAACATTCCTCTCACAAAACTCCAGAAACTGCTCTCCTCAGTTCCCAGATGAAAAAAAAGGGCTTAACCAACCATTTTTGTTTATAAATTCTTCATGGGATGCTTCACTGGTGCCTACATAATTTGTGCTGTAATGTGTCCTTTTACAGTTGGGCGGTACGAGTGTTAGCACACATTCACATTTGAGATGAACATTTGCATGGCTTTGCATGGCTGTGGTTTGATGTGGATTTTGCAAGCAATGCTTGGCCGAGGTATAAAGGCTGAAGAACATGGTTGCCTGTAGCAGGGGTCAAGGGGAACACTCTGGTATATTGGAGTGGAGAAGGGTTTTAGATGCATCTTCTTAGCCTTTCAGAAGTGTCTGAATGTTAAACATTCTGGAAAAATGGATAACAACAAGTTAGCTGCTGACAGGCCTGAAAAAAGCATGTCAAGTACTCGCCGGAGGCATCACAAATGCATGAAATGCACGGGAGATTTGTTACGCTCTGGTAAAAGTGCACCGGTGTAAACTATTACCTACATATTTCCTTTGAAGCGTATTGTTTCAGCTCTACTTAAAAAGGTATTAACCACTTCGGCCCCGGATGGATTTGCCCCCTTAATGACCAGGCCATTTTTTGCGATATGGCACGGCGTCGCTTTAACTGACAATTGCGCTCTGGTATGTGATCATCTTTGTTTTTTTTTGCACTTCAAACAAACAGCGACAATTTTGAAAAAGAAACATTTTTTTTTACTTTCTGATATATTACATACCAAAAAAAATATATAAAAAAAAACAAAATTTATTCATCAGTTTAGGCCAATATATATTCTTTTACATATTTTTGGTAAAAAAAAAAAAAAAAAAAAAAACGCAATAGGCATATATATTGATTAGTTTTTTGCAAAACTTATCAACAAACTATGGAATAGATTTAGGGACTTTTATTTTTTTTAATTGTTTTTACTGGTAATAGCGGGGATCTGCGATTTTTTTGCGGGACTGCGACAAATCTGACCCCTAATTACACTTTGTGGGGACCAGTGACATTATTACATTGACCAGTGCTATAAAAATGCACTGATCAATGTAAAAATTAAACTGGCAGGGAAGGGGTTAACAGTAGGGGGCAATCAAGGGGTTAACTGTGTTCCCTGGGTGTGTTCTAACTGTAGGGGGGGGTGGGCTGGCAGGGACATGACAGAGATCACTGTTCCCGATCACTGGGAACAGTAGATATCTGTCATGTCCCCTGTCAGAATGGGGTTCCGCCTTGTTTATAAAGGCAGATCCCCAGTCTGCCTCTGTACTAGGAGATTGCGGGTCGCCGGCGGACATCGAGTCCGCCCGACCCGCGGGCACGCTCCCCTGAGCCGCCGTACAGCTACGGCGATTTGCACAGGAGAGCCGACCTGCCACCATATAATGACGGCGGCTGGTCGGCAAGTGGTTAAAGTAGAACTATAGGCAAAACTTTTTTTTTTTTCATTTTGGATAGAAAAAGGCACAGTTATAACCCCTGTCAGGATTTTGTTCGCCATCTGTGTCCTATTGCGGAACTTTCCCTTCACTTCCTGTCCCATAGCCAAACAGGAAGTGAGAGGAAATCCCTGGAAATTAAGGGAATTCCTTGGGGACCCCCAGGTGACCAGAACTTGTGTCCCCAATGGAAGATTTCCCCTCTATTACTTTTCTGGGGACAACCCAAAATTTTCTTTTACTTTTACTTTCAATGATAATGATAAACAGAACAAATAGAGAGGGGGAATCTCCTTAATGGGGGCACAGACAGCAATAAAAACCGACAAATGTTCTAATCCCTCTCCACTCTGTCCAAAACTAAAAAAAAAAAATATATATGTTTTGCCTTTAGTTATACAAAACACAAAAATGTCTCTGCGCTGTAGTGAAGGTGGCAGCTGTCACAAACAAGCAGCATACACAACTTATAAAAATATTAAAATAAATGTGTAGCGCCGAAAAATGTTGTTAAGACTATAATTATAGTGAAAAAAGACCCTAAATTAAATAAAAGTCCTTCATGACGAAAAAACAAAAACAATTGAAAACAGTCCAGTGAAGCAATGAAAGTTCATATAAAAGTCCAATGAGATAATAAAATGGACGCGTTTCGTCCAATGGGACCCCTTGATAACGTCCCATTGGACAAAACACGTTGGAGAGGAGACACAAGTGCTGATGTCCCGCTGCTGCTTGATCCTGGGTTGTCAGCGGCTTTATATGTAAGGATTTTATGTCTTTTATGATTTTTTATGTGTACGTACAATACATGCTACACTATGAGGATTACTTCTGGCTCCTGGTGAGCTTTATTTATCACAGCATAACCCTGATGAGTACTATCACTGGATCATCTTACTGGGTACATTCCTTGCTGGATGACAGATACAAAACCAATGCATACATGCTTCTGTAATGGCAGCCATCATTTCTGGTGAGTGTTCACTTCCCCGGGAATGCGGTGGCTGTCTACTGAGCACTTGATTTAAAAGCACTTCTTCCCTTCAGCTGGTGTTGGAATTGTTTTCATTTTATTATCTCATTGGACTTCTAAATGAGCTTTCATTGGTTCACTGGACTGTTTTCGGTTGTTTTTGTTTTTTCATTACAAAGAACTTTATTCAATTAAGGTCTTTTTTTTTCACTATAATTATAGTCTTAACAACATTTTTTGGCACTGCACATATTTCCTTTTGCCTTTAGTTATACTTTAAACCCAAAACCAAAGATATAATGCCTCTGTTTTCACCTTTTGGTCTGGCCAGTAACACATCTCCTGTATTAGAGTGCCTACACTCTGGATGAAGGAGCACAGGGGGCACCTTAGGACAACAGCATTGTCAGTTTGGGGGGGGGGGGGGATGTATCTACTAGCAGACTTAAATATACCAACAACTTTAAGCCAAACTCCAGCTAATACTTTATAAGCAGTTACAGTAAACAGTTTTTCTTTCTCTTGGGATAAAGGTTTTAAATGAATGAATAAAAGCAGAACATTGTAAGCACTCCTGTCACTGGTAAATGTTTTTTCTCATTTCTGCAAACTGATACATTCTGCTGGAGAGCTTGTTCTATTGAAAAACAACAGACTAACTCAGCAGATCACCAGAGGAAAAAAAGAAAGAAAGCCAAAAAAAAAAAAAAAACTCGAAGCAGCTATCACATCTAAAAATTGGTAAGTTGCAATACAATAAATGTTTGCTTTTGGGTTTAGTACTGCTTTATGAGGAAAATATCAGCACAATGCTACATCAACAATAACCATAATGCACAACCATTGTGCAGAACTACAAAGAAGAAAGTAGAGCTTATGTGGGTAATGGGGAAATATAGCTCCCCTATGTACATAATTAATTGGAAATTATGCATTAAAACGTTTTTTCTGACACATTGATATAATTCCCAAAAGCTGTTTTTCCTTTTAGCTTACTTGGCTGCTTGAAAAACAAGTGTCCATTTTTTTTCTTTGCCTTCATTTAAAGGGTGTGTTTTTAGGGTGTATTTAGGGTAGTTTAGTTTATTTCATTTTATGTTCTTTGTGGTGGGGGTTTTCTTGTTATTTTACTGTGTATTAGATTTTTTATGTACTGTACTACAGTACTCTGTACTACTCTTGATTTTTTTTAACATACTATTTTTAGCAAAGACGTAAAATAATGAGGCCAATAAAAAGCTGATGTTGAAACATAAACAAGTCCCAGGCAATTAAAAAGAACTTCTGTAGCCTTCAGGAGCCATTTAAAGTCCATAAGTCCCAGGGTAATCAATCCTTTAATGGGGTTATTTAATAAAACTGCATGGTGTAAAGTCTGTTTTATTGTTGTTACTTAACCCACAACAGTAAAATCAGTCTGTATATTAAGGTGACCAGATTTTCAAAATGAAATCCGGGAACATATTTGTTTTATTTATTTTTTATTGGCAAATGGTAAACTATTTGATAAGCATATTTTCCTCAAATGATTTATGCAGTGTATGTGGTATGTGTTTATGGAATGATTGTATGATATATACGTTATTTCTCACCTTTCGTCCATGAGATAAAAAAAAGAAATACTTCTTACCACTGTTCAGAGCACTGTGTACACTACAGGCCTCCGTTTATACCACTATCCAGAGCACTGTGTACATTACAGGCCCCCTCTCAGACCACCATCAAGAGCACTGTGTACATTACTTGCCTCCTCTCAGACCACCGTCCAGAGCAATGTGTACATTACAGGCCTCCTCCCATACCACCATCCAGAGCACTGTGTAGCCCCCCAGTTTGCACAATTCCCCCCAGTCTGCACAATCCTCCCCTCAATCTGCACAATCCCCCCCCTTCCTGCACAATCCCCCCAGCCCAGTCTGCAAAATCCCCACCCAGTCTACACAATCCCTCCCCCCCAGTCTGTACAATTCCTCCCTCCCAGTCAGCACAACCCCCCCCCCCCCCAAATGAGCACAACCCCCCCCCCCAGTCTGCACAATCCTCCCCCCCAGTCTGCAAAATCCCCCTGTCTGCATAATCCCCCCCCCCAGTATGCACAATCCCCCCCCCAAGTATGCACAATCCCCCCAGCCAAGTCTGCTAAACCCCCCCCCCACAGTCTGCATAATCCCCCCCAGTCTGCACAATACCCGCCAGTCAGCACAACCCCCCCAGTCAGCACAACCCCCCCAGTCAGCACAATCTACCCCCAGTCAGCACAATCTACCCCCAGTCAGCACAATCCCCCCCCCAGTCAGCACAATACTCCCCCCCAGTCTGCACAATCCTCCCCCCAAGTCTGCACAATCCTCCCCCCAAGTCTGCACAATCCTCCCCCCAAGTCTGCACAATCCACCCCCCAAGTCTGCACAATCCACCCGCCAAATGTCTGCACAATCCACCCCCCAAGTCTGCACAATCCCCCCCAGTCTGCACACAACGCCCCCAATCAGCACAATCCCCCCCCCCCCAGTCTGCACAAGGGGGAGAACGGAATGAGAAGGGAAAGAAGCAAAGCAGTCTGGTGAGAGAGGAGAGCTGTTCATGGAGCGGATGGCTCACTCACCCATTATGCTTCCCCTCTCAGGCTGGTTTTCACAAGTAGGCTGAGCACAGTGCATGCATTGCATGCAGGAGGCTGGAGTGTGGGCAGGGTTGGACAGACACCAATTCGAGGCGGATTGTCTGATTGGACAGGCAGCGCAGTGAGGGAGGAGCCAGGAAGTGCTGATGGGATGGGCAACAGACGCTACAGCCTGACTCCCGGAGCTAAAATGCGGAAGCGCCTGAGACTAAGCAGCCGAAAATAGTGCCATGGCAGCTGCCGCGCCAATCAGGGGACAAAACTGGGGACATATTCAGTCCAGGAAGAGCGTCCCCAATCCGGGGACTGTCCCTGGAAAACGGGGACGTCTGGTCAGCCTACTGTATATGCAGCATAGCATGCTTGTTATACTCACTGTGGAACTTAAGGGGTTAATCCTCTGCATTGTGTAAAAAGGCTGTTTGATCCTATAAAGCCAGCTAACACAGGCAGGGTAGCCGACCTGCACATGCTCAGTTGTGTCTTTAATGCTGGAGAGAACATTTACTTGTTCTCAGAGCTAACCAGGTCACATGATATTGACATCACACATGTGGGTGTGTATACAGGCTATAGTGGAAATCTCCTCCTATTTGAATTCTCAGCACTGGAGGAACTGTACAGTTTATCATTTAACCGTGATATACAGATCATCCAAAAAAGTATTTTAATGTAAAAAGAAGATTTATAAGCTGTGAGGGGGGGAGGGGCGGCTGAACTATTTTCATATTACTGGGTTTAGTAACACTTTCATGTACACTGCTGCTGGTAAACGGACGTTTAGGAGCAGTTGGGTGTTTTTTTCAGCTGCCCTTGAACTGAACTCTCCTCTATGTTATCTTATCAGTACATGTACACAGGGTCGTTTATAGTCGTTTCTAGGAAGTTAGAAACATTTTTTGGAAAGCAAAAAAAAATGAGTTCAGGACGGATGTTCAGAGACATTTGAAACGCCAAACCCCTGTAACAGCTTGTAAATGCGGTAACTCGCGTTTAGCCGTGTTTCGTTTACAGACTTTTTTTAAGTTTAGACTATTTGAAAAAAACAAAACGCTTCTAAACGCAAACGTGGATAAACACGGCTAAACGTGGCATGTAAACACGGAAAAACGAGCGTTTTTAAACGTTGTTTACTATCTGTCAAGTTAAATCATTCAGGGGAGGTTGTAAAACGTCCCGTGTACATTAAGCCTTACCTGCTCTGTGCAATGGTTTTGTACATAGCAGCCCCAGATCCTCCTCTTTTTGGCACCCATGCCAACACTCCTGGCTCCTCCCCCTGCCAAGTGCCCACCATAACAAGCCACTTTCTATGGGGGCACTCAAGCAGGCTAGCTCCCCAGCTCAGCTCTGTGTGTCCATAGACACACAGAATATGTCTCGGCCCTCTGAACCCTACTGCAGCTGAAACTGACTGATTTTCATAAATGACCTTCGAGCACAGGAACTTGTACTGGGGGGGAGGGGGGTGTCGCGAAGGGAGGTAAAACATTTCCTAATTTTGCTCTCCCTATTGCCTTCAATACATTTTGCCCAAATTGTAAAATTTTCCAAAAATTTCCAAAAATAAAAATTGACCAAAATTCGAAATTTTGCTCATCCCTTAAAGCCTACATACTTGTTACTGAAAGCTATTTTGTATAAACCAGGAATGCTGTCCATTCTTTTATGATTCCTTTCACCTTGTCACAAGACAAGGATGACCATTGACCCGACAGAATCGATTTCAGTTTGAGATAATGGTGTGAACTGGATAGGGCAGACTAAAGTCAAGTCTTTATCTACTGCACATTTCTGGAGAAAATGTAGAGAATCAAAACTAACTTACCACACTCTCTAACTCACCCACTACCTTTACATACTTAGCAAAGAGTACAAGATGGAGAAACTGCGATATAATAAATATTATCTGGTAATAAAGGCAGATATTGTAAATTTTACAACCAGTTTCTATTACTACTTGGCTGTGAAGCAATGCTGTTACAAAAGACATCATGCTCAACAAAGTCACATGATGCTAGTTAGATTTCCACATTTTCTTGAAAAATTTCAGCCTTGATTATATTTTTCCTAATAATAACACTGACAATTAATCCCGCTGTTATGAGGCCGTTTAGCTAAACACCAGTCACGTAGTTGCAACCTTAGATGCAAGGGTTGACTTTGATGCCCTGTTTACCTTTATAAAAGCGATGCCAGCTCCATTGTCGGTGATGGTCAGCCCCAAAGCATCATCTGTTTTTAAAATTTCCACCTCTTTCTTTGAGCCCTTTATATGAGCAAAGATGAAGTCTTCCAGGCCGATCTGACCTCCTAGGAGTTTGTCCATGTCGATTTTGTGTGTATTCAAGGTGCAAAATAGGATCTGAGGAAAGAAATGGGCAATGGTTAAAAGACTGGCCTCTATCTGGGTGTGAAATGTGATTAAATAAATGTATCTGACTGATGCTATGGACAACAAAGACACAAGTTTATTCAGAATAAAGAAATGCTGTGATTATATGCAACCCTTGTCAACCAATCAGAAATCACTTCAAAATACCAACCAAATTGTTCTCTTCGTTCCTCCCAAGACCTCCTGCTCTCTAGCTCCCTCCAGGACTTCGTCTCATATGGAACTCTCTACCCCAATGTGTCCAACTATTTCCTGCTCTGTTTACTTTTAGGTGATACCTGAAATATCTTCTATTAAGAGAAGTCTATCCTGCCCCCTCCTAAAAACTGTACTTTTATTTTCTCCATCACTTAATAAATCACCGGGATCGAGGAGATTTAGGGAACTCAGTCAAGTAATTGCCAGACCATTGTTCCTAATTTTTACTGACAGTCTACTGACTGGAATGGTACCAGGTGATTGGAGAAAAGCCAATGTAGCACCAATATTTAAAAATGGCCCAAAATACATCCTTGGGAATTACAGACCAGTTAGCCTAACATCAATAGTATGCAAGCTCTTGGAGGGGATGATAAGGGACTATATACAAGATTTTAGTAACGAGAACGGTATCATTAGCAGTAATCAGCATGGATTCATGAAGAATCGTTCTTGCCAAACCAATCTATTAACCTTCTATGAGGAGGTGAGTTGCCATCTAGATAAAGGAAGGCCTGTAGACGTGGTGTGTCTGGATTTGGATTTTGCAATAGCATTTGACAAAGTTCCCCATAAACGTTTACTGTACAAAATAAGGTCCGTTGGCATGGACCATAGGGTGAGTACATGGAGTGAAAACTGGCTACAAGAGCGAGTTCAGAGGGTGGTGATAAATGGGGAGTACTCGGAATGGTCAGGGATGGGTAGTGGGGTTCCCCAGGGTTCTGTGCTGGGACCAATCCTATTTATTTTGTTCATAAACGACCTGGAGGATGGGGTAAATAGTTCAATCTTAGTGCGGACGATACTAAGCTAAGCAAGGCAATAACTTCTCCGCAGGATGTGGAAACCTTGCAAAAAGATCTAAACAAATTAATGGGGAGAGCAACTACATGGGAAATGAGGTTTAATGTAGAAAAATGTAAAATAATGCATTTGGGTGGCAAAAAAATGAATGCAATCTAATCACTGGGGGGAGAACCTCTGGGGGAATCTAGGATGGAAAAGGACCTGGGGGTCCTAGTAGATGATAGGCTCATCAATGGCATGCAATGTCAAGCTGCTGCTAACAAAGCAAACAGAATATTGGCATTAAAACTCCAGAGATAAAAAGATAATTCTCCCGCTCTACAAGACTCTGGTCCGGCCGCACCTGGAGTATGCTGTCCAGTTCTGGGCATCAGTCCTCAGGAAAGATGTACTGGAAATGGAGCGAGTACAAAGAAGGACAACTAAGCTAATAAAGGGTCTGGAGGATCTTAGTTATGAAGAAAGGTTGCAAGCACTGAACTTATTCTCTCTGCAGAAGAGACGCTTGAGAGGGGATATGATTTTAATTTATAAATATCGTACTGGTGACCCCACAATAGGGATAAAACTTTTTTGCGGAAGGGAGTTTAACAAGACACATGGCCACTCATTAAAATGAGAAGAAAAGAGGTTTAACCTTAAACTACGCAGTAGGGTTCGGACTTTGTTCGGACATTCCGACAACAAAATCCTAGGATTTTTTCCAACGGATGTTGGCTCAAACTTGTCTTGCATACACACGGTCACACAAAGTTGTCGGAAAATCCGATCGTTCTAAACGCTGTGACGTAAAACACGTACGTCGGGACTATAAACGGGGCAGTGGCCAATAGCTTTCATCTCTTTATTTATTCTGAGCATGCGTGGCACTTTGTCCGTCGGATTTGTGTACACACGATCGGAATTTCCGACAACGGATTTTGTTGTCAGAAAATTTTATAGCCTGCTCTCAAACTTTGTGTGTCGGAAAATCCGATGGAAAATGTGTGATGGAGCCTACACACGGTCGGAATTTCCGACAACAAGGTCCTATCACACATTTTCCGTCAGAAAATCCGATCGTGTGTACGCGGCATTATGCCGCGTACACACGATCGGACTTTCCGCCAACAAAATCGTAGAGGTTGGCTCAAACTTGTCTTGCATACACACGGTCACACAAATGTTGGCCCAAAATTCCGAACGCGAGAACACGGTCACGTACAAGACGTACGACGAGCTGAGAAAAAGGAAGTTCAATAGCCAGTGCGGCTCCTTCTGCTTGATTCAGAGCATGCATGAACTATTGTGCGCCGGATTTGTGTACACACGCTCTGACTTTCCGACAACAAAGTGAAGTTGGCTGAAAATTTGAGAACCTGCTCTCAAACATTTGTGGACTCAAATTTCGACAGCAAATGTTCGATGGAGCATACACATGGTTGAACTTTACGCTAAAAAGCTCACAGCGAACATTTCCCGTCTGAAAGTCCAACCGTGTGTACGCGGCATAAGAGCGGCAAGGATGTGGAAATCCCTTCCACAGGCGGTGGTCTCAGCAGGGGGCATCGATAGTTTCAAAAAACTATTAGATAAGCACCTGAACGACAGCAACATACAGGGATATACAATGTAATACTGACATATAATCACACACGTAGGTTGGACTTGATGGACTTGTGTCTTTTATCAACCTATGTACCTATGTATTTTAACTATGCAACTTCATCCCCCCAGGTATTACCTCTGCCACAGCCGTAGGCTCTAATAGGTTTCAAAATAGTTGAACTGCGAGCGCCATGCTTGCCGCTCGCAGTTCACCCAGGTGTGTTAGGAAAGCGAATAAATATTTGCTTTTCTAACACTGAAGCGCCTCTCCACCAATCAGGTGCTCATTGCTCAGGTCTGTTACCCATCACCTGATTGGCTGAAACGAGCCGCTATTGAACCCCTATCAAGAGGAGAGGACAGGAGATGAGGAAAGGCAGAGACACACGAAGGACCCCACTCTTCGACGTCACCCGCTGCCCCACCGAGACAGGGTAAGTGCCAGGCTGACAGCGAGCGGGGGGGGGGGTCACACTGGCAGCATTTAATGGGTACACTGGCAGCATTTGATGGGCACAGTGGCTGCGTTTGATGGGCACAGTGGCTGCGTTTGATGGGCACAGTGGCTGCGTTTAATGGGCACAGTGGCTGCGTTTAATGGGCACAGTGGCCGCAGTTGATGGCACAGTGGCCGCAGTTGATGGCACAGTGGCTACCTTTGATGGGCACAGTGGCTACCTTTGATGGGCACAGTGGCTACCTTTGATGGGCACAGTGGCTGCCTTTGATGGGCACAGTGGCTGTCTTTGATGGGCACAGTGAGGCTGCAATTGATGTTTTTTTTTTCAGAATTTTTTAGTTTGTTTGCGCCCCCCCCCCAAAATGTTGAGCACCAGTTGCCACTGGCGGGGACTAGTCTATACCCTCCTTGACCTGAATGAGCAGATAACTCGTAACACTTGCAGTCCGAGAATAGCCCCACTGCAAGGGAACATTTGTAGGTTACCCAATGTTGGACTTTAAAGCCGACCTCACCAGCTGCACATACTTATTTATATTTTAAAGTCTAAGCCCGGGTTCACATTGCTGCGATCTCAAAGATCGCATGTGATTCGGACCCGCACTGCAGGTGTCGATCACATGCAATCTCTGAGCAATGCGAGTTCAGCCATACACTTGTATGGCTGAACTCGTATTAGATTCGCACAGAAAATAGTGCCGGGACTTGTTTTTCCCCTCACTAGAATCGGATCGCATGGGTGTTCTTACCTATGTGATCCGATTCCTGTGCGAGTTCGCAGTTCGCACTGCGATTTGTGAACAAAACTGGGGGGGTGTCATTATTTTTTTTAATGACACTGGCAGCAGTTCGCACAAGGCAGTGTGAACTGCCTGCGGGAGAGGAGCGATGCGAGAACCGGCGCTGGAATCGCGCTGGTTCCCGCATCACATCAGTGTGAACCTAGGCTCAAGTTACAAGAGGCCGCCTTGTTTAAGCTGGAACTGTTTCTGTTTTTAACACGGAGAGACTAAAATAAATCTGTGATATGACAGAGTCGGTGACGTGTCTAGTTAGCGTACAATGTCAACACCAGGCGAAGGGCTCTGTATAAATAGTGCAGAGCCCAGCCTTGTATGGAATTCATTATCGCAAAACTAACTGAGAACATCTAGAGGAAACTCGAGCAAAACAATGAAATCACGAGAACAAGATCTCTTAACAACTTAAGCCTCGTACACACGATCAAATTTTCGAACGACCGTTTGTCTGTTTTTTGTTGTATGCTAGTCTCATGTCGAAAGCGAAGAGGTTACTCACCATATGAAAATTCTCGAATGACAGAATTTAACTTCAGAAGGGTTTTAATGTGTTGAATAGTTTTGTATGTATTCTTTAGTTTCTGAGCATGTGTAGTCTTGCTCTTATGATTTTATTTGTATGAAAACCGCACTAATTTAAGCGAAAATTGGACGTTGAGTTTATGTACGACAAAAATTTTATAGTCTGCACATCCAGCTTTTGTCAGACAAAATGGAATCGGCTGTCGAAAGCACCGTACTAACGATCCAAAAATCGGCATATCGTTCGTCGGACGACATTTTTCTTCCGATTTTCGTATCGTGTGTCCGGGCCTTTAAAATGAGCCTGAGCTGAACTGATGGCTGCATGTACCTGTGCTAACCTGAGCCCTGCTACCATCCAAGAGCCAATCTCTCCATAAAGAGGACCTGTCATCCCTTATTAATATCACAAGGGATATTTACATTCCCTGTGATAGGAATAAAAGTGAGAACTGTAAGCTCTTCTGAGCAGGGCCCTCTTAATCCTCTTGTATTTTATTGCTTTATAACTGTACTGTCTCCCTTTATATTGTAAAGCGCTGCATAAACTGTTGGCACTATATAATATCCTGTATGATAGTAATAATAATAAAAGAAAAAAAATTAAAGACAATGTAAAAATAAAATAAAAACATTAAAAAAAAATTAATAAATTTAAAGCGACCCCATCCCTCCGTGTTCACGCACAAAAGCAAGCGCATACGCAAGTCGAAGACGCATATGTAAATGGTGTTCGTGCCACACATGTGGGGGTATTGCCATGAACGTTATAGCAAGAGCAATAATTCTAGCACTAGACCGCCTCTGTAACTCTAAACAGGTAACCTGTAAAAATATTTAAAGCTTTGCCTATGGAGATTTTTGTAGTTTTGTAGTATTGTATTGTAGTTTGCCGCCATTCCGCGAGCATGCATCATTTTGAAGCGTGACATGTTAAGTATCCATTTACTCTGCGTATCATCATCTTTTATACACTACCAAAATTGGGTTATATATTGTGTTTTTTTTGCATTAAAATGTATTACAGTGTATTTTGTTTTTTAATTGTGTTTGAAAAACCGCTGCGCAAAAACCATGTGACATAAAAAATTGCAACGATTGCCATCTTATTCTCTAGGGTCTCTACTGAAAATCACTCTCTGTATACCTCTATCTCTCTATCTATCTATATCTATATACAGTGGATATAAAAAGTCTACAAACCTCTGTTAAAATGTCAGGTTTCTGTGGTGTAAAAAAATGACAAAGATAAATAATTTCAGAACTTTTTCCACCTTTAATGTGCCTATTTAGTGTACACCTCAATTAAAAAACAAACTGAAATCTTGTGGGGGGGGGGGGGGGGTAGTAAAAATAAAAAAACAAAAATAATGTGGTTGCAGAAGTGTGCACACCCTCCTATATCTGGGGATGTAGCTGTGTTCAGAATTAAGCAATTGCATTCAAACTCATGTTAAATAGGAGTCAGTACACACCGGCCATCATTTGAGTGCCTCTGATTAACCCTAAATAAAGTTCAGCTGTTCTAGTAGGTCTTTCCTGACATTTTCTTGTCACATCCTACAGCAAAAGCCATGGTCCGCAGAGAGCTTCCTAAGCATCAGAGGGATCTCATTGTTAAAAGGTATCAGTCAGGAGAAGGGTACAAAACAATTTCCAAGGCATTAGATACACCATGGAACACAGTGAAGACAGTCATCATCAAGTGGAGAAAATATGGCACAACAGGGACATTACCAAGAACTGGACGTCCCTCTAAAATTGATGAAAATACGAGAAAATAACTGGTCAGGAAAGCTGCCAAGAGGCCTACAGCAACATTAAAGGAGCTGCAAGAATATCTGGCAAGTACTGACTGTGTGGTACATGTGACAACAATCTCCAGTATTCTTCTTATGTCTGGGCTATGGGGTGGAGTGACAAGACGGAAGCCTTTTCTTACGAAGAAAAACATTGAAGCCCAGCTACATTTTGCAAAAACACATCTGAAGTCTCCCAAAAGCATGTGGGAAAATGTGTTCTGGTCTGATGAAACCAAGGTTGAACTTTCTGGCCATAATTCCAAAAGATGTGTGTCAGGGCTGGGCTCAGCCCTTCTTTCTCAGAGCTCAGCTGTCAGTTAATTGCCAGTACTCTTCATGTCACAGTGACTCACCTGGTCTTCATTTTCTGCTCGTCAGCTAGCCCTGCTGGCTATTAAAACTGCCTTGATCAGATCTCCTGTGCCTTCGCCTGGTCAACATATCCGGATACTCTCTGCTGTGTTTTCCTGTTAAAGACTTTTGCCTGGCTGACTTTCCTTCTGGTTCCTGATCCTGTTTACTGCCTCTACTACGCTGATCTCTGGATTCCTGTTTCACTCGCTTTTTCCGACTACTCGCTCTAGTTACCGAACCCTGGCTATGTTTTGACTATGTTTACTCTGTTTGAACCATTTTATTAAAAAGTATGATTTTTACTGCACTTCTGTCTCAGTCTGATTCATGGTTACTGATAATATGTTTGGCGCAAAAAGTACACTGCAGAACACCAAAAGAACACCATACACACAGTGAAGCATGGTGGTGGCAGCATCATGCTTTGGGGCTGTTTTTATTCAGCTGTAACAGGGGCCTTAGTCAAGGTAGAGGGAAGAGTTGAAGGGTACAGTTGAAGGCTTCATCTATAAGTTTGGGTGGGAAGGCTTTCTCAGTGAATTTTTGTTTGAAATAGAACCCTTGTTCAATATAATCTGATTCCCTGGTACAGTTCCTGTGAAGGCGGCCTTCGCAGGATGAAGCCTTCTATTTGTCTGATTACTCTGTGCAGCCCAAAGACACTAACCAGTTCATCGTTCAACCAGTTAGGTTTGTCACCCAATTCCACACTAAACATAAAGAAATGGAACACATATTGGGCAAACATTGGTCCATTTTACTTGAGGATCCTCAATTGCAATCTACCATCTGGGCCAACCCTAAAATTTCCATGCAGAAAAGCCAGGAACATCAAAAATGTAGTAGCTCCCAGCAAGTAAAAATCTCACTCCGTTTCCTTGACACAAACTTTATTGGTTGCTAGAGGTTACAGCACATCATCTCCTCACTTCATGATATACATATGAATGCCGCCTTTATTTACATATCAATGCCGCCGGCCGCAGCTATTTACTTATGAATGTTGCCACTTATTTACATATGAATGCCGGTTATTTACATGTAAACACAGGGTCTGGGCAGCATTAGTACCAGCATTTCACACTGAGATATTGGGACACAGAACAGGACTAAAACTTCAAAGGACAAGGGAATTTAAACTGGGATAGTTGGCAAGTATGAGGCAGCTGTTTGGGGCCCACAACAATGACAGGGCCCAGGCCTTAAAGACGGCCCTGGTTGGCATGTACCAGTGCCGGAAGGCACTGTGTCAGATATGCAGACATGTTAACCACGGCCAAAAAAAATTTAAGGCAAAAGGAAAAATGTGGCCTATTACCCTATTTGCCCTTGTGGGTTGAGTTACATTGGGAGGACCATACAGATGCTGAGGAAGAGGTTTGGGGAACACCGCCGGTTTGTGAAGGGTGGAGATGACATACATAGTGTGCCCTGACACTTTTTGAAACATCATGGAAAATCCTCTGTGGGCCTCAGGGTTTGAATTATAGAGTCTGTCCCAGGTATGATCCCACTGGCAGAGCGTTTCAAGCGTCTCTGCCAGAGGGAGACATACTGGATATACATCTTGGATTCTCTCACGCCCAGAGGCCTAAATGAGGAAATAGAGTTTTGATGTGGTTAGCCAACATATGTATCCATTGTTTGATCCCCCACACCTTCAGTGGGATCATAGAATGGTATAATTAGTGGGATATAATAAGTGGGACTATAAAATTCTAAAATGATATAATCATAGTAATTTAAAGTTGTAATACCCCATCAACAATAACGCACAATGTCTCTAGGTTTGTTGCGATCAATTCTGATAATATTTCGAAAAAGTGTACAAACAGGAACAATTTCTTTTCTCATTCATCATTTACATTTCTTTTTATACTTATTTTTATATTTATTATTTATTTTTTATTTTTTTATTTTTCATTATTATTATTTTATAATGATGATAAAATCATCATTATAAATGAGCCCGGAATATTTTGAGCCCGGAAGATTTCACCCCCTTCCTGACCAGAGCACTTTTTGCGATTCGGCACTGCGTTGTTTTAACTGACAATTGCGCGGCCGTGCGACGTTGGACCCAAACAAAATTTACGTCCTTTTTTTCCCACAAATAGAGCTTTCTTTTGGTGGTATTTGATCACCTCTGCGGTTTTTATTCTTTGCGCTATAAACAAAAAAATAGCGACAATTTTGGAAAAAAAAAACCCAATATTTTTTGCTTTTTGCTATAATAAATATCCCCCAAAAATATCTAAAAAAAATTTTTTTCCTCAGTTTCGGCCGATATGTATTCTTCTACATATTTTTGGTATAAAAATTTTTTTTTTTTAAATCGCAATAAGCCTATATTGATTGGTTTGCGCAAACGTTATAGCGTCTACAAAATAGGGGATAGTTTTATGGCATTTTTATTATTATTATTTTTTTTTATACTAGTAATGGCAGTGATCTGTGATTTTTATCGGGACTGCGATATTATGGCGGACACATCGGACACTTTTGACACATTTTTGGGACCATTGTCATTTATACAGTGATCAGTGCTATAAATGATCAGTGCTATAAAAATGCACCGATTACTGTAAAAATGTCACTGGCAGGGAAGGGATTAACACTAGGGGGCGATCAAGGGGTTAGCTGTGTTCCCTATGTGTGTGTTCTAACTGAAGGGGGAAGGGGGACTGTCTAGGGGAGATGATAGATCTCTGTTCATACTTTGTAGCGGTGATCGCGACCGCCGGGCACTCGCATCGGCCCCGGGGGCGAGCAGCGGGCGCGCGTGCGCCCCTAGTGGCCACAGGATGAAGCGACGTTACATAACGTCGTTTTGCCCAGCCGTGCCATTCTGCCGCAGTAAAACTGCGGCGGCTGGTCAGCAAGTGGTTAATTATAGTAATCATACTCATTATCACTAGTTATTCACGATCGTCCTGATCTGTACCTTGTATCCATACACACAATTTCCCATTTAACCAATTTGGTTTATGGCCAAATTTCTTATCGCAATATATTTTCTCAATGTGTGTGTGTGAGTGTTTTTCTGCTGTATGCTGCACTATGCTGTTTTGTAGTGCTGTTTTTATAAATGTTTCTCAATGCCCCCTCCTTATTATATTAATTTCCAATGATCCTTTTATATGCCCAGTCAGTAAAGTCGTTTTATAGTTCCATCTGCTGAGCTTCATATATCTCTGCATCACCATTAAGCCAGCAGTATATGTATGTGGTATATCTCTAGCTGCGGGACTCTAGGACCCAGCAGCAGCGGCATCAGTGCTTATAAGCCCTCATCCAACATGGCCCCTGTTAGGCCTGAAGAAGGAGCGCATGCTCCGCAAACGCGTCGCCTATTGGTTCATCACAATATCACAGATCCAGGAAGCGTCGGCGACCACCGGCGCGACCCGTTCTGGGTCACCAGCCAGCAGCTCCATGGATGCACCCCACTTCTCGGACACTCAGGAATCTGTGCCAAAAATGCCTGTTTTTACCCTACTCTTGTGCATTAAAATTACTGTTATACTGCACTTAGAGTGGCGCCTGTGTGCTTTATCCTCAGCTGTTCCAAGATTTGCTTCCAATCTTCCACTGGGCTTAGGGTTGCCACTTTTTCTTCAAGCCAAACCCGAACACTTTAGCGGCGCACAGCAATTTTTCTTTTTTTAGCACAGTAGTACCTTGGATTACAAGCATAATCCCTTCCAGAAGCATGCTTCTAATCCAAAGCATTCGTATATCAAAGCGAGATTCCCCATAGGAATCAATGGAAACTCGTTCCAGTGTCACTGCTAGTGTATGCAGTACCGCATGTGGCCAGAGGTGGGGGGTGCCGGTGTTCTGCCGAGAAAGTTCCCCTCGGCAGATAAGGACCCCCCTGTACTGCGCAGGCGCAGCGCTTGCGCAGTAGGAGCCGCCGGAAATAGTCGAAGCTGAATAGCTGTAAGTCAGCTGTACACGGCGCCTGTAACAGGGCCCCTCGCGGGCTCGCTTCGCTCGCCATGCTTTGGGCACGGCCTCGCTTGAATTCTGCTTGTCTTGTGAGACAACGCTCGCAAATCGAGTCAGGATTTGAAAAAAAGAAAAACAGCTCTCATTGCGAAACGCTGGTAAACCACGTTACTCGCAATCCGAGGTTTTACTGCATACACTATAGGATTGTAACAGACCTAGGAGATCTTAGGGTACTCCAAAGAGAATAGTAATGTGGCGCTCATAGTGCCCCCTCACCCTTCTATCAGCCCCTGTTCTGAGCCACATTCCTGTCTGAATTTTATGTCTGGGTTTCAGGCGGACTGAAACCCGGACACATGATTCAAAACCCGAACTGTCCGGGTGAATCCCAGACAGGTGGCAACCCTAACTGGGAAGCCTTCAAGGTGTTATCATACGGATTATATGGACTTTTTATCAGTCATTTTTTTCAATTCCCCTGAATCATCCCCCATTTCCTATGTACTTATCAGACTGGTGGACTAATACTGAGTCTGGAGCAAGCACCAAATTTTCTCTATGTGTAGTTAAGGGGGTAAAGCCTTCCGGGGCTGAAGTGGTTAAAGGTGGAAAAAGTTCTGAAATGATTTATCATTTTTTTTACATCACAGCAACCCGACAGGGGTGTGTAGGACTTTTTATATCCACTGTATCTATCTATCATGTTTGGGGGGTTCACAGTAGCTAGACATGTAAAAATCCAGCATCTGATTCAAAGTGTCAGCAACCAAGCAGAACTGAAATATCACTTGCAGCCCTTGTTCACATTGTAGCGACTTGTCATGCGATTTGACAGGTCAAATCGCATGATAAGTCGCACCCTATTGCAGAATCAATTTGAAAAAGTAGTACATGCATTGCTTTTGTGCGATTTCGAGTGCGACTTGAACAGACATCTGTGCATGACGCCACACAGGTGTCTTTAAAGTCGCACCTGAAGTTGCGGCTAAGAAATTGTGCGATTTCAGATGAAGTCGCATGATTTCAAACCGAACGAGGGCCGAGGTGGAGTTGGACTTTACCGTCATTTTGCATTGTGTCCAGCTGCTTTCCATTGTGGAACTACATGGCCTATTGTGCCCAGACAGGTAAAACACGAGGCTATTCAAGGAACAATAAAAACATAACTTCCAGTAAAGTGGGATAAATCTCCTCCAGTTTGTATTCTTAGTCGTCTTTGTCAAGTTATGTATTCCAACAGAGCGAGAAGAGCGATCTGGACCCGGTTCTTCCAGTTCACACACTGCTCCAATGCCTGCACTCTGACTCCCAGGTCTATTTAAAGACACATTGCCACATAGCTAGACATTTACATATCCGACCTGCCAAGGGAGCGACTTCTACACTCACCAGAAAAACATTCAGACGCAATAGAAACCAGAGAGAGAGTAAAAAAAAAAAAAAAAAAAGTAATAAATAAAATGTACAGGATGCTTGGTCATACCTTGCCACCCCTCCGAAAAGTGATCAGCAGTGGATCGCTTTTCAGGAGTGTTTGAAAGGAGGTAAGGAAGCGATAGGTCACCTCCTTACCGTCTGTTTTAACCCTGAAAATACCAACCCACCGGTTCTAGTGGGGGTCTAATTTAATTGAATGGGTCACATTCGTCAGCAGTGCAGCTTACCGAATCCATCGTGTCATTTAATTTATGCCGCGGCACGTGTACAGTCCGGAGCGGATACACATCCTGGTTTAGGTGGGTGGTAAAACCGCAGCTCAGCCACCCTGGCTGCCCATGTGAATAGGCCCTAAAGGTAATGTTAGGAACTGCTGAAATGTTTTATTACAGCAGGCTGAAAAATAGGTAAGTCTTTACATCTTTTATACACAGGTTAGTCAGTATAGGGGTTAGGAGGGGAGGGGGGCATTTTTAAAGTTGGTTATGTGTAAGCTGGAATTCTACTTTAACCGCTTCAACCCCGGAAAGGATTTACCCCTTTCCTGAGCAGGCCATTTTTTGCGATACGGCGCTGCAGCGTTTTAACTGACAATTGTGCGGTCTTGTGATGATGTACCCAAACAAAATTGACGTCCTTTTTTTACCCACAAATAGAGCTTTCTTTTGGTGGTATTTGATCACCTCTGCAGTTTTTATTTTTTGCGCTATAAACAAAAAAATACAATTTTGAAAAAAAAAAAACATTTTTTACTTTCTGCTATAAAACATTTCCAAAAAAAAAATGTAAAAAAAACCTAATTTATTCATCAGTTTAGGCCAATATGTATTCTGCTACATATATTTGGTTAAAAAAAAAAAAAAAAAAAAAAATAAAAAAAAACCGCAATAACCGTATATTGATTGGTTTGCGCAAAAGTCTACAAAATAGGGGATAGATTTATGGCATTTTCTTTTTTTTTTTACTAGTAATGGCGGCGATCAGTGATTTTTAGCGGGACTGCGACAATGCAGCGGACAGATCGGACACCTAACTGACATTTTTGACACTTTTTTGGGAACCAGTGACATTATTACAGTAGTCAGTACTAAAAATATTCACAGTTATTGTACTAATTACATTGGCAGGGAAAGAGTTAACATCAGGGGCAATCAAGGGGTTAAATTTGTTCCTTGCAGGTGTTTTCTAACTGTATGGGGGATTGTGTGACTGGGGAAACACACAGATCCATCTTCCTGCATAGCAGGTAAACAGGATCTGTGTGATCTCCCCTGTCAGAACGGAGATTTGCCTTGCTTACACAGGCAGATCCCCATTCTGTCACTGCGGGAAACGATCGCAGGTGGCCGGCGGGACCCGCTGATTGGCTTCCCCACTGGCCAATGGGAGAGCGACTTACAATGGGAGTTCCTGAGCCACCGTACAGCTACGGCGATTTGCGGGATCATGCCACCTTGCCGCAGTATAATGACGGCAGCTGGTCGGCAAGCGGTTAAAGGGTAACTTCACTTTCGTGGGGAAAAAAAATAGCAAACAAAAAAATAATAATATAGTGTATACAATTGCGACATAAGTCATATTGTAATTGAATGTTATTAAAAATTACCTTTCCTTTTCAATCTGCTGTGCTGTAATTTTCTGTAAAATGCAATATGGCTACCTGGAGGTGTTCTGTACACAGACTGTGTGCAGAACGCCCCCCAGATATGTCATTTCCTGCTTGTGTGATTGGCTCACTGATTTTCCCAGAAGTCTGTACTAAGATACAAGTCAGATTCTTGGCATCCCCTGCAACAAAAAAAGTTAGGCAGCCCGCTGTCGGCTGATGTCACAGAGCCGGTCCAGGCTCAGGTAAGATCGTAAGATCGTGACCATATGGTCAGGATTCTCCCACATGCCTGGACTGGTATCCGGCTCAGCCTCTCAGCAAGCCGCTGAGAGGCTGAGCCAGCCGCTCCCGCCCCTCCACAGTCCAGTGCTCCAGTGAGCGCAGGGGGGGCAGAGCAGAGAGCGGTGACTGACAGTCACCCATTATGTGATCAGGGTGCTGTGAGAACCGAGCAATCAGTGGTGTTTGATCGCTTGCTTCAGTGTTAGAACTAGCAGGGGACAGATGCAGCATCCACCTGGGTAAGTATGATCCCCAGAGAAAAAAAAGATACTTATACTTTTAATGAAAATATAGGTTATGCAAAGCTCTGCGTAAATTGATGGTGCTATATAAGTACAATATAATATAATATAATATAATATAATATAATATACAATATATATATATATATATATATATATATATATATATATATATATATATATATATATAAATATAATATTTAATACAATATAATAATACCAATAATATATATTATACAATATAGTATAATAATTAATTATATATATATATAAATATATATATATATATATATATATATATATATATATATATATATATATATATATATATATATACACACACATACATACATACATACATACATACATTGTATATATATATATATATATATTTATATATATAAAGATAATAAAGATAGTTTCTCACTTTAAAATTTACTGATACTAGCAGTATCTTAGATCTCACACTGCAGATATAAATCTGGGAGGGTGTAGGGTTTAGGGGTGCCTAGGCACACTCACATACCAGGAAGTGCAATGCTATTTTTTAGGAGAAGTTCCATACAAAAAAGTCGATTTTTCTGGATACTGCGTAGGCAGAATTACCATCTTTTCGTCTATTGCTCTTTGCCTTTTTTATATAAGCTCATATGTGAATTGTTGTTCTTGTAGATGAATTGCTTTCGGCTTCCATGGTGATCTATGCAAAGCAAATCTTATCGCTTAACACTGAACAAAAACTCTGAGTCACGGTGCTCAGACAGGTGCAGCTTCTAAATCTCAAATAAGGATCCGAGGAATGGACTGTATTGTCAGAAAACAAAGAGAAGCATTTGTGATTACCTCTTCACCCTCTCCCGCTAAGCTGCTGTGGCAGGCAGCCATGTTTCTTTTGAAGCTAGTTGGCGAGGATACTTGACGAGTCTGTCAACCCCTTCAGTGAAAGTGAGACGGGGGACAGCAAAAGAGCTAAAAAGTTCCAAAGGATATGCAGACTTTATCACATACATTTTTTTTTCTGTGAAGCTGTCAATATCAAGTTAAAGAAAATCTATTATTTTGTTTTTTTTATTTTACAGCTCTGTCCTTGTAGTACATTGTCCCATAATTCTAGGTTTCTTCTCACCCTAGTTATGAGATCCGACCTGCTCCCCTCCCCTCCTGTCGTAGCAGATCTGACAACAACTTTGAAGGAGACGGCTGATTTACAGTTGAAGCTTTTCCCAGCTGTGAACGCCTTCCTGAGACTATGAATCAATGGTCTTCTTCAAAGCTGTTGTCAGATCAGCCATGGCAGAAGGAGAGTGGGGGCAGGTGGGAGAGAACTGCAAATATAAAATAGAAAAATAGATTTTCTTTAAATTGTATACCAGCCCCCCCCTCCCCCACCCTTCCCACCAGTAAAAGGGTTAAGAGAGTCACCTGTATCCTACGAACTGAAGGTTACCAAATGGCATAATTAAAGCAGAATTAAACCTACCTGCAGCACCCTTCTATTTAATCTGCTAAGTAAATTTAGTTTTTGGCTCCTGCTGTAGCCCGAGGAGCAATAATAGTTTATTCTGGAATGCTCAGGGCTGCACAGGCTGGGAGTTTTATTGCTTCCCCTGCCTCTAGAAGAAGTTTCTAGAGTTAAGGGGGGAGAATTTAAATGACCAGTCTGAATATTGAGCAGGGCCCAGCCAATCCCTGGGTGGTGTGCCCAGTTGGTGGAAAGGAGAGCTGTTAAATAGTTAGGAGCCCTGAGGAGATTGTCTCCTCTCCCCTTGAGGGGATGGGTCAGTAAGCAGGGAGGGGCTGCTTGCCCCCCCCTGGTGCCCCTGGGGCTGGATGCTGAGCTACTTACAGGAGGCTGCACCTGTGGACTGGTCCTGTTCCAGGGTTCTGTGAGCAGAGCCTCCTATCTGTTTTGCAAGTTACTTCAGGGTTCCCAGCCGTGAACCTATAGACTGTCCCAGTCTAGCCTATCTGTTCTACAAGCTACTCCATGGTCCCCAGCTGTAAACTTATAGACCGTTTCAATCTGGCCTATCTGTTCTACAAGCTACTTCATGGTCCTCAGCCGTAAACTTATAGACCGTTTCAATCTGGCCTATCTGTTCTACAAGCTACTTCATGGTCCCCAGCTATGTACCTATAGACTGTTTCAGTCTAGTCTATCTGTTCTACAAGCCACTTCATGGTCCCCAGCTGTCAACCTATAGACTGTTTCAATCTGGCCTATCTGTTCTACAAGCCACTTCATGGTCCCCAGCCGTGAACCTATAGACTGTTTCAGTCTGGCCTATCTGTTCTACAAGCCACTTCATGGTCCCCAGCTGTAAACTTATAGACCGTTTCAATCTGGCCTATCTGTTCTACAAGCTACTTCATGGTCCCCAGCCATGTACCTATAGACTGTTTCAGTCTAGCCAGGGCCGCCATCAGGGGGGTACAGGCACTACACTTGTAAGGGGCCCAAACATCCCAAGGGGCCCAGCTGGCGCGCACCCCCATACAGCAGCATAATGAATGAAGCTTAGAACAGCAGGCAGTCGCTGGCCCACGTGGTGCCCGCAATAGAGAATGACACAAACACAAGCTGCCGCCTGATTTCTCCTCCCCGTGCCCCCCCCCGCTAGGTTACTTACTGGTTACTAGCACTGTGATTGGGCGGAACTCGGGGAGGGGGTGTGGTCAGCCTCGTCAGTGGTGGGAGTGGACCCAGCCCTCTCAGGGGCATGCAGATGCGAGAGAGCAGCATGGAGGGTAAGTCACCAGTGTGCAGTGATGTGCTGCTGTGCTGTAGATTGGAGTGGACCAGTGAAAATGGATGAAGATGGTTTGCACATAAGCCGGTGATCGGCTTTTTTTTCTCCTCACGCTGTCAACGTGAGGAGAAAAAAAAAACGATTGCCGAGCTTTTTTTTACATCATGTGATCAGCTGTCATTGGCTGACAGCTGATCACGTGGTAAGGGGCTCGGATCTGTGATCACCCGAGCCTCGGTGACTCGATGATCACAGTGCGTGCCGCACGCAAAAGGGGATGACGTCGCATGACGGCCTCCCGGAAATTCAGGTCCGCGCTGTGGCCGTTATTCGGCTATAGCGCGGACGTCAAGTGGTTAAACTACGTATGAGGGTTCTTTACTGTAAGAGCGGCAAGGATGTGGAATTCCTTCCACAAGCGGTGGTCTCAGCAGGGGGCATCGATAGTTTCAAAAAACTATTAGATAAGCACCTGTACGACCGCAACATACAGGGATATACAATGTAATACTGACATATAATCACACACATAGGTTGGACTTGATGGACTTGTGTCTTTTTTCAACCTCACCTACTATGCAACTATGTAACTATGTAACATGCCTGCACAGGTGAATTGGTTAAATGTTCCCCGTTTCCTGAATGAGGGCAATAACATTTTATAGCTTTGGTTTCTTGGGTTCCCATGTTGACAAAGAAGGTGTGTGATGGTTTATGACTACACAGAAGTGAAAACTCACACCGAGGTCAGATAGTCAGTTGGCTGCCAGGCCTGGTCAGGAAACCTCAGATGATACTTTTATGATGTAATGTATAGACCTCTATTAAAAATGTACTGTTTAGTTGTTATGCTACCTTAAAGTGGAACTTCAGTCATTTTTTCAACTTTCCATCTATTAAATCTTCTGCCCTTGTTGTTGTTTTAACTTTGGATAGTAAAACATTTTTTTTTCTGCCAGTAAATACTTTATACAGCCCCCTTCCTGTTTCCTGTCTGGTCATTAGCCTAGGCTTATGACATTGTGCACAGCTCTCTCTCTCTCTCAGAGAGTTTGCCAGGAAGGGAGGGGGTTGAGTTATAAGAGGGCCAATGAGAGCTGCAGAGCTGGAGGTGTGCCTCTGTGTGTCTGTGTAAATCCAGGAACTGAACAGGCAGCAGCTTCAGCTGCCCACAGTTAAAATGATTGCAGCCAGACTCAGTGGAGGGAGATTTCTGCAGCTTATTTGGCAAGTACGGAATCACGGTATATATAAAATAATATGCAAAGTGGTTGGAGGGAAGCTTCAGAATGGCAAAGATGTTTTTATTACAAATTATGTGAGCAGACTGCAGTTCCTCTTTAAGGTAGAAATATAGGCAAAACTTTTCTTTTTTATTTTGGATAGAGAAAGGGAGGGTTACACCCCTTGTCATTTATTTTTCTCCATCTGTTTGCTCCAGTTTTAGTAAATACCCCTCAATCTGTCCCTTGATCTTTTGTCGGCTGACCTAGCTGAAATCTAAAGTCCTCTGTCCCCTTCCCTCAGCCCTATACCCCTGCTTTCGGAATATTCCAGTGCTTCAGCAGTTAACCGCTTGTGGACCGCAAACCATACATTTACTGCGGCAGGGCGGATGCCTCTGTGTCAGATCACATACCTAGAACGTGATTTGACACTTTTGGGTCTTGGGCATGCGATCGCACCACCGGCGAGCCACTCCCGCTGTGATCACACACAGCGGGAGCCCAGCAGCAGGTACCGCAGACTCGGTGTCCGCCGGCGCCCGCCGATTACACAGTACAGAGGCAGAACAACAATCTGCCTATGTAAACAAGGCAGATTGTCGTTCTGTCAGAGGGCAAAGAATTGATCCGGTGTTCCTGCTAAGCAGGAACACAGATCTTTGCCTTCCCCTAGTCAAAGCACCTCATCCACAGTGAGTAAGCACAACTTAGACATACAGTCAACACTTTGATCGTCCTTGATGTTAGCCCCTTCCCTGCCATTAGGGTCATTAGTACAGTGACAGTGCATATTTTTAGCACTGATAACTGTATTGGTGTCACTGGTTAGGTGTCCAATTTGTCTGCCACAATATCGCAGTCCCGCTATAAGTCGCTGATCGCCACCATCCGTAATAGGCGTCAACTGAGAAAGGAGGCTCGATTTTTATATGTATAGCGAAAACTATTTTCTTTAGTTCTTGATATAGTAGGGAAGCCTTAAAGTGAAAGTCCAGCCTATTCCTAAGTAGCTTAAATCTGCTCCCCCCTTATAAACCCAATTCTATCTACCCTGCCAAGGAGAGATGTCTATACTTATCTATTCTAGGAGCGATCTGGTCCGGTCAGCAGCGGCTCTCGTGTAGAGCAGGGACAGCTGACAATGGATGGATTAAGATGAAAAAACATGTGGGTTTACAACCCCTTTAACCTCAGTGCTCCAAAAAATGCATACTTCCATCAAAGCCCAATCAATCAGGTGTTCTGTTTTGTTATAGGTAGGGTTGCACCGATACCAATACTGATATTGGTATCGGTGCCGATATTAAGCATTTGCATGAGTATCAGTACTCGTGCAAATGCTCTGATACCCAAAACCAATATGTTCAGGCTCGGTCCTTTTCAGCTGTCAGCGGGATTTCCCCACTGACAGCTGAAATGTAAACAAAAAAAAAAGCCATGAATTACCAGTTTTTTTAAGTAGCTGGGCCGCAGTGTCGTTAAAGCGGAGCTCCACCCAAAAGGGGGAGGTTCCCCTTTAAGGACTTGTCCCCTGCTCCTCTTGAAGAATTGCTACTTTTGAGGAGCAGGGGGGAGCAAGTACCCGATTTTGACAGGTACCCGCTCCCACTGGGCAGTCAGAAACGGAAGTTCTCCTCCCCTGTGGTCTTTTGGGACACTGACAGGTCCCAGATGTCTGCATCCACCAGTCACAATGCACAGTGGGCACCCGGTGTTGAAGCCGCAAGCTGTCACAGCCAGGTGCCCATACTGAAGATGGTGGCGCCGGGAAAAGAAGACAGCGGGTAAAACCGGCTGGAGTGAGCACACCGCTGGATCGTCAGACGGGAGTGTGGCTGTTTTTTAAAAGTCAGCAGCTACAGTTTTTGAAGCTCCTGACTTCTTTTTTTAACAGAAGACTGGAATTCCTCTCTAACAACTGATGACTCATTCAGCTATCAGTGGGATTCCTCTGTTGACAGCTGAAGTATAAACAAAGTCCCAGCAATTGGAGCTGTGGGAGAAAAAAAAAAGCAGCAGGACAATGTTTATCAAAAATTGCTCAGCCACTAAAACAGAAAGATAAAAAGAAACATTGTTTCATTTTGTATCTTTCTGTTTTATTCATCCACAGATCAAAGGGATGAACTTAAAACTGCAGATGAAGTCAGTTTAAAGCAACCTGTCAAGTAAAGAAAAGTTGTTTCTTTGTTTTTTTTAATTAAACATTCATCTGTTTAACCCCTTATTAATCCTTATGCCGTGTACACACGGCCGGACTTTTCAACCAAACTTGTCCAACGGAACGAATCCGACGGACAATCCGATCGTGTGTGGGCTTCATCGGACCTCCAGCGGACTTTAGATTTGGAACATGTTTCAAATCTTTCCGACGGACTCGAGTCCGGTCGAAAAATACGCATGTCTGTATGCTAGTCCGACGGACGAAAACCGACACTAGGGCAGCTATTGGCTACTGGCTATCAACTTCCTTATTTTAGTCCGGTTGTACGTCATGACATACGAATCCGTTGGACTTTGGTGTGATTGTGTGTAGGCAAGTCCGTTGTTCGAAAGTCCGTCGGAAAGACCGTCGGACCTTTGATGCCGAAAAGTCCGCCCGTGTGTACACGGCATTACTTTACTCTAATCAGCCAATCAGCCCTAATTAACTCCTTATTCTCCTTCTCCATTTAATTATTATTTTTCTGCAGATTTTTATGTTTTTTTCATTTACGTCTATTTTAAAAAACGAAACTGTTATTAATTAAAACTTTTTTTGTTTTTGTTTGATTTTTTTCGTTAATATCTTCACACCTTTAACATATATTTACACGTTTCACAATAATAAAAGGCGAAAAATTAAAAAAAAAAAAAAAACGTAATTTGTAAAAAACTTTATAATGCTTTGTACCATTGCTGACAGCTGAAGTATAAACAAAACAGTTGCGGTAGGTATCGGTAATCGGTATTGGTACGTACAATCACACCAAAGTCCAACGGATTCGTATGTGATGACGTACAACCGGACTAAAAGGCCTTCTGTGTGCTGCTCCCCCCCCACAGCCCCCCTAATACTCACCTGAGCCCCCTCTCGATCCAGAGATGTGCACAAGAACCTCGGCTATCCTGGGTCTCTCTCTCTCTCTCCTCATTGGCTGAGACAGCAGCGAGAGCCATGGGCTCAATCACAGCCAGTGAGCCAATAAGCAGAGAACGGGGGGCGGGGCCGAGCTGCAGCTCAATGTGTCTTATGGACGGAAAGGGAGCACGCACCAGTGCCCCCATAGCAAGCGGCTTGCTATTGGGAGCACTGGTCAAGGGGGAAGAGCCAGTGGGGGACCCAAGAAGAAGAGGATTGGGGCTGCTCTGTGCAAAACCACTGAACAGAGCAGGCAAGTATGACATGTTTGTTATTAAAAACAACCTTTAGAATCACTTTAAATTGCTATTTAGCTGACGCAGATAATAGAAATTCACATTTCCTGTGCTACTGAGATTGTTAAAATTGTTCTTTAAATACCTTGTAAATGTTTCCTTTCAAACGTGCAGCAATGAAAGTTCTTTGCTTGTGGTTTGTTGGACTACATAATTAGCCCTAAGGCTAGAATTACACTGACAAATATGCTCTAGTAGAGCTCACGCTGCAATTTGCTGGGGAGTGTCCCCACCAGATGACCAATTTATTGTAATCCTCTGCTTCAAGAAAATGAGGAACTGTGCCCAAAATCATCCTGTGTAAAGCTATTGTCTGCTCAAGTGAATACGCTGGGAAAACCTCCATCATATCGGTGCATTATCAGCCACCGCTCCCAACAGCCTTTGTTATCCATATCCATGTCAACAACTTATAATAAAGAACGGTATGAGCATTGCCAAGATAGTCTGCTTGTCCTCACAGGTTTATATATCAGACTTTGGGCTCAACATTTTTGACTCTTCACTGCCTTAAAACAATTCTTGTTGGTTACCTCTTGTATTTATTTAAAGTGATTGTAAAGTCTCGTTTTTGAAATAACAAACATGTTATACTTACCTGCTCTGTGCAGGGATTTTGCACAGAGCAGCCCCGATCCTCCTCTTCTCGGGTCCCTCTTCGCTGCTCCTCGCCCCTCCCTCGTGTCGAGTGCCCCCACAGCAAGCGGCTTGCTATGGGGGCACCCGAGCCGAGTCACAGCTCTGTGTGTCCATTCAGACACGGAGCCATGACCTGGCCCTGCCCCCTCTCTCTTCTGATTGGCTGACTGACTTTGATTGACAGCCATGGGAACCAATGGCGCCGCTGCTGTGTCTCAGCCAATCAAGAGGAGAGTCCCGGATGGCTAAGACACTCGTGGGCTGCTACACACAGAAGTTTTTTTATCTTAATATGCATTAAAGCGGAGTTCCACCCATATAAAAGTCAGCAGCTACAAAAAGTGTGGCTGCTGACTTTTTTTAATCGGACACTCAAATGTCCCAAGGTACAGCAATGTGGGGGAACGAAGCCTCACTCCTCGCCCCCTCCTCTCTGCGGTGCCAGCATTGTCACTGTGGGTGCTACTGGCCGGGTAATCATCTGGGACCTGTGACGGTCCCAGATAATTGCCGAGAGGGAGGGGGAGAGGTGAACTTCCTTCCGGTGCCGCAGTGCCCCGGGGGGAAGTGGGAGCAGATCCCTCTAAAAAGAGGGTATCCGCCCCCCCCCCCCAAAAAAAAAAATGCATGTCAGGGGGTCACCTTCACTTAAAGCGGAAGTTCCATTTTTGGGTGGAACTCCGCTTTAAGATAAAAAAAACTTTCTGCCTTTACAACTCCTTTAACCACTTAAGGACCGGAAGGATTTACCCCCTTAATGACCAGGCCATTTGTTGCGATACGGCACTGCGTCGCTTTAACTGAAAAAAGCGCGGTCATGTGACGATATACCCGAACAAAATTGATGTCCTTTTTTTTCCCCACAAATAGAGCTTTCTTTTGGTGGTATTTGATCACCTCGGCGGTTTTTATTTTTTGCGCTATAAACAAAAAAAGAGCGACAATTTTGAAAGAAAAAAAAAAACAATATTTTTTACTTTTTGCTATAATAAATATTGCCAAAAAATATATAAAAAAACAAATTTCTTCCTCAGTTAAGGCCGATATGTATTCTTCTACATATTTTTGGTAAAAAAAATATCAATAAGTGTATATTGATTGGTTTGCGCAAAAGTTATAGCGTCTACAAAATAGGGGATAGATTTATGGCATTTTAATAATTTTTTTTTTTTTTTACTAGTAACGGCAGCGATCTGTGATTATTGTGGGATTGCGACATTGCGGGAGACAGATCAGACACTTTTACACTTTTTTGGGACCAGTGACATTTATACAGCGATCAGTGCTATAAAAATGCACTGATTACTGTATAAATGTCACTGACAGGGAAGGGGTTAACAGTAGGGGGGCGATTAAAGGGTTCAAAGTGTTCCCTGGGAGGTGTTTCTAACTGTGGAGGGAGGGGACTGACTGGAAGTAGAGAGATCGCTGTTCCTAATCACTAGGAACAGACGATCACTCTGTACTCCCCTGACAGAATGGGGATCTGTTTGTTTACATTGACAGATCCCCGTTCTGGCCCTCTGTGGCACGACATCGCTGCGGACAACGCTGCTGCCGGACACGCGCATCGCCTCCGGCGCCGCACCGGGGGGCGCGCCTCTGGTGCCGCGCGCGCCCACTGTGTCTATTGCATGAAGCGACGTACACCTATGCAATTCGCGCAATAGAGCCAACCTGCCGCAGTATAATGACGGCGGCAGGTTGACAAGTGGTTAAAAATTAAAATAAAAGAAAATCCCAAATGTTGGGTTGTTCCCAGAAAAGTAATAGAGGGGAAATCTTCTAATGAGGACAACTAGTTCTGGTGACCCCCCCAATGGATTCCCTTAATTTGCAGAGATTTCCTCCCACTTCCTGTTTGGACATGTGACAGGAAGTGAAATATCTCCCCAATGGTGAACAGATGGCAAAAAATAAACCAACAGAAGTTATAACCCTCCCTTACTCTATCCAAAATTAAAAAAAAAAAAAAAGTTTTGCCTATAGTTTTACTTTAAAGCTGTTTATATCTGCTTGATATGTGCAATAACGAAAACCTGTTGTTCATGTCAGAAATTCAGAGCTGTCCTGTGTCATGTGCACACTTACTGTGTTATCTCTATGAAAGTAATTAGTTCTTCTAGTTCTTAGAAATATTAATGCCTATGTTTTGGGGATGGCAGAGTAGGTGGATTTAGGTGGTTTAGCAAAAAATGTCTGGGCAGGGCTGATACCACTCAGCCCTTAATATACTGTGTTGTCAGTTCATAGGAGGACTGTAGTCACTAATGGCATTTATGACAGAGCAACAGGTTTTTTTTTTTTTTTTTCTCTTGCCTTGACAAACACTTTAAATATGCAGAGATGTAAAAATGGGAGCTCTTAGCGCACTCTTAGCAATCAGTGAGCGTTGCCCAGACTTCCTACCTTAAAGGGCCTTAATATGACATGTGAGCAGTGCTGAGTGTAGCTACAGGGCTCCAATATTTGTTGTACTGCAACCTACCAACATACTGTCAGACACGTCTTATAATTCTGGGCAATTTTTGCACTTACTTTCTCAGTAGGGAGCAGTGATTGTTTGTTCTGGTCTTTTCGGGGCTTCACAGGCTGGGAGTTTGATTGCTCCCCACTGCCTTTGGAAGAAGCTTCTGGAACATAGGGAGGGAGATTCAAATGACCCACCTGAACATTTAACATGGTCTGGCCAATTCCTGGAGAGGCGTGTCCAGAAGGTGGCTGCTGAAGTGATAAATAGTGTGAAGCTCTGGACGGATTTTTCTCTCTGCCCAGGAGGACTACAAGCCTTTGGGGGTGGGGGTGCTGCCCCACTGTTGGGAAGCTGGAAAGTGTGCAGCTGGGGACTTGTGAGTAATGACCCTGAATTCATTCCTGGTGACCATGTGTGCTTTTGGGATATAAGTGCCAAAGATAGCTATGGACTGAGATGACTCACACAGGGTCTCAGAGTACTGTCCTCAGCAAAATCCTGGCGTGTGAAACTAGAGAAAAGTGTCCTCCTGTTACTGGGCAGTATTTTGGAGTATCTCATGCCCAATCTCTCTAAAGTTCTTCATGCAATAAATATCAAAGAGACATCCCGTAGACTGAGTTAGGGAAATTTCTCCACTGAGATCAGCAGTGATCTGTGAGCTGATCCACTGCTGATTGGAGCAGGGCCGATGACAGGTCCGTGTCTGCTCAGTTTATGCAGAGAGGACATGGTCAGAGCCCACTCTGCTCTATGGACGGCCTGGGAGTAAACTGACTCTGCTGTCCAAACAAATTAAATGTCATCGCTACAGATGGAAGAACCCTCAATGCTAAGGGTCCAAGTAGTGGCTCAGAAAGCAGTCCTCTTACCTCTTGTAAAACCAACAATCACCACTAGGAGCCAAAAGAACAATCACCACTAGGAGCCAAAAGAACAATCACCACTAGGAGCCAAAAGAACAATCACCACTAGGAGCCAAAAGAACAATCACCACTAGGAGCCAAGACACTGCTTCGGCCTTACTGCCCACTTCAGATCAGGAAAAACCAAACTGGAACAAAAGCCAAATGAAAAAGGCTCACTGGGGAGTAGTGCATTACCATAAGCCCTTTTATTGAAAAAAAAAAAAAAAAAAAAATTCCAATGCACTCACGGAAGTACAGGGTAAAATGCATGTAATTATTGTTCTAATAAAGTTATATCAGGTTAAACAGCAGTTTGTTCCTTTTCCTTCACTGAAGGTAAGGACACCTTGGGTCCTATTCCCAGTCCCCTTTTATTTTGAATACTTCTCCTGTTCTGATAAGGAACACCACCCTATTAGGTGAGCCGGTAACCCGGTTCCTTGAATTGACCAACGATACTGGTCATCATGACCCCGCCCATTGCGTTTTTTACTATGATTAAAATGCATGTAACACAATCCAGTCCAATGTTCAACGCTCTGATGAAGAGGGCACATCCCTGGAAATGCGTAAGCCACGCTCTTTTGAATGGACGTGCTACTTGAGGATTGAACTGTACTCCACAGTCTGTTGGCTGCCTCCGATCTTGTATGGCCGGTAGAGGATGCAGTCCTCCTCCATTTTTCTGATCATGTCCATTTACACCCACTGGTCCATAGGAATGCTTAGACCTTCCAATCAGGTCCACCTGAAAAACTGACAGGTGGACCTGATCGGATCGTTCATGTGAAAGGGTTCTTATTGGAGCTGGAGCGCATGGACTGGTGCTTGTGGTGGGGAGCAGCCTATGTACTATGGAAGAACCAGCTATTACCAGTGGCCCCTTAGAACCCTTTCACACTGAAGGCGCTTTGCAGGCGTTTTAGCGCTAAAAATAGCGCCTGTAAAGCGCCTGTAAACTGCCTCCCCTGTCTCCCCAGTGTGAAAGCCTGAGTGCCTTCACATTGGGGCGTTGCGCTTGCAGGACGGAAAAAAAAAAGTCCTGCAAGCAGCTTCTCTATGGCGGTGCAGGTGTATACACCGCTCCTGCACCGCCCCTGCCAATGAAATCAATGGGCAGCGCTGTGGTAGCGCCTGGAAAGCCATTCAGCAAACGCCACTTTTCGGGCACTTTTAACCCCTTGTTAGCCCCTTCTTTGGGGTTAAAAGCACCCCGCTCCCGTCCGCACAGCGTCGGTAAAGTGACGCTAAAACGAGCGGCGCTTTACCGCTAACGCGGCACGCGTCCCAGTGTGAAAGGGGTAGTACTACAGATACAAAGTAATTATTTCTATGTGTTATGAAGACTTTCTGGGTTTGCTTTGTTTTCCCACTAGCCTTTACGCTAAACCTGACATGTTTTTTTTAATGGAGCAAAGCTGATGGACTGGTAATTTTTTTTTACTTTCGTTGCCCTATTTCAGAAGGTTTTTGGACTTTTTTTTTCACAAACATGTATTTTTGGCAAAATTTGTAAAGCTCGTCAAGTACACTTCTGCCCTTCCTATGACATGTCGGGGAAAGTGAGCATTCAGGAGAGCTGAGTGAATTATGAAGGTACCACTATGTTTGCATTCTTGGGAAATGGAGCAGAAACATTGTAGTGTAGAAAATAACCATCACCTACCACACCAGTATTGTACCTGTACTGTCTGCCTTCATTTTGTAAAGGCAGCGCAAGCTGTTGGTGCTATATAAATCCTGTATAAATATAATAGTAACACTCGAGCCGTAACTTACAAGCGACAGAAGAGCTTACTATCACAGGTCCACCTAGGGTTGCCACCTGTCCAGGATTCACCCGGACAGTTCGGGTTTGGTATCATGCGTCCGAGTTTCAGACTGCCAGAAACCCGGACATAATATTTAGACTGGACTATGGCTTCCCAGCAGGGCTGCTGGCTGCAGTTGTCTAAGCTGAGAGTGTCTGTCATGCCGCGTACACACGAGCGGAATGTCCGACAGAAAAAGTCAGACGGAAGCTTTTCATCGTATATACCGATCGTCTGTATGCTGGTCCGACGGACCAAAAAAGATGCATGCTCTGAAGCAAGTACGAGACGGAAGCTATTGGCTACTGACTTTGGGTTGACCGTGTGTAGGCAAGACCGCTTTAATGGAATTCCGTCGGAAAAACCATCAGGGTTTATTACGACGGCTAAACCGGTCGGGTGTACACGGCATTACACTTTAACACTGCCCAAAGCCAGCACTAACAACCCCCCCAAACACACACACAGGAGAGAGGACGCGATCTGTGCCTCCCCCCCCCCCCCCACCCCCACCCTTCTGTGTCTGCCCACACTCTAATCCCTGGCGCTGTGCCTCAGAATAGGAAAGTAAGTTGGGCCCGGAAATTTGAAGTCCAGCAGCCTCAGATACATCTGGATGAGAGGTGCTGACTGCCAAGGGGTGAGTGAGCTCACCATCCATCCGTCCGACATCCGTCTGTGACTGAAGTCTCCGACCCTTCTCTCTCCTGCCTCTGAATGAGTACACTAAGGCAACTCAGGGTTCTCAGAGCACCCCTTACATCAGAGTTCCCCTTTACATCAGAGGCAACAGTGTTTCCCCTTACATCAGAGTCTTCTCCGTACATCAGAGTTCTCAGTTTTCCCCCTTAAATCAGGGTTCCCAGAGCATCCCTTATGTTAGGGTCCCCAGAGTTCTTCCTTATATCAGAGTCTGCAGAGTCCCCCCTTACAGTGAAGGGGAACTCTGCGAGTTCAGATGTAAAAGGTGAACTCTGTGGACTCTGATGTAGAGGGGGGACTCTTGTTCTTAACTTCATATGATTAGATTTAATAGCAAAATATATGTATAGTTTATACTATAAAAAAAAAAAAAAAATTGCTGTGCAAAGCTAAAGTGTTCGGGTTTGACTTGAAGAAAAGGTGGCAAGTTGACAACCCTAGGTCCACCCATGGCGGAAGGAAAGAAAATCAAATCCTTTTTTTGTCCTGAGTACATGTGTGATAAGAGTACAAGGGGCACCACTGGCTCCACCTAAGAAATCCCCTAACTTTTATAAGATCTTCCACCATAATAAAGATATACAATTGTGGGAATAAATGTTCAGGATTTTTACTGAAGATTCACACTACCTTTTTCGGTGTTCTGTTTCTACAGGAAACAATGAACAGCTTGCAAGCTCCAAAATGTGTCCCAATAAATCCTCCCGAAGAGCGATCATATGTCTGTTCTTTGGCCCTCTTCCCATACTGTGACCTCTGACCTCCAGGAATAAACTAAATTCCTGTTCCCATGGAGTCTGGTTTGGCCGAAATTGACTGTCTGGGGACTACTGTAAAACAGCAGAGGGGACTTGCTGCAGTAAGTAGGAGCAGATGTGATGCTGGACACACATAGACATATATTTTAGCTTTCATCTGTCTGCTACTGATTTCATTCAGGGCAGGAAAACAGAGGCAGATCGGGATTTCCTATGGAGTATTTCATGGGTTACTATCATATTTAATGTGCAAACAATCAAAAATGTGTATTGCTTCTTACTGATATACTTACTAGAGCAGGGTCACTGATAGGGGGTAGAGCAGACCCCCTGTACTGGGCCCAGACTTCATTAGTCCAATAGGGGGGCCCAGTGGTCAAGAGCAAACTTTTTATTTTCAATGGGCCGCACCTCCCAGCACTTACAGTAGGGAAAATAATTATTTGATCCCCTATGAATTTTGTACATTTGCCAACTAACAAAGGAACGAAGGGTCTAAAATTTTACCATGGGTCTATTTCAACCACTTCAGCCCCGGAAGAATTTACCCCCTTCCTGACCAGAGCACTTTTTTGCGATTCGGCACTGCGTCACTTTCACTGACAATTGCGCGGTCGCGTGACTTTGAGCCCAAACAAAAATTACGACCTTTTTTCCCCACAAATAGAGCTTTCTTTTGGTGGTATTTGATCACCTCTGCGTTTTTTATTTCTTGCACTATAAACAAAAAAAGAGCGACAATTTTGGAAAAGAAAAAGCAATATTATTTACTTTTTGCTATAACAAATATCCCCCAAAAATATATAAAAAAAACAAAATTTCTTTCTCACTTTAGGCCGAGATGTATATATTTTTGGTAAAAAAAAACAAAAGAAAACGCAATAAGCGTATATTGATTGGTTTGCGCAAACGTTATAGCGCCTACAAAATTAATTTTTTTTTTTTTGTAGTAATGGCGGCGATCTGCAGTTTTTATTGTGACTGCGACACATCGGACACTTTTGACACTATTATTGGACCGGTGACATTTATACAGCGATCAGTGCTATAAAAATGCACTGATTACTGTGTAAATGACACTGGCAGGGAAGGGGTTAAACACTAGTGGGCGATCAAGGGGTTAAGTGTGTCCTAGGGAGTGATTCGAACTGTAGGGGGGGATGGGCTCACTACAACATGACAGAGATCACTGCTCCCGATCACAGGGAGCAGTAGATCTCTGTCATGTTGCTAGGCAGAACAGGGAAATGCCTTGTTGCCATCTCCACGTTCTGCCGCTCCGTGTCAGGATCGCGGGACACCGGCGGACATCGAGTCAGCGGGACCCGCAGGCACGCTCACGGAGAAACCTTTGTTGGCAAGCACAGAGGTAAGCCGTTTCTTGTAGTTGGTGACCAGGTTTACACATCTCAGGAGAGATTTTGGTCCACTTCTCTTTACAGATCTTCTCTAAATCCTTAAGGTCTCTTGGCAACTCGAAGTTTCAGCTCCCTCTATAAATTTTCTATAGGATTAAGGTCTGGGAACTGGCTAGGCCACTCTATGACCTTAATGGGTTTCTCCTTGAGCCTACTCCTTTGTTGCCTTGGCTTTATGTTTTGGGTCATTGTCATGACCACAACCCATCTTCAGTGTTCTGGCTGTGGGAAGAAGGTTCCCATCCAAGATTTTACAATACATGGCCCTGTCCATCGGCCACTCAATGCGGCAAAGTCAGCCTGTACCTTTAGCAGAGAAATAGCCCTAAATCATGTTTCTGAAGCTCTCCACAATTGGTCCTTGGCTCTTAGACATTTCTTCTGATAATTCTTTTCGCTCCTCTGTCAGAAAACTTGCAAGGAGCACCTGGTCATGGTCGGTTCATGGTGAAATGATCTTCTTTCCACTTCTGGATTATGGCCCCAACAGTGCTCACTGGAACATTCAGAAGTTTCGAAATCCTTCTGTAACCAATGCCATCAGTATGTTTAACAACAATAAGGTTGCGAAGGTCTTGGGAGAGCTCTTTGCTTTCACCTATCATGAGATGTTTGAGTGACAGCTTGGTAATGAGACACCTTTTTATAGGCCATCAGTTGAGACTGAACCAGCTGATAATAATTTGCACAGACAAGGGGCAGGATTGCTTTATAATTGATAGATTTCCGTTGGTGTCTTGGCTTTCTATGCCTTTTTACACCTTCCTTTCTTCATGTGTTGAATACTTTTTCCCTGTGTCACTCCATTTAACTAGACATAACTTAATTTCTGAACTTATTTGTTTTGGTGTCTTTGTATGATTGTATTGCATGGGTTGTTACCGACATGTGGTGAACATTTCATGTCAAGAACACCTTTAGTCCCGGTTCACACATATGTGATGCAGGAACCAGCGCGATTCCAGTGAGGGTCCCAGCATCGCATGTCACCTGCAGGCGGTTCACACTGACATCTGCCAACCGCTGCGGGTGTCAATGTAAAGTTAATGACACCCCCCAGATCGGATCGCAGTGCAAACTGTGAAATGGTACAGGAATCGGATCGTATAGGTGTGAACACCCATGCGATCCGATTCTAGTGCGGACCAAAAAAAAAAAAAAAAAGGGTCCTGCACCCTTTTGGTGCGAATGCGATGCGATTTCAGCCATACAGTTTGTATGGCTGAATTCGCATCGCACAAACATCGCATGTGATCTGCACAGCAGTGCAGCGTGAACCATATGCGATATCTGTGATCGCACAAGTGTGAACCCAGCCTTAGAAATATATTTACCTAGAAAAATGGTGACGTGTTCAGTACTTATTTTACCCGCTGTATACCTACCTTGGTTTAATAAGGGGGTCAGTAGGGGCCCCCTATAGGTTCCTCTCAGCAAAGTTTGCATGTAAAGTGAAAGTAAATCTCCCTCTAATGTTTGTACCTATAGGTAAGTCTATAACCAAGCTTACCTATAGGTAGTGCGCCATTTAGGAGATATTTACTGTATACTGCGCCGATTACGTGATCGGCGCATGCGCTCTGAAGGACAGCCGCCCATGCCGTTTCTTCAGAGCCCTGTGCTGTGACCGGCAGCTCCTGCGCACATGTCCGGGAGTGACGTCACACGGCTCCGGCCAGTCACAGAGCCCGGAGACCGCGCCCCCCCCCCCCCCCCCCCGGAAGGAAGACGAGCGAAGATGGATGCGGACGACGCGGGGGCTTCATTTGCAGGCAAGTGTCACATAATGTGCTAGTATGCGACGCGATGCATACTAGCACATTATGCCTTTACTTTGCAGGTAAAAAAGAAAAAAAAGAAACAGCAGAGTTTAATTCCTCTTTAATACAAACAACAAAATGAAGAAAGAATTGTATTCTAGGTGTTTTATATGAAAAGGGCTTATTGTACCCAGTGAGAGCTTCTGTATGAATTCAAAAATCAAGTCCTAATTTATATTCCCAACCATTGTCTGACTGATAGGCGGATATAAGATGAGCTGTGCAGGAAGTACTATTCATATATTATAACACAACTCCGGGATTAGATGTTCAGCTGGCTGATTGTATTCTATTCTGTAAGACGATTTCAGGTAAATCATGTACAACCGCCTGACTAATCAGTTGTTTTGCTATTACGGGCAATGTAAATAATGGACAAGATTTTAATGGGTTCAGATGACGTGTTTACAAGTATAATTAGAATGATTAGTGGTGACCTTTATAGTGTCTGCGTGTTCCTTAGTGCCCCATAGGGAATGTCGTGGTTCAGCCCTCTGATCCCTACAAGATCCGGGCAGGGACACCATCCTTCCTGTTACTGGATCATTTATAGTGTGAGGCTACATTGTATATCTCACCAATATTCACAGCCAAAAACAATCCGTTTTATAAATAAATGAAGAAAATAAACAAACAACTGAATAGATTTCACTTTGGCTTTTTTTTGTAAATTGCAACAGAGAAAGAACAAAGCAAAGAAATTCCAGATTAACTTGAGCCCATCAGAGTCTTCCCTTACATCAGAGTCCCCCCTTATATCAGAGTTCCCCCTTACATTAGAGTCCCCATAATAGTCCGCCCTTACACTAGAGTCCCTATCAAAATCTGCCCTTACATCAGAGTCCCTATCATAGTCCCCCCCCCTTACAGAGTCCCTATCATAGTCCCCCCTTACATTAGAGTCCCCATCATATTCCCCCCTTACATCAGAGTCCCCATCAGAGTCCTCCCTTACATCAGAGTTCCCATCAAAGTCTCCCCTTACATAAGAATCCCCATCAGAGTCCCCCTTACATCAGAGTCCCTATCATAGTCCCCCTTACATCAGAGTCCCTATCATAGTCCCCTCCTTACATTAGATTCCCCCCTTACATCAGAGTCCCCATCATAGTCCTCCCTTACATCAGATTCCCCCCTTACATCAGAGTTCCCATCATAGTCTCCCCTTACATCAGAGTCTCTATCATAGTCCCTCCTTACATTAGATTCCCCCCTTACATCAGGGTCCCCATCATAGTCCTCCCTTACATCAGAGTCCCCATCAAAGTCTGCCCTTACATCAGAGTCCCTATCAGAGTCACCATCAGAGTACCCCCTTACATCAGAGTCCCCATCATAGTCCCCATTTACATCAGAGTCCCCACCATAACCCCCCCTACATCAGAGTCCCCATTAAAGTCCCCCTTACCTTTATGGTCCCCCTTGCATTGGAGTCCCCATCAGAGTCCCCCTTGCAAAAAAAGTCCTCTTTACACGACAGTCCTCATCAGAGTTTCCCTTACATAAGAGTCCCCATCAGAATCCCCTCTTACATCAGAGTCCCCCTTACATGACAGTCCACATCAGAGCCCTCCTTGCATCAGAGTCCCCATCAGAGCCCTCCTTACATGAGAGAGCCCATCAGAGTCTCCCTTATGAGAGAGTCCCCCTTAACCAAGAGACCCCATCAGAGTCCCCCCTTACATGAAAGACCCATCAAAGTTCCTCCTTACATCAGAGTCCCCATTAGATACTCCCTTACATGAGAGATTTCTTAAGAGTCTCCCTTACATGAAGCGTCCCCCTTACACAAGAATCCTCATCAGAGCCCTCCTTACAGGAGAGCCCCCCCCCCTTACATGAGAGCCTCATCAAAGTCCTTCCTTACATGAGTCCCGCTTACACAAGGGTCCCCATTTGAGTCCCACCTTACATCATAGTCCCCATCCGAGCCCACCTTTACCTCCCACTCTTATATCTTGGCTGGGAGCATGGCTGTAGCAGCAGGCGAAAGAGGAGCAGGTCTGAATGGAGGAAGTGCTGTCCTCCTGTGAATGCTGAGGGCAAGCACGTGACTGGTTGCTAGTACGCCGGTGGACCTAGCAACCAGCGACAGTACAATGACAGTGCAGCTGAGGGACCCTGTGCTGGAGACCAGAGGGGGTGTTGTGGATATTGGGGAGAAATAAAGACAATGGACTGGCCTGAAGACCTGAGTGAGACTTTTGTGAAAGGCCACCGACCCTTACTGGGGGGTCAGATAAAATTTTGCAGCAGGCCAGATTTGGTCCATGGACCATAGTTTGGAGACTCCGGATTTAAAGTATAATGAAAGGCAAAACTTTTTTTTTTAATAAAGTGGAGATGGATTAGAACCCCTGTCTGTTTTTTATTGTTGTCTATGTCGGACTCGTCCCTCTCTATTGGTCCTGTTAACCATTATCACTGAGGGTTTTCCCCCATACACCGGTGTGAATGAGGCCATATTGTGTAATATATTCACATAAAGCACATGCTGATATTTGAATCTATTTTTTGGCGAATGTGACGGCTCTATACAACACATAGGAATCTATTGTAAAAATGGATGTAAAATGCAGGTCAATCCAAGTGTGACTGAACTCATCAATTATTCATTTTATTAATGTAAGAAGCTCCAGCAGATCCCTCTGTGATGTACAGAGTACATGAAATCATTAGCATCACGTCTTGTCCCCAATGGGATTACCATATCAGTGTTTATACAGCATGAGCTTGCTGAATGTTAAAGCCACACTGTTCATTGTCTGTTCAGGACGGGAGCCCATAACTAATCTACAGCTTCTATTAATATAATACCTGGTGATCCTGCCATGAAGGTCCCTGTTGAGGCGCTTCCTGTTTTCGTGTTTTCTTGTCCTTGTGCTCCTGCTTTGTCACCCCCTCTCTTGCTCTCCCAAGGGAGACAACAAGTGGATGTTTTAGCACACATTACACAGGTATGGCCCACGGTTGTCACCTCCAGGAAACCTTCCCTAGGAAATGCCATGGTTGTCACTATAGAAACACTTTAGTCCGGCTCAGATTCACTTTAGAGTAACTTTAAAATAAAACTAAAGGCAAAACTTTTTTTTTTTTTTTTAATCTTGGACAGTGTAAGGGAGTGTTATAACCCATGTCAGGTTAAGGAGATTTCATTGGGTGTCCCATTCATTTCCTGTCCAATAGCCAGAACAGGAAGTGAGAAGAAATCCCTCCAAAGTGATGGACTCCCTGGTTGTAACCAGAACTAGTGTCCCCATTGGAAGATTTCCCCTCTATTCAGGGCTGGTGCACGGATTTTTGACACCCTAGGCGAAACCAAATTTTTCCGCCCCCCTGGCTCCACCCCCTTTGCCCTGCCCATGTATACCCCAGCTTTTTAATGAAGCGCCCATCAAATGTAGCCTCGCCAGCGCCCATCAAATGAAGCCTCGCCAGCGCCCATCAAATGCAGCCTCGCCAGCGCCCATCAAATGCAGCCTCGCCAGCGCCCATCAAATGCAGCCTCGCCAGCGCCCATCAAATGCAGCCTCGCCAGCGCCCATCAAATGCAGCCTCGCCAGCGCCCATCAAATGCAACCTCGCCAGCGCCCATCAAATGCAACCTCGCCAGCGCCCATCAAATGCAGCCTCACCAGCGCCCAGCAATGCAGCCTCACCAGCGCCCAGCAATGCAGCCTCACCAGCGCCCATCAAATGCAGCCTCACCAGCGCCCATCAAATGCAGCCTCACCAGCGCCCATCAAATGCAGCCTCACAAGCGCCCAGCAATGCAGCCTCACCAGCGCCCATCAGCCCCATGTCTATTGCACTTCCCACCTAGCAACACTAGGGGTTGTCGGTTAGAATCCCAACCACGGCACTGCCTGCCAGGAGTTTGCATGTTCTCCCTGTGCATGTGTGGCTTTCCCGAAACTTTCCTCCGGGGACTCCGGTTTCCTCCCACACTCCAAAGACATGCTGGTAGGTTAATTGGCTCCTGTCTAAATAGTCCTTAGTATGTGAGATATGAATGTGAGTTAGGGACCTTAGAGTGTAAGCTCCTTGAGGGTAGGGACTGATGTGAATGTACAATGTATATGTAAAGCGCTGCGTAAATTGATGGCGCTATATAAGTACCTGAAATAAACAATAAAAAAATGCCTTCATTCAGGGCCCATTATAGGTAACAGCTTACTGTGTCCCCAGATGCACATTGTCTCCATTCGGGGGTTCATTACCTCGGTCCATTACAGATTAAGGCTTACTTTGTCCCCAAACACACAGTGTCTGCACTCGGGACTTCCTGGTGTGCTTGGCCACATTGGGTCAGAAGTTGATCTCTAATTGGGAGCAAGGTCCATAAAGACATGGATGAGAGAGTTTGGGGTGGAAGAACTTAACTGGCCTGCACAGAGTCCTGACCTCATCCCGGTAGGACACCTTTGGGATAAATTAGGGTGGAGGCTGTGAGCCAGGCCTTCTCATCCAACATCAGTGCCTGACCTCACAACTGCGCTTCTGGAAGAATGATCAAACATTCCCATAGACACATTACTAAACCCATACCTCCCAACATTTTGAGATGGGAACGAGGGACACCTATTAGAAAAAGTTCTATTATTCCTTTATACTGGCTTTTGGAAATACAAATGCAGCAATTTAGAAATTGGATGCACAGCTCAGAGTACATTTACGGCACACCTCTGTGCCATGACAATGTGTCTCCAGTAAAGGAACATCATCAAGGCCCAGACAACCCAGCAGCCGAAGAGTCGGAACATGGAAGGAAGACTGGGAGCACTGACAACGCAGCACTGGAGGGGATCATTAGCCAGGAAAGTCTGCCATATTGTGGTAATACGCTGTACATACAAGCACAGTATAGCTAAATGCTCCGGGGGCCCCTTTTGGGGTTTTTTTTGCAGAGGGTTAGTTCTGCTTTAAAGAAGCTGGGTGTGCGACTTAGCAAAATTATCCTATAGCTCAACTTTTACCTTTCAGAAAGTGTTATGAGTGATATGTGTACATGCAGAAAACATTCCCAGGAGCCTGGCAATCAATGTACTTACATGATTATAGCTGAGGCCTGAGGGCTTCTTCACTCAAAAGGTGTTTTTTTCTCAGCATGTAGAATCATGTTAAAGGATAAAGGAAAACAGGCTTTTTTTTTTTCCATTTTCCTATCTACTGTACTATATGTATTCTTTATTTGCAGCTAAAATTGGATCTAAGCCCAATCACTACGCAAACTTTGACACTCACTCGCTCCAGCATTGGCTGCACATCATGGCAATGGGCCAGCTTCCTGATAGTGGACCATAGCTGTGAAATGAATGTCAGTCTCCACAGGGCCGCCCCTACTATGGGTCCCAGTGGGTTCATTGGACCCAGGCAGCACTTTGAGAGGGGCAGCCAATTGAAACACGTCCGCCTCTCCTTCTCTTCTATTTACCCAGCAAATTGACTACCAAGATTTTTTTTCCAGCAGTTTTGGGTGTCATGAGGACAATTGCCCCCAAGGCCACTCCAACTGCCCCAATTCTAACCTAGCCCATCTCTATACTATCTATATATACTACCCTAGCCTGCCCCTATACTACCCTAGCCTGCCCCTCTACTACCCTAGCCTGCCCCTCTACTACCCTAGCCTGCCCCTCTACTACCCTAGCCTGCCCCTATACTACCCTAGCCTGCCCATATACTGCCCTAGCCTGCCCATATACTGCCCTAGCCTGTCCATATACTGCCCTAGCCTGTCCATATACTGCCCTAGCCTGTCCATATTCTGCCCTAGCCTGTCCATATACTACCCTAGCCTGCCCCTATACTACCCTAGCATGTCTACATACTACCCTTACCTGCCCCTATACTACCCTAGCCTGTCTATATACTGCCCAAGCCTGCCCCTATACTACCCTAGCCTGTCCATATACTACCCTAGCCTGCCCCTATACTACCCTAGCCTGTCTATATACTACCCTAACCTGCCCCTCTACTACCCTACCTGCCCCTATATTACCCTAGCCTGACAATTGCCCCCCGGGCCACCCCAACTGCCCCAATAGTAACCTAGCCCATCTCTATACTATCTATATATACACACTACCCTAGCCTGCCCCTATACTACCCTAGCCTGACAATTGCCCCCCGGGCCACCCCAACTGCCCCAATAGTAACCTAGCCCATCTCTATACTATCTATATATACACACTACCCTAGCCTGCCCCTATACTACCCTAGCCTGCCCCTATACTACCCTAGCCTGCCCCTATACTACCCTAGCCTGCCCCTATACTACCCTAGCCTGCCCCTATACTACCCTAGCCTACCCATATACTACCCTAGCCTATCCATATACTACCCTAGCCTGTCCATATACTACCCTAGCCTGCCCCTATACTACCCTAGCCTGCCCCTATACTACCCTAGCCTGCCCCTATACTACCCTAGCCTGCCCCTATACTACCCTAGCCTGCCCCTATACTACCCTAGCCTACCCATATACTACCCTAGCCTATCCATATACTACCCTAGCCTGTCCATATACTACCCTAGCCTGCCCCTATACTACCCTAGCCTGCCCCTATACTACCCTAGCCTGCCCCTATACTACCCTAACCTGCCCCTATACTACCCTAGCCTGTCTATATATACTACCCTAGCCTGCCACTATACTGCCCTAGCCCACCCCTTGGAATTTAACATTTCCAATGTCATGTCATATAATTTTGCACATAGACAAGGTGCGGTTGCATGTAAAGCTGACTTCCTTATAAAATTAATTTTAGTTTTAATTCTCATGATATAAAATAATGGATTGGGGGGGGGGGGGGGGTGTAGCATTTCATTCTTGGACCCAGGCAGCACAATGTCTTGGGCCAGCACTGAGTCTCCATCAGGGGTGCATGTGACATGTAATGCTCTATGAATGGAGGACAGGCTAATACAGCTTCCACCAATGGAGCAGGGGGGAGGAAAGGGCGGATATACAGTAGGTGGCACTTTTGATGAGTGCACTTGTCTGGTCCAGCCACTCGTATTAACCAAAGCAGCACCGGAAGATTAGAGCTGTGGGGGTATCCAGGGGGCAGAGGACTGAAGATTAAAAAGCAACAAGCAGCCACGGGAGTAAGGGGTAATTTTATGTATTGTGGTTACCATCCCTGATGCTGAATAAAATAAAAAATCCACTGAACGGAACTGCATCTGAGCACCACAAACCAAAAAACTTATTTAATTCATTGTTAATGTTCAAATCAAACTCGCCCATCCGTCCATGTCTCCATGCTTTATTTTGCTCAGAAATCACTTTGCCACCTCATCCCTTTAAAAGCGAACACATATTAATTACACGGGTTCTGTGGCTGATTAAGGTGGTAATTAAACTCACTTAGTGCCATATCTGCATTTAATTAGCCTCAGAACCTGTGTAATTAATATGTGTTCGGTTTTAAAGGGATGAGGTGGAGGATTCATGTAACATTTACTTCCTGGGATCCATCTTCACTTAGCTCAGGCATGCAGACAGAGGGTATGCTTAGCTAAGAAAAGACCTCCTCCCCTCCTGAATACTCCTGGGATGGATGACATCATATGCCTGGAAACAAGGAAGTAACTGAGGTTTTAAAAACAAGTAAATATATTTCCTATCTATTATTTACTGCTAGCAGCATAGGGATTAAAACTAGTCAATGTTGATTGAGAGAGTGAAGTTCTGCTTTAAGTTTTACATTTTGTAAAGAGTTTGAAAAGGTTAAATGTACATTTTTTTTTTTTTTTACAAGCTTTATTTAGGCAAAACTATACTGGACAATGGTGTGCTCTGCCAGTACAAATATAGCTTAATCCAGCCACTCTCAACAAGGGTTCAACCCTAGGGTTCTTCTAGAGCAGTAGTCTCCAAACTGTGGCCCTTTGCTTGCTTTTATCCAGGCCTTGGGGCTCTATTCCTTTCACTGATACAAACAATGGGGCATAATCCCCCAACGCCCCCACGGGAGCACAATTCATTTCAATGACACCAGCAATAGGGCACAACTCCTCCCAATGACACCAATGATGTCACACAATTCCTCCCAACAGCACCAACAATTCAGCCCAGTGACACCAATGATGGGAAACAGTTCCTCCAACTGACACCGAGAATGGGGCACAACTGCTCCCACTGAAACCAACGGTGGGGCACATTTCCTCCCAATGACACCAACAATTGGGCCCAATGACACCAATAATGGGGCACAATTCCACTGAATGATAAAAATGATGGGGCACAATTCTTCTCACCAACAATGGAACACAACTCTTCCCACTGACACCAACGATGGGGCACAATTCCTCCCAACGGCACTAGCGATAAGGCACAATTCCACCCCAATGACACCAACGATGGGGGACAATTCCTTCCACTGATGCCAAAGACGGGGCAATGTTTTTTTACCACTGACATCAGGACATTTTCTACTCCCATTGGCCACAGTCCGGCCCCCCTAAGGTCTGAAGAACAGTAAACTTACCTCCTGTTTAGAAAATTTGGAGACCCTTGTACTAGAGCAACCTTTCTCAACGTTTTCAGCACAAAGGAACCTTGAAGTAACTTTTCGGTCTCAGGGAACCCCTGATAATATTTACTATATCTGCAGCTCATGGTACATTATTAGCATAATCATTACTGGGAAGAATGCTCCTTACCTCTGTGGTCAATGAGAAGAATCCACCCATACAGATAGATAAAAACATCATAGTTTTCAGTGGTTACTTATCTGGGAGGCAGAAATTTCTCATTGTTCAAGGAAAACCTAGCACCCACTGTAGAAACCCTGGTTGAGAAAGGCTGCTCTATAGGTTGCAATGGGTTCCTTGAATTCTAGCTAACTCTCCTCCCATTTGATGGTGCCTGCATAGTTCCAGGGCCAATGCCCTTTGGCAGAACCAGCAGCATGACACTAATGATATTTTTAGCTTTCTGTAAGGGAGACATTCTTCCCACTAACCATCAATGTAGAGGGTTTTTTTTCCCCACGGACTCCCAATAAGTTGGTTTTAGCAAAGGTTGCTCAAGATCTGAAAATTTTTTTCAAGAGTTCTTATGGGGTAAAAAAAGTGAGCAAGTCTGGTATAAACCATCCAAAACCACCACAATTACTCACAGAAAAAAAAAAAAAAAATAGTGATCACCAACCACAACAATGCAAAAAATAAACAGTGATCAGAATTATTTTATTTTTTCATGTAAAAACACCTAAAAATACAACAAGATTCCCTCATATCTGTAGGATATTGATAATAGCTACATTAATGCCCCAGCAACAAAAATCCTTGTACAGGGAATGATGCTCCCCCTCGCATCAAATCTGACCATAATGGGGAGTATCACATCATTCTTCATAAGGCAGGCCATACACGGTGCAAATTTCTTTCCTGCAACCACAGGACCAACAGATAGGGGTTTATTTACTAAAGTTGGAGGGTGCAAAATCAGGCTCACTTCTGCATAGGAACCAATCAACTTCCAGGTTTTATTGCCAAAGCTTAATTGAACAAGCTGAAGATAGAAGCTGATTGGCTACCATGCACATCTGCACCAGATTCTGAGTGCTCCAGCTTTAGTAAATCTACCCCATAGTGCTGACAGAGGAATCAGCAATTGTCTTGTCTTCTTACGGCGGGGGGGGGGGTTGAACACATCAATTATCGCTAGCTTGTGATAATCGGAAGCGAATCTGGTATGCTGGTTGTATCCAAGTTGACCGATCAACTTGATACAATCAGCCTACCCATTAAGGGTTCGAATCTCGACTGGTTCCTGCTGAACTGGTCGACATTCGAACCGTGTATGGCCAGCCTATAGGTGTCTTCAGGGGTGTTTTGGCAAAATCCCTAAAAATTTCCCAAAAATTGCATACAAGCCAACGGGTGGCTCAAGCCTGCCTTTTAGTTAAACAAAGCCACGGGTTTTCATTGCGCACCATTACAACCTTTTAGCCACCGGCATCCTGACAACCAGTGATGGACCAAAAGAGGACATCGGGGCTCCTGCACAGCATCCTTGTTTGTCACCCCCCTCTACATCAGCATTGGGGTCACATTAGCTGAGTGAGAGAGAAAAACCGAGGGAGAAGAGAAACAATGGAATACTAGTCAGTACCCATGTGCAAAGTTGTGTTTGCTTTGGAAGAATAAATCACCTCTAACATTAGATGTCCTACGTGTTTGGATGCTACTGCATTATGTAAAACTAATTTGTTTAAATTTTTACATTTTAGAACGGGGTGCCTCAAGATTGTCCATAGTTGTAAAGGATGCCTTGACTGCCTTGCCTATGCCTTGAATATCCTGCAAACCTAAAGAAAAACTGAAAGTTTCGGCTACACTTTCGGGCATCTCGAACATGTAGCTTCAGGCCCTTTGCTCTCCCCCTCCCTCTGGTTTTCAGAAACTCCTTCCGACCTCGTCTGTTGCCTTCAGGTGATCACATCAAGCTGCACCCTACCTGAGGAATCTATTACTAAACATATCAGGCACTCCCATGAAACATCCCGCACAGCCAGTTCCACCCAAAAATAAGCATTGTAAACTGGCCAACTTTATCTCCAAGTTTGGGACTGTCCACTTTATAGGACCTCGTTAGGCCTGGTATTTATGGCTTTACTTCCCCGCTTCCCATGGATGGTGTCTAATTACCTATCAATCTACTGCTACTAGCTGTCATTATAATCCATTGATACAATCTACCAAAGGAACAACCATTAGACGCCACTAGACACAACCTAAGCACTTGAGTTCCGGAAGATTTTACCCCCTTCATGACCAGGCCATTTTTAGCTACAATGCACTGAGCTACTTTAACTGGTAATTGTGCAGTCATGCCACTCTGTACCCAAAGAAAATTTATATCATTTTTTTCACACAAATAGAGCTTTCTTTTGGTGGTATTTGATTACCACTGGGTTTTCTTTTTTGTCTATAGAAACGAAAAAAAGGCAGATATTTTGAAAAAAAAAAATTATTTTTTACTTTCTGCTATAAAACATATCCAATAAAAAAATGTAAAAAAAAATCCAATTTCTTCATAAATTTAGGCCAAAATCTATTCTGCTACATGTCTTTGATAAAAACAAAATCCCAATAAGTGTATATTGATTGGTTTGTGTGAAACTCGCTCATCCACACTATATTGCCAAAAGTATTAGACCCCTTTCACACTGAGGTGCTTTTCAGGCGCTTTCACGCTAAAAAAAAAGCGCCTGAAAAGCTCATGAAAACCTATTTCCATTAAAATCCATGAATGCTTTTACACTGGGGCAGTGGGCTGGCAGGGCGGTGAAAAAACACCCCTCTCCATTGAAATGAATGGAAAGCTCTTCAAAAGCACCTGGAAAGCTCTTCCAAAGTGCTCAAATGTTTTATTGGCAGTTTAGAAGCGCCTCAGTGTGAAAGGGGCCTTAGGCCACCCCTCCAAATCATTTGATGGAGGGGGGATTATGGTGTGGGGTTGCTTTTAAGGGGTTGGGGTTGGGCTTGGCCCCTTAGTCACAGTGGGGAACTCTTAAGCCCCATACACACTATCAGATTTTCTGCTGATTTTTTCCTTCAGATTTACCAAAACCATATAATATGAGGTCAAACCTTAGGAGTTTCAATTTGTATGCAATCAGGCAGGCCCTTGCACTACATGGTTTTGGTAATTCTGAAGACAAAAATCAGCAGAAAATCTGATAGTGTGTATGGGGCTTTAGACCCCTTTCACACTGGGGCGGTTTTCAGGCACTTTAGCGCTAGAAATAGCCTCTGCAAAGCGCCTGAAAACGGCCTCCCATTCATTGCAATGTGTCTTTTCATACTGGGGCGGTGTGCTTGTGGGACATTATGAGAAGTCCTGCAAGCAGCATTATTGGGGGGAATTGGGAGCCCCGTGTATTTAGCGCTCCTAAAATGCCCTGCCCATTGCAAAGGCAATGGCCTTAAAAGTGCTTTGAAAGCGCCGCAAAACAGGACTTTTACAATTTTTGGGGGGCAAAAAGCACCCCGCTATTGGCCGAAAAGCGCCGCTAAAATAATGTTAAAGCGCCACAGAAACGAGCGGCGCTTTAGCGCTAATGGCCTGCACTACCAGTGTGGAAGTAGCCTTAAGGTGTCAGCATACCAAGACATTTTAGACAATTTTATGCTCCCAACTTTGTGGGAACAGTTTGGGGATGGCCCCTTCCTGTTCCAACATAACTGCGCACCAGTGCACAAAGCAAAGTCCATAAAGACATAGATGAGCGAGTTTGGGGTGGAGGAACTTGACTGGCCTGCACAGAGTCCTGACCTCAACCCGATAGAACAACTTTGGGATGAATTAAAGCGAAGTCTTCTTGTCCAACATCAGTGCCTGACCTCACAAATGCACTTCTGAAAGAATGGTCAGACATTCCCATAGACACACTCCTAAACCTTGTGGACAGCCTTCCCAGAAGAGTTGAAGCTGTTATAGCTGCAATGGGTGGGCCAAGTCAATATTGAACCCTACGGACTAAGACTGGCCATACACTATTCAATTTTCCTGTTCAACTTTTCTTTAGATTTACCAAAACCATATAATATGAGGTGAAACCTAAACCCTTTCAATGTGTATGCAATCAGGCAGACCCTTGCACTACATAGTTGAAGGTAAATCTAAAGAAAATTGAATAAGAAAATTGTATGGTGTATGGCCAGCTTAAGACTGGGATGCCATTAGTGTTCATGTGCGTGCAAAGGCAGGCGTCCCAATACTTTTGGCAATATAGTGTTTAATTTTTTTATTTAAAACCTTAACCTCTCTATTTGTAAAAAAAAAAAAAAAATGTATTTAAAACCTTAACCTCTCTATTTGTAAAAAAAAAAAAAAAAAAACTGAACCTCTAAAGCAGGGGTGCCTAAAGTATTAATATTTCTGTATTATTTTATTTTGGGCAAATCTAAAAGAAAGAAAAAAGTATATTTACAAAATTATCATAAAAACTTTTTAAAGTGTGTCTAACTACATACTACCCACACAACCTTGGTATGGTCCAGTTTGCCCACAGGTATGCCAAATCATGGAGAATACAGAGCATCTATTATGTAGCTACATTACGTACAGAAACAGCTAGCCAGTTCCTTTGGGAAAAGATCACGGAACAGACATATGTTGGAAAATCTCTATGTGTAATTACTAAGCTTGTAACTGCTCATTATTGCTCAGGAACCGATCTCTACACAGCATGACTATAGCACAGCTTACAAATATAGACCGGCGGCGGCGCAAGAGTTTGGACCTTCTTACATAAGGTGGTTGTGGCCGTATTATTGCAACAGCTCAGTTGAGTACTATCTGTGTTCCATGAAAACTGCTTGGAAACTTTAATGCCCCTGTACACACGGTTGGACATTGATCGGACATTCCGACAACAAAATCCATGGATTTTTTCCGACGGATGTTGGCTCAAACTTGTCTTGCATACACACGGTCACACAAAGTTGTCGGAAAATCCGATCATTCTGAACGCGGTGACGTAAAATACGTACGTCGGGACTATAAACGGGGCAGTGGCCAATAGCTTTCATCTCTTTATTTATTCCGAGCATGCGTGGCACTTTGTCCGTCGGATTTCTTTACACACGATCGGAAATTCCGACAACGGAGTTTGTTGTCGGAAAATTTTATATCCTGCTCTCAAACTTTGTGTGTCGGAAAATCCGATAGAATGATGGAGCCCACACACGGTTGGAATTTCCGACAACAAGGTCCTATCACACATTTTCCGTCTGAAAATCCGACCGTGTGTACGGGGCATAACAGTTATGCCCTGTACACACGGCCGGACTTTTTGACCAAACTTGTCCAATGGAACGAATCCGTCGGACAATTCGATCATGTGTGGGCTCCATCGGACCTGCAGCGGACCTTTTCTGTCGAAAATGTGACGGACTTTAGATTTGGAACATGTTTCAAATCTTTCAGACGGACTCGAGTCCGGTTGAAAAATCCGCTCGTCTGTATGTTAGTCCGATGGACGAAAACCGACGCTAGGGCAGCTATTGGCTATGAACTTCCTTGTTTTAGTCCGGTCGACCGTCATCACGTACGAATCCGTCAGACTTTGGTGTGATCGTGTGTAGGCAAGTCCGTTCGTTAGAAAGTCCGTCGTAACTCCATCGAAAGACCGTTCAGACCTTTGATGCCGAAAAGTCCGCCCGTGTGTACATGGCATTAGAGCAAATAAAGTATCATGGATGGTACTCAACTATGTTGACCTTCCTACCTAGTCCCAAGCACTACTGACCCTGCTGAATTAATTCTATCTATCTATCTATCTATCTATCTATCTATCTATCTATCTATCTATCTGTCTGTCTGTCTGTCTGTCTGTCTGTCTGTCTGTCTGTCTGTCTGTCTGTCTGTCTGTCTGTCTGTCTGTCTGTCTGTCTGTCTATCTATCTATCTATCTATCTATCTATCTATCTATACGTATATATATATATATAAATAATTTTCTAATATTGTCGGGATTCAGCAAGGGTGCACGAATATATCAGAGGGAAGACCGATACATATATATATATATATATATATATATATATATATATATATATCGGTCTTCCCTCTGATATATTCGTGCACCCTTGCTGAATCCCGACAATATTAGAAAATTATTCCTAGGGACAGACATTCTGCTGCTGAACCATGTACTCATTCCAGTTATCCCCTGTACCATATTAAAGGTGCATAGCAAACTGCGTTACTCCTATGTTACATTTACTGAAATTAATTATGGAGAAAGTTGTCCCAAAAATGATCCCCAATGCGTGCATCTTTAATAACTCAAGTTAGCCAATAAAGGGTATCACTTAAAAGGATATCTAAAGGTTCGTTTTAAAAAAAAAACAAAAAAATAACAAACATATCATACTTACCTCCTCTGTGCAGTTGGTTTTGCACAGAGTGGCCCCGATCCTCCTCTTATAGGGTCCCTCAGTGGCGCTCCTGGCTCCTCCTGTTCTCGAGTGCCCCGTTGTAGAGCCGCTCTCCCTCAGGGCACCCGCGCGGGCGTGCTCCCGTGTCCTTCTGCTGCGTCCATTGACACAGACAGCAGGACTCTGCCCCCCCCCCCCCCGGCTCCCGGGTCATTGGAATTGATTGACAGCAGCGGGAGCCAATGCCTGCGCTTCTATCAATCTATCCAATCAGGACCTAAGACACCGGCTGGAGCTGGTGTGCTCGTCCCTGTCGCTGGAACTTTCGGGTTCAGGTAAGTAAAAGGGGGGCTCTGGGGGGCTGCTGCATCACAGGAGGTTTTTCATCTTAAAGGGGTTGTAAAGGCTCGTGTTTTCACACCTTAATGCATCCTATGCATTAACCACTTGCCGACCGCCTCACGCCTATATACGTGAGCAGAGCGGCACGGGCAGGCAAAATCACGTACCTGAAACGTGATTGCCTTCCCGCGGGTGGGGGGTCCGATCGGACCCCCCCCCGGTGCCAGCTGCGGTCGGCATTTGGTTGGAAGCGATGGGAGACGAGGGGGAGGCCATCCGATCGTGGCCCCCCCTCGCGATCGCTCCCAGCCAATGAGAAACATCCCCTGCCTCTGTATAGTACACAGAGGCAGAGGATGTGATGTCATCTCTCCTCGGCTCGGGAGTTTCCGTTCCAGCGCCGAGGGGAGAAGACATGTAAGTGCACCAACACTCACACACACACACACACACACACACACAGTAGAACATGCCAGGCATACCTTACACCCCCGATCCCCCCCCCCCGATCGCCCCCAATCACCCCCCAATCACCCCCCCCCTGTCACAAACTGACACCAAGCAGGTTTTTTTTTTTTTTTGTTTGTTTTTTCCTGATTACTGCATAGTGTCAGTTTGTGACAGTTAGCAGTGTTAGGGTAGTGACTGTTACCCCCCTGTAGGTCTAGGGTACCCCCCTTACCCCCCCTAATAAAGTTTTAACCCCTTGATCACCCCCCGTCACCAGTGTCGCTAAGCGATCATTTTTCTGATCGCTGTATTAGTGTCGCTGGTGACGCTAGTTAGGGAGGTAAATATTTAGGTTCGCCGTCAGTGTTTTATAGCGACAGGGACCCCCATATACTACCGAATAAATGTTTTAACCCCTTGATTGCCCCCTAGTTAACCCTTTCACCACTGATCACCATATAACCGTTACGGGTGACGCTGGTTAGTTTGTTTATTTTTTATAGTGTCAGGGCACCCGCCGTTTATTACCAAATAAAAGTTTAGCCCCCTGTAGGTCTAGGGTACCCCCCTTACCCCCCCTAATAAAGTTTTAACCCCTTGATCACCCCCTGTCGCCAGTGTCGCTAAGCGATCATTTTTCTGATCGCTGTATTAGTGTCGCTGGTGACGCTAGTTAGGGACGTAAATATTTAGGTTCGCCGTCAGTGTTTTATAGCGACAGGGACCCCCATATACTATCTAATAAATGTTTTAACCCCTTGATGGCCCCCTAGTTAACCCTTTTACCACTGATCACCGTATAACCGTTACGGGTGACGCTGGTTAGTTTGTTTATTTTTTATAGTGTCAGGGCACCCGCCGTTTATTACCGAAAAAAGGTTTAGCCCCCTGATCGCCCGGCGGTGATATGCGTCGCCCTAGGCAGCGTCAGATTAGCACCAGTACCGCGAACACCCATGCACGCACCGTACACGCACCGTACACCTCCCTTAGTGGTATAGTATCTGAACGCATCAATATCTGATCCGATCAGATCTATACTGGCGTCCCCAGCAGTTTAGGGTTCCCAAAAACGCAGTGTTAGCGGGATCAGCCCAGATACCTGCTAGCACCTGCGTTTTGCCCCTCCGCCCGGCCCAGCCCAGTCCAGCCCACCCAAGTGCAGTATCGATCGATCACTGTCACTTTTTTTTGTAGCGTTTTGGTGAACTGGCAAGCACCAGCGGCCTAGTACACCCCGGTCGTAGTCAAACCAGCACTGCAGTAACACTTGGTGACGTGGCGAGTCCCATAAGTGCAGTTCAAGCTGGTGAGGTGGCAAGCACAAGTAGTGTCCCGCTGCCACCAAAAAGACAAACACAGGCCCGTCGTGCCCATAGTGCCCTTCCTGCTGCATTCGCCAATCCTAATTGGGAACCCACCGCTTCTGCAGCGCCCGTACTTCCCCCATTCACATCCCCAACCAAATGCAGTCGGCTGCATGAGAGGCATTTATATATCCTCCCAAGTACCCCTACCCAACGAACCCCCCCAAAAAAGATGTTGTGTCTGCAGCAAGCGCGGATATAGGCGTGACACTCACTATTATTGTCCCTCCTGTCCTGACAATCCTGGTCTTTGCATTGGTGAATGTTTTGAACGCTACCATTCACTAGTTGAGTATTAGCGTAGGGTACAGCATTGCACAGACTAGGCACACTTTCACAGGATCTCCCAAGATACCATCGCATTTTGAGAGACCGGAACCTGGAAGCGGTTACAGTTATAAAAGTTACAGTTACAAAAAAAAAGTGTAAAAAAAAAAAAAAACACAAACAAAAATAAAAAAAAATAGTTGTCGTTTTATTGTTCTCTCTCTCTATTCTCTCTCTCTATTGTTCTGCTCTTTTTTACTGTATTCTATTCTGCAATGTTTTATTGTTATTATGTTTTATCATGTTTGCTTTTCAGGTATGCAATTTTTTATACTTTACCGTTTACTGTGCTTTATTGTTAACCATTTTTTTGTCTTCAGGTACGCCATTCACGACTTTGAGTGGTTATACCAGGATGATGCCTGCAGGTTTAGGTATCATCTTGGTATCATTCTTTTTAGCCAGCGGTCGGCTTTCATGTAAAAGCAATCCTAGCGGCTAATTAGCCTCTAGACTGCTTTTACAAGCAGTGGGAGGGAATGCCCCCCCCCCACCGTCTTCAGTGTTTTTCTCTGGCTCTCCTGTCTCAACAGGGAACCTGAGAATGCAGCCGGTGATTCAGCCAGCTGACCATAGAGCTGATCAGAGACCAGAGTGGCTCCAAACATCTCTATGGCCTAAGAAACCGGAAGCTACGAGCATTTTATGACTTAGATTTCGCCGGATGTAAATAGCGCCATTGGGAAATTGGGGGAGCATTTTATCACACCGATCTTGGTGTGGTCAGATGCTTTGAGGGCAGAGGAGAGATCTAGGGTCTAATAAACCCCAATTTTTTCAAAAAAGAGTACCTGTCACTACCTATTGCTATCATAGGGGATATTTACATTCCCTGAGATAACAATAAAAATGATTTAAAAAAAAAAAATGAAATGAACAGTTTAAAAACAAGATAAAAAAGCAAAAAAATAATAAAGAAAAAAAATAAATAAATAAAAAGCACCCCTGTCCCCCCTGCTCTCGCGCTAAGGCGAACGCAAGCGGCGGTCTGGCGTCAAATGTAAACAGCAATTGCACCATGCATGTGAGGTATCACCGCGAAGGTCAGATCGAGGGCAGTAATTTTAGCAGTAGACCTCCTCTGTAAATCTAAAGTGGTAACCTGTAAAGGCTTTTAAAGGCTTTTAAAAATGTATTAATTTTGTTGCCACTGCACGTTTGTGCGCAATTTTAAAGCATGTCATGTTTGGTATCCATGTACTCGGCCTAAGATCATCTTTTTTATTTCATCAAACATTTGGGCAATATAGTGTGTTTTAGTGCATTAAAATTTAAAAAAGTGTGTTTTTTCCCCAAAAAATGCGTTTGAAAATCGCTGCGCAAATACTGTGTGAAAAAAAAAAAATGAAACACCCACCATTTTAATCTGTAGGGCATTTGCTTTAAAATAATATATAATGTTTGGGGGTTCAAAGTAATTTTCTTGCAAAAAAAAATAATTTTTTCATGTAATCAAAAAGTGTCAGAAAGGGCTTTGTCTTCAAGTGGTTAGAAGAGTGGGTGATGTGTGACATAAGCTTCTAAATGTTGTGCATAAAATGCCAGGATAGTTCAAAACCCCCCCAAATGACCCCATTTTGGAAAGTAGACACCCCAAGCTATTTGCTGAGAGGCATGTCGAGTCCATGGAATATTTTATATTGTGACACAAGTAGCGGGAAAGAGACAAATTTTTTTTTTTTTTTTTGCACAAAGTTGTCACTAAATGTTATATTGCTCAAACATGCCATGGGAATATGTGAAATTACACCCCAAAATAAATTCTGTTGCTTCTCCTGAGTACGGGGATACCACATGTGTGGGACTTTTTGGGAGCCTAGCCGCGCACGGGACCCCGAAAACCAAGCACCGCCTTCAGGCTTTCTAAGGCCGTAAATTTTTGATTTCACTCTTCACTGCCTATCACAGTTTCGGAGGCCATGGAATGCCCAGGTGGCACAAACCCCCCCCAAATTACCCCATTTTGGAAAGTAGACACCCCAAGCTATTTGCTGAGAGGTATAGTGAGTATTTTGCAGACCTCACTTTTTGTCACAAAGTTTTGAAAATTGAAAAAAGAAAAAAAAAATTTTTTTTCTGGTCTTTCTTCATTTTCAAAAACAAATGAGAGCTGCAAAATACTCGCCATGCCTCTCAGCAAATAGCTTGGGGTGTCTACTTTCCAAAATGGGGTCATTTGGGGGGGTTTTGTGCCATCTTGGCATTTTATGGCCTTCAAAACTGTGATAGGTAGTGAGGAGTAAAATCAAAAATGTATGCCCTTAGAAATCCTGAAGGTGGTGCTGGGTTTTCGGGGCCCCGTACGCGGCTAGGCTCCCAAAAAGTGCCACACATGTGGTATCCCCGTACTCAGGAGAAGCAGCTGAATGTATTTTGGGGTGCAATTCCACATATGCCCATGGCCTGTGTGAGCAATATATCATTTAGTGACAACTTTTTGTAAATTTTTTTTTTTTTTTTTTGTCATTATTCAATCACTTGGGACAAAAAAAAAAAAAATTCAATGGGTTCAACATGCCTCTCAGCAATTTCCTTGGGGTGTCTACTTTCCAAAATGGGGTCATTTGGGGGGGTTTTGTACTGCCCTGCCATTTTAGCACCTCAAGAAATGACATAGGCAGTCATAAACTAAAAGCTGTGTAAATTCCAGAAAATGTACCCTAGTTTGTAGACGCTATAACTTTTGCGCAAACCAATAAATATACGCTTATTGACATTTTTTTTACCAAAGACATGTGGCCGAATACATTTTGGCCTAAATGTATGACTAAAATTTAGTTTATTGGATTTTTTTTATAACAAAAAGTAGAAAATATCATTTTTTTTCAAAATTTTCAGTCTTTTTCCGTTTATAGCGCAAAAAATAAAAATGGCAGAGGTGATCAAATACCATCAAAAGAAAGCTCTATTTGTGGGAAGAAAAGGACGCAAATTTCGTTTGGGTAGAGCATTGCATGACCGCGCAATTAGCAGTTAAAGCGACGCAGTGCCGAATTGTAAAAAGTGCTCTGGTCAGGAAGGGGGTAAATCCTTCCGGGGCTGAAGTGGTTAAGGTGAAAAAACACCTTGCAGTCAACGGCCCCCCCGTTTTACTTACCTGAGCCCCAAATTTCCGTTGCCACGTCCCCGCTGTCCCTCTCTCCGCGGGTCCCCGGCTCTTGATTGGATAGATTGATAGCAGCGCAGCCATTGGCTCCCGCTGCTGTCAATCAAATCCAATGACGCGGGCGCCGGGGGGCCTCTATGGAAGCCGAATGCTGGCCTCGGTAGCGTGTCCGCAAGGTAACCCCCTCGGGAGAGCTCTTCTCCAAGGGGGGTATCTAATGCGGGGAGGAGCTGCAAGAGCCGCAGAGGGACCCCAGAAGAGGAGGTTCGGGGCCACTCTGTGCAAAACGAGCTGCACAGTGGAGGCAAGTATAACATGTTTGTTATTTTAAAAAAATAAAAAACGATCCTTTAGTATCACTTTAATGCATAGATTTCATTAAGGTGAAAACACCTTGAGGGTTTACAACCCCTTTAAACTTGAAACCTTCTGCATTATCGATGGCTGACATGGTACAATACAGTTACAATTAAAGTGACACTAATGGCCCGTACACACGATCCAAAAATCGGACGAAAAAAAACGCTCTCGACGCAATCGCATGATAATCGCATCGTTAGTACACAGCTTTTGAGAGCCGATCACGACAATTCATCCGATATTATTCGACTGGACAAGCACGAAAATTTTCCTCGTACGATACCAGAGCGTACGATTTTCCTTTAGTCAGTACAGTTGTCGTCCGAAAATACAATACAAATACATTACAACACATGACATCACTTCCAAATTGTTTGTCTGTCGTACGAGAATTTTCTTGACTTTAGAAACCTATTAAATTTCTACTTGCAACTATTAAGCGAAAAAAGTAATATGATCTGTCGTACGATATTCGGATCGTGTGTACGAGGCTTAAGGCTCCGTTCACACCTAGGCGATTTGAATCTCAGGCGGAATTGACGCGGTTCTGCCTGCAAATTCCACAATCGCGGCAAAATGTGGGACGCGTTTGCAATGCCATTATTTTTTCAATAGCACCCTAAACACAGTGCGATTTTCCCGCGATTGTTGCAACACAAATCGGCGCAAAATCACGCAAACAAAATTGCAGGACGCGTGTCGCCCAAAAGAGCTTCTGGAACTTTTGGGGTGCCGTTGAGAAATAATGGTATTGCCAATGCGTCCTGCGTTTTGCCGCGATTGTGGAATCACGGGCAGAATTCCTTCAGCGATTCAAATCGCCTAGGTGTGAAGGGAGCCTAAGGGGTTGATTTACTAAAACTGGAGCACTCAGAATCTGGTGCAGCTGTGCATGGTAGCCAATCAGCTTCTAGCTTCAGCTTGTTCAGTTAAGCTTTGAAAATAAAACCTGGAAGCTGATTGGTTTCTATGCAGAGCTGCACCAGATTTTGCACTCTCCAGTTTTATTAACAACTCCATAATGATATGATTATCCTCCAAAACATCATCCATACACGTCCACTACTTAATGGCCCTGTAATCTATTTTTCATTATATTGTTTCTAAGCCCTGGTTCACACTAGAACGCTGTGCGGGAAACTCGCTGTCCGTGCGTGTTTCCCCCTGCGTGTTCAAAATGCGCTGCTCATGTGTCAGTGCAATGTTAAAGACACCCCAAACACAAGATGCAAACGCAGTGCGTTTACCTGCACCGGATCGCATGTCTGCAGTGTGTTTCCAAAAGTAGTGCATGTACTACTTTGCTGAGATGTGGTGCGACACATCGGACACTTTTGACACTATTTTGGGACCATTGGCATTTATACAGCGATCAGTGCTATAAAAATGCTCTGATTACTGTGTAAATTACACTGGCAGGGAGGGGTTAACACTAGGGGGTGATCAAGGGGTTAAGTGTGTCCTAGGGAGTGATTCTAACTGTGGGGGGGATGGGCTTCCACTGACATGACAGCGATCACTGCTCCCGATCACAGGGAGAAGTGATCTCTGTCATGTCACAAGGCAGAACGGGGAAATGCCTTGTTTACATAGGCACTTCCCCGTTCTGCGGCTCAGTGACACGATCGATGGGAGACCGGCGGAGTCCGGAGTCCGAGTCCGCCGGTCCCGCGGGCACGGTCCCGCTGTACGCGGCGGGCGCGCGTGTCTCAGGCAGCACGCGCGCGCCCGCTAGCCCCGCCAATTAAAGGGGACGTACAGGTGCGCCCATTTGCCCACCGCTGCCATTGTGCCGACGTATATCGGCGTACAGCGGTCGGCACGTGGTTAATGAGAAACTGCAGTCTGCTCACATAATTTGTAATAAAAACATCTTTGCCATTCTGAAGCTTCCCTCCAACCACTTTGCATATTATTTTATATATACTGTGATTCTGTACTTGCCAAATATGCTGCAGAAATCTCCTTCCACTGAATCCATTTGATCTGTGGGCAGCTGAAGCTGCTGCCTGTTCACTTCCTGGATTTACACAGACACACCTCCAGCTCTGCAGCTCTCATTGGCCCTCTTATGACTCATCCCACCTCCGTTACTGGCATACGGCCACAAGAGTGAGAGAGAGAACTGTGCATGATGTCATAAGCCTAGGCTAATGACCAGACAAGAAAGAGGAAGTGGGCTGTATAAGGGATTTACTGGCAGAAAAAAAAATGTTTCACTATCCAAAGTTAAAACAACAAGGGTAGAGGATTTAATAGATGGAAAGATGAAAAAATGACTGAAGGTTCCACTTTAATATATCAAATACTTTTTTTTCCTTGCAAATCCTCCTTTTGAAAAAAAATTTGCTACAAAGCCAAGAAAAACACAAAGAAAATAAAATGAAATAAATGAATGTAACATTCTGGGGGGGGAACAAAAATGTATAAACCAAGTCCAAGTCATAAAACAAGCCCCCAAGGATGAGCCCTACAGACCTGAGCCCTGGAAACCGGAGAGCGATCGTTACGTCGCCACGACATAAGATAGCGTGTGAAGAAACAGGCGATCTCTCTACCAAAGCTTTTTTCTCATGACAGCAAGTCTCCAGATAAAATCAATCTGTAGAGCTGAAAGTTTGTTTTTTCTCGTTGGAAAGTCACCCCCCCCTCCCCCCCCCCCCGTTTATATTCAGTGAAGATAACTGGACGATCGTCTAGCACGCACGTACGTATTTCTTCTACCTGGACCTCATCTGGCACCTTTGCTTATTTTTTTTGAAAGTTGTCACTTATTGTGAAACGATCTTTCAAGACTCTATAGCAGGAACTGTCTTGACTAATAAGTGAAGAGGATACGGTGACTCAGTAGAAGGAGACGGGTCATGGGCACCCAGTACACCTCACCGGTGACGATGGGTGAGGCTTCTGAGTAATGCGTCTCACTGCTGACCTTTATACCGGTGAGTTAAACTCTGAACCGTGGCAGGTTAACCAACAACTGTTCTCGGCTCTGAAAATACTCTGGGGGGGAAAAAAAAAAGGTGGTCTTACCTCCTCTGGGGCGATTTGGAAAGCATCTGCGATCTTGGCGTACAGTTCCTTGACGTTGGTGAAGCCCTCGATCCTGCCGGTGGGGCTGCCGTGTGCCAGTTGGGTGTGGAAGACCAGTTTTGGGCGCAGGCTGACGGGCGGGGGAGGCAGACCGGGCGCGCCGTTGGCATTGGGGAGCTCCTTGGCGGCGCTGCCGCCCGCCGACTTGTCCACCACCTCTTCGCTTTCCACCAACTTCGAGGAGACCTCCTTAGCCTTCCTTCTGATCTTCGATCTCAGTCCCAGAGGCATGGTTTGCGGTGTAGGGGATGCAGTGGTGGGATGGAATTAATGAAGCCCCCCTGGATCCTGTTCCTCCTCCTCCTCCTCCTTCTTCTGGATGGAAGGTGTCTCTCTTGACTGCTTGTCACTGAGCCGTCTCTTTACATGCAGACAGGTAAGACACTTCCTGTTTCGTTGAGAATAGAGAAACTCCCCTGGAACTCTCCAGCCCTCCCCTGTCCTCCTCCTCCCTATACATCAGCCTACTTCTTCTCTGCAAGGACTGTGCTGTATGCTGGGCCCCCTCCTGGTCCTCTCCCATCTGCCGCATCCTATGTCACCAGCTCTCCCAGTAACTCTTTTGTCACCGCCAACAATACGTGCCTCCATATTATTCGTATCCTTCTATGGGGTTTGCATAGCGCCATCAGTTTGCACAGCACTTTACAAAATAAAGAGCGACAATAGAGTTACAATACAAGACAAGAAGGTTAGGAGAGCCCTGATCCGGAGAGCTTACAATCTAAAAGATATTAAAATTGTTTCTTAAGCTGGCCATACATTTTTAGATTTTTTTTTTTGCTTTTAGGTCGGATGTAGACCTTCATGTAAATTCACTGCTCCTCTGAAGAGTGATCCGCATTGGGATCCTTTTTTCAGAGGCGATTGACAGGTGTTGAAGTTACAATACAAGACAAGAAGGTTAGGAGAGCCCTGATCCACTAAAAGATATCAAAAAATCATTTTTTTAAGCTGGCTATATATTTTTAGAATATTTTTTTTTTTTTTGCTTTTAGGTCGGATGTAGACCTGCATCTAAATCCACTGCTCCTCTGAAGAGTGATCCGCATTGGGATCCTTTTTTCAAAGGCGATTGACAGGTGTTGAAATTACAATACAAGACAAGAAGGTTGAGAGAGCCCTGATCCGGAGAGCTTACAATCTAAAAGACATGAAAATTATTTCTTAGGCTGTTTATACATTTTTAGATTTTTTTTTATTTTTATTTTTTTTTTGCTTTTAGGTCGGATGTAGACCTTCATCTAAATCCACTGCTCCTCTGAAGAGTGATCCGCATTGGGATCCTTTTTTCAGAGGCAATTGACAGGTATTGAAGTTACAATACGAGACAAGAAGGTTTGCGAGAGCCCTGATCCGGAGAGCTTACAATCTAAAAGACATGAAAATTATTTCTTAGGCTGTTTATACATTTTTAGATTTTTTTTTATTTTTATTTTTTTTTTGCTTTTAGGTCGGATGTAGACCTTCATCTAAATCCACTGCTCCTCTGAAGAGTGATCCGCATTGGGATCCTTTTTTCAGAGGCGATTGACAGGTATTGAAGTTACAATACGAGACAAGAAGGTTGCGAGAGCCCTGATCCGGAGAGCTTACAATCTAAAAGATATGGATATTAATAAGCTGGCTAAACATTTTTTAGATTTTTTATTTATATTTTTTGCTTTTAGAGCAGAAAATAATAATAATAATAATAAACTTTATTTTATTTAGCGCCTTTAAAGGTGGTTTCTCAAAGTGCTTTGCAAGGAAAACACAAGAAATACACAGGACAACATAACATAAAGGAAAAAGGGAAAAAGGGACAATTAAGTGAAAGCTTGTCTAAAGAAATGTAGACCTGCATCTAAATCCACTGCTCCTCTGAAGAGTGATCCGCATTGCGATCCTTTTTTCAAAGGCGATTGACAGGTATTGAAGTTACAATACAAGACAAGAAGGTTGAGAGAGCCCTGATCCGAAGAGCTTACAATCTAAAAGATATGGAAATTATTAAGCTGGCTATACATTTTTTTTTATATTTTTTATACTTTTTTATTTGAATTTTTTGCTTTTAGAGCAGATAGTAATAATAATAAACGTTATTTTATAAAGCGGCTTTAAAGGTGGCTTCTTGAATCGCATTGCAAGGAAAACACAAGAAATATACAGGATAACATAAAGGAAAAAGAGATAATTAAATGAAAGCTTGTCTAAAGAAATGTAGACCTGTATCTAAATCCACTGCTCCTCTGAAGAGTGATCCAAATTGGGATCCTTTTTTCAGAGACGGGTGGTGAGGTTACAATACAAGAGAAGAAGTTTAGAAAAGCCCTGATCCGGAGAACTTACAATCTAAAAGATATAAAAAAAAACATTTTTTTAAGCTGGCTATATATATATATATATATTTTTTTGCTTTTAGGTCAGATGTAGACCTGCATCTAAATCCACTGCTCCTCTGAAGTGTGATCCACATTGGGATCCTTTTTTTTAGAGGCGATTGACAGGTGTTGAAGTTACAATACAAGACAAGAAGGGTAATAAAGCCCTGATCCGGAGAACTTACAATCTAAAAGATATAAAAAAATTATTTTTTAAGCTGGCTATATATTTTTAGAACTTTTTTTTATGCTTTTAGGGCAGATGTAGACCTGCATCTAAATCCACTGCTCCTCTGAAGAGTGATCCGCATTGGGATCCTTTTTTCAGAGACGATTGACAGGTGTTGAAGTTACAATACAAGACAAGAAGGTTGGGAGAGCCCTGATCCAGAGAGCTTACAATCTAAAAGATATGGAAATTATTAAGCTGGCTATACCTTTTTTAGATTTTTTATTTTTTGCTCTTAGAGCAGATAAAAATAATAATAATAAACTTTATTTTATATGGCACCTTTAAAGGTGGCCTCTTTGAAGCACTTTGCAAGGAAAACACAAGAAATATACAGGATAACATAAAGGAAAAAGAGATAATTAAGTGAAAGCTTGTCTAAAGAAATGTAGACCTGTATCTAAATCCACTGCTCCTCTGAAGAGTGATCCAAATTGGGATCCTTTTTTCAGAGGCGATTGACAGGTGGTGAAGTTACAATACAAGACAAGAAGTTTAGGAGAGCCCTGATACGGAGAACTTACTATCTAGATATTAAAATAAAAAACATTTTTTGTAGACGCTTTAATTGCACAAACCAATCAATATACGCTTATAGCAGAATACACATTGGCCTAAACTGATGAATAAATTATTTTTCTTTTTTTTTTTTTGGATATGTATTATAGCAGAAAGTAAAAAATATTGATTTTTTTTTTCAAAATTGTTGCTCTTTTTCTGTTTATAGCGCAAAAACTAGTGGACGATCCGCGGCAGTCACACTTGCAACCCTCCCTAGGGTCCACCACCATTAGGGTCAGGTAGGGTTGCCACCTTTTCTTCAAGTCAAATCCAAACACTTTAGCGGCGCACAGCAATTTTTCTTTATAGTATAAACTATAGATATACTTTGCGACTAAATAACATTTCTAATCATATGAAGTTAATCACAAGAGTCCCCCTTTACATCAGAGTCCACAGAGTTCCCCCTTTACATCTGAAGCCACAGAGTCCCCCTTTACATCTGAAGCCACAGAGTCCCCCTTTACATCTGAACTTGCAGATTTCCCTTACACTGTAGATTCTGATATAAGGGAGAACTCTGGGGACTCTGACATAAGGGATGCTCTGGGCACCCTGATTTAAGGGGGGACACTGAGAACTCCGATGTATGGAGAGGACTCTGATGTAAGGGGGAACATTGCTGCCTCTAATGTAAAGAGGAACACTGATGTAAGGGGTGCTCTGAGAACCCTGATTTACCTTAGAATACTCACTCAGAGGCAGGGGAGAGAATGGGGCGGGGAGCGGGGAGACTTTAGTCACAGACAGGGATGGATGGTGAGCTCACTCACCCCTTGGCAGTCAGCACCTCTCATCTAGATGTATCTGAGGCTGGTGGGCTTCAAATTTCCGGCCCCCACTTTCCATTTCTTAGGCACAGTGCCAGGGATTGGAGTGTGGGCAGACACAGAGGGGTAGGGGCGGGAGGAAGAGGTGCAGATTGATCCCGCCCTCCTCTCCCATCTGTATGTGGGGGGGGGTGTTAGTGCTGGGCAGTGTTAGAGAGTGTAACAGACACTTGCGGCCTAGACGACGGCAGCCAGCAACCCTGCTGGAAAGTCATAGTCCAGTGTGAATAATGCGTCCGGGTTTCAGACAGTCTGAAACCCGGACGCATGATTCCAAACCCGAACTGTCCGGGTGAATCCCGGACAGGTGGCAAACCTAGGGTCAGGAAGTCTACAGCTGGCTCTTCTGGGTGCAGGTTTATCTCTCCCTGCCCTCTGGCACTGTCCAGGGCCTCCACTTGCTGACTGCATCTGCGGAATGGTGGGGTCTCTGGCTCCCATGCCCTATCTGCACTGTGGCACCTCCCAACCTGGCTTATATGTGGACACTGACTCACCCATTGCATTACTACAGGAGTATAGATCCATAAGCAAAAACATATTGCAACCCCTATTCCACACCTGCCTGGACCCACGTTGTCCATATGTTCAATAAGATGTAGAAGTCTGGCACCAAGACATCTTGGAATAAAATTGTAGACTTGTTATCCATTAAGACAAAAAAAATCAGTTCCTACAAAAGATTGACGTGTTTCAGCCACCTGTATGGGCCTTAGTCATAATTATGACTAAGGCCCATACAGGTGGTTGAAACATGTCAGTCTTTTGTAGGAATTGATTATTTTTATGTCCTAATTGATAAAAAATAAAGTCTACAACTTTATTCCAAGATGCAGTGGAACCTTGGATTACAAGCATAATGCGTTCCAGGAGAATGCTTGTAATCCAAAGTGAGTTTCCCCATGGAATTGCCTTCTATTGCATGCAATACTGCATGTGGCCAGAGGTGGGGAGGGCACCGGAGAGACTCGTAAATACTTGGAGACCGCTCGGATGCACTCAGAAACCCTCGGAAAGGCTCGGAAACACTCGGGAACAGAGTATTTCCGAGTGTTTCCGAGTATTTCCGAGCTGCTCCAAACGGCTCCGAACGGTTCCGAGTGTCACCGGCTCCCCCGCACCTCTGACCAAATGCGGTACTGCACACCGCAGAGGCTTGAATCCTGCTCGTATTGAAAAACAACACTCGCAAACCGAGTCAGGATTTAAAAAAAAAATAATAGCTCATATTGCGAAGCGTTCGTTAACCGCGTTACTCGCAATCCGAGGTTCCACTGTATTACTACAGGAGGGCTCTAGCTAAAAGGAACCTAGCAGCTGATTACACCATCCTCTGTAACCATACTAGGACAGAGCCACCTAGTGGCAGACTAGCTAACTGCACCTGCTTACAGGTAGAGACATGACCAGTTATGTGCACAAGGAAAGAGAGCTGCAGTGTTCGGTCTTTATTACAGGAAACTCCTGCACAGAGGTAAAGTTTAAGAGTTGTTTTACATCAGATTCTACACAGATTTGGAAGAAATACACAAAGCACGCCAAGATTTCAGTAATTGTACACAGGCCTCATATTTAGACAATATTTGCTTAGCCCTGATTTTAGGGGGTTAGAGTTAAGGTTAGGTTAGGGTGAGGATTAGGGGTTGGGCGTTGGTTATGATTAGGGGATAGGGTTATTTATTTATTTAATTTTTTTAGGGTTTGGTAATACTACTACTACTAATAATAATAATAATAATAATAATAATAATGATAAATGAATAATGAAAATGTAAAATAAATACACAAATAAATAAAAATAATTTATAAATAAATAATAAATGAATACTATGTAATAATAAATAAATAATTAATCTCTAACCCTTAAAAAAAATAGTACAAAAAATAATAATAAATACCTAAACACCCTAACACAAAATAAATAAATAATAATACTAAAAATTATTATTATCATTATTAATTTTTTTTTGTTTGGGTGTTTATTTATTAATAATAATAATAATAATTTAATACATTTTTTTAGAGTAATGGTTAATTATTATTTATGTATTATTACATATAATTAATTTTATTTATTTATAATGATTTTTAGTTATTTGTGTATTTATGTGACATTTTTTTATTCATATACTATTACTATTTATTTATTCATTTGAGTAGAAAATCACGCAAAAACACGCGACAAAATGCGCAAATGCACACAAAAACATGCAAATGGTGCATTTTCATTCATTTCTATTGGAATAAAAACGTGCCAAAAACGTGCAAATCTGCCCAATTTGAACTACAAAAAGCTCCAGAACTTTTTTGAGCTTTAGGCGTTGGGGTTCAGATGACTTGGAGTGGAGATGTGAACCATCTCCATAAAGAACGATTGATTTTTTTTCTCCTCCAGCGTTTTGGAGCTTTGAGCTTCAAGCTACGAAACGCTGAGGTGTGGAAGGGGCCTAAAACGAGTTCATTTAAAGAGCAGGCTGGTGTTCACTTTTCTTTTCTTTGAGATCACCAGAAAATGAATGACATGAAAGAGTACTGCCTGTAGGATACTAGCTGGAAGGCGTGCCTGGAAGCTCTGAGCCCTCATAAAACATGGAGAAGCTGATAAGCATCTTGTAGTAATCTGAGTCCTGTTGGCTTCTACAACCATCCCATCCTCTGTATACATCCAGCAGCTGCTGTGCCTGGTGACTTCTACTAACTATGCTGAGAGAACAACAGGGCTTATACTGACCTCTTCCTCTGGGAATGAGGGTTTCCAGTCTGCCATGTCAATCCAGTGGTTTTTATGTATTCTAGTATCTGTAACAAGTATGTAGACCTGAACCTCGAGATCTGACTACAAAAATATTTCATATTTTTACTTGTTTGTGTTTGATGAGTTCATGACTAAAAATGATATTAATGTATTCTTAGGCTTCTTTAGACATGCAGTAGGGGGCGGCAAAAATGCGCAGGTGAGTCTGCCAACCTCCTCTACTTAAGCTCCAATAGGGGTGATTAAATGCCACGCTCGCCATGCTTTGCTTCTTGCCCACGGCAAAGTTTACCCAACATTATTATTATTATTATAATAAATGGGCTCTGCCTGACCCAAGATGGTTGCCAGAGTCACATGGGGTGGCAGCATCCAACCGGATTGTTTCCCCAGTGACCCAGGAAACCACAGAAGAGCTGTGTTCCTCTTAACTTCCTCTTCTGCTACGGGGCCACTGCGGATGAGCGCCACCTGCAGTGGAGAAAGAAGACTGCACCTGCCTAAGCGTGATTGCAGTACATTCAATGTCAAAACTGGGGTTAAAACAGGCGGTGAGAAGGCATCACATCGCTTCCTCACCACCTGTCAGCAGCCTCTGAAGCACAAGCCAAACACTTGATCGGGCTCCAGAAGAAGGGGGGATTAATTACTTGCCGCAAAATCACGTACCTGTACATCATTCTGCTACAAGTAGTTGTACCAGGGTGATGCCTGCAACTGCCGGAGACCCGAACAAAGCCGGAATTGGCTTTGATGGGTCTCAGATCTACAAACCCGGAAACCCTGTGCCTTAAAGGCATCAGAATTTTAAAAAATGTCAGTATTCTAAACAGCCAAAGGTGTTTTGAATGCTTTTAAGTGCAAAGGAGGGATCTGGGGTTTTATAGATCCCAGATCCCTGATCCCTCCAAAAAAATACCTGGCACGTGACTATTGCTGTCAAAAGGGACAGCACCCCCCACCCCAAAGCACCTTGTGCCCCCCACCCCAAAGCACCTTGTCCCCATGTTGATGGGAACAAGGGCCTCTTCCCTAAAACCCTGGCCGGTGGTTGTCTGGGTCTGCGGGCAGGGGGCTTATTGGAATGTGGAAACCCCCTTTAACAACATTGTACCCCTAACCATTCACCCAAAAAGTGTCAAAAATAAAAACAGTGCACAGGTTTTTGATTTTATTAAAGCAGCTCCGGTGTCTTCCAATTTCTTTTCCCTCTTCTCCCTCCGGCGATGTCTTCATCCTCCGGTTCTTCTCCCTCCGCTGATGTCCTCTCCCGCCACCATTTCTCCTCTTTCCGCTGTCTCCTCCCTCTGTTCTTCCTTCGATGTTGTCCCAACGCTCTCTCCCGCTGTAATGCTGGGTCCACCGTGTGCTATTACCCGGTGACATCATCCAGAGGCCCCACTCCCTTTTTGACGTCACCACCCAGTTTCAGTTTCTATTTCAGATGGCTGGCTGTTTGTTCTCTGGAAGGATACATTGAGATTGTTTGTTTTTTAAACCACTTGCCGACCAGCCTCTGTCATACTGCGGCAGGTTGGCACGATCCCGCAAGCCGTCGTAGCTGTACGTCGGCTCCTTTAAGCAGGATAGCAGGCACTCTGCACTTTGGGGGTGCCGATGCTAGTGATCATGAGAGATCGCAGGCACGAGAGGCAGAACAGGGACGTGTGAGTGTAAACACACAAATCCCTGTTCTGTTCTGAGAGGAGATGCAGATCATGAGTTCCTAATAGCTAGGAATCACGATCTGTCATCTCCTCTAGTCAGTCCTATCCCCCTACAGTTAGAACACACAATCCGGGAACACAGTTAACCCCTTGATTGCCCCCTAGTGTTAACCCCTTCCCTGCCAGTGACATTTATACAGTAATCGTTGCATTTTTATAGTACTGATCACTGTATAATTGTCAATCGACCCTAAAATAAGTCAAAAGTGTCCGATGTGTCTGCCATAATGTCGCAGTCATGATAAAAATCGCAGATCGCTGCCATTACTAGTAAAAAAAAATAATAATAATAAAAATGCCATAAATCTATCCCCTATTTTGTAGATGCTTTAACTTTTGCGCAAACCAATCCATATACGCTTATTGCGATTTTTATTACCAAAAATATGTAGAAGAATACATATCGGCCTAAATTAAGAAACAGCTGGGAAGGATGCAGGACAGGGTTCAGTATTGTTGGAGCTTGTTCCGCCACCAGGCCTCCAAAATGCTAGTGGTGATTCTGCCACAGCTCTCTCCTCCACCCCCTCCTCTTCTTCTTCCTCTATGGCCTCTTCTGCAGATTTGTCCTCTGAACCAGCGGTGCTCCGTACGCGTTCAAGGGGCTACGCAAGAACTCAGGCAAAAAGATGTCATGCGGTGCTTGAGTTGGTCTGCTTGGGGGACAGGAGCCACACTGGGGCAGAGATTCTGTCAACTCTGCAGGGGCAGGCTCAGAGGTGGTTGACGCCACGCCAGTTCAGCCAGGAATGGTTGTATGCTACAATGGCACCAACCTTCTCTCCGCCTTCCAACAGGGACACTTGACCCATGTCCCATGTTTGGCACACGTCATGAATTTGGTGGTGCAGCGGTTCTTGAGCAGGTACCCGGGCTTACAGGATCTCCTGAGGCAGGCCAGAAAAGTCTGTGGTCATTTCCGCTGGTCATATAATGACAGTGCTCGGCTGGCTGACATTCAAAGAAAATGCAAAATGCAACCTGCCCACCAACCTCCTCATTTGTGACATGCCCACCAGGCGGAACTCAATGTTGGCAATGCTGCAGCAGCTGCACATGCAGCAGAGGACCATCAATGAGTACCTGTGTGAGTATGGCACCAGGACAGGGTCAGGGGAGCTTGGCTTCTTTTCACCATGCCAGTGGCTACTGATCAAGGATGCATGCACTGTCCTGTCACCATTTGAGGAGGCCACAAGGATGGTGAGCAGCGACAATGCATGCATCAGTGATACTGTCCCTCTTGTCTTCCTGTTGGAGCACACGCTTTGTGTAATAATGGACAGGGCACTTGAGCCAGAAAAGAGGGAGGAAGAGGAGGACTTCCTTACCTCTCAAGACCACCTTTATCCAGATAGTATTCCTGCGGGCCTGCCAAACACACAGGAAGAAGAGGAGGAGGAGTTGTACGTGGCTGGGAGGAGGTTGTTACGGATCACGTGATCCTTTATGACCCAGAGGACTCAGAATCGAATGCCTCTGCAAACCTTTGCTGCATGGCCTCCCTGATTCTGCAAAGCCTGCGAAAGGACCCTAGGATTCGTGGTATCAAGGAGAGGGATCATTACTGGCTGGCAACCCTTCCTTATCCACGTTACAAGGGTAAAGTTGCAGAACTCATCCTGCCTTCGCAGAGGGAGAAGAGGATGAAACATCTTCAGGAGGCCTTGAAGAAAGGTTTGTGCAATGCGTTTCCAGACCCTGGGAGGTTACAATTTCCTGATGCTGGACAATGTGTTGCTGAGGCTTCATTCAGTCAGAGGAAGAATGGTGGAGAAGGTGGCCTGCTGACCGATGCCTTTAGACAATTTTTCAGTCCTCAGCGCCAAGGTCTGATCCTTTCAAGCAACCATCGCCAGCGTCTGCATTACATGGTGCAGGAATATCTAGGGGCAGACTTGGAGACCTTTCCAACAGACCATCTACTGGGTTACTGGGTCTTGAGGATGGACCACTGGCCAGAACTTGCTCAATATGCAATTGAGCTACACATTCAGTGCTGCTTGAGGTTTTGTAACAGATCATAGAGTGCGCCTGTCCACAGACTCCGTTGATAGGCTCACATTCATAAAAATGAATCAGTCTTGGATCAGCAGCTATCAAGCACCTGATGTTGATGTAACTGATTGATTTTTCTATGGATGTGAGTTTCCCTTGAAGACTGCCTATGAGTGACTATCCTATTCCTCCTTAATCTTGATGATGCTAGCTTCCAACAATATTTTTGGTTTAGGGCACCGCGACCACCACCCAATGCCCAATTTTTCTGCCCCTGTTTAACAGGGGCATGTAATTACAATTTCACAGCAGGGCCCATTCCTGCGCTCACCAAGAGTAACTGTAAGGGCTTACATTGTTGTGGCACCACCACCACCAAAGGCCCAATTTTTCTGCTCCTGTTTAACAGGGCATGTAATTACAATTTTTGATATAATATTTCCATGCAGGGCCCGTTCCTGTGCCCAACAAGAGTATCTGTGAGGGCTTACAGTGTTGTGGCACCACCACCACCCAAGGTCCAATTTTTCTGCCCCCGTTTAACAGGGGCATGTAATTACAATTATTGATATATTATTTCATAGCAGGGCCCATTCCTGCTCCCAACAAGCGTAACTGTGAGCGCTTACAGTGTTCTGGTACCACCAACACCTAAGGCCTAATTATACACGCAATTTTTTTTTATTTTGATGCAGGGTTCCCCTTAATATCCATCAGATCCAAAGGGCCTGGTAATGGGCTGGGGGGGGGGGGGGACCCATGTCGTTTTTCTCAATGATTTTTATCTATATTGCCGGGACCCTACAATACATTACAGCCGCAAGCAGTTTTAAATTACTTTTTTTCCTTTAGAAATGTATTTTTGCTATTTTGCTAATACTGTGGTATTGTTCTAAACATGGGAAAACTGCGCCACTTTACAGGCATACTATAGACACCCCCCAGGCAAGATATTTAAAGTAATATTTCATTTTTATCGTTTCACTTTAAGCATTATTAAAATCACTGCTACCGAAAAAACGTCAGTTTTTAAAACTTTTTTTTGCATTGATGCATGTCCCCTGGGGCAGGACCCGGGTCCCCAAACACTTTTTATGGCAATAACTTGCATATAAGCCTTTAAAGGGGTTGTAAAGGTAAAAGTTTTTTCACCTTAATGCCTTCTATGCATTAAGGTGAGAAAACATCCGACAATACCGCCCCCCCCAGACCCCCCAGCCCCCCCCCCCACCGTTTTACTTACCTGACCCCTCGAAAGTCCCGCGCTCGCCCCCGACATCCTCTTCGCCGCTCAGCCAGGCCGTTGATTGGCTAGAGTGGATGGATTAAAAGCAGCGCAGCCATTCGCTCGCACTGCTGTCAATCACATCCAATGATGCGGCGCGCCGGGGGGCGGGGCCCAGTGATACAGTGAGCGGCTATGGCCGCCAGCTGTATCACGGGAGCGCGCCCGCAAGCACTCAATACCATGCAAGGGAGCTCGCATGAAGGTGTTGAGTCCTTGTGGGGGGGAGCCGAGACAGCTGCCGAGGGACCCCAGAAGAGCAGGTTCGGGGCCACTCTGTGCAAAACGAGCTGCACAGTGGAGGTAAGTATAACATGTTTGTTATTTTAAAAAATATATATATCTTTAGTGATCCTTTAAAATTAGCACTTTTGTTTTTTCACGTTTGTGTCCCATAGGCTTTAACGGCGTTCGCGTGTTCAAACAAACTTTTTGCATGTTCGTGTGTTCGCATGTTCTGCTGCGAACCGAACCGGGGGGGTGTTCGGCTCATCCCTAATTATTTTTCCATTTTTTACCCTTTCACTACCAAATAATTTTTTTTTTTTTTTTTCATTTATAACCCTTTAACTGCCAAGTCAAGTGTTTTCCTTTCATTTATTAACCCTTTCTTTGCCAAACTAAGATTTTTTTTTTTATCCTTTCATTTTTTCTAACCCTTTCACCAACAAACCAAATTCTTTTCTTTTTTTCCCCTTTTTATCTTTTTCATTGCCAATCCAATTGTTTTTTTCCCATTTTTCGCCCATATGTTAAATTATAAATAAAGAAAAGCCTGTTTATTGTTAGTGTTGGATGGAGTGGAGAGGGATTAGAACCCCTGTCAGGTTTTTATTGCTCTCAGCCCCCCTTTAGGGAGATCTATTCTTTCTATTTACCATTACCACCAAAAGTCAAAGAAAATTCCAGATTTTGGGTTGTCACCAGAACAGGAATTAGCGGGGAAATCTTCCAATAGGGACACTAGTTCTGGTGACACCAGGGGATGATGTCACTTTGGGGGATTTCTCTCACTTCTTTTTTGGCCATGGGGAAGGAAGTGACGAGAAATGCCCGCAATGGAGATGCAGATGGCAAAGAAAACCTGACAGGGGTTCTAGTCCTCCCTTACTCTATTGTAAATGAAAAAAAATGATTGTCTTTAGTTTTATTTTATCTTTTAGCTGGTATGTGGGGGATGGTGGGGACTCAGTCTAAAAGAGGGTGCAGCATATTACACATGGGTCTATGGGGGGATGTAGTGTCTGCAGACACGAGCAACTTCCACTGCCAGGGGGGGGGGGGGAGCACTCAGATTTTGAGGGTCATTTTAACCCTTTCACTGTTGGACATTTTTGCACATGTGCTAATTGCTGATTTCTGCTCTCCAAGCATTCCATAGTTTGTGAAATGATGAAGGCCCCAAACCTCTGACATACACCTGGATGGCAAACACCCAACAAGCATAGAGCAGCCCATTGATTTCAGTGAGCTGCCCTATGCGCTACAAGCGTGGCAAAGTAGCTCATGACGCGTTCCGGTTTGTTTAATTTCTCGCGTATTTTGCCACATTTGTTGTATTGGCGTCTCACATTTGGGGGGGACATTTACAATAAATGGCGCTACAAGTGTGAGGCACTTTTTTTTTTGCATGACCCGGGATTGCGTGGAAACGAGGAATTTCTGTGCGCATTACCGGAACACGCAGATATGACCGGAGACTGGTATGGTGGAAATTTGTCACAGCAGCATGCGTTGTTCCGCCATATTTACATTTTTTATCGCTTACCTATCGGTTAACCATACAAAAACTTGAAAACTTGTGCTGGCCTTTTTTTTCTTTTCTTTTTTTTTTAGAAGCAGGCAGACATTCCTTCGGATGGAAATGTTGGAGGAAAGTTCTTTCTCTTCTTTACTCCTGAGTATGAATAGCTGTAAAAATGTGGTGTGAATATGAGCAGACAGGGAATGTCTATGGCTCTGGTCAATGAATACTGGACCTTCTACAGATGAGTCCCCAGAAACCACAAAGCTTCCCAAAGCTGCAGAAGACAGAAGGAAAATGGCTGAGATTGCTACTTGTTTGTCAGGGGGGGGGGGCACAGTTTCTAATGCCCTGTACACACGATCGGACATTGATCGGACATTCCGACCACAAAAGCCGATTTTTGACGACAGATTTTGGGCCAAACTTGTCTTGCATACACACGGTCGCACAAAGTTGTCGGAAAATCCGTATCGTTCTGAACGCGGTGACGTAAAACACGTACGTCGGGACTATAAACGGGCAGTAGCCAATAGCTTTCGTCTCTCAATTTATTCTGAGCATGCGTGGCACTTTGTGTTTCGGATTTGTGTACACACAATTGGAATTCAAACGATTGGATTTTGTTGTCGGAAAATTTTATATCCTGCTCTCAAACTTTGTGTGTCGGAAAGTCCAATGGAGCCCACACACGGTCGGAATTTCCGACAACAAGCTCCGATCGCACATTTTCCGTCGGAAAGTCCGACCGTGTGTACAGGTCATTAGAGGTGGCTCCCCACAATTTCTGGGTTAGGGGGGGATCTCCGGCACACTTTCTGCTCACTGTGGCTATGGAGATAAAGGGTCTCGCTGTGTAACTGGTGTATCTGTGTCTTTAGCTCCACAGAGGACCGTACAAGCCCAGAGGACCCCCCGCCACCAACAAACCTGTCCACGGGATTGGCAGGAAACCTGCAGGTATCAGCAATGGAGATGAGCAGTCTGCAGACCCAATCGAACAGGTAGGTAGGATTCACCCGGACAGTCCGGGTTTGGAATTATATAACTGGGTTTCAGTCTGCCTGACACCAGGATTCGTTTTTCAGACTGGGCTGTGGTTCCCCAAGTAACTGAGATAGTCACACAAAAATCTGTGGCCATTTGGGAGCTGCGGGCCGCTGTCTGGGTGCAGGTTCGGTATCAATGCGGCACTGGGGGGGGGATGATGTCAACAAGAGCGGTTTAGCCACATCCACTGTTTGCCGCAGCACGCTGCATTACCACTTTCCTTGGGACATCCAAAGATGTCCCAGGTCTTTTATAATCCTATAGTGCATACTATAAAAAAAAAAATTGCCCTAAAGTGTTCGGGTTTGGCTTGAAGAAAAGGTAGCAACCTTACATCGGTGTGAACCCATAAAGTGGAACTAAAAGCTAAAAATTAAAAATTTCATACAGGCAGGCTTCTTATTAAGGAAAAGACATGCTAGTTCACTCTGTTACTGGGCCTGACTTTCCTAGAACTCATGCCCATGCGCTACCAATGTAAGCTTATGGCCAGCTGTACACTAATGCCAGCAAAATCATGTAGCACATGTTTGAGAAGCAGCCATGCTATAGCCAGCAATGGAGTTAGTTGGCTGATAACAGCACAGAGATAACATAGCTATAAAATACACCTTTGAACTAAAAGTAGCTCCTTTTAAGAGGTTTATTATCCCTTGCACTCAATGTGCATTGAATAGGAAGTGTAGTGTTTGCTAGCAATCTAATAAAAGAGGGAAGTACACAGAGAAATGTATTTCAAAATGTGTAGGTAAATGTTTAAAGTGGTTGTAAAGGTAAACGTTTTTTTTTAACCTTAAAGTGATAGGCCACCCTATAAAAAAAAAAATTGCACCAAAAATCTTAAAAAAATTAAAAAAAAAAAAAAATGTTACTTACCTAAACCCTTGTTGCTAGGCAGTCTTCCTAATCTGCATCTTCCTATTCCGCGGCGTGTTCTGCTCCTCGGTGAGCGGCCCCGTTGCCTTCTGGGAACTGTGTGTGTTCCCAGAAAACCACGGGGCCATTCACAGAGCGCCGCGCCGCTCGCGCGTGCGCAGTAGGAAACTGGCAGTGAAGCCGCGAGGCTCCACTGCCTGTTTCCCTTACTTAGGATGGCAGTGCCGGGACCCGAGAGCCGAGGGACGGGTCGGCCTCGGGCGGCCGACATCGCGGGCACCCAGGACATTTAAGTCTACTTATTTAAAGTCAGCAGCTACAGTGTTTGTAGCTGCTGACTTAAAAAAAAAAAAATGTGCTGGCCTGAATCCCGCTTTAATGCATTCTCTTCATCAAGGTTAAAAACCATTCCATGTCAGCCCCCTTGAAATACTTACCTGAGCCCAATCTTGATCCAGCGCTGTGCCCATCTGCGGCAGCACTGCTCTTCTCTCCCCTCTTCTCACAGGAGGCCCAGCAGAAGCGGGTGTCATTGGCTCCTGCTGCTGTCACTCAACTCCTGTACAGAGAGTAGGGGCAGGGCTGAGCTGCACTGTGTGTGTCCACAGACACGAACAGCCCGGCTCGGGTTTGAGCCTGCACAAGTGCCCTCGTAGCAAGCAAATTTTATACCATTTTACAGGTATATTACATAATATGGATATGTTTTTTCCATGTGTTTCACTATGTATTCCCCTCCATTCAACGGTGAGACTTCCAGATGGATATTAGGGTCTACTCAGGGGAAACTCTTTGAAACCATAATGCCCTGTACACACGATCGCACATTCCGACAACAAAATCCATGTCTTTTTTCTGGCGGATGTTGGCTCAAACTTGTCTTGCATACACACGGCCGCACAAATGTTGTTGGAAATTACGAATGTCAAGAACGCGGTGACGTACAACACGTACGACGAGCCGAGAAAAATGAGGTTCAATAGCCAGTGCGGCTCTTCTGCTTGATTCCGAGCAAGCGTGGAATTTTGTGCGTTGGAATTGTGTACACATGATCGGAATTTCCGACAACGGATTTTGTTGTCGGAAAATTTGAGATCCAGATCTCAAATTTTGTTTGTCGGAAATTCCGACGGAAAATGTCCGATGGAGCCTACACGCGGTTGGAATTTCCGACAACAAGCTCCCAAACATTTGTTGTCGGAAATTCCGACCTTGTGTACGTGGCATAAGATACAGTCAGAATTCATTTTGACCAATTTCTAACTATATACATATACTTTCTACAAATATTTATTGAAATACCTCAAGCCAAAATAGGAAATTAAGCCCAGACTGGAATCATAGGCCTGGTGACCACCATCTACACCAAACCTCCCCAAGGGAGGAGGACAGGCTGAGAAAAAAAAAGAAATAGATAATTGTTCTATTACATAGGAATATTCCCAAAGTGGGGATGTAGGAGAGCAAATCTTTGTTTTCTACAGATCCATATTATCTACCAAGTCTGTTCTATGTGTAGAGGCCTGCTGGTAAATTCTTCTGATGTCACAATATACAGTGCCTTGCAAATGTATTCATACCCCTTGAAGTTTTCCACATTTTGTCATGTTACAACCAAAAAACGTAAATGTATTTTATTGGGATTTTATGTGATAGACCAACACAAAGTGGCACATAATTATGAAGTGGAAGAAAAATGATAAATGGTTTTCAATTTTTTTTACAAATAAATATGTGAAAAGTGTGGCGTGCATTTGTATTCAGCCCCCTTTACTCTGATACCCCTAACTAAAATCTAGTGGAACCAAGTGCCTTCAGAAGTTACCTAATTAGTAAATAATTCCAATAAGTCCAATTGTGTGTAATTTTATCTCAGTATAAATACAGCTGTTCTGTGAAGCCCTCAGAGGTTTGTTAGAGAACCTTAGTAAACAAACAGCATCATGAAGGCCAAGGAACACACCAGACAGGTCAGAGATAAAGTTGTGGAGAAGTGTAAAGCAATGTTAGGTTATAATAAAAAATTTCCCAAGCTTTGAACATCTCACGGAGCACTGTTCAATCCATTACCAGAAAATGGAAAGAGTATGGCACAACTGCAAACCTACCAAGACATGGCCGTCCACCTAAACTGACAGGCTTGACAAGGAGAATATTGATCAGAGAAGCAGCCAAGAGGCCCATGGTAACTCTGGAGGAGCTGCAGAGATCCACAGCTCAGGTGGGAGAATCTGTCCACAGGACAACTATTAGTTGTGCTCTCCACAAATCTGACCATTATGGAAGAGTGGCAAGAAGAAAGCCATTGCTGAAAGAAGACCATAAGAAGTCCTGTTGACAGTTTGCGAAAAGCCATGTGGGGGACACAGCAAACAGATGGAAGAAGGTGCTCTGGTCAGATGAGACCAAAATTGAACTTTGTGGCCTAAAAGCAAAACAATGTGTGGTGGAAAACTAACACTGCACATCACCCTGAACACACTATACCCACTGTAAAACATGGTGGTGGCAGAATCATGTTGTGGGGATGTTTTTCTTCAGCAGGGACAGGGAAGCTGGTCAGAGTTGAGGGGAAGATGGATGGAGGCAAATACAGGGCGATCTTAGCAGAAAACCTGTTGGTCCGCAAAAGACTTGAGACTGGGGCGGAGGTTCGCTTTCCAGCAGGACAACAACCCTAAACAAACATACAGAGCTACAATGGCATGGTTTAGATCAAACATATTTATGGAAACAAGTAACTTAAGACACACATCACTAAAGCTGCTAGCAGCACCTCCATCAGCCAGGATATACCCGAGGCATCCACCGCAAACAACAGGGAGCAGCGATTTCCTAAAGCATTACATGCCTATTACCCCTGCAGAGGCACCAGGAGTCGGTGAGTAGGAAATCAGAAGGGGGAGCACAAAAGTCAACTGGCAACATTCTAAGCACTAAAGTCACCCCTGGGAGTTCCTGACCTGATGCAGACATAAGTTTATGGGACTATTGTACACCATTTTGATTTATTTATTTCAGCATTTGCTGGGTCCAGGTTTCACTATATGAACTGTAATGTACTCATATGGCTCACACTCTATGCCTGATTTATGTACACATACGGATGTGGTTGATGCAGATATAAGCCTATGGAACTAATATACATCACTTTGATATATTCACTGTAGCATATGCTATGTTCCAGCCTTACTGTATCATTCAATTTGCATCTGTGGGGTTGGTAAAATTTAGAGTGTACCCAACTGGTTGATTGCTTGCCTTTGCTCTATATGGTTGTCACAGTGCATATCAATACATACAGAGTGGAACATCTCTGTCAATACACTGCAACTTAGGCAATCTACCTATATATCACTTTGCCTACTTTTCTATATAATTTATTCCTATATATACAATAAATACTCTACCATAATTTATTGTTTAGGGATCCTAGGACCCTTCTTACCCATTCCTACCAGTCACCGGGGTATTCCTTCTTACCTACTGACTGGGATGATATGAACATTGGTGTGTAATACTGTACTAATATAAAACTACCTTTATGGTGTTTTCCTGTATATGCAGTAGCATTTAAGTTTTCCAGGTAGCGCCAATTCACCCATTTTTTCTTTTAGTTTATGCAAAGTAACTTAATACTATTTGCTATGAGAAAGAATTGTAGGTTAAAAGAAAAAGAAATGCAAGGGGGGAGAAATTAAAGAGAAGAAAGGTATAGGGGGAGAGCTTGAAGGTGGAGAAAGAAATGGGGGAAGAGGTAGGGATGGGGTGCTGGCAAGCATGATCACACACATATAATCAAATTGAATGTAGGTATAATTACGCATCTGAGAGGTTAACAAGGAGTCTCTAGAACATCAGTAGCAGTGAGATGGTGGGCCAAGTGACAGGTCTGATCAAGATGTTTACGTGTCCTTGTTGGTCAAGGAGATGATGTCCTTGTAGCAAGAGGAGGTGAGGAATGAGGACCACGGGGCCCAGATTAGAGCGTGACAGTCAGAGGTTTCTCTTGCGATATGAGTGAGTTCTTGCATGATGCTTACTTCAGATATCTTTTGCAGCCAAGTTTTCATGGAAGAGATCGTAGGTTGGCTCCAGAGGGTGGGGATGAGGGCCTTAGCTGTATTCAGCAGGTGGGGAATGAGCGAGCATTTATACCTGCCAATGGGTCTTTGGGTGGCATGAAAGAGGATAGTCCAGGGATCTTGAGGAAAAGAAATATCAGTGATCTGATGGATCAGATCTATTACCTTAGACCAGTATGAGCGTAGGAGGGGGCAGAACCACCAGATGTGTGCATGAGTAGCAACTTCTCCACAGTTCCTCCAGCACAGTGGTGAGTTGGCAGGAAACATCCGATGGAGTTTAGCTGGTGTATGGTGCCATCTGGTGAGGAGTTTGTAGTTAGATTCTGCCATAGATGAGGCAAGTGAAGAGACGTGTACAAGTTGGAGAACTTTGTCCTTTTTCTTGTGTGATATGGTAGATTTGAGATCGGATTCCCATTTGACCAAGTAGGCGGGGTATTGAGGGCTCTGGAGCTCGATCAGGGCTTTGTAAAATTGTGAAATACAGTGCTCTGGGGGGTCCACGTAGTTAAACGCAGATTCGATTCCGTTAACGTCTTGGATTGTTCGTAAGGGTTGTGGAAGGGTTAGAAGAAAGCGGTGTAGCTGGTTGTATCTCCATCTGTCCATGAACGTGGATGGTTTGGAGAGTGGCGAGCAAGTTAACTGAACCTACAAACACCCTGCCTACAGAAAACTACAGGAGGGGGGTAGAGACAAGTGTCAAGACCAGTCATCCTGCACAAGGAGAGAGCAGCAGTGACTGATCTTTATTACAGGGAGCTCCTGCCAGAGGCGTAACTAGAACCTTCAGGGCCCCGGTGCAAGGAACCATGATGGGCCCCCCTTCCACTCGAGCCCCGGCTTCCAATTTTGGGAGGGTGTCCATGGACATCCTCCCAAAACCGTGCTTCCCACATGACCCCTTGGACATGCATCCAGCGCAATCACATCGGCCCTTTACCATGTGATCAACTGATCACATGTAAACAGACTGGTTATCCACAGCCCTTTCCTCACACGCTGTGTTTGTGTTAGGAAAGGACTGCCATTAACTGTCAAGAATGTCAGTAAATTGTTTACACTGATAATCAGTGCCCCAATCATCAGTGCCCATCAGTGCCGCCTATCAGTGCCCATCACTTCCACCTGCAAGTGTTACCTATCAGTGCTCATTAATGCTGCCTATTAGTGCCCATCAATTCTGCCTATCAGCACCACCTATCAGTGCTCATTAATGCCACCTAACTGCGTCCATCAGTGCCACCTATCAGTACTCTTCAATTCTGTCCATCAAAGCCCATCAATACTGCCTGAGTTATGCCTATCAGTGTTCCTCAGTGCCCATCAGTACCACCTATCAGTGCCCATCAATGCCACCTATCAGTGCAGCCTTTCAGTGCACATTAGTGCCTCCTATCAGTGCTGCCTATCAGTGCTCATCAATGTGGTCTATCAGTGCTCATCAGTGCCTCCTATAAGTGCTCATCAGTGCCTCCTATAAGTGCCCATCAGTGCCTCCTATAAGTGCCCATCAGTGCCTCCTATCAGTGCCCATCAGTGCCTCCTATCAGTGCCCATAAATGCCTCCTATCAGTGCCCATCAGTGCCTTTTATCAGTGTCCATCAGTGCCTTCTATCAGTGCCTTCTATCAGTGCTCATCAGCGCCGTCTATCAGTGCTCATCAGTGCCTTCTATTAGTGCTCATCAGTGCCTTCTATCAGTGCTGTCTATCAGTGCTCATCAGTGCCGTCTATCAGTGCCTTCTATTAGTGCCAGAGGCAGCTCTAGGCTTTGTGAGGCCTTAGGCAAAACTTACACATGAGGCCCCACGGACTGGGACACTTTGTGATGAGGCCGCTATTCCTCAGGCTGCAGGCAGTATCTGATTTGTCCACCAGTTCCTAAGCCACAGAGTCCCAGTGGGGGTAGGCGGAGCCCCCGACGTCAACTTCAGTGATTGAGAACAGGCAAATTAGGAGGCTGCGAGGCCCCTGTGAGTGCGAGGCCTTAGGCGACCGCCTAATTTGCCTAATTAGAGAGCCGCCTCTGATTAGTGCTCATCAGTGCCTTCTATCAGTGCTCATCAGTGCTCATCAGAGCCTTCTATCAGTGCCCATCAGTGCCTTCTATCAGTGCTCATCAGTGGCCATCAGTGCCTTCTATTAGTGCTCATCAGTGCCTTCTATTAATTTCTATCAGTGCTGTCTGCCTTCTCAGGACAGCACAGCTCTGAGCGGAGATCGTGTGTCATAGATTAATAGCACAGAGAGGCTCCGGCGGCATTAATGTTCTATTTGTCAGTCCTCTCTGGCACGGATGAGAGAGGAGGACACACAGCTGATCTCACTGCTCCCCCTTCTCCCCCCTCCCTCTCCTCGGTGTTCCGCGGGCACTCAAGTGTGAAGCTAAAGAGCTCACATTTTCCGCGGAGCACACAGGAGAGGGGAGGGGGGAGAAGGGGGAGCAGTGAGATCAGCTGTGTGTCCTCCTCTCTCATCCATGCCAGAGAGGACCGACAAATAGAACATTTAGAGCCCTTGCACACTGGGGCGGTTTGCAGGCGCTATTGCGCTAATAATAGCGCCTGCAAACCGCCCTGAAAGTGCCGCTGCTTTCATTCCACTGTGAAAGCCCCGAGGGCTTGCACACTGGAGCGATGCGCTGGCAGGACGGTAAAAAAAGTCCTGCCAGCAGCATCTTCGGAGCGGTGAAGGAGCGGTGTGTATACCGCTCCTTTACCGCTCCTGCCCATTGAAATCAATGGGACCGCGCGGCTATACCGCCGGCAAAGTGCCTCTGCAGAGGCACTTTGCGGTGGTATTTAACCCTTTCTCGGCCGCTAGCAGGGGTAAAACCGCCCCGCTAGCGGCCGCATACCAACGGTAAAACGCCGCTAATAATAGCGGCGTTTTACTGCCGACGCCGCCCCCCGCCCCAGTGTGCAAGGGATCTAATGCCGCCGGAGTCTCTCTGTGCTATTAATCTATGACACACGATCTTCGCTCAGAGTCGTGTGTGAAGATCAACCCCGCTGGGCCCCCCCCACAGTGGCTGAATGCCGGGCCCAGTCACAACTGCGACTGTTGCGACCCTGGTAATTCCGCCACTGGCTCCTGCACAGTAGCAAAGTGCAGGAGTTATGCACAGATCTAGAACTCAAAGGACACCAGAATTCTAGTAAAAATACACATGGCTTAAGAAAGAACAAGATTCTACTAAGAATATACATGTTTTATAAACTATTTGTTTTGCCCAGTTTTCTGCTTTAATGTCACCTTTCATGTCTATTGTGTGATTTCTGGGAAATGGGGGCACTGATCACTCCAATTAGTCCATGCATGACAGCCTGTAGCACGTCTACCATACCAAATCTGCATTTAAAAAATATAGGTGGAGACAGTGATGTAGCGTATGGTACTATAGAGGGGTAATTCACCCCTTTGTAGTGACACCCGGTATTTTAAAGATAAATCTTTACAATAGTGCCTGTTTTGGGGTAAGGACATCACAAACATTTAATGACACTTCATAGTAAAGGACATTCACACATCGTTGACATCATCTTTTAAAGTTTTTTTTTATAAGTTGAGCATAGACACAGGAGGCAACAACAGTTCCACCCATAGACTGCCCTGGCTGACGCATTTCATCTATTTCACAGGGCATGATCACAGAGATGGGCACTGTAGGGAGAATAAAGACATATACAGACAAAACATTAAGTAAAGTGCAAAAATGTAAAGAAAAACAAACCCATCCCATATTTTACTCCACACAAAGTTAACATTCCACAATTGCCCTTTTCCCATAATATTTATTTATGGTATAGTATTTATTAGAAGATTTAAAAACTCAAATAATGAAAATGTAAAATATTGATCCTTCATGAAACGTGAACCACAAAATAATAGGCAATTTGGCTGAAAGGTGGGAGATGTTTTACAATTGGACACCAGTCAGCATCATATAGGAGAAGGGGAAGGGAACTAGGGAAACCCTTGCTAAATGGCAGACTCAAAAACTCCACCCATAGACCTCAGTATAGGTAAAGAGCCTTTAAGCTGAAACCACCAACCTGTACCTTTCCAGAAGCAGTAGCACCTCCAATAGCAACAGCAGCCTTAATAGTTCGCCTGATGCTTTCCCAGGTTCTCTGTTCATCCTCAGGATCTCCAGCAGCAGAGTCACCTCTGGTACTCCATCCCAGAAAAGTCCTCCTAGGCCCTAGACTTAGTGACACAACTGCAAAACTCACAAGCTCCCCAGGCTGCAGCCTGAAAGAGAGCTCACAAGGCCCACCTCAAATATTTATGCTCCCCCCTAGCATGCACCAGTCACAATAAAAATCTTACTTGTTGGTCAAGAGAGACAAATAAACAGTGTTCAATTCATTATTCAAGTTATAATGGGGTTGATTTACTGAAACTGAAAAGTGCAAAATCTGGTGCAGCTCTGCATAGAAACAAGATCAGCTTCCAGGTTTTATTGTCAAAGCTTAACTGATCAAGCTGAAGTTAGAAGCTGATTGGCTACCATGCACATCTGCACCAGATTTTGCACTCTCCAGTTTTAGTAATTCAACCCGTGTCTTATTTGCCACAAGGATCATTATTTTTAGCTCCGATGTCTAAAATAATGGTCATTATATCAAATAACGGTTGTGATAGCTTAGTCAACAAATCAAATATGTGTGGAAAGATAGAAGAAGAATGAAGTGATGGTGGGTAATATTTTAGGACACTTTGCCAACAAGGATTCCTGAGAAATTGTCAACAGTCTTGCGGAGGGGCAAAAAATTTCCCGTTTTTTCCAGATTCCATCTTTGTATCATGTTCTAGTTGACAGCAGCATAAAAAAACAACATTGGAATAATTTATGTAACTGGTGTTTCCATGCAGATAAAGGTCTCACCTCAAACAGATGAGACTATGTTCTTTAAATAGCTGTGGAGTGATTCTGTTCAGAGCGTCCACTCTCGGATTTCAGAGGATGAGAAGACGTCACCGGGCTCTTGTATTTGCTCCATGTCCAGCATCTCTCAATGACATGCTCTTATAATGCCACCTGTTATTAACGTGCCCCAGCAGATGCTTGTACTGTTACAGCAAGGCTGATGTGAATTAAATATTGTAGGAAAAAGAAAAAAAACTCTTGTGTAAACGAGAGTTTTTATAATTTCCTGTCCCACCACCCATGCTGCAGATCTTCGCTTTCTTCAGGAGCTACAATGCCCAGGTAATCCTTTTCTTCCAACACACTTCTGGAAGTGTTGGATTGCTGGTCACCCGTTGCTTGTTGTAGTTCCTTCTACCGAATCTCTTCAGTACGATGTCCTGCAGTGATGTAGAGGCTGGTGGAAGGAACCACATCAAATTGGGACCAGGAATCTGACCATCCCTGAAGTCTGTTGGACGAAGATGCTCTTGGCTGTTGCTCTTGAAGAGAGTGAAGATCCACACAACAGAACAGGTAAGTATGAAGTCTCTTCTTTAAATCACAGGTCCCAAAACAGAAGAGAGTGAAGATCAACACAATAGGACAGGTAAGTATGAGATCTCTTCTTTAATTCGAAGGTCCCGAAAAAGAAGAGAGTGAAGAACAACACAACAGGACAGGTAAGTATGAGATCTCTTCTTTAATTTGAAGGTCCCGAAAAAGAAGAGAGTGAAGATCAACACAACAGGACAGGTAAGTATGAGCTCTCTTCTTTAATTTGAAGGTCCCGAAACAGAAGAGAGTGAAGATCAACACAACAGGACAGGTAAGTATGAGATCTCTTCTTTAATTCGAAGGTCCCGAAAAAGAAGAGAGTGAAGAACAACACAACAGGACAGGTAAGTATGAGATCTCTTCTTTAATTTGAAGGTCCCGAAAAAGAAGAGAGTGAAGATCAACACAACAGGACAGGTAAGTATGAGATCTCTTCTTTAATTTGAAGATCCCGAAAAAGAAGAGAGTGAAGATCAACACAACAGGATAGGTAAGTATGAGATCTCTTCTTTAATTTGAAGGTCCCGAAAAAGAAGAGAGTGAAGATCAACACAACAGGACAGTCAAGTATGAGATCTCTTCTTTAATTTGAAGGTCCCGAAACAGAAGAGAGTGAAGATCAACACAACAGGACAGTCAAGTATGAGATCTCTTCTTTAATTTGAAGGTCCCGAAACAGAAGAGAGTGAAGATCAACACAACAGGACAGTCAAGTATGAGATCTCTTCTTTAATTTGAAGGTCCCGAAACAGAAGAGAGTGAAGATCAACACAACAGGACAGTCAAGTATGAGATCTCTTCTTTAATTTGAAGGTCCCGAAACAGAAGAGAGTGAAGATCAACACAACAGGACAGGTAAGTATGAGATCTCTTCTTTAATTCGAAGGTCCCGAAACATTGCTTTTCTATGTATTCATACAAGAATAAAGATATTTGAAACAAGCTTGATGGTGTCTTCAGATTCAAAAGAAAAGCACTGCTCCAAACCCCACTGAATCCTGCTCAGTCTGCAACATGCCCGGTGCAGATACAGGTAGCCCGTCTCCACTCCGTCCCGGCATCACTTTGCAAGTACCAAGTCGCAGACTGATGATGCCACATGTAGTTCATTCAGCCAGCACAATCCCCTTGTACAGAATGCCCCACTGTAACACATTTCACCCTTACGGGCTTAACCATGTAGGTCCCTATAATTAAAATGTGGCAGCTGGACTGTACCCGACTGTACCCGATTGGTACTAGTGTTTAGGGCAATACGCACCCCAGTATAAATGCCTACAACACAGACTTCTTGCGCTTCCAACATACGTCTCTAAAAGTTATTACCACTTGGTACACTGATCATCCCCATCAAGCTGCCACATTTTTAAGCCTCTCATAGATGTAAACAGGCTGTTGGTAGTGGGGCTGGATGGTGCACTTGTGCCTTCTGGCCACATAAAAATGCCAGTCTAATGCCGCGTACACACGGTCGGACTTTCTGGCATACTTGGTCCGGCACACTTTCTGACGGACTTTGTCCGCCAGGTGCGCCGGACTTTAAAACGGACGGACTTGCCAACACACGACCGGACTTTCCGGTGGGCTAAGTCCGCCCGTCTTTCCGACGGACTTTCGCCGGTGTTACGGCAGACTTTCAGAATGAACGGACTTGCCCACACACAGACAAGTCCGTTCATTTTGAACGTGACTCAGGTGCGACAGGACTAGAAAAGGATGTCAATCTTTCCACTTTTATCGGCGAGATTGACACCTTGCGAGCCCCGTCGCGGGTCATACCAGGCCCTTAGGTCTGGTATGGATTATAAAGGGAACCCCCCTACGCCGAAAAAAATGGCGTGGGGTCCCCCCTAAAATCCATACCAGACCCCGATCCGAGCACGCAGCCTGGCCGGTCAGGAAAGGGGGTGGGGACGAGCGAGCGCCCCCCCTCCTGAACCGTACCAGGCCGCATGCCCTCAACATGGGGGGTGGGTGCTTTGGGGGAGGGGGGCGCCCTGCGGGGCCCCCCCACCCCAAAGCACCCTGTCCCCATGTTGATGAGGACAAGGGCCTCTTCCCGACAACCCTGGCCGTTGGTTGTCGGGGTCTGCGGGCGGGGGGCTTATCGGAATACGGGAGCCCCCTATAAGAGGGCCCCCAGATCCCGGCCCCCCCACCCTATGTGAATGAGTATGGGGTACACAGTATGGGGAGCATGGTACCCCTACCCATTCACCTAGGGAAAAAGTGTAAATAATAAAACACTACACAGGTTTTTAAAATAATTTATTTAACAGCTCCGGGGGGGGGATCTTCCTCCGGCTTCGGGAGTCTTCTTCCGGCTTCGGGGGTCCCTCCGGTTCATCTTCTCCCGGCGTCCAGTTGGTTCTTCTCCGCTCTCTTCTCCCGGTGTTCCAGTTCTTCGGCCGGCTCCTCCGCTGTCTTCAGGTAGCTCTCTTGCCAGCAGAGGTCCGGACTTCTGGGCTTCTTGTCTTCTGGGCTTCTTCTCTTCTATTCTCCAGATGTTGACACGACGCTCTCTCCGGCTGGACTGCTCTCTGAGGGCTGCGTTGTGACTTATATAGGCGGAGACCCCGCCCCCTTTTGATGTCACAGTCCCTGGGCATGCTGGGACTGTGGCGTTTTAGGGGGCGTGGTCACTGGGTGATGTTGACTACGCCCCCTAAAACGTCACAGTCCCAGCATGCCCAGGGACTGTGACATCAAAAGGGGGCGGGGTCTCCGCCTATATAAGTCACAACGGAACCCTCAAAGAGCAGTCCAGCCAGAGAGAGCGTCGTGTCAACATCTGGAGAAGAGAAGAGAAGACAAGAAGCCCAGAAGCCCAGAAGACAAGAAGCCCAGAAGTCCGGACCTCTGCTTGCAAGAGAGCTACCTGAAGACAGCGGAGGAGCCGGCCGAAGAACTTGAACACCGGGAGAAGAGAGCGGAGAAGAACCAACCGGACGCCGGGAGAAGATGAACCGGGCATGCGGCCTGGTACGGTTCAGGAGGGGGGGGGGCGCTCGCTCGTCCCCACCCCCTTTCCTGACCGGCCAGGCTGTGTGCTCGGATCGGGGTCTGGTATGGATTTTAGGGGGGACCCCACGCCGTTTTTTCGGCGTAGGGGGGTTCCCTTTATAATCAATACCAGACCTAAGGGCCTGGTATGCCCCGCGCTCGCCGCAATAGGAAAATTTGTTTTTCCTATTGCAGCGAGCGCGAAATGCAATACCCTGCCCTTGCGTCGTATCTGGTCCGTTGGACCAGCATACACACGAGCGGGCTTTCCGTCGGACCAGCACACAGACGAGCGGACTTTCCGCCTGAAACTGAGTCCGATGGAAAGATTTAAAACATGTTTCAAATCTAGGTCCGGCGGGCTTTTGGGAAAAAGTCCGCCGGAAAAGTCCGCCGGAGCCTACACACGGGCGGATTGTCCGGCACACTCTGGTCCGCCGGACCAAGTATGCCGGAAAGTCCGACCGTGTGTACGCGGCATAAGTGTCCCATGTGCATGACACCTAAGATGTTCCTACTTAAAGTGGTTGTAAAGGCACAAGGTTTTTTTATCTTCATGCATTCGATGTATGAACGTAAAAAAAAACCTTCCATGTGCAGCAGCCCCCATAATACTTATATGAACTTCCTTTCTATCCAGCGATGTCCAAGAGAGCCTTGCGTCTCTGGGGACTCGCACTCCTGATTGGCTTTTGGCGGGAGCCATTGGCTGCTGTTAATCATGGCCAATGAGCCAATCAGGAGACTGAGAGGGCATGGCCAAGCCGCAGCTCCATGTGTGAATAGACACACAGAGCCATGGCTCGGGAGCATGCCTGCTTGGGTGCCCCCAGAGCAAGCTGCTTGCTGTAGGGGCACTCAGGAGGAGAAAGGACCCAGGAGCGCCAGCGTGGGACCCGAGAAGAGGAGGATCTGGCTGCTCTGTGCAAAACAACTACACAGAGTATGTATTATGCCCTGTACACGCGGTCGGATTTTCCGACGGAAAATGTGTGATAGGACCTTGTTGTCGGAAATTCCGACCATGTGTAGGCTCCATCACACATTTTCCATCGGATTTTCCGACACACAAAGTTTGAGAGCAGGCTATAAAATTTTCCGACAACAAAATCCGTTGTTGGAAATTCCGATCGTGTGTACACAAATCCGACGGGCAAAGTGCCACGCATGCTCAGAATAAATAAAGAGATAAAGCTATTGGCCACTGCCCCGTTTATAGTCCCGACGTACGTGTTTTACGTCACCGCGTTCAGAATGATCAGATTTTCCGACAACTTTGTGTGACCGTGTGTAGGCAAGACAAGTTTGAGCCAACATCCGTCGGAAAAAATCCTAGGATTTTGTTGTCGGAATGTCCGATCAATGTCCGCCCGTGTGTACGGGGCATAACACACTGTGTGAATGGCACCATTGAAAAATTATTACATGCATTTTTATGCGTTTAGAAATGCAGGTTTTACAATAAAAATGTGAATAAGGCCGTAGTGTTCAACAACCTAACACCGTGGTCCTCTACCAACTCAATGATGTGGGTCAACCGCAGCAAAACATTTGGTCTGTACAGCGCCTAAAATGCACTTACGTAACTTCATTTCACTTTCCTTTGCCACTCCATTGCAGCCCAGTGCCGTGTGGATTACACGTATCTCAGATTGATCTCCGGGCCAAGAACAAGCCAGCTCTTCCATGTCTCTCACTTACAAGGTAATAAAATAGTCACACCTGTATTGTCCAGAACCTTTATAAAAGGAAACATAACTATTGTGAAAAGTTGGCTTCATCCCATGGTGTCAGGACAAAGGCGCCAGGGTACAGTTACAAAGTAACCACGGAACTAAGAATGCCAAACGTCTGCATCTTGGCCATATCCGAACACCATTGTTTACTCCTTGGCATATTACTCCAGCTTCAAAGATTTACACATCAAGTATTTATGATTTCTTACAGCAACGGTGAATCAACTTTTAAACTAAAACTGAAATATCCTGATTTTTATACAGTAAAACCTTGGACTGCGAGCATAATTTGTTCCGGAAATATGCTTGTATCCCAAAGCACTTGTATATCAAAGCAAATTTCCCCATAAGAAATAATAGAAAACTCAAATGATTCGTTCCACAACCCTTTATTCATAAGTCCTTCAGTTTATAGTCCATATAAAAAGGTTATATTGTGTAACTATAAAATGTTCATTCACAAATGGAAGCCTCCACAAGGGGATTAGAAACAAAATCCAGCAGGAGCTCCAGAGTATAAAAAAGAAGAGAGGCGCCTCTAAGTGTAGCAATATGGTTACATTTAATGAAGGTACAACATTTAGCAACTCACACGGTTGATGATTAAAAGAGGCACATCTAAGTATGCAGGCATCCGGGGTAAAGGTGTCCTCATAGACCGTCCTCTGCACCGCCGGTTCTCACCGCTGTCAGTCTGCAATCGTGACAGAGACACTACCCTGCATGAGAGCGATCTGAAAGCGAGGCTTGAACCTCTTGTGGAGCGCAGAGTGGAAGGGACGACGTCGATGGCGGTGTGGAGGACGGTCTTTGTGGACAGCTTTACCCCGGATGCCTAAATACTTAGATGTGCCTCTTTTAACCTCTTGCTTACTGGGCACTTAAACCCCCCCTCCTGCCCAGACCAATTTTCAGCTTTTAGCGCTCTCACTCTTTGAACGATATTTGCAACACTGTACCCAAATGAAATTCCTATCATGTTTTCCCACAAATAGAGCTTTCTTTTGGTGGTATTTGATCATCTCTGGGCTTTTTATTATTTGTTAAAAAATTTAAAGACCAAATTAAAAAAAAAATACAAAACCGTTTTATATTTTGTTATTAAATTTTGCAATCAGGTAATTTTTCTCCTTCATTGATGTATGCTGACGAGGCTGCACTGATGGGCACTGATAAGCTGCATTGATGGGCACTGATAAGCTGCATTGATGGGCACTGATAAGGCAGCACTGATGGGCACCGATAAGCGGCACTTGTGGGCACTGATGAGGTGGCATTGGTGGGCACTGAGAGGTGGCACTGATGGGCGGCACTGAAGGGCATTGGTAGGTGGCACTGAAGGGCACTAATAGGTGGCACTGATAGCTGGCACTGATGGGCACTGATAGGTGGCAGTGATGGGCACTGATGGGTGACAGTGATTGGCACTGATCGGCACCTGTAGGTGACACTGATAGGCAGCACTGATTGGCACCACTGGTGGGCATTGATAGGTGGCACTCGAGGACATTGATAGGTGGCACTGATTGCTGGCACTGTTATGCACTGTGGGCACTGGCAGGCAGCACTGGCGGGCACAGATGAGATGGCTGTGCATCTTGCTCTTCGGGACCGATGTTCCTTGCACAGAAGCTGGTGATCGGCTTTTTTTCTCCTTTTTCACCGATCTTCTGTTTACATCATGTGATCAGCTGTCATTGGCTGACAGCTGATCACGTGGTAGGGGGGACGTATATTGACGGCCTCCCGGCAAAGTAGGTCCGTGCTGTAGCCGTCATTCAGCTATAGTGCAGATCTGAAGGGGTTAATCATCAACCATGTGAGTTGGTAAATGTTTTACCTTCATGAAATGTAACCATATTGCTACACTTAGAGGCGCCTCTCTTCTCTTTTATACTCAGTTGTGACATGACGCTACTTGTATATCAAGACATCGCTTGTGTATCAAGTAAAAATGTATTTAAAAATTTTGCTTGTCTTGCAAAATGCTCTCAAACCAAGTTACTCTCAAACCAAGGTTTTACTGTACATATTTTATTGCAATACATTCTGTTTCATCCATACTGGCCGTATACCAGTAAAAGTACATTCATTCGATTTTCTAATGGTTAGTGGGGGTCAAATCGACAATTGTTTTGGACTGTACAGACAAAAAAATTTGAAGGAGCAGGATGGAATATTTTGCTTAACTACTTCAGATCCGCCCCATAGTAGTTTCCTGCTATAGGACGGCACCTGTGCGCTAGATCATGTACTGTACATTTACGTGATCCGGCTCTTCCGGGTATGGGGGCACACATGAGCCCAGCGGCGGGAACCACGGACTCGATGTATGCCGTCACCCACCGATGATCGAACAGAGAGGCAGAAAGGCGGTCTGCTATGTAAACAAGGCAGATCGCTATTTTCACAGGAGGGAAGGCATTGATCCTGTGTCTCTGCAAAGCAGGGACATGGATCAATGCCTTCCCCTAGTAAAAGCACCTCCCACAGTTTAGAAAAAACACTGGCTAGGCACACATTTAACCCTTTGATTGCCCCTCGTGTTAACCCCTTCCCAGCCAGTGTCATTAGTACAGTGACAGTGCATATTTTTTAGCACCGATTACTGTGTCACTGGTCCCCAAAAAGTGTAAATCAGTGTCCGAATATTCGCCTCAACATCGCAGTCCCGCTATAAGTCGCTGATCGTCGCCATTACTAGTTTAAAAAAATTACAAATAAATAAAAATATCCCCTGGATTGTAGATGCTATAACTTTTGCGCAAACCGATTAATATACCCTTATTGGGATTTTTTTTAATCAAAAATATGTAGCAGAATACATATTGGCCTAAAGTTATGAGGAAATTTGATTTTTTTAATTTTTTTATTGGAAATGTTTTATAGTAGAAAGTAAAAAATATTGGGTTTTTTTTGGTTATTGGGCAAAAAATAAAAATGCAGAGGTGAACAAATACCACCAAAAGAAAGCTCTATTTGTGGGAAAAAAAAGACACACATTTTATTTGGGTACAGTGTTGCATGACCGCGCAATTGTCAGTTAAAGTAACTCAGTGCCGTATCGCAAAAAAAATGGCCTGGCCTTGAAGGGGGGGCGGGGGGTAAATCATGCAGAGGTCAAGTGGTTAAATTAACAAAATACTAACTGTGAATGTGACTTTCATTCAGGAAAAATAGTACATATTGTAATTCGCAGTTGATAGACACAAAAGAAACCTGTTTAATTTGTCTGTGATTCCATTTAAGTGCCAGGTCTTGCCAAAATTTTAAGAGCTTTAGAAAAAAATTAATTGAAGCAATGATGGAATGTTCTGATGAACGATTTTTTAGAACTTTAGAAGTCCTCGGTATTTCTTTTACAATATTTTATTGAGAAAAGAGTCTGCATATAGGGAAAAAAGTCTACATTCGTACATCAGGGTCATAAGTAATAGTTATCATAAGATCAGGTTTTAAAACTCAGCAAAAATAGTGATCAAGACAGCACCTGAAGTCAACATATACAATATATTGTCAAAAGTATTGGGACGCCTGCCTTTACCTGCACATGAACTTTAATGGCATCCCAGTCTTAGTCCTTAGGTTTAGGAGCGTGTCTATGGGAATGTTTGACCATTCTTCCAGAAGTGCATTTATGAGGTGTTGGACGAGAAGGCCTGGCTCGCAGTCTCCACTCTAATTCATCCCAAAGGTGTTTCTATCGGGTTTAGGTCAGGACCCTGTGCAGGCCAGTCAAGTTCCTCCACCCCAAACTCACTCATCCATGTCTTTATGGACCTTGCTTTGTGCACTGGTGCGCAGTCATGTTGGAACAGAAAGGTGTCATCCCCAAACTATTCCCACAAAGTTGGGAGCATGAGATTGTCCAAAATGTCTTGGTATGCTGACGCCTTAAGTAGTCTTTTGTTTCTATTATCTTATTTTTTACAATTTTATTCATTTTATTTTTTTAATTTATTTTTTATTTAATTTTTTTTCACATTTCTTTGGGGGTGGGGGCAGTATACCACGTCAGTAGGGCAGTGGACATTGCCAGTAGAGCAGTGGATTGTTTCGGTCAGTTTTCTTATTATTATTTATTCATTTATTTTATAAATTATTTATTTATTTATTTTTTTTACATTTTTTTTTCACAATACTTTTTGGGAAAAGGGGGGGTTGGGGCAGTGGACCATGTCGGTAGGGCATTGGACATTGTCAGTAGAGCAGTGGATGGTTTCAGTCGGTTTTCTTATTATTATTTATTCATTTATTTTATAAATTAATTTTTTTTTTTTTACATTTTTTTTTTCACAATACTTTTTGGGAAAAGGAGGGGTTGGGGCAGTGGACCGTGTCGGTAGGGCAGTGGACATTGTCAGTAGAGCAGTGGATGGTTTCAGTCGATTTTTTTAATTATTATTTATTCATTTATTTTACAAAATCTTTTTTTTTATTTTTTTTTAACATTTTATTTTTCACAATACTTTTTGGGAAAAGGAGGGGTTGGGGCAGTGGACCATGTCGGTAGGGCAGTGGACAGTGTCAGTAGTTTTTTTTTTTTTCACATTGTTTTTATTATTATTATTTATTGCAATTCTTTTTTTTTTCTTTTTTTATCAGCCCTGTTGTGGGGCTTTGGGGAGATATCGGGGGACATTTCCCCTTTGAATGAACAGGAGACAGGGGCTTCTGTTCATTCATAAACACAGTTCACAATGAGTCAGTTATGAATGGACACTAATCACTGACTCTGTTCATTCAGAAAAGGAAGGGGCCGGTAAATGACATGTTTACCGGCCCCTTCCTCGGGGGAAGAGGGGGGCCAGAGAAGGACACGAGAATGAGAGGATGAGAAGTGGAGAAGAGGAACTTCTCCTCTCCCTCCTGTGGCTGTCAGCTGCTAAATTGAAAGGTATACAGCAGGGATATGCAATTAGCGGACCTCCAGCTGTTGCAGAACTACAATTCCCATGAGGCATAGCAAGACTCTGACAGCCACAAGCATGACACCCAGAGGCAGAGGCATGATGGGACTTGTAGTTTTGCAACAGCTGGAGGTCCGCTAATTGCATATCCCTGGTATACAGGGAGATCGGTGCTTGTAACTGACCACACCGATCGTCCTGACAGTCAGCCAGGAATGGCTCATCCATAGGTGCAGGGTGGGTTAGAGCACAGTGGCCCTCCCCCCTGGGGCCCATGTGCAATGAACACCCTGCACCTATGGATGATACGCCACTGCCTTGGGGCAAGTTCACCATGTATGCTTCCTATCACCTAGGTCGGAACATCTCCCAAAACAGTGAGCAGGGTATGTAGGTCGGAAGTATTTTGTTCTCGTTGGGGTGTGATGCCATCTGGACATGACCTTAAATGAGTTCTTCAATGCTACAACAATCCCCAATGAGCGGAATAGTGCCTCCCACTCCTTGGGCCAATCTTCGGGGGTTGTAGGGTACCAAAGTCTGCCTCCTAGCTTGATCAATAGGAAGGGGTTGGGGCATTAGAGGCGCTCAGGAGGTATGAGTGCAGTAATGAGACCAGGCCTTGGGTGGTTGGACGGGTTCAGGTTCTGGTCTCAAATGCAGTCGAGGGCTTAGATCTGTTGTAGTTCTGAATGAAAGAGTCCAAAAAGTGATGAATCTGATGTGAAAGTGATGTTCCTGATTCCGAGAGGTATTTCTCAGAATTGGGAACATCATTTGTATGTTTAAAGTGGTGCTAAAGCCTTACGTTTTTTTTTTTTTTCCCTTAATGCATTTTATGCATTAAGGTAAAAAACCTTCTGTGCTGCAGGATTCCCCCTAGACCCCCCCCCCCCCCCCCCTAGGGTTGCCACCTCATCCCTTTAAAACCGAACACATATTAATTACACAGGTTCTGTGGCTGATTAAGGTGGTAATTAAATTCACTTGGTGCCTTATCTGCATTACATTAGCTTTAGAACCTGTGTAATTCATGTGTTTGGGTTTAAAGAGATGAGGTGGCAAATCTACCCCCCCCCCCCCCCCCATACTTACCTTAATGGCTCCCGCTGCTGTCAATCAAATTCTGTGATGAAGGAGAGGAAAGCAGGGACAACACGCCCACTCTGTGTCAGTGGCTTTATGTGGGGACACTCGCTGAACAGGAGGAGCCTGGAGCGCTGGTGGGGGACCCCACAAGAGGAGGATTGGGGCTGCTCTGTGCAAAAGCATTGCAAGGAGCAGATAAGTATAGCATGTGTATTATTATTTTATTTTTTTAAGTGAAAGTTTACTTGAAAGGTATAAACACCTTGGGTCGTCAGAAAGTAGCAGACCGTCTTCAGGCCCCTGGAACGCCACCACTTAAAGCTATGAGGATTGTCAAGCCCCAGAGGGAACAGTGGACAGTTAAAAATCCGCAGGACCGGAAGGTAAGGAAGGGATAAGGCCCACTGAATAATTTATCGAGTCCCAAACCGCCAGGGTGTAAGCCAAGATCAGATTTAGAGGTTTGGGTGGAATTGAACAGGTAGCCAAAGGGATGGAAGTGGGATAGGATCTATGTCCACTAGATCAATGTAGGTCCAGATAGGAGCTGCCTTCCCAGCAAACATTTGTACCAATGGCGCAATTTGTGCAGCTTTATAGTAGTGAGCTAAATTTTGGTACTCCCAATCCCACTTCTGGACCAGGCCATTTTCTGACATTTGTTGTTTAAAATAGTATTTTTTGCTAGAAAATTACAAAGAACCCCCAAACATTATACAGTGGGGCAAAAAAGTATTTAGTCAGCCACCAATTGTGCAAGTTCTCCCACTTAAAAAGATGAGAGAGGCCTGTAATTGTATACCTCAAAATGTGGAAACAAATCCAGACAATCACATTGTCTGATTTTTGAAAGAATTTATTTGCAAATTATGGTGGAAAATAAGTATCATCTACAAACAAGCAAGATTTCTGGCTCTCACAGACCTGTATCTTCTTCTTTAAGAGGCTCCTCTGTCCTCCACTCATTACCTGTATTAATGGCACCTGTTTGAACTTGTTATCAGTATAAAAGACACCTGTCCACAACCTCAGACAGTCACACTCCAAACTCCACTATGGTGAAGACCAAAGAGCTGTCGAAGGACACCAGAAACAAAATTGTAGACCTGCACCAGTCTGGGAAGACTGAATCTGCAATAGGCAAGCAGCTTGGTGTGAAGAAATGAACTGTGGGGGCAATAATTAGAAAATGGAAGACATACAAGACCACTAATAATCTCCCTCGATCTGGGGCTCCACGCAAGATCTCACCCTGTGGGGTCAAAATGATCACAAGAACGGTGAGCAAAAATCCCAGAACCACATGGGGGGACCTAGTGAATGACCTGCAGAGAGCTGGGACCAAAGTAACAAAGGCTACCATCAGTAACACACTGCGCCGCCAGGGACTCAGATCCTGCAGTGCCAGACGTGTCCCCCTGCTTAAGCCAGTACACGTCCGGGCCCGTCTGAGGTTTGCTAGAGAGCATTTGGATGATCCAGAAGAGGATTGGGAGAATGCCATACGGTCAGATGAAACCAAAGTAGAACTGTTTGGTAGAAACACAACTCGTCGTGTTTGGAGGAGAGAGAATGATAAACCAAAGAACACCATACCTACTGTGAAGCATGGGGGTGGCAACATCATGCTGTGGGGCTGTTTCTCTCCAAAGGGAACAGGACGACTGATCCGTGTACATGAAAGAATGAAGGGGGCCATGATTCGTGAGATTTTGAGTGCAAACCTCCTCCCATCAGCAAGGGCATTGAAGATGAAACGTGGCTGGGTCTTTTAGCATGACAATGATCCCAAACACACCGCCCGGGCAACGAAGGAGTGGCTTCGTAAGAAGCATTTTAAGGTCCTGGAGTGGCCCAGCCAGTCTTCAGATCTCAACCCCATAGAAAACCTTTGGAGGGAGTTGAAAGTCCGTATTGCCCAGCGACAGCCCCAAAACATCACTGCTCTAGAGGAGATCTGCATGGAGGAATGGGCCAACATACCAGCAACAGTGTGTGACAACATTGTGAAGACTTACAGAAAACGTTTGACCTCTGTCATTGCCAACAAAGGATATATAACAAAGTATTGAGATGAACTTTTGATATTCACCAAATACTTATTTCCCACCATAATTTGCAAATAAATTCTTTCCAAATCAGACAATGTGATGGTCTGGATTTGTTTCCACATTTTGTCTCTCATAGTTGAGGTATACCTATGATGACAATTACAGGCCTCTCTCATCTTTTTAAGTGGGAGAACTTGCACAATTGGTGGCTGACTAAATACTTTTTAGCCCCACTGTATATATTTTCTTAGCAGAGACCCTAGAGAATAAAATAGCAGTCATTTTTTGTCACACCGTATTTGTGCAGCAGTGTTTCAAATGCAATTTTTTGGGAAAAAAGACACTTTCATGTATTAAAAAAAACAAAACAGTAAAGTTAGCCGAATTTTTTTGTATAATGTGAAAGATGATGTTGCGCCAAGTAGGGTAAATAGATAGCTAACATGTCATGCTTCAAAATTGCGCATGCTCCTGTAATGGCGACAAACTACAATACTTAAAAGTCTCCATAGGCGCAGCTTACATTTTTTTTTACAGGTTACTTGTTTAGAGTTACAGAGGAGGTCTAGCACTAGAATTATTGCTCTCGCTCTAACGACCACGGTGTGGTTTGAATACCGTTTACGGTGCGACTTACGTATGCGTTCGCTTCTGCGTGCGAGATCGGAGGGATGGGGCGTTTAAAAATTTTATTTTTTTTTCTTATTTATTTTACTTTTTATTTTTTATTTTTACACTGTCCCTTTAAAAACATTTTTTTGATCACTTTTATTTCTATTACAGGGAATCCCTTGAAATAGAAATAAGCATGACAGGTCCTCTTTATTGTGAGATCTGGGGTCAAAAAGACCTCAGATCTCACATTTAGTGCCGGTTCACATTAGTGCGCTGTGCGACATCTCATGTGATTTGCACCGCACTGCAGTGCAAATCACATGTGATGTCTGTGCAATGTGATTTAAGCCATACAGATAGTGTGGCTGATATCACATCGCATTCGGACCAAACACGCACAGGACCCTTTTTTTTGGTCTGCACCAGAATCGGATCGCATGGGTGTTCACACCTATGCGATCTGATTCATGTCCGTATTGTCAGAGCGATATGCGAGCTGAAATGGGGGTGTCGTTAACATTGTATGCCACTCCCCAGCAGTTTGTAGCAGTTCACATATGGCAGTGTGAACTGTCGTGCGAGTCAGGTGCGATGTGGGAACCCGCAGTGGATTTGCAGGTTTCCTGCATCGCACAAGTGTGAACCAGCACTGAGACTTAAAAGCAAAAAAAAAATTTTAATTTACATTTATACACAAAAAAAAAAAGACCTAGAGGCGGAAGTGATGTCAGACGTTGCTTCTGTCCTCCAAGGGTATAGAGTCGATTGGAGGCCATCTTGCCCTCAGTTGACTTCCTGCCCATTCCTCCAGCACATCGGATCGTTTCCGCCGCTAGCGACATCTCCAGTAAGCGGGGAAAATGACCAGGAAGCGGTGGAGGGGGCGGGGGACTCACCTCTCCTGCTGCCCATAAAAGTGATCCCGTGGTGAACTTTTATCTGAATGAGGATCGCCTGCTGTTTGAAAATTGACCGGGTTATGGCAGCTAGCTGCTGTCATAACCACGGTATATAACGTCAAAGTAATGACCTATATATACAGTGGGTGGTCCGGAAGTGGTTAAGCGCCTGCTTATTAGGGATGAGCCGAACACCCCCCGGTTCGGTTCGCACCAGAACCCGCGAACGGACCGCAAGTTCGCACGAACGTTAGAACCCCATTGACGTCTATGGGACTCGAACGTTCGAAATCAAAAGTGCTCATTTTAAAGGCTAATTTGCATGGTATTGTCCTAAAAAGGGTGTGGGGACCCGGGTCCTACCCCAGGGGACATGTATCAATGCAAAAAAAACTTTTAAAAACGGCCGTTTTTTCGGGAGCAGTGATTTTAATGATGCTTAAAGTAAAAAAAAAAAAAGTGAAATATTCCTTTAAATATCGTACCTGGGGGGTGTCTATAGTATGCCTGTAAAGTGACGCGTGTTTCCCATGTTTAGAACAGTCCCTGCACCAAATGTCATTTTTAAAGGAAAAAATCTCATTTAAAACTGCTTGCGGGTTTAATGTCATGTCGGGTCCTGGCAATATGGATGAAAATCAGTGGGACAAACGGCATGGGTACCCCCCAGTCCATTACCAGGCCCTTTGGGTCTTGTATGGATATTAAGGGGAACCCCGCACCCAAATTAAAATAAGGAAAGGTCCCTATATACTCTGAACAGCAGTATACAGGCGGTGCAAACAAGACAGGGACTGTAGGTTTGTTGTTAAGTAGAATCTCTTTGTAATTTTGAACATTTTTAACGTGTTTAGCTCCAGCCAAAAAATCTTTTCTAAGCTTTTTGGAAAACATAGGGAAGGGTTATCACCCCTGTGACATTTGTTTTGCGTCTTTCCTCCTCTTCAGAAGATTTCACCTCACTTTTTTGTCCCAATGAAAAATGTTTTTTGAAAATTTGGGTTTTTTTGTGGAACAAGGATTGGAAAGCATCAGTGGAAAGGAGAAATTGTTTTCCCATATTAACTCTTACATGAGAGAATTTCCCTTCCTAGGGGTAGATTTCATCTCACTTCCTGTTGTCTCCTTCCGTTTGCAAGTAGGAGTCGTTTGTAAGTTAGATGTTTGAAAGTAGGGTCCTGCCCTATATACTCAGCAGAAATTTGGGCCTTAGGTGTTGCTGTGGCCAAAACACTGTAAGCCCTCACAGGGCCCTGCTGTGAAATATTAGATCAAGAATTGTAATTACATGCCCCTGTTGAACAGGAGCTGAAAAATTAGGCCTTAGGCACTGGTGCTGGTGCCACAACACTGCAACCCCTCACAGACACTCTAGTTGGAACGCAGGAACGAGCCCTGCTGCAAAGTATTGCATCAAAAATTGTAATTACACGCCCCTGTTAGACAGGGGCAGAAAAATTGGGCCTTAGGCACTGGTGCTGGTGCCACAACACTGCAACCCCTCACAGACACTCTAGTTGGAACGCAGGAACGAGCCCTGCTGCAAAGTATTGCATCAAAAATTGTAATTACACGCCCCTGTTAGACAGGGGCAGAAAAATTGGGCCTTAGGCACTGGTGCTGGTGCCACAACACTGCAACCCCTCACAGACACTCTAGTTGGAACGCAGGAACGAGCCCTGCTGCAAAGTATTGCATCAAAAATTGTAATTACACGCCCCTGTTAGACAGGGGCAGAAAAATTGGGCCTTAGGCACTGGTGCTGGTGCCACAACACTGCAACCCCTCACAGACACTCTAGTTGGAATGCAGGAACGAGCCCTGCTGCAAAGTATTACATCAAAAATTGTAATTACACGCCCCTGTTATACAGGGGCTGAAAAATTGTGCCTTAGGCACTGGTGGTGGCGCCCAGAACCAAAAATGTTCTTACAAGCTATCAGCGTGATGATTGAGGAGGAAGAGGATAATTACTCAGGGATAGTCACTCAGCATCAGCATAGGCAGTCTTTGAAGGGATCTGAAAAAAATTATTCAGTTACATCAGCATCAGGTGCTTGGTAGCTGGTGGTGATCCAAGACTGATTCATTTTTATGAAGGTCAGCCGATCGACCGAGTCAGTGGACAGACGCACCCTGTGATCGGTTACCACGCCTCCAGCAGCACTGAATGTGCGTTCCGAAAGAACGCTGGATGCAGGACAGGCCAGTAGCTCAATTGCATACTGTGCAAGCTCTGGCCAGTGATCCATCCTCAAGACCCAGTAACCCAGAGGATTTTCGGTGGGAAAGGTGTCCAAGTCTGATCTTGCCCCTAGGTATTCCTGCACCATGTAAAACAGACGCTGGCGATGGTTGCTGGAACCGATCATACCTTGGGGCTGCGGACCAAAAAATTGTCTGAACGCATCGGTCAGACGGCCATCTTCTCCACCGCTCCTTCTTTGACTGACCGAAGCCTCAGCAACACGTTGTCCAGAAACAGGAGTTTGTAACCTCCCAGTCTCTGGGAACGCGTTGCACAGACCTTTCTGCAAGGCCTCCCGAAGATGTTTCATCCTCTGCTCCCTCTGCGATGGCAAGATAAGGTCCGCAACCTTACCCTTGTAACGTGGATCAAGGAGGGTTGCCAGCCAGTATTGGTCCTTCTCCTTGATACCACGAATACGAGGATCCTTACGCAGGCTTTGCAGGATCAGGGAGGCCATGCAGCGTAGGTTTGCTGAGGCATTCGGTCCGGAGTCCTCTGGGTCACTAAGGACAACAACGTCCGCAGCCACCTCCTCCCAGCCACGTACAAGTCCATGTGTTCCTTGGGACTGATCCCTTAAAGACTGCTGATGCTGAGTGCCAGGCTCCACCTCCATACTGACACAATCTTCCTCCTCCTCCTCCTCCTCGTCCTCTTCCTGTGTGATCGGCGGGCACGCAGGAACACTGTCTGGATAAAGGGGGCCTTGAGAGCTAAGGAAGTCCTCCTCTTCCTGCCTCTGTTCTGCCTCAAGTGCCCTGTCCATTATTCCACGCAGCGTGTGCTCCAACAGGTGGACAAGGGGGACAGTGTCACTGATGCATGCACTGTCAGTGCTCACCATCCTCGTGGCCTCCTCGAATGGTGACAGGACAGTGCATGCATCCCTGATCATGGCCCACTGGCGTGGGGAAAAAAAACCAAGGTCCCCTGACCCTGTCCTGGTGCCATAGTCGCACAGGTACTCATTGATGGCCCTCTGCTGCGTGTGCAGCCGCTGCAGCATGGCCAATGTCGAGTTCCACCTGGTGGGCATGTCACAGATTAGGCGGTTCTTGGGCAGGTTAAACTCCTTTTGGAGGTCCGTCAGCCGAGCACTGGCATTATATGACCGGCGGAAATGCACACAGACTTTCCTGGCCTGCCTCAGGACATCCTGTAAGCCCGGGTACCTGCCCAAGAACCGCTGCACCACCAAGTTAAGGACGTGAGCCAAACAGGGCACATGGGTCAGTTGTCCCTGTCGGAGGGCAGAGAGGAGGTTGGTGCCATTGTCGCAAACCACCATTCCTGCCTTAAGTTGGCGTGGCGTCAACCACCTCTGAACCTGCCCCTGCAGAGCTGACAGAACCTCTGCCCCAGTGTGGCTCCTGTCCCCCAAGCACACCAGCTCAAGCACCGCATGGCATCTTTTGGCCTGCGTACTTGCGTAGCCCCTTGAACGCCTACGGAGCACCGCTGGTTCCGAGGAAGAGGCCATGGAGGAAGAAGAAGAGGAGGGGGTGGAGGAGAGAGGTGTGTCACAATCAGCATTTTGGAGGCATGGTGGCGGAACAACCTCCAACACTACTGCACCTTGTCCTGCATCCTTCCCAGCTGCCAGCAGAGTCACCCAATGCGCCGTGAAACTTAAGTAACGTCCCTGTCCATGCCTGCTGGACCATGAGTCAGCGGTAATATGCACCTTACCGCTGACCGCCCTGTCCAGCGAGGCATGGACATTGCCTTCCACATGCCGGTAGAGAGCTGGAATCGCCTTCCGTGAGAAAAAGTGGCGTTTGGGTACCTGCCACTGAGGAACCGCACATTCCACAAACTCACGGAAGGGGGCAGAGTCTACCAACTGAAAAGGCAGCAGTTGAAGTGCTAGCAATTTTGCCAAGCTAGCATTCAACCGCTGGGCATGTGGATGGCTGGGAGCAAACTTCTTTCGGCGGTGCAGCAGCTGGGGCAGGGAAATTTGCCTGGTACAATCTGGCGTCGGTGTACCAAAAGCAGATTGCCCACAAGTACTTGGCTGTGACACACCTAATTCTACACCTTCATTCCTCTCACTGCAGGTCTCAGAGAGGACTGAAGGTCTAGTGGGGTTGGAAATCTCAGCTGATGAGGAGCAAGGAGAGATCCTCTTTGTTCTTTGGTGTGGGTCTTTTAGATATGCTTGCCAACGAACTGCATGGCAGGTCAACATATGTCTGGTCAAGCATGTGGTACCCAAGCGGGAGATGTTTTGGCCACGCGAGATACGCTTGAGACATATGTTGCAAATAGCAGCGGTGCGATCTGATGCACTCGTCTCAAAAAAGGCCCACACCAAAGAACTTTTTGAATAACGCGCAGAGACTGCAGCGCCCTGCACATGTGGAGCTTTGGGGTGTGATGCAGTCAATGTGCTGCCCTTAGGCTGGCCCCTGGAGGGCATCCTGCCTCGTTGGTGATGTGCCGCCTCCTGCTCCTCCTCCTCCTCCTCTCTCCTATCAGGCACCCACGTTGAGTCAGTGACCTCATCATCCCCTCCCTCCTCATCACTGGAGCAAACCTGGCAGTATGCTGCAGCAGGGGGAGCATGACTGCCAGATTGCTGTCCTTCTTGGGCACCCCCTCTGTCCGTGCTCATGTTACTGCCTTCATCGAGCTCAGTATCATCATCAGAGCCTTCCAAACGCTGGGCATCCTCCTGGAGCATGTACCCAACACTGTGGTCAAACAGTTCGAGGGAATCCTCATGAGGACATGGTGGAGCTAGGGAAGGAGTCACTGATGACATTGAGCTGAGGGAAGAGAAAGCACCCTGGGCATGGGTGAGAGAGGATGAGGAGGATGAGGACGGCTTGGTCATCCACTCGACCAAGTTTTCTGCATGTTGCGGCTCAACACGGCCAGCTGCCGAAAAAAAGGCCAAGCGTGTCCCATGGCCACGGGCTGATGAGGATGCACCGTCTCCACGACCAGCACTAGACACAGAGCCTGCTTGCCCTCTCTTATTGGCTTGTGACTGTCTGCCTCTCCTTCTTGGCCTTCCAGACATACTAATGGCCTGTAGCTGCACTAAGCTGGGATAGAACACCTGTAATTTTCTTCAGGTAGCTTTATATACTGTAACCAGACAAGCCTGCCTGTCAGTAGGAAGATAACAGGAACGGATCTAGCTGAACACTGTGAGCAGGACGCACTGCACTAGATGTAAATAGCAGGAACGGATCTAGCTGAACACTGTGAGCAGGACGCACTGACTGCACTAAATGTAAATAGCAGGAACGGATCTAGCTGAACACTGTGAGCAGGACGCACTGACTGCACTAAATGTAAATAGCAGGAACGGATCTAGCTGAACACTGTGAGCAGGACGCACTGCACTAAATGTAAATAGCAGGAACAGATCTAGCTGAACACTGTGAGCAGGACGCACTGCACTAAATGTAAATAGCAGGAACAGATCTAGCTGAACACTGTGAGCAGGACGCACTGCACTAAATGTAAATAGCAGGAACAGATCTAGCTGAACACTGTGAGCAGGACGCACTGCACTAAATGTAAATAGCAGGAACGGATCTAGCTGAACACTGTGAGCAGGACGCACTGCACTAAATGTAAATAGCAGGAACGGATCTAGCTGAACACTGTGAGCAGGACGCACTGCACTAAATGTAAATAGCAGGAACGGATCTAGCTGAACACTGTGAGCAGGACGCACTGCACTAAATGTAAATAGCAGGAACGGATCTAGCTGAACACTGTGAGCAGGACGCACTGCACTAAATGTAAATAGCAGGAACAGATCTAGCTGAACACTGTGAGCAGGACGCACTGACTGCACTAAATGTAAATAGCAGGAACGGATCTAGCTGAACACTGTGAGCAGGACGCACTGCACTAAATGTAAATAGCAGGAACGGATCTAGCTGAACACTGTGAGCAGGACGCACTGCACTAAATGTAAATAGCAGGAACAGATCTAGCTGAACACTGTGAGCAGGACGCACTGCACTAAATGTAAATAGCAGGAACGGATCTAGCTGAACACTGTGAGCAGGACGCACTGCACTAAATGTAAATAGCAGGAACAGATCTAGCTGAACACTGTGAGCAGGACGCACTGCACTAAATGTAAATAGCAGGAACGGATCTAGCTGAACACTGTGAGCAGGACGCACTGCACTAAATGTAAATAGCAGGAACAGATCTAGCTGAACACTGTGAGCAGGACGCACTGCACTAAATGTAAATAGCAGGAACAGATCTAGCTGAACACTGTGAGCGGGACGCACTGCACTAAATGTAAATAGCAGGAACAGATCTAGCTGAACACTGTGAGCAGGACGCACTGCACTAAATGTAAATAGCAGGAACAGATCTAGCTGAACACTGTGAGCAGGACGCACTGCACTAAATGTAAATAGCAGGAACGGATCTAGCTGAACACTGTGAGCAGGACGCACTGACTGCACTAAATGTAAATAGCAGGAACAGATCTAGCTGAACACTGTGAGCAGGACGCACTGACTGCACTAAATGTAAATAGCAGGAACAGATCTAGCTGAACACTGTGAGCAGGACGCACTGACTGCACTAAATGTAAATAGCAGGAACAGATCTAGCTGAACACTGTGAGCAGGACGCACTGCACTAAATGTAAATAGCAGGAACGGATCTAGCTGAACACTGTGAGCAGGACGCACTGCACTAAATGTAAATAGCAGGAACGGATCTAGCTGAACACTGTGAGCAGGACGCACTGACTGCACTAAATGTAAATAGCAGGAACAGATCTAGCTGAACACTGTGAGCAGGACGCACTGACTGCACTAAATGTAAATAGCAGGAACAGATCTAGCTGAACACTGTGAGCAGGACGCACTGACTGCACTAAATGTAAATAGCAGGAACAGATCTAGCTGAACACTGTGAGCAGGACGCACTGCACTAAATGTAAATAGCAGGAACGGATCTAGCTGAACACTGTGAGCAGGACGCACTGCACTAAATGTAAATAGCAGGAACAGATCTAGCTGAACACTGTGAGCAGGACGCACTGCACTAAATGTAAATAGCAGGAACGGATCTAGCTGAACACTGTGAGCAGGACGCACTGACTGCACTAAATGTAAATAGCAGGAACAGATCTAGCTGAACACTGTGAGCAGGACGCACTGACTGCACTAAATGTAAATAGCAGGAACAGATCTAGCTGAACACTGTGAGCAGGACGCACTGACTGCACTAAATGTAAATAGCAGGAACGGATCTAGCTGAACACTGTGAGCAGGACGCACTGCACTAAATGTAAATAGCAGGAACGGATCTAGCTGAACACTGTGAGCAGGACGCACTGCACTAAATGTAAATAGCAGGAACAGATCTAGCCTAATCTAGCTAACTCAAATCAAATGACACTGTCTGTCTCTCTCTCTATCAGCACACCGGAACACACTACACAGGGCCGCCGTGCAGGCGGCCTTATATAGTGTGGGGCGTGTACTAAATCCCCTGAGCCATAATTGGCCAAAGCCACCCTGGCTTTGGCCAATTACAGCTCTCTCTACTGACGGCGCTGTGATTGGCCAAGCATGCGGGTCATAGTGCATGCTTGGCCAATCATCAGCCAGCAATGCACTGCGATGCCGCAGTGAATTATGGGCCGTGACGCGCCACACGAATTTGGCGCGAACGGCCCATAACGTTTGCAATTCGACGGACGGTCGAACAGCCGATGTTCGAGTCGAACATGGGTTCGACTCGAACACGAAGCTCATCCCTACTGCTTATATAGAACAGACTTATTCAGTCTCAGCCTGGTTGACCCCCAAATGAATATAAGAATAAGATGCTTCAAAGAGCGCAACACATGTGGGGGGGGGGGGGGGGGAGGACTGGTAAAACAAGAAAGGGGTAAAGGAGTTTTTGGAGAAAAGTCATTATAATTGAGTGGATCTGTCCTATCCAAGAGATCATGGACTATCCCGAGAGTCTATGAATTGATAAGCAAAGGATCAAGTCCTCAGCTTTGATTAAAATAATACCTAGTGCATAGCTCCCAACTGTCCCTGATTTCAAGGGACTGTCCCTGATTTGGAGCAATGTCCCTCTGTCCCTCTTTCCTCCTCATTTGTCCCTCATTTTGGTCTGATCTATATAGTTGTATATAAAATGCACTTTTTATCTTTCAAAAAGTGTTTCCCAGTGCTAAACCTTTCATCCAAATTCTAAACTGCTGCATTTGTACATTTTAAAAGCCAATATAAAGGAACAGTAGTGGTAAAAAAAACGGAAAATTTATATCAAATACTTACCGTAAGTTTCATTTCCTGATAGGCTCCATGACAGCATACGTGTGGGTTGACCCTGCCTCCATAACTACCCAATAGGACCCCTCCCTTAAAGATTTCAGCTGTGAGCTCCAAGCTGTGTTTCGTAACTAGCCTACTCCAAGCATTGTAAAGGACTCCTGCTGCCGGACGTTAAAGAAAAATTACGGTAAGTATTTGATATAAATTTTCAGTTTTCCTGACAGGCTCCATGGCAGCATACGTGTGGGAAATAACTCGCCAAACACACCCGGGTGGGCACAATGCTGAGCAAAGAAAATAAATTTATTCAACACTGTCAACTGACAGCACTTTAAAACCAAAATTAACGGATGACAAGGCGGCTGGTTCAACACAATAGTGGGAAACAAAAGTATTAATAGATGACCAAGAAGCCTGTCTACATATAACTGCAGGTGCGACATGACGAAAAGCCGCCCAAGAGGTTGAGATACTCCGAGTTGAGTGTGCAGTCACTGCCTCTGGAGGAGCCAAGCCCTTCGCTTTATAAGCCCTTTGAATGGTCTGTACTGTCCAAGCAGAGATGGATCAAATTGAGGCCCGTTTTCCTTTATTTTTTCCCCATAGAAGAATGGAAAGAAAGCCTGTTTGTCTAAAAGATTCCGTAACTTCCAAATATTGACTCAAAGTATGTCCCACATCAAGGGGATGGACATTTTGACCCTCTTTTGTGCCAAAGGTAGGCAACACAATTTCTTGATTTTCGTGAAAAATAGATGTTACTTTAGGGTTTGAGCCCAGCATGGGAATTAACACTGCTCTATCTGGAAAAAAGGTCAGGAAAGGCTCTTTAGAACCTAAGTTTCTGATTTCAGACACTCTTTTGGCTGAAGTTACTGCCACCAGGAAGACGGTCTTGAGTGTGAGGTCTTTGACTGATAGAGGTTTTTCAGGATCTGTTCCAAGTGTGGAAAGAAAATCTAGAACAAGGGGAAGATCCCATTTAGGAAACCTTGGTTTTCTTTGAGGTCTTAGCCTGATAGCACCCTTGAAAAATTGGCGAACCAGGGCGTGGTTAGCCCATGAAATTCCTGTAAACGCCGAGATGGCTGATATTTGTACACGAAGGGAACTTACTGCTAGAGGCAAATCCAACCCTGTTTGCAGAAAGCTAAGGATATCCTGGACTTCTGGAGAACCACACGGATTAGGTCTAGAGGACATGTGTTCTGTGAACTTCGACCAGATACGTTCATAAACTCTATTAGTGCTCTTCCGTCTGGCATTAAGAAGAGTCGGAATGGCTTCTTCTGGACAACCTAAGGCTTCAAGCCTTCCCCTCTCAAAAACCAGACCCTAAGATGTAGATGAGCAGGGCATGCATGCAGGATTGTGCCTTGGGACAAAAGATCCGGCCTGAGAGGCAGAGGAATTGAATCCCGATAACTGAGGAGTGTTAAGAGGGGAAACAATGGTCTGTTGGGCCAAAAGGGTAATATTGCTATGACTTCCACCTCCTCTGTTTTGAGCCTGCGGAGAAACTGGAGTATCACAGGTACCGGAGGGAAGGCATACGCCCTGTTGAACCTCCACCGGTCCGTGAGGGCATCTATCCCATAGGCTTGGGGATCCTGGAACCTCGAATAATACTTGGTCAGTTTGTAATTGCATGGGGATGCAAAGAGATCCACTTCTGGAGACACTCCCAGTGTTAGGAGCCATTTGAACACCTTTTTGTGTAGGGACCACTCGTTGTTGTCCATTTGAACACGAGATAGAAAGTCCGTCTGTACATGCTGAACCCCCTGGAATGTAGACTGCCGAAATGTTGGACAGATTCTTCTGAGCCCAGTTCATGATTGGCTTCACCTCTCGTAGGAGAGACCAGCTGCGAGTTCCACCTTGCTTCCTTATGTAGGCCACCGCGGTTGTATTGTCCAACCGGAGCATCACTGAGGAATTTTCTATCAGATGGTGGAAGGATCTGAGTGCCTGAAAGGCTGCCCGCAAATCCAGTATATTGGATACAATCCCCTAAGATGGTGAGTTCCATCTGCCCTGAGCCACTTCCGAGCGCCCCAGCCCCAATTGCTGGCATCTGAGGTTATTGTAACCCATGTGATAGGAAGAATCGAGTGGCAGTTGCAGAGATTTTTCCCTTGGAGCCACCAAAGGAGAGACTCTCTCATGGATGGAGTGAGGAGGATGTCCTGACTGGGGGAATCCCATTGTTGGAGAAACCCTTTCTGGAATGGGCGAGTGTGCCATTGCGCCCACTTCACCATGGGAATGGTGGCTGCCATTGTGCCAATCACCTTCAGACATTGAAGAGCGGACAGGTGAGATGAAGCGAGTGTTGAGCCGATCCTGTCCCGGATCACCACAATCTTCTCCTCGGGTAGTGAGATGGTGCCTTCTAGTGTGTTGAAATGGGCACCTAGAAATATGAGAGACTTAGATGGATTCAGGTGACTTTTCTCCAAATTCAGGAGCCACCCAAACTCTTGGGGAGTGGCAATTGCTAGACTCCTGTGTTCTAGAAGTTGACCCTTGTCCTGGGCTAGAAGGAGGAGGTCGTCTAGATAGTGGTGAAGACAAACTCCTTTGACTCTGAGCAGAACAACAACAGCCAACAGAACCTTGGAGAACACCCGAGGTGATGTCATGAGACCAAATGGAAGGCAGGTAAACTGTAAGTGTTGATCGCCTACTGTAAAGCAAAGGAACTTTTGGAAGTGTGCCGCTACTGGAACATGAAAGTAGGCATCTTTCAAGTCAGAAGATAGTGGTGGAGCCGGCAGAAGATGCGGACACCGTGAGAAGACGCCGGAGAGACCCCCCAAGTCGGAAGAGGACCCCCCGAAGTCGGAAGAAGACCCTCGAAGTCAGAAGAAGACCCCGGAGCTGCCTAATAAATTACTTTAAAAACCTGTATACTGTGTTTTTTTTATTGACACTTTTTTCCCTAGGTGAATGGGTAGGGGTACGATGTACCCCATACTCATTTACATAGGGTGGGGGGCCGGGATCTGGGGGCCCCCTTATTAAACGGGGCTCCCGGATTCCAATAAGCGCCCCGCCCGCAGACCCCGACAACCAACGGCCAGGGTTGTCGGGAAGAGGCCCTTGTCCTCATCAGCATGGGGACCCCAAAGCACCCACCCCCCATGTTGAGGGCATGCGGCCTGGTACGGCTCAGGAGGGGGGGGGGCTCGCTCGTCCCCACCCCCTTTCCTGACCGGCCGGGCTGCGTGCTCGGATAAGGGTCTGGTATGGATTTTGGGGGGACCCCCACGCCGTTTTTTTCGGCATAGGGGGTTCCTCTTAATATCCATACCAGACCTAAGGGCCTGGTATGCCCCTGGAGGGGAACCCATGCCGGTTTTTTATTTAAAATTTGGCGTGGAGTTCCCCTTCAAGATTCATACCAAACACAGTGCCTGGCATTGGCGGGGATCCAAGTCGGATCCCCGCACCAGTGTCAACCCGGCTCGCAAGGTGTCAATCTCGCCAATAAAAGTGGCGAGATTGACACAATATCAGACAACAATACACAAGTTGACCAAAGGGTGGTGGTAAAGAGCTGAAAAAACCATGTGATATGGTGAAAGTTGGCTGGAAAGGTCCTGTCGTCTGTATGCAAGACAAACTTTTGGGCAACGTCCTTTGTACAAAAATCCAAGGGGAAGTTTGTACAAAGTCCTATCGTGTGTATGGGGCTTTAGAGAAACAGCGGTCACAGAGAGACTTGCTGGCAGGAACTGGGGCCCTGCATCCCCAACATGTTTTCTCCGGTCCCCTACTATGAGATGAGGGGGGGTAAGGAGAGCCTCTACTGTGGTCTAGACTTAGAGGATGAACCATGGTGTCTAGAGCCAGAGGAGGAATGCCGGTGGTGTGATTTAGAAGACCCCCTCTTTCTGCGGGAACTACTTTGTCTTGGGCTGAGGAAAGAAAAAAGACAGGAATAGAGAGAGAGAAAGGCACAAAGTCATAATAATGCCCTACACTCCACTCTTTTCCCCCCAGCAGGCAAGTAAAGAAAAACACTTTCCAATCCTACCTGCTGCGAGAGGACCGGCCACCAGGAGGCAGTGAAGAGTCCATGACTGATGCTTGGAATCACTGCAGGTGAACATAGAATACAACAGACACAGCAGAAAAAAGCGAACAGGCAAAATTCAGACCCATCTGAATTGCACTTACCTGGGGTAGGTTCTGCAGGTGCTCAGGGAAGTCGCCGCTATGCCCACGGTCATTCCCGAAATCTGCAGGCCTCTCCAGGCTTTTAAATTTGGCGCCGCGTGACATCACGGCCACGCCAGGCCCGCGATCCTAGTGTGCACGTGCGAAAGAAGGCCTTGCTTTCTTTCCGGGCCCACGCATGCGCTGAGCGCAGACGGAACCCGGAAGTAGAGGGAGCGGCGGCTGGAACGTATAGGGAACCAGCCGCTGTATAGGCATATGTATATTAGGAAAAGAAAAGGCATATAAGGGAAAGAAAAACAAACAACAAACATACACACTGCTGCCATGAAGGCGATACATGCTTACCACCACCTACGATTGATTCGGCCAGGAACGTCCGTACACACACACACTGGGCTTTCAGGCAGATAATGGCCACCTGCATACTGCTAGGCAAACAGGCCTGTGCGCGCTTTTCATTCCAACAATTCCAGCTCTTCAGCGCTTACTCTGCAATACACTCCATACCCTGCTAACAGTCAAGGCTTATCGGAGGGACGTGACATCACATCGTTCAGCCGATACGATCGCAGGACATCGTCTTCAGGTAGGAGAACCAAAACATATGGTCCTACGGAGGAGGACAAAAAAGAAACACGGCTAGGAGCTCACAGCTGAAATTTATAGAGAGGGGTCCTATTGGGTAGTTATGGAGGCGGGGTCAACCCACACGTATGCTGCAATGGAGCCTGTCAGTAAAAAGCCCTTCTGGATTTAATTAAGCTTTTTTCTTGGTTAATTCTCCTTTAAGGGGGTGTGGCAGGGGGCGTGTCCTATGCCTTTATACATTTGTTAGTAGGTGTCCCTCATTCCCATCTCAAAATGTTGGGAAGTATGCTAGTGATCCTGCCATGAAGGTCCCTGTTCAGGAATGTCCTCCAATGAGGTGACAATGCTCTGTCCCCACCTCCCAATTGTCCTCTTGCATTGTCACCCTGTCACACGAATTTATGAATGTACGAATTTACAAATGTTCGAATATTCGAATTTACGAATTTACGAATGTGCGCATGTACAAATTTACGAATTTATGAATGTACGAATTTACAAATTTTCGAATATTCGAATTTACGAATGTACGAATTTACGAATGTGCGCATGTATGAATTTACGAATGTACGAATGTGCGAATGTACGAATTTATGAATGTACGAATTTACAAATTTTCGAATATTCGAATTTACGAATTTACGAATGTGCGCATGTACGAATTTACGAATTTATGAATGTACGAATTTACAAATTTTCGAATATTCGAATTTACGAATGTACGAATTTACGAATGTGCGCATGTATGAATTTACGAATGTACGAATTTACGAATGTGCGAATGTACGAATGTACGAATTTATGAATGTACGAATTTACAAATTTTCGAATATTCGAATTTACAAATATTCGGAAAAACTCGGTTTTCGGTAATTCGGATATTTCCGAATTAACGAATTTGTCGAAATTTGTTAAAAAATGAATTCGGAACAAAACGAATTGCACATGTTTAGTTTATATCCTTAACTGTCATTCAGCTAAGGTTTTCTACCTGAACTTTAACTTGAGTGGGGCATTGGCTGGCAGGATTGTGCAGGGTGTATATGTGTCACCTTGTTTTCTCACCTACACATGATGAGGGGCTCCAGGGTTCGTGACGGATATAAAGAAAACATGGTTTACTGCTCCCACTACCAATTGAGCATGTACTCCTTACACCTGTTAAGTTTCAATAGGACAGCCAACTGGCATTGTAAGCAGGAGCAGTAAAGTTCAACCATTGTGTAGCAATGTGGAGCCTGTGTATATAATCATCAACTTTGAGAAATGGCCCTCCCACAACTGGAAAAACTGGTATATCTACCTGTCAGTAGATAAGAGAACCAGAACCGGTTTAGGGCCTCATGCACACTGGACATTATAAAAACCCCAGTAGTGTTAGCTGTAGAAAGCTGTAGCTGTAGAATGAGTTTTGCAGTGTGTTTGCAGTAGCGTTTTCAGCTTTTTTTTTAGCATTTTTCTTAGCATTTCTTTAGCAAAACTTCACTCCCACAAAAGCTTATGGTTCAAAAACACTCGTAAACACCAAATAGCTACATTTTTACATTTTTCAGGGTTTTTTTTGTGGTTTTTTTTTGTGTTTTTTTTTTTTTATATAATTAGAGCGTTTATTACAGCAAAAAAAAACTCCTCTTCAAACGCGCTAGTTCTGGGTTTTTTCCAGCCAGAAAATGCTCCAGCCAAAAAACCCTGATAAAAGCCTATGTGTGCATGCTTTGTGCACTGGTCCAAATCATTTGGTGGATGGGGGATTATGGTGTGGGGGTTGTTTTTCAGGGGTTGGGCTTGGCCTCTTAGTTCCAGTGAAGGGAATTCTTAAGGCGTCAGCATACCAAGACATTTTTGGGCAATTTCATGCTCTCAAATTTGTGGGAACAGTTTGGGGATGGCCCCTTCCTGTTCCAACATGACTCACCAGTGCACAAAGGGAGGTCCATAAAGACATGGATGAGCGCATTTGGGGTGGAGGAACTTGACTGGCATGCAATGAGTCCTGACCTCAACCAGATAGAACACCTTTGAGATGAATTAGAGCAGAGACAGCGAGCCAGGCCTTCTCGTCCAACATCAGTGCCTGACATCACAAATGCACTTCTAGAAGAATGGTCAAACATTCCCATAGACACACTCCTAAACCTTGTGGACGGCCTTCCCAGAAGAGTTGAAGCTGTTATAGCTGCAAAGGGTGGGCCAACTCAATATTGAACTCTATGGACTAAGACTGGGATGCCATTAAAGTTCATGTGCGTGTAAAGGCAGGTGTCCCAATACTTTTGGTAATACAGTGGGGAATTTAATTATTTGATCATCTGCAGATTTTGTACGTTTGCCCACTTACAAAGAAATGAAGGGTCTATCATTTTTATCATAGGTATATTTTAAATGATAGAGACAGAATATCAACCAAAAATCCAGAAAACAACACATGATACAAATGTTATATATTGAGTTGCAGTTCAGTGAGTAAAATAAGTATTTGATCCCCAAGCAAAACATGACTTAGTACTTGGTGGAGAAAACATTTTTGGTAAGCACAGAGGAAAGACGTTTCTTGTAGTTGGTGACCAGGTTTGCACACATCTCAGGAGGGATTTTGGTCCTCTCTTTTTTACAGATCTTCTCTAAATCCTTAAGGTTTGTTGGCTGTCACTTGGCAACTCAAAGTTTCAGCTCCCTCCATAAATTTTCTATAGGATTAAGGCCTGGGGACTGGCTGGGCCACTGCATGACCTTAATGTGCTTCTTCTTGAGCCACTCCTTTGTTGCCTTGGCGGTATGTATTGGGTCATTGTCATGCTGGAAGACCCATCCATGACCCATCTTCAGTGTTCTGGCTGAGGGAAGAAGGTTCTCGTCCAAGATTTTACAATACGTGGCCCCGTCCATTGGCCCCTCAAAGCGGCAAAGTCAGCCTGTACCTTTAGCAGAGAAACAGCCCCAAAGCATAATGTTTCCACCTCTGTGCTTGTAGGGATGGTGTTCTTAGGGTTATAGTCAGCATTTTTCTTGCTCCAAACACGGCGAGCATAGGTGTGCGCAGCCTATTGCATTAGGGTATGCACCCCAAATGTATTAAAACATGGACAGTGTCAGTAGAGCAGGGTATGGTGTCAGTAGAGCAGTGGACAGTGTTAGTCAGTAGGGCAGAGGTTGGTGTCAGTAGGGCAGAGGTTGGTATCAGTAGGGCAGAGGTTGGTGTCAGTAGGGCAGAGGTTGGTGTCAGTAGAGCAGAGGTTGGTGTCAGTAGGGCAGAGGTTGGTGTCAGTAGGGCAGAGGTTGGTATCAGTAGGGCCGTGGACAGTGTCAGTAGCTTATTATTTTTATTACTTTAATGTTTTTATTTTTTACAATTTTTTTAGGAGCCCCATTTGGGAGGCATTGGTTCAATATCAGCAGAGGGAATCTGCACCTCAAGCGGTGATTAGGGTGTGCCCAGGCACACCCGGCACACCCCCTGCGCACGCCTATGACGGCGAATCAAGTTAATGCCAAAGACCTCAATTTGGGTCTCATCTGACCACAGCACTTACTCCCAATCCTTCTCTGAATGATTTAGATGTTCATTGGCATGACTGTACATGTGCCTTCTTGAGGAGGGGGACTCGCCATGTTTGGAGGAAGAAAAATGCTGACTATGACCCTAAGAACACCATCCCTACAGTCAAGCACAGAGGTGGAAACATTATGCTTTGGGGCTGTTTCTCTGCTAAAGGTACAGGCCGATTTTGCCGCACTGAGGGGCCAATGGACGGGGCCACGTATTGTAAAATCTTGGATAAGAACCTTCTTCCCTCAGCCAGAACACTGAAGATAGGTCATGGATGGGTGTTTCAGCATGACAATGACCCAATACATACCACCAAGGCAACAAAGGAGTGGCTCAAGAAGAAGCACATTAAGGTCATGGAGTGGCCTAGCCAGTCTCCAGACCTTAATCCCATAGAAAATATATGGAGGGAGCTGAAACTTCAAGTTGCCAAGTGACAGCCAAGAAACTTTAAGTATTTAGAGAAGATCTGTAAAAAAGAGTGGACCAAAATCCCTCCTGAGATGTGTGCAAACCTGGTCACCAACTACAAGAAACGTCTTTCCTCTGTGCTCGCCAACAAGGGTTTCTCCACCAAGTACTAAGTCATGTTTTGCTTGGGGATGAAATACTTATTTTACTCACTGAACTGCAACTCAATTTATAACATTTGTATCATGTGTTTTTCTGGATTTTTGGTTGATATTCTGTCTCTATCATTTAAAATACATCTATGATAACAATTATAGACCCTTCATTTCATTGTAAGTGGGCAAACTTACAAAATCTGCAGGGGATAAAATAATAACTTTCCCCACTGTGTGTGTGTGTGTGTACAGTATGTGAACGTGATCAATGCATATCTATGGGGTCCCCAACCACCACTGCAACCACGTGTTTACAGGGTTAAATCCGTGAGAAGGTGACTGCCTGTCTTTTCTTTGCATCATGCTATGTTAAATACCGTACATCTTCTGTGGCCAGAGGATAAACTTTCTGGCATATATCCAGAATTACAAATCAAATGCTGTTCTGAATATAGTGATGACTCAAGGCTCAGCTTGGTGCAGAGTCTCAATAATTAAATATTTTAGTGAGATCGTTTCACTGTGACCAACAGGCCAGAAATAATGCCTTGAAGCTTTCACTTGCTGATTTCATCTGGAAAAAATTCTTATCATCCTGCAGAACACATGTGAGTGTTTGTCAAAGAATCTTCGCTGAGCTTTCTTCTCCAAAGAGGGAGGAAATAATGCGGCACGTGACGATTCTGGGTACACCGGGAGTCTGACACTGCTGGTTTTTGGGGCTATTTACTAACACCCCCCCCCCCCCCCCCCCACCACAACACTTAAAGGGTTACTAAAGGTTTGTTTAAAAAAAATAAAAAATAATAACAAACATATCATACTTACCTCCACTGTGCAGCACGTTTTTCACAGAGTGGCCCCAATCCTCCTCTTCTGGGGTCCCTCAGCGGCGCTAGTAGCTCCTCCTCTTCTCAAGTGCCCCGTCGGAGAAGCACTCTCCTTCGGGACGCCCGTGCGGGCGCGCTCCCGTGTCCTGCTTCTGCGTCTATTGGCACAGGACAGCAGGACTCGGCCCCGCCCCCCCAGCGCCTGTGTCATTGGATTTGATTGACAGCCCTGCTATCAATCTACCCAATCAGGATACTAGACACCAGCAGGAGCTGGTGAGCTTGTCCCCAGGGAGAAAAGGACCGGGTTCAGGTAAGTAAAACGGGGGCTCTGGGGGGATGCAGCATGAGAGAAGGTTTTTCACCTTAATGCATAGAATGCATTAAAGTGGTTGTACACCATGTACAACCACTTTTACCTACAGGTAAGCCTATCCTAGATTGTAAGCTCTAACGAGCAGGGCCCTCTGATTCCTCCTGTATTGAATTGTATTGTACTTGTACTGTCTGCCCTAATGTTGTAAAGCGCTGCGTAAACTGTCGGCGCTATATAAATCCTGTATAATAATAATAATAATAATAATAATATTAAGTCTTACCCTGTATCTGCTTGAAATATCTCCTAAACCTCCATGGTTTAGGAGATGTTTACTAAAAAGACGAGCACCGATTACTACGGCTCATGCGCCCTTTAGAGCGGGCACATTGTGCCGTTTCTAATAGGGGTCATGCCGTGACTGGCGGCTCCCACGCACATGCGTGGGAGTAAAATCGCACGACTCTGGCCAGTCACAGAGTCGGAGTTTGTGGCTCCAGAAGGAAGAGGGGCAAAGATGGACACTCCCTGCTCGTGGGGACAAAGGAGACATTGCGGGCTTCGGTTTCAGGTAAGTGACACATAATGGGCTACTGTGCGATGCATAGTAGCCCATTATGCTTTACCTTTGCAGGGAAATAAAAAGGAAGTAAAACCCACCAGGGTTTACTTCCTCTTTAAGGTGAAAAACCATGAGGGTTTACAACCCCTTTAAAGTCTATGTAGACCCTAATAATGAACTTCTCTTACTTGCTTCCTTTTATCCTGTTAACCACTTCTGGACGCCACAGGGTTGTTGCTCAATAGGAAATCTCTAAACCATGCTGTCCTCCACTTGAATGATTGAGATCCTAAGTGGGGGACAGCAAGGTTTAGAGATACCCTATAGAGCAAAACGGGAGATAGTGACTCTGTAGTGGGGTTATTATCTGGAGGTGAGCAGCCATTCCAGCCATAGGTGGTGGTCACCGAATTCACTGGATCACAATTTTTTGAATTTCATTTTGAACTTGCACAGCAGTGGATATTACTGTATATACAACACTGTATATACAACATTGGGACTTTGTTTTTTATTGTTTTTTTTTACTAATTTTGATTGTTAAATATATAGGTTGCACTACACTAATTATGGTATATGTTTTAAGGACTTTGGAGTTGCCGGCTCTTCTCTCTTATATATTGCATTTAATGTGGGAAGACACACTGAGCCTTGGCCCCTGTGCTCCAGACTGCACCCTAGGATTTGATGGCTTCTGTTAAGAGCGCTGCATCTTTCATCTTTCCTCAAAAATATAATATATTGCACATTACCAGTGTTTTTATTATTTCATTGTAAACTTGCTATGACTAATGCCGCGTACACACGAGCGGACTTTTCGACCGGACTGGTCCGATGGACTATCTGACGGATTTTCGGCGGACTTCCAACGGACTTTGCCAAGGAACGGACTTGCCTACCCACGATCACACCAAAGTCCGACGGATTTGTACACGATGACATATGACCGGACTAAAATAAGGAAGTTGATAGCCAGTAGCCAATAGCTGCCTTAGCGTCAGTTTTCGTCCATCGGACTAGCATACAGACGAGCGGACTTTTCGATAGGAACTGGGTCCTGCGGATTTCCTACGTAAAGATTTGAAACATGTTCCAAATCTAAAGTCCGTCAGATTTTCAAGCGAAAAAGTCCGCTGCAGGTCCGATGAAGCCCACACACGGTCGAATTGTCCACTGGACTTGGTCCGTCGGACGAGTCCGGTCGAAAAGTCCGCTCGTGTGTACGCGGCTTTAGGCACGTACCGAAACATGTCAGCTGTTTGCTTTTTAATGCTCAAATGTAGCCAATAAATTTTTGCATTAAGAACATTGGAGTTGCGGGATCTTCTCTTTTATATATCATATTTTTGGGTTTGGGTTTTTCTTACCTTTTTACCTCTAAAACATTGGATCTGAAGCATCCTAACCTAATCCCCAAACTAAGACCCTAGAATAATGTACCTCTATTTTGCTACTTCACACCTCATCTTACACTGGTAGCTTGCAGGTCCCATACCAGCAGGATGCAATCTCTATTATACAGCGTCTTCAATATATCATTTTTTTAATTAACTTTAGAACAACAGAGGTTTGTTAAACATGTTTAGAAATCTTTATTAAAAAATATACTTATGAAATACATCAAGTTTGCCAAACAAAATAGAATTATAGTTTCCAATATAACAAAGTCACAACTCACAAGCACTATGCTTCAGGATTTAATTTCGTTCTTTTCAAGTCTATCCACAATATGACTCTAAACTCAGTAAAAAATAAAATGATGAGCAAATTCATCAGATGAAGCAACTTGGGTTATATTATAATAATGATTAGGTATGATGAGCAAGGTGTCCAAAATGTGTTCCACTGGCAATTTGTAGGCTTTTGGACCAAATATTCACCCTGCGATTGACACTGCCTGATATCAGAATCAGTAAATCATTGAAATTATATATATATATATATATATATATATATATATATATATAAAGCTGGCCATAGATGGTTCAAATCTTGGCCTGTTCAGCAGGGACCAGCGGAAATTCGAACCATGTATGGGCAGGCTGGATGTACCCAAGTTGATTGATCAACTTGGGTACAACCAGTCTGCTGGATTTTTCATGCGATTATTGCTAGCAGCTATTAAAGCCTCTAGCAAAAATCACTATGTCCTCCCAGTGGGTGGGTGAGAGAGAAAAACAATGGCTCAGCGGGAGGGATTCCCCTGTCAATTCTGTCTGTGTTGATGAGCGAATCAAGCTATTTTCTTTCCTGCAACCAGTCTATGGCTGGCCTAAGGTTCCCTTTCATTTTCCCAACATTCTGCACTATTTCTGTGTTTGGAAATAAGCTTAGAAAAGGATGAAGATGATGAAAATGCTATAAGAATGACACCTCCAAAATGCTCAGCCAAAAAAAGGAATAAAATAAAAATGCAAAAGGATTGATATAATGTTCAATACTGCCAAGAGGTGAGGAAACACCAAAATATTTGGTTTTCACCTGGTGATCTGGCCAGTAACACACCTCCTGTATTAAATGCCCCGATCCTCTTCTTCTGGGGTGTCCTGCTGGCACTTCTGGCCCCTCCCCCCTGCCGTGTACCCTCATAGCAAGGTGCTTGTGTCTATTGACACACACAGTGCGTCTCCGCCCCGCCCTCCCCTCTCTCTTCACTGGATTTAATTGACAGCAGCAGGAGCCAATGGCTCCCACTGCTGCCTCCATGACCAGTGAGGAGAAAGAGAGTGCCGCAGCTCTCGGGCGCTGCGCTGGATTGAGATCAGACTCAGGTAAGTACAGGAGGGGTGGGGGGGAAGCTGCACATAATACTTTAATACATACAATGTACTTTAGTACATACAAAGTTTTACATTTATGAATGGATAATGTTTTTTCTCAAACCTCTAACTGCCATTTTTGCTGAACTTGGTCTGTTAAAGTAAATTGAAAAATAACAACTTACTGTCAGGATCAACATAGGGAAAAAAGCCTAAAAAATAATGCAGCTACCACATTTAAGGATTAGTAAGCTGCAATATATTCAATTTTTGGGGTTTAATACCGATTTAATGCAACACACGTAAACACATAAAACAGCTCAGAGATTTTGACTATTACATATTTTAAACACAGCACAATATTCTTTGCACTGTGCAAAGAAACCAAAGAGGCTGAAGGAAACTCATGTAACTTCCCGCCCGTAGGACGTCATATTAAAAAACCGCTGTGCAAATACCATGTTACATAAAAAATTGCAATACCCACCATTTTATTTTCTAAGGCCTCTGGTTAAAAAATACATAATGTTTGGGGGTTCTAAGTAATTTTCTACCAAAAAAAATATGATTTGTACCAGGGTCGGACTGGACAATTGCCCCCCAGGCCTCCTTGATGCCCTGTAAAAACGGTGGCACAGCTTCCACCTCAGACATGCCTAGCTCTGAGGAAGGGGGTGCGTCCCCGAAACGCTTTAGCTGTACCCCATGTTCTGTGCATGCCCATTCATTGTTTTTATGGCCTTTTGTCAGTTGCTTTTTGTGAGTACCCACTTTTATATAAAACATTTAAATTATTAAATTATCTATGGTAATGCACTAGGTGTGCACGCCTTCCATTTCTGTTTTTCTTGTGGGATAAGGATGAGGACAGAGCGCAGATTGAACGCCTCCCATAGATGGTGTATGCCATGTCCGAGCAGAGGCCAGCTCTGTGCCCCACCTGAGGCTCTCCTCCCCCGGCCAGCCCCGACTGAGCCACCCCAGCCCCCTCCTGCAGCTACTGGCCACCCCCTGCCAGCCAGTTTGGGCCCCCTGGAGTCAGCGGGCGCTGTCCAGCCCGACCCGGGCAGTAAGCAGAAAGTACCTGGAGCGTTGCTTCACCCTGGGATGGGGGTTGGGAGGGGCCGAGTCGCTGCACCGTGGGCCTCGGGGTTGTACTTGCCCCCTGGGACAAAAGTTGCCAGTCAGCCCCTGATTTTCAAGTGTAGGAGAGGAATGTCAGAATTGGCCTGGTAGGGAAGTAGTTAAGAACCCATGACCCCAATTCTACAAGGAAGCATTGGTAATAACTGTGATTTTTGTTGAGGTGAAGGGTTTTGATAATAGCAGGAATTCTGCTGTGAAATTGTTGGCCTATTTCAGAATTGAAATGCAACAATAACATGGGATTGAAAGCATACCAAAGCAAGTCTCCGGGGCGTGCAGAGTTTTGTGTTACGTAACTGTCGCTAGGTTTTGGGGATACAGCATAATAAAATATAGAGAAAGTTCCCCTAAGAGACTAACAAACACATCGAGCTGCTTGCGCAGACGGGCGGAGCTGCTGGGGATCACATAAACTGTGTCCTTAAAAGGTACAAACCTTCAGCTGGTAGAACTCCAAAGATCAGCTGGCTCTAAAGGCTTTCCGAGGATATAACCAAAGCAAGGACAACTTGTCATTCCTCAGAATCTCGCTGAAGAAAAGCAGAGCAATTATGTGTGCTCAGCGGTGGGCACATTGCCATTCATAAATATTGCTCAAGTGGTGGATCAGTTCGCAAGAATCAAAAGAAAAACACGCTGGTCAAAGATGACCATTCTGCATCTAAACTGACTCAATGCCCAACCACTGATCGGGTTAAAGCAACACTGCAGTTGGCCTAAAATATTTTCACTGCAAACCAAGAAGCTTTGTGCTGACTATACCTGTCCTGCTGCCTATTCCTTTGATCTTTGCTAGTTTGCAGAGTAATGACATCTTTAACCCCTTCCCACCGCCGCCTCCCGGCCCTTTAAAAGCTTCTAAATGCCAGGAGGCGGAGGCAAGTATTCGGGTCATGTGACTGCTGTTATTGGCTGTCACAGTGGTCATATGATTGGAAAGCTTCTGATTCCAGTCCCCGCCGGTGACTGTGCTAGGCGCTCGTTCTCAGCACAGAAAAGCGTTTACATAGATCTGCATATATATGGCCTCTCGACGTTAAAGCCTACCCGCGAGAGGCTGCCTATTTGTGCACCGTCGGCAGGAAGAGGTTAAACTTGGCACCCTTCTGGTTGTGTTGGATGCCTGGTCCCCCACTGAAGCTGTGGTTCCTCCCCCCAGATCACAGTAGTGACATAGGGGCCAGCAGAAGGAACCACAGTGGGGATGCAGACTTTTAAAGGAGAAGTACAGACAAGGCTCGTGCAGTTTGTTTTGCACTCCTGTGACCCGTTTTCAGCAGAGAGCGGGCTGAAGTCCGCTCTCTGCTGACGTCACAGAAGCCGGTCCAGGCTTCGCATCATTACGACCACAGAAACAAACAAAAACAAGAGATTTGGGGGGCACACCTTCTCATTAAAGCTGGTGCAACCATTACAAACACAGAGTCTGGATCTGCCAGATCCCTGGACTGATACCCGGCTCAGGCTCTCAGCGAGCCGCTGAGAGCCTGAGCCGGCCGCTCCGCCCCCTCCACAGCCCAACGCTCCAATGAGCGAGGAGGGAGCAGAGCAGAGAACCGGCGACTGACAGTCTACAGCTCTCTGCTCACGGAGCTCTGAAAACCGAGCGATCGGCGGTGTTTGATCACTCGTTTCTCAGGGTAGAGGTGCCGGGGGACAGATGCAGCATCGGACCGATGCTTCAACCACCTAGGTAAGTATGATTCTGGGAAAAAAAACAGAAACCCATACTTCTCTTTTAACAGTCCCAGAAGTGTCAAAGGTAGAGATTCTTCAGGCAGGTGTAGCTCGGGAGTGATGATCAAAGGGACAGGTCAAACAGGGAAAAATGCCCCCTACATTGGTAGTCAGTAGGAAGAATGTAACCCTTATGCCCCGTACACACGGTCGGACATTGATCGGACATTCCGACAACAAAATCCTAGGATTTTTTCCGACAGATGTTGGCTCAAACTTGTCTTGCATACACACGGTCAGATCATTCTGAACGTGGTGACGTAAAACACGTACGTCGGGACTATAAACGGGGCAGTAGCCTATAGCTTTCATCTCTTTATTTATTCTGAGCATGCGTGGCACTTTGTCCGTCGGATTTGTGTACACACGATCGGAAATTCCGACAACGGGTTTTGTTGTCGGAAAATTTTATAGCCTGCTCTCAAACTTTGTGTGTCGGAAAATCCGATGGAAAATGTGTGATGGAGCCTGCACACGGTCGGAATTTCCGACAACAAGGTCATATCACACATTTTCCGTCGGAAAATCCGACCGTGTGTACGGGGCATTACAGTGGTGATCAGAATGCTATCCTTACAGACAGCTTTTCCAAATGACATTGGCCCTGGGGCTATGCTGGCACCATCAAATGTGAGGTCAATCAGCCACAGCTCAGGAAACCCCCAGCAACCTCTGGAGGAACCCTAAAGTTCCACAGAACCCTGGTTTAGAATGGCTGCATTAGAGTAACTTTGCAGCCAGTTGTTTTAGTTTTGGATCGAGGAGAGAAGGGTTAGAATACATTTTATTGCTACTTGTGTTCTGGTAGGGGAGATACCCCTTCACTTGGGTCACAGAAAGTTAGACTGGCCATACACCTATAGATTATCTGCAGATTTTCTATGGTCAGATCGAAAAAGTGGAACAGATTCCTCCATCTACGCTGAACTGTGTGGATGGAAGAATCTCCCACTGGCCCAAGCTTCCATACCTTGCTAGTCGGCCCCGTTGGTTCTCACAATACCTGAACATTCTGATTGGGTGCAGGCATTGTTTAGGTTGAGAGCCAGCGGGGCCGACTAGCAAGATACTGAAGCTTGGCCCAGTGGGAGATTCCTCCATCCACACAGTTTAGCATACATGGAGAAATCTGTTGCACTTTTTCCATCTAACCAAAGAAAATCTGCAGATAATCTATAGGTGTATGGCCAGGGAATCTTGGGGGCACTACAGACAATAGAAAACACCTTTCTAACCTTCTAACTTTACTAATAAACGTGCTGGTTACTGCATACCACCCAACTTTTTTAGATGGGAACGAGGGACACCTATTAGTAAAAGAATGTAGACATAGGAAAACCCCCTTTACCATGGCCCTTAAAGGAGAATTATACAAAAAATTATTAGTTAAACCCACAAGTGTTTTTTTTTTTGTTTTTTTTACCACTACTATTCCTTTATATTGGCTTTTGAAATGTAAAAATGCAGCAATATAGAATTTGGATGAAAGGTTTAGAACTGGGAAACACTTTTTGAAAGATAAAAAGTGCATTCTATATACAACTATATGGATTGAATCAGACCAAAATGAGAGACAAATGAGGAGGAAAGAGGGACAGTTGGGAGCTATGGTTATTGCTGTCTATGTTCCTCACTTCCTGTTCCAGTGACATAACAGGAAGTGAGGGGAAATCTCCCAAATGGGGATACAGACAGCAGAATTCTTAGCCCTAATCATCTACCTATGCCCCTATGCAACATCCCCCCCCCCCCCCCCCCGATGTGTAATCAAGATAAAGTGAACTGAAAGGCAGATAATTGTAAATCTAATCCTGGCATTTTTTTAAATTGCCATTCATGTATACAAATCTGACATATTTTGCAAAAAAATAATTAATATGAGGCCCTGCCATCAAAAGAGCTTACAGTCAAAAGTCCTATCACTACACACACTAATGCCCCGTACACACGGTCGGACATTGATCGGACATTCCAACAACAAAATCCATGGATTTTTTCCGACAGATGTTGGCTCAAACTTGCCTTGCATACACACGGTCACACAAAGTTGTCGGAAAATCCGTTCGTTCTGAACGCGGTGACGTAAAACACGTATGTCGGGACTATAAACGGGGCAGTAGCCAATAGCTTTCGTCTCTTAATTTATTCTGAGCATGCGTGGCACTTTGTGCGTCGGATTTGTGTACACACGATCGGAATTTCCGACAACGGATTTTGTAGCAAGCTCTCAAACTTTGTGTGTCGGAAATTCCTATGGAAAATGTGTGATGGAGCCAACACACGGTCGGAATTTCCGACAACAAGGTCCTATCACACATTTTCCATCGGACAGGGCATAAGGCCAACTTTCTGAATTTGTACCCTGTAAACTCTAACCAAGAGGCACGTTTAATTTCTCTTTCAAGCTTTGGAGTTGTCATCAATAAGATCTAAGATAAAAAATGGTCTACTTCTAAACAGTAATAAGTGCATGTCAATAATCTTCATTTACATATTATTATATTAGAATTGAAGTTTGAAACAAAGAATATGTGAATATTCTTACGGAGTGACTGTAGTTGGTTGTAGTACCACTTAACACCCTGTAGGTGGTGCTGAGCAATCTGGTATCTAAGGAATGCCATTAATGGCAGTAAAATTGACAAGGCAGAGGAGACAAATTAGTTCCCCGGGTATATGAGAAAACAATGCATTGTAGGGTTATAATAATAAAAAAAAAAGGACTTTATCTTTAATAGGTGGACCATTAACGGACCTACTAGAGGTTGGACAGCCAATCAGCCTAAAAACAAACAGCCAATAGTCAACAAAAGTCGGTCTTGCCTGGCCCCTTAAAGCAAAATGTTTTGTATGGAGGTAAGGCGTTTGGAGTTTTGAATATAGCGTTGTAGCACGTAGGAACGTGCTTTCTATCAGTGCAACTGAAGCCATCAGCCATAAGGCTATTGGCTTGTCCTTGCTTTGGGACACTATAGGTCAGTGATGGCGAACCTTGGCACCCCAGATGTTTTGGAACTACATTTCCCATGATGCTCACCTACACTGCAGAGTGCATTAGAATCATGGGAAATGTAGTTCCAAAACATCTGGGGTGCCAAGGTTCACCATCACTGCTATAGGTCAACACAGCCCAACATTGATGGTATAGATCAGGGGTCTCCAAACTTCGGCCCAGGGGGTGGATGCGGCCCTTTGCTTGCCTTTATCTGGCCCTTGGGACACTATTTCGCCCACTGATATGAGGCAATATTCCTCTCACTGACACCAAAGTTGGGACATTATTCTTCCCACTGACACCATCAATGGGGCATTATTCTATAATTCTATATTCCATTCTCTACCCTCACAGGCCCCAGTACGGCCCCCCTAAGGTCTAAAGGGCAATAAACTGGCCCTTTGTTTAGAAAGTTTGGAGACCCCTGGTATAGATGAGCTTTTCCAGACATCTCCTGTCTGGCACCTCTTGGGGGTTATCGATTGAACAGGTTTCTAATCTGGAAAACAGTTAAAGCTGCACGCACTAATCACCACCCCATACCAGTGTGTATGTGCATCTAACAATGTTCAATCGTGCTGCACTATAACAAATAAAAGTGCTACAAAGAAAGTAAAAATAAAGATATTACAAAACCTTCAATGTGACTAGTTTTGTCACTCCACATAAACCCCCCAAAAAATTTTTGTTCAACATGGAAAACACTAAGTCCATGCTGAAAGGCCCATTCTGACCCAGCTTAATTTGCAAAGTCACATTGCTGAAGGTGAGAGTTCACCTGAAGGGGGGAGCACTTTGTGGTGAAACACTGTTTGTATATCTGAGCACTACAATGGAAAGGTGGATTGAGAAGCACCTATAAAGGATGGTGATTGGCCAGTAGGATGAGCATCACAGTTATCATGGACTATACTTTAATTTGTATACCGTATGTTTTCAATGCACTGGTTAAGCATGGACTTAGTATTTTCTATGTGAACAAAACATTTTTGGGGGTTTATGTGGATTGACAAAACTAGTCACATTTAAGGTTTTGTAATACACTAATACCTTGGATTACGAGAATAATTCGTTACAGAAGAATGCTTGTAATCCAAAGCACTCATATATCAAAGCGGGTTTCCCCAAAGGAAATAATGGAAACTCAGATAATCCGTTCCACAGCCACTGCTTGTCTATGCAGTACCGCATGTGGCCAGAGGTGTGGGGGGTGCCGGAGACACTAGGAAACACTCAGAGACGCACGGAGACCATTCGGAGACACTCAGGAACAAGTGTTTCTGAGTGTCTCCAGGTGTCTCCGAGCGTCACCGGCGCCCCCTAACCGCTGACCAAATGCGGTACTGAACACCCCAGCGGTTTGAATTCTGCAAAGCGAGTCAGGATTTTTTTTAAGAAGTAGCTCGTATTGCGAAACGTTTGTAAACCGTGTTACTCACAATCCGAGGTTCCATTGTATCTTTATTTTTACTTTCTTTGTAGCACTTTTATTTGTTATAGCTTAGCACAAGTGAACATTGTTACTGGTTTTTAATCTGTCCTGATTGTTTCTGTCCTCCATAATGTCAACCTGTGCCACTCTTCTCTCTATGGACATATACTTACTCAGTGGATTTGCAAGTACATGGATCATTCTGCAACTCTTTTAAGATTTGTGTCACTAAGGAGCCTGCCTGTAGGTTAAATCTCACACTGATGTCTATGGGCAGCCTTACAGGTGCTTGCCAGCCATATGTTGAATGGCTCCTTCTTCTATGGTATTTCTTCCACTGGAATGTAGAGTTACAAAGTCAGTATTTGGCCTTTTCACGGGTAAGTTGTTGTGTTTGACTCCACTTGGAGGTGTGGGCGGCTACCTTATTGGTACAACTGCGTTACTGTCACTTCAGTAACAAGTATATTTATATGGGGAGAGAAGAGCGCCCAATATCCAGAGTAATATCATATTCGATGGGCGGATAACAATCGTTTATTGAAAGTCAAACATGTACAAGTTGAGCCAATTCATTTCAGGGGAACGGCCTCCACCTTCTTCAGGGCTAACATACAAACATAGAGATAACAAACACAATTAGTGTACAGTCAGTATTGATTTTTGGACTAAAATAGAAAAGATATAGCTATACATCCATATGTACTATAATGCGTTTTATAACTCTATGTTTGTATGTTTGCCCTGAAGAAGAGGGAGGCTGTTCCCCCGAAACATGTTGGCTTGACTTGTACATTTTTTACTTTCAATAAATGATTGTTATCCTCCTATCACATGTGGTATTACTCTGGATATTGGGCGCTCCACCCTCCTCATATAAAACGAATGAGCGAATGCTGGTTATTTCTCACAGAGCAAATGCACGTGCATTTTAGCTGCATTTTTTAAAACAGACCCCCTTAAGGTTTACAAAAAAAAAAAGGTTTTGGTTGGGGATGGGCTTTTTGAAAAATCCCCAAAACGAATGAAGCAGTTTGTTGGAACTGAGGACCAAGCTGGGCTAATTGGGTTGTTCTTAGTCAGTATTTGGTGGCTCCAAGGGTAAGTCATGGTGTTTGACTCCACTTGGAGGTTTGGGCTACTACCTTATTGGTACGACTGCATTGTCCATTCAGTAACAAGAATATTTATAGAAGTGCCCAATATCCAAAGTAATACATACTATATTTGATGGGAGGATAACAATCATGTATTGAAAGTAAAATATGTACAAGTCAAGCCAATGTATTTGGGGGGAAACAGCTTCCCCCTTCTTCAGAGCTAACATACAAACATAGAGATAAAAAAACACAAGCAGTATACAATCAGTATTGGTTGTGATATAAAATACAAATATATCTATACATCCATATGTACCATATTGTGTTTTTATCTCTATGTTTGTATGTTAGCCCTGAAGAAGGGGGAGGCTGTTCCCCCGAAATGCGTTGGCTCGACTTGAAATCCCATCGAATGTAGTATTACTTTGGATATTGGGCGCTTCTCTTTCCTTATATAAAACGAATGAGCGAATGCTGGTTAATTCGCACCATGCAGTTTAACTGGATGAACCGTTATGCATTTTTTTAATAGACCCCTTTGTGTTTACATAACCTTAAGAAAAAAAAGAAAAGAAAAAGGTTTTGGTTGGGGATGGGCTTTAAACACAACTTTAAACTGATTTACTCAAAGTCGCTGCTTTGAGTTGATTTTAAAGTGCAGTGCAACATGCACCATCACAAGTCTTTGGGTTTAGTGTCACCAAAAAATATATATTCACAAGCCTTCTAATACAAAATCAGCTCTAAATTAACAAAAAAAAAAAAAGCTTGTATATTAAACACCCGTCACTAGCAAGCCTGTGGCGCAAAAACAGACACAAGTACAACAAGTCCCTGCAGGAACTGTCACACCGCGCACACGCTGCCCTTCCTAATACTGTAAAAGTGCACGTGCACCCATCAGAGAACATAATACCGGGTGCACAGCTGTAGTTTATTTCTAGGTCTTCTTATGCGGTAATACAGTGCCAAGGCCGTCTTCCCATCAGCGAGCATTCTAGGAAACAGGTAGATGTCTTTTTAGAACCTCCTTCGATGCCTGTGGAATGGTGTCTGGGAATATCACTTCAAACTCAACCAGTAGATCTCCACGTTGATCGGGGTTTTTTGGAAAAGGGAGTCCATAGCCAATAATCCTCCTTCTCATCCCGGGTTTTATGACTTCGTTTATCGTCATGGGGATATTTCGTCCGTCGAGAGTGGGCACAGTGATGGAACATCCACAGAGAGCCTGAAAATATATATTAGAGCTTGGCTTTATTTTATTCATTTGTATTAATGGAGAACATTATATAATTGTGCTATCAATGAAATACAATGTAACATTTGAATGTATAAATAAATATATATATATATAGATATAGATATATATATCTATATCTATATATATATATATATACACACATATCTATATACACACATATATATATATATATATATATATATATATATATATATATATATATATATAGATATATATCTATAGATATATATCTATATATCTATAGATCTATATCTATATCTATATCTATATCTATATCTATATCTATATATATATATATATATATATATATATATATATATATATATATATATATAGATAGATAGATAGATAGATAGATAGATTAGATATCTATCTATCTATCTATCTATCTATCTATCTATCTATCTATCTATCTATCTATATATATATAGATATATATATTTATTTATACATTCAAATGTATATATATATAAATGTTATATAAAAAAAAAGAAATATGCAAATTAATATGATGTATTCTGTAACCCCTTTGCGCCTAAGGGTAAAACAAATCTAAATGCCAGAGGCCAATTTCATACCTACCAACATTTTGAGATGGGAATGAGGGACACCTACTAACAAACGTATATAGGCATAGGACACGCCCCCTGCCACACCTCCTTAAAGGAAACTTAACCAAAAATAAGGTTAATTAAATCCACAGGGACTTTTTTTACCACTACTATTCCTTTATATGGGCTCTTAAAATTTACAAATGCAGCAATTTAGAATTTGGATGAAAGGTTTAGCACTGGGAAACACTTTTTGAAAGATAAAAAGTACATTTTATATACAGCTATATAGATCAGACCAAAATGAGGGACAAATGAGGAGTAAAGAGGGACAGAGGGACATTGCTCCAAATCAGGGACAGTTGGGAGCTATGCAATTTTGCAATATTGACATGTGTTAGTAAAACCATTCACATCATCACAACCACTTTGTGCATCCAGGTGGATTATACCGCGTTTATTTTAAGGACAAATTGGGCTTTCATTTGGTGGTAAATCATACCTCCCAACTTTCCAAAATGGGAATGAGGGACACCTATTAGAAAAAGTATGTAGGCATAGGACTCGCCCCCTGCCACGCCCCCCTTAAAGGAGATTTGTATAAAAAAAAATGATTGATTAAACCCACAAGTGCTTTTTTACCACTAATATTCCCGTTATATTGGCTTTTGGTATTTACAAATGCAGCAATTTAGAAATTGGATGAAAGGTTTAGCACTGAGAAAACGGAAAATTGTATACTCACCTTTCCGTAATTTTCCTTTCCTGTCGTATCTTCATGGCAGCATACACTTTGGGTTGTGACTCCGCCCCCACAACCTGATAGGACTACATAGCTATAAATTGTAGAGATGGCCCTCGCCCAGTATTCTCCGTATATATATCACCTTAGAAGGGTGGGAGATTGTATGCTGCCATGAAGATACGACAGGAAAGGAAAATTACGGAAAGGTGAGTATACAATTTTCCGTTTTCCTGTCGCATCATGGCAGCATACACTTTGGGGAGTAACTCGCAAAGACTGGGTGGGAAATTCAAACTAAGTTTATTAATCAAATAATAGAGGAATTGGCCTGGATAACGGATCTTCCGAAATCCACCGTGGATAAGCAGGCGGAATCCACCTTGTAATGAGACATGAAGGTGTTCCTGGAGGACCAGGTAGCCGCTCTGCAAATCGTCTCCGCCGAGACTCTACAATATGCCGCCCAGGAGGTTGCCACTGCCCTGGTGGAGTGTGCCCTTAAGCCCTCAGGTACTTGATGGTTACTCAGTGAGTAAGATCTCTTGATGGTCTTTACTAGCCATGAAGCAATGGTGCGTGAGGATGCCGCTTGACCTCTCCTGAAACCATGTGGGATAATTAGGAGGCTCTCCGACTTTCTGATGGATTTTGTTGCCGAGAGGTACTCCATGACGGTACCTTTAACATCTAGTGGATGAGGATCTCCCTGATCCGTGCTGAGTGCTGGAAGATTAATCTCCTGGTTAAAATGGAAAGATGAGGATACCTTGGGGATGAATCGATCCGAAGGTCTTAGGACTAGCCTGTCTGGAAGAACAACCAAATATGGTTCGTTAACCATTAGAGCTTGCATCTCTGACACTCGCTTCGCCGATGTTATGGCTATCAAAAAAGAAACTTTCAGCGTTAGATCCCAGAGGGATATGCTCTGCGTTGGAAAAAAGGGTTCCTTGGATAGTGCCTCCAGAACAATTGAGAGATCCCAGACCGGGAATGACGGTTTCCTGGGGGGCCTCAGCTTTAGACAGGCCCTCTGAAACTGAATCACCAGAGGCTCTTGCGCCCATTTAACTCCTGTCAAGGCGGACAGGGCCGATACCTGGACCTTCAGGGTGCTTGACCTAAGGCCTTTTTCTAGGCCTAATTGAAGGAATTCCAAGATCTGAGACACCGACGGGGAGGACGAGTCCCAACCTTGCTGTTGGGAGAGGGAGACAAATTTTTCCCAAACTCTTCTGTACGTGATGTTGGTAGTAGACTTCCTGGCCTGGAGTAAGGTATCCACCACCTTCTGGGAACAGCCTTGTTCTAGGTACCTAGCCCTTTCAGTCTCCAGGCCATCAAGTGTAGCTTCCCCGGGTCCGGGTGAAGAAGATGCCCCTGGGAGAGTAGGTCTGACGTCAATGGGAGAGGCAGAGGCTCTGCCGTGTTCAGCTGCATGAGGGTAGTAAACCATGGCCTCCTCGGCCAGAAAGGGATCACTGCTACCACCAATGCTGTTGACTTCTTGAGCCTCAGGAGGAATCTCGCTATGAGAGGCGTCGGGGGGAAAATGTACCCCAGGTGAAAGTTCCAGGGGTGTTGGAGGCAGTCCGTCCCCTCTGCCGAAGGAAACGGTATCCTTGATAGGAATCTCTGGCACTTTGTGTTCTCCGGAGTTGCTGCTAGGTCTATCTCTGGGGAGCCCCAGGTTCGAGATATGAGAGCATAGGCTTGTGGACTCAGAGACCATTCGTTGTTGGAGGGGAAATTTCTGCTCAGCGAGTCGGCTAAGGTGTTCTGGACTCCCGGAACATAAACCGCCCTTAGGTCCAGTAGATTCAGCTGTGCCCATTCCAGAACAGGACGAACCTCCTGCAACATGGACCTGCTTCTGGTGCCCCCCTGCCTGTTGACGTAGGCAACAGCCACCTTGTTGTCCATCCTTAGGAGAACTTGCTTCCCCCTCAAGTGAAAACTGAAGGCCAGGAGAGCCTGGAACGCTGCTCTCATCTCCAGAATGTTCGACACTGTATCCTGTGCCCTGAAAGGCCAACGACCCTGAGCCGCAAGGTCCTGATAGTGAGCTCCCCATCCCTGTAGACTGGCATCTGAGGTCACGGTTTCTTGATAGGGAGTGATTATATGCCTGCATCTTCCCAAGTTGTGAGGTCGTACCCACCACATCAATGATTGCTTTACCTCCTGGGAGATGAAGATTGGTTGGGACATTGATGTGCCCTTCCACTGACGCAGGAAGGAGATCTGGAGAGACCTCGAATTCCATTGTGCCCATTGGACCATGGGAATGGTAGAAGCTAGGGAGCCCAGGATACTGAGACATGTCCTGGCCGGGAGCATTGTAGCAGAGATTGCCCTTTTTACCTTTTGAATTAGAGGAGGGATTTTTTCCCCCGGTAGTTTCACTGTGTTCTCCCTCGTGTCCAGTTCGGCCCCCAGAAAGACCATTCTCTGTGTGGGATGGATGTTGCTCTTCTTCCAATTTATCAGCCACCCTAGGGACTGTAACGTGGAGACCAGAATTTCCCGGTGATGGACGAGAGAGTCCTGGCCGTCTGAGAGAAGCAGGATGTCGTCCAGGTAGTGGTGGACCCTCAGCCCCTTTTCTCTCAGGTGGGCTATTACAGGTAATAGGACCTTTGTAAACGTCCTGGGTGCGGTAGAGATCCCGAACGGGAGGCATTCGGAATTGGAAGTGCCGATGGTTTAGGGTAAACCGGAGAAACTTTTGGAACTCGGTATGGATAGGGATATGTAAATATGCGTCCTGGAGGTCGATTGACAGCATCCAATCTCCCAAGTTTATTGCTTGGAGGATTGATTGAAGACTTTCCATCTTGAATGTTTCTATCTGTATCGACCGGTTGAGATTTTTTAGATCCAAGACTGGACGAAAGTCCCCTGATTTCTTTTTCACTAAGAAAAGTGGGGAATAGAAACCCTTGCCTCTTTGAGATAGCGGTACCTCCACTATTGCTTGTTTTTGGAGCAGCTCCTGTATATACTGGACTAGGGATAGTCTTTTTTCTTGAGAAGGAGGAAGTCTGGTTGAGCAGAATTGGTCCCTTGGAGGACGACCTCTGAATGCCCACCTGTGTCCGAAATGAATAGTGGACACCGTCCATGGGTCTTTTATCATTCCCGCCCAGACCAGCTTGAACCTTGTGAGTCTGGCACCCACTACCGCTGGTTGGACGGGCGAACTTTCAAAAGGACTTCTGGTCATTGGAGGCAGGGGTCTTGGGCTTCTGGAATTTGAGGAAGGACGTCTGGGGGTTCTTCCAGCTCCTTCTGTATTCCTTCCCGGGTCTATAGGATTTTGCATACATGTACTTCTCCGGAAGATTACGTTTAAAGGGAGGTGGCCTTTGTTGTTTCGCCTTCTGTCCGATGGTATGAGACCCGACTTTCCGCCTGTCACTTTAGAGATTGCAGTATCCAGCTTTGTCCCGAAGAGGTTCACCCCGTCATACGGAATCCTGCACCAGTTAGATTTCGAGGCAGGGTCAGCTGACCAAGGTTTAAGCCATAGGGCCCTTCTGGCCATTACGGTAGCTAACATGGACCTTGATGTGGATCTTATGGTATCTACGGAGGCTTCCGCCACGAAGTCTCCCGCAAGGCTAAGTTCTTGTAAGGCCTTAGTGATCTGCTCCTGATCAGCGCCCTCAGTGACGAGTCTCGCTGTAGCTGAGGACCAGCTGGAGATAGCTTTTCCAACCGCTGCTAATGCCACCGCTGGTCTGCAGGCACCTCCTGCGAACAGGTAAGCTCTCTTAAGGTCTGTATCCACCTTCCTGTCAAGCACGTCTCTGAACGTCACTGCATCTTCAATGGGTAGCATCACGTGCCTAGCTAGACGCATCAAAGATGCATCCACTACTGGAGGAGAAACCAAAGGGGATACTTTGGGTTCCTTGAGTGGGTACAATTTGGTGAGCCTGTTGGACAGACTGAATTTCTTTTCTGGATTCTGCCACTCCTCCTTAATCAGTTCATCTAACTCATCGATGAATGGGAAAGCCTCCGGCACTTTTTTGAGGTTTGGGAAATACTTCCTCTGTTTTGGCTGTATCTCCTCAGGCTCCTCCCAGTTTATTGCTTCCTTAACCGATCTGACGAACGGCTCTATGAGCGCAAAATCAAAGCCAGCTGATGCTTCCAGCTCCTCATCATCCGACGGGAGTTCTTGCTCTCTTGATGTACTGGGATTGGTAGGTGAGGCGCTATAGGCCGTAAACTCTACATCAGGAGTTGAGACTTGGGGAGTAGAGACTCCAGTGGGTTCTATGGAATCCGGCTCCTTCTCCCTGGTAGCTTCATCCATGCACTTGCGACAGGCCAGTTTGTCTGGGAGGGCCGTGGCCCCGCATACCCAGCAAGAATTCCCGGCTGGGCGGGAAGGGTGCGCAGAAGATTGGTGTCTTCGTGTAGGGGATCTTCTGTGGTAGGAACGGCTACGTCTTGAGTGGGATCGACTCCGTCTACGACTCCCCTTGTGGCCTGAGCGACTTCTTCCGCGTGAGCGGCTGCGACTATGGCCGGAGCGGCTTCTCCTGTGCGAAGACTCTCTTCGTCCTGACTTGGATGATCTTGCGGACCTGACAGGGCTGACCAATTAGGCAGCATTAGTACGGTCCTGCTCTCTTTTTCAATCTTCTCTACTTACCACTGGGATCCCCCCCCCCTTACCTATTAGGCTGGTGGTGATCTACTGGGGCAGCGGCCTCCATAGGAGAGGAAGGTGAGCACCTGAGAAGGGTACAGGAAGGTAAGAGCATGCAAACAGGGCCCAAAAAAGACAGTGCATAAGTAATAGACACTTACCCAGAGGAGGGGTACTTTAGGGATGCAGTAAAACGAAATACAGCAGTCAGAAGTCTTCCAGGAAGCAAGGAGAGCTGAAAATGACACACAGGGCTTTTTAAAATTGCCGCCATGGCCGCCGAGGTCACGACCCGCTCGCGCATGCGCAGTAGCGGTGCGAGGCGCTCGGCGCCATCTTGGAAACTGGCAAAATCGAAAGGACGCCCTGAGGGTGCGTACTGCGCATGCGCGGAAGCGCCGAGACGCTCGGGAAGCCTGTAGGGAGACACAGAGGGACCACAGAGCCCAGCAAAGGAGAGGTGAAACAAAAAATGAAAGAAGGTGTTTATGGAGACCGCTGCACAACAACTAAGCCTGTTTAAGGCTTATACTGAAGCCGCAACATACCCCCGAGATCACCAGAGCGGGGTTCCTTCCATCTAGCTCGTTTAGAGGCTGTACAGGTAAGGACTTCCACCCAGGAGAGGCTAGAACCTGGCTGGGGCGAATTCGGTAAGGGGGTGCTTCTGATATGTTCAGTCCTTCAGGTGAGGAAAAAAAAGAGAATACTGGGCGAGGGCCATCTCTACAATTTATAGCTATGTAGTCCTATCAGGTTGTGGGGGCGGAGTCACAACCCAAAGTGTATGCTGCCATGATGCGACAGGAAACACTTTTTGAAAGATAAATAGTGCATTTTATATACAACTATATAGAGGTCAGACCAAAATGAGGGACAAATGAGGAGGAAAGAGGGACAGAGGCACTCTTGTTCCAAATCAGGGACAGTTGAGAGCTACAGGTAAATGGTAATGGATATCTTCTGATTTTTTTTTTTTATTATTATCAAAGCAAAACTAGCCGAAAATAGTAAAAAAAAAAAAAAATTAATTTAACTGTGTATTTCTTGCTACTACCATAACCAACCACCAAAGGACAACCCAAAATAAATTTTCCTGCTCCTGACAATCGCAGCAATACCACATATGTGTATGTTATTTGTTGTTTGTACCCGCAGTACAGCCCAGAAACAATAGTGAGCATTTTGTTTTGTTTTTTAAATCCTGCCTAAAACAAACTGACACTAATTTAAAAAAAAAAAAAGTGACTGATCATTGTGATAGCGAATCAGAGGCTATCACAGCGATCAGGTGACCAGGAATCGGCTGTTCCGGGTCCCAATTGTTAGAATCGCTGAGACCCCGCCCCCCATGCAGCGCACTCCGAACACGAAGGGAGATAGTCAAATATGCGGCACAGCAAAAAGCCCAGTCCAGTGGGGCCAAATATTTTCATAGGGTCGGCGTGAAGGGGTTAAAGCCTTTAAAATCTTTAATAATTTCCCTAGGGATTAATACAGTATTCTGAATCTAAACTTCAAGTTTTTTTTTTTTTGTTTTTTTTTTACATTTCATCTGCTTGTGTATAAAAAAATTTGTACCATCCTTCTCCCAAACGAACACCTCAATTCAGAGCTGGAGGTCCTCTTCAGGGCAGAATGACCCTCTTTCATCTTGACGCCCATTTCCTGTTAGCCCAGCCTGTTCTTCACACCCCCACCCCTGGGGAGCGTGTCATTGCACAGTCTGGGTGGGCAGATGGTTGTAGTTCCAATGTGAACCAGTGGGTGTCTCCCCGCAGCCACCAGTTTCCAGCTATCAGTCTCCACCTAAGTCTCCACCTAAGGCTACATGTGCACTGGCCCAGTGGTTCTCAACCTCAGTCCTCAAGTACCCCCAACAGGCCATGTTTTGGAAACTTCCATCTATATTGATTTAAAGCAGCTGTGCAAAGTAAAGGAAAACCTGAAAACATGGCCAGTTGGGGGTACTTGAGGATTGAGGTTGAGAACCACTGCACTAGCCTACCCTGACCGCGGCCCTAGGAAAAACGCAAATTTTTTACTGCGATTTTGTCGCAATTTGCGTTTTTCCGGCTGCCGGCGGTCAAAACGTTCCTATCCTGAATGCATCTCTTGATTAGCTGCAGAGAAGAGCAGGAGAGACATTAGGGATCTAACAGACTCCTAATGTCTCTATAAAGAGTACCTGTCACCAGCCCGTGCTATCACATGGTTGGGCTTGTTAGCCCCCTTGTGATAACAACCAAGGTAAATAAAAATGTAAAAAATAAAACACAACACTAAAGTAAATAAAGATTTAAAAGCACCCCGTCACTACCATACACACCTGAATGTAAATGCCCACACATGTGAGGTGAGAGCAATAACACTAGGGCCATTATTCACGGTTAACGAAACTGAACCTATCCATTTATCGGTTTCCAAGAACAGTTACAATCATTGCATGCCATGAATAATAACTGTCACAGTTGCTTGTGCTCTCAACTGAACTATTAAGTGAATAAATGTCTGGTGTAATAACTGATCACATTTGCTGCACCATGGTAACTGCAGATCAAACAGCAGCTAAGATGGCAGCTTCCTTGGCTGTAAAGGATAGCAGGGTTTAATTCTGCTTTTTTTTTTTTTTTTGTAATTCCTTTATTTTCCAAAGAAATATGTGTTTAACAGTCACGATATGCACTAGTGACAGATAACAGAATCAAGTAGCAAAAAAGCCACTTTGTGTGCATCAAAGTCCTTTATAAGCCCAGATATTACCTAGCAAAAGTAGCAGTGACACTATCACCGTGCTGCACAAAACTTGAACAGAGTGCAGAACTGTGGGAGGGGCCTGGCAAGCTCCACCTACTACAGCCTGCCTACAGAAAATTACAGGAGAGGGCGGAGACAAGACCAGTCATCGTGCACAAGGAGAGAGAGCAGCTGTAACCGGTTTTTATCATAGGAAGCCTTCATACCTTCATGCATTCTATGTCTTCTCTGTGTAGCAGCCCCCCTAATACTTACCTGAGCCTGATCTTACTCCAGCGATGTGCACAAGAGCCTCGGCCCTCCGGGGACATTCCCTCCTCATTGGCTAAGACAGCAGCAGGAGCCAGGGGGGAGGGGCCAGGAGCGTCGGCAGGTGACCCAAAAAAGAGGAGGATTGGGGCTGCTCTGTGCAAAAACACTGCAGAGCAGGTAAGTATGACATGTTTGTTATTTTTTTTACTTTAATATCACTTTAACACAGGATTACTGCACAGATCTGGAAGAAATACACAAAACACACCAAGATTCAAGTAAGAATACACAGGCCTCATGTATTTAGATAACGTTTGCTTATCCTATAGTTCAGTTTTAATAGATAATGCACAACAGCTGGAGAAAACTGCATCTATGTAAGTCTGGGAAAGTGAATGCGAGCTAATTTTTTCTACCCAACAATGGCAAATAAAGTTGAATATCTTGTTCAAAAATGAATTCTCTCTGTCTGGGAAACAGCAGAAAAACTTCATAGCAGGTGGTACTTAACGCCACATAAACTCCATGCTATGTTCCCAAACTCCCATGGTACCTGTTTCCATGGCTACCAGGACAAAAGAACCTTTAACTTTCAATATTTTTTTTTTTTTATTATTCAAGTAACAAGCCAATGTCATAGAAAGTACATTCAATGAACAATAAAGCTTATAAATGTGAAATTAAGTATAAGCGTCTGAATGTCCTTCCATCAGGATATGTAGAAATACAACACCTCAAAACATTAAACTGAGATATTTCGGGATATAATATATTTGGTGGAAATATTGGTGAGGTTGACAAGACGATCACAGGTCAATTAGTTTCAGTATAAATCACACAAATAGGAAACATAAAAGGAATACAAAGACACTGAATTTCAAAAGAGCCAACTTCCCTAAACTACAAACCTTGCTAAAAGGCATAAATTGGGATAAAATATTAGGAACAAAGAATACGGAGGAGAGATGGGTTTACTTTAAGAGCATATTAAATAAGGGCATTAGCCAATGTATCCCATTGGGTAATAAATTTAAAAGAGCGAACAAAAGTCCTGGATGGCTTAACTCCAATGTAAAAATGCATATAAAAGCAAAGGAGAAGGCCTTCAAAAAATACAAGGTTGAGGGATCATCCTCAGCATTCAGACTTTATAAACAAGGCAACAAGAAATGTAAGGGTGCAATTAGGACAGCTAAGATAGAACATGAAAGACACATAGCGAAGGAGAGCAAAAAAAATCCCAAGAAATTCTTCAAGTATGTAAACAGTAAAAAAGGAGGACAGACCATATTGACCCCATAAAGAATGAGGAAGGACATCTGGTTACAAAGGATGGGGAGATGGCGAAGGTATTGAATTGTATTCTTCTCCTCAGTCTTCACGAGTGAATCGGGGGGCTTCAGTAACCAAAACTGCAGTGTTTATCCTCATGACACAACACAAGAAGCACCTCCAGGGTTAACAGAGGACAGAATTAAAATTAGACTTGAGAAACTTAAAGTGGGGTTCCACCCAAAAAACAAAACTACCTGTAAAAATTCTAAAAAAAAAAACAAAAAAACATTTGGATATTTTTTTTTTTTTCACTTACCTCTAAATGCCTGTTGCTAGGTGGGCCCTCGTAGTCTGCCTGTCCCTTAGCCTGGGCTGGTGACATCACTTCCTCCTCGGCACAGGAAGGGCTCCGCTCTGCTCCCTCCCTCCTGTCAATCATCTAGGACCCATTACAGGTCCCAGGTGATTGAGCGGCCAATCACGGCGCACGGCGCCGCTCGCGCATGCGCAGTGGGTGCCAGGCTGTGAAGACACAGCCTGGCGCCCACAGTTGTAATGCCGGCGCCGACGAGCGGAGGGGGGAGACGAGCGGGGCTTCGATCCCCCGCATCGCTGGACCCAGGGACAGGTGAGTGTCCAATTAAAAGTCAGCAGCTGCAGTATTTGTAGCTGCTGACTTTTAATTTTTTTTTTTTTGGACGGCCCCCCTGGGTGGAACTCCTCTTTAACATTAATAAATCACGGGGACCAGATGGCTTGCATCCGAGGGTACTTAGGGAACTCAGTCAAGTGATTGCCAGACCGTTGTTCCTAATTTTTACAGATAGTCTACTGACTGGAATGGTACCAGCTGATTGGAGAAAAGCCAATGTAGCACCAATATTTAAAAAGGGCCCAAAATACATCCCTGGGAATTACAGACCAGTTAGCCTAACATCAATAGTATGTAAACTCTTGGAGGGGATGATAAGGGACTATATACAAGATTTTAGTAATAAGAACGGTATCATTAGCAGTAATCAGCATGGATTCATGAAGAATCGTTCTTGCCAAACCAATCTATTAACCTTCTATGAGGAGGTGAGTTGCCATCTAGATAAAGGAAGGCCCGTAGACGTGGTGTATCTGGATTTTGCAAAAGCATTTGACACAGTTCCCCATAAACGTTTACTGTACAAAATAAGGTCCGTTGGCATGGACCATAGGGTGAGTACATGGATTGAAAACTGGCTACAAGGGTGAGTTCAGAGGGTGGTGATAAATGGGGAGTACTCGGAACGGTCAGGGGTGGGTAGCGGGGTTCCCCAGGGTTCTGTGCTGGGACCAATCCTATTTAATTTGTTCATAAACGACCTGGAGGATGGGATAAACAGTTCAATCTCTGTATTTGCAGACGATACTAAGCTAAGCAGGGCAATAACTTCTCCGCAGGATGTGGAAACCTTGCAAAAAGACCTGAACAAATTAATGGGGTGGGCGACTACATGGCAAATGAGGTCCAATGTGGAAAAATGTAAAATAATGCATTTGGGTGTCAAAAATATGAATGCAATCTATACACTGGGGGGAGAACCTCTGGGGGAATCTAGGATGGAAAAGGACCTGGGGGTCCTAGTAGATGATAGGCTCAGCAATGGCATGCAATGCCAAGCTGCTGCTAACAAAGCAAACAGAATATTGGCATGCATTAAAAAGGGGATCAACTCCAGAGATAAAACAATAATTCTCCCACTCTACAAGGCTCTGGTCCGGCCGCACCTGGAGTATGCTGTCCAGTTCTGGGCACCAGTCCTCAGGAAGGATGTACTGGAAATGAAGCGAGTACAAAGAAGGGCAACAAAGCTAATAAAGGGTCTGGAGGATCTTAGTTATGAGGAAAGGTTGCGAGCACTGAACTTATTCTCTCTGGAGAAGAGACGCTTGAGAGGGGATATGATTTCAATATACAAATACCGTACTGGTGACCCCACAATAGGGCTAAAACATTTTTGCAGAAGAGAGTTTAACAAGACTCGTGGCCACTCATTAAAATTAGAAGAAAAGAGGTTTAACCTTAAACTACGTAGAGGGTTCTTTACTGTAAGAGCGGCAAGGATGTGGAATTCCCTTCCACAGGCAGTGGTCTCAGCGGGGAGCATTGATAGCTTCAAGAAACTATTAGATAAGCACCTGAATGACTTGATGGACTTGTGTCTTTTTTCAACCTCACCTACTATGTAACTATGTAACTAACATAGAAGGATATAAGTCGTCAGTGGCCAGGTCATGAAACATGTTTCTGATTCTTTAGGGACTAACTACGTAGAGTCCCAACGAGCCACTTAGACCTGTACTATTGGGAATGGTACAGGGAAAAGGTATAGCGGAGGAACCAAAGGAGAGGGATGGGGAAGGGAGGGGGAAGGGGAGAGGAAGGGGAAGGGGAGGGAAAGGCGTAAAAAAAAGGGGGGGTTCCCTTGTGCCCCTTCCCATAAGTATCAACAACATGGAATTATATGTACTATCCAAAAGAACCTTTAAATATATATGTGGGTTGTGTCCATCCTCTTGGTAGGATGGAAGAAGGTGGAAGAGGTAAAAACCTTTACAACCCTTATTTCCTGGATGTCATTTACTTGCACTTAACCCTACTTCTCCCAACCCAATTGATAAGCTGTTATAAACCTTGTCTGGAGCTGTCCAATGGGTTATTGCCCTGAACCAGCTACTCTCAACCATTTTTTACGCCGGAAGAACCCTTGCAAATAACCTTTGGATCTTGGGAACCCCTGCTAAAATCAATTCATTGGTGGTCAGTAGGGATGGGCTTTATGTTCGGGTCGAACATGAGTTCGACTTGAACATTGGCTGTTCGCCCGTTCGCCGAACAGCACACAATTTGGGGTGTTTGCGGCAAATTCGAAAGCCGCGGAACACCCTTTAAAAGTCTATGGGAGAAATCAAAAGTGCTAATTTTAAAGGCTTATATGCATGGTATTGTCTTAAAAAGTGTTCAGGGACCTGGGTCCTGCCCCAGGGGACATGTATCAATGCAAAAAAAAAGTTTTAAAAACGGCCGTTTTTTCGGGAGCAGTGATTTTAATAATGCTTAAAGTGAAACAATAAAAGTGTAATATTCCTTTAAATTTCGTACCTGGGGGGGTGTCTATATTATGCCTGTAAAGGGGCACATGATTCCCGTGTTTAGAACAGTCTGACAGAAAAATGATATTTGTAAAGGAAAAAAAGTCATGTAAAACTACTATCGCTACTATCACTACTAACTACTGTAAAACTACTATTTCTAGAGCCGACTATAATGAATTGTCAGTCCGGCAATACACATAAAAGTTCATTGATAAAAACACACAGGGGAACCCCGAACCTTCAGGTCTGGTATGGAGGCCCTTCAGGTCTGGTATGGATATTAAGGGGAACTTCGCTCCAAAATTTTTGAAAAAATGGTGTGGGGGTGCCCCTCAAAATCCATATCTGGTATGGATTTTAAGGAGAATCCCGCGCCAAAATTTAAAAAAATGGCGTGGGGTCCCCCCAAAAATCCATACCAGACCCTTATCCGAGCACGCAACCTGGCAGGCTGCAGGAAAAGAGGGGGGACGAGAGAGCGCCCCCCCTCCTGAACCGTACCAGGCCACATGCCCTCAACATTGGGAGGGTGCTTTGGGGTAGCCCCCCAAAGCACTTAATCCCCATGTTGATGGGGAGAAGGGCCTCATCCCCACAACCCTTGCCCGGTGGTTGTGGGGGTCTGCGGGCGGGAGGCTTATCGGAATCTGGAAGCCCCCTTTAACAAGGGGACCCCCAGATCCCGTGTGAATTGGTAATGGGGTACAAATGTACCCCTACCATTAACCCCTACCTGGTTACGTAAACGGTTGACCCCGCCCCCTCTGAAAACACAGGGAAAGCCACAGGGAAGTCCCTGTGAAGTCCCCGTGCGTCAGAGGAGGGAGGGGTCACCGGGTGGCCCCGCCCTCCATTATATAAGAAGTGTCAGAAGAACTGAAGCGTCACACGGCGGAAAACTCCCACTGAGGCAGATCGTGCAGACAGAGCGGAGAAGAAGCCGGAGGAAGATGCGGGACGAGAAGAGCGGAGGAAGAAGAAGATGGAAAAGAAAAGGATGAAGACGAAGAAGATAGAGGAAGAAGAAGAAGAACACCGAAGGAAGACCAGAAGAAAGAAGATGGAAGAAGAATATATTAATAAAGGACTTGTCAAAAACCGTCTCTTGTGTTTTTTAACCTTTTTGACACTTTTTTGTGAAATGGTAGGGGTACATTTGTATCCCATTACCAAGTCACACAGGGGGAGACGGGATCTGGGGGTCCCCTTGTTAAAGGGGGCTTCCAGATTCCGATAATCCCCCGCCCGCAGACCCCTACAACCACCTGGCGAGGGTTGTGGGGATGAGGCCCTTCTTCCCATCAACATGGGGACAAGGTGCTTTGGGGGGCTACCCCAAAGCACCCTACCAATGTTAAGGGCATGTGGCCTGGTACAGTTCAGTAGGGGGGGCCACTCTCTTGTCCCCCCTCTTTTCCCGCAGCCTGCCAGGATGCGTGCTCGAATAAGGGTCTGTTATGGATTTTGAGGGGGACCCCCACGTCATTTTTTTTCATTTTGGCTCGGGGTTCCCCTGTGGGGAAATCCCATGCTGTTTTTATCGATGAACTTTTATGTGTATTGCCGGACCGAAATTCATTATAGCCGGCGCTAGCGATAGTAGTTTTACAGTAGTTAGTAGTGATAGTAGCGATAGTAGTTTTACATTACTTTTTTTCCTTTAGAAATGTCATTTTGCTCTCAGACTGTTCTAAACATGGGAAACATGGGAAACATGCGCCCCTTTACAGGCATACTATAGACACCCCCCAGGTAGTAGTGATAGTAGCGATAGTAGTCTTATGTGACTTTTTTTTCCTTTAGAAATGTCATTTTGCTGTCAGACTGTTCTAAACACGGGAAACATGCCGTTTGTCTCACTAATTTTCATCCATATTGCCGGGACCCGACATTACATTAAAGCCGCAAGAAGTTTTAAATGACTTGTATTCCTTTAAAAATGTCATTTTGTGCAGGGACTGTTCTAAGCACGGGGAACACGCGTCACTTTACAGGCATACTATAGACACCCCCCAGGTACGATATTTAAAGGATTATTTCACTTTTTTTTTTTCACTTTAAGCATCATTAAAATTCACTGCTCCCGAAAAAATGGCCGTTTTTAAAACTTCTTTTTACATTGATACATGTCCCCTGGGGCAGGACCCAGGTCCCCAAACACTTTTTATGACAATAACTTGCATATAAGCCTTTAAAATGAGCACTTTTGATTATTCATATTCGTGTCCCATAGACTTTAACGGTGTTTGCATGTTCGAACGAATTTGTTGCCTGTTCGCATGTTCTGGATGCGAACCGAACCAGGGGATGTTCGGCTCATCCCTAGTGGTCAGTGGGAAAAATGCCCCTTACTTGGTAGATAGCAAGAAAAATTCCCCATACATGGGGGGTCGGTGTTAAGAAAACCCCTTTACGGTGGTGGTCAGAAAACGACTCTTACAGACAACTAGAACCCAGATAGCAAGAAATTGTCCTGCAAGTTTAGAAATGACTTGCTAAGCTATTGCTAGACTTGCCAGGCTTCACAAGTTTGTTGCACAATTGCAGCAAGCCTGCATTGCATAACTCCAGATCAACTTTGCAAACATTCTACAAGTCTGCTGCAAGTTCTGGTTTAGTTATGAACAGTCTATTGTAGCTGGCTGCTGGAGTGTCAATTGATGCTGTCTGCGGGGAGATCTGTTGTTGCTGGAGGGTATTTTGTTGCGGGTGGTCCATTGTTGCTGGTGGGATCTACTGTTGTTGTTGGCTGCAGGGGATCTATTTTATTGCTTTTCTTGTTATCATTAACAAATTCCATACAAATTACTTCGTACCACAAATGTTACTTGGTTCTGTACTCTGTAAAAGGGGCAGTACTGGGAGGTGGGTAGGGGGTGGAACCAAGGAGCGATGCTCAGAGGTAGGTAGGGGCGTTGGGGTAAGTCCGAAAGGGGGAGTTCCTGCACCTATTCTCAGAGAAAAAAAAGCCCTGCTAATCCCTCTCCACTCTATCCAAAACTAAAAAAAGATGATCATTTAGGAGCAGTAAATAATCTGCAGACATGGACAAACCACAAAGACATATAAAACAAAACCAAAATAAACAGTCACATTCTCTAGGTTCATTACCATTTTAAACCCTTTCTAAACTATGCTATGAATGTAGCGCCTCTGTTAACAGTGCATTAACTGAAATTGGATCAATTCAGGGTGCGTTAATTAACTCCATGTTTCAACTCACAGCAGCAATGCATCAGAATTGCTAACCAACAATGAGAAAAACATAGCGGGGGGGATTCATAAAGGATGTCTATGACACCCTTTGAAATCTGTTGGCCCCCATGCCAAATTTGTTGGTGCTTGCAGCTGATTCATGTACCTGTCACAGACAGTACATTAAATTCAGTTCATCAGACCATACCGCTACTCCATAGATAGCCTTTGTGAAGGGTGGGTGCAGGAATGCCGTTAGAAATCACGGGACTCTGTACAGCCTACCTCCCGACAGGCCCTCCTCCCAAATTACAAAAATTAAAACATTTTAAAATTATGTTTCCAATTTTGAAAAATGTTTTTTTTTTTACAAGTTTACAAATAATTTTTTACATTTTTAAAACGTATTTATTTATTTTAATTTTTTTTACAATGCTGTTGGGGGGGGGGGCTTAGGTGAAATACCAGGGGTCTAAACAAACTCCAGACATCTCACCTTTGAGACAGAGGAAGGAACTGAGGACACAGGTTCTTCAGTTCCTTTCTCTGCAGCCTCAGCTGCATTGAAGATGAATGAACAGGAGAAAGAGGATCCTGTTCATTCATAAACTGAAGCATAGTAAACATAATTTACTATGCTCAGTTATGAATGGACACAGGAGAGATTCGTACCACTTGCTCACTGTGTCCAATTCAGAAAAAGAAGGGGCTGAATAATGACATAGTACCTTGAAAAAGTATTCATACCCCTTGACATTTTCCACATTTTGTCATGTTACAACCAAAAACGTAAATGTATTTTCTTGGGATTTTAGCTGATAGACCAACACAAAGTGGCACATAATTGTGAAGTGGAAGCAAAATTATAAATGGTTTTCAATTTTTTTTACCAATAAATATATGAAAAGTGTGGTGTGCATTTGTATTCAGCCCCCTTTAGTCTGATACCCCTAACTAAAATCTAGTGGAACCAATTGCCTTCAGAAGTCTCCTAATTAGTAAATAGAGTCCACCTGTGTGTAATTTAATCTCAGTATAAATACAGCTGTTCTATGAAGCCCTCAGAGGTTTGTTAGAGAACCTTAGTGAACAAACAGCATAATGAAGGCCAAAGAACACACCAGACAGGTCAGGGATAAAGTTGTGGAGAAGTTTAAAGCAGAGATAGATTATAAAAAAATATCCCAAGTTTTGAACATCTCACGGAGCACTGTTCAATCCATCATCCGAAAATGGAAAGAGTATGGCACAACTGCAAACCTACACAGACATGGCCGTCCACCTAAACTGACAGACCGGGCAAGGAGAGCATTAATCAGAGAAGCAGCCAAGAGGCCCATGGTAACTCTGGAGGAGCTGCAGAGATCCACAGCTTAGGTGGCAGAATCTGTCCACAGGACAACTATTAGTCGTGCACTCCACAAATCTGGCCTTTATGGAAGAGTGGGTAGAAGAAAGCCATTGTTGAAAGAAAGCCATTAGAAGTCCCATTTGCAGTTTGCGAAAAGACACGTGGGGGACACAGCAAACATGTGGAAGAAGGTGCTCTGGTCAAATGAGACCAAAATGTAACTTTTTGGCCTAAAAACAAAACGCTATGTGTGGCGGAAAACTAACACTGCACATCACCCTGAACACACCATCCCCACCATGAAACATGGTGGTGGCAGCATCATGTTGTGGGGATGCTTTTCTTCAGCAGGGACAGGGAAGCTGGCCAGAGTTGATGGGAAGATGGATGGAGCCAAATACAGGGCAATCTTAGAAAAAAACTTGTTTGAGTCTGCAAAAGATTTGAGACTGGGGCGGAGGTTCACCTTCCAGCAGGACAACGACCCTAAACATACAGCCAGAGCTACAATGGAATGGTTTAGATTAAAGCATATTCATGTGTTAGAATGGCCCATTTAAAGCCAAGACCTAAATCCATTTCAGAATCTGTGGCAAGACTTGAAAATTGCTGTTCACAAACGCTCTCCGTCCAATCTGACAGAGCTTGAGCAATTTTGCAAAGAAGAATGGGCAAAAATGTCCCTCTCTAGATGTGCAAAGCTGGTAGAGACATCCCCAAAAAGACTTGCAGCTGTAATTGTACCTTCTATTGGCTGCCCTAGGTGGGTGCATGGCTTTACGGTGGTCTTATACAAAATCCAATGAAGAGAAAACCAGCACAGCGAGCAGGAGATTCTGAAGCAAAATTTACTAAAATCCCATATCAGATGTAACTTTTTTTGCTGATGGGACTTCATAAAATCTTGCTTCAGAATCTACTTGGTCTGCTAGTTTTCTCCTCCATAGGTACATGAATCTGTCTGTGCTGCGGAATGAGGTCAAAGTGTTCATATTGGACGCTCCTTCCTCAGTACGCTCCTTCTCTCCCTGCCTGGCCACTGGGCCCATCACAGTGAAAGGCTTATGCCCCGTACACACGGTCTGATTTTCCGACGGAAAATGTGTGATAGGAGCTTGTTGTCGAAAATTCCGACCGTGTGTAGGCTCCATCACACATTTTCCATTGGATTTTTCAACACACAAAGTTTGAGAGCAGAATATAAAATTTTCCGACAACAAAATCCAATTGTCGGAAATTCCGATCGTGTGTACACAAATCCGACGGACAAAGTGCCACGCATGCTCAGAATAAATAAAGAGATGAAAGCTATTGGCCACTGCCCCGTTTATAGTCCCGACGTACATGTTTTACGTCACCGCGTTCAGAATGATCGGATTTTCCGACAACTTTGTGTGACCGTGTGTATGCAAGACAAGTTTGAGCCAACATCCGTCGGAAAAAATCCATGGATTTTGTTGTCGGAATGTCCGAACAAAGTCCAACCGTGTGTACGGGGCATAAGAGTTTTGTGATAGCAGTGGGCAGAGCCTGATGGGCAACAGAGAGACTAGTTCTCAATCAGGTCTGCCTGTCTGACACCAAAGATAGGGCACTATTTCTCCAACTGACACCAATGATGGGGCACTATTCCTCCCATTAATACTAATGATGGGGCACTATTCATAACATTGATACCATTGTTGGGGCACTATTCCTCCGCCTACTGGGCACAGGCGTTATGTAAATTTTTAATCCCACTGACCACCAAGCCTGGGACATACAGTAGTCAATTCCCACTAATGCTGGAGCATTTTCTACTCCCACTGGCCCTTTCTTTAGAAAGTTTGGAAACCCCTGGACAAGAACATCCTGGGAGTACAGTTCTTTTCCTTTATACATTTACTTTCACAAGCAGAAAGGAGACAGTTGTGCTGGAATGTCTGATATGTACTGGGCTAGCGATGATTTGGTTGCGATGGCATCAAGAAACAGCAAAAATGATCCCCAGTCGGGTTCGGAGGGCAATGCTGCTCACTGCATTCAAGTGAATAGGGCTGTGTAGCAACCATACAACGCACATGATAGCAGCATGGTTGTGCTGGCTTTCAGAGGTTAAAATAGGCAGTGAGGAGTGACATGATGCCATCTCACCTCTGAAAGGGAGTCCACAGTGGTAGCCCTCTTCAGAGGGCTACCCACAATGTATATGTAGCACCCTCTAGTATGCCAGGAGTGATAGTACAGTTTAAAGGAGTAGGTAAATTTCCAGGAGTGGCTGGAAGCCAAGATTGGGTGTGTTTTAACCTGGGTTGGGAGTGGCTCAGGGTAGTGCTGACTGGGTGACTCACAGGTAGCATCACCAGGACCTCCCACTTATTTCCAGAATGTTCTGGTGTTTTCTGTAAAGAGAGGTGGAGCTGCCTGGGGTGTTCTAAGGAGCCATGACCAATCCCCAATCTAGATTGGCAGGGGGAAGGCTTCCTATAATACCCTGAGTCAGCCCAGCTGGGGAGGAGCTGATCGGGTGGAAGTTGGAGATGGAGTGTTAGGCTGTTGGGGCCTTTAAGGGAGATCCCCAGTCTGGGGGGGTAACCTTGGGCCTGGGCTCGGTTGCGGACGGGGCCCTCTTACAATCCACAGAGGTGCCCTGACCAGGAGGCACAGGAGGAGCAGGAGAGGACAGTGGTAGAACATTGCCAGGCAAGTCTCCAGGAGTTCCACAGAGGCAGCCAAGAGGGCTGGTAAGTGTTCACATAGTCGGGGAGGACTTGGAGGCATGCCTGAGAGTATTGAGATGCAGCAGTCTGGGATGGGTGCAGAGTCAGTCTGGAGGATTATGGTGGCACAGGCAGTGGGAAGGGGCAGCTGCATCCAGGGGGGCTGGCAGTGCCTGAAGAGGTGGTACTGGGAGCAGTAGCCACAGGGACAGGTAGCACTGGGACTTTCTATTTTTACTACACCATAGGGGTCTGCGGTCCCTGCCTATAAAGGGCATCTGCTTTAGGCCTGGTTGAGCCAGTGTCAAGCCTACAGTGCTAGCTGGTCCGGGAAGTGCAAGCAAGTGATGTGCTGGAAGAGTGTGGAGTGATAGTCTGCAAACAAGGAAGTGCAGGAGGAGAAGAGGAGATTGTATATACCGTGGTGTATATACTTTGGTCCCAATTTTGATCGTCAATTACCTGGGCATCTCATAAGTTTCCTATCCCTATCCAAGTTAAATTCCCCTCAATAAAATACAAAAAAATAAGTGCAAGGACTGCTTTCATGTCTGTGGATGCTTGAAAAGTGTGCCTGGCTGGGCAGAGTGACAGACGGACTACTACACTCAGCAGCCCCTATGGGGGTACCGCTACATATACAAGCCCTAAGTGAAGCAACAATAAGATCATTTTGTTTCACGCTGTTCAGCTTAAAATGTTTTGTAATATAAAATGTCAGAATGCAGCTAAAGCAAAGTCTTACCTCTTTCAGGTTGATCTGTAAAGGACAGATAATGTTGGAAGCATCCCTCTTAAAATGGGTGTGGGGTTTGTCTTTAATAACAAAGACTACGTCGGCAGGAATGGTCATTGGCATCTCATCTCCCTCCTTGGGGAATGTGATTTTGGTGCCTTCTTTCCACCCCTTTTTAATCTCAATAGTAAGGATCTTGTCCTCAGTCCTCACACTTCTTCCATCGGGGTTCAGTCTCTTCCTGGAGATTCTCATCCTTTTAGTGCACCCATGATAAATCTCTTCCAGAGACACCCTGAGCTCATGAATGATCGGTGGGTCCTGCTTACGCCTTATCTGGTTTCCAACCTGGTTCTTCTCTCTCGGAAAACCATTCATCCCGAAGCTAGAAAATGAGCTAAATGGATCGCCATCCAGCTCCATGTCCTCATCATCCCGGCCCCCACCCATTCGCCTCCCGAAAAAGATTTCAAAAGGGTTTGCTCCTCCAAAGAATGCATTAAACGTGGCATGAGGATCTCCATGGAACGTGTAGTGAAAGTTTCCTCCATGTCCATTTTGTGCATTGGGTCCTCCTTTAAGCCCTAAAAATAATAAATATTAAAATTTTTACTACAATATTAAAGTAAATCTACACTGCATCCGAGTACCACAAACCAAAAACACTGTTTAATTAATTTTTAATATTCAAAGCAAACTCCCCCATCCATCCATGTCTTCATGCTTAAAGTGGTTCTAGCGGCCTAAGGTTTTTTAACCTTCATGCATTCTATGCATAAAGGTAAAATAACCCTCTCTGCCCCCCCCCCCCCCCCCCCAATACCTACCCAAGCCCTATCGCAATCCATCTATGTGCACAAGAGCCTCGGCCCTCCGGGAACTCTCCCTTCTCATTGGCTGAGACAGCAGCGGGAGCCATTGGGCCAATGAGAAGAGAGAGGGGGCAGGACCAATGCTCTGTGTGTGCATGGACATGCACAACAGTGGTTTTCTGAGCCCCCATTGCAAGCTGCTTGCTTTTGGGGAAGGAGCGAGGGGCCAGGAGACCAGAGAAGGGAAGGATCGGGGCTGCTCTGTGCAAAATCACTGCACAGAGCAGGTTAGTATAACATGTTTGTTACTAAAAAAAATATGCCTTTAATATCACTTTCATTTTGTTAAGAAATCACTTTGAAAAACACCCCCCAGCATTTCTGGCCGTGGCCAACTTGACTAAGGGCAAATGATTAATGTAACATTTACTTCCTTGAATCAGTCTGCCCTTAGCTCAAGCATGCATGCAGGAGAGTGCACTTAACTGAGAAAACCCCACCTCCTCTCCTCCCCTCCTGAAGACCCCTGGGAAGTATGACATAATTTGCCTGGCCAAGAAACCAGGAAGTAACTGAAGAAATGTAAAAAAAAAAAAAAGTTTAAAACAAGTATATATGATATGCTTTCCTATCTATTTACTAATGCTAGCAGCCCGAGGATTTCAAATAATCAATGCTGATTGGGAGAGTGAAGTTTCACTTTAATAATGAGTGGTTTACAGTGCTGCCCCTTCCAAGTCCCTTGCCACTGCTGTGCACTACAGGAGTCCAATATAAAGAGAAATTCAGTTACTTATACTAGCTGTATTTAGCATTTTGTTTTGAAATAATACATCTTTCCTCTCTTCCTCTTAGTAACTAGCTTTCCATTGGCAAAAACAAAAATGGTCAAACAAAATACCTGAAACCACTGAAAAAATTTGTATACAAACTCACAAAACCACATAGGCTGATAATCTTATAGCAAAGAAAGAGTGAGCGTGTAAGCCCCTGCTGTGCTGACACCAAGCATTTGGGTTTATATCTTTGCCGTGTGTCGACACAAATGCGTTACATCACATGTTCAATGTACTAAAAAACACCAAGGCTTGGTAGTGCATTGTGGTACTCTAAAGCCTCATACACACGATTGGACTTTGTACAAACTTTCCCGTGGATTTTTGTACAAAGGGCATTGGCCATAAACTAATTAAGCATACACACCGCAGGACTTTTTCAGCCAACGTTCACCAAATCACGTGGTTTTTCAGCTCTTTACCGCCACCCTTTGGTCAACTTCTGTATTGTTGTCTGATCTTTTGATTTGGTTCTGAGCATGCGTGTTTGTACTTTGGACTAAAGTCCTATGGACTTGTGCACACACAATAGGATTTTGCACCAAAGGACTTTTGTTGCCGGAAAGTTTGTCTGCTTGCACAGCCAACATTTGTCTGATGAAAAACGAAAAAGTTTGTCCGATGGAACGTACACACGGTAGGATGTTGTCTTAAAACAGCTAATTTGCATGTTTGTTGTCAAAAAGTCTTATTGTGTGTATGGGCCTTAGGACGCACACATGTTGGCATTGTGCGTTGAATAAATGGTGACACAGCAACCCAACATGCAACACATGTGTGAACCCAGTCTAAATGTTTCAGCAGGAGATCACCATTAGTTCTAGTTAATAACGTTGTCAAAAATGCTTTATAAGAGCTCATGCACATGGGTGTGCCCCCTACCGCGTAAAATCAAGGAGGCACATGTTCAACATACTGCCAGCCGCCTGTCAAATTCAATATTATGGTGAAATAAAAACCCCATCCGCTGATGAAGTCATGTGACCTATGATGTAACGCGTAGGGGGATCCGATGATGTCACATTGCAAAAACGTAAGTGAGGGCCGCCATTTTGTGAGTACCTATGATATACAGTTCTCTTAAGGGGAAATCTGCTGTTTTACTCTGGTGCAGCAGATATGTGCACATTGTAATGTGAGTAGTATTTTAACCAGTTCAGATCCACGCTATAGCCGAATGACGGCAACAGCGCGGACCTGCTTTGCCGGGACTACGCCCCTGCAGGGCGCGCACGGCACGCTCTGTGATCAGCGAGTCTACGAGACTCGCCTGATCACAGATCGGAATAAGGGGTCGGTCCCGACCCCTTACCACGTGATCAGCTGTCAGCCAATGACAGCTGATCATGTGATGTCAACAGAGCCGGTAATCGGCTATTTTTTCTCCTCGCGCTGATAGCGTGAGGAGGAAAAAAAAGCCGATCACCGGCGGCCGTGAGAGGGACATCAGTCCTGATCACGGCGATCATCTGTGCCCCCTGCCAGTGACACCTAGCAATAGGCAGCAGTGCCGCCTACCAGTGCCCACCAGCGTCACCCATCAGTGCCCACAGTGCCACCCATCAGTGCCCACAGTGCCACCCATCAGCGCCCACAGTGCTACCCATCAGTGCCCACAATCAGTGCCACAACAACATTGCTGCACATCAGTGTCACCTACCAGTGCCCATAAGTGCCCATCAGTGCCACCCATCAGTGCCCCCCATCAGTGCCACCTATCAGTGTCCCCCCATCAGTGGTACCTATCAGTGCCCATCAGTGCCACCCATCCGTGCCACCCATCCGTGCCACCCATCAGCACCCATCAGTGGCCATCAGTGCTGCCTTATCTGTGCCCATCAGTACCGCCTTATCTGTCTCCATCAGTGCCGCCTTATCTGTGCCTATCAGTGCCGCCTTAACTGTGCCTATCAGTGCCGCCTTAACTGTGCCTATCAGTGCCGCCTTAACTGTGCCTATCCGTGCCCATCAGTGCCCACCAGTGCCGCCTCATCAGCGCATATCAATGAAGGAGAAAAATTACCTGTTTTCAATATTTTATAACAAACTATGAAATGATTTTTTTTTCAATATTTTCCATCTTTTTTTGTTTGTTTAGCAGAAAATAAAAATCCCAGCTGTGATTAAATACCACCAAAAGAAAGCTCTATTTGTGGGAAAAAAATGATAAAAATTTCATTTGTGTACAGTGTTGTATGACCGCACAATTGTCATTCAAAGTGCGTTAGCGCTGAAAGCTGAAAATTGGTCAGGGCAGGAGGGGGTTTAAGTGCCCAGTAAGCAAGTGGTTAATAAAACATTGGTGGGAAACGGAAAGCGCTATGATGGTTTAGCTCTTTATCTATAAAAATTCCTTAAAGCAGAATAATAGGCAAAACTTTTTTTTTTTCATTTTGGATAGAGCAAAGGAGGGTTATAACCCCTGTCATATTTTTTTGCCATCTGTGTCCCATTTTTTTAATATTATCTTTATTTTTGATATATGGAATACAACATAGCCAACAGTGCCTCATTAATGAGGGTTTGCAGATTAGCAGAAATAAATGCGTCAACATGTCTGATTACAAAAACAGGGAAAACAAAGGGGAATGGGTAGCGGAATTAGGGAAGAGGGGAAGCATACAAGGCCACATTTCAAAGGGGGTATCCCCTAAGTTATCCTGAGTAGGAACACGACCCATGCTATAGGTCAGTGATGGCGAACCTTGGCACCCCAGATGTTTTGGAACTACATTTCCTATGATGCTCATGCACTCTGCAGTGTAGTGGAGCATCATGGGAAATGTAGTTCCAAACATCTGGGGTGCCAAGGTTCGCCATCACTGCTATAGGTCAACATCATATACTTCAGGGTGCCCCCCTACGAGGCGGCCACTGATGACCCGACCAGCTCCACCCACAGAGGAAGCGGGCAACAAGGCCTCCATCAAACCTCCGTTCAGGGGTACAGCCGCCAAGGCCCGTTCCATGACCACCCAGGGCGGGGGGCCACTAAGGCACTAGGGTTATAGGTCAAGTTCCTCGCCTAAAACCACATTATCAAACAAAATACCATTGCTAAAGTTAAACCTCTCAACAGAACAAACACTCAACTCCCTAAACAAGGCATTACTACAAACAGCAGACTCAGTGGCGCCAAAACGCAGAACACTCATCCGCAAAAAAAACTTGAGATGGTTTAATGGCACTCTCACCCTACTCAAGCAAGAACTTAGAAGAGCTGAAAGAGCATGGAGAAGAAATCCTACCAAGGAAAACCATACAAACTACAAAGGACTCACTGTGAAATACAATAAAGCAATCTTCAAAGCCAAAAAAGAACATTTCTCGAACACCATCTCAACTGCCTTAAACCGGCCGCGGGAACTTTTCAAAATAGTCGCCCAGTCAATGAACCCAACCTGCTTAGAGCCCCCAGCAAACGATACACAAGAATTTTGCAATGAGTTATCAAATTTCTTCATCGACAAAATCAACAACATTCGGAAATCACTTCAACAAAAAAAAAAACAACCAACCTCACTCAACCAAAGCAAAAAGAGGATATCGACACGAACATCACACAACCACCGGATTTCTCTTTGACACCAATCACCACTGACACAACTAAAAACATTATGAGAAGCCTTCGAGACAGCACATCACCAAACGACATAATTCCCACAAGACTCCTGAAAGAATGTTCCGACATCTTGGCCCCTACTATAACACACCTCATAAATCAGTCGTGCCAACCACTCTCAAGCAAGGCATCATCAAACCCCTGCTAAAGAAACCCAATCTCGACCTTAAGGACCCTAACTACCGCAGACCGATAACAAGCCTCAACACCATCTCCAAGATTATGGAGAAAGCAGTAGTACAACAGCTACAACGCCACTTGGACACACACCAACTCCTGGACCCTCTGCAATCAGGCTTCCGCCCAGGACATGGCACAGAAACAGCACTTCTCAAAATATGGGACGATGCCCTTGAAGCTGCAGATGACGGAGAATCATGTCTCCTCGTACTGTTAGACCTCAGTGCAGCATTTGATACAGTGGACCACAATACTCTACTTGCCCGCCTCACAGAAGTAGCAGGAGCCACAGATTCTGGTCTAAAATGGTTTGCATCCTTCTTAGAGAATCGCTCTCAGACAGTGAAACTAGGAGCATTCACCTCTGAAACCCACGCAATCTCCAGTGGAGATCCTCAGGGTTCACCCTTGTCACCAGTGCTATTCAACATCAACATCCGCCCACTCCTCAAAATCATCAAAAAATCGGACCTCTGCTTCCACTCATACGGTGATGACACCCAACTCTACTTTCGCATCACTGGACAAAAAGACCACCACCACCAATTAGAGAAATGCCTCACTCTGATAGATGACTGGATGACCATTAGCTCCCTCAAACTCAACGGTTCAAAAACAGAACTTCTTCTCCTACACACTAACCAAAATTCCAAAACCAAGACTCCGTGGACACCTCCCACCATCTTTGGACAGACTATCTCTCCAAGCACCAAAGCTAATGCCGCGTACACACGGTCGGACTTTTCGTCTACAAAAGTCCAACGGACGCTGACGGACTAAAGCTGGCTGGTAATCCGATCGTGTGTGGGCTTCTCCGGACTTTCAACTGACTTTTTTAGCCTCAAATCCGACGTACTTTAGATTTGAAACATGCTTCAAATCTTTCCGACAGACTCGAGTCCGGTCGAAAAATCCGCTCGTCTGTATGCTAGTCCGACGGACAAAAACCCACGCTAGGGCAGCTATTGGCTACTGGCTATGAACTTCCTTATTTTAGTCCGGTGTACGTCATCACGTAAGAATTTGACGGACTTTTGTGTGATCGTGTGTAGGCAAGTCTGTTTGTTAGAAAGTCCGCCGCAAGTCCGTCGAAAGTCCGCCAAAAGTCCGTCGAAAGTCTGTCGGACAGGCTGTCGGACTTTTGTAGCTGAAAAGTCCGACCGTGTGTACGCGGCATAAGAGTCTCGGAGTTATCTTTGACTCAGAAATGACAATGGATGCACAAATAGGATCAGTAGTTAGCGGATCCCACCATCTCCTCCGCCTGCTACGTAGACTCATCCCCTTCATCCCAGAAGAGGACAAAGCAGCAGTAGTTGGAACAATCATCAATTCCCGACTCGACTACGCAAACTCACTGAAGACTGATAACAGGAAAAAAAACCCTGGGAGTCCATTTCCCCATCCCTGAGGAGCCTACATTGGCTAACCGTAAAGAATCGGATCACATTCAAGACCCTCTGCCTTACCCACAAATGCATACAAGGAAACGCTCCTCAATACCTTCGAGAGAAAATAAAACACTACACACCCAATCGCAATCTTCGATCATCTAACCAAAACCTTCTCCTCATTTCCAAACACGGCTACAAAGCAAAGGGAGAACAAAGATTCGCAGTCCAAGGACCTCGGCTATGGAACGCTCTTCTGACTCACATCCGCATGGAAGAACACCATCTGGCCTTCAGGAAAAAACTTAAGACCTTCCTCTTCTAAGAAGCTAACAACACAAAACGCATTTAGCGCCTTGAGGCGATTAAGTTCGCATTTGCATTGCTTTACAAATCATTCATTCAGTGCAACCAACAGTATATTACAAGAAGAAAGAAAGAAAGAAAGAAAGAAAGAAAGAAAGAAAGAAAGAAAGAAAGAAAGAAAGAAAGAAAGAAAGAAAGAAAGAAAGAAAGAAAGAAAGAAAGAAAGAAAATAGTATGATTTAGTCAGGTCTATCTGCCCCACGAACTGGAAAGTGGTAGAAAAAACGTCAGTAGCGGAAAGGACTGTAAAAATCGGATTTAGGTATGCACATCACGGTTAGTAGGTACTTTCAGCTCCAACAATGCAACCTCCAGGCTAGATGGCACTGGGTCAGGGTCAGCAGTGTACTTCTGCCAGGGTGCCCAGATATTGGTAAACCGTTCGCTTCTATCTTTGCACCTCGCTACCCACTCCTCAGCCTCCTTAATCTCATCCACCTTCTTGAGCCACTCTGCTATAGTGGACACCTGTGGGCATTTCCAATAGAGAGGCATAGCTCCCAACTGTCGCTGATTTCGAGGGACTGTCCCTGATTTTGAGCAATGTCCCTCTGTCCTTCATTCCTCCTCATTTGTCCTTCATTTTGGTCTGATCTATACAGTTGTATATAAAATGCACTTTTTATCTATCAGAAAGTGTTTTCCAGTGCTAAACCTTTCATCTGATTTCTAAATTGCTGCATTTGTAAATTCCAAAAGCCAATATAAAGGAATAGTAGTGGTAAAAAAAAAGCACTTGTGGGTTTAATCAATCTTGTTTTTTTGTACAATTCTCCTTTAAGGGGGCGTGGCAAATGGGTGTGTCCTATACCTGCATACTTTTGCTGATAGGTGTCCCTCATTCCCATCTCAAAAAGTTGGGAGGTATGGAGAGGCATAAGTCTTTTGGCTGCATTCAGTAGATGCGTTAGCGTACTTTTCTTGTAGTGTCTCAGAGGGAGGGCAGGGACGTGCAAGAGGAAGCGAACTGGGTAAAGCAGGATATCAACCCCGAGAGCTTCTTTTATATGAGTGCGAACATCTAACCAGAATGGATGAATCACAGGGCATTCCCACGAAATGTGGAGGAGTGTGCCTCTCTGGCTGCAGCCGCGCCAGCAACGATCAGTGACTGAGGGGTAGATACGTGACAGGGCTGTAAGTACCCGGTACCAGCATGTCAAAAGTTTATAGTTTGTCTCCTGTGTCTTGGATTCCATAGAGCTAGTGTGTGTGAGTCTTAGCATGTGTGCTATTTGTTCAGCTGAAAATTCCAGCTCCAAATCACCCTCCCATTCCCGGATAAAAGCTGGTTTAGGGACAGTGGAGGCTGAACCCAGAAGCTGGTAGAGTTCAGAGATCATATGAGGGGTAGGCTCTTCCTCAATGAACAGCCGTTCATATGGAGTAAGAGTGTTGAGCTCTCTAATAGAACTACCATGGGTCACAAAAAAATGGTGTAACTGTTTATATCGCCACCAATCCATAGGAAAGCGTCCAAATGTATCCCTAAGGGTCTCCAGGCCACAACTGGGGTTACCGTCAGCGACCCAGGACCCAAAAAAGGCCACCTGTTCCCCAGGAGGGAACCACAAGAAGCCTCCCAGTGGTGTCAGTGAGGAGCCAGATGGTGCCAGGGAATACAAGGCATTAGTGCGTTCCCAGACTGCGGTCGTAAGACATGGGTAGTCAGTGGGGAGACCGACCCTGAGAACCCTCTGTGTTCCCAGGACAACCAGGGAGCATCCGATAGGTTACAACCCGCCATGCTCTTCTCCAAAGAAACACATATTTTGGAACGGGTATGAAAGCGCCAATTTAGGATACGTTGGAGTGCTATAGCCCTGTAGTAGCGGCATATGTCAGGGAGGCCTAGACCCCCCATCTCTTTAGATCTCTGAAGTAGGGACACAGCCAACCTAGGTTTTTTATTGTGCCATATAAACCCGACCATTAAACTCTGAAGTTGGGCGAAGAGGGGAAGAGGGATAGGTAACATTTGCATCAGGAAAAGTACCCTAGGGGGGGCATTCATTTTAAGTATATTAACCCGACCTAGCCATGTGAAGGTGGTCCTAGTCCAGCTTTGCAAGTCTCTACGCACCGTACCCAAAAGTGTAGGAAAATTGGCAGAGAATAACGTTTCAAAACGGTCAGTGAATTGGACCCCAAGATATTTGGTGGAGGATTTAACCCAAGTAAACGGGAAAGCTTCCTGCAGATTAGTAGCTAGCGTTTCAGGTAAAGTAAGATTGATATTTGAAGATTGATATTTTCCCAAAAAGTTGGAGTACGCGCATAAGGTTTGGCAGCGAGACAAGAGGATTTGTAAGGTGGAAGAGAACATCATCAGCATATGCTGAGAGTTTATGTTCAGTGGACCCCACTGTTATCCCTCTAATGTCGACATTTTCGACATTAAGCTCGACAAAGAAGGGGAGAGAGGGGACATCCTTGCCTTGTGCCATTCCATATGGGGAACCCAAGGGACAAGAGGCTGTTTACCCAAACTTTCGCACTTTGGGTCGTATAAAGGGCCATGATCCACTGTAGCATGTGAGGGCCTAATCCCAGGGCATCTAAGACCGCCCTGAGGTATAACCAGTAGACTCGGTCAAATGACTTTTCGGCATCAGCAGACAGAATGAAGTAGGGTGGGGAGTCTCTGCGAGAACGTGACCAATGAATAAGCTGCGTGGCCCGGATGGAGTTATCCCTAGCCTCTCCACCTAATATGAAGCCCGTCTGATCAGGGTGAATAATGGACGGTAAAAGGTGTTTTAAGCGGTTCGCCCAAATTTTTGCAAAGATTTTGATATCAACATTGAGCAGCGATATTGGATGGTAGCTTTGGGGGAGGGCAGGATCCTTACCCTACTTTGGAAACACCGTGATGTGAGCCAACAAAGCTTCGGTGGGATCGGGCAACATTAGCAAATGAGTTAAAGTACCTACACATATGATTTTGTAGTAGGGGAAGAAACTTGGCTTAGTATGCTTTGGTTTATCCATCCGGGCCAGGGCTTTTCCCGTTGGGCAAAGATTTCACCGTCTCAGCGACCTCTTGAGGGTAAATGGAAGATTTTAAATCTAATCGTTGTTCCGATGTCAGAGAGGGTAGACCGGCTGACGCAATGTAGTCACAAATAGCACGCAACTTTGAGGTCTTCTCTGTCGCGGAGACGTTTTTGTCTAAATGATATCATTCTGTATAATAATCCCAAAATAATGAGGCAATCCCAGAAGAATGTAGGGTCGCCACACCACCAGGGGACTGAAGTGTATGTATATGGGAGGCTATTTGTCTCTTCCAAAGTGCCCTAGCGAGCATTTTGCCACACTTGTTGCCATGCTCGTAGTATTTGTGGAACAAGTAGTGCAGTTGCCAGTGGGCGCGATGATCCAAAAGGCGCAAGAACAACTCTCGGAGCTCAGTCAGATGCCGAAGGGCCTCAGCATCCCCCTGGCGTTTATGTCTGAGTTCCTCCTGCAGTAAAGCGGTCAGTACTCTCTGAAAGTCGATCTGCCTTTCTTTTTTGAGTTTAGTGCCCGAGATCAGCTCCCCCCTAAGTTTCGCTTTATGGCCCTCCCATATAACTCTCTCTGATAAATCATCAGACACATTTTCCGAGAAATTGTGCGAGATATCGTCGGTAACCTTAGATACCACTGAGGCATCATCTAGTAAGTTCTCATTAAGTCTCCAAGACCACGCCCTAGGCGACCCATCGGGAACCCGTATCGTAGCGAGAACAGGAGCATGGTCAGAGATAGTGATGCTCCCTATCTCAGCCGACTGTAACAGCTCCAGGGTGTCATGATCCACACACTGAAGGTCTATGGTTGATAAACATCATGCACCTTGGAGTAATAGCTGTAGTCTCTGTCAGATGCGTGTAACGCTCTCCAGGTGTCAATAAGAAAGTTGTTCTGCAGTGATTTGCGGAAATACTTAAGAAAGGCATGGGAGTGTGTAGGGCAGCCATGGGATGTATCTAAGAGGGGCTCAGGGCTGACATTGAAATCTCCCCCAAGAATCAGGAGGTCCTCCCGGAAGTCTGCCAACTTTTCTAAGACTGCATCTATAAAAGAGAGTTGTTGAGCATTGGGTGCGTAAAGGGTCGCAAATGTAAAATTTTGGCTGGCTATGACCCCTAGACATAGCGGCCTTGCGGGTCTAGATAGCTCTCTGAGGGTTGGAACAGGCATGATTTGTGGAATGCAATGGCTGTACTGCTAAATTTAGCGACCGGGGAGTTACTAAAGAACCATTGCTTGTAGAGGTGTGTGGGCATCTCTGTGTCCCATTTCAGAGTTTTTCCTTCACTTCCTGTCCCAAAACCAAACAGGAAATGAAAGGAAATCCCTGCAAAATTAAAGGAATCCTTGGGGGCCCCCTGGTCACCAGAACGAGTGTCCCCATTGGGGGATTTCCCCTCTATTACTTTTCTTAGGACAACCCAAAATTTGGGATTTTCTTTTACTTTCACTTTTAATGATAATGGTAAACAGGAGGATAAATGGAGAGGGTGAATCTCCATAATGGAGGCACAGACAGCAATAAAAACTGACAGGGGTTCTAATCCCTCTCCACTCTATCCAAAACGTAAAAAAAAAAACTTTTGGACTTAGTTAATTTTTTTTGGGGGGGGGGGGGGGGGGGATAAATGTGGATTGAATTCCCTGAAGGTGCTAAGTGGGAGACCAGTTGTGGCTATACCAACCCTGGTTGAATGGGAAAGCGCATTTTGACCTAAAATATATTTGGGTCATGCAAAGAAGGAGAGAGTGTCTGTATGTCGGATCACTATTGAGTTGGCCCACCCTTTCCAGCTTTACCAGCTTCAACTCTTCTAGGAAGGCCGTCCACAAGGTTTAGGAGTGTGTCTATGGGAATGCTTGACCATTCTTCTAGAAGCACATTTGTGAGGTCAGGCACTGATGTTGGATGAGAAGGCCTGGCTCGCAGTTTCCACTCTAATTCATCCCAAAGGTGTTCTATTAGGTTGAGGTCGGGACTCTGTGCAGGCCAGTCAAATTTCTCCACCCCAAACTCGCTCATCCATGTCTTTATGGACCTTATTTTTTCATTGGTGTGCAGTCATGTTGGAACAGTAAGGGGCCAATCCCAAACTGTTCCAACAATGTTGGGAGCATGAAATAGTCCAAAATGTGATAGTATGCTGACACCTTAAGAGTTCCCTTCACTGGAACAAGCCCAACCCCCGAAAAACAACCCCACACAATAATCCCCCCTCCACCAAATGATTTGGACCAGTGCACAAAGGAAGGTCCATAAAGACGCGGATGAGCGAGTTTAGGGTGGAGGAACTTGACTGGCCTGCACAGAGTCCTAACCTCAACCCGATAGAACACCTTTGGGATGATTTAGAGTGGAGACTGAGAGCCAGGCCTTCTCGTCCACATCAGTGCCTGACTTCACAAATACACTTCTAGAAGAATGGTCCAACATTCCCATAGACACACTCCTAAACCTTGTGGACAGCCTTCCCAGAAGAGTTGAAGCTGTTATAGCTGCAAAGGATGGGCCAACTCAATATTGAACCCTACAGACTAAGACTGGGATGCCATTAAAGTTCATGTAAAGGCAGGCATCTAAATACTGTTGGTAATATAGTGTGTGTGTATATATATATATATATATATATATATATATATATATATATATATATATATATATATATATATACCTCCCAACCAACCCTGATTCGCCGGGACTGTCCCGGAAATTGGTTCCTGTCCTGGAGTCCCGGCAAATCAGGGCTGAATCCCAGATCGCCCATGGCGTGTGCGGGGTGCCTTGACACGGGCAACACTGTGTATGGCAGTCACCATTTCTCCTCGCCGGTCCGGCTGTCTCTGACACACAAACGCACAGTGCAGATTGGAGCGCACTGAACCTGCCTCCTCCACCTCCTGCTGTGATGTTTTGTTTTCCTGTACAGAGGAGGAGGTGGGGAGCATGCACTCCACTCAGCCAGAACGGCGATCTTTCACTGTGTAAGTGACGCTTTGCAGAGATTGGGCCTCCTTGTCCATGACGGAAAACTCCACCCACTGATCGCTGGACTCAAGAGGAGAGTCAGCCTGCTGCCAGCCTGAAGGTACCTCGATGGGGGTCCCATGTGACCGTGGGGGGGGGGGCAGTCATTAGGGAGTGTAAAGAGTAAAGGGGGATAGACTGGGGGGGGATTTTGTGCTAGGAGGTTGTGGGGGGATGTTTGTTAAGAAGAGGAATTGGGAGTGGATTTAACCCCCCATACCCTGCTCTACTGACCCCGTCTTCTCTCCTGCTGACCCCTGTACCCTGCTCTACTGACCCCGTCTTCTCTCCTGCTGACCCCTGTACCCTGCTCTACTGACCCCGTCTTCTCTCCTGCTGACCCCTGTACCCTGCTCTACTGACCCCGTCTTCTCTCCTGCTGACCCCTGTACCCTGCTCTACTGACCCCGTCTTCTCTCCTGCTGACCCCTGTACCCTGCTCTACTGACCCCGTCTTCTCTCCTGCTGACCCCTGTACCCTGCTCTACTGACCCCGTCTTCTCTCCTGCTGACCCCTGTACCCTGCTCTACTGACCCCGTCTTCTCTCCTGCTGACCCCTGTACCCTGCTCTACTGACCCCGTCTTCTCTCCTGCTGACCCCTGTACCCTGCTCTACTGACCCCGTCTTCTGTCCTGCTGACCCCTGTACCCTGCTCTACTGACCCCGTCTTCTGTCCTGCTGACCACTGGACAGTTTGGCCACACCCACATTTTGCCAGGCACCGCAAATTACTTCCTCGCTCAAGTGTCCCTCATTGTAAACTTCAAAAGTTGGAAGGTATGTGTGTATATATATATTATATATATATATATATATATATATATATATATATATATATATATATATATATATATATATATATATAACATTTTTTTTTTGGTTATTATGGTTTTTTAGTGCAATCTTTTGCCTTTGAGTGTGGCACTGGTGGTTAGTGGTGTGAAAATTTTGCGTCAATGTTAAAGTATTTTTTATCAAATTCCCTTCCCTTCGAACTTGACGGGGGGGGGGGGGGGGTCATTTTTTACCGTGGCATGTGTATACCCCTGTATTGTTGCCTTTTGCAGCATTGGGGGGATGGTAAAGACACAACTCAACTGCCTTTTTTTATCACCCCACAAACGCAAGTGTAAACTAGACACTAAGGCTGGGTTCACACTATGTGGCTCGCAGCAGGGGGTCTGGTGTGTCCCCGTTCACCGTTTCAGGCCCAAATTAGGTCCAAATTTTTGGCTGAATTTGGACCTGAAACAGAGCCAAGGATGCACAGGTCCCTTCTGCTGTGTGCTGTGTGGCCACCCCAGAGATGTGTGAACCGGCTCCATTGAGAGCCAGTCACACTCTCCTCTCATGCAAATTGGATGCGCAGAAAAATCCGCATCCAATTCGCAATAGTGTGAACCGAGCCTAAGAGACCTCTCAGCTCCATGTTGGGGGTGTCAAAAACAGATTTTAATGGGAGTTCTGGGCTGTCAACCCAAAGAAGTAGACAAAAGGCTTTAAGTAAAGTTCCAGGAGCAAGTATCTAAGTGGGGAGAGTGATGGTAAAGATATGTAAATACATTGCAGGGTGCCCAGGACAGAGTGATAGGAGTGAGTTGGGGGTCTTTTTATTTTGAGCTTCATACATCTGGCTGACTATGCCAGCAAGGCTACAGACAAAATGGAACAAGTGGCCCTGGCATTTCCTAGAATAAACACTGAGTGGGTGGCTCTGATGGAAGGGCTGCATTCCATAAGCATCAACTGAGTGAGTGAATATTTTTCTACAGCCCTCTGTGTACAAGGTAAATATGTAAGGGTTTGCAAAGCAATCGCTGAGCGGTCTGAAGTGCAGTAAAAAATAAATGATTCCTGATAGCAAGCTGCTGCTGTATAGACAGTTCCAAAGTTTAGCAAGCAGGACAAGCAACACATGGTAAAGCTGGAGGAACGTACTGAAAAGAAGCCATTTCGTAATATTTGGTTAGTACATTCTTTAAAGGTAATTAAAAAAAGATCTCCAGACTAATGACAAGGACAGGGCAAGCAGATCTTAGGGCTTGTTCACAAAAACAGCGTTGGTCTGCATGTCCATGTGCAAGAAAAAGGTGAAAAGCCTTATGTCCTGGGAGAAGGGGGGGGGGGGAACGGAGGGATTTGGTCCCAAAAAAGGACTGTTGGGAAGTATGCTGAATAAGCATCCAGCACTGTAACATGAGCATAGAGAGAAGGTCCTCACCAGTGGCAGCCCGTCCATAGGGGGCGCACAGGCGCCCCCCCACTCAGCAGTCGCAAAAAATAAAACAAAAAATAAATTTAAAAAAGCCCCTTTAAAAAATTCAAAAATAGAAAAAAATGTTCTTTAAGTGCACTGTGTTCGTGCGCCAGACACAGTGCACTATGGGAAGTGGCACGTCAATGCAATCACAAGATTGCTGCGAGGCGCTTCATTTGCAGGCTTTTGACCTGCTTTGCGGCGCATTCAAAAGCGCCGAACAGCTTCCGCCCGTAGTATTACTACAGGCAGGATCTTTGTTATTCAAGTTAAGAGGTTACTTCCGGATTCCCTGTGGAAGTGACGTCGACAGCTCCGTGGAATGCACGGCCCGAGCGGAGCTGCCTGTTAAGTAAGTGAGGCTGCATATGATGGGGCACAGTGAGGCTGCATTTGATGGGGCACAGTGAGGCTGCATTTGATGGGGCACAGTGAGGCTTCATATGATGGGGCACAGTTAGGCTGCATATGATGGGGCACATTGAGGCTGCATTTGATGGGGCACAGTGAGGCTGCATATGATGGGCACAGTGGCTGCATTCGATGTTGCACAGTGGCTGCATTTGATGGGGCACAGTGGCTGTATAAGATGGGCACAGTAGCTGTATTTGATGGGGCACAGTGGCAGCATTTGATGGCACAATGGCAGCATTTGATATGGCACAGTGGATGCGTTTGATGGGCACAGTGGCTGCATTTGATGGCACAATGGCAGCATTTGATATGGCACAGTGGCTGCGTTTGATGGGCACAGTGGCTGCGTTTGATAGGCACAGTGGCTGCGTTTGATGGGCACAGTGGCTGCATTTGATGGGCACAGTGACTGCATTTGATGGCACAGTGGCGGCAATTGATGGGCACAGTGGCTGCGATTGATGGTACAGTGAAGCTGCAATTGATGGGGGTTTTTTTCAGAATTTTTCAGTTTGTTTGCGCCCCCCCAAAAAAAAATTATTTTGAGCACCAGTCGCCACTGGTCCTCACCCCAGTGTAGGCTCCAATTTATGAGTTGGACTCAACACAAGCCATCTTTTCCTTGTTGTCAATGGGCAGTGGAGGGGGATGAAGGTAAGTATAAGCAACTGGGGGCAGATGCAGTATGCACAAGTAAAAGGAGAAGTTCCCCAAGGAGCTCTGGTGACAATCCCTATTCTGTTCTGTGACCTTTCCCTATGCTGGCACACTTTCCCTGTCAAGCAAGTTCCTGTCCCTCACCTCAACATGCAGAATGCACGCCAACTGCAGTGAGCCAGGGCGTTTTGTAAGCTCTGCTCTCACTACCCAGATAGCAAGGATACCTTGCCACAAACTTGTGGCAGTGTTGAATTGTAAGTCTGTTAACTTGCTGCACATTTTCACTGGCAAGTTGTACACTTGCAGAGCACTTGAAGTACAAGTTCTAGTTGACACTTTTCCAATTTGTAGCAAATTTGCGTGGCAAGTCTCTAGCAAGAGCAAAGTTGCAATGGTGAGTCTACAGCAAGAGCTCTGAAAGTCTACAGCATGAAAATTCAGCCACAGTGACCCCCTGTGGTGGGATGACTATTGCACAACATAACTGAACCAGAACTTGCAGCAGACTCGCAGAATGTTTACAAAGAAAGTTGATCTGGAGTCATGCAATGAGGACTTGCTGCAATTGTGCAACAAACTTGTGAATCCCGGCAAGTCTAGCAATAGCTTAGCAAATCATTTCAAACTTGCAGCACAATTACTTGCTATCTGGGTATAGATAGCTGCCGGGGTCAGCTGGGTGGCAGCGTCCAATTGGACAGCAGCCCACCCGATGTCACATACAGAGGCTTAAAGCGGAACTTCAGTGATTTTTTCATTGTTCCAGCTATTAAATCCTCTGCCTTTGTTGTTTTAACTTTGGATAGTAAAACATTTTTTTTCTGCCAGTAAATACCTTATACAGCCCACTTCCTGTTTTTTGTCTGATAAAAAGCCTAGGCTTATGACATCATGCAAAGCTCTCTCTCACACACTCTCAAGAGTTTGCCAGGAAGGGAGGGGGGATGAGTCATAAGAGGGCCAATGAGAGCTGCAGGTGTGCCTCTGTGCGTCTGTGTAAATCCAGGAAGTGAATAGGCAATACCTTCAGCTGCCCACAGTTAAAATGGATGCAGCCAGACTCAGTGGAGGGAGATTTCTGCAGCATATTTGGCAAGTACCGAATCACAGTATATATAAAATAATATGCATAGTGGTTGGAGGGAAGCTTCAGAATGGCAAAGATGTTTTTATTACAAATTATGTGAGCAGACTGCAGTAACTCTTTAAGAGGAATAGAAATTTCTCCTGTCCTCCACTCTCCCTGCACAGTGCCACCTATGTAGGGAGGTCAACCTGCAGCGGTCTACAGGTTGAAGGAAAAGAAAATTACTTCATTCTCTCATCCACACATTTAACCACTTCCCTACCTGCCCATAGACATATGACGTCAGCAGATGGGATCTCCTTAATTGGGCAGGTGTCATATGACGTCCTCTGCTTCCCGGCGGTATTGGCATGCGCACCGAGGAGCCGGATGCGCGTGCCCGGCGGCACTCGCGTTCGCTCGTTACAGAGCAGGACCATGTTTACACACACAGATGCATGTCCAGTAAGGAGAGAGGAGACTGATCGTGTGTTCCTTGTATATAGGGACACCGATCAGTCTCCTGCCCAAGTCAGTCCCCTCCCCCCACAGTTAGAATCACCCCCTAGGTAACACATTTAACCCCTTGATTGCCCCCTAGTGTTAACTCCTTCCCTGCCAGTGACATTTATACAGTAATCAGTGCATTTTTATAGCACTGATCGCTGTGTAAATGTGAATGGTCCCAAAATAGTGTAAAAAGTGTCCGATATGTCCGCCGCAATGTCAAAGTCATGATAAAAAACGCAGATCGCCACCATTACTAGTTAAAAAAAATAATAATAACCAAAATGCTATAAAACTATCCCTTATTTTGTAGGTGCTATAACTTTTGCGCAAACCAATCAATATACGCTTATTGCAATTTTTTTACCAAAAATATGTAGAAGAATACATATCGGCCAAAACTGAGGAAAAAAATTGTTTTTTTTTTTTTTTTAATGGGATATTTATTATAGCAAAAAGTAAAAAATATTGTGTTTTTTTCAAACTTATCGGTCTTCTTTTGTTTAAAGCGCAAAAAATAAAAACCCAAGTGATGATCAAATACCACCAAAAGAAAGCTCTATTTGTGGGGAAAAAAATGATAAATTATATGGCTACAGTGTTGCATGACCGCGCAATTGTCATTCAAAATGTTACAGTGCTGAAAACTGAAAATTGGCCTGGGCAGGAAGGCTGGTATTGAAGTGGTTAATACACTGATCAGCGCTGTCTGCTGCAGCCTGCGGCACTGATCAAGTGCGGAAAATCCAACAGGGCGGTAGTACAGGAGTCGATCAGTAGATCAACCTTCTATACAACCTCTCTGCCCCCATCAGTGTCGCCAACCTACCAGATTGAAATTTACTGGCACAACACCCAAAATTTACTGGCACCACCACGTTTTTACTGGCATTTCACAAAAGTTCCAAAATTACATTTTTAGGTGTAAATTTCAGTATTTAGGCTACAAACAGGTATGCTAAGCAAATAGCAATGTGATTTAAGGTAGATTTTAAGGTAAAAAAACATATTTTCGGTATTTTCGACATAATAAGGAATTATCTAGTCCAATCACCTCCTGCCTCCATCACCTGTCACCAATACTCCCTGCCAGACTGCCTCCATCCCCCTCTGCCTCCACCCCCCTCTGCCACCATCACCACCTGCTCCAGTCCATCCCCCTCTGCCACCATCCCCCTCTGCCACCAACACCACCTGCTCCAGTCCATCCCCCTCTGCCACCATCCCCCTCTGCCACCAACACCACCTGCTCCAGTCCATCCCCCTCTGCCACCATCCCCCTCTGCCACCAACACCACCTGCTCCAGTCCATCCCCCTCTGCCACCATCCCCTTCTGCCACTGACCCCTCTGCCACCATCATACCATGTCTCCACCCCCCTCTGCCACCATCACACCCTGCCTCCATCCCCCTCTGCCACCATCACCCCCTACCACTATCCCCCCTCTGCCAGACTGCCTCCATCCCCCTCTGCCACTATCCCCCTCTGCCACCATCACCACCTGCTCCATCCCCCTCTGCCATCATCACCCCCTGCCACAATCCCCCTCTGCCACCATCATACCCTGCCTCCACCCCCCTCTGCCACCATTACCCCCTGCAACCACCGCCCTCTGCCAGACTGCCTCCACCCCCCTCTGCCACCATCACCACCTGCTCCATCCCCCTCTGCCACCATTACCCCCTGCCACCACCGCCCTCTGCCAGACTGCCTCCACCCCCCTCTGCCACTATCCCCCTCTGCCACCATCACCACCTGCTCCATCCCCCTCTGCCATCATCACCCCCTGCCACCATCATACCCTGCCTCCACCCCCTCTGCCACCATCAGCCCCTGCCACAATCCCCCTCTGCCACCATCATACCCTGCCTCCACCCCCCTCTGCCAGACTGCCTCCATCCCCCTCTGCCACCAACACCACCTGCTCCAGTCCACCCCCCTCTGCCACCATCCCCCTCTGCCACCAACAGGACCTGCTCAAGTCCACCCCCCTCTGCCACCATCCCCCTCTGCCACCAACACGACCTGCTCCAGTCCATCCCCCTCTGCCACCATCACCTTCTGTCACCGTCGGCTGGGCTGTCACTCTGTCCCAGACTCCCCCCGGTCCCCGTAGACTCTGGATTGCCTGGTCCTGGATGCAGGGCTCCCCTCCATTCCGCCGGCGCGTGCTGCTCAGCCTCCGAGACCTGCTGCTCCAGTGGCAGAGTCGCCTGGCCCTGGCTCAGCTGTCAGCTTGCCTTGCCGCCGCGGCGCCGCGGCCGCGCTCGATCAATTCGAAAATGGCGCCGGGCGGCGGTATTACGTTACTGCGCATGCGCCGCCCGGCCGAGCGCGTACGAGCTTTCCCGAGCCCGGCCGGCTTCGGAACGGCACATGCGCAGTTGCGTGGCCGGCTCGCGGCCATCATTTTTACGGGCACCGGTGCCCGTAACGGGCATTCACGGGCGCCCCGAAAAACGGGTCATTTTTACGGGCTGCCCGTAAATCTACGGGCGGTTGGCAACACTGGCCCCCATATGGATCGAAAATTTGTCCGGTCCCTGCTAAACCGGATGAATTCTGATCCATGTATTGCTGGCTTAAAGAATGTCAAACGTTTAAGAAATAAATAAAACCGGGATCAGAGTTCTACACAGATGAGGCTTTTCTGACAAACAAGGATATTACCAGACGTTTACCTGTAAATAATTAGAATGGTGAAAAGGTTCACACTAAAGTTTAAAATGATTTATGCCGCCTTGCCTGGGAGCTCTGTAAAATCAGATTCCTATTCATGACAAAGAACAGATCAGTTTGTAATCAGAATAATGATGTGATTTGGTGATGCTGACATATTCCCCGATGATTCATTCAAAGTGAACGTTTTAATGACTGGTCCACTTTAAAAATAAAAAAAATGTGATCTGAACTGTATGCTATTCAAGCACAGCCTGCTGGCAGAAATCGCCATTCCTAGGACAGTGACTGTGCTTTCTTCAAGCTTAATTTGGATATTTCTTAGATATAATTCTTTGGCACAACACCACTGCCTGCAATTACAGCTAGCAATCAGTATTGGAATTTTATGACCTCATCATCTGCATTCCTAGTCTCCTGGGCTCAGAGCCAAAGGAAGGAAGTTCATGTATGCGTTATATAGGAGTGCTGACATCATTCCTATGCTTTATTCTATGGGTATTGTAATGGGGTGTGCGGGGGGGCCCTTTAATTCCCGCTATAGACTCCAGCTGCATGGAGTTTGTGTGTTCTCCCAGTATTTGTGGGAGTTTTCCTCCAGCTGCTCCTGTATCCTCCTACAATCCAAAAAAAAAAGCTGGTGGGTTAAAGCGGAGTTCCACCCAAAAATGGAACTTCCGCTTTAAGGGAGGTGACCCCCTGACATGCCACATTTGGTATGTCATTTTTTTTTTGGCGGGGGGGGGGTCGGATACCCTCTTTTTAGAGTGTTCCAGCTCCCACTTCCTCCCGGCGCACTGCGGCACCGGAAGGGAGATCACCTCTTCCCCCTCCCTCTCAGCAATCATCTGGGACATGTCACAGGTCCCAGATGATTGCCCGGCCAGTCACGGCGCGCGGCCCGCGCATGCGCAGTGGGTGCCCGGCTGTGAAGCCACAGCCTGGTGCTCAGAGGTACAATGCCGGTGCCGCAGAGAGGAGGGGGAGACGAGCGGGGCTTCGTTCCCCCGGATTGCTGGACCCTGGGACAGGTAAGTGTCTGCTTATTAACCACTTGCTTACTGGGCATTTAAACCCCCCTCCTATCCAGACCAATTTTCAGCTTTCAGCGCTGACGCACTTTGAATGACAATTGCGCAGACATACAACAATGTACCCAAATGAAATTTTTATCATTTTTTCCCACAAATAGAGCTTTCTTTTGATGATATTTGATCACCTTTGCGGTTTTTATTTTTTGTTTAAAAAATGTAAAAAGACCGAATTTTTATTAAAAATTTTTTTTTTTTTTTGTTACAAAAATTTAAAAAAAGGTAATTTTTCTCCTTCCTTGATGTATGCTGATGAGGCAGCACTGATGGGCACCGATAGGTGGCAGTGATGGGCACTGATGTTTGGCAATAATGGGCACTGATCGGTTACACTGATAGGCAGCACTGCTAGGTGGCACTGATTGGCACCACTGGTGGGCATTGATAGGTGGCACTTGTGGGCAATGATAGGTGGCACTCATGGGCATTGATAGGTGGCACTGGTGGGCACTGTGGGCACTGTCAGGTGGCAATGGCAGGTGGCACTGGCAGGGGGTACTGGTGGCACATATGAGGCATTATTGCCTCTTCCTCTTCGGGACTGATGTCCTGATGTGCTGTCAGCACGAGGAGAAAAAATAAACGATCACAGAGCTTTTGTTTTGATCATTTGATCAGCTGTCACTGGCTGACAGCTGATCACATGGTAAGGGGCCGGGACCGGCCCCTTACTCAGATCGGTGATCACCCGAGTCTCAGTGACTCAGTGATCACAGCGCGCTCCACTGTAGGGCGCGTGCACAGGGGAGGCCGTCATATGACGGCCTCCCGGGAATTCAGGTCCGCGCTGTAGCCATCATTCGACTATAGCGCGGATGTCAACTGGTTAAAATTCAGCAGCTGCAGTATTTGTAGCTGCTGTCTTTTAATTTTTTTTTTTTTAAGCAGAACTCCGCTTTAAAGTGACACTAAACAACATCAGAAAAATAACTCAGCTAGCTAACTTGCCACAAATTTGTGGCAGTGTTGAATTGTAAGTCTGTTAACTTGCTGCACATTTTCACTGGCAAGTTGTACACTTGCAGAGCACTTGAAGCACAAGTTCTAGTTGACACTTTTCCAATTTGTAGCAAATTTGCGTGGCAAGTCTCTAGCAAGAGAAAAAGTTGCGGTAGTGAGTCTACAGCAAGAGCTCTGCAAGTCTACAGCATGAAAAATCAGCCACAGTGACCCCCTCTGGTGGGATGACTATCGCACAACATAACTGAACCAGAAATTGTATCAGACTTGCAGAACGTTTGCAAAGAAAGTTGTTCTGGAGTCATGCAATGCGGACTTGCTGCAATTGTGCAACAAACTTATGAAGCCTGGCAAGTCTAGCAATAGCTTAGCAAGTCATTTTCAAATTTGCAGCACAATTACTTGCTATCTGGGAATCCTTACACATCTACTAAGAACGACCACTCTCTAGCAGGAAGTCAGATCACAGCTCAACAAAAAAGGGAATTGGAGATTTGGAGAAGGCTGAGACCAATAGAAGGGACTTTTATATTTGAATAGATTTTTTTTTAACCATAATTTAGTGTCACTTTAATTAGGCTTATATTTAAATTAGCCCTACTTTACATGCACATCAATCAGAGAAGGCATTAAATGTCTGATATCCCCAGAAAAGTACCTCTCACCAGAGTAAACAAAAAGTGTGCAACAGAACTGGTGCTCCATAGTGTGCTGAGGTGCTCAAAGTCTGTTTTAGACTAGTACAATCACTCACTCTTCCTATTCCAAAAGTGCAAATTTTTCCCAATGTTTTTGAACTCTGACAGTCTATGTACCCCTTACTTATTCATGTTGGGGGCTTCCAAATTCTGCTAAGCCCCCAGACCCCCACAACAACCTTGCCAGCGTTGTAGAGAGGAGGCCCTTGTCCTTGCCAACATGGGGACAAGGTGCTTTGGTAAGATACCCCCCCCCCCCCCCATGTTGAGGGCATGTGGCCTGGTATGGTTTAGGGGGATGGGGCACATCACAAACCTCACACTTTTTTTCTTGTTTTTTCTTGACTCTGAGGAAGGGGCTTGTCCTCCAAAATGTGTCGGCCTCTCAACCGTGTTGCATTGGATGAGGAGACCCGGCCTACGTGCTGGAGCTGTGTGGCCCACCCTTTGCAGCTACAACAGCTTCAACCCTTCTGGGAAGGCTGTCCACAAGGTTTAGGATTGTGTCTATGGGAATGTTTGACCATTCTTCCAGAAGCGTATTTGTGAGGCCAGGTATTGATGTTGGACGAGAAGGCCTGGTTTGCAGTCTACACTCTAATTCATCCCAAAGGTGTTCTATCGGGTTGAGGTCAGGACTGTGCAGGTCAGTCAAGTTCCTCCGCCCCAAACTCGCTCCTCCATGTCTTTATGGACCTTACTTTGTGCACTGGTGAGCAGTCATGTTGGAACAAGAAGGGGCCATCCCCAAACTGTTCTCTGGAACTAAGGGGCCAAGCCCAACCCCTGAAAAACAACCCAACACCATAATCCCCCCTCCACCAAATGATTTGGACCAGTGCACAAAGCAAAGTCAAAATGCAAGAGTCATGTGTATTCTTATTGGAATCTTTGTTTTGTTTATGTATTTCCTCCAGATCTGTGCAATAATACAGTGTGAAATCCAGCCTGCTGCTCTTCCTTCTTGTGCAGGGTGACTGGTCTTGTATCAACTCCTCCTTTAGTAGGTGGCCTGTTGGATCCTTCCCACAGCTCTGCTCTCTGCACAGGCTATGTACAGCGCAGTGATTATGTCACTGCTACTTTTACAAGGTAATAGCTGTGTTTGCACACAAATATGTGTGTGTGTGTGTATGTATATTCACACACACACATAAACACAATATATATACTGTAAAAATGACATCACCCATCGCTGCTTCAGTAGCACCTTCTTCCCTTGCTTGATTTACCCATGACATACTATCCTCCCTGACATATGGTACATCATTAGTGATGTCAAGGCTCTAAATGTCACCATGGAATACACTGCTTTCCTCCTCACCAGCAGCACCATTTGCACACTGTCCAAATGTTTCCTTCTATCTCAAAAGTAGGCTGCAAAGTATTACTCTGCTACATTGCTGATCACCCTTTGACTGATCGCAGCAGCTGCTTTGATACATTCTGAAGCGCCATCTGACATTTCAGAAGTGTGCCAAGCAGTCTCACACACTTTCTACTGACGCACAGCCATCACATCCCGGGAGCTAAAAAGCTTCATGCGTGGGTGTCTCTGCCTTTGCAAGAGTTATTTTCTTTGGAACAAAGGCAGTTTAAAGTGCAAATTCATCATTGCTTACCAATTTTGGGCATTGGGTCATATAGGTGAAGTCTACAATCTGAGACATCATGATGAAGATTGGTGGCGTCTACAATCTGAGACACCATGGTAAATATTGGTGAAGTCTACAATCTGGGACCCCATGGTGAAGATTGGTAAAGTTTACAATCTGAGATACCATGGTGAGGTGTTGGTGACATTTACAATCTGGGACCCCACGGTGAAGATTAGTGAAGTCTACAATCTGAGACACCATGGTGAAGACTGCTGAAGTCTACAATCTGAGACACTATGGTGAAGACTGCTGAAGTCTACAATCTGAGACACTATGGTGAAGATTGGTGAAGTCTACAATCTGGGACCCCATGGTGAAGATTGGTAAAGTCTACAATCTGAGATACCATGGTGAAGTGTTGGTGACATTTACAATCTGAGACACCATGGTGAAGGCTGCTGAAGTCTACAATCTGAGACACTATGATGAAGATTGGTGAAGTCTACAATCTGGGACCCCATGGTGAAGATTGGTAAAGTCTACAATCTGAGATACCATGGTGAAGTGTTGGTGACATTTACAATCTGAGACACCATGGTGAAGGCTGCTGAAGTCTACAATCTGAGACACTATGGTGAAGACTGGTGCAGTCTACAATCTGAAACACTATGGTGAAGATTGGGGAAGTCTACAATCTGAGACACCATGATGAAGACTGGTGAAGTCTACAATGTGAGACACTATGGTGGAGATTGGTGCAGTCTACAATCTGAAACACTATGGTGAAGATTGGGGAAGTCTACAATCTGAGACACCATGATGAAGACTGGTGAAGTCTACAATGTGAGACATCATGGTGAAGACTGGTGAAGTCTACAATGTGAGACACCATGGTGAAAATTGGTGAAGTCTAGACACCCTGGTTACAAAGTATCTGGTAAAAATCTTAAGGCAGATATTACCAATCTCCTTACCAAATATTGCCCTGAGGACCATGGGCATCCTCTGGATCACCCACTACCAGAATCCCCCAAAACTTTTTAGCTACCACCCTGATGGCACAGCTTACACATGGCGAGGGGACAGTTCCCTTTCCTATGCAGTAACGGGAGTGGATGCTTATTGACAGCAGGAATTTTCCGAGAACTTCCCAGATGGCGAGTGCTCATTATCGCTTGGGTGTTAACCCTTCAAGCTCTGACCATTTGTGTCCAGAGAAGCTTTTGCCCAATATGGACTGTCTAGCAAGCCTAATACTTTTATAAAGCAATTTATCCTTACACACACATTAACTCCTTCCATGCCATGCTGTTCTGTAGAGCAGATTAATAGCTGTACAACAAGCTTTGATGTTAGCGGATGCTGATACAATGCATACCTTCCTCTCCATACTGGTCATAGATCTCTCTCTTCTTGGGGTCACTTAACACCTCGTAGGCTTCGGCTATCTCCTTAAACTTCTCCTCGGCGTGGGCTGACTTGTTTTTGTCCGGGTGCCACTTCAGAGCTTGCTTTCTGTAAGCCTTTTTGATGTCTTCCTCCGAAGCCCCCTTCTCAATGCCCAAAATCGAATAATAGTCTTTCCCCATATCACCTCTGTCAGTAGGACTGGAATGCACAGAGCTAGTCCACTGCACTGGATATAGAAAGTCTGATCCCCTCTAAGCGTTCACCAGTCCATCCTCTCCTGTTCATATATAGAGATCGGCTCCCAGCCTCCCATGTACGTCTCTCTCTGCTGCTTGCAGAATTCACCAGCTCTTTCTAGAAAGTTTTTTTTTTTAAACAAGCTAAAGCTTTATTAGATGACAGAGGCAGCATAATCTCTGTGTAACCCATTGCATATCTGGCTTTTTTAGCTGGGTAAGGGGGAGGCAAACAAGCCAACGAGCCAGTACAAAAAGCGTTCTGTGCCTTTCCTATTGGCATTCTCTACGTCACTTTTAAAGAGAAGTTTTACCATTTTAGTACATACCACATTGTACAAAATATGTTGTTACTAAATAAAGATAGTGTACCTATTGCTAATACTGTTACATAGGGGTTGATTTACTAAAGGCAAATAGACTGTGCACTTTGCAACGTGCAAATGCTCCGGAGCTTAGTAAATGATGTAAAGCTGAACTTTGCAAAGAATACCCAATCACAAGCAAGAAAAATAAAGAAAGCGGCATTTTTGCTTGCACGTGATTGGATGTTGAATGTCAGCAGAGCTTCTCTATATTTACTAAGCTCTGGGGGAAACTGCTCTTCCAGAGTGCAACTGCACTTTGCAAAGTGCACAATCTATTTGCTGATAGTAAATCAACCCTATAGTGTGCATGAGTCATTTATTAACATAGAAACATAAACTTAAAGAGGAACTCCAGCCATTAAAAAATGTAATAAATAAAAGTCAGCAGCTACAAATACAGTAGCTGCAGACTTTAAGAGCCTTATCACACTGGGACGGTTTACAGGCGCTATTGCGCTAATAATAGAGCCTGCAAACCGACCCGAAAGTGCCGCTGCCTTAATTCCAGTGTGAAAGCCCCGAGGGCTTTCACACTGGAGCGATGCGCTGGCAGGACGGTAAAAAAAGTCCTGCTAGCAGCATCTTCGGAGCGGTGAAGGAGCGGAGTGTATACCGCTCCTTCACCGCTCCTGCCCATTGAAATCAATGGGACGGCGCGGCTATACCGCCGGCAAAGCGCCTCTGCAGAGGCGCTTTGCGGTGGTTTTTAACCCTTTCTCGGCCGCTAGCGGGGGGTAAAACTTACAATAGCGGCGCTTTACCGCCGACGCCCGCCCCAGTGTGAAAGGGCTCTTAATAAAGAGATACTCAGCAGCCCAGGAGTCCAGCACTGTAATCACTGGGGCTGGTTCTTCTTTCCGTTTCACAGCCGGCTTCACACTGTGCATGCACGAGATCGGTCCCCCAACCTTCTGGTACGTGTGATGTGTCCAAAGAGGTTGCAGTGGGTGGGCCAAGCTTTCGCAATTCTTGCTTAGGTGAGAAATGCAGACGCGGGAGCGGGGACCCGTCAGAAAAAAAGTACACCCCCACCCCCAAAAAAAAGCAACCACATATGTTAGCGGGGCAGAGAAGTTGATTAGCAATACTTTCATTTTTAAGGTTAAAAAAATAAAACCCTGCACTAAAATGTATCTCCTAACTATGCAAGCGGTCTGTAGATATACAATTCTTTAACAACCTCTTAAAGGGGTTGTAAGCCCTCAAGGTTTTTCACCTTAATGCATTTTATGCATTAAGGTGAAAAACCTTCTGTTGTGAAGCAGCACCCCAGAGCCCCCCTTTTACTTACCTGAACCCGATCGTTACAGCGACGGGGGCGAGCACAGCAGCTCCGGACGCTGTCTCGGGTCCTCGTTAGATATATTGATAGCAGCAGCAGCCACAGACTATCCTTGTAGATTGCTGCTCTTATGCTAGGCATCTCCAGGTAAACCACTTTGATTTTTCACTTTTTTCAGCATTTTAGGCTCCTGTTGTTTTTCCTAGCCTCTCACCTTTTTCCACCTCAATTAGTTTTTGTCACCCTCACATTATAATTTTAATAAAATATTTGCTTGCGTTATCACTCCTCCTTTTTTTTTGGCACTTCAATCTCACTTTATTCATTCCTTCACTCACTTCTTTTCTCACATGCGCTCCTTGTCTATTTCTTCACATTTTTTCAACAATTTTTCATTGTTGTTTTTCCTTTTTCTTTTCTCCTTTGTTTTTTTCTTTTTCCATCTTTATTCATTTTTCTCTCATTTTTTCCAGTGCTTATTTCCCATTCTCACCAATCCTATCCTCCCCCCTTCCTTCCTCGCTTTCCTCACTGTTTTCCTCCCCAGTTCCTCCCCATCACCCCTCACTACCCCTTCCCCCCTTCCCCTTTTCCCCTTTCATTCCTCACAACTCTTCCCTCGTCCCTCCTCCCCCCATCCCCACCTTTTTTTTTTTTTTTCTCTTTTTCTTTCTCCCTTTTTCTTTTTCTCTTTTCCTTTATCTCTCTTCTTCTCTTTCCTTTTTCTTTTCTTTCTCGTTCTCTTTTCCCTTCTCTTACCCCTTTTATTTTTTTCTTTTTCTTTCCCCTTTTGTCTTTTCTATCTCTCATAATCACTCTTTACATATACCCATTAGGTTTAAATAATTTTCGATTATGAACTCTAACCACTTTTATAACCTAGGCTTATTAGCTTAAAAAAACCCTATGAAATTAGGAGTATCGTTATTATATGACTCATATAAGTTCATAAAAATAAACCAAATACATTTCTTACACGCACTGACTGACGCTTTTGCTTGATGTTTGGATCACAGGTGCCGCTGACCCACACACGCCCTTTGCCAAATGCGGGGCATTCCATATGTGTAGTTCACCGTAAGTTGCGCAGCTGCTGCTCGACTCCCCCTTATCGGGGTGTTGGTTGGCCGGGGGACTCCAGGCGGGGACCGGACTGGTGGACGCTTTTTGAAAGTTTTAGGTTCAGGAGACTTGGCTACACGCATACCCTTGGTAATTATGTCTAAGACCCCTACAATTACTACATATAATTGTGCATTATTGTATTGATATTACTTTTATGCATATAATTTTCCAACAGCGCATGCATTTCCTCTGAAGAAGACCCGATGGGGTTGAAATGCGTCAGCACTATCCAAGCGCCTGTTTTTTGTATCATTTATGGGTAGCCCTGTTCATGCTCCTGTGCTTTTTACAATTTTTGTACACAGTTTATGTTTTTTACTCTATTGTCCTATGTTTAAATAAAATTATTAATATTTTACACCTTTTGTACAAGTTTTTTGCTGCCTAGAAAACCCCCTTGTTTTTGGGGGACAAATCCCCTTTTTTGAAATTTTCTTTGGGGTGTGCAGCCATTCCCCTTTCCCAAGTGTTTTCTCCTTTTATAGCAGCAGCAGCCATTGTCTCCCGCTGCTGTCAATCAAATCCAGTGACATGGGAGCCTGGGGGCGGGGCCGAGTCCTGCTGTCTGTGTCAGTGGACGCAGCAGCAGGACTCGGGAGTGCGCCCGCAGGATTGCCCCCATGGAATGCGGCTCTTCCTGGGGGCACTCGAGAAGTGGAGGAGCCAGGAGCGCCCCTGAGGGACCCCAGAAGAGGAGGAGGGCCGCTCTGTGCAAAACCCTAGCACAGAGCAGGTAAGTATGACATGTTTGTTTTTTTTTTTAAAAAAACAAATCTTTACAACCCCTGTAAGCCGGCCATAGACAGTTTGAATCTCAGCTGGTTAAGCAGGAACCGACACGAAATTCGAACCATGTATGGGCAAGCTAAATGTACCCAAATTGATCGATCAACCAGCCTGTCGGATTTTACATGCAATTATTGCTAGGGGCTGGTATATCTATCCTGCTGGTGATCCTTCTAGTGATAACTAACAATCTATTTACAGAAATCCAGACCTCATTCCTGCTGGTGATCTCTCTAATGATAGCTGAAGATCTACAGTTCATCCGGGAATTATTCACAGCGTTTCACATTTTCCACATTTTGTTATGTTACAGCCTTATTCCAAAATGAATTCAATTCATTATTTTCCTCACAACTCTACAAACAATACCCCATAATGACAATGTGAAAGACGTTTGTTTGAAATCTTTGCAAAATTTATTAAAAAAAAAAAAAAAAAATCCCATGTACATACGTATTCACAGCCTTTGCTCAATACTTTATTACATAGTAGGTGAGGTTGAAAAAAGACACACGTCCATCAAGTCCAACCTATGTGCGTGATTATGTGTCAGTATTACCTTACATATCCCTGTATGTTGCGGTCATTCAGGTGATTATCTAATAGTTTCTTGAAGCTATCAATGCTCCCCGCTGAGACCACCGCCTGTGGAAGGGAATTCCACATCCTTACCGCTCTTACAGTAAAGAACCCTCTACGTAGTTTAAGGTTAAACCTCTTTTCTTCTAATTGTAATGAGTGGCCCCGAGTCTTATTAAACTCTCTTCTGCGAAAAAGTTTTATCCCTATTGTGGGGTCACCAGTACAGTATTTGTAAATTGAAATCATATCCCCTCTCAAGCGTCTCTTCTCCAGAGAGAATAAGTTCAGTGCTCGCAACCTTTCCTCATAACTAAGATCCTCCAGACCCTTTATTAGCTTTGTTGCCCTTCTTTGTACTCGCTCCATTTCCAGTACATCCTTCCTGAGGACTGGTGCCCAGAACTGGACAGCATACTCCAGGTGCGGCCGGACCAGAGTCTTGTAGAGCGGGAGAATTATCGTTTTATCTCTGGAGTTGATCCCCCTTTTAATACATGCCAATATTCTGTTTGCCTTATTAGCAGCAGCTTGGCATTGCATGCCATTGCTGAGCCTATCATCTACTAGGACCCCCAGGTCCTTTTCCATCCTAGATTCCCCCAGAGGTTCTCCCTCCAGTGTATAGATTGCATTCATATTTTTGCCACCCAAATGCATTATTTTACATTTTTCTACATTGAACCTCATTTGCCATGTAGTCGCCCACCCCATTAATTTGTTCAGGTCTTTTTGCAAGGTTTCCACATCCTGCGGAGAAGTTATTGCCCTACTTAGCTTAGTATCGTCTGCAAATACAGAGATTGAACTGTTTATCCCATCCTCCAGGTCGTTTATAAACAAATTAAATAGGATTGGTCCCAGCACAGAACCCTGGGGAACCCCACTACCCACCCCTGACCATTCTGAGTACTCCCCATTTATCACCACCCTCTGAACACGCCCTTGTAGCCAGTTTTCAATCCAGGTACTCACCCTATGGTCCATGCCAACGGACCCTATTTTGTACAGTAAACGTTTATGGGGAACTGTGTCAAATGCTTTTGCAAAATCCAGATACACCACGTCTACGGGCCTTCCTTTATCTAGATGGCAACTCACCTCCTCATAGAAGGTTAATAGATTGGTTTGGCAAGAACGATTCTTCATGAATCCATGCTGATTACTGCTAATGATATCGTTCTTATTACTAAAATATTGTATATAGTCCCTTATCATCCCCTCCAAGATTTTACATACTATTGATGTTAGGCTAACTGGTCTGTAATTCCCAGGGATGTTTTTTGGGCCCTTTTTAAATATTGGTGCTACATTGGCTTTTCTCCAATCAGCTGGTACCATTCCAGTCAATAGACTGTCTGTAAAAATTAGGAACAACGGTCTGGCAATCACCTGACTGAGTTCTCTAAGTACCCTCGGATACAAGCCATCTGGTCCCGGTGATTTATTAATGTTAAGTTTCTCAAGTCTAATTTTAATTCCGTCCTCTGTTAACCATGGAGGTGCTTCCTGTGTTGTGTCATGAGGATAAACACTGCAGTTGTGGTTACTGAAGCCCCCCGATTCACTCGTGAAGACTGAGGAGAAGAATAAATTCAATACCTTTGCCATCTCCCCATCCTTTGTAACCAGACGTCCTTCCTCATTCTTTATGGGGCCAATGTGGTCTGTCCTCCCTTTTTTACTGTTTACATACTTAAAGAATTTCTTGGGATTTTTTTTGCTCTCCTCCGCTATGTGTCTTTCATGTTCTATCTTAGCCGTCCTAATTGCACCCTTACATTTCTTATTGCATTCTTTATAAAGTCTGAATGCTGAGGATGATCCCTCAACCTTGTATTTTTTGAAGGCCTTCTCCTTTGCTTTTATATGCATTTTTACATTGGAGTTAAGCCATCCAGGATTTTTGTTCGCTCTTTTAAATTTATTACCCAATGGGATACATTGGCTAATGCCCTTATTTAATATGCTCTTAAAGCAAACCCATCTCTCCTCCGTATTCTTTGTTCCTAATATTTTATCCCAATTTATGCCTTTTAGCAAGGTTTGTAGTTTAGGGAAGTTGGCTCTTTTGAAATTCAGTGTCTTCGTATTCCCTTTATGTTTCTTATTTGTGTGATTTATGCTGAAACTAATTGACCTGTGATCGCTGTTACCTAAATTGCCCCGTATTTCCACCTCTGTGATCAGGTCTGTATTGGTAATCAGTAGATCCAGTAATGTTTTATTTCTAGTTGGTGCGTCTACCATCTGACCCATAAAATTGTCCTGCAAGACATTAAGGAACTGGCGAGCCTTAAATGAATGCGCGGTTCCCTCCGCCCAGTCTATGTCTGGATAATTAAAATCCCCCATTATGATAACACTTCCCATCCTTGCTGCTAATCCAATTTGTGATAGGAGATCCGTCTCCACTTCCTCCCTCAGGTTAGGGGGCTTATAGCATACTCCCAGTATTATTTTCCCCTTAGCTTCATCCCTTTGGAGCTCTACCCATAAGGATTCCACCTCCTGTCTAGCTCCCTCAGTGATGTCATCTCTCACATTCGCTTGTACATTATTCTTGATATATAGACATACCCCTCCCCCTTTTTTACCCTCTCTATCCTTGCGGTATAGGGTATACCCTTGAATGTTTGCCAGCCAATCATGAGAGCTGTTGAACCAGGTCTCTGAAATTCCCACAAAATCCAAATCCTCCTTGTACAACAGTATCTCTAGTTCACCCATCTTGTCTGCCATGCTCCTGGCGTTGGTGAACATGCCACATAGTTTAGACCGGTCGCATATTGTCCTCGTATTGGGTGTTTCAAAATTGCAACTAGGACTTGCTACTATACTCACCTTGTGTTTTTGTGCTTTGGTTAACACTACCCTCTGGAATATCATCCGCGCTGGCTATCACTGTCTCTGGACCCTCCCCCCCATCGCCTAGTTTAAAAACCCCTCTAACTTTTTGGCCATCTTCATTCCCAGCAGATCTGCACCCTCCTCATTTAGGTGCAGTCCGTCCCTTCTATAGTACCGGTTACTGACTGAGAAGTCGGCCCAGTCCTCCAGGAACCCAAACCCCTCCTTACTACACCAGCTCTTCAGCCACTTGTTTACTTCCCTAATCTCCCTCTGCCTTTCTGGTGTGGCTCGATGTACCGGTAGTATTCCTGAGAATACTACCTTGGAGGTCCTTTTCCTCAATTTAGCACCTAAGTCCCTAAAATCGTTCTTTAGGACACTCCATCTGCCTCTGACTTTGTCATTGGTGCCAACGTGCACCATGACAGCCGGGTCTTCCCCAGCCCCTCCCAGTAATCTGTCCACAAGATCCGTGATGTGCCGAACCCGAGCGCCCGGTAGACAACATACTGTTCGGTGCTTCAGGTCTTGGTTACAGATTGCCCTCTCTGTCCTTCTAAGAATTGAGTCCCCTACCACCAGAATCTGTCTTTCCTTTCCCTTTGCTGCCCCCCCACTCTCACTGGAGGAGTTCTTCCCCTGGCAGCTAGGAGAGTCCCTCATCTCCAGCAGTGCTGGTCCCTGACTGGTTTCACCAATGACACTCAATGGAACATACTTATTGGGATGCTCCAGTCCTGGATCGGCCTCTCTGACACTTCCCCCTCTACCCCTCCTGACTGTCACCCATCTACTCTTTGCTAGTGCCTGCGCCTCTTTGTCTCCACCCGCCTCTGTGCTGGCCCCTGCCAGCACCTGCCGTGTACATTCCTGGCTCACCTTTAGTATGGAGGGACTTCTCAGTGCTGACAGTTGCTTCCCCAGATTCAGAACCTGGGCTTCCAGGGAAACAATGTGCTTACATTTTGCACAGCAGTATTCACCCTCGATCGGATGATCAAGGAACGCATTGAAGCACCTTTGGCACCAATTACAGCCTCAAGTCTTTTTGAGTATGACGCTACAAGCTTGGCACACCTATTTTTGGGCAGTTTCTCCCATTCTCCTTTGCAGGACCTCTCAAGCTCCATCAGGTTGGATGGGGAGTGTCGGTGCACAACCATTTTCACATCTCTCCAGAGATGTTTAATCGGGTTCAAGTCTGGGCTGTGGCTGGACCACTCAAGGACATTCACAGAGTTGTCCCGTAGTCATTACTTTGTTATCTTGGCTCTGTGTTTATGGTCGTTGTCCTGTTGGAAAATGAACCTTTTTCCCCAGTCTGAGGTCCAGAGAGCTCTGGAGCAGGTTTTCATCAAGGATGTCTCTGTACATTGCTGCATTCAAAATTACCCCCCCCCCCCCCCCATTCCTGACTAGTCTCTCAGTTCCTGCTGCTGAAAAACATCCCCACAGCATGATGCTGCCACCACCATGCTTCACTGTAGGGAGGGTATTGGTCAGGTGATGAGCGGTGCCTGGTTTCCTCCAGACATGACGCTTGTCATTCAGGCCAAAGAGTTCAATCTTTGTTTCATCAAAGCAGAGAATTTTGTTTCTCATGGTCTGAGTCCTTCAGATGCCTTTTGGCAAACTCCAGAAGGGCTGTCATGTGCCTTTTACTGAGGACTGGTTCTGTCTGGCCACTCTACCATACAGGCCTGATTGGTGGAGTGCTGCAGAGATGGTTGTTCTTCCACAGAGAAACGCTGAAGCTCTGTAATGCCGCGTACACACGATCGGGATTTTGGTCGGAAAAAAAATATAATGGCTTTTCCGACGGAATTCTGCTCATGTTTGCCTTGCATACACACGGTCACACAAAAGTTTGCTGAACTTTCGACCGTCAAGACCGCGGTGACGTACAACACTACGACGAGCCGAGAAAATTAAGTTCAATGCTTCCGAGCATCCGTCGATTTGTTTCCGAGCATGCGTAGGAATTTTGCACGTCGGAATTTCTACAGACGATCGCATTTTCGGATGGGAACTTTTTCCGACCGAAAAATTGAGCACATGCTCTCAATCTTTTGCTGGTGGGAATTCGGCCAGCAAAAGTCCGATGGAGCATACACACGGTCGCATTTTCCGACCAAAAGCTCTCATTGGTCTTTTGCTGGCCGAATTTCCAATCGTGTGTACGCGGCATTAGAGTGACCATCAGGTTCTTGGTCACCTCCCTGACTGAGGCCCTTCTCCCCCCCGATCGCTGAGTTTGGCCAGGCTAGGAAGAGTCATGGTGGTTTCAAACTTCTTCCATTTACAGATGATGAAGGCCACCATGCTCATTGGGACCTTCAATGTTGCAGAAATTTTTCTGTACCCTTCCCCAGATCTGTGCCTCGATACAATCAGAGGTCTACAGACAGTTCCTTGGACTTAATGGCTTGGTTTGGTTTGTTCTCTGATTTTCTGCAGATTTTTGTCTTCAAATTTACCAAAACCATATAATATGAGTTCAAACCTTAAGAATTTCAATTTGTATGCAATCAGGCAGGCCCTTGCACTACATGGTTTTGGTAAATCTGAAGACAAAAATCTGCAGAAAATCTAATAGTGTGTATGGGGCTTTAGTGTTAATGATAAGTGCCGGTTCACACTACAGCGACTTGGGATCCGACTTGTCAGACCTCAAGTTGCCCCAAGTCGCTGGACATAAGAAATTCCATTGAAGTGAATGAGAGCCGTCTTAATGTACGCTACTGAAGTTGCTCCGACTTCAGAAAAGGTTCCTGTACTACTTCAAGGCGACTTCTAGATAACTTATACCCATGGATTTCAATGGAAGTTGCCTCCAAGTCGGATCTCTATCTATATTGAAGCAACTTTACAGGAAAAAGAAAATAATTTACTCAGGTAATTCCCATGTTTACCCAGGCAACCCCCTCCCTCACACAGAGCTGATTATTCTGTGATTGGCCACAGCCAAAGTCGCCTGTCCTGGAGGCAACTTTAAGTCGCGTTGTAAGTTGCGCAAAGTCGCGCTGAAGTCGCCTCCAAATTGCCTTGCAAAGTCGCGATGTAAGTCAGGTTGCCCCTGTGTGAACCGAGCCTAACTGGTGTATGCAGCAATACCTAATATGTGTTGTGTAATTGGCATGTACATACACATGTGCATCCTAGGTGTGTATATTTTCTACAGATGAGTGTGCATGGGGGGAACTGGGTTCTTCTAACTTTTAAAAAAAAAATTGTTCGTTACTTTGAAAAACACTTTTTTATTTTATTTTATTTATTTATTTTTGCTGTCACAAGTGGGCTGATAAGTCCCAAAGGTTTAACATTGCACACTAAAGTGACAGATTGTTGTCTGCAGCCTTGTGTCAATGATAAAGTACTGGCATATGGGTGTGGATTTTGTAAAATAATGATTTTTTTTTTAGGGAAGGGGAAGCAAGAGATAAAAGACTTATGTCCCGTACACACGAGCGGAATTTCCGTCGGAAAAATCTTGGATGGTTTTTCCGACGGAAATTCCGCTCAAGCTTGGCTTGCATACACACGGTCACACAAAAGTTCTCTGAACTTTCGACCGTCAAGAACGCGGTGACGTACAACACTACGACGAGCCAAGAAAATGAAGTTCATTGCTTCCGAGCATGCGTCGAATTGTTTCCAAGCATGCGTGGTTTTTTTTGCGCGTCCGAATTGCATACAGACAAACGCATTTTCGAATAGGAACTTTTTCCGATCGAAAAATAGAGAACCTGCTGGCGGGAATTTCCAATCAAAAGCTCACATCTGAGTTTTGCTGGTGGTGTTTCCGATCGTGTGTACGGGGCATTAGGACGAGTGAACCCTGTCACATCTTTACTTGTTAAGTATATCAAACGCCTAAGTTAATGGCATTTATGCATTTTTTCTTGAAATGCAGTTTTTACTTTTTTGTTTTTTCTCCATATTTTTTGTTTTGCTTTTTTTTTTATATGCATCTCCTCCAGCCACTTTTATCCACTTCTTGTCTACATGGACTCACATGCAGCACTAGCTGCACATCATTGATCTGGCCTGGCTTTCTAAAGGTGACAATTAGACAGTGTCTGCACATTGTGTGTGAGTGCACCCTCCTGTAGCCTCAATTATGGCGTGTGTGATACGGTGAAAACGCAGGAGCGGGATTGTAATGCAGTTGTCATCCTATACCAGGAAGTGCCTGAACACACCTCCCAACTTTTTGAGATGGGAATGAGGGACACCTATCAGCAAAAGTATGCAGGCATAGGACACACCCCTTGCCACACCCCCTTAAAGGAGAATTGTACAAAAAAAGAAGATTGGTTAAACCCACAAGTGCTTTTGTATCACTACTATTCCTTCATATTGGCTTTTGGAATTTACAAATGCAGCAATTTAGAAATCAGATGAAAGGTTTAGCGCTGGGAAACACTTTTTGATAGATAAAAAGTGCACTTTATATACAACTATATAGATCAGACCAAAATGAGGGACAAATGAGGAGAAATGAGGGACAGAGGGACATTGCTCCAAATCAGGGACAGTCCCTCGAAATCAGGGACAGTTGGGAGCTATGCCTGAGCAAGGGCCTCCCTGACAGGATCACCTGGTAGATCGTAAAAAAAATGTAGATTTGAGAATACTAAAAGCAACTTCTGATAAAGTAGCTTATATGATTTTTAGCGATTGGAATGTACATATACTTTATTCACAGGGGCCTGATTTACAAGTATAAATTTAAAGTATAAAATTAAAGTATAAAATGTCTGTATTACTTGTATATAAATTTACAAGTAATACAGAAATCCTCTTTAGAAGTACAATAAACCATACGCCCTCAGCCTGTGGTTCATGCACCCCCAGGTGATTTTATCAACCAGTATACAAATGTAACAAATACAAAATGTACATATTCTGGCCCACCCTATACTGGGAATGATTCTACTACTGGATTATGCATGCATTTCTGTAATGCAAACACTGGGACACAAAATTTGCGGAAGATAATCAGGGGGTGCAGACTGTAAAAGTATTAGTAAAAGGAAAACTTTTTTTTCTTTTTTGGATAGCGTAAGGGAGGGTTATATCTCCTGTCAGTTTATTTTTACCATCTGTGTCCCAATGAGGAGCATTCCCTTTGCTTAAACAAAAATAAAAAAGTTTTGCATTTAGTTATACTTTAACTGCTTGGACCTTGAAGAAGGAGGCACACCCCATAAGCCTGTCCTCAAAGTATAACTAAAGGCAAAACTTTTTTGTAGTTTTTGATGAGTGGAGACAGATTACAGATTAGCTTTTATTTGTGTTCAATGACCCCCCCCCCCCCCCCCCCTATTAGAGAGATTGATCCTCTCTATTTGTCCTGTTTACTAGGGTTGCACTGATACCAAGTATTTTCCTTGTACCCAAAAGTAATGGGTAAATGAATGGGCTCAAATTGCACTGCAAAGAATTGCATGCGATTTGAACAGGCATGCGGTGCAATTCCTGTCTGAATCGCATGCGGTTTCCCCGTACCACTGCTGTGTGAACCCAGACTTGTCATAGTGATTTTTAGCCTGGGTTCACAAAGGAGTGGTGCCGAAAACCTGCCTGTGATTTGGACAGGAATTGCACCGTATTCCTGGTCAAATCGCATGAGATTCTTTGCAGTGCGATTTGAGCCCATTCATTTTGTTTGGCCTCAAATCTCACCGCAAAGGTATTGGTACTCGGTATTGGCGAATACTTGACCGAAAGTATCGGTACTCGTACTTGCCAATAAAAATCGGTGCAACCCTACTGCTTACCATTATCATTGAAAGTGAAAGTAAAAGAAAATTCTAAATTTTGGGTTGTCCCCAGAAGTAATAGAGGGGAAATCTTCCAAGAGGGACACTAGTTCTGGTGACCTGGGAGGTCCCCAATGGATTCCCTTAATTTGCAGAGATTTCCTCTCACTTTCTGTTTTGGCTATGGGACAGGAAGTGAAGGGAAATCTACACAATGGGAAACAGATGGCAAAAAATACAGAGACACTCCCCTACTCTATCCAAAATGAAAAAAAAAGTTCTCCCTATAGTTCTACTTTAAAATTTGGTTGATAGCGCAAATAAAAAAAGTATCAAGGACAGTACTTAATTGTTCTTGTTATACTTTAAGAAAGAATTGCTTCCTGGGAAACTAAAGAGCTTGCTATGCAAACATTCACTTTTGACGTGCTAATAGGTCCCTCAGGCTCCAGAAAATGTATTGTGGGATGGGTAGGGGATGTGCATACATTTTCCCTGTACTAGAGATCTGTTTTTTGGGGGGATGCAAAGGCATTGACGAGTGCTGCTAATAGAGTTGCCACCTCATCCCTTAAGGCTCTATTCACACTAATGCGTTTTTTGATGCATTTTGCAGAAATGCATGGGAATTTTTTAACATGAGTTCCTATGGAACATGTTCACATCAATGCATTTTTGTGCCTCTGCGTTTTTGGAAAGGGTCAGGGACTTTTTTTCATGCAAAATGCAGCGTTTTGCATGTAATGGAATTCAATGGACCCGCATCCAAAACGCAAGTATCATGTTTTTTACAGCGTTTTTACAGCGTTTTTTTTTTCCTTTCTTTTTTTTTTTTACACTGTATACAATATAAAAAAAACACTGTAAAAAAAAATGCAAAACGCGGCAAAAACGCAGCAAGCACCGCAAAAAGCACATTAGAAATGCTCAAAAGCAACATGCATAGATGTGAATCAAGCCTTAAAACCGAACACATCATCTGCATTAAATTAGCCTCAGAACCTGTGTAATTAATATGTGTTCAGGTTTAAAGGGATGAGGTGGCAACTCTGTAGCAAATTTTTTTTTTTTGTATGTATGATGTGTGTTTTCCTTTTATTTTTTATATAGATTTTCTGTATCTGTTTACCAGGAGGTAAAGATTCTATGTGAATGTTTAGGAGTTGAAATACATGTATAGTCAAACCCAGGGGCGGTGGAGGTCCAGTACAGAAGACTGATCACTGGTCCAACAGTCCACCCCCGCCCAAGGGTGGACTGATAACTCATGGGGCCCCCGGCAATAGGAGATTATGGGGCCCCCAGGCAATCAGAGATTATGGGGCCACACAGTATACACACACACAGTGTACACATACATGTACACACAGTATACACAGACAGATGTAAAAAAAACACAGATTTATACATACTGTCCCTGGTTTTACTGAGGCTGGCAACCCTGATGGGGCCCCCTAGTGGCCCAGCGCCCTCGGGCAGTGCCCGAGTGGCTCAATGGTCAGTCCGCCCCTGCCCCCGCCCCATATACCCTCATGTCACATCCCTATCTTCTTCCTTATTCCCTTTTGCTATACAATCCCGGTTCTCTGTAGCACCCAAGAAGTTTACCCCTTTTTCCACATCCAGGGCCATATGCATCCCCATGAATTTAGACGGTCTGCGTTCGCAGAGGCTCATTTGGCCTTATACGCATGTTCGCGGCCCTCTATGCTATACACCCATGTCTATGAAGCCTAAGGCAAGCCATACAAGATTCATTTTCTTTCGTTCAACCAGAGGGTTAAAGTGAAAAAAAATATATTAGATTCCCCCAACCACACATTCGAGGTGGATGGGGGAATCTCTACTTCAGTGCAATTATATTCTGACAGAGGGAAGGCTTCTCTGCCATTATAATGCACTCATTGGCACTGCCAGCTATAGCCGACAGCACCGATAGAGCAAAAATCTTCCATCAGGCTGGCTGTACAGAAGTTAATCAAGAGATCAATTTCTGCCTGCCCACAGATGGATCAAAATTCGGCCGGTCCCGGCTGAACCTGCCGAACTTCGATCCATGTGTGAACAGCTTGAGACCAAGCTGGTTTATATAGATCAACGATTATATGTGTTGTAAGGCAGTGGTCATCAACCCTGTCCTCAGGGCCCACTAAGGCCGGGCTTGCAAGATAACTGAAATACATGACAGGTGATATCATTTGCTGCTCAGTGATTGCAGTATTCTAGTCTGCATCTCCCCAAGGTAATACATAAAACCTGGCCTGTTAGTGGGCCCTGAGGACAGGGTTGATGACCACTGTTGTAAGGAACCAGAGAACATGGAGTTGTAACATCATTATCAAGAAACATGTCAAGGATGTCAGGCTCAAGGGTCCGCTTGAACGGCCCCATATAGGGGGATCTACATGAATGAGATTCTGAGAGTTGGGTCAAACTTCTACTTAGGCTTCAATTCAACAAAACATGAAATGTCATTCCATGTAGAGAAAACTTTTGCATAAGGTTGGCATAACAAGATGTGTAATGCTACCCTTCTCAATGGTAAAGAGGAGCTAAGGAAGAGACAGAATGAAGACAGAAAGAAAGGAGTGTGAGAAGACCAAGGGAGGGGGGCAAAGAGGAAAGGGAAATATCCAACGGTGGGGTTTATCCAACCAAACTCCACTGTCATTTTTGCAAGCCTAATTTCCAAGGAAAGGCAAAAGTTCAGGGGAATCGCAAAAAGTAAACTCACAAGAACCACAAGTCAAGAAATGTGGGAAAGTTATCATTGGCCATGGCTAGTAACTCTTCCATTTGCATGTTGCTGCACGATTTCAATTTAGAACAAATACTGTCGTCACCCTTTTAAAGGACGAGAACCCAGAAAAAACTGCGGAGTTAATGCTATTGACAGACTACGCTATATACACTTTATTACCAAAAGTATTGGGACGCCTGCCTTTACACGCACATGAACTTTAATGGCATCCCAGTCACAAATTCTGTACACACTACCCGAAAATCGGACAGTCTGTTCACGTACGACAAAAATTACGTAGCCTGCAGATCTGGATTTTTTTCGTCCGAAAAGTCTGAATCGACTGTCGAAAGGACTATGCTAACGGGCAGATAATCGGATGTCGTATGAAAATTACCATGCGATTTTCGGATCATGTGTAAGGGCCTTTAGTCCGTAGGGTTCAATATTGAGTTGGCCCACCCTTTGCAGCTATAACCGCTTCAACTCTTCTGGGAAGGCCGTCCACAAGGTTGAGCAGTGTGTCTATGGGAATGATTTTTTCAGAAGCGCATTTGTGAGGTCAGGCACTGATGTTGGAGAGAAGGTAATACAGTCCGACTTCGGGGGAGATTTGACAGACGTGTGTGGGTTCATGCACAGATATCTATTCAAATCGCCTTCAAAGTCGCCGAAAGTAGTACAGGAACTACTTTTAGGAACTGGCGCAGTGCCGCAAAGTTGGCGTCGCACCGATTCGGTTGGTGCCATTGCCGGCAATTGCCGCCGATTTGGCATGCGATTTGACATGTCAAATCGCATGCCAAATCGGCCCAATATGAACGAGGGCTAAAGTGAAATAAGATGATGATTCCTACTTATTGTGTTTGGGTTTGATGGAGGTGGATTCATCAGAATCTCCAAATAACATCATTTTGTTCTATTCATTATGTTATGATTCAGAGATTCTGATGGATCCACCTCCACCCAACCCCAACAGAGTGCATAAGTAATCTCTCGAAATAACAAATTAACACGTTAAAACGAGTATAGCCAATCTTCCGAAATAACTTCTGCAATGTGAATCAATTCGGAACAACGAATATATGAAACTAATCTGAGTGCCGGTTCACACTGCAGCGATGTCCGACATCGGATGTGATTCACACCGCACTGCAGTGCAAATCACATGCGATCTCTGTGCGATGCAATTTCAGCCATACAGATAGTATGGCTGAATTCACATCGCATTCAAGCCAAACTCGCATAGGATCCTTTTTTTGGTCCGTAGCAGAATTGGATCGCATGCGATCCGATTCGTGTCTGAATTTGCAGTTCGCACTGCGATATGCAAACTTATTTGGGGGCGTCATTAACCTTCAATTGACACTTCCAGCAGTTCACAGCAGCCGGGAGACATGCAATGTGGAAACCAGCAGTGGATTCCCAGGGTTCCCGCATCGCGGCACTGAATGTATGAAACTAATTCCGAAAATGAATCATTCCAGCATAACGAATATGACGAAACAAAGTGATTAACTTAAAAGCGGATCTCCACCCAAAAATGGAACTTCCGCTTTAAGGGAAGGTGACCCCCTGACATGCCACATTTGGCATGTCATTTTTTTGGGGGGGGGGGGGGGAGCGGAAAACCTCTTTTTAGAGGGTTCCAGCTCCCACTTCCTCCCGGCGCTGGAAGCAAGTTAACCTCTCCCCCCTCCTTCTCGGCAATCATTTGGGACACGTCACAGGTCCCAGATGATTGCCCGGCCAGTCACAGTGCACCACACGGCTCGTGTATGCGCTGTGCGTGCCCGGCTGTGAAGCCACAGCCGGGCACCCACAGTGACAATGCCAGCGCCGCAGAGAGGAGGGGGGCGCTGGACCCTGGGACAGGTAAGTGTCCGATTATTAAAAGTCAGCAGCTGCAGTATTTGTAGTTGCTGTCTTTTAATTTAATTTCCATTCCATTTTTTTTTTTTAAGCGGAACTCCGCTTTAACAAACGAATCCAAAATTAAACTAAACTAATTTTTAATTTTATGTTCACCGATTTTTGCACTGATTTTTTGCACGACAGCCGATTTCACTTTTTCTTCAGACTTGGACGTGCAGACTATAAAATTTTTGTCAGATGTGAACTCAACGTCTGATTTTCGTTTCATTAGTACAGTTTTCGTCCGGAAAAAAAAAATCGTAAGAGCAAGACTACGCATGCTCAGAAATGAAAGAATACATACAAAACTATTCAACACATTACATCACTTCTGACGTTGTATTCTGTCATGCGAAAATGTTCCTATTGTTAGTAACCACTTCACTTTCGACATGAGGACTAGCATGCCACAAAAAAAAAAAATCGACGTTCGGTCATCCGAAAATCTAAGCGTGTATAGGCTTAAGCCCCATACACACAATCCGATTATCGGACAAATGATCGTCCGTTTTTTTTTTGCATGCTAATCTCACGTCGAATCTGATGAGTTTACTAAAGTCCTGAAAATTCCCGTACGACAGAATAAAAATGTCATGTGTTGTAATGCATTTGTATTGCATTTTCGAACGATAGCAGTACCGATTAAACGAAAATCGTACGATCTGGCATCGTACGAAAAAAATTTCCGTGCATGTCCGATAGAATAATATCGGATGAACCGTCCCGATCGGCTCTCGAAAGCTCTGTACTAACCATCCGATTATCGTACGATCGATTTGAATGCGGCATTTTTCGTACGATTTTCGGATCGTGTGTACGGGGCATTAAGAATGTAGGTCGTATTGCTATTTGGATGCATGCAAATTATTACAGGCAATGGGGTTGATTTACTAAAACTGCAGAGTGCAATATCTGGTGCAGCTGTGCATAGAAACCAATCAGCTTCCAGGTTTATTTGTCAAATTGAACAAGCTGAAGTTGGAAGCTGATTGGTTACCATACACAGCTGCTGATTTTGCATTCCTCAGTTTTTAGTAAATTAACCCCATAATTTTGAGACAGACGTTAGGAATGACCTGCTGTAAACTCACCAACATCACTAAATAAATATAATATAATACTAAATGCAACATTCAATGCAAATGGCTTTACATCCACCTTGTAATCCTTTTATTTTTTTTTTTAACAAATACAATATGTTATCGTACACAAATGGTTTGTTTATCTTTTACACAGAGTAACACTTACTCTCATTTCCTTATTAAATAACAAGAGAAATGTTGTCTTTTGGGTTTACGCCCTTTTTGGTCAATACATTCCTACCTTCAACCACCTGGCATGTTTCCCACAAAGTGTCTCATTTACATTGTAAGCCTTAGCGATCAAAATCATAAACAAAACGTGTTTGGGGTAACTTAGATCTTTTCTTTGTAACAAGCTACGAGACAAAGAGGTGATCCCCACCCTACAACCACTGAACACTGATTGTGCAGGGACCTACGATAAATCACACCAGCAATCCTGAGGTTGTTTAATTATGACAATACATTTCATTTGGTAGTGTTTGTATTTTATACTTATAAATAAGTTATACTGATTTCAAGGTGTGGGGCTCGTTCCCTGTAGTCCAATTATCATAAAATGTATCATATTGGTCTTTAAAAAGACCAATATGGTGGGGGATGATGATGATGGGGGGTGGTGATGATTTGGGGGGGGGGGGGTGATGAGTCCCCATCAGTGCTTCCTCATTAGTGTCACCTATCAGTACGGCCTCAAAAGTTTTAACCAATCGCTGAACACCAGTGCAGCCTTACCTGTTTGCAAAAATTTTATGCTGGGGGATGGTGGTGGGGGGAATGAAGGATGGTGTGGGGGATGAAGGAGGTGATGAGGGATGGTGGGGGATGAAGGGGATGGTGGGGGATGAAGGAGGTGATGAGGGATGGTGGGGGGGTGGGGGATGAAGGAGGTGATGGGGGATGGTGGGGGATGAAGGGGATGGTGGGGGCGTGGTGGGGGATGAAGGGGATGGTGGGGGATGAAGGAGGTGATGAGGATGGTGGGGGATGAAGGAGGTGATGAGGTGATGAGGGATGGTGGGGGATGGTGGGGGATGAAGGAGGTGATGGGGGATGAAGGGGATGGTGGGGGATGAAGGAGGTGATGAGGGATGGTGGGGGATGAAAGGGGATGGTGGGGGATGAAGGGGATGGTGGGTGATGAGGGGGATGAAGGGGATGGTGGGGATGAAGGGGATGGTGGGGGATGAAGGAGGTGATGAGGATGGTGGGGGATGAAGGGGGTGGTGGGAGGGATGGTGGGGGATGAAGGGGGTGGTGGGGGGGATGGTGGGGGATGAAGGGGGTGGTGGGGGGGGATGGTGGGGGATGAAGGAGGTGATGAGGATGGTGGGGGATGAAGGGGATGGTGGGGGTGGTGGGGATGAAGGGGATGGTGGGGGATGAAGGAGGTGTGGGATGTGGGGATGA